>OU452308.1:25273865-26590532 GCA_911728475.2 Pterostichus madidus | reverse complement strand
CAACATTGTTCACTAACACTGACTACAACAATAATTAGTTATATCATAAAATATTAATGTTTCCGCCCGGGATTGAACCGGGGGCCTTCCGCGTGTTAGGCGGATGTGATAACCACTACACCACGAAAACTGTAATAAACATAATCCCATCATTGTTCACTAACACTGACTGCAACAATAATTAGTTACATCGTGAAATACTAATGTTTCCGCCCGGGATTTAACCGGGGGCCTTCCGCGTGTTAGGCGGATGTGATAACCACTATACCATGAAAACTGTAATAAACATAATCCCAACATTGGTCACTAACACTGACTTCAACAATAATTAGTTATATCGTAAATTACTAATGTTTCCGCCCGGGATTGAACCGGGGGCCTTCCGCGTGTTAGGCGGATGTGATAACCACTACACCACGGAAACTGTAATAAACATAATCCCAACATTGTTCAATAACACTGACTACAATAATAATTAGTTATATCGTAAAATACTAACGTTTCCGCCCGGGATTGAACTAGGATCCTACCGCGTGTTAGGCGGATGTGATAACCACTACACCACGGAAACTGTAATAAACCTAATCCCAACATTGTTCACTAACACTGACTACAACAAATATTAGTTATATCGTAAAATACTAATGTTTCCGCCCGGGATTGAACCGGAGGCCTTCCGCGTGTTAGGCGGATGTGATAACTACTACACCACGGAAACTGTAATAAACATAATCCCAACATTGTTCACTAACACTGACTACAACAATAATTAGTTATATCGTAAAATACTATTGTTTCCACCCGGGATTGAACCGGGGGCCTTCCGCGTGTTAGGCGGATGTGATAACCACTACACCACGGAAACTGTAATAAAAATAATCCCAACATTGTTCACTAACACTGACTACAACAAATATTAGTTATATCGTAAAATACTAATGTTTCCGCCCGGGATTGAACCGGAGGCCTTCTTCGTGTTAGGCGGATGTGATAACCACTACACCACGGAAACTATAATAAACATAATCCCAACATTGTTCACTAACACTGACTACAACAATAATTAGTTATATCGTAAAATACTAATGTTTCCGCCCGGGATTGAACCGGGGGCCTTCCGCGTGTTAGGCGGATGTGATAACCACTACACCACGGAAACTGTAATAAACATAATCCCAACATTGTTTACTAACACTGACTACAACAATAATTAGTTATATCGTAAAATACTATTGTTTCCACCCGGGATTGAACCGGGGGCCTTCCGCGTGTTAGGCGGATGTGATAACCACTACACCTCGGCAACCGTAATAAAAATAATCCCAACATTGTTCACTAACACTGACTACAACAATAATTAGTTATATCGTAAAATACTAATGTTTCCGCCCGGGATTGAACCGGGGGCCTTCCGCGTGTTAGGCGGATGTGATAACCACTACACCACGGATACTGTAATAAACATAATCCCAACATTGTTCAATAACACTGACTACAATAATAATTAGTTATATCGTAAAATACTAATGTTTCCGCCCGGGATTGAACTAGGGGCCTACCGCGTGTTAGGCGGATGTGATAACCACTAAACCACGGAAACTAATAAACATAATCTCAACATTGTTCACTAACACTGACTGCAACAATAATTAGTTATATCGTAAAATACTAATATTTCCGCCCGGGATTGAACCGGGGACCTTCCGCGTGTTAGGCGGATGTGATAACCACTACACCACGGAAACTGTAATAAACCTAATCCCAACATTGTTCACTAACTCTGACTACAATAATAATTAGTTATATCGTAAAATACTAATGTTTCCGCCCGGGATTGAACCAGGGGCCTACAGCGTGTTAGGCGGATGTGATAACCACTAAACCACGGAAACTAATAAACATTATCCCAACATTGTTCACTAACACTAACTGCAACAATAATTAGTTACATCGTAAAATACTAATGTTTCCGCCTGGGATTGAACCGCGTGTAAGGCGGATGTGATAACCACTACACCACGAAAACTGTAATAAACCTAATCCCAACATTGTTCACTAACTCTGACTACAATAATAATTAGTTATATCGTAAAATACTATTGTTTCCGCCGGGGATTGAACCGGAGGCCTTCTTCGTGTTAGGCGGATGTGATAACCACTACACCACGGAAACTGTAATAAACATAATCCCAACATTGTTCACTAACACTGACTACAACAATAATTAGTTATATCGTAAAATACTAATGTTTCCGCCCGGGATTGAACCGGGGGCGTTCCGCGTGTTAGGCGGATGTGATAACCACTACACCACGGAAACTGTAATAAACATAATCCCAACATTGTTCACTAACACTGACTACAACAATAATTAGTTATATCGTAAAATACTGTTTCCGCTCGGGATTGAACCTGGGGCCTTCCGCGTGTTAGGCGGATGTGATAACCGCTACACTACGGAAACTGTACTAAACATAATCCCAACATTTTTCACTAACACTGACTACAGCAATAATTAGTTATATTGTAAAATACTAATGTCTCCGCCCGGGATTAAACCGGAGGCCATCCGCGTGTTAGGCGGATGTGATAACCACTACACCACGGAAACTGTACTAAACATAATCACAATATTGTTCACTAACACTGAATACGACAATAATTAGTTATATCGTAAAATACTAATGTTTTCACCCGGGATTGAACCGGGAGCCTTTCGCGTGTTAGGCGGATGTGATAACCACTACACCACGGAAACTGTACTAAACATAATCCAAATATTGTCCACTAACACTGACTTCAACGTTAGTTAATTATATTGTAAAATAATTATATTTCTGCCCGAGATTGAAGACGGGGCTTTCAGCGTATTGGTCATGTAATCCAAAGTATTAGGGAATACTTTATTATATCCTATTTTGCAACAATTTAGAGCTTATATCTGTTAATATAATTTATAATATTTAATTTCATTAAATATAATTTTCGGATGTCATGTATTTTATAGGATGTTGATTTTACGAATAGTCGAGAATTATTTTCAGAATAAACTCATGTGTAGAGTGTTTTTGTTAATTCGTAAGTAATTATTATTAATTATTATTATTTGCCAAATTAATTCAATTTAGACTTAAAATTTCGCTACACTGTTAAAAACGTTTTAATTAAGACGTATTTGTATCCTTGCAGAGTATATCTTCTATTTCTAATCTGCAAAGTAAATCATGTTTAATATACAAATTAATACATTCGATATTAAATCAACTCTAAAAAACTACACGTATAAACCACTGTTAAATTAGGGTATAAACGTGTCTAAAAATTGAACCTAGTTTAAACCTATGCCAAACCACTTCTATGAATAGGTTGCGCTTACAAATTAATCTAATACGAAGATAGCATTGGTTTAATCTTGCTTATTTTTACTAGGAATATTATTGTATCCGTTTCAACTATAAAGCAGATGGCGCTTCGAACGCGGCCGTTTTTACATGTATTAAATACCGAATTCAAATTTTCCCGTCAATCCAGAAATTCTAAAATTTGTTTATAATTGATATTTTTTCTGTAATATTATTTTGTACGTTCATTGTTTGTGTATTTTATGTTATACTTTCTTATAATCGCCGTACCTTTATACATTTTGATAATTCGGAGAAAACCATGCATGTATTTATAAATAATAAGAATAATAATAATAAAATACTTTATTGGCAAGAGTTCAGTCGAAGCTATTCTAATACTTAACCTTTTCGTAAGTTACAATGTTAATTAACATCTTATTTATAATGAACATGAACGTATCCACAATTTTAACAAATGTTACATATAATAGTTATTTTTATAACAAGTGCCGAAAAAGGTTTGTTACGTGCAAGTGCAGAGATTAACGCACGAGCCGTGCAGAGATTAACGCACGAGCCTTGCCGAGTACGGAAATGATCATTAAAAATATGCAATTAATAAAGATAATTACAATACCTACATTCTTAGAGTGCTTGAGTCAAAAAAATTGCATCGGTAAACCCGGTGAGAAGGGGTAAAAACCACCGAATATATCATTCGTTCTCACTTCGTAACATTAGCATGCCATATTATTTTTCTCTCCTAAATATACCAGCAAATCATAGGCGCCGTACCATCACCACCACGGAGAAGAATCTGTACCGAAAACTAACGGACCAACAAACAAGCATGGATTCCACCCCGCAAAGCCACTCTGAATATCGGGGAATTGCACGCGACAAATGAGGAAGAGGTAAACACGACTGGAAAACCGTTAACCTACTCTGTTGCAGGGATTCTCGATCTGCCGTCCTTCATCGCATCGAGATGAGGCGAACGAATAGAAGTAACATAAACAACTGCGTTTTCTCCGAAATATGTTGTGCTTTCTGTTTAACTTAGGAGAATGCCATCTCCGATCGCAGTTCAATCAAGGATCCAGGGGCGGTGCTTACCGATATAAAACAGGCCGTTTCTGACCAGGACCGGCACCTTGGTTCCGGCCAGGGTCAGCTTCAGTTCATATGCGCCTTTACTATTTTTGGTTGTTGCACGTTCTGCTGGTCATTTTCTTTCTCAAAGTTCAGATGCGACTTGACTATTTTTGGTTGTTGCATGTTCTGCGAGATTGATATTTTTCATTTCTGCGGTCTATATGCGACTTGACTAGCCTTAGTTGTGCACGTTCCGTAGGTTTCAAGTCTCACAGTCCAGATCCGACTTGACTACTATTGGTTGTTGCACCTTCTGTGAGGCCACCGTATTAATTGAAATAGCTTTTTGAGCACATAATAACTACAAGAGCGAAGCCTCAGAACCTTCCAACTCGTAGATCAATGTATTATTATTACAAGGGCGAAGATTCACGACCTTCTAACTTGTAGAAATTATGTCGCAATTGGCAGGCTTAGTAAAGTACAATAAAGCCATATTGTGCATTTGGGGACTATTTACCCATTATTGACTGAGAAATTATTCCATCACTGGCATATTTTGTATCATTGAGTGAGGAATATTTAATCACTGGCATATTTTGTATCATTGAGTAAGTAATATTTCCTCACTGGCATTTACTCCGATCGTCACTCCGGTTGCACTTGGAGGTATATACAACGTCTCCGGCGAGCCACTGGCCCGCCCTCTCAACACCGCACCGTTAGCCGTCACAGTTCCTGGTCCGTCTGCCAAGTAGACGAACAGCGTTCTCGCACTGCTGCGGGATCCGTCGTCTTCGCTGCCCGCCAGCAAGACGATCCACGTCACCGTTTCTACGGGACTCTCCGCCGTTACCGTCCCCGAGGCTGCGCACCGGCGGACACCCGCCACAGCCGTCACTGGGGTGCCCCATACACAGGGTGGGGTTTTGTTTCTATATTTTAGTTCAACCGCGGACACGCTGCCCGACACCGCAACAGAAGCGTCGACGATACGGGTCTACACTGCCGTGATACCCGGCCGCCGTCACCCGTTCTCGGTCTGACACCGGCCGGCATCCACCCCGGCTAACCGACGAACGTCCGGCCGCTGCTCGCGCCGTACGTGCGCTTGTAGAGTGCTCGTCTTCTCAGCCGTCACCGGAGGGCCCACGCCAGCCCGGTTGGTGGTTATCAACAATTGTATATGCTTGTAGACATTTTATGTGGTTGTGTTATTAAACAATTATTTTTTCTGAGTAACTGCTTTCATTTCTAACCTTCGTCATACTTTATTCACTCAAGACTTCGAATAAAAGATTCTGGGCAATATTAAAAATAAGTACACACAACGTAATGGGTCATATATAATTTTAAATAATAAATTTTGATACTAGACGATTGCCGCGTCACAATACTGATGATATTATGTGCACTATTTATAAAGGTTCTGTTTATAAACCTCAACATATACCACTGCATATCCTCTTCTTCCATAAGCGTCTGTGGCTGAAATATGAAATTCTGCGCTCGGTGCGAAATTTAAATCGCTCTCAATTAAATTTTCTTTTGACAGTTGCGTAAAACATAAATTACTTTCGGCACTTGTGCGTCATCGTGTACAGAAACGCATTTGGTCTGCATATGTCTCCTTTCCACCCTTAACCAAGACAATAATAGTTACCTAATAACAAAGAAATCGCTCAATTGTAGGAAAAAATATATATGTATTTTCACATACATATATGTACATACAAAAAGAAACAATAGTATATTACATACCATGAACTGCAAGTGATAATTTTCAGGTCAAGAATGTAGTTTGGAAAATCGAGGTCCGTAGGGTCGAGATTTTCTAAACATTCGCGATCTAAAAAAATCACTTACAGCTCAAGGTTAGTAAGCTATTTTTTACAATACCAGCACAAATAAAAGGAAACGAAAATCAGGTTTAAAAATTGACAGCTGTCAAAAATAAAATTTGGGTGATAGGTGAGAATGCCATGAATGTTTGTGATGTGGAAACTAAACAAAGAAAATAATAATAAATAAACAATTCTTCAAAATGTGCCATTTGTTGACTGTGTGAAGCTTTATTTACAGCTTTTTTATAGTAAAAAAAAATACTGTCAAGAAATGGGTGACATGGATATAAAATAAACCGCCTGTGCATTGCTTCTACCCGATAAGTCGAAGAAGTGGTACGAAGTCACTTATGATATTTTCCGAGAATGGTGCAACGCTAAAAAGGTGGATATTCTTACCAGTGAGGCAATTTTAATTGTATATTTTCTAGAAAGATTTAAAAAAAAAATGTTTTCCCCTCTGATTTTATGCTGTGAATATTCAATGCTTCGGTTAACTATCATTCTAAATGAAAATGTTGATATTTCTAAATACGCCCAAATAAAGGCATTTCTGAAGAAACTAAATATTGGACATCGCCCTAAAAAAGTGAAATATTTACAATAAACAATATTACAAATTTTTTGAACGAAGCACCAAATAAAACTTTTCTAATGAAAAAGTTTGTTGCTATAATGGGTATTGCGGGAGCTTGCCGCAAAGACGAACTATGTAAGGTAACTTTATATGACATTGCCAGATAAAGATAGCATAATAGTTATCAGAATTCCTGATTCTAAAAAATCATAAATCAAGAAGTTTCACTATCTTAGACAGCGATAACGAAAATGTACATGTCTGGAATTATTTAGAAAATATATGATCCCTGCGACCGAAAAAATCACATAATAAAAGATTTTTTCTTAAATATATAAATAGGAAATGTGTTAACCAACCAGTTGGAAGAAAAATTTTTGCTAAAATTTCTTCTAAAATTGCAAAATTACTAAATTTGAAAAATTCAAAAGATTATACAGGATACTCATTTCGCAAAACCTCGGCCACACTTTTGACTAACAGCGGAGTCGACATTATTGAGTTGAGAAAACATAGGGGGCTGGATGTCGTCGACAGTAGCCGCAAGTTATGTGGCAGAATCTTTGTTGAACAACATTTCACAGCAGTGAAGAAGCTAGTACATCCCATCCACTTACGAGGATAAGGTGAAAAGTTCTCGGCCTGACAATGAAAGACTGCGATTTTCAGTTAAAAAATAATTTTATTTTTCTATTTACTCTCCCTTGACTTCAACACAATTCGTCCAGCGTTTCTCCAACATCGATATTCCTTCCCGGAAGTAAGAATCTAGAAGGCTGTGAAAATATTCATCTACGGCCCTCTAAATTTCTTTAATGGACGCAAAGCGCTTCCCAGAAACAATTTTTTTCAAGTTTGGGAACAGATAGGAGTCTGAGAGTTCCAAATCAGGAGAATATGGGGGATGGCCCAGAAAATCGTACCCCAAATCCCGCAGTGTTCCCATCGCCAACGCACCCTTGTGTGCAGGTGCGTTGTCCTGGTGAAATATGATTTTTTTTCTTCTGCAAGCCAGGCCTCTTCTCGCGAATTTTGGCATCCCGCTGGTCAATAAAGTTGAAGTAATATGCGCCTGTAATTTTTCTGCCTTTTTTAAGTTAATCAATTAACAGGATCCCTTTCGCATCCCAAAACACGCTGGCCATGATCTTTCCGGCAGATTTGATCGACTTTGTTTTCTTTGGCGCTGAACCATCGGCTTCCACCCACTGTTTGGACTGTTGGTTCGTTTTTGGCGTGTAGTGGTGGACCCATGTCTCATCCATGGTGACAAATCGCTGCACAAAATCGGTCAGATCCCTATTGAATCAGTCCAAACATTGCTGCGAAGATCGTTTGCGCATTTGATTTTGATCGGCATTCAGCAAATGCGGCACCCCTTTAATTCTTTGTGCAAGATGTTTCGCATCCTTTCTTCCGATATCCCCATAGCCTCAGTTATCTCACTCATCTTCACTCGCCTATCGTCCAACACGATATCATGCACTTTTTCGATGATTTCCGGTGTGGTGGCGGTATGTAGCCATCCTTCACGTGGGTCATCTTCGACTGACGTGTAACCACGTTCATATTCAGCAGCCCACTTTTTAACGGTTGATATAGAAGGAGCAGAGTCCCCGTACACTTTTGTCAACTTCGGGTGAATTTCCTTAGGAGTTAATCCATCCAAAACGAAGAATTTTATGACCGCACGATATTCAAGTTTATCCATTTTAACAAAAAACATGCAAGACGTACACTTTAAAAATTCATGTATACAAAATACTTGAGAGAACAAGTTGAAACTTGTCGTACGAACTAATGACACGTGCACCCAAGCAGGAAACAAAATTTTTTGCTGATTAGAACGCCATCTCTGTGTGAGGCCGAGAACTTTTCACCTTACCCTCGTACATATGACAAACCCAATAATGTGATACATCCTCTCGAAGATCCTGAATTTACTAAAAAAAATTAATAAAAAATTCACTTCAACTGTTGGTGTTAATAATATGAGTAATTGTCATTTTCAAATTTCTGTAAATAAATAATAATAATTCAAATTTTGTATTCTATTCGGTAGGTAAAATGATAAATTTAAAAGATGCTTAAAATTTTATATATTTGTGAAACGCTTGATATTATGAATTTTCTTTCTTGAAATTCTGCATACCTTAACAGGACCTTGATATGTAATATTTACTTACTGTTCTCGGTGGATGGTAAGTTATCTACTTTCTGTCCACGATGGAAGGTAAGTAAATATTCCAGCCCTGATATAACCATGGAAACCAACTGTGCATTAAAAGTTCCACTTACTGTGTTTAAATTTTGTCATTAATGGGTAACTTTCAGCATAATATACAGGTATTGTAAAAAACTTTTTATGAGAACATAATTAAGAGGGTCATGTCATTTAATCAGAATGACGTGTAAATTTTATAGTACGAGTAATATATATTTTATAATGTTTAGAAAATGATGTGATGGTGAACGATTTGAAGATATTAGATATTTTGTTATATGTACGAGGACAATTATAACTGTAATGAAATATACGTTATTCAAATATAGTTTAAAAAACAACACAAGATTAAAATATAATTCATCTTTGAAATATACCGCGAAAATTACATACAATAAATACTTATTATATTTATTTATTTGTTACTCTGCACATTAGTATGTTAATCTCAATTACAATACACGGGGCCTACAGTTTATAGTTGAATCCGAACCACTCAAACAGAATCGTATTTTTTTAAAAGTAGTATAAGTCAGTAAAAGTTGAACGTACGACCTCTATCTTACTAATTAAGAAACGTAAGTTTTACCTCGTTTTTATCTACTGGGTTACGCTTGCCTGTAGTACTACTGCAATTGTAAATATTACAGAAACAAACTTACCATATAATTATTCCCAGATTATTTATGCGTTGTGTTCAAAAAATAAAAATAAAATAATATAAAACAAACAAAATTTCAAAACTTTAATTTGTTTGTTATGACGCTTTCTGTCAGCTGATTCTCCACTTCAATTATTTAGATATGTAAACTCGGTTCGCATTTGAACTAATCAAAGAGCTTTAAGTGCGTACAGACTTGAGCGTTTCTGCGCGCACGAACAGTTTACGCCTACAAGTTTTCAAATGAGTACAGGTTGCGCGCACATGTATGTACAGTTTGTATGCGCACAAATGCGATGCGCCGGTTGTCGGTCTCAGAGATAAGTATTGACGGGGATTTTATAGCACGCTGATTCTTATATAATTTGAAATAAATTAATGTCAATTTAATAGAATTTTTGTCAAAAAATCTAATGTTAGGGTATTCAACTTTGTAGTCGTTGATTTCATAAAAAAATACTGAACTAAATAAGCAAATATTGCACAATATTGTTTGACAGATTCAGCTTTAAAGTAGCATTAATCTAGTATTAAATTAAATTAATCATAAATTATAAAAAAAAATATATATAAAAAAAAAATATATCATCACGCCTTCTACCCATTACTGGGTGTGGCACTCTGCTAAAGCAGATCTCGGTAAGTGATATATTTTGCGCGTGAAGTGCGGTTACCAGTCGTCAAATCACGGCCCCCAAACATGTTAGTGGTGGAGGAGCCACAGGGATAGCTTTTTCAAATTATGGAAATTTGTCGCCTGTTGGAATCGAACCAGGGACCTTAGGATATTATATTAATCACAATGTCGGAAATTAGGTTAAGATGTAATAATTATATTTTTACAATACTTGTACTGCAAGTTACCTATTAATGACAAAATTTAAACGCAATAAGTGCAACTTTTATTGTATAGTGATTTCCATGGTTATATCAGGAATTTAATATTTTCTAGCTGTCCACCGTGAATAGTAAGTAAATATTACATATCAAGGTCCCGTTTATCTTGACTACAATTTGACAGCTGTCCATTTTGAAATCTATTTTTCTTTTTGTTCTATTTGTACAAGTATTGTAAATAATAACTTACTAACCTCGAAGTATAAGTGATTTTTTTAGGTCGCGAATGTTTAGAAAATCTCGACCCTACGGGCCTCGTTTTCTCAAACTACATTCTTGATCTAAAAACTGTCACTTACAGTTCATGGTAGTAATAAACTATTCATTTTGATTAACTCGTACACATGTATGTAACCTTAAATCATACATTATTATAATATTACACCATTGGATTCAGATCTATGATGCAATTTGTCTGCACCCAGATACGCCGTAACATGCTAACGATAATGTTGCAGATATTCTACGCATGACTAAGCACCAAATATTTATTTCGAGTATCATATCATCATCACACTACAAGCAAAATAACATGCCTTATATGAAAATTGCTATAATTACGCAAAGAACAAAGAGAAAAATGAATTGATTTAAAATGACAGCGGCAAATTTCTATTTGGATTGCGTGGTGACCTTTGCTATCGACAAAGGTAGAAAAAAATTGACATAATATATAAATATAAGAAAATATTTATATTAAAAATCTATATACCGTGTTACAAGAAACACTAGTGTCACGTGATAAACTGAAAAAATTAAAAGAATTTTATAATTGTTCTTTATCATAAAATTATATATGCGAGATCACATGAAGTAAACTAAAAACTTATTAATTAAAAAAAGGTATAGAAAAAACTTGATAATAAGAAAAATGTAGTGTAAAATATTTATCAAATCTTGTTTACTAAATGCGTGTATTACTTGGAAGCATACGTTTTACATATAGAGTTGATAATATAGGCTAGTGACTATTCGGTCTCATGGCTTCTCTGAGTGTCTCCACATTTTGACCACCTCATCTCAGTCACACACTGGCCCTAGATATACATGTGAATCCCAGATCCACATGTGGTCTTAGATCTCATCAATGCGGGTATTTAGACCCGAGAATGTTTCAGATATCCGTGAAGATTCTTGATCCATACGAGGTTTTAGACCTAATCCGTGCGGAATAAACAGCAGGAATCGCAAACCCAACGCGGAGAGTGTGGTATCTTCGTAAATGCAGAAACATGGCTAAGAGACTTCAATGGTAAGTTCTTAAGGAAGATACAGCACATAATGAAACAGGACATAACATTTCATCAAACACATAAACAACAGACATGTATCAAATCACTGCAGATCTCCGCATACGCTGCATCCGTACCTAAAATGACAGTGTAAATACTGTTAATCCGATATAGAGTTCAGGTAACAATGAATGTATAGTATAGTCTCACTAGAGTATGAAAGTTGGCGTTTAAATTATTATATCATTGTGGTTTCTTTTCATAGAAACGATCTGTTTCCAGGTACCCAGTCAAATGTTTCATTTGAAAATTCCAGAAAATTCCAAACGCAGCTAAGCGTTACACCACCTAGCGGTAATTATTTTACTTTATTCTACCTTATCCAGGATTCATTTTGAACTGTGTTATACAGTAAATACAAATATTATGAAATATTTTTGGTGTATTGATCAAATATATAATGTGGAACAATTATTGCTGCGTATCAGGATGTAAATCTTTAAGAAAAAATACATCCGAATGTATCTTTTCATGTACTGCCTGTTGAAATTTCCGCCTACTATCGACACCAAAGCATTTCACCCCTAAAGTCTCGACTAGATCCGGGACGCACTTGCTGGCGTGGGTGGAAATGCTAAAGCGGCAGTTGTGTACTGAACCTCGAACTGTGTGGAAGGCAGGCATATGTGACCTGTCGTCGTGTTTTGCTAGTTCTTTGTATATATGTATATTGTTTTACTTACAATAAAGATATTCCTATAATTATTTTGTGTGTGACGTAAGAATAATATCGCTAACATGCCAAAGAAAGAAACACAACAAGTAGAATTTGAGACAAAAATTAAGGTTGCTGAATTAATAGATAAGCATGCACTATGGATTATGTGATTCAAAATAGGGAAAAATGTTAAGCCGTGTTTGGTAGTATGTTCCCTAAATTTCACAAAAAAATTATTACAGTATTATTTTCTTTTTCAGTAGTAAAAGAACACTACTTCAGGACTGTTTACCTTACCATGGATACTTCATCGTTTTTTGGTCTTAGGATAAAAAATAACATTTTTATTACAATTGTCATGGTGATAAATAATATAATAATAATAACCTTTATTACTCCATCCAAAAACTGGTATTTTTAGTACTAATGAAACAAATAACAATTTTTTTCATGGCAAGTAGTTAATCAAGTAATGTAAATAAATCTGTGGCCAAATAAAATTTTCCACTATACATCTCAAACGAAATGCAATACCTATGAATTTACCAAAGACAATGAAAACACGATAAACGAATTGAAGATAGTGACAGAATTTTCGGACATACTGAACAAAAAAAACGCTACGCATGATAATGTCGAAATGGTGGAAAGTCACGATACAAATACAGTAGAAGAGACAGAAACTGTAGATACTATAATAAATTTATTAAATAATCAACAGAAAACGTTTAGAGATTCTAAAGTACAAGTAAATAAACCGAAAAGACATTTAATAAATACAATTTTACAGGCTTACAGAATTTTGATATTTTAATTTTTATTGTAAATTCAATAAGTTTAATATATAGTGACAATCATGTAAATAAATTAAGTATAAAGGAGAGAGTTACTTTGTGCTTTATAAAATTAAAGTGCAATTTAAATTTTGTAGTTTTATTTCTATTATTTAGTATCAGTCCTTCTTTAAACATAATGGTCTTTAAATAAATGTGTAAAATTATTTCAGTTTCCTTCGATGTATTTAATTAAGATTCTCTATTAAAGAAACCCGAATTTCCTCCACAACCTACCAAAATAGTATTTTTATAAACAAATATTGCACATGAATTGAACATTTTAAAATGATGTGCTATTCAATTGTTACTGAAGCAGGTCTTGATATTTAATTTGTTTTTAAATATAAGAATAAAATCTATCAAATATTTTAGTTTCTCTACAGATCAAAACATGAATCAGAGATAATAGACATAAATTAAACAAAACAACTATAAAACGTCAAAAATCTATCCTAGATACATTAGTCCGCGAAATGTTCCAGATGGCGTAACGATCTTAATTTTATTTGCCTTTAGTATGTTTGGCTCAAAATAGATGGTTCACTGCAATATAATTATAATCTGTTTGAAATTTTCATACAGTAAAGTACCTACCTATTTAGTAATAATCAGTAATTTCTTGGAACTGCTATCAAATATGTGTAGTATAAAAGCTAAAGTACTGAAATATAATTATCATATCCTAAGTTTTCGTCAAAATGATAACGGGTGACAAATATTTGTGTAATTTACGTAAAATATTTCAGTGATGTAAGCAGGGGAGTGAATAGCATTTTTTTTTGTATATACATACGATTCTAATATGTAACATATTAGGCGTATTTCTTTGGACTGTGATTCGTAATCTAAGTGATCAAACTTAACATGATTATGAAGAATCATGTTTCTTCGTTCGTTATTCGTTATCCCTACTCTTTCATTTTGTGATCACGAAACGACAATCCCCCTACCCTTCTGAATCATACTTTTTCTATGATTCATGTTGACAGATTCACATCGAAGGTTTAAAAATGGCGCCTGATGATAAATTTATGTGCTCTATTTGTGGAATTAATGAAAATTGGCTGCTTCTGGAAGAATGTTTAAATGGCTTACATGGACACTCATTTATGAAATTTTAAAATAGGTTAGTTTGTGTATTTGACATTTGCAGTTATTTTAACGTTCATACTATAGGATCGCGTCGATCGGGTTGGATTTGAATCATTATTCCTGTTCGATGTTTTCTTCAGTATCATATTTAATCATGATTCAACGCAATCACGATCAAAGGAATCATGATTTAAAAAATCACAATCACAATCCAAAGAAACACACCTCTTGTATCACAAAAATACTATTAAAATTAAAATACACCCCTGTATTGTTATATTGATATTTTGCAGATACAGACATTACTTGTGTACTTAGGATTTCGAAAAACTCCAGTTCTTCAAAGCAAAATACATAAAGGTAAAATTTCTTTCAAATTATTTTCGTACGCAAACCTATGAAAAGAAACCACAACCATATAATATTATGAACGTCAACTTCCATACTGTAGTGGGACTATACTCGTATTTCGCTCCACTTGTTCACTTCTACCCCGAACCGTTCACCACATCTGTGAAACACATACTGGAGGTTGATTCTGTATCTTGCGTTAGCATTTGCGTGACTACATTTGCGTGAGTAAAATGTCTGACGTCACTGTTTTCTTTCTAGTAACTTTCATGGGGAATTTCGTGCCTTAAGTTTTCACGCCAAATTTAGTGTTGGTAAAAAATGCCCGCTAAAGCTATTATTATCAAAAAACGATAATCTGAAACAATTTTAACGATTACTGATTTCGATAAGTTACAATTAAATATATACGCTAATGTAACTCTGATGACAATAAATAAAACTAAAGATTAAAGTTTAAAAAAAAAATACACAGTTACAAGGTTACACTATTCTATGGGCTAAATTAATAAATACAGAAATATAATATAATTATTTTTGTAAATAATTTGTCATAAATTGTTCAAGCACAGCACAGAAGTTTGGTTAGAAAAACACAAATAAACAGTCAAATGAACGAAAGATATACTGTTAGAATGAGATAGATAGTATCGCAAATTAGAAACAGGACCTACGTTGGCCACGCAACAATATTTGCGTGTCTCGCAACTCGTGACGTCATATCAATAAGTTCGTAAAATATCCGTCAGATGGTTTACAGTATGCATGTGACAAATCGTCTTAGTATGAGTGCCGCAAGTAGTCACGCAAGATGAATCAACCTCCTGAGCGTGAGCGTCTCAGTACTTGCTGCCTCCACAAACTGCATCATCACTTCTATCACATCTTTCGTTGACAGATATGTGATCACCAGTACTTCTGCATCACTAAATTGCACTTTTAAAACGTATCTTATGTACTTTAAAATTAATTCAGTACTGATCATTAAATTGTAAAATAAGAATAAATATATCATCACGCCATCTACCTCGCGTGAAGTACGGTTTCCAGCCGTCAAATAACGACTCCCAAAGTTGTTAGTGGAGGGGGAGCCACAGAGGTAGTTTTAATGTGGTAAAAATTGTTTGTCGACGAAATCGAACCAGGGTTCACAAATTCACAGACCGAGTCGATACCACTGAGCCAATTAAAAATTGTAAATGCTATTACTAGGAAATCGCCCAACTTGTGATATACTGTTGCATTCAATGTATACATACAGGATGTTTCAGAACTAGCGTAACAAAATTAAATAGCAGTTCCAAGAAATTACTGATTATTACTAAGTAGATACTTTACTGTGTGAAAATTTTAAATACATCCCTGCGTTGTTATTCGGAGATTATAACTATACTTCAGTGAACCATCTTTTTGAAGTCAAACATGCTTATGTTTTTCTGAAAAAATTAAACATTTGACCTGTAAATAGACCCTTGGTTCCTATGAGAAGAAACCACAATCATAAAAACGCCAACTTTCATATTCTAGTGGGACTATAAAATTTTAACTTAAATAAAAAAAATTGGTTGAGGCCGTTTGAAACGATACATTATTTTTTACAAAATTATGCACATTTTTCTGTTTCAGCATTATGAACAAAAACATGTACCGTTGCAAACAGTAATATAACGTTCAGAAAAATGTTCAAAAAAATATACAAAATTATATAAACTTGTTCCATATTCTAGCAAAATTTTGGACAGAAAGTGCGCAGTGAGATGCGCACTGAATTATTTCGTTTTCGTTTATTCTTTGACGTTTAATTATAACCTTGTTTTATATCACTCCTTTTAATTCTGTATTTACACTTGTTTTATTTGATGTAAAGATTTTAATCGAAGAATACCAGAAATATCCATGTTTATATTTGGTTAAATCAATAGAATACAAAAATAAACATGCAACGTCACGAGCATTGAATTTTTTTTAGCCATAATAAAAGAAAAAAGACCCGAAACAACTATCAACGACATTAAAATTAAATTCAATGGGTTGAAAACAAATTCAATTCTCAATTCGTTATTCAATAAATACATGATTCCTTTGACCTCCTCTTGCCTTTTTAGTCAATTCCTACACCATATTTTCTTCTTTGTAATTCTTTTTTTATTGTCTATTGCTTCTATTTGTATTATAGGCGACAACAACAATAATTTTAAATTAATTTCTTTCAATTTATTCACGTTAATTTTGAATATATGTTTTTATTTTTATTTTGTTAGATACCTAAAATAATTTCATGTCACTGGTTGTGATACAGTTTGTGCGCAAGCGTTTATATAGCATTATAAACAAAATTATGAAGCAGTGGCATACAGTACTACAGAAAAATGTTCAGAAAACTGTATCATTTTTATTAATAAAATTTCATACAAAATTATTTCATACATAATTTTTGTACAAAATATTGCATCGTGTCAAACGGCCTTTAATATTGTTAATTTTTAGTTTTAAATTTCAAGTAAAGTAGGTACGTACCATTAATTGGACAGATATGGCATAATTTGAATTTACACCAGAAATAATATTTTGTATTTTCTTCATTCATACTTTTATATGTCCATAGTTCTAGTTGATCCAAATAAAATTTTAATATCACTATTTACTTAATAACAAATATTTATGATACCAATACACCAGATATAGTAAAATTATTACTTTTCAGTTATTATTAATAAAAAAAGTGCTTGGTGATGATCAAGTTAGGTCAAAAAAAAATACAACCTTATATGTGAAACATTACCGACATCTCTAAATTTGTAAACAATCTTATCTCAATTTTTATATAACAATTTCAAGTCGGAATAAAATTTATGTTAACTAGTAGTAATTCTCTTTATGAAGCTGTCTGTGAGTATTTAACAATATACGAAAGTATACAGGTAGAAATAATATGCCTGTCATCAAATATTAAAGTGCAAGAAATTAAAAAGATTGTTAACTGTGTCATTGATATTTAACAAAATATCATGATTCAACTTGTTTTACTGTACATTCATTCCATTTAGAATTATACAGTAAGAAATTAATTACAACTTTAGTAAATAAAAGTGCAAGTTAAATGAATGTTGTGCTCGAAGGAAATAATAAATTTCAATTAATCATTAATAACTTCCTTGACAAAAACACAATGAACATGAATGTTTCAATACAACAACAGTAATAAATATTTTCAAATTCATGATTCTTAGTTGCACGACCGTGACGTAATAGTGACATAAAGCATGAAATGATATATTCGTCGTCGGTTCAAACAACAACAAAAAATCATTCTGTCGATCAGACATTATCGAAAGAGAATCGAGTTAGTCTGAATGATTGACAGATACTTTTCAAACAAGAACTTTGACACCGGTAAATTCATAACCTCAAACCTGACCCGCTGTGGTTAAAAAGATCGCATTTCACTTTGGAGCAACGCTAGATGGGATTAGGTGCTTGCGTAGAACCCAGCAGGAGGCTAGTTAGCCTCTTCAACAGGATGCCTTTCGGCAAAGCCGAACTGGAAATAACGCAAATCTTTGCCTTCGCATTTTTTCATTCAATTATAATAATGGACGTAACAGGATCGGCTCCAGGCGCTCACTTACACAAAGGAAACAGAAATTATTTCAAGATGTTCGCTTTTTTATTGGGCAATCTTTAACCTTGGATTTGAACTACAAGATTCTGTAATTAACTTTTTTGTTTGCACGTAAATATAGATGAACATTAAAAATTTTAATTGCTTCACGGATTTGATAATATTTATTACCTTTTCGGATCTCTTGAGATAAATTGAGATCTAGTTAAATATATTTATTATCTTAAGGAGTTTGCATCATGACAATGTCCTTGCTCCTTCATTTTCTTTTAATAGTTATTACGAATACTTTGAATACAAAATTGTCCTATTTTACATTTTAGTAATTACTTCAAAAGGCCATTCATTAACATTCTGAAATGTTACACGATATTTTCTAAAAGTTAATTGATTCCTTAATACACTACAATGATGTGTTACAATTATTTACATGCATGAGTTACTCTTCTATTTATTGCACTATGATTAATCTTTTACCATAAATGTAAACTGACAGTTACAACCTTTATATTCTAGCCAGTAATCTAAATATAAAAACTTAAATTAAATTGAGAGAGACTGGTAGCTGTAGATGATATGGCGGATTATGAAATTGTTAAAAAAATATAATATTATAGTTCATATCAGTACCTGACGACATGAATATCGATTCGATGATACATTTATGATGAAAGTGCATCAATGAAAGGTCACGGTGTTTGTGTTTAATGAGTTTAACGGACTAACCGAAACTAAAAGCAAATGCGCACCTTTCTATAACTGCCGCCCAGCGGCTCAGCCGAATCCGCTTTCTTCAGAGGCGTCGCTAGGTTTTTAAACAAAGGGGCGCAACACCGTTCATATTTAGGATGGATATAAATTATTGGAAAAGATAAGCAATCGAAATGCAGTCACACTACTTTTATTTTCTCACAATATTATTTCATACATGCAATAAGAAATTTTCTAAAAGAGATAATACTCGTAATTTGTATAAAAGATTTTTTTTATGTTGTAAGTATGAAACTAATTGTATTGTTGAATATTTATATTTAATCTTGAATACTCAGTGATCTTATGAAGGCTCAAGTGTGTATCGAATCCTCGGTTTTATGAGAAAATAAAAGAAATGTGACTGTACTTCGAGTATTTATATTTTCCATTCTAGTGATATAGTCTCAAAATTCTCCATTTTTCTGTAATTTATAATTAGTAAAATTTCAATATAAAATATAGCATGCAAATTAACAAAAAAATTTAAACATAGATTCACAAAATAGAGTTTTGGACATGTAACTGACGACAAATTAACGACTTTTAAAATGTTTTTCGAATTAAAATTAATAGATGACGCTATGTAAATAGTAATATAAAATAAGTTTCTATTTAAATTTTCACTTGTTAAAAATTTAATCAGTAATGAATTTTTTTTAAAGTTAGTTACAGAATACGTCCATTTATCTACTAGACTCATTTGAAATGTATTTATGACTGTATACACTTAAGTTGTTAATTTCATTTAGCTACTAAAACGTTAAAATACTAGCAAATATCTACAAAATTATTTTCATACGTGGAATAGAGTCTAACAGAGTAACTGGTAGGTACTAATATTAGCATTAGATTTTTTGAATTCACCGTAATATCTTATATTTCGGCACTAAGACTTAAGACGGTAAAAAATAAGTTAAGACACGTAATAGCAATATAATTTAATTTAAGAAATCGATTGAAACAAAAATCAATTCGATATCACCAACTGTTTTAGAGTATGCGTGAAAATTCGAACAAAAAATTGAGAATAAAATTTGTTTATTTTGACTATTTCTTGGTTTCTTATTTTTCATTTTAAACTTCCCATATCTCTTTATTTCTCGCGCAGATATTATGTCTATAAACTTATTCTGATTTTAAATTGCAAAAGGGCATTAAATAGTTATTGTTGTTTATTTGACAGAAACTAAAGCTGGACCAGTCCATAAATGATTTAATTTATCTGACACATCTATTCTATTCAGATGTCATGACAGATCATCTGATATTACCTACTCCAAAGACAGTTCAAGTTACGTTGAACACAAAAAAGGCAAATGAGTGATATTAGAAACATGATCTTTTCAAATTCAGATTATCTGTGCGACGTATGACAATATCACAAATGTCAACAAAATCCAGCATTGAAAAAGTCTGCACCTTCAATTAACATGAAATATAATTATCAAAAGGAAAACAGAGAGGCGTAATTCTTTCCTGAAATGGCCTATCGACGCCCATGTTCACTATCTTCGCAAGCCACGAAGTGCACCTTTGAAGCACGCGCAAAAGCCGAACGCACTCGATGACGCAATCTTCAAAATATTCACTCATGCACCACCGAAACGCCGATAATACAGATCACTTATGACCTTTCTTCATCGCACGAAAACTATAGACGAATAGTGAACAGTACAGTATGTCCTTGCGAAATACACCCAAGCTATATGGAATAATGGATCATCTCATCACAATTATTTTGCCTGGCAATGAAGATGATTTAGTATAAATAGTGGGAGGTGCATTTGCAAGAGCATCATTTGTTTGGTGATCGGTACAGGTGTTACATCCGCCAACATGAAACTGGTAAATCTCAGTGTAGTGCAGTAGTTTGATATTCTGTGCGATCGTTTTACTTAGCGTTTACGGTTATTTCAATCTACATAATGCTCTAAGTACAATTTTGCTCGAGCGGAAATCTCGATCGCTTCTGACAAACGCTAAATTCTTTTGCTAGATTTATAAAATTTAATAACGACAAATTTGAGAAGACAAACATAACAAATTTTATATTTGTATAATAATTTTACTAATTTTGATTGTTTAATATGTATCAATGTAAGAGGAATGTTAAAAATAATAGTAAGAATTTAAAGTGGTAAATTATATTTTGTTTCAAGCAAATTAGAAACAATTGACAGCGAAAATTAAAGTTGCTTAATCGGTTGTTCATATCAATATCTTCAAAACTCAAAATTAATTTTTCATAAATTTTTATGTGATACCTGTTATATTTTTGCTACTTTAATGTTGTGTTGGTAACAAATAAATAAATAAATAATTTAGATAAAATTTTAACACTGAATTATATCGGCAATTTATCTTAAATATTTTCAAAAAAATATTATACATTTGATGTATTCACCGCTGTTAACTGATATTTGAAGCATTTTTTTGAACGTTTGTCAGCGGTGAATATGATATTATTTCTGATTTTAACAATATCTTTGCGCAAATTTTACTATAATATTACCTATATTAACTAGATTTTGTGCTTTAGTTTTTAGTAGCATTGTGCGTGGCCGTCTGTTCGGCAGCTCGTCTGGATAACACCTACCTGCCCCCGGGTAGCGCGCATGGCGCCGGTGGTAGCGGCAACTTCCTGTCCACTCCCCGTGGTGGTTCCGGTTTTGGAGGTGGCTCTTCCTTCGGCGGAGGTTCCTCTTTCGGCGGAGGTTCCGGTTTCGGCCGTAAAAGCGGCTCTGGCGTCGGCGGTGGATTTGGAGGCGCTGGCAGTGGTGCTGGTGGTTTCGGCGGTGCTGGATCTGGTTTCGGCGGCAAAGGCTCCGGTTTCGGCGGTGCTGGATCTGGATTTGGAGGCGCTGGCAGTGGTGCTGGTGGTTTCGGCAGTGCTGGGTCTGGTTTCGGCGGCAAAGGTTCCGGTTTCGGCGGTGCTGGATCTGGATTCGGAGGCAAGAGCTCCGGTTTTGGAGGTGGCTCTGGATTCGGAGGACACTCTGGTGCTGTGAACAGACCATTCCCTGCTGCATCTGCTGGTCCTTCTTCTGCTTATGGCGCTCCTGGAGGCGGTCAGGGTAACTACAGATCCGGCGGAGGCGGTGGTGCTGGTGGATACAATGCTGGACCTCAAATTCCCATCCTCAAGTTGAACAATGAGAACTTCGGTGATGGCTCCTACCGTTACGAGTAAGTATTTTTTAATATTAATTATGAGTAGGTATCGATTACTACATAAAAATATCATAATTAATTAATTTTTTTGTGGATCAGATATGATATTTAGAAAAATATTTTAATTAATTATTACACAATATTTCTCTTGAAATCAATATTTCTGTTTATTCAATATTGTTTTAATTGTATCAATAAGTAATCATTCTTATTGGTATATTATTTGTTCACAATTTCACCGTGTGAATTAGACATTATCAAAATATGAATTCGTTTAGTCATTCAGCGTAAATCAAATTCGGTCGCATATTTCACGAAACACGAAACATCCAACTTTATACTATGAAAATATGTACTTTCACTGCTACATTCACAAATATATGAACTCTGACCACTTCTTGATTTTGCTTTAGTAAGAACTAATAAGTAAGAAATGTAAGAATTTCGATTACAAAAATATGCAACATTATGTCTAAATTTAATATTTTTAAAACTAAAACATGAAAAAAATAAATTAAAATTTCGTGTATTTCAAAATTTCTCAAATATTTAAAAGTAACATTCTTTCGGAATGCAAATAATTAATTTATTTAAACTACTATAACTACAACTCGATATATATTTCGGTCTTCATGAGACCAGTGCAACTTAGACGAAATATTGTATAAAAATGTACGAGTATATTTTTTTTTTAAATACGCGATAACAATACTTAATCTGTACTGGTTACTGGGTCGTATCATGATTTTTTGGCGTCTAGTCCAAACGTAATATTAGTTGCCTTACTCAATAAAGGAGTCCTTGATGTTAAAATATAATTTTCAAATTATGAAAAAAACAATGTACCAATATGTTTTTAAATTTTGAACGTGTTCGTTATAACTATTGGATATTTAATTACGACTTTTGAAAAATTAAATCGGGAGCGTTTCATAGTGCCAAAACAACGAAAAATCGGAACTAGTTTACTGTGTATACTGTGAGGCCAAAATGTTAAACAGTATTATTTTGCCAGATAAGTGATTTTCTGAATCTTGATTATTGTAAAAGCAAGCTATAGAACAAATTTAGTCCATTTGTACTTTTTTAACCGAGGTTACTGTCTTGAGTTTATTGAATTTGTCGCTTATATATCATCAGTATAAAGGCGTGAATAATTGAGTGATGTAAAGCTTTCCAAAAATCCGTACATCTTATGTCCTATAATTTATTTGTTTGTAGAATTTAAATTTAACGGAATAAATATGACGGGTGTAAATTACAATAGTAAAATATAAATTTGAAAGGAAAATTGCGAGTGAATCTAGATTTATAAAAAGCTATTTCTTATTTGTATACTGAATTACAACGATTACGTACTTTATTTATTTTATAAAATTTTATCTTTATTTGTACGACTGATGCAGTTGTTATTCAATGGCGCCGAATATTGAAAAGTTGTACTATTGAGTAGTTGAATTGCACATTGTCATACCCCAAACATAGGAATGGCTCTATCTTATTCAGTCTGATTTCTATTTCATTCTGTAAAAATCACTAAACTCAATTTTGGTGCAATTGATATAATTCCAAATGTTAATATTTAAATGTATTATGTACTAAACACACAATAATCTTTCCAGATATGAAACCGGAAACGGTATCAGCGCCCAAGAAGCCGGCCAACAGAAACAAGCTGGTAACGAACAAGCCAACGATGTGCACGGTGACTTCAGCTACACCGGTGACGATGGTCAACATTATGCTGTGAGCTACGTCGCCGACGAGAACGGCTTCCAACCCCAAGGTGCTCATCTTCCCACACCTCCCCCAATCCCTGATGCCATCCTCAAGTCTCTGCAACAGAATGCCGCCGAAGAAGCTCATGGTGGATACCGTGGTGGAGATGATGGTGGTTACAGCGATGGTGGTCAGGGTGAGTCAACTTTAAAATAATAATTCTCATTTCAGGGGATTGTTTATTATATGTATTAATCTGCTAGTAAGAATGATGAAAACAGTACACAAATAGATCATTTACTTCTTCTTTAGCAACGTGCGCAAAGTAATCTATAAATACATTCTCTATTGTCGTTACATTCGAAATGAATAAATATAATAAATCATACGGTGCATTATATTAAAGAAGTTGTATAAAAAATATTGTTTGCTTGCGCAATACTATTGTCACACTCGTATGATTTGTAGAATTCACTTTCGGGTCGTTAAACAAAATTCATATTTGTGCGACAGTATACTGTTTTAAGCACTTGTTACATAAATAACTATTACCGAATTTGTATTTTTCAAATCTTGCTATTTAAAATGAAAAAATAATGACGTCATGGTTGTCGTGTGGATAGTTTTAAATGTGTCTGTCGGTTAATTACGCTCCGGCAATCATGGTGTCATACAGTCAACCGTTAATGTGCCGTTTCGAAAATATAGTTTCTCGCATTGTATGGAACTATCTATGTTAAATTTATTATTCACATTTTCAATAATTTTATTCTATCGAAATAAAGAAATAGTTAAATAAATATATCATCACGTCTTTTACCTATTATTAGATGTGGCACTCTGCCGTAGCAGATCTCGATAAGTGATATATTTATGCGTGTGAAGTGCGGTTACCAATCGTCAAATCACGGTCCCAAAGATGTTAATTGAGGAGAAGCTACAGGGGTAATTTTAGTGTATTGAAAATTGTTTGTCGGTTCTCAAATCCACAGGCCGACTCGATACCATTGTGCCACCTACCTCATAAAATAATAATAATAAATTAAAATAATTACTGAAAAATTTAGTTATTATATCCGATAAATATTGCTAGATAACCATTTTAGAAATCTGTTGTATCATTAATTAGAATCTAATAACAAAAGGATAAATAATATACGTGTTATTCTAGAAACATATTGAAAATACAGGATGTTAAAATGGTAAAAAAAGTTGGTTTTTGAAGTGTCTATTTTCAGTAACACGGACAAAAACTACAGTCATTTATCTAATGTTGTATAATGAATATGTTGTCAATTGCAGTGTTCATATTTATAATTTATTTACTATCAGTGGTACTAAAAATATGTGTTTAAGATAAACTATCTTTAATTAACAATCGTTGAAAAAATTCAATCATCAACATATATATATATATATATACCCTCCAAGTTGTTTACCTTTTTTACTATCTTGTTACTTTAACTGTAATTGAGCTAACTTTCTGTTGGGTAGCTTGTGCAGCGTAACGAATAAACTCATATAATAATTTTAAAATAATAAATATAAATAAATATATCATCACGCCTTTTACTCATTACTGGGTGTGGCACTCTGCCGAAGCAGATCTCAGTAAGTGATATATTTATGCGCGTGAAGTGCGGTAAACCAGCCGTCAAATAACGGCCTCCAAAGATGTTAGTGATGGGGGAGCCACAGGGGTAATTTTAAGTTGGTGAAAATGTTTTGTTATTATGTGAAAGGTTTAGAACAGCCCACTCGGAAACAACAAATAATTATATATATTATTTCATTTTCAGGTGGTCGTGGCGGAGCTGGTGCTGGCGGCTACGGCGGTGGTCATGGAGGCGCTGGTGGACGTGGTGGATTCGGCGGTGGTCATGGTGGAGCTGGAGCTGGTGGAAGTGGTGGATTCGGCGGTGGACACGGAGGATCTGGAGCTGGTGGACGTGGAGGATTCGGCGGTGGTCATGGTGGAGCTGGAGCTGGTGGAAGTGGAGGGTTCGGTGGTGGAAGTGGAGGATTCGGCGGTGGTCACGGTGGAGCTGGAGCTGGTGGAAGTGGAGGGTTCGGCAGTGGTCACGGTGGAGCTGGAGCAAGTGGACGTGGTGGATTCGGTGGTTCCGGTTCCGGTAGCTTCGGCTCTGGAGCTGGTGGTCGCGGCGGTTTCGGAGGCTCTGGCTCCGGTGCCTTCGGAGGATCTGGCTCCGGTGCCTTCGGAGGATCTGCTAGCAGGCAGTACCTCGCCCCCAACAAACAAAGCTTCAGCCCCAAAACTGGATACAACTATTAAATGCTGAAGTTGGATAGCTATTAAATTATGTGCAATAATTAAGTTAATGTAAACAAATACAAATAAATAATACTTACATTTTAATTATGATTATTATTATTACGTACCTACTTTTTGCTTTATAATAGAAGATTATATTTAAAAAATGTACCATAGCACAGCAAGAAACTATTAGCTGACAATCCAAAAGACATCAATTTAAAATAAAAATTAGATAAAAAATATTGGATTTTATATTTTTACTCTCATATAATTATTTTGTTTTTTTGTTTTAATTCAAAAGTCAACTGAGATCACTTCTTATTGCTTTGGCAATTTAACCAACGTATAGACGAATTCTGTAACAGAACTCTTAATTTTTAACAGCACAAAGCTTGTATAATACTAGACTTGATGAAGAGGATGGCGAAGATAGCGAAGACAACGTCGAATTTCATTTTTAGACTGTGAGGGTTATCTACAGCCAGAGCTGGGCAGTAGCTAGCTACTTTTGTAGCTTAGCTACTAGCTTAGCTACATTTACCTTAGCTGTAGCTGTAGCTTAGCTAACTGAAAAAATATAGCTGTAGCTTGTAGCTAGCTACTTTTTTTTCTATTAGCTTAAAAATAACAACTGAAGCTACTTTTAAAGCTACTTTTTGTAGCTTAAAGCTACTTTTTAAGCAGAAGGTCAACAAAGTACGCATGCGTACAAGCTAAACCCACACAAAATAATTATTTGTTGCCGGTTCTAACTGACTCTAATACGCAAAAATTCACAGTAGGTGCCAGATGTTATTTGCTATTTTTGATATTTATGTATATAATAGTAAATTAACAGTCATTATAACAAAAGACTGATCATATGACAATGGCAAATTTAATTATTTCACAATAATTTTAAAAAAGTAGCATTAAAATTTAACAGCTACTTTAACGAAAGCTTTTAGCTGTAGCTTAGCTATATTTTACAAAATATAGCTTATAGCTGTAGCTTAGCTACTTTTTTAAAGAATAGCTGTAGCTGTAGCTTAGCTACTTTTTTAAGTAGCTTGCCCAACTCTGTCTACAGCACATAGATGCTTATCTGTCCTTGCATGAAAGTTTTATCGATTCATTAACAACTAACGGTTGAATAAGTTTCAGAAAATCGCTATAAATACTGTTGCTAGATAAACTATTCTTTAACTAAAGATCTCTTCTTTTTGCAACGCAGCATTAGTGTCATAAAAATTATAGTTTATACACCTTTATCAATAATTATTACTATATTATTTAATATGACAATTATTTGTACAAAATTGAGAATTTTGTTAAATTTCTGACATCAAATAAATGAAATATTTTGTGAATCGTTATTAAATGTTAAATAATTCATTTAAATATAATTTATGTAAAGTATATACGGAAAATTATATAAAATTAAATTTCAGTGTATAGATATAAATTGCTTGGATTTTGTTCAGCAAAGTACTTTGACTTCTTTACAGTTAGCACAACTAATCTCAAAAATTAAATTTGTTGTCGTCCAATCTATGATTGGTATCCTCTTCATCAGCATCACGGTATCATCTAAATGACTCGTTGATTTCTACTATTAGCTTTTAGATGCGAAGACTGATTATTATACTCATATTTTATTAAATAATTAATGGAAACTAATTTTGTCCTCTCCAAATTGATGGCCATGTTACGTAAGTAGGTCATTCTTAAACTGTGCGAAAAATATAAATGCAGTTGTGACACAAAAATGTGTAAAAACTGCTGTTTCAACTTATTTAACTTATTACCTCTGTGGTTCCCCCTTCACTAACATCTTTGGGAGCCGTAATTTGACAGCTGGTAACCGTACTTCACGCACATAAAATATATCATTTACCGAGCTCTGCAACGGCAGAGTGCCCCAATCAGTAATGGGTAAAAGGTGTGATGATATATTTTTCTTTTATAATGTAATGCGAACCAAATTAATACTTTGTGATATATATTCGTATATATATATATATATATATATGCACAATAAGCCCTACAATACACCATGTTACATCTTAAAAAAGGGCTGAGTTTTTGTGCATCCTTACTTTTACTCAGCTATGAGTTATTTATCGAAGAAGTGGATCTAAGACAACAAAAATTAATTAATTTATAAAGAGAACAATTGGAATACCACCAGGATTTGAACATGACACCTATGATCGGCGGCCATATGCTTTAAATCAACTAAGCTATGGTGGCTCTGAGATCCAAACCTGATTTTATTGCAATTTATCTCTCTATTTTTGTTCTGTCATAAGAACCCTAGATCCCATGACTCTTTCATATACTGAAAGACCTGACGCGAGAATTATCTGCAGTGACATTGTTATTTAAGGGGAATATTGTAATTTAATTATTATTTTCTCAGAATGTACTTAGCAATTGAACAAATTAAATTATAGTGTTAAAAGCAATCATAATTCAGTAGTAGCGACGGCAATCAGAATAAACGTCGATTTAATAATCTAATGTAAGTTAAAGGCCGTTGTTTTGGTTAATTTTTTTTTAAGACGTATATCTACTTCTTCGATGAATAGTCTATTCTCCTTTATTAGACAAATATATAAAATGAATAACTCAGCTTCAAAATGTTGGTTAGCATTTAAATTATCTGCAATAATTATGTTAATGCACATAAATATAAATAAATAATGTGTTTACGAGTAAGATATAATTATGAAGATTTATTTATATACACTGGGGTAAAGTGTATAATGCATGTGTTTTTATATAAATATTCACAACTCATTATTTACTAGGTACTAACTGCATTTAATTCAGTTTGTAATTATGTAAATATGATAATGTGGTTTTGTGGTTTGTTTTTATGGAGTAAAATTAACTGTTTTATTATACAATGTTGCACTCAGTACTAATAACTATTATTATATTCTTTAATGGATAATTATTCTTACAGTAAACCACAAAACAGTTTAAGTGTTATGTAATGTTTATTAGGTGTGCAATAACTACAAATAAGTACAAACTTGAAAATTTTGTATCTTTACTTACTCGTATAGGTCAAACTATAATAAATTTTAACATTTATTTTTGAACAATTTTCTTTTTATAAAATGAAAATGTATAATATTGGTATTCAATACCAGCACAACAATTAGATCTCCAGAACAAAGAATAATAATATTGTAGTCAACATACAATACAATTAAAATATAAGAATTCAATCGGATTCACCTAAAAAAAAATGCCTGAGGCCATTTATTATTTGAGTTAATAAAATGGCACAACAGAAAATAAGCAATTATATTTCTTAATTAATATTAAAAATAGTAGTGTTTGAAGTAAATATTGTTTTTCAAAAGATAACTTTGAAGAATATATTTCTTGTGCTGCATAGAACAAAATAAGAAAATATGTATTTTATATTTTCAGTTGAAATTTAATATTCAAAAAATAACTTCGAATTTACGAGTGTCCGAGTATCTTGTTGTTTTAATATGAAGCTTTTTGTTTACAGTTGTTTGTTATGTAGGTACTCGTATTTATAAGGGTTAGGTGGAATAACAGTCATCGGCTGAACCTCGCCCTTGTCCATAAGTTGTCACTAACCTAAAATAAATAAATAAATAAACTTACAGGAACATAAAAATTGTTATTTAATTGTGTTAAATAAGTTTATTCTATATACTCGTATAAAATATCAAATGATACGAGGCTCACCGGTACACGTAATTCATATTGTTTTACAAAATTTAGTTTTTCGGAATTTTTCAAAACTATATTACCATATTTTTAATTAATAATAACAAAATTAGGAGAAAAATTGGAATAAAATCAGATATGAATTACATGCCGATTGAAGTTTAGTTAAGCCAAATGTTTCTCTTTATAATTAACTTTGATTTCAACATATTTTCTTTATTGTTGCGTAATCATGGTTTCAAACTTTATACAATTGTCAAATCATTTGACATGGCTAAATGCCGCATACAAAGTAGGTATTTATCTACTCATCACAAATAGACGATAATTATGAAAAGTAAAGTTTATATTCACATTTAAACTTAAAAGTACGCATATAAAGGATTAACTACTAGTATTTCGTAGAGTTTTACAATCAATCATGCTATAAACTCTAAATAAAAATCCCATTAACTTTTACTTACATCCGCTCAACTAGCGCTAATTAAATAACATGCGTTTTTACTACCTGTTTCATATATCAGTTTTCGCCTAGAGATATTTTAAAAGGTCAAGATTAAACATAACATGTAAAGCAGATTACATTATGAAATTATTTCCAAATATAGACATTCATGCCCTAAATTCTAAATTATCTTTTTATACCGCTCATTACATCAATTAACATTGTATTCATTGTTTGGTTTGTCTTTGAACTACTATTTTTTTGTTGCGAAATATTTAGCCCATTCAGTTTTATCTCAAAAGAATTTTAATTCTTAATTCCTTGTGAAAATAAAAAAAAAAAAGCCAATTAACTTCTAACAGGAAATTAATTTAAATTGGTTACGAACATTGTAAATCACAAATTCACTTTAATTTTGTACAAATTTTCATTAGAATTGACAAACATAATTCCCTAATTAAATATGCCATTTATATTCTAAATGTGAATGGTAGAATTTTTATGACTAATTAAAATATAGATATTTGAGTGCAAGTAAAAAACTATTAGCAACAAAATTAATTAATATTTTTAGTTAATTATTCACATTTTATTAGTTACTGAATTTTAATCAAAATGGGCAAATTATATAGTATGATATCATCGTATTGATAAATTCATAACGGTTCACACATGAGAATAAATGGAGAGAACATAAACTGCGATTATGGGCATAAGCTGTAAAGCCATAAAACGGAAGGGAGGATTGAGTTGTCGTCATCTTAGGATGAACATTTGTATTCAAAAGTATAGTTTGCTGGATTTGAAATTGAATAACAGCATTATAAAAAGTCGAAAAAAAATTAAATAAACGGTCTCAACTACTTGAATATTTATAATTTATAGTTTGAAGCGATTTATTAATATCAAATATTTATAGAAAAAAAAACATATAGAGATAAAGATCTCCGAAACTAAATACACAATTTCAACCAAACTTTGGTACAACTATTGTTATAGTTTTAATGAAAAAATATAACAATTTGAAAAATAAATATAAATATATCATCACGCCTTTTACCCATTACTGGGTGTGGCACTCTGCCGAAGCAAATCTAGGTAAGTGACATATTTATGAGCGTGAAGTGCGGTTACCAGCCGTCAAATCACGGCCCCCAAAGATGTTAGTTACCACAGGGGTAATTTTAAATTGGTAAAAATGTTTTGTCGGCTGTGGGATCGAACCAAGGTTCTTATGATCCACAGGCCGACTTTATACCACTGAGCCATTACTCCATATATAACAATTTGAATATATCTAATTTATAGTTCGAAGCGATTTATTAATATGAAATATTTATATAAAGAAATACAAGTAGATATAAGATCTCCGAAATTACGTACACAATTACAGCTAATTTTAGGTACACATATTGTAATATTTTAATGAAAAGAAAAGAAACATTTTTTCTTATAATGTACAATCATTTCATATCAGACAATTTTTTTTTAATCAAATATGTCGGGTGATATTTTTCTATATATGTTCCTGTCTTAATTATTATTATTATTATTATTTTAATTACTAATAATAATTATGTATAAATAGATACGTTAAATCTAAGAACCAAAAATATTTGGCTGGATTTTAACCACAGATGTTTTATAGTAAGGTAAGTATATTTATATTTGAATATGAGTAACGTGGCACCAAACAAAAATTTCGCGGTAATTTTTCACTTCGTTTCGCATATCTTAAATTTGGAATTTCACTAAACTATCTAAAAATCTCTGATAATATCATACTAAAATATAAATTAATATGGATTATTCGTAAAATAAAATAAGAAAAAAGGAAAAAAATGTCCAACACTTGTCAAAGTTCCACAAAATTACAGCACATTTGAATTAACTTATTAGGTCATCATCAAAGGCAGGTCAGTTCAGCTTTAACCATAACTTTGACAAATTTTGGAAATTTTTGTTTTCTTTTTTTCTTAGTTTATTAAAACTTAGTTCCACATCGCAATTGACATTTTGTCTTTGTTTTATTTATTCATTGACAATTTGTCTTTGTATTATGGATTATTCGTACTGATTTTACAAAAAAGTAAAAATGATAATTGTAAAATAATGATTTATTTTTTGTTATAAATAGCTTTATTGGACTGTAGGTAATAAAATTAGTAACTGACTAATTATTTACAACAAAACAAAAATTGAAATACGGATATAAAACACATTTACATAAAAAACAAAAGATTTACTAACTTTATCGATATCAATATTCTTAGTTCTTATAAATATTACACAAACATCAAATATGTCACTGGCGCTCCTGTGGGTTCACAATATGAATTAGAGTAAAACTAAAATAATAAACTCAGTTATTCAGTAAGATAATTGTAATTACTTTCCTGATTACACGAAATGGTTACAAATTTAATTCAGTATTTAATATTTGAATATACAATATATCTATTAGGTATTCAATGTTCTAAATTCGACATTTTACTTATCTCATTACTATTAAAAATAATAGTCAAAAGTAGATATTATTTACTTAGTTAGGCAATAGAATTATAACAAATGCATACAAATATGTAAAGTTTTACTGCCAGTAAAGTAAAAACCATAATTTTCTATAATATGACCGACGTTGTATTTTACTTACCATGAAACCTATTCTAATTTATGTAGCTTCTGTGGTAACGGTAGTCAAACCGCTAAACAAGATGATTTCACCTGGCGATATAAATACAAAAGTTAATATGATGTCATCGATGACGTCACATAACGAATCTGTACTGGGAGCTGAATAGGTCCCGCTGCAGTTGTAATCTCACTCGCTGACGTCGGATGTTTAATTTTATCCTGATTTTTTTATTGTAAAGGTCGAAAAAAAAAATACTTGGTGTAAGTTTTACAAGTTAATTCAATTCTTTATCGTTTTAGATTTTTTAGGTAACCTTAGGAAGCCATCTTCAGAAGACTAATTACAAGATCTTGTTGTAAAGAATTCTATTTTATGTTAAGAGTTGAGCGGGCGAAAGTTTTTTTAACATATACCATTTTTGCACTTCATATTTTATTACAAATGAAGGATGCATTTAGTGAAGAATATTTATTTATATATTTGTGAGTGATTACAAAGCTTGACAATATTCAAAATGTAATTGCCTAATATGTAACTAAATTCCGCTACGATTATATCGGTGGATTACAACTGAATACAAAGTACGGAATTCACTTACGTCTTAAAATGTGAAAAAAAAAAATATAAAAACTTAGTACAATATATAGGAGATAAACTAAAATAAAAATAAAGAAGGGAACACAAATCTTATAAAATATATTATGTTTAAATTTGTTATCGACACATACGTTATAAATAATTATTTTTCATTTGTAATATTTTTTTATTTTTTTGGAAAATATAACAGTTAATTTCTGTTATGATACTCAGTTTTTCATTCACCTATTAAAATTCTGTTATAATGATCTGCTTGTTAAATACAGAAAAATACATGTAATTTATATTGCTGTTATTTAACATTTACTTAATAATCGATTGATAAACTTCACATGACGCTGACAATACGAATTCATGTTTACATGTCACATTTCTAGCTATAATTGTCATTGATTTGTCAATTGATTCGTGATTGCATAACATTGAATAGCTGTTTTGCCAAATTTTACAATGAAAATGTGTATTTTTAAAGACTCTTGTAACACAATACTCTCTGATTTAACAGTTTTGAAGAGAATAATACAATTGCTGAAACTGGCATATTTTCCATAACAGTTTATTTATTTGTCCAAATTTCGATAGAACTTATCCAGTAATATTTATGTTCAAAATTCTCAATAGAAAAACAATAAAATAAAAATCGTTTTAATAAAAATTGATGTAAAATAATAATAATATTTCGAAATATAATTAATTATATTAATTAAGGGGGTAGATGACTCAGTGGTATCAAATCAACCTGTGGATTTGAGTACTTTGGTTCGATTCCCACATCCAGCAAACAATTTTCACCACATTAAAATTACCTCTGTGGCTCCCACTCCACTAACAACTTTGGGGACCTTGATTTAACGACTAGTAATCGCATTTCACGGGCAAAATATATCACTTACCGTGATTTGCTGCGACTGTGTGCCACAACCAATAATGGATATATGGCGTGATATATCTATTTTATACTAATTACTCACAACTTCGATCTCGTGGTCTGCAATTTAATGCGAGTACCCGGTATGCGTTGCATTGCAACTTAAAGAAAGAAATTGTTTATGTTTAATTCTGTTTATTGAAGTGCTTTTGGATACACAATATTTTTTATTTTTCTCTTTGGGACGTACACGAATAAATCAGAAAGTTTCCCGATGCGTCCATGTGAGAAGCATGGATTTTCCAAATTTAGTCCACACATTTGTAGCCATTGTCCCTGTGCTTTGTTGATTGTCATTGCAAATACGAGTCGTACCGGAAACTGTAAACATTTGAATTCGAATGGCATAGCTACAATGAAGAACAGAATAAATGAACAATGGGCACGTATATGGACTGATATAACATAACAAATTACGAGAAGTAAAACAAGACACCAGTACATGGAAACTTCATGGCACCAGAAAATACAATACTAACGAGACTTAGAATAGAGCATACAAGACTTACACATTATCACATTTTTACAAAAACAGATCCCCATACATGCAACCAATGTAACACACATTTAACAATTAAATACATTATAGTAGATTGTCCCCAACACACAACCGAAAGAAGAACCCACAACATACCCCCCGACATTTATCGAAGCCCTGAAGAACAACACGAAAACAGAGAAGAACCGAATTGCATACTTGAAATCAATTAATTTATATCAAGAAATGTAATAAAAGAAATTGTAAAAAAAAAATGTAGAAAACCAATCACACTTCACTGTACCGGGATATGAATGATCTTAGATGTCGAAATATCCGAAAACATGTTTAAATAAAAAAAATTAGAATTGTATTGTGCAATGACATAATTGTAAGAGAATTTATAGTCGGTAATTAATTTAACATAATCAATATAAGAAAATCAAACACGCACTTGGTTTGTCCACTAAAATATTTATTTCTTATTTGTTACGTACGTTTCATCCTTTCGGAATATGTCTGATGATTTCAGAAAGGATGAAACGTACATAACAAGTTAAAAATAAATATTTTAGTGGACAAACCAAGTGTGTGTTTGATTTTCTTGTATTGACATATACTGATTTTTATTAATATCCCCCATTATACATTTTATAACGTAAATAATATTTTTTAATTTACCCCGGGAATATGGTCAGAGCTGGGCAAGTACCAGGACCAAAGTACTTAAGTATAAGTACCAGGACTAACCATGGTCAGTACTTGTTATGCAGTACTTTTTCAAGCACAGCTTGAAAATACTTAAGTAAAGTACCAGTTTTTTTAGACCAAAGTACTTAAAAAATAAGTATTTTCAAAGTACCAGTATTGGGTATATTCGTATGAAATAGTTTTTCTGTTATTGTTATTTATTTTAATAACAACATATTCTAAATAAACATTTTGAAAACATGATTAAAAAATAAAAAGATTTTTTTATTTCAAAATAAATAGGTACATGCAAAATTTAGTATGTAGCCGGAAATTACAAAAAAATAAACATATGTACGTAATACTAGGTACATAAATAAAAATGTACATAGTTGATAAAGTAATATGTAATATATTATTACAACAAAAAAAAAAAATATACAAGTCTGTGCTCATTACGTTCACGTCACAGTATAGCACAATAAAAAAACTGCATTAACCGCAAACTCAAAGTACTTCAATGTTTCGAAATATTTAAGTACTTTACGTGATTTTAGTAACATTGACGTACTTAATTATTTGAAAAGTACTTGAATATTGTTTACATTTACTATCCAAAAATGTAAGTCTTAAGAACAAGCTGAAATTTAGTACTTAAAAATTTCAAGTATTAAGTAACACAAAAATAAATATACTTCAGTATAAGTATTAAGTACTAGAAGATACGAAAAATTGGTATTTAAGTACTTAAGTACTTAAGTATTGCCCAGCTCTGAATATGGTTACATTTCAATTGGTTACTACTTAATATGTTAACTATGTATATTTTAACTTACAAAATATCTTTCAAGCAGATCCTATGAAAACTTACTAATCTATTAAGATTTGTATTATCTTGTATACTGACGTCCACCACAAACAAAAAGAGAGTGTTAACAATTCAACAGCAACATATTAAACTTACTTTTATACTTACTCAAGCTAGGCATGCATAAAAAAAATATATCATCACGCCTTTTACCCATTACTGAGTGTGGCACTCTGCCAAAGCAGATCTCGGTAAGTGTTATACTTATGCGCGTGAAGTGCGGTTACCAGCTGTCAAATCACGGACCCCAAAGTTGTTAGTGGTGGGGGAGCCACAGGGGTAATTTTAAATTGGTGCAAATGTTTTGTCGGCTGTGGGGATCAAACCAAGGTTCTTAGAATCCACAGGTCGACATTGCCCCATGCATGCATAATACTACTAAATTATTTATAACCATAATTACATAATATGGGAGATTTAAATAAAATGTATAATGTCTTTATAATAGATTGCGCTATTATAATCAATTAGATCGAATAATATAAACTTTATTACAACAATAAATTTAAAAACCTGTCTAATTTAATAATTATCTATATAAATGTTCGGACAGAAGCATTTGACACTGTAAACATAAAGGCGTCAACAAAATTTTCAAAAATGTTATTCGAATTTGAATTAAAAATTTATTCGTATAATCCTATTAAGATGCTTTGCTTCATCATGTTTGATAGTAAACAGTTTGTATAAAAAACTGGTGCGATTTGAAATATTTTTATTTGATTCCAAAACCAGTGCCCAGTACGTATGACATTGAAATTATTCAATATTTGTAAATTAAAATCACTTTCTCTAATGATCACATATCAAGATTCCAAATTTATCGATACATCTACAAAAATATGTCCTTGCGAAATACTTGTCTAATTAATTTAGAATATTGGAGCATCTTTATGAAGATGGTGTCATATAAATAGTCCCACTAAATTCGCAAAAATTATCAGTTGATCATCACTGCTCCAACTACCAACTACCAACCAACATGAAACTGGTAAATACTCAAGTTTTAATTCAATTAACAAACTTATTTACCAAATTCATTTATAAAAATAAAATAGTGCGCAGTTTATAAAATCTAGTTTTGGTTTGTACATACATACGTACTTATGTTTGTACTTCTATATTAATTCAGTTTGCAGTTTTCGCAGTGATTTCATAAATAACAATCGACATTTTGTTTTCTCGGACCAAATTTTATTGTCTTCTATTTTCAATTACACAGGACTTCAGTCAATAAATAACCTTTATTCAAATAACCGACGACATCAACGTTTTGTTGTAGAATACAACTTCATCAGGACTCTGCAAAACATTTTAAGTAAGTAAATACACCATAATAATAATAAGTACAAATTATGGTGTATTTACTTACCTAAAATGTTTTGCAGAGTGATCAATATGATCCGTACTATTTTAATCTAACTTTAGGATAGTGTAGGACAAAAATTTAATATTAATGATAAAGTATAACAAACATGAAAACTTTATGGAACAAGTAATACAAAACTGTAATAAATTCTGCTTACAAAAATCAAATTAAAATTATTATTTCGAATGTCAGTCACTATATGCAGTTCTATGAAATAAAATAGTTGAAAGTGACCCGCGAATTTGTATAAATTTTATTTCATAAAACAATCATTTGTACTGAACAATGTAATTGTGCGATTTCAAAAGAATTGTAATATACTATTCACTCATTTATTACTATAAATAAATGAAAAATCATTATTTTATTTCAAAATTGATAGTACTGAATGAAATTCGTGCCAAACATTGATAAAAAGACGAAATTTGATTAAAAATACAATTATTAAAACACATCTAACAATATCGTGGTATGAAGTCGGCCTGTGGGTCCTGAGGTCCCTGGTTCGATTCCCACAGGCGACAAATTTTCATAATTTGAAAAAGCCATTCCTGTGGCTCCTCCACCACAAACATGTTTGGGGGCCGTGATTTGACGACTGGTAACCGCACTTCACGCGCAAAATATATCACTTACTACCGAGATCTGCTTCAGCAGAGTGCCCCACCCAGTAATGGGTAGAAGGCGTGATGATATATTTATTTATTTATTTTACATATTTATTGTCAAGTTGAAATTAATTTTGAGTCAAATAGACCCAAACAGTGCAGCAGGGCTTACCCCTGTGGTTACCCCTTCTTCTCTAACAACTTTGATGGCCGAGATTTGACGGCTGATAATCGCACTTTACGTGCATAAATATATCACTTACAGAAATCTGCTACGGCAGATTGCCATGCCCAGTATTGGTAAAAGGCGAGATGATATATTTATTTTATTTTTTATTTACATATTAAAACTATCTGAAAGTAACTAGAATTTTGTAAAGTGTAAATATATGCAATTCTGGTTGTAATATTATAATTGTAGTGCCCTGACGAAGCCACAAAAGTGTGGCAAAATATTGGCTTTTGATTGTATAATCCTTCACTTTACGAGTATAATATTGTTCAGACGTTTATCTCTTATTCGATATGATCAACGTATACATTGCAGATACACCAAGAAATTTACACTGTACATGTAAAAAAATAATATCAACTTATTCCTTATTTCTAGTTCATCGTCGCCCTTTGCTTCGCTACTGCCTACGCCGGTACGCTAGACAACACTTACCTGCCTCCAGGAAACGCGAGGACCGCAGGAGGAAGCGCTTTCTTAGCCGCCCCTAGACCATTCGCACCCGCCTCTTCAGCCCATGCTGCTCCTTCTGGATCCGGTCAACCACAGATCCCTATCGTCAAGGCCAGCAGTGAGGTCAACGTTGATGGCTCCTTCCACTATGAGTAAGAATATTTTATTATTAAAAATATCAATACGCCGGAACATTGATTTGAGAACCCGAACTGGATTCTCACAGGACACAAACTGATTTACACGATATTTGAAACTATTCCTGCGGGACCCCTATATTTTTTGCGGGCTGTCACAGCACTTCACGAGCTTAAATATATCACTTACCGATATTTGTACGACAGAGTACCACACCCAATAATGCGTGATTATATATTTATTAATTTATTTTATAACGGATAAATGTTAATAGTAGATAATTATAGTTGTCCTCTTCTATAGTGAAAGTGATACTGTGAAATTAAAAAAAATATATCTATAATCGAAAATAATAATATTAGTTACATAAAATGAACTTACTTTCAATAATTGATGCCTTTCTTCAATTTGAGTAACTGTAGATCAATTGAAAGTACCTGTAAAATTATTACGTAACTACAATTCCAATAGTGATTATTCATTTAACTCGTGCGATACCAGAATAGTCAAATAAATATACGCCTCTTACTATTACAATACGAAATAATTTAACTTTCTTTTGACAATGCTGACAGTAGTGACAGGTGTTCAGGTGCAGGCTTCAATAATAATGAAAACATGTTTTAAATTTCATAATTTCTCATTTATCAAATCATTGAAATGTTTGGCTGTAGCAATCAATCAGTAAATTTTATATGAATTAAAATATTTCGACTTATGATCTTCGCATCGGACTAATTTTTTTATGAAAGATATTAGGAATTATCTGCAATTATAAGATATATTTAATTACACATAATTCTTCTAAATTTAAGATTGTACATTTGTATCAAATTCTTACATTCTTTCATTTAATTTTTTACAACTAAATTAAGCCACATTTAGTGCCGTAATTTAATTTTGGAGTCTCTCGCCCCGCAATTCGCACAAATATAAAATAGCATTAGGCCCCTTATCGCAAAATTTAAAAAATAATTTTTTAACCATATCTGCCGTTTTCATACTTTATTGGATGTAAACATTTTTTCTTTCAGTCTCTGTATATAAACACATAAACATTCAGGTCATAATTTATCTAAATGCAGAAAAATATTATCTTTCAATATTTTACATACCGCGTTCGCGTGGCATATTACTTTTTCCTCACCGAGTGTAAAAGTCGGATTCTATGGCATCAAATTCGTGACGCAAATAATACATAAGCTGTATTCCATTTGGCATTTGGTTCACTTAAATCAGTTCAGATAAATATGATAACATGACTAAATGAACCGAATTAAGCAAACTGATGCACTTATTAGGATGAATTACATCAAAGTAAATTAGAATTAGTAATTCTAGTACTAGAAATAAAGTCAGCGAAGTAATCCAGTGAAATAAATTAGTGATCTAGTTCAGTAAATGTATGTTAGATCTGATCCAAACGGAAAATGGAATACGCCTATTTTAACTCGTTACTAAAAACGACGGAACAAAATTGAGCTTTCTCTAACGTTGCTAATAACAACGGGAGAAAAAGTACATTTTAATCTCGTTGATAAGCTACGGAATGAAAGTAAAACAAATTTCAATTATTCATTTGTTTATTTAAATTTTTATAAGAATAAATACATATTCGTTATGGAGGGTTATGAAAAAATAGTATAACACCTCGCGAGAGAATTATTTTTCTCTCAGTGTATTGTAGCCTACAGCTTCGTCTCACGCTTCCATTTTATCTCTTTGGAAAAAAAAAACAATTATTACTTATGCGTAGGTATATAATAATTTTTAAGAAAAATTTAATAAAATAACGTCTTATATACAAATTAATAAATCGTAATTTAATAATATTCAAAAATATTTCTTATTTTGATACAAATGTAAAAATTAATGTGGAAATTAAAAATGAACTTTAAATTTACCTATAATCTGCAATCATTTTGTAAATAGCAGTAACATCTATTAATATAGTTACCTTTACATTTAATCCTCTCTTTGAATTTGGTTGTAAAGTATTAAAATTGAAAAAAAACATGGTTTAATTAAATATCAGTTGTAGATACACCTTAAAACATGCGGAAATAATTCTATAAATTGCTTTCCATAATTAGCTAAGATTTTAAAATGATTTTAATGACTAAAGTCTATTGCGAGACTCTCCTCTTACTAAGTCGAAGCCTTGAAAACCTCCTTGGGCAAATATGATTGCTGTATCCATCATAATAAACAATAAAATCTTTCTAGATATGAAACCGCCAACGGCATCTCCGCCCATGAGATCGGCAATCAGAAGTCCGTCGGGTCCGAGGAAATCAACGACGTGCATGGTGCCTTCACCTACACTGGCGACGATGGCGTCCAATACTCCATCAGCTACACCGCTGACGAAAACGGTTTCATTCCCCAGGGCGCTCATCTTCCCACTCCTCCTCCCATCCCAGATGAGATCCTGAAGGCCCTGGAGCAGAACGCCGCTGATGAAGCTCGTGGTATTGTGGATGATGGCTCCTACAAGTCGTCTGATGGTCCCGCAGTTGCGAATAAGCAATATATTGCACCCAAGCCAGCTGGTGGTGCTCATGCCGGTTACAGATATTGATGATGGATGCGCGTTGAGGTTCTGTCTTTTGTACTATGTCGTTCTTGTTGTATTTATATGTTAATATGTCTAAATAATTATTATAAAAATAAATGTAAATTATAAACATCTACATACTGACTTTTATTTACTAGGTATACTTGAAGTTGCTGATTTTTGTAGTATTGTGTTTGATTTAAATTTATTATCATGCATTTAAACAACCATTCTTTTTCAAAATGATTAATGAAATCTAAAATGTATTCGGGCTATTTTGCTGCTTAAACATTAAACTTTAAAATTATTTGAAAATGCTAAATTAAACCTTCTGTTATATTTTAAATGTTAGATACTTTATTGTAATATGCAGTTATATCGACTATTTGTTATTTTAAAAAGTTTTCATTAATTTTATAAACTATCGATTTACAATTTGAGCTTATATTTGTCGTTGTATTAGCCAACTACTGCCAATTTATCAAAATATTTGAAATATCTGAAAAAAATTACTATCGTGTTTTGGTAAAGCTCGCTTCGTATACTGGTTCGTAGTTTGCACCTGGTAATTATTATAGTCGTTATTTTAAAGTAACGATATTTAACAAATTTCAAGCTTAAGGTATGAAGAATAAAATATAAAAAACATTTTTTGCATTTTTTAGCAATGCTTCAGCCATGGTTATAACCAATATCAGTCAAAGTTTATATTGTTATATAAATTTGTTGAAGTTAAATCTTAACCAAATTGAAAAATTTAACTAAATATAAACTTAGCTTGATAATGGTCATGATCGAAACGTTAAATCAAATATGTAAAGACGTTACACCTAAAGTCGAAAATCCAGCAAATATTGATTTTTCAATCACGAAGATTTAAATGTAATATAATTAATTTTCATTGTTACCTTTTATTATTTATTATTTACCAATATAAACTTTTTTTTATTTTATTTTGTGTGGAATTCAAACTCAGTACATATCTACTTATTACTCAAAAACTGCTTGTCAAAGAAAGTAAATTAAATATAATTTAATTTTCTGTAATAATGCATAATAACTAGAGGTAGGCATATTTGAAAATTTTGATATCCGATTCGATCCGACTTGATTCAAGATCCGATTCGATCCGATTCGACTCTATCTGAGATCCGATCTGATCCGATCCGAAATCCGATCCGAGATCCGATCCGAAATTCGATCCGAAATCCTATCCAAAGATCCGATCCGAGATCCGATCCGAGATCCGATCCGAGATCCGATCCGAGATCCGATCCGAGATCCGATCCGAGATCCGATCCGAGATCCGATCCGAGATCCGATCCGAGATCCGATCCGAGATCCGATCCGAGATCCGATCCGAGATCCGATCCGAGATCCGATCCGAGATCCGATCCGAGATCCGATCCGAGATCCGATCCGAGATCCGATCCGAGATCCGATCCGAGATCCGATCCGAGATCCGATCCGATATCCAAACCGAAATCCGATCCGAAATCCGATCCGAAATCGAATCCAAAATCCGAGCCGAGATCCAATCCGAAATCCGATCTGAGATCCGACCAGACGTGTCATTAGATCAGTACAGTTTTTCCTATTTATATTAATAAACCAATTTTAACGTTGCATATTCGAAAGAAAAATAACAGTTATAGATGAAATATAATAAATAATTTTGTTATCTTATATACTAAACGGCATAAATCCCTATATATATATATTTCATCACGATCAGTCTGACAATTTTACAGCCTAGACGGTTTATTCGATTTATTTGCAACTTTTTTTATTTGATAGGGTTCAATCCAGGGGAGTGCCTTTTGATAGTCTCAGATTTTTCGTGCACATGATGTGCGAGAAAACTTGAAAAAACATGCGTTTTTGGGGCAAAATCAACTAAGAGTGTGGAGGCTTTGAAATTTTTAAGACGAACATCAAACGTCACTTTGACGTTTGTCAGTGGACATGTCGCATTTTTAATTATAAATTATTTAAATATGAAATGTTTTAGAGTAGTTTTGAAATATTTTACGCACATTAGGGGACTGAGGGGACGTTTTTATTATAATTATACATTTCAAATGTGTATATTTAAAAAGTAAATTTTTGACACTTCACTATGAAGTTGGTTTTAAAGCAAAACGTCAAATTGACAAGTTTTATAAAGTATAAAGAATATGGTGGCTTTGAAATTTTGAAGAAGAACATCTACTGTCATTTTGACATTTGTCAGTGGACATGTCGTATATTTAATTATAAATTATTTAAATATTAAATGTTTTAGAGTAGTTTTGAAATATTTTACGCACATTGGGGGACTGAGGTGACGTTTCTATTATAATTACAAGTTTCAAATATGTGTATTTAAAATTTTATCCACGGCAGAGTACAATTTAGAAAAACCAGATAACTCGAATTGGAATCATTTGATCACTCTTAAATTTTCTTTCGGTAATACGAAAGTTATTTTAAAGGGCATGTGGGCAAAATTATAATATTTTCAATCGTCAATTATTTCAGTGAAATTGCAACAAAATCTATCGTGTTTGGTGTCATATTAAAGGGCTTTAGAAGAACTTTCAGATAAATGAAAAAAGTTGAAATTTTACAATAAGCAATTGTTTCTAACATAAAGTATTTCGAATCATATTGTGTTAGGTGATATATAAAAGGGCTTTAGAAGAACTTTCATATAAAATAAAAAAAAGTTGAAATTTTACGATTGTCAATAGTTTCAAACTTAAAGTATTCCGAATCGTACCGTATTTAGTGTCATATTGAAGGGCTTCAAAAGAACTTTCAGATGAAATATAAAAAGTTGAAATTTTACAATAGGTAATTATTTCAAACTTAATAAATTAGCAAAATCTTTTCGGAAATAAAACACGTATTTGATTGAAATTTTACGACTGTCAATTATTTCAAACTTAAAGTATTCCGAATTATGCCATGTTTGGTATCATATGAAAGGGCTTTAGACGAACCTTTAGATAAATTAATTAAAAAGTTAATTTTTGAAAAAGCAATGAGCGTTTGCCGGAATTTGAACCCAGAACCTGTGACTGCTCTAACCAATTGAGCTACAAACACTCGGCGAATACTCATGCCTTTCGTGCAACCTTTAGTTGAAGAAATGCCAGAGCATATGAAATAGAGTTAGAAGAACTTTCAGATGAAATAAAAAAGAGTTATTTTAGCAAAATATTTTCGGAAATAAAACACTTATTTGATTCAAATTTTACGACAGTCAATTGTTCTAAGCTTAAAGTATTCCGAATCAAATCGTGTTTGATATCATATGACAGAGCTTTAGAAGAACTTTCAGACGAAATAAAAAAATGAAGACTTTACGATTGTCAATTGTTTCAAATTTCAAATATTCGGATTAATGCCGTATTTAATGTCATATGAAAATTTGGAAGAAATTTTATATGAAATAAAAAAAAAATGAAGAATGTCAATTGTTTTAAATATAAAATATTTTTTGGTATCAAATAAAAAGACTTTTAAAGGGATCGCGTGCAAATTTTTTTTTCGTTTCGCAATTGTTTATGTGATCTCGCTTTTAAACCTATCGTGTTTGATATCGAATGAAATGTCTTTTGAAGTATTTTTGTGCAGCATTTAATTTAATTTTGATCGGCAATTGTTTCAGTGAAAGTACTTAACAATCTATCGTGTTTGATATCTAATGAAAAGTCTTTTGAAGAGATCGCGTACAAAATTAAATATTTTACGATTGGCATTTGTTTTAGTGAAAGTGCTTCTAAACTTATCGTGTTTGGTATCAAATGGAAGGTTTTTTGAAGGGCTAGCGTAAAATTTTTTAAGTAAAAACGTCAACTTGACAAATAATTTTAAAAAGTATGTAATAAAACAGAACAAAATTTGTGTGCGGTAATAATATACATTTAAAAAAAAAAGAAAATTGACAGCAGCATTCTACAATGCAAAAAGTATATTTCAGCGATTTCCAACAGTTTTTCAAAAAAGTTTAGAGAAAAATTTCAATTGATTTCATGTACATATAAAATATAAATGTAGAACATTATAAAAAATGACGTCCAAAAGATTTTTAATAGTTTAGCAAAATGTACAATTGTTTTCGTGAAAGTGTTTAAAACCTATCGCGTTTGTATCAAAAACAAAGATTTTTTGAAGGGTTCGCGTACAAAATTTAATACTTATAGATCCTCAATTATTTTAGTGCAAATACATCAAAATTCTTCGTGATTAGTATCAAATGAAAGGTCTTTTGAAGACATCACGTGCATAATTGGATTTTTTTCAATCGTCAGTTGTTTTAGTGAAAGATCTTCGAAACCTATTGTGTTTAGTATCAAATAAAAGGTCTTTGGATGGAATGATACGCAGAAATGTTTTAGATTTGTAATAATTGCATTTATATTGTGTCAACTGTCTTACAAAAGTGAGTTCTTCTTCAGGGTCCGCGGAGCTAGCGTGAGGCCTGGCGAAGCCAGGGCGACCGCTAGTCCTATATACTAATCAGCTTAATTCACTATAGATTCATCTGGGCGGCAACCAGACTTTAGACACGGCTACAGCTTAAACGGTTTGTGCGATTGTTGTGAATTTTTTTCTGGGATTTAAAGAATGTTTGGGACTAGTGCCTTTTGGGTATTTCAGATTTTTTGAAAGTACAGTCCGCTTGAAATTAACGACAAACTTTGCAAATTTTCTTGATCGAAGCATGCACGCGTTGCTATGCATTTGAAATTTGACCGCAAGCAGAAATTTTTCAGACCTGTCAATCACTTTTGACGTTTCACATGAACCTGTTTTACATTAATATTTCAATTTCTAGACAAGTTGGAGAAATTTTCTAATTTGATTTAGGTATTAGAGGAATGAGGACATATGTTTTGAGCGGTTTTCAATTGATTTCATGTTTGTATAAAAGTTTTTAATGATGCAACGTCCATTTCACAAATCTATGGTTAAGAAACAACATTACCTCTTATATACACGATCCAGGTTTTGAAAAATCATAGACCTAAGCTGTCATTTTTGACGTTACGCATGGAATTTTTCGATAGAATTATTTCAATTTCTAGACAAGTTGTAGCAATTTTGTAAATTGATTTAGGTATTAGATGATTGAGGATACATGTTTTGAACTGTTTTGAATTGATTTCATGTTCAAAAAAAGTTTTAAGACCAAACGTCAATTTGACATATAGTTTGTTAAAGTATATAGTAAAACCAAGCAAAAATTGACCTCGGTGATAATATACAGTAAAACCAAAAAGAATATACATTGTAAAAAAAAGTTAATCGAATAAAAAAATTTCAGAACTAATATTCCAGCGATTTTCAACAGTTTAAAAAAATAGAGTAAAATTACATTTTTTTACAGTAACTATAAACTTTGCTGAATTGATTTCATGTTCAACTAAAGTTTAAAGACAAAACGTCAATTTGACAAATAGTTTGTTAAAGTATATAGTAAAACCAAGCAAAAATTTACCTCGGTGATAATATACAGTAAAACCTAAAAGAATCTACATTGTAAAAAAAAGTTAATCGAATAAAAAAATTTCAGAATTAATATTCCAGCGATTTTCAACAGTTTAAAAAAAAATAGAGAAAAATTACATTTTTTTACAGTAACTCTAGACTTTGTTGAATTGATTTCATGTTCAAATAAACTTTTAAGACAAAGACTTCAATTTGACATATAGTCTGTTAAAGTATATAGTAAAACCAAGCAAAAATTGACCTCGGTGATAATATACAGTAAAACCAAAAAGAATCTACATTGTAAAAAAAAATTAATCGAATAAAAAAATTTCAGAATTAATATTCCTGCGATTTTCAACAGTTTAAAAAAAAATTCAACTATTTCGAATCACGTCATGTTTGGTATCATATGAAAGGGCATTAAAAGAACTTTTAAATGCAATTAGAAAAAATTGAAAATTCACGATAGGCAACTGTTTGAAAATTCAACTATTCCGAATCATGTCGTGTTTGGTACCATATGAAAGGGCATTAAAAGACCTTTTAAATGCAATTGGAAAAAATTGAAAATTTACGATAGGCAACTGTTTGAAAATTCAACTATTCCGAATCATGTCGTGTTTGGTAACATATGAAAGGGCATTAAAAGACCTTTCAAATACAGTTGGAAAAAATTGAAAATATACGATAGGCAACTGTTTGAAAATTCAACTATTCAGAATCATGTCGTGTTTGGTATCATATGAAAAGGCATTAAAAGACCTTTCAAATGCAATTGGAAAAAATTTAAAATTTACGATAGGCAGTTGTTTGAGAATTCAACTATTCCGAATCATGTCGTGTTTGGTATCATATGAAAGGGCATTAAAACACATTTCAAATGCAATTGGAAAAAATTGAAAATTCACGGTAGGCAACTGTTTGAAAATTCAACTATTCCGAATCATATCGTGTTTGGAATCATATGAAAGGGCATTAAAAGACCTTTCAAATGCAATTAGAAAAAAATTAAAATTTACGATAGGCAACTGTATAAAAATTCAACTATTCCGAATCATCTCGTATTTGGTATCATATGAAAGGGCATTAAAAGACCTTTTAAATCTAATTGGAAAAAATTGAAAATTTGCGATAGGCAATTGTTTGAAAATTCAACTATTCAGAATCATGCCGTGTTTGGTATCATATGAAAGGGCATTAACAGTACTTTCGAATGCAATATGAAAAAATTGAAAATTTACGATAGGCAACTGTTTGAAAATTCAACTATTCAGAATCATGTCGTGTTTGGTGTCATATGAAAGGGCATTAAAAGTACTTTGGAATGCAATAAGAAAAAATTGAAAATTTACGATAGGCAACTGTTTGAAAATTCAACTATTCCGAATCATAACGTGTTTGGTATCATATGAAAGGGCATTAAAAGAACTTTTAAATGCAGTTCGAAAAAATTTAAAATATACGATAGGCAACTGTTTGAAAATTCAACTATTCAGAATCATGCCGTGTTTGGTATCATATGAAAGGGCATTAACAGTACTTTCGAATGCAATATGAAAAAATTGAAAATTTGCGATAGGCAATTGTTTGAAAATTCAACTATTCAGAATCATGCCGTGTTTGGTATCATATGAAAGGGCATTAACAGTACTTTCGAATGCAATATGAAAAAATTGAAAATTTGCGATAGGCAATGGTTTGAAAATTCAACTATTCAGAATCATGTCGTGTTTGGTGTCATATGAAAGGGCATTAAAAGTACTTTGGAATGCAATAAGAAAAAATTGAAAATTTACGATAGGCAACTGTTTGAAAATTCAACTATTCCGAATCATAACGTGTTTGGTATCATATGAAAGGGCATTAAAAGAACTTTTAAATGCAGTTCGAAAAAATTTAAAATATACGATAGGCAACTGTTTGAAAATTCAACTATTCCGAATCATGTCGTGTTTGGTATCATACGAAAGGGCATTAAAAGACTTTTCAAATGCAATTGGATAAAATTTAAAATTTACGATAGGCAATTGCTTGAAAATACAACTATTCCAAATCATGTCGTGTTTTCCAACGATTTCCAACAGTTTTTCAAAAACTTAAGAGAAAAAATTCTACTGATTTCATGTACATATAAAATATAAATGTGGAACTATCAGAAATGATGTCCGAAGAATTTTTCTTAGTTTAACAAAATCTTTTTGGAAATAAAACACGTATCTGATTGCAATTTTACGACTGTCAATGTGACAAATAGTTTTTAAAAGCAAAATTTGTCCTCGGCAGTAATATATAGTAAATATCTTTAGATGAGCAGAAGTACAGAAATAAAAAGTTTTAGATCGTAATTCAATTAAACCTTACTTCAGTGTCCGCGGAGCCTAGCGAAAAGGCCTGGCGAAGCCAGGCCGAACGCTAGTCCTATATACTATTTTGATAAGCGGTATATATATATATTTGTTTATATATATGGATTCATCACGCCCATTTGTAAATCGCTACAGCCTAGACGGTTTATCCGATTTATTTGCAACTTTTTTTATTTAATAGAGGTCAATCACGTGGAGTGCCTTTTGATAGTCTCAGATTTTTCGTGCACATGATGTGCGAGAAAACTTGAAAAAACATGCGTTTTTGGGTCAAAATCAACTAAGAGTGTGGAGGCTTTGAAATTTTTAAGAAGAAGATCTACTGTCACTTTGACGTTTGTCAGTGCACATGTCGCATTTTTAATTATAAATTACTTAAAATTGAAACTTTTGTGAGTAGTTTTGAAATACTTTACGCATATTGTGGAAATGAGGGGACGTTTTTATTATAATTATACATTTCAAATATGTGTATTTAAAAAGTAAATTTTTGACACTCCACTATGAAGTTGGTTTTAAAGCAAAACGTTAAATTGACAAGTTTTATAAAGTATAAAGAATATGGAGGCTTTGACATTTTTAAAAAGAACATCTACTGTCATTTTGACATTTGTCAGTGGACATGTCACATATCTAATTATAAATTACTTAAATATTAAATGTTTGTGAGTAGTTTTGAAATACTTTATGCATATTGTGAAAATGAGGGGACGTTTTTATTATAATTACACATTTCAAATACGTGTATTTAAAAAGAAAATTTTTGACGGTCCACAATGAATTTGGTTTCGAAACAAAACGTCGAATTGACAAGTTTTATAATTTATACAGGTGACCTCAACCAAATTTGATCTCGATAATAATATACAATAAAACCAAGCAAATTTTGTCTACGGCAAAGTTCAATTTAGAAAAACCAGATAACTCTAATTAGAATCATTTGGGCACTCCTAATTTTTTTATCGATAATTTAATTGAAAGTGCTTCAAAACCAGTCGTATTTGGTATATTATGAAAGTACGTGTGCAAAACTAAAATATTTTCGATCGGCAATAGTTTTAGTGAAAGGCCTATCGTGTTTGGTATTAAATGAAAGGTTATTTAAAGGGCTAGAGTACAAAATTGATTTTTTTCCATTGGTAACTGTTTTAGTGAGAGTGCATTAAAACCCATCGTGTTTGGTATCATATAAAAGGTTTTTTGAAGGGCTCACGTGCAGAATTGGAATTTTTTCGTTCGGCAATTGTTTTAGTGAAAATGATTAAAAACCTATCGTATTTGGTATCAAATGAAAGGTCTTTGAAAGGACTCGAGTATAAAATTTATCAATTTTAGATCGTCAATTGTTTTAGTGAAAGTACTTCTAAACTTATCGTATTTGGTATCAAATGAAAGGTCTTTTGAAGGGCTTGCGTACAAAATTTAATAATTTTCGATCGTCAATTGTTTTAGTGAAAGAGCTTAAAAAATATCATGTTTGGTATTAAATGGAAGGTTTTTTGAAGGGCTCGCGTGAAAAATTGTTTCTTTTTGATCGTCAGTTATTTTATTGAAAGTGTTTCAAAACTTATTTTTGTTTGGTTCAAATGAAAGGTCTTCTGAAGGGCTCGCGTGAAAAATTGTTTTTTTTTTCGACAGATAATTGTTTTAGTGAAAGTACAGCAAAACTAATTGTGTTTGGTACGCATGGAATTTTCTGATAGAATTATTTCAATTTCTAGACGAGTTAGAGAAATTTTGAAAATTGATTTTGGCATTAAATGTTTGAGAATACATGTTTTAAACTGTTTTCAACTGTTCTTATTTGAAGAAAAAATGTCAGTTAATTTTTAAAAGTATATAGTGAAACAAAGCAAAATTTGTCCGCAGTAATAATATACAGTAAAAAAAATAATAAAAAATTTACCGCAGCATGCTACAATGCAAACAAAGGTAACTCGAAAAAATGATATCGGAAATAATATTCCAGCGATTTTCAACAGTTTTTCAAAAAAATTTAAAGAAAATTTTCAATTGATTTCATGTATATATATATATATATATATATATATATATATATATATATATATATATATATATATATAAATTTGGAATGTCATCATAAATGACATCCAAAGGATTTTTAATAAATAGCAAAATGTATTCAGATGAAATTAAAAAAGTTCAAATTTTACGATAGGCAATTGTTTCAAATTTAAAGTATTCCAAATCATAACTTGTTTGGTCTCATTTGTATGGTCTTTAGAAGGACTTTCAGATGAAATAAAAAATATATATTTTACGACCGTCAATTATTTTGAACATAAAGTATTAAAAATCATACCGTGTTTAGTGATATATGAATGGGGTTTAGAAGAACTTTCAGATAAAATAAAAAAAGTTGAAATTTTACGATCCTCTATTGTTTCAACATAAATTATTCCGAATCATACCATCTTTGGTGTCATATTGAAGGGCATTAAAAGAACTTTCAGATGGAATAAAAAAAATTAAAATTTTACGACAGGCATTTGTTTCAAACTTAAAGTATTCCGAAAATTAACATATTTGGTGACATATAAACTGGCTTTAGAAAAACATTCAGATGAAATAAAAAGAGTTGAAATTTTATAATAGTTAATTGTTTCTAACATAAAGTATTCTGAATCAAACTGTGTAGGGTGTCATATGAGAGGGCTTTAGAAGACCTTTCCGATGAAACAAAAAAGTTAAATTTTACGATCCTCAATTGTTTCAAACATAAATTATTCCGAATCATGCCTTCTTTGTCGTCATATGAAAGAGCTTTAGAAAAACTTTCAGATGAAATAAAAAAAAGTTAGTTTAGCAAAATATTTTCGGAAATAAAAGACATATTTTATTGAAATTTTACGACAGTCAATTGTTTTAAACTTAAAGTGTTCCGAATCATATCGCATTTGATATCAAATAGAAGGTTTTTAAAGGGCTCGCATGCAAAATTGACTTTTTCGATCCGCAATTGTTTTAGTGAAAGTGCTTCAAAACATATTGTGTTTGGTATGAAATGAAAGGTCACTTAACGGGCTTGCATGAAAAATTGAAATATTTTCGTTTGTCAATTGTTTTAGTGTTTGATATAAAATGGAAGGTCTTTTGAAGGACTCGCGTGCAGCATTAAATTTTATTCGATCGACAATTGTTTTAATGAAAGTGCTTCAAAACCTATCGTGTTTGCTATCAAATGAAAGGTCTTTTGAAGGGCTTGCGTACAAAACTTAATACATTTCAATCGTCAATTGTTTTACTAAAAGTATTTCAAATCCCATCGTGTTTGGTTTCAAATGAAAGGCATTTTATAGGGCACGCGTATTAAATGAATTTTATTTTTTTTGATCGTCTATTGTTTTAGTAATGGTGTCAAAAGCTATCATATTAAATGACATGCCTTTTGAAGGGTTCAAATATAAAATTGGTATTTTTTTCGACCGAGAATTGTTTTAGTGAAAATGCTTCAAAACCAATCATGTTTGATATCAAATGAAGGGTCTTTTGAAGAACTCGCGTACAGAATTAAATACTTTTAGATCTTCAATTGTTTTAGAGAAAGTACTTCAAAACCTATTGTGTTTGGTATCAAATTAAAGTTCTTTTGAAGGACTCACTCACAAAATGTAATACTTTTCGATAGTCAATTGTTTTAGTGAAAGTGTTTCAAAACCTATCGTGTTTGTTTTCAAATGAAAGGTCTTTTAAAAAGCACGCATGTTAAATTAATAATTTTTTTTGATCTTCCATTGTTTTAGTAAAGGTGTTTCTAAACGTATCATATTTGGTATTAAATTACAGGCCTTTGAAGGGCTCGAATATAAAATTGGTAATTTTTTTGACCGAGAATTGTTTCACTGAAAGTACTTTAAAACCAATCATGTTTGATATAAAATGAAAGGTCTTTTGAAGAGCTCGCGTACAAAATTAAATACTTTCAGATCTTCAGTTGTTTTCGTGAAAGTGTTTTAAAACTTATCGTGTTTGGTATCAAATGAAATGTCTTTTAAAGGGCACGCGAATTAAATTGATTTTTTTGAGCGGTAATTGTTGTAGTGATACAGATTTAAAACCTATTGTGTTTGGCATCAATTAATAGGTCTTTGCATGAATAAACGTACAGAACTGAAATGTTTTAGATTGGAATTAATTCAGTTTATATTTTGTCAATTGTCATACAGAAGTGAATCTAACTTCAGTGTCCGCGGAGGCTAGCGTGAGGCCTGGCAAAGCCAGGCCGACCGCTATCCTATATACTAATCAGCTTAATTCACTATAGATTCATCACGGCGGCAACCAGACTTTAGACACGGCTACAGCTTAAACGGTTTGTGCGATTGTTGTGAATTTTGTTCTAGGATTTAAAGAATGTTGGGGACTAGTGCCTTTTGGGTATTTCAGATTTTTTTAAAGTACAGTCCGCTTGATATTAACGACAAACTTTGCAAATTTTCTTGATCGAAGCATGCACGCGTTGCTATGCATATGAAATTTGACCGCAAGCAGAAATTTTTCAGACCTGTCAATCACTTTTGACGTTTCGCATGAAACATTTTTATATATACTAATCAGCTTAATTCACTATAGATTCATCACGGCGGCAACCAGACTTTAGACACGGCTACAGCTTAAACGGTTTGTGCGATTGTTGTGAATTTTGTTCTAGGATTTAAAGAATGTTGGGGACTAGTGCCTTTTGGGTATTTCAGATTTTTTTAAAGTACAGTCCGCTTGATATTAACGACAAACTTTGCAAATTTTCTTGATCGAAGCATGCACGCGTTGCTATGCATATGAAATTTGACTGCAAGCAGAAATTTTTCAGACCTGTCAATCACTTTTGACGTTTCGCATGAAACATTTTTATATAAATATTTCAATTTCTAGACAAGTTGGAGACATTTTCTAATTTGATTTAGGTATTAGAAGATTGAGGACATATGTTTTGAACGGTTTTCTATTGATTTAATGTTTGTATAAAAGTTTTTAATGATAAATCTTCCAGTTGACAAATCTATGGTTAAGAAACAACATTACCTCTTATATACACGATCCAGGTTTTGAAAAATCATAGACCTAAGCTGTCATTTTTGACGTTACGCATGGAATTTTTCGATAGAATTATTTCAATTTCTAGACAAATTGTGAAAATTTTGTAATTTGATTTAGGTATTAGATGATTGAGGATACATGTTTTGAACTGTTTTGAATTGATTTCATGTTCAAATAAAGTTTTAAGACCAAACGTCAATTTGACATATAGTTTGTTAAAGTATATAGTAAAACCAAGCAAAAATTTACCTCGGTGATAATATACAGTAAAACCAAAAAGAATCTACATTGTAAAAAAAAATTTATCGAATAAAAAAATTTCAGAATTCATATTCCAGCGATTTTCAACAGTTTAACAAAAAATAGAGAAAAATTACATTTTTTACAGTAACTCTAGACTTGCTGAATTGATTTTATGTTCAAATAAAGTTTTAAGACGAAACGTCAATTTGACAAATAGTCTGTTAAAGTATATAGCAAAACCAAGCAAAAATTGACCTCGGTGATAATATACAGTACAACCAAAAAGAATCTACATAGTAAAAAAAGTTAATCGAATAAAAAAATTTCAGAATTAATATTCCAACGATTTTCAACATTTAAAAAAAAAGAGAGAAAAAATTACATTTTTTTACAGTAACTCTAGACTTTGTTGAATTGATTTCATGTTCAAATAAAGTTTTAAGACAAAAACGTCAATTTGACATATAGTCTATTAAAGTATATAATAAAACCAAGCAAAAATTGACCTTGGTGATAATATACAGTAAAACCAAAAAGAATCTACATTGTAAAAAAATATAATCGAATAAAAAAATTTCAGAATTAATATTCCAGCGATTTTCAACAGTTTAACAAAAAAATATAGAAAAATTAAATTTTTTTACAGTAACTCCTAAACTTTGCTGAATTGATTTCATGATCAAATTAAAATTCATATATTTCGAATCACGTCATGTTTGTGAAAATATACGGTAGGCAACTGTTTGAAAATTCAACTATTCAGAATCATGCCGTGTTTGGTATCATATGAAAGGGCATTAAAAGAACTTTTAAATGCAATTAGAAAAAATTGAAAATTCACGATAGGCAACTGTTTGAAAATTTAACTATTCCGAATCACGTCGTGTTTGGTATCATATGAAAGGGCATTAAAAGACCTTTTAAATGCAATATGAAAAAATTGAAAATTCACGATAGGCAACTGTTTGAAAATTCAACTATTCCGAATCATGTCGTGTATGGTATCATATGAAAGGGTATTAAAAGTACTTTCGAATGCAATAAGAAAAAATTGAAAATTTACGATAGGCAACTGTTTGACAATTCAACTATTCCGAATCATGTCCTGTTTGGTATCATATGAAAGTGCATTAAAAGAACTTTTAAATGTAGTTGGAAAAAATTTAAAATATACGATAGGCAACTGTTTGAAAATTCAACTATTCAGAATCATGTCGTGTTTGGTATCATATGAAAGGGCATTTAAAGGCCTTTCAAATGCAATTGGAAAAAATTTAAAATTTACGATAGGCAACTGTTTGAAAATTCAATTATTCCGAATCATGTCGTGTTTGGTATCATATGAAAGGGCATTAAAAGACCTTTTAAATGTAATTGGAAATAATTTAAAATTTGCGATAAGCAATTGTTTGAAAATTCAACTATTCAGAATCATGCCGTGTTTGGTATCATATGAAAGGACATTAAAAGTACTTTCGAATGCAATATGATAAAATTGAAAATTTACGATAAGCAACTGTTTGAAAATTCAAATATTCCGAATCATGTCGTGTTTGGTATCATATGAAAGGGCATTAAAAGTACTTTCGAATGCAATAAGAAAAAATGGAAAATTTACGATAGGCAACTGTTTGAAAATTCAACTATTCCGAATCATGTCGTGTTTGGTATCATATGAAAGGACATTTAAAAGACCTTTTAAATCTAATTGGAAAAAATTGAAAATTTGCGATAGGCAATTGTTTGAAAATTCAACTATTCAGAATCATGCCGTGTTTGGTATCATATTAAAGGGCATTAAAAGTACTTTCGAATGCAATATGAAAAAATTGAAAATTTACGATAGTCAACTGTTTGAAAATTCAACTATTCCGAATCATGTCGTGTTTGGTATCATATGAAAGGGCATTAAAAGACCTTTTAAATGCAATTGGAAATAATTGAAAATTTACAATAGGCAACTGTTTAAAAATTCAACTATTCCGAATCATGTCGTGTTTGGTATCAAATGAAAGGGCATTAAAAGACCTTTTAAATGTAATTGGAAAAAATTTAAAATTTGCGATAGGCAATTGTTTGAAAATTCAACTATTCAGAATCATGCCGTGTTTGATATCATATGAAAGGACATTAAAGGTACTTTCGAATGCAATATGAAAAAATTGAAAATTTACGATAGGCAACTGTTTGAAAATTCAACTATTCAGAATCATGCCGTGTTTGCTATCATATGAAAGGGCATTAAAAGTACTTTCGAATGCAATATGAAAAAATTGAAAATTTACGATAGGCAACTGTTTGAAAATTCAACTATTCCGAATCATGTCGTGTTTGCTATCATATGAAAGGCCATTAAAAGAACTTTTAAATGCAGTTGGAAAAAATAGAAAATATACGATAGGCAGTTGTTTGAAAATTCAACTATTCCGAATCATGTCGTGTTTGGTATCATATAAAAGGGCATTTAAAGACCTTTCAAATGCAGTTGGAAAAAATTGAAAATATACGATAGGCAACTGTTTGAAAATTCAACTATTCAGAATCATGCCGTGTTTGCTATCATATGAAAGGGCATTAAAAGTACTTTCGAATGCAATATGAAAAAATTGAAAATTTACGATAGGCAACTGTTTGAAAATTCAACTATTCCGAATCATGTCGTGTTTGGTATCATATGAAAGGCCATTAAAAGAACTTTTAAATGCAGTTGGAAAAAATTGAAAATATACGATAGGCAGTTGTTTGAAAATTCAACTATTCAGAATCACGTCATGTTTGGTATCATATGAAAGGGCATTAAAAGACCTTTTAAATGTAATTGGAAAAAATTTAAAATTTGCGATAGGCAATTGTTTGAAAATTCAACTATTCCGAATCATGTCGTGTTTGGTATCATATAAAAGGGCATTTAAAGACCTTTCAAATGCAATGGAAAAAATTAAAAATTTACGATAGGCAATTTTTTGAAAATACAACTATTCCGAATCATGTCGTTTTTCGGATCATATGAAAGGGCATTAAAAGACCTTTCAAATGCAATTGGAAAAAATTTAAAATTTACGATAGGCAGTTGTTTGAAAATTCAACTTTTCAGAATCACGTCATGTTTGGTATCATATGAAAGGGCATTAAAAGACCTTTTAAATGCAATACGAAAAAATTGAAAATTTACGATAGGCAACTGTTTAAAAATTCAACTATTCCGAATCATGTCGTGTTTGGTATCATATGAAAGGGCATTAAGAGACCTTTTAAATGTAATTGGAAAAAATTGAAAATTTGCGATAGGCAATTGTTTGAAAATTCAACTATTCAGAATCATGCCGTGTTTGGTATCATATGAAAGGGCATTAAAAGACCTTTCAAATGCAATTGGAAAAAAATTAAAATTTACGATAGGCAGTTGTTTGAAAATTCAACTATTCAGAATCACGTCATGTTTGATATCATATGAAAGGGCATTAAAAGACCTTTTAAATACAATTGGAAATAATTGAAAATTTACGATAATTGGAAAAAATTTAAAATTTGCGATAGGCAACTGTTTGAAAATTCAACTATTCAGAATCATGCCGTGTTTGGTATCATATGAAAGGGCATTAAAAGTACTTTCGAATGCAATATGAAAAAATTTAAAATTTACGATAGGCAGTTGTTTGAAAATTCAACTATTCCGAATCTTGTCGTGTTTGGTATCATATGAAAGGGCATTAAAAGAACTTTTAAATGCAGTTGGAAAAAATTGAAAATATACGATAGGCAACTGTTTGAAAATTCAACTATTCAGAATCATGTCGTGTTTGGTATCATATGAAAGGGCATTTAAAGACCTTTCAAATGCAATTGGAAAAAATTAAAAATTTACGATAGGCATTTTTTTTTAAAATACAACTATTCCGAATCATGTCGTGTTTGGTATCATATGAAAGGGCATTAAAGGACCTTTTAAATGCAATTGGAAGAAATTTAAAATTTACGATAGGCAGTTGTTTGAAAATTCAACTTTTCAGAATCACGTCATGTTTGGTATCATATGAAAGGGCAATAAAAGACCTTTTAAATGTAATTGGAAAAAATTGAAAATTTGCGATAGGCAATTGTTTGAAAATTCAACTATTCAGAATCATGCCGTGTTTGGTATCATATGAAAGGGCATTAAGAGACCTTTTAAATGTAATTGGAAAAAATTGAAAATTTACGATAGGCAACTGTTTAATAATTCAACTATTCCGAATCATGTCGTGTTTGGTATCATATGAAAGGGCATTTAAAGACCTTTCAAATGCAATTGGAAAAATTAAAAATTTACGATAGGCATTTTTTTTTAAAATACAACTATTCCGAATCATGTCGTGTTTGGTATCATATGAAAGGGCATTAAAGGACCTTTTAAATGCAATTGGAAAAAATTTAAAATTTACGATAGGCAGTTGTTTGAAAATTCAACTTTTCAGAATCACGTCATGTTGGTATCATATGAAAGGGCATTAAAAGACCTTTTAATGTAATTGGAAAAAATTGAAAATTTGCGATAGGCAATTGTTTGAAAATTCAACTATTCAGAATCATGCCGTGTTTGGTATCATATGAAAGGGCATTAAAAGACCTTTTAAATGCAATTAGAAATAATTGAAAATTTGCAATAGGCAATTGTTTGAAAATTCAACTATTCAGAATCATGCCGTGTTTGGTATTATATGAAAGGGCATTTAAAGACCTTTCAAATGCAATTGGAAAAAATTAAAAATTTACGATAGGTAATTGTTTGAAAATTCAACTATTCAGAATCATGCCGTGTTTGGTATCATATGAAAGGGCATTAAAAGACCTTTTAAATGTAATTGGAAAAAATTTAAAATTTGCGATAGGTAATTGTTTGAAAATTCAACTATTCAGAATCATGCCGTGTTTGGTATCATATAAAAGGGCATTAAAAGTACTTTCGAATGCAATATGAGAAAATTGAAAATTTACGATAGGCAACTGTTTGAAAATTCAACTATTCCGCATCATGTCGTGTTTGGTATCATATGAAAGGGCATTAAAAGACCTTTTAAATGCAATTAGAAAAAATGGAAAATTTACGATAGGCAGTTGTTTGAAAATTCAACTATTCAGAATCACGTCATGTTTGGTATCATATGAAAGGGCATTAAAAGACCTTTTAAATGTAATTGGAAAAAATTTAAAATTTGCGATAGGCAATTGTTTGAAAATTCAACTATTCCGAATCATGTCGTGTTTGGTATCATATGAAAGGGCATTAAAAGACCTTTCAAATGCAATTGAAAAAATTTAAAATTTACGATAGGCAATTGTTTTAAAATACAACTATTCCGAATCATGTCGTGTTTGGTATCATATGAAAGGGCATTAAAAGACCTTTCAAATGCAATTGGAAAAAATTTAAAATTTACGATAGGCAACTGCTTGAAAATACAACTATTCCGAATCATGTCGTGTTTTCCAACGATTTCCAACAGTTTTTCAAAAAGTTAAGAGAAAAAATTCAACTGATTTCATGTACATATATAATATAAATGTGGAACTATCAGAAATGATGTTGAAGAATTTTTCTTAGTTTAACAAAATCTTTTTGGAAATAAAACACGTATCTGATTGAAGTTTTACGATTGTCAATGTGACAAATAGTTTTTAAAAGTATATAGTAAAACAAAGCAAAATTTGTCCTCGACAGTAATATACAGTAAAATAAAAAAATATCTTTAGATGAGCAGAAATACAGAAATAAAAAGTTTTATATCTTAATTCAACTAAACCTTACTTCAGTGTCCGCGGAGCCTAGCGAAAAGGCCTGGCGAAGCCAGGCCGAACGCTAGTCCTATATACTATTTTGACAAGGTATATATATATATTTATATATATGGATTCATCACGCCCATTTGTAAATCGCTACAGCCTAGACGGTTTATCCGATTTATTTGCAACTTTTTTTATTTGATAGAGGTCAATCACGGGGAGTGCCTTTTGATAGTCTCAGATTTTTCGTACACATGATGTGCGAGAAAACTTGAAAAAACATGTGTTTTTGGGGCAAAATCAACTAAGAGTGTGGAGGCTTTGAAAGTTTTAAGAAGAAGATCTACTGTCACTTTGACGTTTGTCAGTGCACATCTCGCATTTTTAATTATAAATTATTAAAATAATACATGTTTTAGAGTACTTTTGAATTATTTTACATATATTGGGGAAATGAGTGGACGTTTTTATTATAATTACGCATTTTATATACGTGTATTTAAAAAGAAAATTTTTGACACTCCACTATGAAGTTGGTTTTAAAGCAAAACGTCAAATTGACAAGTTTTATAAAGTATAAAGAATATGGTGGCTTTGGAATTTTTAAGAACAACATCTAACGTCATTTTGACATTTGTCAGGGGACATGTCGCATTTTTAATTATAAATTACTTAAAAATTCAATTTTTGTGAGTAGTTTTGAAATTCTTTACGCATATTGTGGAAATGAGGAGACGTTTTTATTATAATTACACATTTCAAATACGTGTATTTAAAAAATTAATTTTTGACAGTCCACAATGCAGTTGGTTTCGAAACAAAACGTCAAATTGACAAGTTTTATAATTTATACAGGTGAACTCAACCAAATTTGATCTCTATAATAATATACAGTAAAACCAAGCAAATTTTGTCTACGGCAAAGTTCAATTTATAAAAACCAGATAACTCGAATTAGAATCATTTGGGCACTCCTAAATTTTCTATGGATAATTGTTTAATTAAAAGTGCTTCAAAACCAGTCGTATTTGGTATATTAGGAAAGTTCTTTTAAAGGTTACGTGTGCAAAACTAAAATATTTTCGATCGGCAATAGTTTTAGTGAAAGTACTTTAAGGCCTATTGTGTTTGGTACCAATGAAAGGTTATTTAAAGGGCTCGAGTACAAAATTTATTTTTTTTCCATCCGTAACTGTTTCAGTGAGAGTGCATCAAAACCGATCGTGTTTGGTATCATATAAAAGGTCTTTTGAAGGGCTCACGTGCAGAATTGGAATCTTTTCGTTCGGCAATTGTTTTAGCGAAAATAATGAAAGGGCTCGCGTATAAAATTTATTACTTTTAGATCGTCAATTGTTTTAGTGAAAGAGCTTAAAAAATATCGTGTTTGGTATTAAATGAAAGGTTTTTGAAGGGCTCGCGTAAAAATTGATTCTTTTCGATCGTCAGTTGTTTCATTGAAAGTGTTTCAAAACATATTGTGTTTGGTATCAAATGAAAGGTGTTCTGAAAGGCTCGCGTGAAAAATTGTTTATTTATTTCGACAGATAATTGTTTTAGTGAAAGTGCATCAAAACTAATTATGTTTGGTACGCATGGAATTTTCTGATAGAATTATTTCAATTTCTAGACAAGTTAGAAAAATTTTGAAAATTGATTTAGGCATTAAATAATTGAGAATACATGTTTTAAACTGTTTTCAACTGATTTCATGCTCATATAAAAATTTGAAGACAAAATGTCCGTTAATTTTTAAAAGTATATAGTGAAACAGAGCATAATTTGTCCACAGTAATAATATACAGTAAAAAAAAATTATAAAAAAATTACCGCAGCATTCTGCAATGCAAACAAAGATAACTCGAAAAAACAATGTCAGAAATAATATTCCAGCGATTTCCAACAGTTTTTCAAAAAAGTTTAAAGAAAATTTCCAATTGATTTTATGTCATCAGAAATGACGTCCGAAGGATTTTTAATATATAGCAAAATGTATACGGAAATAAAAGATGGTAGATGTTATTTGAAAGGGCTTTAGAATAAGTTTCAGATGAAATTAAAAAAGTTGAAATTTTACGATCCTTAATTGTTTCAAACATAAATTATTCCGAATCATACCGTCTTTGGTGTCATATTAAAGGGCGTTTAAAGAACTTTCAGATGAAATAAAAAAAGTTAAAATTTTACGATCCTCAATTGTTTCAAACATAAATTATTCCGAATCATGCCTTCTTTGCTCTCATATAAAAGGGCTTTAGAAGAACTTTCAGATGAAATAAAAAAAAGTTAGTTTAGCAAAATGTTTTCGGAAATAAAATACATATTTTATTGAAATTTTACGACAGTCAATTGTTTTAAACTTAAAGTATTCCGAATCATATCGTGTTCGATATCATATAGAAGGGCTTTAAAAGAACTTTCAGGCAAAATAAAAAAAATTAAACATTGCGACCGTCAATTGTTTTAAATTTGAAGTATTCGGAATAATGCCGTGTTTAATGTCATATGAAAGAGTTTTTAAAGAACTTACGATGTCAATTATTTCAAATTTAAAGTTTCGCGAATCATACCGCGTTTGGTATCAAATAGAAGGTCTTTTAAAGGGCTCGCATACAAAATTGACTTTTTCGATCAGCAATTGTTTTAGTAAAAGTACTTCAAAACATATTGTGTTTGGTATCAAATGAAAGGTCTTTTGAAGGACTCGCTTACAAAATGTAATACTTTTCGATAGTCAATTGTTTTAGTGAAAGTATTTCAAAGCCTATCGTGTTTGTTTTCAAATGAAAAGTCTTTTAAAGAGTACGCGTGTTAAATTAATTTTTTTTTTGATCGTCCATTGTTTTAGTAAAGGTGTTTCAAAACCTATCATATTTGGTATTAAATTACAGGCCTTTGAAGGGCTCGAATTTAAAATTGGTATTTTTTTCGACCGAGAATTGTTTTAGTGAAAGTGCTTTAAAACCAATCATGTTTGATATAAAATGAAAGGTCTTTTGAAGAGCTCGCGTACAAAATTAAACACTTTCAGATCTTCAATTGTGTTCGTGAAAGTGTTTTACAATTTATCGTGTTTGGTATCAAATGAAATGTCTTTTAAAGGGCACGCGAATTAAATTGATTTTTTTGAACAGCATTTGTTTTAGTGATACAGATTTAAAACCTATTGTGTTTGACATCCATTAATAGGTCTTTGCATGAATAAACGTACAGAATTGAAAAGTTTTAGATTGTAATTAATTCAGTTTATATTTTGTCAATTGTCATACAGAAGTGAACCTTACTTCAGTGTCCGTGGAGCCTAGCGTGAGGCCTGGCAAAGCCAGGCCGACCGCTAGTCCTATATACTATTTTGATAAGGTATATATATTTATATATTTATATATATGGATTCATCACGCCCATTTGTAAATCGCTACAGCCTAGACGGTTTATCCGATTTATTTGCAACTTTTTTTATTTGATAGAGGTCAATCCAGGGGAGTGCCTTTTGATAGTCTCAGATTTTTCGTGCACATGATGTGCGAGAAAACTTGAAAAAACATGCGTTTTTGGGTCAAAATCAACTAAGAGTGTGGAGGCTTTGAAATTTTTAAGAAGAAGATCTACTGTCACTTTGACGTTTGTCATTGCACATGTCGCATTTTTAATTATAAATTACTTCAAAATGAAACTTTTGTGAGTAGTTTTGAAATACTTTACGCATATTGTGGAAATGAGGGGACGTTTTTATTATAATTATACATTTCAAATATGTGTATTTAAAAAGTAAATTTTTGACACTCCACTATGAAGTTGGTTTTAAAGCAAAACGTCAAGTTGACAAGTTTTATAAAGTATAAAGAATATGGTGGCTTTGGAATTTTTAAAAACAACATCTTCTGTCATTTTGACATTTGTCAGTGGACATGTCGCATTTTTAATTATAAATTACTTAAATACTAAATTTTTGTGAGTATTTTTGAAATACTTTTCGCATATTGTGGAAATGAGAGGACGCTTTTATTATAATTACACATTTCAAATACGTGTATTTAAAAAGTAAATAAATAATAAGTTTTATAATATATACAGGTGAACTCAACCAAATTTGATCTCGATAATAATATACAGTAAAACCAAGCAAATTTTAGCCTACGGTAAAGTTCAATTTAAAAAAACCAGATAACTCAAATTAGAATCATTTGAGCACTCCTAAATTTTCTATCGATAATTGTTTAATTAAAAGTGCTTCAAAACGAATCGTATTTGGTATATTATGAAAGTTCTTTTAAAAGGTACGTGTGCAAAACTAAAATATTTTCGATCGGCAATAGTTTTAGTGAAAGTACTTTAAGGCCTATCGTGTTTGGTATCAAATGAAAGGTTATTTAAAGGGCTCGAGTACAAAATTAATTTTTTTTCCATCGGAAACTGTTTTAGTGAGAGTGCATCAAAACCCTACGTGTTTGGTATCATATAAAAGGTCTTTTGAAGGGCTCACGTGCAGAATTGGAATATTTTCGTTCGGCAATTGTTCTAGTGAAAATAATTTAAAACCTATCGTATTTGGTATCAAAGGAAAGGTCTTTGAAAGGGCTCGCATATAAAATTTATCACTTTTAGATCGTCAATTGTTTTAGTGAAAGTACTTCTAAACTTATCGTATTTGGTATCAAATGAACGGTCTTTTGAAGGGCTTGCGTACAAAATTTAATAATTTTCGATCGTCAATTGTTTTAGTGAAAGAGCTTAAAAAATATCGTGTTTGGTATTAAATGAAAGGTTTTTTGAAGGGCTCGCGTGAAAAAATTATTCTTTTCGATCGTCAGTTGTTTTATTGAAAGTGTTTCAAAACATATTGTGTTTGGTATCAAATGAAAGGTCTTCTGAAGGGCTTGCGTGAAAAATTTTTTGACAGATAATTGTTTTAGTGAAATTGCATCAAAACTAATTCTGTTTAGTACGCATAGAATTTTCTGATAGAATTATTTCAATTTCTAGACAAGTTAGAGAAATTTTGAAAATTGATTTAGGCATTAAATGATTGAGAATACATATTTTAAACTGTTTTCAACTGATATCATGCTCATATAAAAATTTGAAAACAAAATGTCAGTTAATTTTCAAAAGTATATAGTGAAACAAAGCATAATTTGTCCGCAGTAATAATATACAGTAAAAAAAAAATAAAAAATTGACCGCAGAATTCTACAAGGTAACTCGAAAAACCGATGTCAGAAATAATATTCCAGCGATTTCCAACAGTTTTTCAAAAAAGTTTAAAGAAAATTTTCAATTGAGTTCATGTATATATAAAATATAAATGTGGAATGTCATCAGAAATAACGTCCGAAGGATTTTTAATATATAGCAAAATGTATTCGGAAATAAAACATGGTAGGTGTCATTTGAAAGGGCGTTAGAATAAGTTTCAGATGAAATTTAAAAAGTTGAAATTTTACGTTAGGCAATTGTTTAAATTTAAAGTATTCCAAATCATAACTTGTTTGGTCTCATTTGTAAGGTCTTTAGAAGAACTTTCATATGAAATAAAAAATATATATTTTACGACCGCCAATTATTTTAAAAATAAAATATTCCGAATAATACTGTGTAGGGTATCATATGAAAGGGTTTTAGAAGAACTTTCCGATGAAACAAAAAAGTTAAATTTTACGATCCTCAATTGTTTCAAACAGAAATTATTCCGAATCATGCCGTCTTTGCTGTCATATGAAAGGGCATTAGAAGAACTTTTAGATGAAATAAAAAAAAGTTAGTTTAGCAAAATGTTTACGGAAATAAAACACATATTTTATTGAAATTTTACGACAGTCAATTGTTTTAAACTTAAAGTGTTCCGAATCATATCGTGTTTGATATCATATGAAAGGACTTTAAAAGAACTTTCAGACGAAATACAAAAATTTAAACATTGCGACCGTCAATTATTTTAAATTTCAAGTATTCGGAATAAGGCCGTTTTTAATGTCATATGAAAAAGTTTTGAAAGAACTTACGATGTCAGTTGTTTCAAATTTAAAGTTTGGCAATTCATACCGTGTTTGGTATCAAATAGAAGGTCTTTTAAAGGGCTCGCATGCAAAATTGACTTTTTCGATCCGCAATTGTTTTAGTAAAAGTGCTTCAAACCATATTGTGTTTGGTATGAAATGAAAGGTCTCTTAACGCGCTTGCATGAAAAATTTAAATATTTTCGTTTGTCAATTGTTTTAGTGAAATGGAAGGTATTTTGAAGGACTCGCGTGCAGCATTAAATTTTATTTGATCGACAATATGCACTTTGCTTCAAAACTTATCGTGTTTGCTATCAAATAAAAGGTCTTTTGAAGGGCTTGCGTACAAAACTTAATACATTTCAATCGTCAATTGTTTTACTAAAAGTGTTTCAAATCCCATCGTGTTCGGTTTCAAATGAAAGGTACTTTATAGGGCACACGTGTTAAATGAATTATTATTTTTTGATCGTCTATTGTTTTAGTAATGGTGCTCAAAAGCTATCATATTTGATATTAAATGACATGCTTTTTGAAAGGTTCAAATATAAAATTGGTATATTTTTCGACCGAGAGTGAAAATGCTTCAAAACTAATCATGTTTCATGTAAAATAAAAGGTCTTTTGAAGAACGCGCGTACAAAAGTAAATACTTTTTGATCGGCAATTGTTTTAGTGATAGTGTTTCAAAACCTATTGTGTTTGGTATCAAATGAAAGGTCTTTTGAAGGACTCGCTTACAAAATGTAATACTTTTCGATAGTCAATTGTTTTAGTGAAAGTGTTTCAAAACCTATCGTGTTTATTTTCAAATGAAAGGTCTTTTAAAGAGCACGCGTGTTAATTAAATAATTTTTTTTGATCGTTCATTGTAAAGGTGTTTCAAAACCTATCATATTTGGTATTAAATTACAGGCCTTTGAAGGGCTCGAATATAAAATTGGTATTTTTTCGACCGAGAATTGTTTTAGTGAAAGTGCTTTAAAACCAATCATGTTTGATATAGAATGAAAGATCTTTTGTAGAGCTCGCGTACAAAATTAAATCTTCAATTGTTTTCGTGAAAGTGTTTTAAAACTTATCGTGTTTGGTATCAAATGAAATGTCTTTTAAAGGGCACTCGAATTAAATTGATTTTTTTGAGCGGCAATTGTTTTAGTGATACAGATTTAAAACCTGTTGGGTTTGGCATCAATTAATAGGTCTTTGCATGAATAAACGTACAGAATTGAAAAGTTTTAGATTGGAATTAATTCAGTTTATATTTTGTCAAATGTCATACAGAAGTGAACCTTACTTCAGTGTCCGTGGAGCCTAGCGTGAGGCCTGGCAAAGCCAGGCCGACCGCTAGTAAAAAACTAAAGAGACATATTTTGTTGTAACGTTATTTAATCATTTTTATCACAGAACATAAATGCTTATAAATATAACGTAGTGTTATATTTCTTTAGAGAGGAATTGGAATTTATGTTTTTACTAAGAGTGGATATCTAAATGTTATGTATGTAAATTTCGGATCGGATGTTTTATCCTACTTTCGGATCGGCTATTTTATCCGACTTTCGGATCGGATCATTTATCCGACTTTCGGATCGGATATTTTATCCGACTTTTGGATCGGATCTGTTATCCGACTTTCGGATCGGATTTTTTATCCGACTTTCGGATCGGATTCGGATTTCGGATATTTTTGCCGACCTCTAATAATAACAAAGCAGAGCTTTTATTTTAGCTGTGGATACACTTCAATTTTATAAGTGAAATATTTTCTAATTAAATATAACTCGATAAATTAGAAAATAATTCTCCAGTATCTTTCTCAAACTTGTTGCCATTTGGCAATAGCCACTCAAGCCCTACGAGCTTTCGTGACTATTGTCTGGCAACCAGTTTTCGAAAGATCTGTCATATTATTTTCAATTTATTCTCACTCTCTTGTTGTATTATTACTGAGAATAATGTGAAAACTATTTTCAAGTTAAATAAAAAAGATTATTAATACGAAGTCAAATTAAAACTATTTTAAAACGATTAATTAATCTTAAAGTAAATATACGATTCCCATGGGAATTTGGAGGTTACATATGTTTATTTGTTTTTTAATGTTTAATTTATTTGGCGTGGGTACTCGTAGGTCCGTGCACCCACATACTCTACGCTCCTACATAATAATGAAACCTATCAATTCTCCAACTGCAAACGTATTCAAAGGGGATAAAGTAGATACACCCATGGGCGCCCATTTTTCAGGGTTAGGGGGGAGACAAGTTCAGAAAATAAAATATAACATATATAATAGATTTCTTCAAATTATAAAAAGTGTAATTATTACAAAATGAAATAAATAATAAGTATAGTAAACATGTTAGTAAATAAAACAATAAGAAAAAATTATAAAGTAAAAAATTCCTACAAATATCAGAATTTTCAGGAAAGACAAATTTAAAATGTCTTGCATTTTTTAAAAATACATTTGTAATTTCTTCAATGAAATCACATTTATTTTAATTATTATGTTGCTGAAGAGAAGAAATTAATATTTAAAATATCTTATAATAATAAAATAGTGTACTAGAACTTACTCTGAATTAATGAATTTTAACTAAAATATACAAAGTTCATCCAGCACAAGTAGTACACAAAAAAGCGAAACTTAAAATTGTAAATAATAAAGTAAATAAATATATCATCACGCCATTTTACCCATTACTGGGTGTGGCACTCTGCCGAGGCAGTCATATTTATGCGCGTGAAGTGCGGTTACCAGGCGTCAAATCACGGCCCCCAAAGATGTTAGTGGTGGGGGTAATTTTAAATTGGTGAAAATGTTTTTTCGGCTGTGGGGATCGAACCAGGGTTCTTATGATCCACAGGCCGACTTGATACCACTGAGCCATTACCCCATTGTAAATACTAATAAATAATAAAATGTAAATTGCGACCGCAAATAAAACAGAACGAACAGAACCACTGAAAGAATTTAAAGTTAATAACCTTCAGAGCATCAGAATCCCTTTCAAAAATTAAGTGTTATAAAATAAACCCGTTGATTCCTGATAATTTGGTACAGTGTATACACCAATGACGTATAGTACTAGACGAATTATGCCGTATTCAAGTCAATTCAGTGTTGTGCAGCAGAAAGGGATGGAATAACTTGTGGGTGAGGCGAGCGCGACAAGGAGCTAGTACACTTTGATGTTATGCATTTTGCAAACATTTGTATAGTTGTTTTTATATTCAATTACTCACTTTTCATACATCAAAGTAAAGGTTAGTTTTTGACATATTAAGTGTTTTGTATATGCACTTTTGTATTTAAATAAATAAAATGCGCACGCCTGATGACTGTCATCAACATAAATGCAACCTGCATACCATCAACTTGTACTTGCTCCTTGCCGCGCACCCGCCTCACCTTCCAGTTATTCTATCCCCTTCTGCTTCACAACAAACGCCGTTGTTATCCGTCTAGTTATCTTTTGTCTGAGGTATACACCATACGTCATTAATATATTTCTTTTACAAAGAGCTAAGTAATTTGTAATATCTTCTACGATAGAAAGCCAATAGTTATAAAAAATAAACAAATGAACATTCACAAAGCTTGTGAAAATCCAGGGGGGGTAAGTGCTCCCTATTGTTTGCCCTTGGCTACATCACATTGCAGGTTAGTATAGTTAAACAGGTAAATTATCAAACTTCATAAATAAACAAGTAACGAGTATTCTCTACTAGGTAACCACTAACACGACACTGCAACTATACACAATCAGAAAATACACTGGACGGCGCGCCGTATTCCAGTTTCATTGTTGTTGTTTGAACAATGTCCTAGCCTGCAGCGAACTGTTAGATACAAATTGGTTACAGCAACTTGTTATGGCTACATCGGCATATTTATGTCTAAGTACTGTACTGTGCTTTTATACGATAGGATACTTCTTCAAATAATATTGAATGATCTACTTTTGTTGTCAATTATTATTTGTCTTTTTTTCAAATTTATCAAGGATATATCAAGGATGAACTGTGCACAATATTTTTTATGCAACTGCTTTATGGACATTATAAAACTGTGAAATTTATTAGAAGTATTTTTTTTAAATAGTGTTATATCTATCATGGAAATAGTAACAATAGATGTACCATTTGACACTGTCATATACTTAAAAGTGACAAAATATGCTCAAAATATGCATTGAAAAATTAGTTTTATGCACAAAAAGTCATCTAATTTACGAAAAATTTATTTTCTAAGAATTATTGTTTATTTATACATTTATTTAAAACCGAAATCATTACCAATATTTATGGTTTAAACATAAATATTATGTATTGTAACAGTAGGCGTTATTTAAGTGTAAAACAATAAAATTATTCCCGATAATGAATTAATTTTAATAACTATATGATCATCTAGTATAAAACAAAGATTTATAGCCCCATGTTGGCTTTAAATGGTACTATAAAACAAAATAAAATGATCTATGTTGTATTTAAAGAAATAGTTCGTAATACGTAATACTATTTCTGCCAATGATGGGGGAATTCAAGAAATTTTGAATTGAGTGAAAGATATAAACTCCTTCCAAAAGGCATGACAGTCATACTTTATGCTTTTATTGATAATCAAGTAATCAACAAAACATTACTATGCGAATTTAGAACGAACAAAGTGATTTAAACACAAAGTTCTGTCGTGAACTCAATAGCAAAATAGCTCTCTGTTATTTACCTTACGTAAGAGGGAAAAACACGATAAAAATCCCCCAGCAGAGAGACAAACTAAATCATCAAAACTCGAACATACAAATTACATGTTTGAAATACAGTTTTATGGGATGGCTAGCTCAGTGGTATGAAGTCGGCCTGTGGATCCTGAGAACCCTGGTTCGATTCCCACAAGCGACAAACAATTTTCATAATTTCGAAAGCTGCCCCTGTGGCTCCTCCACCACTAACATATTTGGGGGACGTGATTTGACGACTGGTAATCGCACTTCACGCGCAAAATATATCACTTACCGAGATCTGCTTCAGAAGAGTGCCACACCCTGTAATGGGTAGAAGGCGTGATGATATATTTATTTATTTTATTTTGAAATACAGTTTAGTCCAAACATCAGAGAAGTAATAATTCCAGACTTGTCACAATAATTTATCAATACAAAAATATCTTTGGTAATCAATGTTAAATCGGTAGATCAATATTGTTGAAATTGCCTTGACACAACGACGAATTAAGGGTTTTCCTAAGTTTCATTTATTGTCCATTCATGGGGAGATTTCTTTACAGGTAATCACTGCCCATCTGGGGGAGTTTTATTTAACGGTAAATAGGGCTCAGTATTATGTCTTTGTATTAAAAAATTAGCAAAAAATACTGGATCAGTAAATAAATGTAATAATTGGAATTGTATCAATGTGAGGGCAAATAAATTTTATTTGAAAATATTTGATCATTTATGTCATCGGTTTGACAAGCAATTCTTTTTATTGCACACATCATTGTACAGATTCGTATTTTCACCGACAAATAATTTGCACTTCTTTGCCATTGAATATTTTGTAACTAGTGCCTTCTCTTATTTTTCTGATATCGTAAATTATTTGCTATATTTCCTTGATATTTTTGGACTGTAAGCAGGATAATTTGCGTGCTAAGCTTTTTCCTCTAAAAAATGATTGCTACAAATTAGTGAATGTTTTGTTGAAATCCACGGTGTACAATCTAAGTAAAGAACGCATGAATAAAAACATAAAATAAAAGTAAATAAATACATTATGAAGAAGTAGATAGATTATTTTATTTACAACCAGTAAATAATTTGTCATTTTTCGATTTTTAAAAAATTGGGAAGTTGACTATTGTTCACTTTTACTTTCCAACCGACCGGAAAGTAGCAACTTTCCAACTTGAGAAAACATTGCATCTTTGATTTAAATTATGAAATAAAACTGTCAAAAATATTCAATTTTATTTTAAATAAATAAATAAATAAATATATCATCACGCCAAGTGCGGTTACCAGTGGTCAAATCACGGCCTCTAAAGATGTTAGTGGTGGAGGAGCCACAGGGGTAGTTTTTTTTTTGAAATTATGATAATAGTTTGTCGTCTGTGGGAATCGAACCAGGGTTCTCGGGATTCATAGGCCGACTTCATACCACTGACCTAGCCACCCCATTAATTTTATTTTCATTATAAATAATTAGAAAATAACAAATAATTTTCATATTCAGCGTCACAATTGGTCTGTTTTTATTTTTTACTGTTTAATAAAAAGATGTGACAAGAAAATAATTGTTGAAAAATGACACTGAAATTTGTATCAAATTCATCACCTACTAAAAAAATAAATAGAAATATTTCGTGGAAATAAGCAAACTAATGTTATTTTTAATATTTTAATTTTCGACGATTAATTTCTGATTATGAATAAAATGGAGTCTCGTCTGAACACTGCTAGTGAACGGACGTGTTACTGTGCGGCTTGGCCGAGTGTTATATAAATCATTGTGACTATTATATCGTGTCTATTAACAGACAAATAACGATACTTAAAACTAATTTAAAAGTGTAATCCCATTACACAAGCGATAACAGACGGCCAACTAGCTGTTGGCCGTCCAAATATCGCAAATAATGTTCTCGGGACAACAAACCGAGGGATCAGCATCTTCATATCATCTGTCGATGCAGCCAATGGAACAGAATACATGTAGTGTTTCAGAAACAATAGAAGATTGGAAAAATGCTTTCCTAGCAGCTCAAAGTGAAATAAGAATGCTGAGAGAATTAGTTATGAAACTTCAACCAACAAGAAGCCAAAATAAAAACCCAACAGGAAGAAGAGAAAACACATCTACAGTAACCAAGGAAACAGAATGGATTCTGCTAAAAAATAAAAAACGTGAACTATCAGAATCAACAAATAACACAGGTAAGCAAAATACGAAACATGCAGAATCCAAACAACCCAAACCTCCACCAGTAGTCGTTAGTGAAATAGAAGATTACGGTAAGTTAACTACCGAACTAAGAAACAAAAACCTGGCATTTAAAAGCAACATGCTAAATAATAATCAAATCAAAATTAACGTAGAAACGGCTAACGACTATAGAACTTTAACTAAAATCATGAATGATAATAGACATCAATGGCATACCTATGAGAACAAACAAGATAGACCAATAAAAGTAATAGCTAGAGATTTACACTACACATGCAAGCCAGAAGAAATAAAACAAGAATTAATAGAAAAAGGGTTTAAAATTCAGGATGTAGTTAACAAAATAAAAAAAATCAAAGAAATGGTCAAGACAAATCAATCCCACTTCCTATGTTCATGTTAACCTTTCAGAATGATGAAGATATCAAAAAAATCTATGGTATAGAATTCCTGTGCCAAATGCCAAAGAAGCAATAAACTAATACCCCAGTGCAAGAAATGTCAAAGGTATGGCCATACACAAAAATACTGTGGTCATGAAGCCAAATGCGTAAAATGTGCAGGCGATCACCTAACAGTGGTCTGCACCAAGACAATAACTACTAAACCAGTATGCGCAAATTGCGGCGAAAATCATCCCGAGAAATACCGCGGATGTACTATTGCAAAAGAACTTCAAAAAAGAAGAGACATGACAACTAAAACAAAAAAATATTATACAGCAAAATAAAATAAATGTGTTTACCGCCAAAAAAAATTAGATCCTATCATACGCCAATGCAACTCAGATTAGCTCTCAACAAGAGAACAACCTTGCACATCCTCCTGAATCAGAACAAGTCTCACTCACGAGGATGATGCAGACTCTGATAACAAAATTCGATGCGCAAGAAAAAATCATAAATCAGCTCTCCCAAAGGCTGACTAAACTAGAACAAGGTATTAATGCCCAAAGAATCTAAAATGGACAAAAAAGACATACGAATTGCGACCTGGAACGCCAATGGCCTCCTAAACAGAAAAGAAGAACTTCAAGTTTTTCTCGATACACAAAATATTGACATATGTGCAATTTCGGAAACACACTTGACAAAAGAATCACACTTAAAAATAAGAGGATATAAAATATATCACACAATCCATCCCCAAAACAGGGCAAGAGGAGGAAGTGCTATTATAATAAAAAATACCATTAACCACTATGAAAAACAGCATTATCAAAGCGAAAAAGTACAACTGACAATGGTCGGAGTAAAAGCCACTAAACAGAACTTGACAGTTGGTGCCCTCTATTGCCCACCAAAACATAATCTAAAGAAACCAGATTATAAACTCATACTTCAAAAACCAGGGGAAAGATTTATTGTTGGGGGCGACATAAATGCTAAACATACAGACTGGGGCTCCAGATTATCAACTGTTAAAGGAAAAGAACTAAGACAAGCCATACAAGAAGTAGGATGTAATTATCATTCTATCGACAAACCAACTTACTGGCCAACAGATAGAAACAAGGTGCCTGACCAGCTCGACTTCTTCATATCAAAGAAAGTGTCACCAAATTTTATAAAAATTGAAGAAAACTTTGACTTAAGCTCAGATCATTCGGCAATAATACTAACACTAAGTGAAAAGATAATAAAAAAAGAGAACAGACCTGCCTTAACAAATAGAACAACAGATTGGGAAAGTTTTAGACAAGACATTGAAAACAATATAAACCTAAGCGTACAAATAAAAAACTGAACAACAACTGGATGAAGAAGCAGAAAAATTCACCAAAACCTTACAAAAAGCAGCATGGAACAATAGTAAAGAATACACCTATAAAACTATTGGCAACAACTATCCGATGGAAATAAGAACACTAGTTAAAGAAAAAAGAAAAGCAAGGAGGTGGCAGCAATCCAGAGATCCGAGAGATAAAAATGATTTAAATAACAAAACGCAAAAACTAAAACGCGAAATTGAAAAACTTAAAGAAGACTCAATAAATCACTACCTAATGCAACTAACACCATGCAAAGAAACAGAATACTCGTTGTGGAAAGCAACTAGAAGAATAAAAAGACCAATAACTCAAATACCACCTATCAAAATGAAGGACGGAAATTGGGCACGGGATAATAAACAAAAAGCAAATACTTTCGCAGAACACCTTGAAGAAATATTCAAACCAAATGAAGAGCCAGTGAATATCCCACTGCAAGAAACAGAAAACCATGATAATATGCAAATACAATTTGCAACACCAAAGGAAGTGATGAACGAAATCAAAACTAACATGAATCCCAAAAAAGCTCCGGGCTACGACTTAATCACTGGCGAAATACTAAAACAACTACCCAGGAAAGGTATCATAATGCTAACATACTTAATAAACGCAGCACTTAGACTAAAACATGTACCGAATAGCTGGAAGATTGCAGAAGTAATCATGCTACAAAAACCAGGAAAACCTCCCAACGAAGTAAAATCCTATCGACCCATTTCTCTCTTACCAATAATGTCCAAATTATTTGAAAAAATACTCCTGAAAAGAATAAAACCAATAATTGAAAACAAAAACATTATTCCCAATCATCAGTTCGGGTTCAGACAAAAACATTCAACCATAGACCAGGTACATCGTCTCACGAATGTTATAGAAAAAGCTTTAGAAGATAAACAGGTGTGTTCCGCTATATTCCTTGACGTGGCAAAGGCCTTTGATAAAGTGTGGCACAAAGGACTCATACATAAATTAAATAAATTGCTACCTAAACAATATGTAGAACTCCTGAGATCATACCTAACTAACAGGCTATTTAGAATAAAACAAGAAGATGAATATTCTGACCTAAAAGAAATAGAAGCAGGGGTGCTGCAAGGTAGTGTCCTTGGACCCATCCTATACCTACTTTACACGTACGACCTACCTCAACTTGATAACGTTACCACTGCTACGTTTGCTGATGACACAGCAATACTAGCAGTTGACACAGAAATTGAAAATTCATCAGAAAAAATACAAGAAGCATGCAACGAAATCAACAGCTGGACAAAGCAATGGAGAATAAAACTGAATGAGATGAAATCTATAAACATAAACTTTACGAACAAAAAAATAAGACAACAACCGATAATCAAGATCAATGATAATGATATCCCATATGAGAACACCGCTAAATATCTAGGTATGACGCTAGATGCCAAACTACGCTGGAAAGAGCATGTAAAAAAGAAAAGAGAAGAATTAGGTTTAAAATACAGGAAGCTATACTGGCTGATAGTACGAAATTCACAACTGTCCGTACATAATAAAATAGTAATATATAATCAGATTCTAAAGCCAGTATGGCTATACGGCATTCAACTCTGGGGGTGTGCTAGCCAGTGTCATATAAGCAGGATACAAACGTTTCAGAATAAAGTGCTACGCAACATAGTGAATGCTCCGTGGTACATACGCAACAACGACATCCACCGAGATTTAGGTGTGAACGACGTCAAAAGCGAAATCAAAAGATTTGCAGCTAAACATGAAATCCGGATATCCAACCACACCAACCCTGAAGCCAGTATTCTAGTGGACAACGAAGGACTAACTAGAAGGAAAAAAACCCTACGAGTTAGTGCATTGATATACAATTAAGTGGTAATGTGAGTAGTGCTTCAAATCCAACAAAAGGTACTACTGGTCATCAATGGATGAACTGTAGCTTATAAATTTTATAGTTTTAGATTAGAAAAAAATTAATAATTAATCTCATGACTAGTTTTAATTCTTGTATAAATTCAATGTAATTTATGAATAAAAAAAAAAATTAATAAAATAGTATACAAACCTCGGTGGAAAGTTTCATTATGCCTCGGGTTATAGCTATACCTCGGCTGTAATGAAACTTTCCACCTCGGTATGTAATATACTACGAGTATCATTTTTAATATACGTACGACTATTGATTTTATAAAATTTTGTAATAAAATTGGAAACAGTTACTTACTTTTGGCGTTTTACAGCAGCAATCCATTGTTGACGTCGAATGTTTCCTACATTATTATTTGGTGGAAATTCATGAAAACTAATACAGCTTGCTGAATTACCATTGGTATTGCTACACCCAACAACCCAATAATTACTATTTCCTTTTCTATTAACTTTGGTTGCCACAATAAATACTTTACTTTCGCGAAAACATTGTACAGAAGATTCCCGGTCTCCCGCCGAAATATTACAAAACTGCCGTTGCGCTGCGCTAGTTGTACTCGCGCACGGTCCCTATAGCAATGAGTGGTGATTGTGAGGATGATACACGGGTCCGTATGCCAATAGCATTGCATACAGAATTGGTAGGGTTTATCCGTGCCCGGATACCGATAGCACTGAGGAGGCTGATACGCACGTTCTTATCTATCTTAATTCGATAATGGGATCTTACATTACAGTCATAAACTAGTACATTGTCAATTATATTAAGGACAGGCCCAAAAACTTCGTACCAGGGTCGAGGTTTCAAAAATATTATTTGTTTTTAAGATATTTTAGTTTTGAATAACATTAAGTCTGACATCTCTCGTACATCTAGACTATTCAGAATTTTTTCTACTTTTCATGTCTTCTGTCTAACTGACAGATAATTTTGAGGTTATTGTCTTGTTTTGTCGTTATTAGAGTTGGAAGAATATTAAATTTCTTTAATTCGTATATTGATCAGATATCGAAAAAAAAAATTGTTAATAGTTTTAATAGACTTGCATAATGGTATTTCTAATCGAATTTAACCATCCTTGTTGCTTATATAGTTCTCGAGATGGCAATGGTGACACACTTAAATTAAACACCTGTATATAAGCTCCGCTGTTTGAGATTAATATTTCGTTAAGTCTGATATCGCAATCTTTTTTAAATCATTATGGCTTATGATTAACAATAAAGACTTTATAAAACTGTACATCGTTGTTAAATTTTTAAAATTATTATTTTTTTGTTCGAGTAGAATAAAAATTTTTAATAATTTTTTTTTTGTTGTTGTACAGGGTGTGGATATGTTTCCGGGAATTGATTCCGAAGATCCCGAGTACTAATTCCACTCAAGCTAAAAATATATGAACTACTACACTGCGGCTCGTTGAATCAGGACCCTATACTGTAACTTGAATTAAGTTTCTTTTGTACAGAGTAGCTCCTTTCTTAACTTAGCCGACCAACATAAAAGTATTCAGTTCGCCATTGTCAAGAGGGTTTTAATATCAGTCGACAACAATTATTATCGAAGGTAAAATAACAAATAATATGATTATCATCGATATTTTCAAGTGAAACCGAGCTGAAATGTGCTGATTCAATTTTACAAACAATATCTTCGATTCTCAATCATATCAGATAATATAGTGAATAATTATTTGTTGTGAAGCGGATTGAGGACGAGTACGCACCCTAAATTTACTGAACGCAATACTTCGTACATACTAATCTAACTTTTGATGTATTCAAATGGAAATTTATATAGATACTTTAAATTACAAAATTAGCTATCAATTAAGAAAAATTATCCTTAGCCTCCGACAAAAACAAGGTGATAACTTCATTTGTTTTTTATCATCGTTATGATATACATGTAACTATGGAAGAATGTCATTGTTGATTCTTGGAAAACATGACATATGAATTATATTCTCAGTAATAATATAACAAGAGAGTGAGAATAAATTAAAAATCATTTGACAGATCTTTCGAAAACTTGTTGCCAAGCAATAATCACGAAAGCCCGTAGGGCTTGAATGGTTATTGCCAAATGGCAAAAAGTTTGAGAAAGATACTGGAGAATTATTTTCTAATTTATCGAACTCTCGAGTTATATTTAATTAGATTATTTTTTGACTTAGCTGTTGAGGTTGATTCATCCATCTTAAAAGATTTTTAACTGGGTCTATATCGTTTGATTACTTTTTAATGTATTCTTGGAAGTTGTTTCCAAAATTTGTTGGTGTATTTCTGTATCTGAAATGGAGCTAAATCGATTTTTTTCACACATTTTACTTGACGCGTTGACAGTTTTAAAGAATTATTTGACAACTACAGAGATTATTCCCGGGAATAATCACAAGAGCTTTTTTCTCAGTATAATAATGACAGGATTGGTTAAATCGCAGACACGTGACATACAATTAAGCATTTCATTGATTTTGAGAAACATCAAAAAATAATCATCAGAATTTCTCATGTTGAAATTTATCTGTACCGCATCATCTAGTACTAGTTATTGTGTAGGTCACTATTTAAAAGTGGTAATACTACTTGAAATTCAAGAATAATATTCAAAAATCTGCAAACCAGTTAATAACTAAACTATGGATGTAGTAATATATACGATATGTATGCTCGCATTTATATTTATTTTAATGATCTCATATCCCATATAAAATTTATTTAATGGTTATTTATTTCCAATTTATTAATAGTAACTGCACAAGAAAGTTATGCAAGTGACATAGTATAGTAATTTGTAGATAACTAATGATGCTCTCTTAGCTCACACTTGGCAATGAAGAGTGGAAGGTGAACTAGTTTTAAAAAATATGAGACCATTTTCACAAATTTAATCTTCAGTCACTTTCACGGTCATTGCTATAAATTTAGTCAATTACTTCATTAGTTATTTCAGTTAATATATTGTGTAATAATTTGATTTAAAAATTTATTTCAACCGCAAACAAATATTCTACAAAACTAATTCTAATTTGATGGTCTAAGTAACTCTACAAGTGTAATTACACTTATAAAAATTAAATCGTAAATTGGTCATTAAAAATTTTAAATAATTTACCTGAAAATGAACCAAAATTCACGGTCGACATTTCTTATATTAAATAAAAACGTGTGACAGTAGGTAATACAATATCCTTTTCTAATTATTGCTAATAAACATGATAATATAATAATAATAATATATCATCACGCCTTTTACCCATTACTGGGTGTGGAACTCTGCCGAAGCAGATCTCGGTAAGTGATATACTTACGCACGTGAAGTGCGGTTACCAGCCGTCAAATCATGGCCCTCAAAGATGTTAGTGGTGGGGTAATTTTGAATTGGGGCTGTGGGGATCGAACCAGGATTCGTAGGATTCACAGGCCGACTTCATACCACTGAATCATTACTCCATTGACATGATAATCCTTAAAAGTCAATACTACGTTATAATTAAATATATAGATATTATTAGTTAATCGATTATATCATAGACTAATTATATCATAAAATTCGTCAAAGATAATATTTAAGATAAATGTAGGAATCAAATAATTGCATGTTACATAATAAATTAATATTTAATTAAAAATTAACATCATAAATACAGATATGTAATTCCAAAGTTTTTTGTTGAAGAATATTTCAATTACTGTATACATGTTGTGTTACACAAGAATCTATATTTTAGATACATTATAAAACTTTCTAAATTTTCTTAATGAAGTTATCTTAATAAAAACAAATAATAATAATTATAACTATATTCGAAATACAGCAATTTGATAAATTGCAGTTAATTTTATGAATGAACACATTTATGTCAAATGATACATAAATTCATATGTCATGTCATGATATCTGTGTCAAATAATCCGTCTATGTATCGTATATGTCATAAATTACAACTAAGAAATCTTTGCATGCATCTGTTATCTGATTGACGGATTGAATGTGTTAGAAATTTTATGTAACAGCATAATTGTTGACTACATTCTCAGTAATTTTAAATTAATTAGAAACTGTAATTACTTTCATTCTATACTGCAATTTTAATTTTTTCTGATAATAATTTACTTAAATATCAAATGTGTGTCTCAGTTTCATAAAATTTATAGGCAATAATATATATATAAATAAAAAATAAATATATCATCACGCCTTTCTACCCATTACTGGATGTGGCACTCTGCTGAAGCAGATCTCGGTAAGTGATATATTTTGTGCGTGAAGTGCGGTTACCAGTCGTCAAATCACGGCCCCCAAACATGTTACTGGTGGAGGAGCCACAGGGATAGCTTTTTCAAATTATGAAAATTTGTCGCCTGTGGGAATCGAACCCGGGACCTCAGGATCCACAGGCCGACTTCATACCACTGAGCTAGCCATCCCACAATAATATATAACTTTTAATTTTACTGAAAGTTGGTCGTTTACAAGTATGAGCAGATTTATAAATTTGCAAAAAAGTTAAAAAGTAAAATTAGCAAATTTAGGAATTAAATTTTTGCTGTCCTTAAATCCTTCCTGTAACTTTAACATGGTTTAAAATAACCTAATTTTGTGAATTTGTATGAAAAGAGAAATAAATAAAATTAGTTTTGAGGAATGTTGATTAAGCCGTGTAGAAATTATTTGAGATGGGAAAAAATATAAAAAAACAATATCTTTCCTCGTTGTTTGGATTGTAGGCTTTACTTTATTTAAAACGAAAAAGTGACGACGTTTCGAACCACTTCTCATGTGACTTTAGGAGTGTACACTCATAATTTATAATTTTTAATTAATATACTTCATCATGTAAAACTTAAGAACACATTTAATTCCGTTTTTCTACCTAGACTTGATAATGAACCTAACCATGGTTCGAAACGTCGTCACTTTTTCGCTTTAAATAAAGTAAAGCCTACAATCCAAACAACGAGGAAAGATATTGTTTTTTTATATTTTTTCCCATCTCAAATAAATAAAATTAGTGTTCACGACTAACGTATTTTATAGACCACTTGATATAGCAATTGAAATTCAATTGCTATTATCTAGATGTCTAATTTATTCTATCTAATAAGCTTAATAAAATGAGTTTTTCAGCTTTAGATGTTATAATTATCCTTTATTCAATAATTTTCTTCTATAAATCTAGCAGCACAATTAAGTACAGTGCCGTAACTACAATATAGTATAGTTGGTCCCACACTCTAAATACAGTAAGGATACTTATTGAAAAAAAAAATAAGTAATGACCTATGGTAAGTGCTATGACCATTCATAGCGAATAAGATTTCAGTGAACCTGAATCAGTGGCACTATTGATGTTTTTGTCACTGTCACTGAAATCATCACTCTCATCTTCTCCCAATTTAACAATAATTTCTGTAATAGGTTTATTAATTATTTTACTGATAGAGCGAAATGAAACTTAAATATTTCTGTTGCCATGGTGCAAGTTGCAAATTCACTTGTTTTTTCCCGACAGTTGAAGAAAATTGATGTAATTTTCATATTTATAGTAAGTGTAACAGGGAAAATATTACATTTAATCCCCAATGCAGACTTACAATTTTGACGTCACATGCAGCAGACGCTCTTCCATACAATTTTGTATATATATATATATATATATATATATATATATATATATATATATATATATAGATGTAAAATGACATGAATCCAAAACAATCATGTACAATTAAAATTTAAGAATATTGGAAAACAGCTTTTCATGTTGAAATTGATGTTGTTGTTATTGGTCTTTAATTGCTACCTGTACAAACATTAATATTTTTATCCATTTCTGTTACTACGACAACGATACTTCCGATATAATATTTCGTACCCCGATCGATATATTCAATGTTAGACCATTGGCGGAATTAAAACACGCAACTAGAAAATTTGTTCTGTTCTAGGTCAAAATCAATTCGCAATAACCCGGTTATTATCGAAACTATTTTTCCGTCCCAGAATTAATAGATAGAAACCATCATATTTCGAAGAGATTTAGATACATAAAAACAAGAATTCTCGAATATTTGCATTTATTATTAAATAATTTCTTTAATTGGTGGCTCAGTGGTTTCGAGTCGGCCTGTAGATCCTGAGAATCTTGGTTTGATTCCCACAGTCGACATACATTTTCACCACTTTGATATTATCCCTGTGGCTTTTCCACCACTAATATGTTTGGAGGGGCCGTGATTTGAAGGCTGTTAACCGCATTTCACGCGCATGAATATATCACTTACCGAGATTTGCTTCGGCAGAGTGCCACAACGGGTAGCGGGTAAAAGGCATGATAATATATTTTATTTTTATTTTATTTCTTTAAAAAGATAAGGCAAAAATTTAAATTTTGACTTAGAGACGGCAAACGATAAATATTGATTCGTTTCATCTTTTCTCGCGACATTATTAAATATTGACTTGAGTCGAAAATATTACACTTGAGAACAACACGGTACTTCCTCAATTTAAGTCACTTCTAGTCTGCCCGAGATTTTTAATATGACTCCAAATAATTTGTAAATTTTTTGAATAAAGAACCAGTGGTTGACGCATGGCTAAATATCATTCTCTATAGATTTTTTAGAATTCTCTACCCGAGGGCTGTAATTTAATATCATACTCGACATAATTTGAATGATTTTTAAGAAAGCAATTGACGATCACTTAAATATAATTTTTGACACATTAATTGCAATTCTATGCCTGAGAGCTTTAATTTAATACCAAACTCAGCATAATTTTAATAACTTTTGAAAAAACAATTTACGAAAATTAAATACCATGAGAATCCTGATTTTATATTAGGATTTTAATCATTTTTGTTCTTCACATGTTTTATAAGGTATTTTCAAAATAATTGTAAAATGTTATTATAATGCACAGATAATAATTTCGAAACATATTTTAAACAAAAGTTATCTTAAACAAATTAGACTCTATGTTAGTATATACATATTTTATGATAATCGTTATCATAAACAGAGTAACCATAAAACTTTCAAGGATCCATCAATAAAGTTGTAAAGCCTGTTAACGAACTGAATCTCAATTTATTGATTGAAAGTATCAATCACACAGCTGTTTTTTTGGGAATATTTTTTTGGATTAGTGTTTGATCCACAAGTATAGAAATATACAGGTCGGAAATGTAAAAAAATATATATCACAGGCAAATATAATTCATAACAATATTTGAAATAATCGATTAAATATTAATTCAAAGGACTTAATTCACTGAGTTTCATAGAATAATTAGTTTGCATTTGCATTGCGAGTGGCAGGTTCTTGGTTCAAATCGTAGTGAGTTTTAAGTAATCAAAGTAAAGAGAAGATGAACTTTAGTTAAAAGTAGCGTATCAAACAGGAAAATTACATTCTGAAATAGAATTATTATACTAAAATATTATTACAATTATGTTACTAATGCAGTTTTTCAAATGTTAAATGAATATTCTCGTAAATTTCTCTAAAATTGCACAATTTGTAAACTGTTCCTAAAGTATTATTAAACATTCCACTTATTCATTATTTTATTTTCTTTCATTTAGTTGATAAGCATAAATTATGAACTTTTAGTAATCTTCACATAAATTTTGATATAAAATTTCAATTACATTCCTATAATAATTTTAGGCAAACATTAAATTGCTGCGTAAATAAATTACACGAAAGTAGTGAACAAAAAATTCTGGCTGTCACAATGAATGAAAATAAACGTTTGAAAGAGAAAAAGCAACATTCTCCAAACACGCACACTTCTACCATTGAGTGTGTTAAATAATTCTTAATTGAGATCACTTGTGACCTTTCTCTAATTCGTAGGCAACATGTCATAAATTCAGAAATGATGGAACCATATTCGCATAGAGTACGTATCGAAATCTTACGTAATTGTATTTATGTAGAATATTTGAACACAGAAATGATTTTTTTCTGGTGGTGAAGATGCGTTCGTATATAAGCGGGAGAATTTTTGAGAATGCTATCATTTAGTTGTCATCTAGTCAAGAAGATACATTCCACTGCAATCATGAAACTGGTATGTAGTTGACAAGTGTTGAAACATAGCGACTATTTCTAATCTTAAATATTTAAATCAAGTAAAATTAAATTATCAAAACTTTTCTCCATTACTAACTCATTAAATATAATTTTTTGCTAAAAATTAAATTTGTACAAGCACAAAATTCAGCCCAGTATTATTTATAGTTACGGATTTAAAAATTACATTATATTTATTCATAAATTTATTTAAATTTGGTTTTGTTCGTTACCTATCAATTCAATTTAACATAAATTTACTTAACATACAAGTTAACAGATCATATATCAAATATGTATAAAACAGTAGTTCAAATAGAAATTAATATATTTTAACAGTCAGATTCTCAAAAAAGTTTGAACTAATCCTGAATTTTGGATTAGCTAATCTTAGGCTTGTCCGATTTAAAAATGTTAATTCAATTCACTTTCCGAAAACCAAATGGTAATTGTATTAAAGTTTATTTAAACTTTTTTCGGAATATGGTTTAGCTTAATTTGACAAATCCAAAATTTAGGATTAGCTAAATTCTTGCTTAAACTCTTTTGAGAATTGGACTGTAAGAGTTTACTTACATCATGAGCATTTCAATTAATTAATATCAACTTCAGCTAGATTTTTGTATTGTTTAATAATCTGTAAACTTCTATTATTCAAATTTTTTTCTTAAATTTATTGACTGAGTGGCTAAAATCAATGGCCGAAATGTCATCAATATCTAAAACTCAAATAAATTTAAGACCATTTATCCATTTTGAAATCTGTTTCAATCTTTTATTAATATGATTTAATAACAAACAAAAATATATATTTTTTTTAATTACGTTTTTATTGTTTTCAGTTTCCACATAACATTATATAAGTTTATTATTTTAATGTTTCTGTTTAAAACAAAAATACGCGAAATTATAATATTATTGAATAATGTGGATAATTTTATTTTGCATTATTAGAAGGTTTTTGTTTTCAATTAATATACACGAAATACTTTCCGCTCAACCAATTCAGTGTTAGGATGTTTTTTTCGATTAGAGAGAATAAAATATTAATTTGTTTTCAAAAATCAGAACCGGATTATAGATATATATTTCTAAAATTTTGTAATTGTTGTTGAGAATTTAATTTATTCTTCAAATTGCTTCCTGTGAATGGAATACTCAATTAGTTCTCAATCTATGAATAGTTTCTTCATCAAAAATAGTTATGTAATTTTATCCAAAATTAATCATTTTAATTAACGTAAAAATAATATATAATAAAATATTTTATAACAGAATTTTACAAGTAAATTTATGGATACTAGAGGCATAGAGATAGTTTAAATGTGGTATAAATTAGTTTGTCGCGTCAGGAATAAAACTCGGGGTTTTCAAATCCATACAGTCATCATAATTATTAATTAACTAACTCGTTAAATGAGTATTTAGTGCAATATTAAATAAACTTGTCGGTCGATGTGATAACCGAAGCAGACAATATTTTGCGTACGTCAAATACATTTCACGGACGAAATGTACACAATTTTTTACATTATACACACTGGAAAACTTCAAATTTTATTTTAACTTTAAATTAAAAAATCGTGTCATACATATAGTAAATATGATTCTGTAACCAAAAAAGTATTATTAACGACCGTTACTAACAGCAGCGTAAATAGTAGAAGAAATTGTCCACAGTTGCATAAAAAAGAATTTTATCTAGTACTTCGAAAAAATATCCTATACGAAATTTAATTGTCAATTCAAAATCTAGGTTTGGAATCTCAGCAACAAACCACATATCCCCAACTATAGATTAACAGAGTTTCAGATCATAACATAGTGCGGTTATGTTTCAGTTCTTCTCAACCATCCTCCTCGCAGCCGCGTGCTCCGCTGCTAGCTTGGACAACACATACCTTCCTCCGGGAAGCGCTAAGACCGCCGGTGGCAACGGAAACTTCTTGGGTGCACCGAAATCGTCTTCAGGCGCATTCGGCTCTCACTCGGGCAACTCAGGCTCCGGCGCCGGTGGACACGACGGCAGCTACAGACAGGGCCAGGGAAGTCAGGGCAGCCATAGCCAGTCCGGCTCTGGACAGGAGATACCGATCGTTAAATTCAATAATGAGAATTACGGAGATGGAAATTATCAATTTGAGTGAGTATCCTCTAACTCGATATATTGTTTTAGGTAATTTAATTGTGATTAATTGGAATAATAATGGTCACGTTGAATCTCAGCAATGTGACTAGTATTATGCGCTTGTCAAATGTTGTAGGGCTTTGTTTATCGAATACGGTTATAAACATATGTTCTGAATGGAATTACAACTTCGACATCTAATACTACAAAACTAGTTATATGATACATAATATATCAATTAAATTTGAATGTAGTTAGAGGACATTTTTAAATATCATATCAAGTTGAATTGATTTATTCGTACACTTAAACTTTTTAAAGAAACTAATTTACAAATATAAATAATAGTTTTATAATGAAATTGCAAACTTGTCATAATAAGAATCCTGTGGCATGTAACCTCAAACTTTAGCTATGTACTATCAATATTAAATATAATTTTTTCTTTAATTCATTACAAGCAGATTCATAAAATAGATTAGTCCCAATTTAAATTTCTGTTCTAATCCACTAAAATATCTAATATTATGACAAGTATCGCAGGTTTCACCAAAAAAGATAAATTTTAAACTTGGTTTAAATAAATAAAATTAAATTAAAATTACATGTCAAATTGAATAATTGACATTATTGTCGTACATTAGATTTATTTTATTTATTTAACCCACGTTTAAAATTTAAATTTTATAGGGTGGCTAGCTCAGTGGTATGAAGTCGGCCTGTGGATCCTGAGAACCCTGGTTCGATTCCCACAGGCGACAAACAATTTTCATAATTTCAAAAGCTACCCCTGTGGCTCCTCTACCACTAACATCTTTGGGGGCCGTGATTTGACGACTGGTAACCGCACTTCACGCGCAAAATATATCACTTACCGAGATCTGTTTCGGCAGAGTGCTACACCCAGTAATGGGTAGAAGGCGTGATGATGTAATTTTTTTTTTTTTAAGTTTAATATTTATTATTCTAATTTTTTTAATTGTTTTTTTAAAATTTATGGAGTAGCTAGCTCAGTAGTATGAAGTCGGCCTGTGGATCCTGAGAACCCTGGTTCGATTCCCACAGACGACAAACAATTTTCACTATTTTTAAAATTACCCATGTGGCTCCCTCACCACTAACAGGTCTGGGGGCCATGCTTTGACGGCGGGAAACCGCACTTCACGCTCAAAATATATCACGTACCGAGATCTGCTTCGGCAGAGTGCCACACCCATGGTTAGAAGGCGTGATGATATATTTTATTTATTTTATTTTAAGTTTAAAATTGAACTTTTGATACTTATTATTTGAAGTTTAAAAACTCAGTCATTTTAATTAAAAAAAAAAATCGAAATATACTTAATCCGTTTTATGAAATTGTTCATTAAATATTACTTATTATCATCACATTAATCTCCCTTTGTCCTAATTAGATTTAAATATTATTAGTGTGGTGTGTGAATGTATTCTAGAAGGTACACTCAAATTTCAATGTAACAAAGATGAAGGCAACAAAAGCAATAGCTGACATTAACGAAAAACTTAGAAAACTATTTAAAAATAAAAGTAAAGTAAACTATTTTGAAAGTTAAAAAAAACAGAAGATTTACTATTTTTCATATGATACTAATAGCAAGTGTTCAAATTAGAAAATAGATATTTATCAACGTTAGAAATTCAGCAGATTAAATATAGAAATAACGATTTTGCTTCAATGAAACTTCATTTGTAGTAGTCGAAATTTAGATTTATTTTTGTAATAAAGCCCGAAATTTACTCATTGAATTTTACAAATATTTTGATGCTACTTGCTACTTTCTACGACTATTTATTTTTACCACTATTTAAATTATTTGTCATAATCATATATAATGTAGAACATGTTCATTGTACGGGTACATCCCCTTTAAATATTGTTCTCTATTTTTCTGGTTCAACTGCGCTTGTAATTGAATATTTCTTCAGGGTACATATAATACATAAAATGTGTCTATTCGTATTTTGCATTTTGAGTTGCAAAATGCATTTATACAATATGGACTCAAATTCAAAAGTTTCTCTCCATATGTTATTTTACATTTCAGTATTTAAGCAGAGCCTTTCATAATATTCAATCCGTGAAGAATCATTCAGTGAAACCAATATTTACTTAAATTATTGACTTCGATTTAGAAACTGTACTCCGATAATTAAATTCTGTCAAGCAACAGAGAGTAATAAAAACATTCTTATGCTGTTATTTACACAAACAGTTTTCGAGTAAACATTATCTCCAGTGATTTAATTTAATTTAGGACTTTGTCTTTACTATACAAATATTTGTTGCCGGATTGGTATTCTAATTCTAATCACAACAGTACTTCCAAGCCTTCGATATAAATTCTTAAAAGAAGAAATTATTATATTTCTTCTCAAATTAATATCCACCAAATAAACTGACAATACATAAATTCTTAATAGGTAGTATTTATTGTCTGACAAGCGCGAGTTCGTGAGTTCAAATCCCATTGTCTTTTACTTTCAAACAATTCGACTACGTCCTAGTGATTTAGAATTCACTATAGTAAGATCGATGTCCTCTGTAATGTAATTAAGATTATATTTTCCTTGTCATTTTATTGCACGAGTGAGAAGTTTGCACGAGCTATAGGATAATGTAGGAAACGTACAAGTGCAATAAAAACACTTTTAACACAAGTTGGCTATATAATTTTTTCTATGATCGAGTTTTAGCTAATCAAAATAATTTTACTTATTACATTTCAGACGTCAAAAACATTTATTTTGTAGATTATTTAATGGTATCTAGTCGATACCACTAAATAATCCTAAGATCCCCACAGCCGACAAAACATTTTCACCAATTTAAAATTACCCCTGTGGCTCTCCCACCACTAACATCTTTGGGGGCCGTGATTTGACGGCTGGTAACCACACTTCACGCGCATAAATATATCACTTACCGAGATCTGCTTTGGCAGAGTGTCACACCCAGTAACGGGTAAAAGGCGTGATGATATATTTATTTATATTTATTTATTTAAAATTACCCCTGTGGTTCCCCCACTACTAACACCTTTGGGGGCCGTGATATGACGACTGGTAACCGCACTTCATGCGCATAAATATATCACTTACCGAGATCTGCTTCGGCAGAGTGCCACATCCAGTAATGGGTAAAAGGCGTGATGATACGAGTATACTTATATTTATTTATTTATTTATTTAGTTAAGTTTGCAACTATTTTATTAATTTTTTTTTCGTACCTTACAATAGCAAAATGTTAAATAGGTATATAAAAGCCAGAATTTACACAATCACTTAGGGCCAAATTCATAGTCGTGACTCACCCTCACTTCATTCTCACCTCACACTCAAAGTCGAAGTAACTAAGGCAACTAACTCAAAAATGTGTACAATTTGAGTTAGTTGCCTTAGTTACTTCGACTTTGAGTGTGAGGTGAGAATGAGGTAAGGGTGAGTCATGACTATGAATTTGGCCCTTAGTGTCACAATTTTTTTTTTAGAATGATTTCCTTTTATTGATAAATCATACATTGTCCTAAATAGTTTGTTATCGATTATGTTTACAAATTCTAATTGCAAATTGAACAGCTACACTATTTAATTTTTTTTTTGTAAAATTACATTAAATTAATTCTGCTTATCAGTTTTAATATCTGCTGCGAAATAGACATTTTTAAAAGTACATACAAGTATATGCTTTACCTCAACTTGACTTTTTAATATATATTTTTCTACTGGCGGTAGAGTCTTTTTACTGATTTTAGTCTTACATGTTTGATTTTCTTTGATGTATAATAAAAAGAGAAAAACCTGGTGGAGAACCTATTAATATTTAAATATGAGCATCCAAGACAAGATTTGTAAAGTAGCATGAAGTTTGAGATTTTGATAATATTATTATAAAGGTAATTATTTATATCAAATTTGCTGTAATCGTTTTTTAAAACATCAGTCTGATACATATTCAAATTTTCTTTATATTAAATTGATTCCCTATTTTATTCCTTACTTCTCTTATTATGTTGATGTTTTAAGAAAGGACAAAAAATTATGAAGGTACTTCTCATTTGAAAGCGTTACCGCAAAGCTTGACTAATATAGCTGCTTTCCAAGTAAATATTTCACAAAATAATTTAATATAAAATTAGGTCAAATAATTTTCTTTTATGTATAATCATGATTTTCTTGCATTCAACTGCAATTGGTTTGACAACCTTATATAACTGTTATTTGAATATCAACATTGTTCGTTTTTACTACTAACGGAAATGAAAGTATACTTAAACTGTAATTGAATTTCTCTTTCCTACAGATACGAAACAGCGAATGGTATCTCCGCTCAAGAAAATGGACAGCTGAAGAACGCTGGTAGCGACGCCGAGTCCATCGAAGTCCATGGCTCATACTCTTACACCGGCGACGATGGCCAACAGTACACAGTTACATACATCGCCGACGAGAACGGCTTCCAGCCGCAGGGTGATCATCTTCCTACACCTCCTCCCATCCCCGAAGCCATCCTGCGCTCCCTGGAGCAAAACGCAGCTGAAGAAGCACGCAATCCCAATGGAGGGAATAATGGGCAATATAATGAAGGACAGAATAACCAGGGCAAGAAACAAGGATTCGATTCTAAGGCTGGGTATCAGTACTAAGGAAAAGAAGTGATAAAAGTGTATTTATTTTATGTGGGTTGTTGTAAATATAAATATTTGTTATTGATTTACATAAGTATTTATGTTTAGAAGAGTTCATGTGTTGTATATAAAATATTAAATAAAAAATAAACGTTTTATATAAATTAATTGCATATTTTAATTCTTCATACACTTTTGCACATTCATAGTATAAAATTTGTATTGCTACAGAACGGGAAATGAATCTAAAGCAATAATTATAGGGCAGGTATAATTGGAGCCATTTTGACACATGTGTGCTTTTTAAACAAAACTAACGAAACAAATCGATTTTGCTAATCTTACTGGTGTAACTTTTATCCGGAAACATGTAGTTATATATTTGTATACTTCGGGAAAAAAATGAAGCGTAAATAACGTAAAGTACTGATTAGAATTTTTTTTTTCAAAATTTGCAGTGTTTAGTGTTCTTCACATATATAAATATTTTTAGTATCACTTATTTAATAGTTCTGTCAAATATATTAATAATTGACTTATAATTATAAATACTACAATCTACAGTCAAAATTCAAAAATAATTTCCCTTTAATTCATTACAGACAGGTTCATAAAACAAATTAGTATCAATTTAAATTTGTTTTCTATTCACTAAAATATTTTAGGGCTCAAAATATTTAATCCACTATACAACATCAGATAAATGACTGTTTGTTATGACGACAAATGGTACTAAAAAATGGTATACTTTGAATTTTGAAAAATATATTATATACCTTTAAAAATTGACTTATAATTATAAATACTAAACTCCATTCCCTGTATGAAAACGATGACGTCATATGTGGACGATGTTATCATGGATACGGTGAAACATAGCTATCTTTTTTTAATAATATTATTCGTACCTATGCGAATGACACAACGTATGTCTTAATAAGTTAAGACACACGTTTCATGTTTTTCACGTTCTATCACATTTATTATTTTAATGAAAACGTATGAAAGTTCTTACTAATACGAAAATTTACATTTACTTTGTTCACATTTGTTTATAAAATAAAAATAGAGACCTATGGTCAAGATTTTATTATTTTCTCACCTGTCATTTCTAAATTTGTGACATTTTTGGTACATAAATACAGACTGAGAAATAAGAAATGGCTACAAAAAATTTCGGTAATCAAATGCAGAAATACGTTTGTCATCTTCATGATTATTTTGCGCTGGAGTTAGAGAATCGAGAATCTTTAATTAATTTATCTGTAGTACAAGAGGTAATGTGCATTGTATTTTGTATTTTCAAATATTATTTATTTATATATAATAATAATACATATAAAAATGTATATTCCATTGAATTTTATTTTACAAAATTACATATTATAATAATGTAGGTAATATTTTTCTTGCGTTAAGATAAATTTATATTTGATTTTTATTTAATATTTGCAGAAATTGGTTTCATTATAAACTAATTAAATTTTGTAAAGTAAAAATATTTTAAATTGACATTTAAATTTTAGGTGTTTTTTTTTTTTTTTTATTTGGTGTTTTTTCGGGTGTTTCGATGTCTTGGATCACTAACACCCCGGTACATTTATTTACATTGATTACAGTTGTTTACATTGTTGGTGTTTGCTATTTACGTTTACATTACATTTATGTATGCATTATATTTTGTTGATTAGGTTTGTTTCTGTCAGGTATTTGAGTATGTTGTCTGTGTTATGTTTGTTGTTTGCTAGTAGTTGTGTTGTTGTGTTTGGTAGGTTATAGTCTTGTCTTTGTGTCGCATATTTGGTACATTGTGTTAAGATATGTTCTACTGTGATATTAGTGTTGCATGTGTCGCAGTGTTTTGGTTCTAAGTGTTGTAGTAGATGTTCGTGCGTATAGCGTGTGTGACCTATTCTTAGTCTTGTAAGAATAACTTGGTGTCTTCGACTTCCTGGTGATATCCAGTTGGATGTATCTTCTTTAATATGTCTGAGCTTATTATTTGTTGTGTTGTGCCATTCTGTATTCCATCCTTCTTTGATCGTTTCTTTTAGTTTGTTCTTGATGTCGTTTCTTGGTATTGGTAGATTTTCTGGTGTTTGTTTGTTGCATGCTTCTTTTGCCGCTTTGTCTGCTTTTTCATTTCCTTCGATTCCTGTGTGTGATGGAATCCATATGAATTTGATTTCCTTCTTTTGTTGGTCTGTTGCTTCGTTAATGTTGTTTTGGATGTCCTGGATGATGTTGTTTTTGTTGTGAGGATCTTCGATGCTTTTTAGAACGCTTAGTGAGTCAGAGCATATTGCGTATTTCTTGTGTACGTTTTCTATAATGATTTCTGTTGCTTTTTTTATACTATATGCTTCGGCTGTGTAGTTACTGGTGTTGTTTGGTAGCCTGTATTTCAACGTTGTTTCCCCTGTGACTACGCTGGCTCCAGTTGTGTTGTTAATGCGGGATCCATCCGTGTATATGAACATATGTTCTGCATGTTCATTTTTTATTTCCAGGAATGTTTTCTGGTAGAGCTCTTGGGGTGTGCAGGTTTTTGGGAGTTTGGACATTGTTAATATTGTGGCGGGGGTTGTGTTCAGCCATGGTGGGTTTGTGCTGATTTTTCTTGTTGATATTTGGAACTGGGTTAATTTTGATGGGTGGAGTAACGAATAGGAAATTTTTTGCAAGGGAGTGGTGTTTAGTGTTGTGGTGGTGTTGTTGGTTATTTTGAAGAAGTGTTTGAATGTTGGTTTGCTTGGTTGGCTGGCTAATTTTGTTATGTAGGATGAGGTAAGTTGTTTTCGACGAACATCTAGTGAAGGTTCCCCCGCTTCATTTAGTATGCTTATGATGGGACTGGTTCTGTATGCTCCTGTGGCTATGCGGATCGCGGTGTTGTGGATTGGGTCTATTATTTTTAGTGCTCTTGGTCTTGCTGTTTGGTATGCAATGCATCCATAGTTTATTTTGGACTGTATTAGGGCTTTATAGATGTTGATTAATTGTTCTTTCTGTGCCCCCCAGGTTGTGTTTCCCAGTACTTTCAGTATGTTCAGTCTTAGGTAGCATTCTCTTTTTATGTTGTTTAAGTGAGGAATCCAGGTGAGTTTGTGGTCTAGTGTGAGTCCTAGAAATTTTGTCGTGTTTTCGTAACTGAGGTGTGTGTTGTTTAGTTTTAATTGCGGGTGTTCGTGGGGTTTCCTGAGGCGGCAGAAGTGGACTGCTTTTGTTTTTTGATTTGAGAATTTGAAGCCGGTTGTTGAGGTCCATTTTTCTATGTTTATTAGTGCCTGTTGTAGTTGCATTCCTATGCTTTTGGTGTTTTTTCCATAGCAGTATATGATGACATCATCGGCGAAGAGAGACACTTTGACGTTTGTTGGTATGTGTTTTGCTATTTTGTTGATAGCTATTAAAAATAGGGTTACGCTTAAGATTTCACCCTGTGGGACGCCATTTTCTTGTATTTTTTGGATGGATAGTTTTCCATTGGTTTTAACTCTGAATGTTCTGTTTTCTAGGAAGCTTTTTGTGAGAGAGAGAATGTTTCCGTCGATGTTTAGTTCTTTCATTGATTTTAATATGTGGTGTTTCCATGTCATATCGTAAGCTTTTTCGAGGTCCATGAATATCGCTATTAGATGTTGTTTTTTCCTTATTGATTCTTGTATTTCTGATGTGAGTAATAAAATGCTGTCCATGGTAGAGCGTCCGTTTCTGAATCCGTTTTGTACGTTTGTGAGTAGATGGTTTTTCTCAAGAGTCCACATAATTCTTTTGCTGATCATTTTTTGTAGTACTTTGCCTAATGTGTTTGACAGAGCTATGGGTCTGTAGCTTGTTGGGTCCGTTTTTGTTTTGTTTGGTTTTAATATAGGCACCACTATTACTTCTTTCCATTTTCTTGGGTATTCGTTTTTTTGTAGTATGGTGTTGTAAATATTTAGGAGATTTTGTAGGACTGTTTTGGGGAAGTATTTGATGAATTCGAATGGTATTCCGTCCGGGCCAGGGCTGCTTCCTCCTTTAATATCGTTGATGGTTGTTATTAACTCTTGAATTTGGAAGGGTGAGTTTAGTGGGTCGTTATCTGTGTTTTCGATGTTGGTTGGCTCCTTTTCTGCTTCTTGCTTGTGTTGTGTAAATTCTGTTGTATAGTGTTTGTTAGATGAATTTTCAGCAAAGTGTTCTGCTAAGGTGTTGGCTATTTCTTGTGGATCTGTGATTGTGTCGTTGTTGTTTATTAGTATGTTTGTTTGTTGCGTTGATTTTCCGTTTTTTGATTTTTCTAATTTTTTCCCATACTTCTTGTGGTGGAGTTTCTGTGGTTATTGATGACACATATTTTTCCCACGATTGTTTTTTATTTTTTTGTATTGTTCTTCGTAGTATCGCCTGGGTTCTTTTTAGGTGGATTAGGTTTTCTGTAGTGTTTTGTCTTCTATATTTGTAAAGTGCTTGTTTATTGTTTTTGATTGCTTGGTTGCACTCTTCGTTCCACCAGGGTACTATTTTTTTGGCCTTTTTTATTTTTCTCTCTCCAAAGGTTTTGTTTGCGGCTCGTGTGATCATGTTCGTCAGATTTTCCACTGTTTCGTTTAATTCTGTGTCTAGTTTTAGATTTTGGTTTTCTGTGGCGATGTTTGCTGTGAATGTTTCCCACTTGGTGGGATCGAGTTTCCATTTGGCGTATGTCGGGTTTGTTTCGGTTTTCGTTTGATTTGAGGTTGGTCTGATTATGATTGGGAAGTGGTCTGAATTAAATAGGCATGGAGCGGTGTTCCATGTGATATTTGTTGCTAAGGATGGAGTGCATAGGGTCAGGTCTATTGTGGAGAAATTGCCTGTGCTATTGGAGAAGTGTGTGGGTGATCCGTCATTGAGTATGATTAAGTTGTTGTTGTTGATTATTTTTTCCATCACTTTCCCTTTGTTGTTGATATGCTTTGATCCCCATATGATGTTGTGTGAATTAAAATCTCCCGTGATTAAGTATGGCGGGGGTAGTTGGTTTATGATGTTGTTTATTTCTGTTTCTTGAATGTTTTGATCTGGTGGTATGTATAAGTTGCATAGGGTTAGGTTGAGTGGTACTGTTGTCTTGATTGCTATGGCTTCTAGGTTAGTTTTGAGTGTAATTTCGGTTGCGGCGTTTTTACTATTGATTAGGATAGCTACACCTCCGCTGGCATTGTTGTGAGTGGTTCTGTCCTTTCTAAATGTGGTGTAGTCTTTTATGTGAACTGTTTGGTTTTCTTTGAGGCGACTTTCTTGGATACATATATATTCTGGAGTGTAGTCCGTTATTATTTTTTGAATTTCACCTTTGTGTGCTAGAAGTCCATTACAATTCCATTGTATTAACATTCTTGTAGCGATTCTTGGCTTGCGTAAATTTCGGCGCCGAGTTCTTGTTGAATTTGCATTGTTAGCGTTCTTTGTATTTTGGTAAAACGTGCTTTTATTCCTCTGTTCTGTAGTAGTGGATAGAGCGATTTTAGCGTTTGGATAAGTTTTGTGACATCTGTAGTGAATTCCCTGGCTACTTGTAGTTGATCTGGTATTCCATGGCCATCTTCGAGGAATTTTATTAATTCTTCAAATGATATTATATATTTTCTCGGATTGTTTTGCATTTCTTTTTCTATAGGTTGTAGAGCAATGTTTAATGGTTCTCCTGGACTTAGTGTCCTATGTTTTTTTGAGGTTTGTTTTGGTTTTTCTTCGTTATTTTCCGTTCTTGGATTGGTGTTTTCTGTTTGCGTCAGCGGTGGGTAGTTTTTGGCGTAGGCTGTGTTTGAGGATGTGACGGATTCGGGTGCTGGTCGTTTATTTGTCGTTGTGTTTAAGTATGTTCTGATGTTGGTAAGGTTTGCATCTGGTGCATTGTTAAGTGTTTCTGTATATGCTTCCCCTGTGTTGTTGTTGGTTACTGTGAGTGTTTCGTTTGTGTTAGCTTCTTCGCAATGATTGCTGGTGTGCCCTTGTTTTTTGCATATAAAGCATATCGTTGTTTCTTCGTTCAAAAATATCCTGTATTCCGTTTCTTCGTGGTTGACTGTTATGGTCGGCGGGAAGTTGGTTTCTTCGTTGTCTGGGATGAATACCTGTCGCCTGAAGCTGAGGATATGTGAGTACTCTGATTCTTGCATGCCGACTCTCAAAAAAGTAATTGGTGATACTAGTTGAACTCCTGAGTCAGTTAATTTTTTTTCTATTATGTCGTGTGGGATCGAGGGGCAGACATTCGATAGAATTATTCTTTTGGCCGGTGTTATCATGCGGCGTATGTTGATTATGTTGTCTTCAATTTTAACTGTGCTGTATTTTTTTATGATCTCGTCTACGAGCAATTTTGATTGCACGTAAATGCAAATTCTGTTTTTGGAAATTTTTGATGCGAACAGTATTTGTTTTGGCCCTATAATGTTACCAATGCTTTTTATGTAATCTTTTATTTTAAGTGAGTCTATTGCGTTCATGATGATTGCTTGGTCTTTTTTTGGAAATATTTCTATTGTGGGTTTCTTCAATACATCTACGAATGATTTGGTTTGCGTATTTGATGATGGTTGGTTTTGTTTCATGTTGGTGGCGTTAGTGGATGTGTTTGTTCTGCTGCTGTTAGGTATGATGGACATGTTGGGTTACGTTTTTACCAGTGCGCCCCTGTAGTCAGGAGGTGCCTGGGTTTGGTTTTTGTTTCCGCTATTTGTTGATAGATGGCTATGGTGTTCTGTTATTTGTTTCTATTTTGTTTGTAGGTTAGATTTTATTTACAATTTTTATTTTTTTTTTATTACAGGAGGTTGGGGTTGTGGGTATAATAGGGAACAAGAGCTCTACCTGATTTGTTGGTCGGCTGATTTCCACGTTGGTTTTCTTCATGGAACACTAACTGTGGCACTGTTTTAACTGAGTGTTATTCACACGTGCTTACACTGATGTCACGTTCAGTGAACCCCTTAGGTGTTTTAAAAAGTCATTCCAATACCAATGTAAACGTTTTAAGTACAAAATCTTGAATCACATGGATACCGAATGTGACGTCATCGTTTTCATACAGGAAATGGACTTTACAATCTACAGTCAAAATAGAAAAATAATTTCCCTTTAATTCATTACAGACAGGTTCATAAAACAAATTAGTATCAATTTAAATTTTTTTTCTATTCCACTAAAATATTTTAGGGCTCAAAATATTGAATCCACTATACAACATCAGATAAATGACTGTTGTTGTGACGACCAATGGTACTAAAAAAAATTAGGTATACTTCAAGAACCTAATTTTTAATTTTGCGAATTTTGAAAAATATATTATATACCTTTAAAAATTTTCCGAATTATAAAAATAGCCTGCATAGATTATTAAAATTTAACTGTGTGGGACGTATTTTTAAAAAAACACAGTGTACTCGTACCTTAAATTTTAGATTATCAGAAGCCCGTTCTATGAAAATGAATTTATATTGTTTCATTTCGAAAAATGAGTTTAAATATTTAATTCTAGATCTGGATACAAAAATATAAGTAGTTTTGATCCTATTCTGTTTCTTTTTTATCCTTAAACCTGTGTATCAGAATAAAAATAAATGAATACGACAATTTAAACGTTTTATTCGTAAAAATTATGTTTTATTTTTCTATTTTTAAAGTAAAATAATGGAGCATTTAGTTTATAATAAGTAATAACTAACATTCTTCATGTAATTAATCAAAATTAAATCATACAGCGGAAGCACATTTCATTTTCTTAATTAGAATTCCTTAATTATTAATTATAATACCTAGGTATATATTTCATCTTTAGTTGTTTGGTTAATAACATGAATACCTACAAAATTTTGAAGGCAAAACACAAAGAGAGTAGATGCTGATTAAAATGTTTGCTAACAAGAAGTGTTTGTATAATTTGTAATTCTAACTCCTTTTATTTGTTGCATGTCAGCCTTGAACATTACTAAGAAGAAAAAATATACAAAGGAAAGATGAAATTAAAGTCTAAGATAATATCTTTACAAATGATATGGGTGCGGATATACATGTACATCAAAATGTAATCTGAAATCTGACATGTATATTAGATGTTACGAAATTTTTAATATTTGCGTATAGGAATTGTTGAAGTCCTTTTTAAAGAAAAAAAGATAATTTAAATATTATGGGCAGTAAGTGCTTTTCATCGATTTAGGGCAATTTCGGAGATCCAGACGAAGTCGATACCAATAGGACACTAGACAAGTACTGATCGCAATGCATATTAAAATTTTTGCACGATCAACGCAATCATAAAATTAAAAGATAGATATGATTGCAAATTATATTGACATTTATGTAAAAAAAATTAAAGTTGTCGCAGTTTTCATTCTCACAGGGAAATGTTTAATTTTTATTTACTTACCACCTTTGTAAACATAGCTTACTGCCTTGAAAATTCTGTCGATAATCATAAAAAACTCGATTGTGCAAAAAATATAGTATGCTGTTCATTTTTAATGGGTTAGTTGGTTTAGTGATATCGACTAGAATAATTATTCCTGTGGCTTTGTCTCCACTAACATCTTTAAGGGAGGGAGCGCGATTTAACACCTGATAACCGCACTTCATTCACATAACTATATCATATACCGAGATCTACTAGAACAGAGTGCCACATCCAGTAATGGGTAAAAGGCAGGGTCGGCAAAAAATATATACAACTACGATTCCGAATCAGACTTAAAAAAAATAAAATTAGATATTCGACTCCGACTTCGACTTCGACTCCAACTCCATTCCAACTCTAACTTCAATTAATAAATACAATTACTTATTGAAATTCATTCAATCCTAGATCTTATTTTAACATAAATAGTGTACGAGAGAATAGAAGAGCTGTTCTCGCAAATTTTATTCTTAAATGAAATTATTATTTTTTTTCGTTTGCTTTTTTTTACCGAACGATAAGAATGGTAATAATAAATTATTCTATTAAAACAAAAAAAAAAACAAGTAATTATAGACAGTTCATACAGGTTAACTCAGAGTCGGAGTCAGCATAAATTTTTCCGATTTCGATATACAGGAATTTATTTTCAAATTTTATTTTTTCTATCAAGTTTTACACCTGTCCTCATTTAAGTTTTTTACTTAAGAAAAATATTACTTATTTTTAAGATCTACAGGTAGGCAAAGGCACATTAATAAATACAAAAATCTTGCGTCAAATAAGCCAAGAGTGCAATGTAACAATTTGATGAGACTTTCGAATTTAAAAATAAATATATTACCACGTCTTTTATCCATTGCTGAGAATGGCACTTTGCCGTAGTAGATCTCTCAAAGATTTTAATGAAGGAGCAGACAAATGAGAAATTTTTAATTATGGTGAAAATAAGTTTTTAGACTATGGGAATCAAATTCATCTTCTTAAATCCACAGTCCGTCGTGTTGTAATTGAGCTATCTATCTATGCTTTACAATTTATTACATGATTATAAAATTAAACATTGTTAAATTAGTTGGTTTTTGTGTACATTGTGTTTACACAATATATGGCTGCGAAAATAATACTTCAGAAAAGAAATGCTGTTTTGCAAAACATTTGGGAAGCATACTAGAAAGAATTTTTTACTGTTTAACTGTTTCAAGATCAACGACATGTTATAGTCAAATTATATACATCGCATTATTTAAAACAATAACCCTCATTTTGCAGCTTGAAAATAATATTCCAGTACAAACCAATAATTCTTACCTACTCGTCTATGATATATATTTTTTAACAGAATTTAAGTACTTACGAATTATCAAAAGTTAGAGAAACATAGTGATTCATATTCGTCGATTTGCTGAGTGGTACATAATTTTGGATATAACGAAAAAAAAAATAATATTGGAATGTTTAAAAAAAATTAAATGTCTCGATAATTTCGATTTAACTTGATATGTAAAAAAATGGTTGAAATTAATTAAAAACTGCAGGAGTACCTATAAGAGACCACGGGTGATTCGAAGCATGTGCGCCCCTTGAAAAATAAAAAAAAACTGTGGTGACAAATATTAGTAAATTACCTTTATGAGTCCTATTGGATTTTTGAAAACCGTACGCTACCTAACCAACTTGGGGTGGAAGCATGCCCTTTAGAATTCTATTGTAGAATTCGGGCGATAATTCTTAAATAGCCAAATTAATACTCCATTCTAAATAATTTTGCAGTAGAAATATAGTTAACATATTTTGTGCACTATTTTATACAAAAAGCACTGATTATTTTATGCTATATTAGGGAAAATCTTAATTTTTATTTACAGATGAAACTGTAAATCTGTAAAGTGAAATTTGAACTTATTATAAAGTACTCCGGATTTTGAGCCCTAAAAACTAGAATTAAATTAAGTCAGATGCAATTGGACATCATTTGTAATAATCATATAAATATTTTAACTATATTTTTCAGAAAAATTCTAGATTATACTTTAAAAAATAGTTAGAATATTTAAAATAAATAAATAAATAATTTTTTTAATCATTATTGGGTGTGGCACTCTGTCAAGGCAGATCTCAGTAAGTCATATATTTATGCGCGTGAAGTGCAGTTACCAGCCGTCAAATCATGGCTCCCAAAGTTGTTAGTGGTGGGGGAGCCACAGAGGTAATTTAAATTTGGTGAAAATGTTTGTCGGCTGTGGGATCGAACCAGGGTTTTCAGGATCCACGTGCCGACTCAATACAACTGAACCATTATTATTTGTGGGACTGTTAATATGGTGATGTGTTTAAATTGTTGTAAGTATTGTTCACATGTTTTAATTGTTGTCAAAAATGAAAATCTTTATGTAAGGGAAGAACTAGAAAAAGAAACCCTTAAACAAAAGATTTAATTCAATGTACACTGTATAAAGAAATAAATGACAACACGCCTTTCACCCATAACTGAATGTGGCATATTTTTCGCGTGAAGTATGGTTTTATTTTAATTTAATGTTACACAAGATGTTATCCATATGAGAATTACATCTTATCATGTATTCCTTACTCGTGATTTGATGGCTGGTAACCGCACTTCACGCGCATAAATATATCACCGAAATCAGAGGGGTCTATCCTTATTCATAGCGGGATCTGGCTGTGGCTACGGCTATGATATTTTGCGTTACAGCTATACTCAATTGTCTTCATAGCGGGACTTAGTAACAAATTAGAAAATTATATTTTTAATACCAATATTAAAAATATAACACAGTTGCCAACCTCTTTATTTATAAATAACATTCATATCGAATTGTCAAATTTGTTCGATTTCATGATAAAAATGCAGTTTCTGTGTGAGTTCTATATCTGTTATTAAAGAAAATTATTATACCTAAACAAATAAAAAAAAAAACATAGAGTGTGTGCTTAAGACCGCACAGCAGAAGTGAAAACTTCATTGGCAATCGCAATCAATTTATATATATAGTAAATAATATTATGTATTATGTAGTATTATTATGGAACGTATTAGTAGAATAAATGAGAAACAAGTCAGAAATTAGAGTTATTATTTATTTAATTCTATGTAAATCAAATTATTTATTTTCATTTTCGTATTCTACAAAGGATACAATGGGTTTGTGATAACTAAAATAAGAAATAAATACTTCTGATTGAATTTTACTTGTATATCTAGAATAATTATAATTACGTATCAATAATAACTATTAAATAATTTATAATAATAACAATTATTACGTATTAATTGAATATACTAAACACAGCGACACAGCAGCGAAAAGCAGCTGACTGTATCTTTCTCGCTCGGGTACACTCGGCGGTCCCGAGTTCACCCGATCGAGCCTTTCACCTCAGAGCGTGACTGATCAGCCTAACTTACTACCAACGAAAAAAATGTGTGTGCGGTGCGCCAAAAGAAGTTTTCACTTCAAAAATAATCAAATACTGAATGACAGTGAGTGTGGCTACGACAATAGCGGGACCAATCCAGCTCCAGCTAGAAACTTGCGATGCGGCTAAATGATGACGCCATCGATGACATCATACAAACTTTTTTATTTATACCGCCCGGTGGATCCTTGTTCTTTAGCGATGTGGCTACCGTCGCCACTATAAGTAGCTATCCAATTAGAATAGACCCCCTGCTTCGGCAGAATGTCGCACCCAGTGATAGGTAATAGGCGTGATGATATATTTATTTATTATAATTCTTACTCTAGCCTTCCTAAAATTAAGCTCGTGCACCTGCTGAAATTTTGAAAATTCAACGGCATGTGAATGACAAAAACATGCGACCGAATAATCAAGTGAACGATATGCACACATACGATTTTAATAATAAATATTGATAATATTACAGAAAAATTTCATTTGAAGCTAATCTTGTTTCTTACACCATAGTCTAATTCGTTATCTAGGGACTCTATCCAGGATAGTTATTACCTTTGCTGTATACCGATCATTTAATCTTATCTTCATTTTGTAATAGAAGGAACACGAGGTGAAACATTAGAATTTTAACATATTATTAATAATAAAATTACTAATTATCTGGTACAGAAACAAATTGTTTTAATAATAAACATAGTCAACTATTGAACAAGGTGCCAGAGCACTACTGATTGACTGATTTGATTAAAATTTCTGAATTAATATGTCTACGAAAAATCAAAAAGGTAAAATACTTGATACTTCCATAGTTAAATTAAAATTCATATTTATGCTCTACGATGGGACCTGCAGCTCAAATGCGGATATAGGTTACATTATTTATCGCTACACCGGGACATAAATTATCCCGATATTCCAGCAAAACTTAATCGAATGTAATATATCAAAAAAATACCGGATATAATTGATTTATACGGAAATTTCCGAACTTGAACATAGTTTATTTAGTAAGAAGGCAAAAAGTTAAAAAGTAAATGTAATAGAAAATATTATAGAAAACAAAAAATCACAAGATAAAGATATATGCCAAAATGATTTAATTTATTTTAAGTGGACGTAATCCTGTAATTACTTCAAATCAAGGACTTCGTCGTCTTTATTTCTTAACAATATTACTTCAGATCTGAATATGTATTATATATATATATATATATATTATATATATATATATATATATATATATATATATATATATATATATATATATATATATATATATATATATATATACTCGTGCATATTATATGAATATATATATATATATATATATATATATATATATATATATATATATATATATATATAGATAAATATATACTCGTGTATATTATATGAATATAGGGTGGCTAGCTCAGCGGTATGAAGTCGGCCTGTTGATCCTGAGAACCCTGGTTCGATTCTCACAGGCGACAAACAATTTTCATAATTTCAAAAGCTACCCCTGTGGCTCCTCCACCACTAACATCTTTGGGGGACCGTGATTTGACGACTGGTAACCGCACTTCACGCGCAAAATATATCACTTACCGAGATCTGCTTCGGCAGAGTGCCACACCCAGTAATGGGTAGAAGGCGTGATGATATATATATAAATAAAAAATAAATAAATAGATCATCACGCTTTTTACCCATTACTGAGTGTGGCACTCTGCCGAAGCAGATCTTTTTACCATACTGATATGTTACACCCTCAAACTGAAGTCGTTAAAATTGATTATCAATAAATAATCAAATAATGTATGTTTTAACATGGAGAGGGTGCGCAATTTTCTGTCAGGTATAAAAAATGTTAGTTACGACTCTGTGTTAATTTAATATGTGCAAGACATATGCATAAAGAAAATATCTCTTAATATCCTTATTAGAAGAATCAATGGACATAAAATATTAATCATAATTACAAAATGACAAAAATTGTAATTAAAAAACTTCTATTATTAGTTGAGGAATTTATGAATAAATGTGCAAGTGTAATTTATACGAGTATTCCTCATTTGCTTATTATAAGTTTTCTTACTTTCTGTGAGATACAATTATAAATCTTACAAAACTACATTTAAAAAACATAAATTTAATGAATCTCCAACAATCTAAGTATGCAGTAAATACAACTACCTACATAAAAAATATTTGAAATATTTCACATTCCTTTTGAGTAGTTATGAATAATTTAGATAATGATTGTTTGTTTGGGACGATTTAATTGCAACTTAACACTCGTTTCAAGTGCGCAAATCGTCCAAATTACTTACATAACCTTCAAAATAACTCGCATGCATGTAGCACGCATCACGGCGATCTGCTATTGAAAGTGTCTAATAATTCGAATTACTTATGACCTTTCTCTCTAGTTCTAGATCCGCAGGTAACTGATGGTATTATAGCGGTTCATCTCAGACTCGTCCTTGCGAAATTCTTGCCCAATTTATATAGAATAATGGAGCATCATACGGGCTTACCGAAGATGATTTCATATAAATAGCTGTAGAAGTATTACACGAGCATCATTCAAGTGTTGTTTGTAAGAGAATCAACATGAAATTGGTAGGTAGTTCATCAGTAGTCAGTGAAATACATTTATATGAATTAAGATAGAACCAAAACAATTCTTAATATTAAATAGATAAAAAGGCTTCAGGAATCCACAAATATATTTTTTTTAAATAATATTGAATTCCTGAAGCCTTTTTATATATTTAGACTTGAGATAAAGTTTTAAAGTTAGTAGCCGTAAAAATATTTTGTGATAAATATTGCTAAAAGAATTGAAGGAAAATCTACAAGAAGCCGTTTTATCTTTATTTGTATTTAAAAACGGTTTTCTTGAAATGATCGCAATTAATTTATTTATAATTTTCTACCCGTATTTCAAATGATACTGGTAACTTGTTTTTAATTTAAATAAAACAAATAAAAAATAAAAAAATATATCATCACGCCTTATACCCATTACTGGATGTGGCACTCTGCCGAAGCAGATCTCGGTAAGTGATATATTTTGCGCGTGATGTGCGGTTACCAGTCGTCAAATCACGGCCCCCAAAGATGTTAGTTTTGGAGGAGCCACAGGGGTAGTTTTTGAAATTATGAAAATTGTTAAATTAAATAAAACAAAGACACACATAATACTTTCATTAAGGTGGAAGGCACATTCTGAAAATTGTTTTTGTAATTTTCAAGCAGACTTTAAGTCAATACTTTAATTTCTTAATAATGTTCCTGACAATTATGGTCTAACAAATAAAAAATATCATATAAAAAATGACAGTATAATTTTCATAATTTGAACCAGGATTTCGATGCGATATTTTTTGTTTGTTTCACTTATATTAGGAAGTTTATAGGATAATTGCTATAGCGGCCCTTATTCTTAAAATATTAATATTTCGTAATATATATGTTTATTCATTTTAATTAAATTTTGCTTATTTGCAATTTCTACACATTTCATAACCCAGCTTAGAAATGTTGCAATAAATAAATAAACAAATACATAAATAATTACACCTTTTACCCATTACTGGGTGTGGCAATCTACCGTATCATATCTCGGTAAGAGATATACTTTGCGTGTGAAGACGTCAAATCATAGTCCGCAAAAATGTTGGTGAAGTAAAGTTTCTCGACTGTAGAAATTAAACTCGTGTTCTCAAATTCATAGACCGACGCTTTCTCCAATAATATTCGTCTACCTATTCGTGAATCCATAACTCAAGTCTTAAATAATATAAAATGATAATATATCTTTGTTTACTAATATTTCAGTTCGTATTTGCACTATGTGTGGTGGCGTGCACGGCGATGCCCGCCAGCCTGGACAACAATTACCTGCCCCCAGGTAGCGCTGGCACCTCCGGTGGCAATGGTAACTTCCTGGCCGCTCCACATCACGGTGGTGGTGGTGGTGGACATGGTGGACATGGTGGTCACAGTGGCGGTGCTGGTGGACATGGTGGTGGTGGTGGTGGACCTGGCCAAGCTTACGGAGCCCCCACACACGGTGGCAACTACAACGCAGGCGGCCGCGGCGGACAAGGTGGTCGCAACCCCGAGAATGACACACCCATCCTGCGTTTCGACAATGAGAACAATGGCGATGGTTCGTACCACTATGCGTACGAGACCGGTAACGGCATCCAGGCTGAAGAAGCAGGCCAAGTGAGACAGTCCGGCCAGGAAGAAGTGATCGATGTGCACGGCTCTTACAGCTACACCGGTGATGATGGTCAGCAGTACACCGTTACGTATGTGGCCGATGAGAACGGCTTCCAGCCCCAGGGCGCACATCTGCCCACTCCACCCCCAATCCCAGAGGCCATCCTGCGCTCTCTGGAGCAAAACGCCGCCGAAGAGGCGAGCGGTGGTCACCGCGGAGGTGATGATGGCAACTATAATGACGGACAAGGAGGATATGGACAGGGTGGTCATGGACAGGGCGGTCATGGACAAGGTGGCCACGGTGGACAAGGAGGACATGGTGGACAAGGTGGTCATGGTAGCCATGGTGCCGGTGGAAACGCAGGATACCGTTACTAGATTATGATGTGTGTGAACTGTTTAGGATATTTATGTTAATTATTTATGTTATTTAGTACAAATAATTAAAAACAAATTAAGTATTGCATTTAACCTGGTTTGTTTCATTTATTTATTGTCATTACTTATTTGCTACTATGTACAACAGGAACATAACTTCAACTATGGTACATAGAACCTTTAGTACTAAAATTTAACCCACTCGAATTATTTAGAAACTATCACATTGAGTAAAGCCGATAACAAATAAATGATTAAGACTGGTGACAAAAAAATACAGTTTTGATCAAAATAGGTGACAGATGGATAGTCGGAAAAATATCTTTTCTTTCCATTATTGTGACAGCTAGATATAAATAAAAATTTGGGATGGGAAAAATATAAATAAAAAACAATATCTTTGCTCATTGTTTGGATTGTAGGCATTAAGTCTACAATCCAAACAACGGGGAAAGATATTGTTTTTTATTTATATTTTTCCCATCTCAAATAAATCTACACGGCTTAATCAACAATTCTCAATTTATAAATAACAATTGAATATAAAATCAAATTTATTTTAGAGAGAAAAATTCGAACAACACCGGGGTTTGAATCTGAGATCTTTTAAATTTCAATCAAACGCTCGTCCTCTAAGTTGTAGTATTCAATTAGTCCAAATATGGAGACATTTTTATTTTTACTCTCTATTTTGCAAAGTGTCTAATGTAGGATGACCAGATCGCTACAATTAAAAATTGGGACATATTTTTAAATATTGTTAATTTCCAACGAACGCACAGATATCTATATGAACCTCAAGTCTTGATTTTTAAAATTAGACTTATAATAAATTTTAAATATTGCGTGTTCGTCTTTAAAAGGTATGATTTTTAATTTAAAATTCAATATAATTAAAGATCTGCTTTTATTCTATTTGACAGTACAACCTGTAAAAGAAAATAATAAGCGATAAAACGTTCTAAAACTGATTTTTTATCCAATTTTTTGTTGATACTCAAAAGTACCAATTTCAAATTAGGTCAAAGTTTATTGTATTAGACAAGATCTGAAATATACAGATTTTTTTTGAGAAATTCATGCTAAATTTTGATAACAAAATCTCTTACACTTAAACTATTTTTTTTTTTATTTTAAAGATTTAATTTTTCATTTATCTATTAAAAAAGTAAAAGTATAGACGAGAAAATATTCTTTTCTCAACCACTTTTAAGAAACAACATTTTATCTGAATTATCAAATAACGGTAAATAAAAATTATGAATATTTGAAAATCAATACACACAATAGTTCCGCAAATACATCTTGGAAACATTGGGACATTGAACAACAATTAAGAATAAATCCAAAAAATCTGGACATCTGGTCACCTCAGCTTAAGCAGCATCGATTCTATGACTTCTTATGAATTGTACAGAGTGATCAGAAGTTTTTCAGTTGGCAATACAATTCTGGGTCTGGGGATCTTTTTATTCCACAGTTGGCACAACGCCAAGTAAAGGCGAAAATACTATTTGACTTGTTATTTTTATAATAAATACAAATAAGTTGAGCAGAGTTGAGATTATTGCTCTGTCATGTTAACAAATAAAAGGATGTGAAAAGGAAAACGACTATTTCTATTAATTAAAATGTTCAAATAGCATTGCCAATAACAGAAAATTAATTTATGTATCAGTCTTACCAATTTCAAGTATTTTTTATTGCCAAGTGAACAACTTCTGATCATTCTGTATTTTATACTATAAGCATAATAGTTATAGTTACAAAATGAAATGAATTATAAGTATTGTGAACAATATGTAGGAGCATAAAGGTAAATTTAAAAATTTAAAAATTAAAATTTTAAATTTCTTGCATGTATTGAAAATTCATTTTTAACTTCTTCACTAAAATCTCATTTAGTTTTGTTGTATGCAAAGAAAATCCTAAAGATATTTTTTCAAAAAGCTATGTAATATTTAATTTCTTATACGATAGAAGGATAATAGTTATAAAACATAAACAATTAAGTACTTTGAAACAAAATCTGAAAGCTTGTGAAAAACCAAGAGGGCAGATACCCCCTATTACCCTTCCCCAATGGGTGCTCATATAAATGAAGAATTGACTGCCGAACCAGTCATCGCCTTGGGGTAGCAATCATAGTTACCTTCAGTGTTGCCAATTTGGAGATTTTGTCGCTAAATCTAGAGAAATTAACAATCGTAACGCGACTTTTTAAAAGAATTTGCGACCTGTCGCAAATCTAGAGTTTTAGATACATTACTAGCGACATTTCTGGAGATATTTTTCCCCAAACTGTGATTTTGTACGAATACAACATATCATTCAAACAGGAATCTTTTGCTGTTGGTATTCCGTGATTCTAGCTAATAACCGAACTTTGTTCCAAGTTCCAAGTTGTTGACTTGTTGAGGTAAAACGTCAAATATATAATGCCAGTTTGAATTTATTTTTTGTCTTGTACAGACATACACCTGCTTAGTACAGTATATTTTTTAACCTTATAGTAGGTACTTGATATGCAGACTAGAGATGGGAATTCTAGTTCATTTGGGTGAACTAGTTCATTCGTTCTCGTTCACCAAAAAGATTAGTTCATTGAACTAGTTCATTAGTTCACTTTCGTTCATGAAATTTTTAAGACTATAATGAACGGAAATCGTATTGTATTGTGATTCACGAGCGAGAACAAGTGAACTTTTAGGATCTGGTTCTAGTATAATTTGACAGCAGACAGCAGAAGCAGAGCGGTGATCATAGCAACGACCACGAACAAATGTCTCGTTCGCTCGTTCACTCGTTCAGTTGTTCGCTGCTCTCCGCTTTCGTTCGACCACATCGGCCGTGCCGCCGTGCTGGTGAATCATATTCCAATAGTTCGCAATGAACTAGTAGTCTCGTTCACTCGTTCTCTTGTTCGCCGCTCTCCGCTTTCGTTCGACCTAATCGGCCGTGCCGCCGCGCCGTGGTGGTAATCATATCCGAATAGTTCGCAGTGAACTAGTCTTTAATAAACTCACGAACTAGTTCGTGTCGTTCACTATAAGGAATAGTTCATATGAACTAGTTCGTTCACGAACTACACACCTCTAATGCAGACTGATTGTAAAGTTATGTAAATTTATATATTAGTCTTGCTATAAATATATGAAATTTAAAAAATATATATATAATCAAGAGATATTCTGGCGAATTTTTATTTTTTATTAGAGATATCTGGAGGTTTTTAAAAATTATATTCTAGAGATATTCTGGAGACTTTTTAAATGCAATCTAGAGACTTTTTGTTGATGTTAGTTTGCAACACTGGTTACCTTGCGTGTATTGTACAATATTTTATTTGTTACTCATTTGTAAACAAAATTAATTATTACAATTAAATCCTGTCAGTTCCAATTTATGTGCCAAAAATTGTTTTAAATTATAGCTCATAAGTATTACCGTGGCAACACGCTTGTTTATTAACTTGTAAAATTGACAGCTGACCTGTAAAAATTTACGTGTTAGTAGCTTATAAAGATTTATTTTCAAAGTGAATAAATAGTTTGAATAAATAACGTTTATAAGTGAGTAATAAATAAAAGGCATGGCACTAGAGTCGTTTGTAGCGACACTTCTATTTAAGTAGAATATTACTAATTGAAACATAAACTAATGTGAAATATAAAAACTAAAAAGTACCTAACCATATAAATAGTTTTATTTTAAAAAAAACATACAAACACACAATCATGATGCAAAATTTCTCACATGTCGAACTATAACAGCATGAATTTAAATGTACCGAAATGCTAATATTCACAGTTTTGACTAACAAAATAAAAGTGTCTTGTCCAAAAAAAAAACCATTTATGTCATATAGTCTTACCAACAACACCAGTTCTGTGCTTAGGAAAACACGGTTTGACATATATGAGACAGTAATTGTTCTACATACATTGACCCATATTCCTGCTACGACTGAACCATGTGTTGGTCGGAAAATATAATTTAATATTTACATACCAAATATATAATAACAATTTTGTGATTGATAATTACAATTTAATGAAGTACTTAAAATAAATTAATGAATAAATGGAAAGGCGCCTTCTACTTTTTGGCGTCAGATACAAGGCCACCGCTCGCATCACCCTTGCTACAATACTACATATAGAATTTGATAAGTAATTGGAAGTTTCACGAATCCAAACTAGAATTTAATACAATTTGTATTTACATAAAAGGAAATTATAATGCTTTTCTACAAGACACCATGTGGCTTCATTTGACAATTACTTATTGGTCTTTTATATTTGAGACGTATTCATTTGAACACATACTTTCATACCAAGCTGAAAATAAGTAGTAAATAAATACTCTATCAAATGCGACTTTGAAATCCTGAAGCCTCGAATTATTTATCAAATTAGAATAGCAGCACTATAAGAATATCGGATAGTGTGACACAAAGCAGCCGGCATCGTGGTGCTTGTGGTCTACGCACTCCCCCAGCTCCAAAGGCACAGACAACGCTTGCATAATAAAGTTCAACAAGTTATGTTGATGGTACTTACAGCAATGCAGATTATATATGTTGATTAAGAGGATTGCGAAGATAGCGACGAAAATTAATTTTTGATATTAGTTAGAGTTAACACTGTGACTGACAGTAAACAAGGTGCTTGTTGCATAAAATTCATATAGACCGAAATATAATTTGTTATAATTTTATATAAATCCTATGTTCTTGTTTTACAAATTACATTGAAATAGGTTATTTGCTATTAATTATTTACATCATATGTGATGTTTAATACGTGAAATTTGACAAAAATAATATATTTTCGATAATTACAAATAGCAAGTCTAATTATTAGATAATTGCGGATAGTGATATAAAAACTGAAAAATATGTGCAACGATTATCTATGCAGTTGTAGCTTACAAACAAAACACAAAATGAAATTCGTTGTCGTCATTGCTAACTTTGACATTTTCTTCATCAAAATATATGTATGTATACCTCAATTTTATTATGGATTATAGCATATCATTAGCACAGGATTATCGTAATTTAAGCAGGTATAAACAAAATAACAGATACGTATTCTAATTTTTGTAAATACAAGTGCATTTTATTCTTCATCAAAATTAGATAAAACTCTTTGTTGGCCCTTATCACTTCAGATTTTTTTTTTTTAGAAACTCCATTTTCAGTAATTCTTTGTCCTGTCGTATTGGCACTTTGGTTAAGAGTTTTTAATTACATGTACAGTATAGGTAATTCTGACAAATTAAGTCTATTAAATACAACCCTTATTAACAGGTAGTAGCACCCCTATCGAAACTGGTAATATTAGTCATTACGGAGTCAAAAGCTAAAGCCAAATATTGTTACACAGGGTATATAAGTACCTTCTACATGAGTCGCTGAACTCTAGTTTTACGTTAAGCGGAATTTATACAGCGTATGTCGTAATGTATCGTAATGTATTGTATCGTATTTTATTAGTTGCTAATGGATATTTGTACACTAAAGTAACGTAGCGTAATTTATCAGATCGCACATGCGCACAGTTTCAACTAATCTGACAGAAACTGACTTCAAACTAAATTAACATAAATTTGTATGAAACACAGTACGAAAACAATAGAAAAGCGAAATGATTTTTAATTTTATTTTAATACCCAGATATTATTAGATTGCTTCAAATGAGTTGCACATCGAGAAATAACGCATTATCATTGTCTTTAATTTTAACACCGTATGCTGCCGTAACGTAAAAAGATAAGTTGACCATCTTGCCGCTTAGAATACGGTACGTTACGATAGTCAAGACTACGCCGTTACGTTGTATAAATGCTTTCATTCAAAACAGTATTTCCATCTCTTAGATTACGATATATTACGATACGTTACGGCATATGCTGTATAAATCCAGCATTAGCCTTGTTTATGTGTACGAGTGTCCGTGCCTTTGGAAGCAGTGTTTGGTGCAGGCGCCTTGGGGCTGACAGAGTCCATAGACCACGAGCACCATGGTTGCTTGAGTAAGTATCCCATATCATTAGCCATGCAACCTCACTCTAACTGAAATGTGTATACTTCAGGGCGCACCACACCATCACTGCAGCTAGAAAATGAAGTAATATTTTTTAATAAACACATATTATATGTATGCATTTCAGTGCATGGTTTACTATCAAAAATCTTTTTTAAATTATTAAATTTAATAAACCACAGTATATAAAAATATTTGTTTATAATGTATGTTCTTCTGCACGCCAATTTTGATTTCCAGACTCACGGTATCAATTTATAAGGCGACAAAATGTTAAAGTATTCAAACCTATATATATAAATTTTGATTTTGAATTTGATTTTCAATAAAAAAAATGAAATCAAACAACTGATTTTAGTTTTAAAACTTGGTTTATTTGTTTACAACAGTAAGCTAGACCGACGTGGTCTATCTTAGACAAGTGATACAAGAAGTGCTCTAATTACATTTCTTACTCCTATTTATGTATTTTTATTACGTGTTTTTCTTACATTCCTAAGATAGAGATAACGTTGTTTCTGGTATCAAATAATGAAACTTCAGCGTTTCGGGATTCATAATTCCTCCCCATCAAGAAATAACGTTATTCACAAGGATTTATTTCTATATCTTTATTCTGATTAATAGTAACATTTCTTTGCTTATATTTTGTAACACAACTATATATTCTATTTTTACATAATACTAAAATAATAATAATAATAAACATAAAGAAAAGGGTTACATAAAGTATGGGTATATGTTGATTGTTGATTTGTTTAATGGATTCAATTTGTTTCAAGTGTGTAGTATTTAGTTTTATTTCATTTATTTTACGAATTTGGGGTACTTTTTTTATATCTATAGTTTTTAAATCATCAAAGATATATTCTTGATACAGGGGTTTATATTTTTGAAATTGCCAGTTTTTAATAACACACGTATCTTGTTCATTAAGGAAGATGCCTTGTAATTGTTTATATTTATAATTATTTCCACAGTTGAATTCTAATTTCTGTAAGTTTGGTGAAAAGATTATTATTTTATTTGTGAACGGTATTTGAGAAATATAATTTTTTTCTGTTATTTGTTTACTTAAACAATCATCATATACTTGCCTATCTAATATATTATTAATACAGCTATTTATAGGGTTATAATTTGAGATACAATATTTATTATTAATAAACTTAGAAATACGTATATTTTTATTATCATATTTAACATATATAGTATTGTCTTCCAATATTTGTTTATATACAGAGTCGTAGTATGGTGTAGGTGTGAATTGTTGCAGTTTGTATAGATTGTTTGTGTAATTTGGGACGGCTAAAAGAATGTGTATTTTATTATTCTGTAGTGTGCATGAGACGTGTATTGTTTCAATCATTTGAAGGATGTTCGGGTTTTGAGTAATATTCAGGAGGCTGTTAGGATCTATGATGGTGATATCTAATTGATTCAATGAACAAAATTCTAATGATTTTATAACATTGTCCACTGTATTTTTAAGTCGTTGGATGTAAATTAATATTTTATTAATCTGTATCTCTACGTGTATAAATGTTTTCCAATTTCCTTCCTTTTTTAATGTATTTATAATTTCGTTAAGCGATTCTTGTAATTTGTTTTCGTTAAGGTTTATACTTTGTAGATTTTTATTAAATTTTTCTGTGAGTGTTTGTTGTTGGTGTACTATTTCATTTGTTTGTGTTTGTAGTGTTTTTTGGTTATTACTGAGTTGTTCTAGTATTAGCTTGTATCGCTCTTCGTCGGAGGCGTCGAGGTTTCCGGTTATAGATTTTATTATCGTTCCTAGCCCGTTAATTACTCCTCTTTTGGCTCTTTTATTAAATAACTTAATTATGTTCTGTTCTAATTCGTTGAACATGTAATTTATAATTTGACCGCTTTCAAAGAAGAATGAGAGTTGTTTTATTTCTCTGTCGATGATTTGTTTTAGTTTTAGGTATTCATCGTATATGGGGCTTATGTCGTTATAAAAGTAGTGTAGTTGTTCGTTTTCTCTTAGGTGGCATTCGCCGATAGTGTGTAACAAGAATCCGGGGTTGATAGTGATATTTTTAACATCTGCGAATCCAAGAGGGATTCTGAAACAGTTAAATTTTAATTTTATCAATTTTTACTTTTCGTTCTCTTGTTTTATCTTTCGCGTATATTGTTCTATATTTATCATCATAATTTCTAATTTTTGTTTTTACATATAATGGTTTCTTAAATTTAGTTATTAAACGGGGATTTTGTTTTATATATGCTTCTGTGAGATTTTTTAATTTATCGATTTTATCATCTTCTTTAGGATTTTTATACCGTTTTTGTTTTTCTTTGTTAATATTAATTTTTACTTGTTCTATTTCTTCTTGTCGTCTTTCCACGTAATTCTGTAATTTGTTTTGAGTATTTTCTTTTGGTCTTAAGTTTGTGTAATCTTTACCATAAAGTATTTCGTTTGGTGTCATATTTGTGGTTGATTGAATTGAGTTATTGTATGCGAAGATACAGTCATTTATTAATTCTTTTAAGGGTTTCAGATTATCAGTTCGTGTTTTGATTCTTAAATGTTCGATTAGTGTTGAGTGAAATCTTTCTATGGCATTTGATTTTGGATTTTGGGCTGATGTTACGTGTAACTCGATCTGGTTATTATGACAAAATGTTCGCAGGGTTATATTGTTAAATTCGCAACCTTGGTCACATATTAATTTTCTAGGGGGAATTTTTATTCTAATAAATGTTTCTAAAATTTTCACTATGCCTTTACTTTCTTTTGTCTTAACTAAGTATATTTGTGTGTATTTTGAGAACTGGTCGTATATCGTTAAGTAATGTTGTCCGTCGAGGGTTAGTAAGTCGATATTAATTATTTCGAAGGGTCGTTCGGGTGTTTCGGTAAGGTTATCGGTGAGTTGTATGGGTTTTCTGTCGTATTTACATTCTTTGCATATTTATAAATGAAGTGATGGTATTTATCATTTTGGGCCAGTAATATTTTGCTTTTAATTTATTATACGTTTCCATAATTCCGCGGTGGTTTGTCTTTCCTATGTGGTATGAGTATACTATTTCATTTTGTTCATCTAATTGTTCTATGTCATCTACTTCTTTATTAACTTTAATAATATTGATGCTATTTATTTCAAAGTTCTTTTGAATAATTTGATTTAAGAATTTAGAGATTTTATCATTACATATACAGTAATATCTAATTTTTGGTATAACATAATTTTTTATAAATTCTTGTAATTGTTTTTCTACTTTATTTTCTTCAAGGGTAACAATTAATCGTTGTTTTTTATTTCCGAAGAGTCGTATAATTTTTACATCATATTTCGAATCGAAAGAAAATATGATTTGGTTATCGGCTACGTTTATTCTATTGTCCAGAATTTTTAGACCGTTGACAGGGTGTTCTTGAGCGCTGTGTATGGTGTCAGTGTCATTTTGTGTGTCAATTATTGTCTTTATTGAGTCATCGTCTTGTTCTATAATTTTTTCTAATTCAATTCTCGATTCTAATTCGTCGCTTAATGCAAAATTTTCGGGTAATGAGTAAATATTAATTTGTATGCAGGTGTTCTCGAATATTGAAATTAAGATTTTATTCAATTCTTCTTTTGGTAGTCTGTCGTAACCACATGATAGGTAAGGGATGTTAATTTCGTATATATCGTTTTTTATTAAATAGTCGCGTAATTGAACTAGTGATTGTTTTAGTAATTTTTTATTGCATTCTTCATTGTATAATTCTTTTGAAAATAAATGAAAAATTTGTTTATTATATTCATTTTGGATTATAATTTTATTTGATAATTTATTTATACAGAAACTTTTACTATTAAATTGATCATCATTTGTTTTGCTAATCCTTTGCCGAATTTGTAATCTTTCGAGATACAATGTGCGAAAACGGGGGTTGTTGTGACATCGCCTATTTTGTGATTAATTTTGAATTTATTTCTGATTCTACTTAAAAAGTCTGCGATTTTATTTGTTTTTCCTGAGATATACTCTATTTCAAAATTATATTCACTGAGTTCAATTTTCCAACGCATTAATTTCTGGTTCGCGTTTTTCATATTAAAAAGCCAGACGAGCGGCCTGTGGTCTGTTCGTATGACGAATTTTCTCCCGTATAGGTAAGGTTTGAAATTTTGAATAACCCATACTATCGCTTTCAATTCTTTTTCTATGGTGGCATAGTTTTGTTCGTGGGAATTAAAAGTTTTTGATGCGTAAGCAAGAGGTTTTTCTTGTAGGTCATGGTTTTGAGATAACACCGCGCCCATGGCATAGTCAGAGGCGTCCGTGGTTAGTATAAAATTTTTATTAAAGTCGGGGAATGCGAGTATTGGTGGATTCGTGATCAGTCTTTTTGCTTGTATAAAACATTCTTTATATTCGTTATTATGAATATCTATTATTGATCCTTTTCGTAAACAGTTTGTGAAGGGTTTGGTTAATTTTGAGAAATTTGGAATAAATCTTCGATACCAGGAAAGTTTGCCTAAAATGATTTTATTTCTTTTATGGTTTTTGGAATCTGAAGGTTATGTATTACATCAATTTTTTTTATATTTGGTTTAAGACCTTCATTTGAAATTACGAAACCTAAATATTCAACTTCTGTTTTAAAAAATTCGGACTTATCTAATTGTATTTTTAGATTAGCTTCTTTTAAATATTCAAAAACTGTTTTAATATTCTCGAAGTGTTCTAATTCGGTATTGCCAAAAATTATAATATCGTCAAGGTATACAAGACAAATTTTGCCGATTAAGTCTTGTAGTATTTCGTTCATACATCTTTGAAATGTCGCGGGGGCATTAATTAAGCCAAAGGGCATACGCAAAAATTCGTAGTGTCCTGAGGTTGTGCTGAAGGCGGTTTTTTCTCTGTCTTTTTTGTCAACAAGTATTTGATGAAACCCTGAGTGTAAGTCGAGTGTAGTAAAATACTTTGGGTTTTTTATTTTGTCAAAAAGTGTGTCAATGTTTGGTATGGGGAATTTATCTTCTTTCGTTTTTTGGTTTAGTTTTCGAAAGTCGATCACTAATCTAGTTTTTCGTTTATTTGAGGCGTCTGATTTCTTTGGTACGATCCATATTGGTGAGTTATAAGGGCTTTTTGATTTTTGTATAATTCCTGTTTCTAAAATAGTTTGGACGTGTTCTTCAATGTCTTTCTCATAGATCTGAGGAAGTCGGTAATTTTTCGTGTATATGGGGATGTCGTCCGAGGTATAAATTTTATGTTGTGTTTTGTTTGTATATGTCAATGTTTCATTTTTTCTTGGAAAGAGTGAGTCGTATTGTTCTATTATATTATATAGTTTAGTTTTTATGTTTGGTTGTAAGTGTCCATCGCGTATTTGTACGTAACTTTCTTTATTTTGTTTATTTAATGTTTGAATATTAAATTTCATTTGTCTCATTTGTATAATATTTTCTGCAAAATTTATAATAGTATTTGTTTCGTGAAATATTTCTGTTCCAAATAGTAAGTTACAGTCGGAGTGGAAGTTAACGACAAAAAATTTATATTTTTTATTAAATATTCTAATTTCGACATATTTATTACATTTTACTTTATTTGTTGCGGTTCTAAAAGTTAAAAATTCTTCTAAGATTTTCATATTATATTGTTTTACGGTTTGTTCTGTTATTAAATTAATATCTGAGCCTGAGTCAATAAGAATTTTAAAATTTTGAAATATGATGATTGGAATTGTTTTTGTGTTAGAGAACATTACGTATTTTCTTCTGTCGATTCGTGGTCGTATTCTAAAAAAGATTCTGTTTCGAAATTTTCATACTGGTCTCCTAATTCTTCTTTATTCGTAATTTCGTCTTTATTAATTTCTACATCGTTTTCTGTTTCTAACGCGTAATTCTGTCTTATGGTTTGAGTGGACATAGGTATGGTTGTTTTTGTCATACCGGACATGGGGGTTGGTTTAAATTCGCGCCTTGTTTCTATGCCGTTTTTTAAGTTTTGTCTAGCGAATGTTTGTGGTCCAGAAGGGCGTGAATATTGAGGGTTGAATGGTCGTGAGGGAAATTGTTGTGTTGGAAATTTCTGTGGTGGGGGGTTAAAGTGTCTTTGGAATTTTTGTTGTGTGTTTTGAGGTGTTGTTCTGTTCATAGGTGATTTGTGTAGTTGTATGGAATTATATTCGTTTGTTAGAAGTTGCTCGCAGGCGTCGAGCGTCTGCGGATTTTTGCTTATAAATGAGGCTCTAAAGTTCATAGGTAATAATGAGATGAAATGAGAGACTACTGTTTTTTGAGTTTCAATTATTAGACATTGTTTTCCATATTGTTCATATTGTAATAGTTGAATTTTGGAAGTCATTCTTTGATATAGATCTTTAAATTTCTTTAGAGTGTCATTTATATTGTTGTCTATTTGTGTGATTTTAATCGTTGTTAATAATAATGTATTGTATGTACTTTTATCTTCAAAGTTAGTTTGGAGATATAGTTTTATATCATCCCAAGATGTGAATTCTTGGCTATCTAGTATATCTTTGGCTTTATGAATAAATTTCTTTTGTAACATAGAAAAGCAATATGTTTTCTGTATTTGATTTAGTTCTAAAGAATTCATTACCGCATAAAAATTATCGGCTTCTTTTATAAATCTGGGGAGAGATTTGCTTTCTCCATTATACTCGGGTACTGCGTCGATGAAATTTCGAATATCGCTAATTGTTACGGTTTCCATATTTAATTCAATTTGTAAATCTTGTACTGGGTGTTCTAAGGGTGTATTAGGGATATCTTTGATCCCTGTAATAAATTGTTGGAACTTACTACTGTTACCTAATATGCTAGGTTTGAGCGTAATTGGTATTTTATTAAATTTACTTAAATTTTCTATTTCTTCGTCAGAAGACATATATTAGTATTACAATGTATAATTGTATGTTTTTGCCTTGTGTCGGGGCTCGTTTTGTTTCTTAACAGCGTTAGCCGTTCCACAAAACCCTTGTGTAATTGTGTATAACAGTATTTAGTCACAGACCGATTGTTATGACCGGCAGAGATAATATTATCTTAGAATGAACTTACAGCAAGATTGTCACGAAGTAGACAGCCGTTTTCATGATAGTGCAGGTCTTGATACGCTTCAAGTGGGCGGAGGTCTTGTATCTTGTCGTGCGGCTCCGTGAAGTTGATTGAAGGATTTTCTTCACGATGGGCTGGTTAAAGATGGGTCGTGGTTAGACCCTGGTGCGACCACTGGTCGCGATAGGTCGTTCGAGGAATGTAGATGATGTTCGGATAGCTCTTGTGAAAATTTAAAAATTTTCGGCAAGCGTTTCACAGCCTTACGAGGTTTTTATTCACTTCACTGGATTCTTGCTGGCTATCCTACCGACTGCGCCAATTTTGATTTTGAATTTGATTTTCAATATAAAAAATGAAATCAAACAACTGATTTTAGTTTTAAAACTTGGTTTATTTGTTTACAACAGTAAGCTAGACCGACGTGGTCTATCTTAGACAAGTGATACAAAAAGTGCTCTAATTACATTTCTTACTCCTATTTATGTATTTTTATTACGTGTTTTTCTTACATTCCTAAGATAGAGATAACGTTGTTTCTGGTATCAAATAATGAAACTTCAGCGTTTCGGGATTCATAATTTATATATATATATATATATATATATATATATATGGGATGGCTAGCTCAGTGGTATGAAGTCGGCCTATGGATCCTGAGGTCCCTGGGTCGATTCCCACAGGCGACAAATTTTCATAATTTGAAAAAGCTATCCCTGTTGCTCCTCCACCACTAACATGTTTGGGGGCCGTTATTTGGCGACTGGTAACCGCACTTCACGCGCAAAATATATCACTTACGAGATCTGCTTCAGCAGAGTGCCACACCCACTAATGGGTAGAAGGCGTGATGATATATTTATTTTATTTATTTATATATATATATATATATATATATATATATATATTAATTTTGTTTATTGTATTAGATGCAGAATTTTATTCTCTGAAACTTTTATTTGAAGCTTTTTTGTTTAAAATAATTAAGGAAGCAGGAAATTACAAAATTGTGATTTTACATGTTAAATCCCAATGTTCGAGAGTTGCGTTCACCATCCTGTATATATATATATATATATATATATATATATATATATATATATATATATATATATATATATATATATATATAAATTTATGTTTGTCCCGCCATCTTGAAACAAAATGGCCGCTAGCTATCCTGAAAAGTACTGCACTGATTCGATTCAAATTTGGTATAGGTACTGCCGAGAACCAATCTTAACATATAGGTATAATAAAGCTTCGAATTCAGACGTTTGCAGTTTCCGGTACGATTCGCATTTGCAATGACCATCAACAAAGCACAGGGACAATCGCTACAAGTGTGTGGACTAAATTCGGAAAATCTATGCTTCTCACATGGACAGCTGTACACAAACACTTTCTCTAAGTTGCAATGCAACGCATGCTGGGTACTCGCATTAAATTGTAGACCACGCGAACGAAGTCGCGGATAATAGCTAGTTACAAATAAATTTTACATTTTGTTTTTATAGTACAATTTTATTTGAATTTATTCGTCAGTCAACGTTTCATATTTCTCATGTCATGAATCGTACTTTACAGTATTTGTATGTATTTTAAAAATAAAAATAAAAACTGGCGATATTTGTTTTTAAAGTTGCTTCGTGTATCCTTTATTTTAGCAATTAAACTATGTAATTATAAGTTCGCCAAATGCAAGATCAAGAAACTCAAGCTTCATATCTAATGAGCTACATTCGTACTTATGATTAGTTCAAGGACGCATATGTGTGGGCACAGATTTTTCAAAATTTTAAGTTTTAATAATGATAAAAATCAAAACAGCTTTAGCGAATTGGGTAGAATTATACCTATAATAATATAAATCATTGAAAACTTATCAGTTGAGAAAATAATAGACTTTTATAATATTAGAACGAGATAAAAGGAAACAAAACAACAATATTACTTTTACTTTTATTTCATTTTAATTAAATTGTTATATTCGTTAAGTTTTTAAATATATTGCAATGTCGTAAGTAAGCGTTTCAAACCATGCACACATCTACTTTAAAATATTGTGTCGTACTGTTTACTTACTGTTTAATTTGCCATTTCTTCTACATTTAAGGAATTGGTACCATCGCGATGCACATGAAGTATAGCTAGATGGTTTAAATGCTTTTGCTTCATCGTTGACCGGATGTATGTTTTTAGTCGTCAAAGACAAAGATCTTTCAACAGTGTATGTTGAAGTAAGGATGATTAATACACAAAAAAAATTAGAATTTTTCCGATGAATAAAAATATCCCGCCATGTAGTTGGTGCCAATGCGATATGATTATAAATATTTAATATTATTAAGTGTTTTTTCGGACTTTATTACTAAACAAACTGGAAAAAAGGTATAATTTTTCGAGTTAATCATACATTTTCCATGCTTATTGAATTCACTAGTGTCTCAGATTTAAACAGCTTAGTGGATTAAACGGTTAGCATCGTCACTAAATATCTACTATTACTAAGATAATGATTACTCAACGAATGAAACCACCGCGAGCCATTTTTTATAATTTCATTTTAAGCGATGAGAGTTCATATAAAACTTCAAGGACAGCATTTCACAACGTAAACAATTCGCTAAAATCTTATGATCAGACAACTCAACGATAGTGTCGAAAGACGAAGTATGTTCCGAAATAGTTAGAGCTGGGAATAAATAGATTCTGAGGCCCTGGACTTTAAGATTTTTTAAGTCTGAGAAATGTTTCTTTGAAAATATTGCAATTGTGAGTTCGAGACTAAGTAAAAAACAAATATAAATAGTTATATTTTGCTTCTATTTTATCGTAATATCTATAGACTTGATACAATTATAAGATCAATTTAAATAAAACAACAAAATCTTATATAAAATTATTCACGATTCATTTGCTACTACATATTAATACTGACTATTAAGATAAGTTGTGGCTGTATGCACAAATATTGACATTGTTCGTTCATTACGAGATTTTAAATTTTTACACCAATAAATTTCTAATAATAAAACTTCTAACCCTGCTAAAAAGTTCGCTGACAAAACATTCCAAACCCAGGATACTCATAAATGATTTAAGGATTCTTGGTGTTGTCCCAAATAAAGATTTTAGTTAAAAAAGTAATTTGATTCTGAAATTATCTATTCTAGCTCAAGTTAGACTTTTCTCTTATACATTTTTCATACAAGCCGAGTTTAATGATTTAAGTTACTTAATCTTGTGTTTTTTCGATACAATATTTTATTCTGGGAAAGCAAGCAAAGCGACCGTAGCCAAAAATGCGTTTAGAATTCACTTATTGACAACAAGTGTAGATGCATAATTGTATCAATAAAGTATGCTACGGGCAGTAGAATACTCACTATTTTTTTATTTTCAATGCCTCTTACGCAAGCGGATCGCAAACCGACACGGTGGCGATGGCGGTGGCGGTAGCGGTGGCGGTGGCGGCTAAGGTGGCGAACACATCAACGCACACTGATGCGGTCTGTTTGAAGTGATCGCCTGTATTATTCTGCTAAAATATTTGCAGTGCAATGGACGTTGGACGGAAAATGGAATAGAAGAAATGCTATTATACACTGGACGAATAAAAGGAAAAACGGAAGAAATTTAGAGATTTTGTCGCATATTAAATCATATAATAGTTGTTTATGTATCAAGACATCAAGGGTGAATATCGTATGTACATGTACCACTGTAGAAATTAGCGTCTCTGACCCTGAGCATGTTATTAGCCAGAAACGCTTATTTCAACATTGGTATAAAAATATTTTCACAACAAAGAATATTTTGAAAAATCAAGTATTCACAATAAACAAAAATTATCATATTATTTTTGTATCTATAGCAAATTATTTTATTATGGCCCTAAGGCCAAAAACAAATGTTTTATGGCTAAAACACTTTAATTTCGGCTCGGTTGTGCATAAATATCATATGATCACTATAAGTCAATATTTTTTTCTGTTTCACTTAAGCGGATCGCAAACCAACGCGGTGGCGGTGGCGATGGCGGTGGCGGTAGCGGTGGCTCTGGCGGCCACCGTGGCGAACACATCGACGCACACTGATGCGGTCTGTTTGAGATGATCGCCTGTAGTATTCTGCTAATATATTTGCTATGCAATGGATGTTGGACGGGAAATGGAACAAGAAGAGATGCTATTATACATTCGACGAAGAAAAGAGGAAACTGAAGAGATTTGAGAGATTTTGTCCCACACTTTACATTTTTTTTTTCACATTATTGTAATTTGGATTTGCTAAATCATATAATAGTTATTTATGTTTTAAGGGTGAATACCGTATGTACCACTGATGAAATTAGCGTTTCTGATCCTGAGCATATTATTAGCCAAAAACCCTAATTTCACCAGTGATACAAAGAACATTTAATTTTATATTCAAAAGATTAAACAGGTATATTTATATGTCAAAATAACATTTTGCAAAATCAAGTACCTATTCACAATAAACAAAAATTGTCATTTTGTTTATGTATCTAGAAAAAAATATTTATTATGGTCCTAGGGCAAAAAATAAGTGTTTCCGCCCGCTTTTTTATGACTAAAACAAATTCATTTCGGCCCAGTCGTGCATAAAATATCAGGTGATCACAATAATAATAATAATAATAATATCATATGATCACAATATTAATAATTCAAAAAATTTTCTGTTTCACTCATATTGCTATTCTACGCGGTCAGCGAGCAAATACAGCAGGTTGCGTTTGCCTGCGTAGCGGAATGACCGCCGCGGATGAACGCTGCACAAAACGCGGGCGCTTATAGGAAAGGTATTACGAATGTGATTGAAGCTAATGTATCAGGATAGCACCGTTTGGCGAAATATTCAATGCGCAATGAATCTGATGAATTAATTGAAGCACAGAATTTTAGATTCATTGTTTAGTTAATTAATTCGATCGCAATTGTGTGGAATATATTTTCAAAAACAAGCACAGGGCGACACTCCCCCCTTTCTATTTGTTTATTTATTCGTTTTCGGTTCTTACAACAGAATGTCTGACTGCATTTGTGTGGAATTTACTTTCAAAATGAGTTTTTAAGAAGGAAACTATAAATGAAAAATTAAAAGAAATTTTAATAGCATATAGTTTTTACTATCTGCTGACAATCTTAAGAGGCGGGGACAACATAATTGATATTTGTACTGGAAATGTGCCATAAATGGACGATTCTTTCAAAGTGAAAAGTTGAACATTGAAATCAGAAAATATTTAACTTAGTTTTCTTATATTGGTAATAATATTTCCACAAATATTTGAGTAAATTCATTTAATTAACTGAAACAATATTAAAGTTGTTATGATATGTTTTAATGAACAATACAACAATGTGTGTATGTACTCTTGTTTTGTTTGATTTTTCTGTTGCCTTAATTTTTGTAGATAGTTAAAATAGACATAAAGTGTACAAAGTTTATTATTCTCTTACAAATAAATGGCTAGCGGTGCAATAGGAAGAAGCACATAGTAGTTGCAAAATTAAATATTTGCAATTCGTAGTGAATCGCGAGATATTTTTGAAAATGTTATACAAGAAGTGCGATAATGAAGCACAAAATAAAGCACTAAAGTTAATTGATAAGCGAAAACTCAAAAAAGGAGAGTAACAAATTGCACAGATGTAACGCTCATGGTTTACTGTGTAACAACACGATTGCGTGGAGTACACTCACTTACCGCATTGGTTTTCTTTTGTATCACCGACTGATTCTATTGCCTGCAGACCCCCAAGGTTGTTAATTCGGCACATATTACATATTTTGTGCAGTTGTACAAAATTTTGAAGCAAAAGTGGTGTGTCAGGATAGGAACGTTTGGCGAAGATTAATTGCGGAATGAATCTGATGATTTCAGAAAAGCGCAGGGTTTTAGATTTTAGTTTCGTTGTTTAGTAATTTCATTAGAGTGTTTACCTGTAATTGTGTGAAATTCACTTTCAAAAACAAGCGCAGGGACGACACTCCCTTCGTTTCTTATCTTTTTTATTCTTTTCTGATCTTACATTGAGTGTTTAACTGCAATTGTGTGGAATTTACTTCCAAAAACAAGCGTAGAGCGACACTCCCTTCCTTTCTTATCTTTTAATTCGTTTTCAGTTATTACGTAGTGTTTAACTGCAATTGTGTGAAATTCACTTTCAAAAACAAGCGCAGGGCGACGCTCCCTCCCTTTCTTATCTTTTTGTTTCATTTTCAGATACTGCATTGTGTGGTCTTTTCTTTCATATATAAGTGCAGACTATCGCTTTCATCTTTTCTAATCTTGTAGATTCGTTGTTAGTTTCGTTATTAGATTCGTTGTTAGGAGTAAACGTGAGTAATTTGAGATTTTTTTATGCATTCGTTATGTACGTTGAAGAAAGAAAATGAATGAAGAAAAGGAATGATGTGATTGAAGGTTTGTTGTGTGATAATAATTTCGAGTGTAATAAATGAATGAGTTTATATGGAGTGATCTATGAAAGTGGTTGAAGTGAGGGTGGTATGTTTGAATGAAAATGTTTGACGATGACTGGTTGTTTGATGGGTGTGATGAGTGAATGTTTTATCAGTGATTTTAGGGTTCGTGCTACCCCATTTGTTGGGATATAGCGTGAAGATATGTATGTATGTATGTATGTATGTAAAAAATTGAATGTAATAAATATGTTTGTAGGTATCTTTCCTGATAGGCTAAAAAATCGTTAATATTACCTATATCAAAAGTTGCTAGAACAAACAAGATTGGAAAACGTAAACCATTTAATATGTTAGTATCGATAGAAAAATATTAGAACTAGTTGTGTATTAAATATACTCGTATTAATGAAATAAAAAAATAAAAAACAGAATCACCGCATTAGAAAATAATAACAATATAAGTACGGTATTTTTAAATTTAAAACGAGCCTTTGAAATTGCGATAAACACTTAAATAAACTGCATAAACTTGTATTTCAAAATACAGTGCTACATTGGTTCAACTCACATCTACAAGAGGCTATCATTGTTAACTTTCAAACAACAATAACTACGATTCAGGTTAAATGGGACTTTTGTACATATTCCGAACCGTATAAGCAAAATAAATAATTACACAGGGCTGAGTCTCGAGATAAATTCATAAAATACTTTTATCTGAAAATTAATTTAAAAACATTTAATAAATATTAAATTCTTCTAAATATTAATTTTTGTAACTAAATGTATAAATTTTTCCGCTGTCTTCCAAATTTTCGGACTGCTGATATTTGTTTATTTAAAATAAGTCACTGGGAAGTTTGCTTAAGTGTCACCACTGTAAATATGTATTATTCGTATGGATGATATATAAATACATAATAACGAGTGTTTGTTTATATTTTTAAAATTATTATTATTATTATCTAGTCGGCCTGTGGAACCAAAGAACCCTGGTTCGATCCCCACAGCCGATAAAACATTTTCACCAATTTAAAATTACCCCTGTGGCTCCCCCACCACTAACATATTTGGGGGCGGTGATTTGACTGCTGGTAACCGCACTTCACGCGCATAAATATATCCCTTACCGAGATCTGCTTCGGCAAAGTGCCGCATCCAGTAATGGGTAAAAGGCGTGATGATATATTTATTTATTATTTTGAAAGGGTCCAAAAAAAATATTTAGGGGCGCCGCAATACCAAAATCCGGCTCTATACATATTTAATTTTAAATGTTTTTTCCCAAAAGTTCTAAAGGTCATACAAGTACGATTAAAATGGCGAAAACTGATTTTAGACAATTTTTCATTCTTAATTCGTAAATAGTTGAATATCGGCATCATAAACTTTGAAACAAAAAAATTTAGACATATTGCTACAAAACTTGTAAGCAAATAATTATTATAGGAACAAATTTTGAAGATATAACAAACTTATGATTTTTTTAAAATAAAACCTATATTTAAAAATATTCTATTAGATTACTTATGTTTTTCTAATATCAACTATATAACACACATAATAAATTTTTTTCGTAAATATGGAGGAAATAGTATTTTATTAAATTGTGAAAACAATAAGAAAAATTTGTTTTTCGCCAAAAAGTTTTATTCAGTAGAATTGTAACTCTTATAATTTAGAAGCTAACAATGATAGCCTCTTGAAATTAAAATACTCTATATTCTGTTATAAGTATTCCTTTTTCTAAGTTCTAAAATAGATGATTGAAAATTAGTATCTATTGTACATGCTAATTACGAATCTTATAAGTTCAAATCGTTCCAATATATTTATAGAAGCTCAAAGTATCTTTGTTTGTCCGTATATACACATAAAAAACATTTCCCAGTATATAATTTCTAAGCTAGACTAAATTCCAGCTCACCACTAAGTTAAGTACTATATTTTTTAGTACCTAGTAAAATTTGCTCTGCTAGTGACACTGCGAGCAACAATTTAAATTACCGACGACCTTTCACCAGTTCCTGATCACCTGACATATAGCATCAATACATCTTCATAGCGTCCTTGGAAATTCTTACCCAATATATGTAGAATAATGGAGTACTCCATGCAGATGACTTAATATAAATAGCGGATTAAAAATTGCAGAAGCATCATTCAGCTGTTATTAGTCGTTGATCTCACAAGCAACATGAAACTGGTACGCAATATTTCATTGAAAGTAAAATGATGTTGGAGATAACTATTATCTGTTTACAAATTTTACTGTTAAGTGAAACTATGCTAATAAATGTGTTCATATTAACACAATTATTATTATTATTTTACTATTTTAATAACAATAATTATCTAATCGTGTATTATTTTAATTTTTAGTTCGTATTGGCACTATGTGTGGTGGCGTGCACAGCGAAGCCCGCCAGCCTGGATAACAATTACCTACCTCCAGGTAGCGCTGGCACCTCCGGTGGTAACGGCAACTTCCTGGCCGCTCCACATCACGGTGGTGGTGGTGGTGGTGGACATGGTGGACATGGTGGTCACAGTGGCGGTACTGGTGGACATGGTGGTGGTGCTGGTGGACCTGGCCAAGCCTACGGAGCCCCCGCGCATGGTGGCAACTACAACGCAGGGGGCCGCGGCGGACAAGGTGCTCGCAACCCCGAGAACGACACACCTATCCTGCGTTTCGACAATGAGAACAATGGCGATGGTTCATACCACTACGCGTACGAGACCGGTAACGGTATTCAAGCTGAAGAAGCAGGCCAAGTGAGACAGTCCGGCCAGGAAGAAGTGATCGATGTGCACGGCTCTTATAGCTATACCGGTGATGATGGTCAGCAGTACACCGTTACGTATGTGGCCGATGAGAACGGCTTCCAGCCCCAGGGCGCACATCTGCCCACTCCACCCCCAATCCCAGAGGCCATCCTGCGCTCTCTGGAGCAAAACGCCGCCGAGGAGGCGAGCGGTGGTCACCGCGGCGGTGATGATGGTAATGATGGACAAGGAGGATATGGACAAGGTGGTCATGGTGGACAAGGTGGTCATGGTGGACAAAGCGGTCATGGTGGACAAGGCGGCCATGGTGGACAAAGCGGCCATGGTGGACAAGGTGGTCATGGTGGACAAAGCGGCCATGGTGGACAAGGTGGTCATGGTGGACAAAGCGGCCATGGTGGACAAGATGGTCATGGACAAGGTGGTCATGGTGGACAAGGCGGTCATGGACAAGGTGGTCATGGTGGACAAGGCGGCCATGGACAAGGTGGTCATGGTGGACAAGGCGGCCATGGTGGACATGGCGCCGGTGGAAACGCAGGATACCGCTACTAGACCTAGATAATATTATATGTCTGCATGTGAACTATTTAGAATATTTAAATGTTAATTATTTATATTAGTTAGTACAAATAATTAAAAGATTAAGTATTACAAATAATCGATTTCTTTTATCTTTGTCTTTCACAATACTTATCTCCATTACAGTACTGGAAGACTGCTTATACTGAAATCCGAATTACTCAGAAACATTTTTTTTTTTTAATAACTTAAGTTTGTTAATTTTTGTTTGAAATTAAGAACTCTCTATTCGAGGTAGACGTGTCAGCAAAATTTTGGTTACAACCATGCCTGCTTACAAAAAATATCATTAGGCCGGGTTTACACCGATAGTGAATCACGAATGTTGCTCACTTTTAAAAGAATACCTATTATACACTTGCATGCAACCATTTCCTGAAGGTACAGTTTTGTGTTTACACTGGATGAGTTTTCTATTCAGTAGACAAAATGTCATCGTTTATGTTACAAGCAGCTATCATAAACTGCGAAATATTAATAATTAATTAAATCCATTCACGCACAATTATCCAAACAATATTTACGATTACACCCGTTAATAATTAATATTTTTTAATCATGCTATTTTGAAGAATGTTAATTTTATAAAAGAGAAAGAAAAACTTCATTGCTATCAAAGTTATCCTTTTGATTATGTATAGTTTTATATTTTACCTATGTACAATATTATAATTTTATAGTGTCATTACTATCTCGTCTTGACTCTCGACTCTAATTTCACTCTATCTTAATTCCTTTTACTTAACTTCTTTTCTTGAGTACATTATAACTGATCTAATGTTACTGTATATCTAATTACAAACGTATTAAATCAGCTGAGATTAGTTAAAAACATGCGCATTATTTTTATTTTCAATGTGTGACCTAATTTCAATATTTCATATTTACTTATTTGCATACACTAGTATTATGCTGATTTTAACGTATTACAATTTAAAAATTAATTTCATTAGTACTGAATACAATGCGAGAAATTTAAACTATTTACATTATTATCCACATTAGTACCATTATACAGAATTTTTCTTTTAATTTTTTTTTAAATAAAAGTAATAAGTTTTATTAAATTCTGAAATTTTACATAACCATAATTAAATTAGATAGGTTCCAACCCGAGTTGATTAGTAAAATTCACGGCCCGCACCCACCTTAACTCTTATTGTGAGATGGAAGTTGTATGGCGAATGACTATCTATATTTTAAATATATTTTATGACGTTTATTTCCAATATACGAATAATTAAGTACGATACTAAACACAAACACTATCGGACAGATTCATAAAGAGGATTAAACCTAAAGCATGATCCCGGATTGGATTTTTTTTTGTTTTAGAGTTATTTACAAAACAAAATAAGGTTGTCCATAAATTTAAAATTTATATGAGTATATCGTATATCATATTAGATTATATCCACGACTCCGATTCGTAAAATGATGGTAAATATTGTTCCAGTTCGTGTAAATATTATAATTATTGTTCGGGTTACTGAAAACATGCCCATTCCAAAAAAGTATAGACACCTGCAATGTAAATTAACAGATCTGATTGCATTTGCATTTTCATGATCATGTTTTTTCTTACTATCGTATTACAATTCTGAATTGGTGTTTCGGTTCGTGAAATTTTCGAGATCTGATTGTATCTGTTTTAACTTTAATGCGTATAAACAATTCGCTAAAATCTCATTATAAGCCAAGGGTAATTGGCTTATGAGGTCCTGTATTATAATGATTTTTTATTTTTTAGTCTGGCAAATAATTCTGCTCGGAGCATTATACACGCTAAGACCAAATTTGATCTGCAAATCTAAATTTATTTATATATTGAAGGCGAACATATTTTAAGCCACCTAACAAAATTAATGAAAAGTAAAAGAATGAATAATAATGAAACACGACTATTTAAAATACGTTTTATTTGATATTAATATGTACATACATACATACATATCTTCACGCTATATTCCAACAAATGGGATAGCAAGAACCCTAAAATCACTCATAAAACATTCACTCACCACACTAATATGTGATCAACATTAAAGTAGTAATATTGTTACAGGTACTGAATTAATTATCCAGCTGCAGTGGTGGTAATTGTAGTAATACGCCCTTCAACATACACATCAACAGTTGAATTAAATCTAGGTAAATTACAGAGATGTTAGACACTTACAGAAGCAACCGGCGCCGTGGAGTTCGTGAACCGCGGGGTCGCCCAGCGCCAGAGCACCTGCACCAGCCGCCGTTTCCAAGAGCACAGAACAGTGTCACAAAAATCATAGCTTAAGAGGGCAGGGTGAAAAGTCTCTGAAAAATTAAACAAGAAATGATTTATTTGGTCAAAACATATTTTATTTCTCAACATAATCTCCTTGTAGCTCGATACACTTCGTCCAACGTTTTTCTAATTTTTCGATCCCTTCCAAATAATACGATTTTGGCAATCCTTCAAAATAGGCGTTTGTCTCAGCGGTGACCTCATCGTTGGAGCCAAATCTCTTTCCGCCGAGCCATTTCTTCAAGTTTGGAAATAGATAAAAATCGCATGGGGCCAAATCTGGAGAATATGGTCTTTCTTATTGCACTTAAACATCGCCAAACACTCCTTTGAACTTGCTACACGGTCGCGCTTGTTGTCAACACAGAGCAAATGCGGCACCCATCTGGCAGATAGCTTTCTCATATCCAAAAATTTATGCAAAATGTTCCGTACCCGTTCGGTTGAGATGCTCATAGCCTTAGCCATCTTGTGCACTTTAACTCGCCGATCGTCCAATATCATACCATGGATTTTATCGACGATTTCTGGCGTTGTAACCTCAATTGGAAGACCAAAACGTTCAGCGTCCTTTGCGGTCATACTACAACGAAAATCAGTATACTACTTGTGAATCGTTCCAATCGATGGTGAGGAGTCCCCATAATGTTTAACAAGCGATGCTTTGGTTTGCGTAATGTTTTTTCCACGCAAGAAATAATGTTTAATCAAGACGCGAAATTCACTTTTTTCTATGTTTTCAAAAATCTTCAAGGTTGCTTGCTTTCGATGGGTGTCAAAACAGAACTGAATGACATATCAGTTTGGAAATTTAATGCGTTCTAGTTAAATATGGTACATCACAAATGTCACATGAGATTTGCGATTGTGGCGCCAACTGTTTTATTTTTCAGGGACTTTTCACCCTGCCCTCGTATATACCTCTATCCATAATTACTATTTTATTTAATACAACCTAGTTGAACGTATCAAATTTCACACTTCAAGTAGTAAGAAATATTTTGTTAAACGATATTAAATGTAAAATTATAAGTATTTATTGAAATTAATTTTTTTCTACATTTCTTTAAAAATATTCCAATATAAATTATTTAGCGATAATTGTAGCAAAATGGCAGCACATAACTAGTATATATTGCATATATTTTATTCAGGAAAGTATCTCGTATACCATTAGTCACAATATTAACTTCAACTAAAAACAAAAATGAAATTCGCGGTCGTCCTCGCTATCTTCGTCATCCTCTTTATCAGCATGATCACAGATTAACTAATCTATGGCATGGTTGTAAGTACCATCTACATGACTTGTTGAACTCTAGTTTTATGCGCCCTGGGGCTGAGCGAGCCCGCGGACCACGAGCACCACAGCGCCGGTTGTTTCTGTAAGTGTCCCATTGTGGCCCTTATTCTACTGTTCGCCCTTTCTTTAACAGTTATTGCAATTGTTACAGGGCGTACTACCACATTTACTACTACTACTGCGGCTGGTTAATACATTTTAATTTGATGATATTGTTATACCAATCATCCTATCGTTGTGGTAATAAATTGTGAAATACAATAATTTTTTTAATATTTACTACTACTATTTTTAATAGTATGGGTGCATGACATTACATGATTCAAAGATATTCAGCTTCAAAGTGATTTAATTAGCTCTCAAAAATACTGTAAGTATATTAAACAATCAAGAAGTATAGCGAAATAGCACGTAGTAAATTTTACTACAAATTTCGAATTTATTTCATTTAACTAGTAATGATAGCTCTTTTTTTTAAAGATATCTGTTATACGAGTATTTAGGAGAATATCGTGATTCAAAATTATTTTTGGTAATAAACATGTACACTTTACATGTTATTGTTAAATAATTCTAAAAATTAACGACTTGTCCGGCAGTACTGTGGAATAGATAGCGTTACGGCATACGAATCCGAAGATCCCGAGTTCGAATCCCACTCAAGCTAAATATATATAAACTACAACACTACGGATTGGTGAATTCGGACTCTGTTCTGTAATTGGGATTAAGTTCCTGTTGTACAGAATATCATAAATAAATAAATAAATAAATAAATAAATCTTTAACTAATCCAAGGCTTTTGTATTTTTAAATATTGCCCTGGTTCTTTTAAAACTGGAATATATGTAGGTAGTCGGGAATCCGTCTTATGAATATAATATTGTTCTTGTTGAAAAAATACTGAAAAAAAAATCGTTATCATGCAGTTACATATGTCATGTTGAATGAAATAAATATGGTTCTAGATTAAAATATTTGAATATACTTCTCTGAACAACAGATATGATTTTTATGTATAAAATATTTTTTCTACGACTGCTATGAATAGTTGATATTTATGCTTTCAGCTGTCATCGTAAAGTTGATGGTTACTGAGTAACAAACAATAAAATACTTTACCGCGCGTCTCCTATAGCAACAAGCGGTAAAATACTTTACCGCTCGCTTAGAAAAATATAAATTGTTGCTGAAATCTTAATTTATTGAAACAATACTTACAAAATCTAAAATATAGGTTACATTCATTTTTACACTTTTACACATATTATACATGAAGTTTGTTGCGCTATGATTTAAAGTTGAACCTGAACGCAGCTTGGCAACAGTGCCAACTTAATAAGGATGAGAGATGTTAAAATTGAAAGTGCAGTTTTGATAGTTTTGTATATTTATTCCGGAACTTGAAATTATGTTTGATAAATTTGAAGATAAATTAGATTCTGTGATATTCTCATTAGAATTTTCAGTTAATACGCCAATCACTATTTTCTGAGATTTTTTAGCACATTTTTTATCACAAAAAATTATTGTTAACATAATTTTTTAATTATTTACTTGGATACTAATATCGTCATGGTTACATACAATACAGAAATTGGTGGAATGTGAATTGAACTAAATCCATATTATTTTTTTTTATTTTTTAGTAAGTAAACTCGTAGAAAAAATTATGTGTGTGCCTCAAGCGTAAAGTATCTTTATTGCTCTCGCTCTATTGCAGCGCTCGCTTCGCTCGCGCTTCTATTACCGAGCATGAGCAATAAACATTCACTTTACGCTCTTGATACACAAATAACTATTTCGCGTCACCGGTAACGTAAATATAATTTACTTTCATAGCAACAACCGACTGGTAGGGTAATTATAAAATTTTCTCACAACTTGTTTATTTTTACTTTCCAATAATTTAGTCGTATAGCAACGAGCAAAATTAACTATAAAAAGTTTCAAATAAATAAATCTGAACTATCAAATGGCCCACAATTTACAAAGATTTTAACATTATTTGAAATTAATAGCTGCCGATGGCGCGAAAAATATAATAAGCGACTCGGTATGTAAGTACTACAACTATTTCCGTACGATAACATGAACTTCGGTAACGCAAGCTCAGCCTCAGTTTATACTTCTTCGAATGTTACAATGTACTTACATACCTTGTAGCTTAAATAACTATAACAATTTAATGTATTCTTGTCCTAAATATATATATGCACCAACTGAAAATACAAAGGCTTAAAAATGAGGTGTCCTCTAAAAGATTTAAAGAGGAAATAGAGAGATTACGAAAAGAAATCATGGCAATTATACTGAAGATTTTAATGCCCAAGTAGCATAAGGAGATTATAGACATAGCAGGAATATATACAATACATGACAAAAAATTATAATGAACGAAGATTACGTAGACTAGCAACGATAAAATTGATAATAAGCAACACAAAACATAATCGTCCAAAAATGCATAAAGTAACATGGACACCAGATCAAAAAAGTCAGACACAAATAAATCATGTGCTAATCACAAGAAGAAAACAATCATCAATAATTATTCGAACCACTGTATATTAACTGAAATCCTCAGATACAAAGTAAAAAGAGATAATAAAATCAAAAGACCAGGATCTAAAATAAATCATAAGAAAGAAATACACATATGTAGAGGAACTAGATTAAACGTACATGAATAATGTTGTGAAATGCATGATACAGAGAACATCATGAACTGGTAAGAAAAAAAAAATGCAAGATTAAAACGGATAAAAATAAATTTTTAAAAAACACAAAGAATAGTATAGGAGAATAAGAAATAACTGTAATAAAATTATAAGAAAAAACAAGAGAGAATGGGGTGATAATAAAATAAAGAAATATAAAAGGGGAAAGATTATACGGAAATATAAAACGATTCTACTAAAAAGTTAACGAGCAAAATACATCTCACAAAATAAACATATGACATAAAATATAAAAAACAGAAAAGTAACAAAATAAACAATAATATAAATAAACTTGTCATGAATATTTTAAAGAATTGTTTCAGAACAACAACAAAGCAGAAATTGAAGCGCAAGAACCAACACAAGACAGTTTAATAATTGAACCAACATTAAAAGATGTTAAAGAAATAATAAGAAATAGTCGCAATGGTAAGGCGCATGGAAAGGATTAAATCAAAATTGAATTAATAAAATATACAGGTAAACTTTTACATCAACTCATATATGAGCTCATTAAGAAAACCTGAAGAGAAGAAAGTATGCCAAAAGATGGGGAAGCAGGACAAATTGTGCCAATGCACAAAAATGAGACTAGGAAATATGTGAAAATTACATAGGCAATATACTATATAAAGGAGACTAACGAGTATAGTAGGGAACAAATGGTTTTATCAAAGAAAGATAAACAATAAACGCTATATATACAGTAAAGCAAATAATAGAAAAATCTTTAGAGTACAATAAAAATATATAAATGCTCTTCGTAGACTTCAAACAAATATTTGATTCTATTACAAGAGAAAAAATAATGACAGCCTTACTTACTCGTTTCTATGACTCACGATAATGCCCGTTTATGATCACTTGTTTCAAGTTCTAACTAGATTTGATCCGTAAAAATAGTATCTCTGTTGAATGACTTTCATGGATGTCCATAGGGCAGTAAGTGAGTCGATAAACTTCCCCCTTTGATTTCTGCTGTTTAGTTTTTTTAACTAATTTTTAATCAAATTAAACTTTCTTTATTTTGTGTTCATTAACAATGTACATAAGTATTATGTATTGTATTATTAAAATATTTAAAAAATATATTACTCAATACTAAAAATATTTTCTTATATAGTATACTACATATTACCCGCAACTTCGTTCGCGTGGTCTGCAATTTAATGCGAGTACCCGGCATGCGATGCATTGTAACTCAAAAAAAGAAAGTGTTTGTGTTTAATTCTGTTTATTGAAGTGCTTTTGGATACACAATATTTGTTGTTTTTCTCTTTGGGACGTACACGAATAAATAAGAAGGTTTCCGACGCGTGAGCAACCATATACAGCTGTCCATGTGAGAAGCATGGATTTTCCAAATTTTGTCCACACACTTGTAGCGATTGTCCCTGTGCTTTATTGTATCTATATGTTAATATTGCTTGTCGTTTATGCCTATACCATATTTGATTTCAATTAGTGCAGTACTTTTCAGGATAGCTAGTGGCCATTTTGTTTAAAGATGGTGGAGTGAAGCTTTATTGTACCTATATGTTAATATTGCTTCTCGTTTATGGCTATACCATATTTGAATTCAATTAGTGCAGTACTTTTCAGGATAGCTAGCGGCCATTTTGTTTCAAGATGGCGGACTGAAGCTTTATTATATCTATATGTTAAAATTGGTTCTCGTCTATGCCTATACCAAATTTGAATTAAATCAGTGCAGTACTTTTCAGGATAGCTAGCGGCCATTTTGTTTCAAGATGTCGGACTTGGCTTGTGCTAACTCAGAAATCTTCACGGGCATGCGCACAACAACTTACCAAAGTTGCATCGCAATCGGATGAATGAATAGGAACGCATACGGGACAAAGAAACAAACAAACAAACAAACATAAATTTTTATATAGCATTCAAAGTTGTTTAACCACAGTGTTCATTCTCCTGTCTTAGCAATGTGCAATATACGAATTACTTATAAGTACCAAATAAACTCATAAACACTGTTAGGCAAATTCATAAAAAGAATTAAACTTTCATTTATATTTTGTAATTTTTTTATTTTCGTTTACAAAGCATCATAACGTAGTTCATAAATTTGAAGTTAACATTACTGTTTCATATACGTATCATATTAGACTGTATCTCTTTCGTCTTAAACTTGTACAAGTATAACCAGTTCGCTAATATCTTATGATCAACAACGACACTGACACTGAAAGAGTATGAACCAAAGCAATTAGAGCCTGGGATAAATGGTTTATATCTCAGACAAAACATAACTTAGACGGAGAACAACGGCGTTTGTTGTGAAGTAGAATAACTTGGTGATGAGACGGGTGCGCGGCAAAGAGCTAGTACAAGTTGGTGTTATGCGGGTTGCATTTTTGTTGATGACAGTTATCAGACGCGAGCATTTTATTTATTTAAATACAAAAATGCGTATACAAAACACTTAATATGTCAAAAACTAACCATTACTTTGATGTATGAAAAGAAAGTAATTGAATATAAAAATAATTACACAAATGTTTGCAACTTGCATCAAAGTGTACTCGCTCCTTGCCGCGCACCCGCCTCACCCACAAGTTACTCCAACTCTTTCTCCTTCACAACACTGCATTGACTTGAATACGGCAGACTTTGTCTAGGTATGTTTTGTCTGAGGTTTATATCAGGCAGCAGAAAGTTATATAGGTAACCATAGGACTGTGATTATAGTTAGACTTCCACCTAAGGAATGGCGCTAATAGTCTTTAGGTGAAGACATCCATTTTAGATAACTACAATATCGACAATCATTGGTTTCTAGATTGTTCCTGTAGTTGTCATTTGTATATATTTCAAATTTTTTAATCTGTCAAATATCCAATTAATTTTTATTTGTGAAATAATTGCATATAAATAATGTCATCAACTAATATCAATTGTTGTGTAAAAAACTGCACTGCTACTGGTAAGTAAGTGATCATATAATAAATAATATTTAGATGAGGAAGTCATAATATATTTTCAAGTTCACAAGGATTGGATAAAACTACGATTCAAACAGTTCAAATTATAAATAAGTTGTATACAGGAGAATATTTTAATAAATATTCATATTGTAATAATGAATTTTTATTTTATGTAGTTTAAATAAATATAAAATAATAATAAAAATTACAAGCTGCCTAAATATGCATAACGGGTTGCCTATATACATGACTTTAGTTAGACTTCCACTACTCAGATGGCGCAAAATACAGTCCCAGTACGTAACATGCCAGTTTCTTATCTATAGTAGTATATTATGATCTGAGGTTTATATAATGTTTTTGGGGTCTTAGTTATATTTTTTTAGTATGTCAAAAACTCTCGCCCAGAGCAATAGACATGCTAAGGTCGACTTTGATCGGCAGATGGTCTTTATCTTTGTGGCAGATCTTGATTTACTCACATACTGAAGGCTAACACATTTTAAACCAACTAACTTTTTAGGCCAATTAACAAAATTAATGAGATGAAATAAAAGCAAGTATGATAATAAAGGAACACGACTATTTAAAATGCGTTATATTTTCTATTTATCTATTGATCACATAATCAAGATATTAAAATAGTAATATTGTTAAAAGTACTGAATTAGTTATCCAGCCGAAGTATTGGTAGTGGTAGTAGTACGATCTGTAACATACAAATCCATAGTTTAGTTAAAGTCGGGGTAAATTATAGGCATGTAAGATACAGAAACAGCCGGCGGTGTGATGTTCGTGATCCGACAGCTCGCCCAACTCGAGGGCGCCTGCACCAGCTCCCGCTTCTAAGGATACAGATACCTGCACAGATGAATAACTCTTGCATAATACTAGAATTCAGCGAGTCATGTAAATGGTACTTACAGCCATGGCGAGGATGGCGAAGATAGCGAGGAAGGCGAAGATAGCGAGGAAGGCGAATCTCATTTTGAGTTTTTACTGTGTTACAACAGACAGATGCTTAGTGTCACAAAAATTACAGTTTATATACCTATATTTATGATTGCTATTTCATTCATTTTCAAGTATCAAGTGTAAGAAATATTTTGTGAAATGATATGAACTGTAAAATTATTTATTTAATTTTAATTCTCTATATATCACTATAAAATTTATTGCAATATAAATTATTTATGAATAATTATCATAAAATAGCAGCACATGGCTATATAATATAAAGACACCTTATCTAGATATGTCAATAACACAGTTAACTTCAATTAAGAACCATAATTAAATTTGCCGTCGTCCTCACTATCTTCGTCATCCTCTTCATCAACATAGCTGTATCATTTAAACAAGTCGCTGAACTCTAGTATTATGCAAGACTTGTTCAGTTGTGCAGATGTCTATGCCCATGGAAGCGGCGGCCGGTGCAAGTGCCCGGGGGCTGGGCGACCACGCGGACCACGAGCACCCTAGTGCCGGCTGCTTCTGTGTCTCATCGTACCCTTTATTCTACCATTCGCCATATCTTTATTTGTTATTGTAATTGTTACAAGGTATACTACAACCACTTCCGCAACAGCGGTTGGTTAATCAATTGTAATTTAAATAAAATAAATAAATAACACAACTTCAAATAAATTAAATTAATAAAATATTTAAAATAAAATAAATAAATAAATATATCATCACGCCTTCTACCCATTACTGGGTGTGGCACTCTGCTGAAGCAGATCTCGGTAAGTGATATATTTTGCGCGTGAAGTGCGGTTACCAGTCGTCAAATCACGGCCCCCAAACATGTTAGTGGTGGAGGAGCCACAGGGATAGCTTTTTCAAATTATGAAAATTTGTCGCCTGTGGGAATCGAACCAGGGACCTTAGGATCCACAGGCCGACTTCATACCACTGAGCTAGCCATATATATATATATATATAAAATATATCATCACGCATTTTACCCATTACTGGGTGTGGCACTCTGCCGAAGCATATCTCGGTAAGTGATATATTTATGCGCGTGAAGTGCGGTTACCAGCCGTCAAATCACGGTCCCCAAAGATGTTAGTGGTGGGGAAGCCACAGGGGTAATTTTAAATTGAAAATGTTTTGTCGGCTGTAGGGATCGAACCAGAGTTCTTAGGATCCGCAGGCCGACTTGATATCACTGAGTCATTACCCAATAAAATTGTAATTTGTGAATAAAATTATTATTTCTATTATGTAACCATGAGGTTATAAATAGTACATTATAATTATGTATATAAGTACTACTACTATCTACAATTAACATACGACTACATAACACACACGTACTTTTTTAAAAAAGCTCTATATTTTTAAATTTCAATTCTAAAGTTCCATTTGGTCTTACGGTATACAACTTTGGGGCTGTGCGAAACAATCTAATACTAACAAATACAAAGACTACAAAACAAAACCTTGAGATCTATCGCAAACGCGCCCTGGTATGTCAACAATAATACACTCCTCAATGATTTAAATATAAAAGCGATACAAGATCAGGCAAAGCTCTACTTATAAAAATATGAAAAAAGACTTAATAACCATCCTAATAACTTAGCCATCAACCTACCAAACAACGTGGAAGACGTAAGAGGATTGAACAGGAAGAAACCGCTGGACTTTTAACCCAAATAAATAAAAAAAACTGAAATTTGAGGAACTATTACTGGATGGCGACCTCAACACATGAAATATATATGTACATATAGTTAATTGTAATATTATTGTATCAAATTTTCTGGTTAGCCATGAAAGGCTAGTTGTAAATAAAAGTAACAAATAAAAGAAAAAAAAGTTTTAAAATTACTTAAATACCTTAAAAAAAATACTGTTCCAACCATTATTAAATGTATTGAAATGTTATGCTATAAATTTTATTAGAAATTTCGAAGTTATTTCATTTAATTATTTACACATTTTATTAGGGTTATATTTGTTTCGTCTTTAATAGGTATAAACAATTCTCAAAAATCTCAGGCCTGAAATGGAACCCTGCTTCTTTATTTTGTTTTTTTTTTTCGTGTGGCAAAAACTCTCACCCAGGGCATTACGCTATGGTCTATTTTGATTGGAAGATCTTGATTTACTTACATAGTAGGTTAACACATTTTAAACTAACTTTTAGGTGAACTTAGAAATTAATTAAATGAAATAAAAGGTATTATGATAATAATGAAACACGGCTATTTAGTAGTATATTACATTATAAGTCAGGATAGTGTTGTTTTATTTGCTGATGCGGCTGTTTGAAATACGAGGCCGCAGACCGAGGATTTTAATCCGTTAAGTCCAGTAAAGACACTTTTCTGACCTATTATGTATACATTTTTTTTTAACTGTTTAAATTTAAACAATCATTATTCATAAATAATTCAAAATGTTTAAATATTTGGTAAGAATCATATTGGCAGCAGGTTACGTATTCAAGATGACAACAAAAGTTTTGGTAAAGAACGTCTAATGAGAAAACGACTTTTGTGTCAAAAGTATTTTTGTTTAATGTGAAGAGTTGTTGAAATGTTGAAAAATACCAAAAAAAATGAGAATGAGGAGGAGTTTTTATGTATTTCTCCTGATATCCAAGTTGCGTAAGTAGACAATTTACTATCGAAAAAATTAAATTTTGTATTTGGTCAGGTAATGATCAACTTTCCACATTAATATGAGTCAGGAAAGCGGACACTTTCTCGCCGGTTTCAGGAAAACTAAGTTATATTTTCTACTGATCTACTGAACACGAGACTGATTCTAATTCGTAGCAACCAAATATTTAGTTGAATGACATATTTTTGATGACGTCAGGCGATTTAGTTAAATTTCTAGGAAATTTATTTTGTGCTGTTGGTAACGTTTCAAAACACGGTACTGCAAAACATACGCGTAGCGACTGAGTTAGCAACTAGTTCAAAGCAGTTGGTAGCAGTAAGTCGTTAGAAATTGTCTAGTCGCCAATAATGACGTCAAACCTAAGTTACACTTTATCCCGCAAGGTGGCTACACCCTCGGTAGCGACAAAAAATGACGTCAAGCCAGTGGCTACAGCTGGTTGCTACGAATCAGAATCGGTCTCCACATGATCAGAGTATTAAAATGGCAGTAGTTATAGATATAGAATTATCATAGTTGTAGTAGTATAACATAGTCGGTAGATATATTACTCAAATCAACAAATACATTATAATAAAGTTATCAATTATTGTTTTTCTCAAAAAAAAAATATAATTTTTATAGATTTGTAGAAGCATTTTTTACAATGATTTTGCAATAGAAACTTAAATTATAAATGTCTGTAGAATCAAGTATTTTTGCCATTTCCTCAATTATTATATTGCTTATTTATATTTTATTAATTTCTTTATTTCCAGTCAAATTTTATGTGACTATCCAATTGAAATTTTACCAAAACAGAATTAGTGCAGCGGTACCGCTTCTCTAGAAATACTATTCAAATAGTTATTTGCTCAAATGGTTCTCTTTTTTCTGAGATACGCTAACACAATCTGTCTTTTTCCTTTCATTTATATCTTTATTGCGCTTTGCTAATTCTGTCAGAAAATCTTTTTCATCTGTAGACAACTTTTACTCATTTTTCTTAAAATTAAAACCTAGATTAAGTAAAGTAAAAGTAAAAATCTAAGGCTAAGAAATAACTAAAAATAAAGATAAATCTAAATACGTATTTCGAGAGCTAAGTTTTCATCATCAGTAGACGAAGCAAGGGAAAAAACCAAGAATTACACGGCTTGTGAACCAAGCTAGTGGTCAAGATTGAATGATGATAATTTAGTTCTCCAAATACGTATTTAGATTTATCTTTATATTGATTAAGGGTTAAATATATTTTTAGCTAGATTAATTATTTGTGCTATTTACCTCAATAAGAATAAAAACTAATCTGGAAATTTGGTTCACAAAAACTGTTAAATGACATCAATACGTAAATGCAGTAAACTGATATCATATTATAACGTTTTCTTACTTTAAGCACAGACTCACGTGAATGCCTCATTTGTTTATCTCTTTGAATACAAAATTAAGTGAGAATTGAGTGTAGGTGTAACTTTCACTCCAGTGAGAATTTAATCGAAGTTGAATTAAGTTTGAATACTTATTGTGCTACGTTTCTGAATTTGGGCGTATAGTTTCTACTTACTTGAATATGTTTTATATTAATGTAATAATTGACACACTGCTATCGTTAATCAATATGAATCTATTATAGGACTGTACCTATTTGTGTGTATTAACGTTCATAATCTAATAATAAAAAATGGTATAATAAAGGTCAAAAGAAATTTATAATAATTTAAATTACAAATAATAATTAATCAAACTATGCACAAAGGCGCCTGATAGATACACTGCGGGTCTGTCCATGATCTCTGCAATTCACTCTCACTATAACTGTAGCTACCTTAAATGTATTTCAGGACGCTCTACCATATATAATTTTACTGACGGCCAGTTGCATGGCCAACAATTAAATTTTAAACTTGGTTTAAATAAATAAAATCAAAGTGAGGTTACATGTTATTTGTAATAATTGACATTGCTGTAAAACTTGTGATTTGCTTTTATTTATTTAAACCAAGTTTAAAATTTACTTTGACGGTGCAACTGGTCATTACGATAGTTTTATTAATAATTTGTTTTTAATATTAGCTTACCTTTATCAAAATAACTTTATATTATCCTATTCCTTATCTTAAATGAATTTATGTATTAGCTAAAACTGGAGAATCATAAAAAACAGAATGTAACAAATGAAATAAATAAATAAAACAAATATATCATCACGCCTTTTATCCATTACTGAGTGTGGCACTCTGCCGAAGTAGATCTCGGTAAGTGATATATTTATGCGCGTGAAGTACGGTTACCAGCCGTCAAATCATGGTCCCCAAAGATGTTAATGGTGGGAGAGCGACAGGGGTAATTTTAAATTGGTGAAAATGACTGTGGGGATCGAATCAGGGTTCGTAGGATTCACAGGCCGACTCGATACCACTAAGCTACCTATATAATAAATGAAATAGTATTTATACCATAAATAGAATTATGTAAGTTGTGATTTAAGCATATACGAGTATCTACTGTAGTCTACACACAACTTGATGGTGATGTGGAAAATGACATTATTAAATTATAAACGATAGAAGTACAAATTCAGTTAAATATTTTACATAGTTTAGTGGCAATAAAAAATTATTTAATATAAATAAACATTTCTGAAATATGACATCAACTTATACTTTCCTAAAAGCAAACCATATTAAAAAAATTTCTATTAAAATCACATTTTATTTTTTTAATTTCAACCATGCAAAACACTTGATGGTATTCTTCATAATTATAAAGAAAATTTATAATATTTTATTAAATTATTTATGAAATAGCTTAAAGAAATTTTCGCCATTAAATAATAACCATAAAAAAATATAATGGAAAGGATTGTTAAGCCTCACCAATATAATAGGTAATATAAATTATGGAAACTGGGCTTGGTGTAGATATATATATATATATATATATATATATATATATATATATATAATTTAATAAATTATATATATCTACATCAAGTCCAGTTTCCATAATTTATATTACCCATAAAAAAATATGTTTGAGTACATACCTCATAAATGTGCACAAATATTCCAGTTAACCGAATCCGTAGCTCTTTATTTATTTATTTATTTGTTACTCTGCACAACAGGAACTTAATTCCAATTACAGTACAGGGAGCATACAGCTTATAGTTGAATCCAAACTACTCAGACACAATCGTGATTTTGGATATAAATTCAAGTCAATGAGATTTGAACGCACGACCTATTGCTTGTTAATTAACAAACGGTTTTATCCATTCGGCTACGATTGCCTGTATTAGTTTGAAAGATAGAAATGATAGCATCCCGAAATAGAAATACTCTGCATCCAGTCTATATGCTCCCCAAATAAATGCTCAAAAATTAATATCTATTGTTCATGCTATTCACGAATATGTAATTTAAAAAGATGAAATATTTTATATTTAAAGAAGCTCATTTTTTTTTTGTTACTTCCCACACATACAAAGTGTAGAAACAATTGTTGTTGGCTTAATTCCAAGTTTATAATTTCAGAATTAGACTCAATTCAAGCTCATCAGTAACGCAAAATCTATAACTTTCATTAGCAAGTGCAATTTGCTCTGTTAGTGACACTGCGAGCAACAATTTAAATTACTGATGACCTTTCACAAGTTCCTGATCACCTGGCATATAGCATCGATACATCTTCGCAGCGTCCTTGGAAATTCTTACCCAATTTATGTAGAATAATGGAGCACTCCGTGCAGATGATTTAATATAAATAGCGGATTAGAAGTTGCAGAAGCATCATTCAGCTGTTATTAGTCGTCGATCTCACAAGCAACATGAAACTGGTACGCAATATTATATTGAAAGTGAAATTAACTATTATCTGTTTACAAATATTAATGTTAAACTTAATGTGAACCTACTAGTAATGTTTTGTTATTATTACATTAACATTACTATTATTATTATTATTTTACTATACTATGTATAACAAAAATTGTATAATCGTTTATTATTTTAATTTCTAGTTCGTATTGGCACTATGTGTGATGGCATGTACAGCGATGCCCGCCAGCTTGGACAACATATACCTGCCCCCAGGTAGCGCTGGCACCGCCGGCGGCAGCGGCAACTTCCTGGCCACTCCACATCACGGTGGTGGACATGGTGGACATGGTCACGGTGGTGGTGCTGGTGGACCTGGCCAAGCCTACGGAGCCCCCGTGCACGGTGGCAACTACAACGCAGGCGGCCGCGGCGGACACGGTGCTCGCAACCCCGAGAACGACACACCCATCCTGCGCTTCGACAATGAGAACAATGGCGATGGCTCATACCACTACGCGTACGAGACCGGCAATAGCATCCAGGCTGAAGAGGCTGGTCAAGGGGAGCAGGTGCGCGGCTCATACAGCTATACCGGTGATGATGGCCAACAATACACCGTCAATTACATTGCTGACGAGAACGGCTTCCAGCCCCAGGGCGCACATCTGCCCACTCCTCCCCCTATTCCTGAGGCTATCTTGCGTTCTCTGGAGCAGAACGCCGCCGAGGAGGCACGTGGAGACCACCGCGGAGGAGATGATGGCAACTACAATGATAGTCAAGGAGGATTTGGTCAAGGTGGTCATGGTGGACAAGGCGGCCATGGTGGACATGGTGGTCACGGTGGACAAGGCGGCCATGGTGGACATAGCGCCGGTGGAAACGCAGGATACCGCTACTAGACTTAGATAATATTGTGTGTCTGCATGTGAACTGTTTGATATTTATGTTATTTAGTACAAATAATTAAGAAATAAAATATTGCATATAATCGTTTTCGTTTAATTCATTTATTCTCTTTGCATACTTGATACTCTACTCAAATGAAATTTGTTCTCATTAAAGAACAGGAAGGTAACTTATAGGTCTTGAAATCCGAATCACTCGGAAACATTTGTATTTTTTTATTTTTTGAATAAGTTGAAATCATTTAGATTTGGTTTAAAATTAATAACTCGTAATTGTGAGTTTGTGAGGTGAAAGTTTTATCTCTGAACAAACTGCACATATTATAAGTAATGCTTGGATAACTTCGCTGACTTTATATCAAGTACTAGAATTCTTGATTCTAATTTGCTTTGAAGTAATTCATCAAAAGAGTGCATCACTTTGCTAAATTTAGTTCGTTTAATCATGTTGTCTGATTTATCTTAACTGATTTAAGTGAACCAAGTGACAAATGGAATACAGCTATTGTTATTCAAATGTTAAAATAGTTTACCTAGTTACGAAAATATTTTAATATGTGCAAAGCAATAGTAACTTAGACAACTAAATGAAGTAAAAGAAAATTGTATATTTTAAAAAATAATAATAAACATTTAGACCGAATTGCCACAACAGTTTTAATACTTTAGAAGAAGTTATTAAGCTATTTAATGAAGACAAAGTAAAAGATATTTTACCAAAAATTTTTAATTTTGCTAGATTTTATACTGTTGACTATCCCGGTGTCAATTTATACAGTTGAAATGTCTTTCCCAGTTTTAAGACGCCTAAAATACTTAATAAGTTTAAGAGTTTGAATTGAATGCAATAGATATTTTAAATATACATCGCAAACTCACGTCTTTATTAATCTTGATGAGATTGCGAATTAATTTATATTCCGAGCTGAGATAAGAAAATAGGAACTTGCTTATTATATAAATTTTTGAAGGTGCATTGGTAGTATGAATTGATATTTTAATTTAATTTTTATTTTAATTTGCGCACTTGTTATGTAAATTGCTATTACCTGACTGTTTTTGTTGTTGCAACCTTGGATACATAATTTGCTGTCAATTCAATTCATATCAGAAAATTTTAACATTTTGAATTATTTATATTAAATTATTAATTAAATTAAACGGTTTAAAAAAATAGTTGACATAATACGTCAGGAAAGTATTTTTACTTGACTCAGCGGATTAAAATACTCTGCCTGCGGCCTCGTATTTCGAACAACCGCTTCGTCAAATAAAATATCACTTTCCTGACTTAATATGTAATATACTATTATTACAAACTTTGACATGAAAGTGACAAAATAACAGAGCGACAATTATTTGCAGTTCGTCGGGAATTTTTCGACAGATTAGGCCATTATTTAGCTGCAAATGAAAATATTTTTTTAATATTTATTATAATCAATATCTTGTATTTCCTTCAAATTTATTCATTTACTTTTATTATTATAATTGATATGTATTACTATTATTATTTATTATTGCCATCAATAAAATGTGACAATAAGGACCAGTTTACTCACGATTAATGTTAATCATGATTAAATAATAATGGTAACCATAGTTTCCATTATTATTTAATCATGATTAACATTAATCGATGATTGAAAAACTGGCCCTTAATGTTCAAGTATGATTTATTAATAATTTCGGTTAAGTGATGTTGTTCATTTATTTAATGGGATTGTCAAATAATATCATTTTTCTTTTTTTAACTTTTAATTTTTTTAGCCACAGCACTCGCAATCCGTACTTTTATCATGAAAGCCATTCTTCGTTTGCTTCTTACTTTTGTATTAAAAACAATTGAACAAAAAGTAGGTACTCATTATATGCAGTTTTTAATTCGAAACAGTTTTTGTATTTACACTTTTGGTCTAAGTTATTAGGGAAGCAGCAAACCTCATATTAAAAAAAATACTATTGTATTTCCTATGTTTCATAATTCGATTCTACACCCGGTATACATAATTAATTATAAAATAAAATAAATTAAAAGACTTCATGAATCCAATATTAATTTTTAAAATATTTATTTGGACGTTTCGAACTAAAAATTAGCTCATCATCAGCATTCTAAAATACAAACAATAATATTAAATACAATACCCAATAGCAAGGAAGTTACTCGACAAAAAATCTATAAACAAGAGAATAAGAATCGCAAGAATTATATGGTGGGCACATATACTCAGAAGACCACAGCAAAGCCTGTTACAAAAAACATTGAAACTAAGAGCAGCCTAAGTGACCGTGTAATACGTGGAACACAACATTCAAATAGGACATCAGAAGAACGGGGAAAAACAAAAGAAGACTGGATGGAAACAACAGAAAACAAGAAATTGACTAACGAAGTTACCAGTAAAAGATACGAAGGAATGAAATCTTCAGATAGAGAATGTAATTAATAAGGAAACCACAAAAAAGCTACAGCAACTGTGAAAACAATTCGCCTAATGGTAAGAAACAAAAAAGTGTGGTAGAATCTCACATTAAAAAAAATCACGCAACACTGATCTAATTTGAAAATTAGGGAGTCTTCTGGACATTAAACATATTTGTGTCTGGTGGTGTCGGTTGATTCGCATTGCACTATGTCTTTCATTTAAGATATAAGCAGATCATTCCAACTCTTGCTAGAAACTGACTGGAGTGTAGTGTATTATCTTTATGTCTAGGGTGTATGGTCCTGGCGATTCTGTTCCGATATTGAATCATTATTATTGAATAGTTCGCAGAATGTAAATTTACCAGGATAGGCTCAAGGGCCCGTCAAATATTCCTAACAGAACAGAACAGAGAACAATAATAAACTTCTAATTATTACAGAAGAAGGCAACAATGACGACCGAGATTTTTTAACTACGTCTTTATCTCTTGATTTTTGTCCCAATCCTATTTAATGTTACAGTCGATCATTTCCTTGAAAGCGCAGTTTGCTTACAAATTACGAATAATGCAGCATGTAACAATACTTAATAAATGAACAAAAACTGTTTATTTGCAATACTTGAAATAATATTTTATTATTTGTACTAAATAATATCCATTATTAAAATAAATATTCTAAATAGTTCACATTCAGACACAAATGGTTAACTAATAGTGGTATCCTGCGTTTCTACCAGCACTGTGTCCACCATGACCTCCTTGTTCATGGCTATCTCGGCGGCGTTTTGCTCCAAAGAATGCAGAATATCCTCTGGGATTGGGGGTGGAGTGGGCAGAAGCGCGCCCTGATGCTGGAAGCCGTTCTCATCAGCCACGTACGTAACGGTGTACTGTTGGCCGTCATCACCGGTGTAGCTGTAAGAGCCGTGCATATCGGTCACTTCTTCCTGGCTAGGGAAGGGACGTCGAATAAAAAAATATCGATATTATACATCGATGTTGACATCGGTGAAAGACATCGATGTAAACTAAATATCGAAGACAAAACATCGATGTATTAAAAACATCCATGTTTTTGCAATTTTGCATTCTGATCTGTCAAATCGCTGATCTAGCATTTCTTATTTGATTGACATAGGCATTAGGTTGTTTAAGTAAAACAAGAGACAGAGACTGAAAACTGAAAAACTTGTAAACCCTTTCCCAACAGATGAACATGAACACTCGTACTCCGTAGTGCAGTTTATTCTTTTTCTCTATTGCCTAGGCAAAATGGCGTGTGAATGTGAACGTGAAGATTACAATAAGACCAAGGCCATGGCGTTGTGACATTGTTTGTCTACAAGAAAAACTAATGAAAATTTTTGAATACGTAAAATCCCAACTCTAATTACATATTATTTATTATTCAAAAATATCGATGATTTATTGTAACATCGATGGAAACATCGATGTTTAAAAAGGATTACTATCGATGTTCAAACATCGAACATCGGAATTATAACATCGATGTTTATCACTCATCAGCCTGAATGCCGTTGCTGGTCTCGTACGCGTAGTGGTATGAGCCATCACCGTAGTTCTCATTATCGAAACGCAGGAAGGGTGTGTCGTTTTCTGGGTTGCGAGCACCGTATCCATCGCGGCCACCTGCGTTGTAGCTGCCACCCTGTCCACTAGCACCGTCACTATGTCCACCACCACCACCACCACCACTGTAATGTGGAGCGGCTAGGAAGTTGCCGTTGTCACTGACGGTACCAGCGTTACCTGGGGGCAGGTAATTGTTGTCCAGGCTGGCGGGCATCGCCGTGCACGCCACCACACACATTGCTAGTAAGAACTGAAAATGGAAAGTGTTAGAATTTATTTCGTTATTTATCAGTGCTTTACAATTAAAAACATAGTTGAAAATAACATTGTAAATTAAATTTCAGAAATTAGTTAAGAATAAAATAATACAGTTTTGCGCAAAGGATATGTAACAAGCCGCATTCGCGTTTGTTACTATTTGTTTAATTTGAGTATTTTCTGTATAAGAGAAATGTTTGGTCAGTCTTTGTTCTGTATGCAATTCTTGGAAGTATTTGTCCGTTGGATTTGGCGCGAAATCAGTTACCGTAAAAATGTTAGTTTAAAGGCCAAGCATTTCCTTATGATGAGAATAGCTCCAGCAAGCAATTTTGAGAACTTCTGTTAGTAGTGTCCAGCCCTTAAAGCTATAAAAAACGAAAATTGTATAGTCTCGCTCTCACTCTCTCGTCAAATGTTGCAGTATCTGGTTGGTACTAAGAAGGTTCTCGAATTGCAAGCTGTTGTTGTTGTAAGCACATGTAAGTTGATTTTTGTTTATCAATAAATTGTATTGATTGTTTAGAAATATTTGTTGCACTGGAACGATATAAATTTAATTGATTATAAATTGATTTAGTTTAATTTGAATTACATAAACTCACTCTGATTACATTGGTGGCAGAAACGATCTTATCCTCTCAAATCAGCAGTCTTAATGTGTTAAAGTGTTAGTTAATGTGTTAATAATGGAGTCTGAATTTTTATTGTTCTCGGGAAATCCAAACGTGCCGATTTATAAGTTTATTGAGAATATCGAGTTTAATTCTAGAAAGAATGGATGGTCAGAAGAAATTACAGTTAGGACGGCAGTAGAGTCAATAATCGGAGACGCGATATTTATTAAAAATGATCCAGTAGTTCAGATAACAAATTCATGGTCTATATTGAAAAATAAGTTAATTGAATATTTTGAACCGCGATTAAGGGAACAAAGTATACAAGAAGAAAGTGAAAGTGTAAATTCCTTCGGACTTAGGGTTTTTAAGAAGTTTATGAGTAAATACGATTACAATACGCAGCGGCAACAGTTATTATTTGAAGCGTTTGAAGATTTTATGGCAGGGTTGTTCCCTTTGATTCGAGATTTAACATTGAGTATGGATCCGCATAATTTTGTAAAGGCAGTTCAGATTGCAACAGATTTTGAAATGAAATATGGAGATGAATATAAGAAGCGCGATATAAATGAGAGAAAAATTAATTTTGGAAATTGTAGTGATCGTGATGATTTGTCCGCTAAAATTGATACGAGTTATTCGCTAGGTTTAAATCGTGTCGAGAAAAATGAAAGTTCGCTATGTCTTTCAGGCAGTACATACCGTCGCGATTCGCGAAATATTTACAAAAATAGAGAAGTTGATAGTAGGTATTTTGATAGTAAAGGTAATGTTGATTATAATGATTTTAGAAAACCGCCGCGTAGGAACGAGAAGCGTTATAAAGAAGTTATGTGTTTTAAATGTAGAAAAATAGGTCATATCGCGAGATATTGTAGTGAATCAGTTGATAATTATTATGATATAAAGAATAGATGTAGTGTTTTGTTGAATTTAAATAAAAGTATGAGATTAAATGAAGTAGTAGAAGCTTGCAATGTAGAGACCTTCGAAGAGAGAGTTGAGATTTTCGAGACAGTTGTCTCAGAGAGTGTGGCTTGCGTTAATAAAGTTGAGAGTTTGATATCGTTTGAAGAAATTGAAGTCAGTAGCGTTGAAAGTATTGAGCACCGGAAGGAAGAACCGTGTCAGATGAGTTCCGGCGTGGACCTCGTGGAGCCAGCCGAGGAGGTTGTGATATCTACAGTGGTAGCCGTGAATAGTTTTTGTCCGAGTTTAGAAGAAGCGTGTCCCAGCCCAGAGGAAGAGGCTTTGGAGACAGTTGCGCCGGCAGAAGAGTTGCATCGTTTTGTTTTGCCAGGTGTGGTAAAAGAGGTTTTAGGAGCACTACTTGGGTATTGTTCAAAGGTCAGAGGTGTGGTGACAGATGAAGTTCCTGCCCCCCTCGAAGAAGTTTTACGTGAAGTTGATGCGAGTGATAGCCAACCAACAGAAGACGCGGTTCCGAGTGAAATTCCGGCAGTGCCAGTGGTAGTATGTCAGCAAGCACAAGAAGTGTCTGAGGAGATTAATAATTGCGAATTAAAGGTAGGTATGTGTGAAAATGACGTAAATTTAATAGATTTGTGTATTGAAACAGAAAGCGCGCGAAAAGCAGAGCCACAAGTTAGCCAGATTAGGAGCGGTCATGAGAAGAGAAGTCATAAACAACCAAGGGACAAGGAGAGAAAAAACGTGCTTTGCAGAAACGAAATGGAAAGTACAAGTGTTCGAAAGGATGATGACCAAATTTTGTCAAGGATACAGAGAACCCAGCGTAGGTCAGCCCTAGTACCTGCTCTGAAAGAAGCTATGTACCGCGTCAGGCGTCGCGGGAAGTCAAGTTTAGCGGTGAAGGGGGAATATTCGAATGAAGAGGCATTCAAATATTGTACAGGTAGACGAATTCCATTTTATTGTAAAGAAAATATTGTTGCACGATTAGTAAAGAATAACATGAATAAGTTCATTGAATATATAGACGATCAGATAGTAGGAAAAGTAATTAAAGTAAAGATAATTAATAGCAATACGTATTTTTTGAGATATTTGTCGTTCAAATCTAGGAAGAAAAAGAAAGTAAAACAAGTATTTAACGAATAAATTAGTTGAGAGAAATAAATAATTGAGTTACGACTAAAACTAAGTTAAAGTGATTTTGAATAAGATTTTGTGCTAAATATGAAAAGATAATGACATTGATAAATGGGTTTATGGTTCTTGTTGTTAGTTAGTTATTTTGAAAATCAGTAATCGTAAAGGATGTCAGCTAAAGAATTGAATATTAAACTGAGTTTATTAAAAGTTGTAATGTAAGGAATAGTTAATTGTTAGTTAGTATTGGAAGTTAGGACAAGATTCTGTCGCGTATGTATGTGTTACAGGAAACCAGATCGAGTGTCAGTAAAGAAGGCAGACTACCGAGTCTACGCCAGGAGTCAAAGCACCAGAGGACCAAGAAAGCGTCCAGGAGTCAAGCAGAAGATCAGTTAGATAATCACTGCGTTGTTAGATCCTTTTTGGTTTTGTGTTAGAGTTTTATGAGATTCATTTTGGATTCAAGTTAGAGTTAAAGTAGTAATTCAGTTTATGTATTGGTTGTTGTAAATTATATTCTTTCAGAAGTATAATTTATCTTAAGGAGAAAGGGATGTAACAAGCCGCATTCGCGTTTGTTACTATTTGTTTAATTTGAGTATTTTCTGTATAAGAGAAATGTTTGGTCAGTCTTTGTTCTGTATGCAATTCTTGGAAGTATTTGTCCGTTGGATTTGGCGCGAAATCAGTTACCGTAAAAATGTTAGTTTAAAGGCCAAGCATTTCCTTATGATGAGAATAGCTCCAGCAAGCAATTTTGAGAACTTCTGTTAGTAGTGTCCAGCCCTTAAAGCTATAAAAAACGAAAATTGTATAGTCTCGCTCTCACTCTCTCGTCAAATGTTGCAGTATCTGGTTGGTACTAAGAAGGTTCTCGAATTGCAAGCTGTTGTTGTTGTAAGCACATGTAAGTTGATTTTTGTTTATTGTTAAATTGTGCGATTGTCAAGTAAATATTGGTTGCGTTGTAAAGGATCGAAATTGAGTTGTTTGTATATTAGTTTTAGCGTCTTTTGATTATATAGAATCACGGCTTTAAAAGTAGATTATTTTATATTATATAACTTTCATTTCTTTGTGTTTGTACTTTATTAAAGTTTATATAATTTTGTTATAGTGGAATCCGTGTTGTTGTTTTATTATTGACCATGCAGTAAGTTCCCGTCGGTTGTAGATGCGTTATTGTTCAATTGTTTAAATAATATTCAGTTCCATTTCCAATTAAATACTCGTAGCAAGTCGAGTCTAAATACTTCTCGGTGGCTCGCTACCCGCGTAATTATTTATTAGTTGCGCGTTAAATTAATATTCTTTGTACAGAGTTCACTCTGATTACAGATACATAAATAGTTACTATTTTGTTTATTTTTTGACAATCGTAAAGTTTTTTTTATGTCTACTTTACAGACAATTTTACTTTATTGCCGCTGTAGCCGATCGTTTGTTTAAATATATAGCAAATTCATTATATCTTTGCAGGTAATGCTGCCTACTTGCATCTTTATATATTTCAGGCGGGGTATTGAAAAATTTGTTGTTGCCCGTGCTATTGCTCACTTTCTTGTTCAACAAATATAGTTTGGCTCACCGCAACTTCATAATAGACAGATATACATAGCGAAAATTTATTATAAAGATATTACAAAATCATTCAAATATCACCACATACACATAATTCAGTAAAACCATGAAAATGATGTATTGACTTACTTGGAACCGACATAAACAACAAAATATAAATTAAAAATTAATTCTCGTCACTAGTGTACTTTTTGTTACATTGTGAATTCGCTACAGCGATCAACCAATCATCGACATGGAAATTTATGCCCTATGCTGTACATGTTATGAACTTACGGTGAATAGTTATAGTTATTTTACTTTCACTTTTACGTTTCAAAATATTTTGATAGCAAACAAATTGTTTTGGTAATCATTGTTCAGGTGATAGCAAAGCACTCTACATGTAATATTAATCAAATGGATATGAAATTTATTTTTATATACCTGTAAAAATGTATAACTTTTTGTTATATCCCCCTAAAAGATCTTATGTGCACCTCGGTTAAAGAGTTCTTTTTTTCCTCATCTTATTTGATAACCTAGTCTTTCGCCGCGGTTACAAATTTCAGATTCGGCTAAAAGAGAATACTTTTACAACCATGATACACAAATAACTATTTTGGTGTGTAGTTCTGTTTTATTTTATTCAAATATACCGTATGTACCACGTAATAGGCAGTTAACATGTAAAATCAGTCTTTTGTAAATAAAAAGTGTCCGGCAAAAAACTATGGAACCAAATTTTGTATCACAATACTGCCAATAACTCTACAATTTATTTAATACAGATTATTACATTTGGAAAGTCTAATTTAATAAAATTAATAAAAATAATTCTACATTTTTCGCCTACTAATTTATTGCTACCGACCCCAAGTGCTTGCAATTTGTTTTAAACATTTTATTATGTCACTGTCATCTTGAATTTTGTAAAATATCTGAATACTTCGCCAGAAACTACCATATTAGACAAATTAAAATATTCATAATGACACTGACAATGACAGTGACAGATTAAAATTTTAAAACAAATTGCAAGCACTTTACGCCAATAGCAATAAAATAGTAGGCGGAAAATTAGGAAATATTGTTATTAATATAATTAAATTACGTTATCAAATCAAATAATCTGTATTAAATAAGATGTAGGGATATTGGCAGTATTACGATATAAAATTTAGTCCCATAAGTTTTGGCGAGATACTTGTTATTTACAAAAAACTGATTTTACATGTTGGCTGTCTATGCCAACATTTACGTGGGACACACGGCTCAATGAACGAAAAAAAAAGAAAAACAACTGTTTACCAAAAGTGTAAATTGTAACTGTTTCCATATTATTAAAGTATTTAAAATGTGTTAATACAAACTCTATTATTTCATTTGTAATGCAATTGCGTACCAATTTCATGTTGCTTGTGAGATCAACGACAGCTGAATGATGCTTCTGCAACTTTTAATTAACTATTTATATTAAATCATTTGCACGGAGTGCTCCAGTATTTGGCAAGAATTTCCAAGGAAGATGTAATAATGCTACATACTAGATGATCAGGAACTAGTGAAAGGGCATCAGTTATTTAAATTGTTACACGCAGTGTCACTAGCAGATCAAATACTACGTAGTATTAAAATTTACAATTACTAAGATTGAGTCCAATTGATTTTTTATGATGCCCATTTGATAGTTTCGTTAGTCTAATTTTATTTATGTTACAATTGTACTATTTTAAAGGTTGTAATTTAGTGCATAAAATAAAAATATGTTGCTGTTAAAAAAGTTTATTTTATTATTAATTCGTATAATAAAGTTGAAACTTATAAAAAGAGATTATACTCGTACATGCAAAGAGGTTGATTTAAAAAGTTATTTTTCCACGAGCGGTCTAAACAGTACATAGGTTGCTAGTAGGGATGGCAATTGACTGGTCAAATACTCTTCATTTGTCAAATTGCTCTTGTCAAATACTTGTATAGTGTGGAGCGTGCCGATAGCATAGTTCTATGTTAGCCTCTTTGGATAGGTCGATGCGTATCCCGTGTTTGGCAAGATACAATAATTACAGTATGCAGTTCGCACTTTTTAAGGATTGTTGTGATAATAATACTCATAATCGCGCACATGTTTCGTGTTTATTTCTTATATTCTTATTATTTATCTATTTACATTAGCATTAATTTTGTTTTTCTTTTTACCAAAGAATGAAAGATTTTATTTTTTATACAACAAACTATTGTTTTTTGCGGTTCATTTTTTTAATTGGTCAAATTGATTAGGTCAAATATTCCAACATCAGTCAAATTGACCGTCAATTGACAACTTTGACCGGTCAATTGATCGAGCTGCAATTCCTAGTTGCTAGTTAACGACTTAATTTGCAAAGTGTGAAGCACATGTTTTCCGCTCTAGAGCAAAAAGTATTTTTTTGCCCAAGACCTTTTAATTTTTCACATACATTATTTAGCGACCACCTCACTTGTTTCTCAAGTATTTCATTTTTTAAATCTAACATTACAGGCACTTGCTTGACGCTCATATTACAGTTTTCATGACGTTAAGTTTAGATCATTGTTAAAAAAATAGTATATTTTTATAACAATTACAGAAAAAACGAAACTAATTTTATGAACATTACTACAGAGTGATCAAAAGGAATTGTTACAGTTGACAATACAATTCCGGAGATCTTTTTATTGCACAGTTAGCACAACGCCAGGTAAAAGTAGAAATGTTAAATTTCTAATAATTGCAAATAGGTTATGTCAGGAGTTTAACAGCTAATCGGCTGTATCATGTAACACATCTTTAATAATAAGCGACGTCGATAAATTTTACAAGCTTTGGCAACACCGGTATTGTCTTGTCTTTTGTCAATTTTGTATTTATATGATTGAAAATTGGACAAACTACAAAACAAAACCGGTGTTGCCTAAGCTAAAAAAATTTATCGACGTCGCTTATTATTAAAGATGTGTTACATGATACAGCCGAATAGAATTTTGACTTTTTAAGTAATAGAAATACTTTAGAAATAAATGTAATAATAAATGTACTCAAATTTAAATTTAATTTTAAAATGTTACTGTCAACAACAGGAAATGAATTTATGTATCAAGCTTACCAATTTCAAGTATTTTTTTTTTCCAACTGTAACAATTCCTTTTGATCACTCTGTAGTACGAGTACATCATGTTACATCTGCAAATCTGCCAAACTTGGCAAGTTGAATTCGGTACAAAGTATTTTTTTATTATATTTTTTAACTACTGATTTCATTTAAAATTTGTATCCTTTCCCAGAAAAAAGAAATCCACAGTCATGGTTTTATTAAAAATCGTTACTTATATCTTTCCTTGGAATATTTCTTTTTAAAACATGCTATTGATTACAAATTTTATTGCTATTAAAAAACGATTGATGTAGCTTTTTTCACATTTTATCATGTGGCGACCTTTTCTTTTTCTCAATTTTCAGAATAACTAGTAGACTTATACCCGTATTCATAAATCTAGTTAACGTATCCTTTAACTAACGCTATATTAAATTTTGACAGATCTCTATGGAAATATAATACGGGCATAAAACTTAATAAAAATAAGCTCTAGTAGGTAAACTTCTATCTAATTTAACTGAAGTCGCAGTTTTTATACTCAAGAGATCTCAATCCAAATAACGAGAATTTTATAATTACGAGTGCATTTTCAAGTTATCATAATATTGATCTTCATCTAGCGTAAAATGTATAATTGTTCTAAGGATCGTAATGTCACCCATTATGGTACTAGTCGTGTAGATTATCGTTTCATCCGTAATTACATTCTAAATTTTATATGCTGTCATAAATTACTAAATAATTTAAAATAAATTATTTGATATTTAACAAAAAAAAAATTCTAAAAAAATCAGGTATCCATATTAGATGTTCATTTTCTTACAAATTAGAGTAACGTGTTGATAATTACGTTATGGTCTTGGGCCAGTAATAAATGTCATTATAGTACTTAAATTGAAGTTTTCAATGTTATTGTTATAATACGGTAGCATATGTTTAATAATTATTTATGTAGTAAGGGCGTAATGAAGCTTTCATGGCGTGAGACGTGATTTTGAGGTCCAGGCGACAGCCGAGGGTTAAAAACAAATCACAGGTCATAAAAGCAAGTTATGCCCGTGGTATACATTACATCATATACGGTCGAAGAAATTATTTAAAAGAAATTTTACACCCAAATTTAGTGGTTGCTGTGGTTAAAATTATGCGTAACTATGGCAACTGCAAAACAACAATTTTAGCCACCGCTACAGTTTAAACGGTTTGATCGATTTTTGTGATTTTTTTTAGGATTTAAACAATGTTTGGGACCAATATCTTTTGAGTATTTCAGATTTTTTAGAATTGTAATCCGCGTGGAATTAATTAAAAACTTTGCAATTTTTTAATAATCATAAAATGCACTCGTTGCTATTCATCAGCAATTGAAACTTTTAAGATGAATAACGTTCGAAGCTGACACTTTTGATGTACGAAAATTCGTGTATAATTAACAAATTATTATATAATCATGTATAAAATATTTATTTAAAATATAAATAAATTATATTAGTTTAAAATATTTTTCCCGGTTTTTCAGTGATGGTTTAAACTTAAATTCAGTTGAACCTTGAACTTGAACCTGAACTTTTTTTGTTTATAACCTCTCAAATTGAACTGGTTCTGCTGAACCTTAACAAAATATCAAAATAATTTTGTAGTGTTGTGTAATTTGGTATTCTGAAAAAATATCAACGATATCCCAGGTTACCGAATTAGTATTTATGTCAAAAAAAAACAAATTCTATCAAAACAGGTATGTCATCATCATCTTTCCTGATGGAAACTAAAAGGAAAGCGAATTTTTCTACTGAACTATTTATGGGGTGGCTAGCTCAGTGGTATGAAGACGGTCTATGGATCCTGAGAACCCTGGTTCGATTCCCACAGGCGACAAACAATTTTCATAATTTCAAAAACTACCCCTGTGGTTCCTACACCACTAACATTTTTGGAGGCCGTGATTTGACGACTGGTAACCGCACTTCACGCACATAAATATCACTTACCGAGATCTGCTTCGGCAGAGTGCCACACCCAGTAATGGATAGAAGGCGTGATGATATATTTATTTTATTTTTATTTATAACTATTTATGGATTTAGTAAAAAACAAAAAGCATATCATAGAATGTAAAAAAATCAAACAAAATATTTTGGAAAGAAAAATGTTGGGAGGAAATTTCTGCGTCATTTAACAATATTAGCAGCAAAATTTGTACAAATTCGTTACTGTTAAAGAAAAAATACGAAAATTTGAAGAAAAGATCAAAACTTAAATTCGCAAACGAAAAAGACCTGGTGATGGACCTGCAGATTTTGGATGTATTGCATCTACCAGTTATATGTATATGCACTTGAAGTTCATAACTTAATTTATTTGATAATATTGTTAATTGTATTATAAATAAAAATATGAATTTAACAAAGTATGAAAATAATATATAATAAAATTTCTTGTTCTGTTATCCGGGCCAACTCGGTATCGACAGTTACCGCCATTTACTGCGTTTACGAAATTAGCAGCTACCTCAACTTCTTCGTTAATAGGGGAAACAGCTTATTTTTCATCATAAGCGATATTGTGTAGTATAGCTGTAACTACAACAACATATCTTCTAGTACTTAATTTTAGCCTAATACCACTTGCAAGTAACCTACGTGTCCATACTCCGTACGGCTTCTCCACAGTATTTCTAGTCCTCATATGGCAGGACTTTGGAGCGAAGTTTGATAATGTCTATTTTTATACCCACTGTCGCCCAATAATCTGAAGATTCCATTTTGATAAAATTATTAATTATTTGACTGGTAAACGTCAATAAATACAGTGAAACAGTTATTCAATTTATTATAAAAACAATGCAGGCGACGGTTAAACCTTACTTAAACCAAGTAAACTGACGGTTCAAGTTCAAGACAAATTTGAACTGAGTTCAAGGTTTAAACTACACTGAAAAACACTTTAAACTCTGAATTTGAACTTAAACCAAAATTTGAGTTTAAACCGTCACAGAAAAACCGGGCATTAGAGAACTTCAAGATATTAAATTAATGCACAGTTTATTGAATTAATACATGTATATTGGCACTAATAAATAAAATGTTATTAGCCAGACAAACTATCGAAATGTCGGAATAAGGACAACAAAGAGCGAAATAAAATTCCGTTAAAATCTTTTAACGATATGTTTGATTAAATCGAACGACGAATTAGAGCACATTAATATGATTTATTTTGTAATAATAAATAAATAAATCAGTAAAAATACACAAAACGTTTTCAAAATCATTAATAATAACAACTACGACAACAACTGAAACTAGTTACACAATCAACTATTTCTAGTTTTCAATACATTTTAAATAAACTAACTAACTTTATGTTTCTTTAACAAAATCAAATTAAATTACAGGAATACGGAAGCAGTCGGCGCCGTGGTGTTCCATGGACACTGATATCTGCAAAAATGAACAAGACTTACGTAATAATAAAGTTTAGCAAGTCATGTAAATGAAACTTGCTGCCATATTAATGAATAGGATGGTGAAGGTAGCAAGGATGATGGCGAATTTAATTTTGTTAGTAGTTGAAGTTAACAATGTGACTGAGATTAGGCAAGATAATTTGCTGGATAAAGTTCGTGCAATATATACGAGTACTTCATGTTCTGATGATCTGTCTACTTAATATTTATATATAAATCTGTTTCAAATTCTGAAGTTTGATGCGTGAAACGTAACAAAATGTATTTAATCTTATAATAACAATTGTACTGAGAAAAATACAGTTATGGATAAAGATAGATATAAAAGTTGTGAATATTGTGTTTGTAATACCTATCAGCTGCTTACACAATTCAAACACAAAATAAAATTCGCCATCGTTTAATCGTTTTCTGATCTTACATAGAGTGTTTAACTGCAATTGTGTGGAATTCACAGGGCGACACTCTCTTTCTTTCTTATCTTTTTGTTTCATTTTCAGTTACTGCATTGTGTGAAATTTTCTTTCATATACAAGCGCAGGCTATCGCTTTCAACTTTTTAATCTTTGTAGATTAGTTGTTAGATTCGTGATTAGATTCGCTGTTAGGAGTAAGAGTGAGAAATTGGGATGTTTTGCACATATGTTATGTACGTCAAAGAAAGACGAATGAAAAGTGAAGAGAAGTGATGGGATAGATGTGATTGAAGGTTTGCTGTGTGATGAATGATTTCGATCTATGAATCTTGTTGAAGTGAGGGTGGTGTGTTGAGATGAGAATGTTTGACGAGTACTGATTATTTGATGAATTTAATAAAGTAAAATAAATATATCATCATGCCTTTTATCTACTACTGTGTGTGGTACTCTGCCGTAGCAGATCTCGGTAAGTGATATATTTATGCACGTGAATTGTAGTTACCAGCCGTCAAATCACGGCTCCTAAAGATGTTAGCAGAGGAGTCCTCAAATCTACAGGCAGACTCGATACCACTGAGCCACCTACCCCATAAATTACTAAATTAATTATAATAATTGAAGTAGTATCCTGCGCATCAAAAAAACACTTCACGGTCTCATCATTTTTAAATTTCTTCGACGCATATTCAATACAATGAATAAATGTTTTATGAATGATTTTAGGGTTCGTGCTTCCTCATTTTATGGGATATTGCATGATGTTATGTATGCATGTATAAATGTATTACACTTATATCCGGGTTCGATTCCCACTGCCGACAAACAATGTTAACCACATTAAAACAACCCCTGCGGCTCCCTCTACACTAACATCCTTCGGGGCCATGATTTAACTTCACTCGCATAATTATATTACATATCGAAATCTGCTACAGCAGAATGCCATACCCAGTAATGGGTAGAAAGCGTGATGATATATTTATATTTATTTATTTATTAAACTTGTATTAATTTAAGATATATTTACGAACTTAAAACCATTTTGTTACTAATTAATGAATTTATTTAAATTCGTATTTATTCCGCGGGATCTAAATCTACTTCCGATTCCGAACTGTCTGAATCATCGCCCAGACTAATTATTATAATTGGAGTAGTACCCTGCGCACCGAAAAAACTTCTCGGTCTCACCATTTTAAAATTTCTTTCGACGCATGTTCAATACAATTTGTTCACATTACAAGTGTAACTTGATTGAGTGCGTCCTCCCAGAGCTGTAATGCTTTTTAGTTACCACATCCATCTCTGCCAGTGTGGGTATTGTCATAGAGCCATCCGTAACCCTTTTTTATTACACATCTGTTAAATTAGTTATATATTATATTTAAACATATTATGTTCATTTCAATTATCATTATTACTATTATTTACTTTGTTAGTTTTACGTCTTTTATATTCATTACGTTTTCATAATTATTATCATGTAACCTAATTCCTAATTCCTGTTTTCACATAATTTATATTCAAAATTTATCAATGTCATCTACTGCAAACAATTTTAGTTCCAAAGTCATCTAGACTAATTTATAGTTTCCTTAAAACCTAACATCACGTTAGTGTCAACCCAAATCATTGCTTACAATTTTTTAAAACATTTTTACAAATTCTAACTATTGACAGATATTATCCAAACTTTAGTCACTTAATATTCGACCATAGATTTTGACGTGTTTCAAGAAAAAAAAACTAAGTTTTGTGCGTTTCATAACACATTGGAATATGTCACCAATAAAATTCAAGAACGTCTACTTACGGAGGTAAAAACCCTCTAGTGGGGCGTAACTTCAAAGTTTCGCTTATTACTAATTATAGAAGAGAAGAACACTTGATCACAAAATCTCAAACTGTTAACTTCCAAATTAAAAACTTAATAACGAAATCTCAGACTCGATAGTTGACTTACATAAATTAAACACTTGCAGGCAGATTCACAAAACGGATTAGCGCTAACACCATTTTTAATATTATCTATAACTCTGTTTTAAATTAAAACAGATTTTAGAAATGAACTAAATTTGATGCTAATTAACACTCTTTTTAACTCAAGTTAAAATAAACTTGTTTCGTACATTGAAAAGAGACTTAAAAATGAAATAAAAAATGGTGTTAGCGCTAATCCGCTTTATGAATCTGAAACAGTTGACTTCCAAATTAAAAATAATATTAAATCTATCAAATCATTTGTAAATAGCATGTTATTGTAATTAGACTGTAAATATACTTATATAAGTAAAAATTACTATCTACCATTATTAAAAGCCAAGAAATCCTACATATAAATAAATAAATAAAATACGTGTAGTGGTAACAACCGGGTCGTTTTACCCGCATATCAGTATTATAATAAGTTTGTACAATGCCATTCTCAATAGGGACTTATACAATTCCAATTTTTCGGTTGCCATCTAGTGAGTAGAATAGAATTTAATAATTTGTTATGTCGCGAACATGGTATTGCTTTACAGTTTGGTATTTATCACGTGATACAAACGTTAAACGTAAAAAAAAATTGGTGATATACGGTGAAGAAGTGCTGAAAGGAGAAATCATTGGTCGACTCGGCATGGTGTCACCTCGCTCTTTCAACAAATTTATTGTTTCATACAAAATTGTGTGGCGGGGGATCTGCTCCTGGTCTGTTGCATGTGACGTCAAAATTATAAGTCCCTATTGCATTAAAAATGCAATGATATGGAGGTTGCCTTAAAATTCGGTGACCATATTCCAGTGCCATATTATTTATCTCACAGCCTCTGTTTCCCATTCAAAATACTACAAAAGGTTCTACACCATTTGTTGGCATTGCCTTAACAATGCTTTCAGCATTTTCTCAAACGCTTGTTTTTCTTTAAAAAAATTGCGAAATATTTTTTTTCCAATCTACACGAACTAAATGTTTGGTAAATTGAGAAGCATGGACTCAACACCAACAGGCAAATAAGCGACTCAAGAAAGATGTATGGCCAAAGAAGATCAAATTACAACGAAAGAAGACGCTATGTACAATGTTACATTTGCAATGGTAACCACTATGCCAGGCAGGGAAGAAAATTACAATTACCAGAGAGAAGAAAATTACCATTATCAGAGGGAAGAAAATAACCATTATCAGAGGGAAGAAAATTATAATTACCAGAGGGAAGAAAACTGCAATTATCAGAGAGGCGATTACTGACTATCAGAGAGAAGATGATGACATTTATTATAGAAGAAATCAAGTTCAGTGTTATAATTGCAATGGCAACCATTACGCCAGGCATTGTCAGCGTGAGCGTCAGCATAAGCATCAGCTTCAGCATAAGTATCAGCGTCATCAGTCAAATGTTTACGAAAATAAAAAAAAAGAAGACATTGAAAATGATACACAGTATAACAGAAGAGAAGCAGAAAAAACAGGCCAAAATAAGAAAAATGCAGAAGAAATAGACGCAGAAGAATTAAAAGAGATGAAGGAAATTACGTGGTTCTTCAATATGTTAAGTATGGCGGAAATATCCGGTGACCAAGAGGCAGCTCTTATGATTTATAACCACTTAGATGGCATTCCGATGGAAGATGGAGTATTAAGATGTTTTGGATGTAAGATGCCTAAGAAAAAGTACTGTCTTTGTGAAGAAATTAAAGAAAGAGAAAATATTGCTGAATTAGACAAGAATGAGGATGATTCCCAACAAGTAAGTTCGGAAGAAGACCGTAGCAGTGAAGAGAGACCTAATGGTGCCGTTACCGAGGAAACTCTGGAAATTTACGAGGTAAATAGGGAGGAAAAAGAAGCACCAGGGGTTAAAAATGATGTCTTAATAGAGGGTACGGGTATTGAGGAAATTTCACAAGCGGTTAATGAAGGAAATGACGAAGTTGGACAGATCAGCATTAAGTTCGAAAACAGCAAACAGTTTCAGAGAAATAAAGAACAAAGAAAACAGTACGATAGGAAGAATCCACATCAAAAGAAGAACTCCACAACAGATGACCGAAAGAAGTAAAGAAGTACAAGCGAACGAGATTCGATATTTAGACGACATAAGCAGTACTACAAGAAGAAATTACAACCAAATTTGACTTCCACAAATAACCACAAGAAAGAACGAGCTACGAGGTATAAACTTCAATTTTATTCTAGTGTTGTGCGGTATAAAATGAACATAAGACGATGGTGGTGTTTATTTGGACTATTTTTCGATTTGTACAAGTGATAAAAGTGTTATAGTGTTTGTGTATATTTAATTAAAAATTAGTAAAAATTAAGATAACAATAAAGGGAATGTAACAAGGAAATAATAGTTAAATTATGTTTTGTATAATATGTAAATTGTGCCCCTTTGCAGGAAGCAAATTGTTTGAAAAAGGGAGGAATGTAACAAGTCAAAGTCAGCACATTCTTAGTGAATACAATTAAGTAAAGTAGAGCATGTTGTAATGAGGTCAAGTATTCTAAATAATATTGTTTGACGTAAGTAGCTAACTATTTGCTGACTTAGTACTTTTGTAATTAGATATATAGTAGTGTTAGGTCAGTTTTAACGGCAGAGTGATGCAGAGTGATTCAGAGTAGAGTAGATGGTAGAGTTCAGTAGGAACTCGACGACATCACCATGTAAGTAGTTTCAACAACAATCCTAGAGAGTCAGAAGAAACCTTGTATTAAATTACGTGTGAATAAATCATTGTTATTTGTTGTACCAAATTGTAAGTACAAACTTATTTACAATAACCCTATTACTTGTCCTTTCTCCGGTCTGACAAGAACCCATTTAAATTATTTGTTAATTCTCCTTTGAATAAGGGAGGTTTACATTACTTTTTGGTGTATAAAGTTTCGGAAGAAGAAACGATTTCAATAATATTATTTTAAATCTAATGGCACATATTTTTTCTGAAAGTAATTAAAATTCGCTTTACAATGGTATCAAACACATGATCTTTTGATAAAAAGTTAACCCAATTATTAATTTTCAAAATTTTCAATCTCTTATATATTTTCAGTGTCCTACGACGGATGTTTCTTGTTTTGTTTGAGAAATTATTTTGACGTTTACTTGGTTTGTTGGCACGGAAATTTTTAGAAACAAATGTTACAATGTGACATGCAACTTAAATTTTCTTTTCAAATTAAATTTATTAATAATTTTTTTTTAATTTTTGATGTCAACTGTTGCACGTAATAATGTAACTATACTTCATTCCCTGTATGAAAACTATTACGTCACATTTGGTATCCATGTGATTCAAGATTTTGTACTTAAAACGTTTACATTGGTATTGGATTGATATTTTTAAAACATAACTTAAAATTTAAATATCAGATTAAAATATTTATTACTTTATAAAATGCAATAACCAAATTCTGCAATATGTTAAATAAAAACCAAATATACACTTATCTTATTATTATATATAAATAAATAATATAAGAAAATGCAAAATACAATGCACATTACCTCTTGTACTACAGCTAAATTAATTAAAGATCCTCCATTTTCTAACTCCAGCGCAAAATAATCATGATGATGAAAAACGCATTTCTACACTTAATTAAAATAAATAAATATATCATCACGCCTTCTACCCATTACTGGGTGTGGCACTCTGCCGAAGCAGATCTCGGTAAGTGATATATTTTGCGCGTGAAGTGCGGTTACCAGTCGTCAAATCACGGCCTCCAAAGATGTTAGTGGTGAAGGAGCCACAGGGGTAGCTACACTTGATTTCCCAAAAAAAATTCTTTGGCCTTTCTTATTCTCATGCTGAGTTGCAAGAAAAAAATAAAGAGCTCTTTAGTTAAAGAATTGTTTATCTAGCAACAGTATCAAAGGCGATTTTCTGAAATTTATTGAACTGTTAGTTGCTAATGAACCGATAAAACTTTCATGCAACCCAGCATAAGTCTGTATTTATGTATCAAAAATGTCACAAACTTAAAAATGACAGGCGAGAAAATAACAAAATCATGACCATAGGTCTCTATTTTTATTTTATAAACAAATGTGAACAAAGTAAATATAAATTTTCGTATTAGTAAGAACTGTCATACGTTTTCATTAAAATAATAAATGTGATAGAACGTGAAAAAACATGTAACGTGTATCTTTTCTTATTAAGACATACGTTAATGCCATTCGCATAGATACGAATAATATAAATAAAAAAAGATACCTATAATTCATCGTATCTATGATAACCTCGTCCACATATGACGTAATCATTTTCATACTGGGAATGAAGTTTACATAATTATCTTTTCATAATTATTAGACTTGATAATGGCCCTAAACCACGATCGAACCGACGTCGACCATATTTTAAAGCAATAAAACAGACATCTTTGTTTAGTTAAAGATTTTAATATAATACTTACATAACATCAAGATATATCTCATCATATGGGGTAGCATGAACCCTACAATCATTCATAAAATATTCAATCATCAGATTCATCAAAAATAATCAGTCGTCAAAGATTCTCATCCTAACACACGACCCTGGGTTCAACCACATTCATAGTTCTCTCTATATATGCTCATTTACTCATCACATTCGGAATCACTCATCACGCAGAAAACCTTCAATCACATCCATCTCAATACTCGTCTACACTTTTCATTAATCTCCCTTCGATTTAAGTTTCATTTACACAAATGACTCTGGCTTACTCCTCTAAGAACGACACTACAAAGATTAGAAAAGAAGATAGCGATACCCTGCGGTAGTATTTGAAAGAAAAAAAGAAAGAAAATTCCACACAATTGCAGTTAGTAAATGTAAAAACTGAATATGAGACAATAAGAAAAGAAAGGAAGAGAGTTTCGACCAGCGCTTGCATATTTTTAATAATTTCTTCTTCCTCACGATTAATTCTTGATCTTGTGTCGCTAAGAGAAAACACATAAACAGTCAATCATTGAATCATCACAATGTAAACCTAAATCGTTAACAGAAATATTTCACATGTGAGTAGTATGCATTCAAATTTTTAATTCAGATGAATATACCTATTAACAAAAATTTTAATTGACTGGGACATGGATTACTTGCAAATTCTCTCAGATTAATTATGACACTAATAATAAAAATATGCAAAATGCGCGTGGGCTGTTAGTAATTAAGATCTACTGAGAATTTTGAGTTTCACTATCACTCAACAGAGAAACTTGGTTCTCATACAGGGTGACATAAAAAGTTGCAGATAGACATGGACATCAGTGGAAATGGGATGGGTGGGCCTTGTATCATATATAAACAAGGGAGTACATTCCGTAAAAAAAAATTGTGTATATAACCTAATTTAATAATTATTTTTATATTATTTCTTTAAAATGGAATAAAAAGCAATAATAAAAATATGGTCTATTTGCTGAATTAGGTTATACACATCATAAATAGAAGTATCTAAAAACAATGGGGTTATATCTTACTGAGTTTTCATATAAGTACCATAATTATATCGTTACAGATTTTCTCCGCCACTTAATATTCAATTAAATTTGCAATAAGTTCTTGACTTTACAAACCTAAAGCCTTCGGCATTTTCAGTATTCATACATATTCAACACACGAATGAAGTTGTCAAAATACGCTGTTAGAGAATTGCGAAAAAACATTGAAGATTTACATTTCAGTGTGGCCAATAGGAGTAAAATTTAAAAAATGGCTTATCGATGCCATGGGCGTCTGCAGAAGGGGCACGGAGGGCCCCCTCGCTCGCATGCTTCATAACTAACCAAATACAATATATATATATATATATATATATATATATATATATATATATATATAGGGTCTTTTTTTCTCTATTACATGTTTTACATGTTAATTTGCCATAAGAAGACTTGTGATCGAAGTGGCGAAGGAAAAAATAAATAAATTTTTATGTCAAACTGATGTATTGGCGTAAAATTAAGTTATTTTGATTCATTTTTTTTCTTTGTCACTTCGATCATAAACCTTAAGGCAAATTACGAGTAATATGTTTCTGCAGTATTCTTATGGCCAGGTAACGACATGTTCCCTATCGTAACGTTTGTATAATCTAAGTTTATTAAATATTCACAAAGAAAATTAGAAAATAATAATGGTAAAACTGCTAAATCGGAATTTATTGAAGAAGTGGTGTCAATTTATGGAAGAGATATTTGTAGATTGTCCTTCCTTTATTTCACAACTTTCAGTATTTTTTTGTCTATTTGTTAGGTGTGTTTGTATTTATGTTAAGTAAATAAAAAAAATATTATACAAAATTATGTATATCTGCGATTTTTTGTGACCCACCCTCCCCTGAAAAAATGTCTGTGGACGCCCATGATCGATGTAAGACAAAAGTTTTTGTTGCAATTTAATACTTAATATAATTATGCACTTGTAATTATAAAAATATTTATACGAGGTGTGGCTATTAAATAATGAAACTGACGCTGCTGCAGAAGAAGTATGCATACGCAAAACGCCAGCGACCGTCAGCTATTTAGCGTGAAGCCTTCTCTTTCGAATGCAGGACCTCTTGCTGCTGTTAACAAATCCGTATAGCCGTAGCGTTCGTTCTCATTAGAGTTGTTGTTTTGTTACGGTAGAAAAATATTAAGTTCAACATTAGAACAACGAATTGTTGTGAAATTTCACATGAAATTTGGAAAAACTGCTACTGAAACTTATAATTTACTGAAAAAACGACTGGAATTGCGGAAGGACAAGTCATGGGTTTTCTATCAAGACAATGCACCGGTTCATTCCGCAATGTCTGTCAAGAGATTTCTAGCCAAGTACAGCATCCCAGTGTAGGACCATCCGCCTTATTCGCCGGATCTTGCACCGTGCGACTGTTTCCTAAGATGAATTTTGCCTTAAAAGGAACAAGATTTGAGACCTTTGAAGCTGTGAAAGAGAAAGCGGCACGCTTCCTGAAGGAGCTGAGAGAAGAAGATTTTCAGCACTGTTTCGAACAATAGCAAGATTCGGATGGAGCGTTGCAGGGATAGAGGAGGAATGTATATTGAAGGTAATAATAAGTAAATAGGTATGAAATCAAAATAAAATGTTAAAACAGCGTCAGTCTCGTTATTTAATAGCCACATCTCGTATTAAGAGATATATGTATAAATATTGCAATTATAATCGCTTTATAAAAAGAGTTAGAGTCTTTGCTATTTTTTCCCCAAAATGTTGACGTGTACAAACTAATTCTGCATATGGACCATATATTTCTTTACTCCGGCTGGATGGTGGCGCCCCTAAACTTTTATCATACAGATGATACAGCGATTCTATGCCTGTGGATTTTTGTATTATTTCCTATTTTTCTACGTCAATAATATCTTTTGGTTACATAGACCAAAATTTATTTTGTACAAAATGCTTTCAATTGAGCCTACATTGATTCTACTAATTTTAACTAAATGTGTATATTTTTCAAGAAAGGATCCAATTTCCAAATTTTACAGCTAATTTTTTAATGATTTTAAAAAGTATTTCTGTTCTTTGTTGTGTGTGTATTCTTCTGAAATTTCACTGAATTTAAATACTACGTTTTCATTGGTTTGAACTAACTTTTTTTTCACTATTTTTATTTATTTATCTAATTAGAGATTATTCAAAATTCAACACCATTGTATCCATTTAAAAAAAATAATGTTGTCACTGTAAAATTAATTTAATATCAATATGCCAAAAAATAACGTGTGCAGCACATAATTAAAGCATCTTTATTACTCATTTGATTCATAAAAAAAAATTGGTTTAATATTATTTGACCCAAAATATGTATAATATAAATATTTCATCTATAATTATTACTGTTAATAAAATTCGAAGATTAAAGAATTATATTCTTATATTTTGTATATAATTTATTGATCAATACAAAAGAATCATAATAGATATTTATTTTCCGAAGTCGAAACGACGAATTGCATTTTGTGTTTAGTGTGTATTAGTTACTGAACAGATAGATAACTTGTTATACATATTTATCAAATAATTCAATTTTTTATTTTTTTTGTCAAATTTCAGGCATCAAACATCAAATATTACGAATTATTATGAAAATATTAAGTAGAAGATAATTTATTATTTTAATTTTGTATCTACATAAAAATATAATAAATTGTATGACAGTTGTTAGTTACTTTACTCTATAATGCATTAATTTTATCCAGCAGATCATCCTGTCTACTATCAGTCAGAGAGAGTTAACAAATGATAAATTCGCCGTCGTCCTAGCTATCCTTGCCATCCTCTTCATCAGCATGGCTGTTAGTAAAATCTAGATGACTCGGTGAGCTCTAATATTACGCAAACCTTGTTCGTTTGTACAGGTGTCTGTGCCACTGAAAGCGGCGGCTGGTACAGGCGCTCTGAGGCTGTTTGACCCCACGGACCATAAACACCATTATATTTTCATTTTGCATCTTTAATTATTATAAGCTATAAGTTGACAGATGTAGCAATACTTATTAATATTTTATAAATAAAAGTATTCTAGCGTTAAAATAAAGTCACATGGTACTTTTTGGTCATATAAATAATTATAATATGAATAATAAATATAAGTACCGTATTAATTTAAGTGTATGTAAATAAGCAGTATAAGAAGTATTATACTTCTATCATAAATAAATAAAATAAATATATCATCACGCTTTATACCCATTACTGGGTGTGGCACTCTGCCGAAGCAGATCTCGGTAAGCGATATATTTACGCGCGTGAAGTGCAGTCCCAGTCGTCAAGTCACGGCCCCAAAGATGTTAGTGGTGGGGGAGCCATAGGGGTAATTTTAAATTGGTGAAAATGTTTGTCGGCTGTGGGGATCGAACCAGGGTTCTTAGGATACCAATGAGCCATTACCTCTATTACTTCTATCATCGTAAGTTAAAAAAATAGAATCTAACCTAATTCTAAAATTAATTACCGTAGTTGCGAATTTATTTTGATGTTAAAATAATATAATATGAAAGCGTTTTAAAAAACGCTTCCATCGACGCTATATTTCAACTAACTAATAATTAATGCATATGCGTCAAGTGCAATGTATTTATCAACACAAAGCAGTGAAAGCGAAGCGATATTCAAGCTCAGGGTTGCCAGATGTTACACTTGAAAGAAGAGTACACTGTGTTAAAATAATCGTAACTTCCATTTTAAAATCGTACAAAATTATAGTCATTTACAAAAAAGCATCGCACAATATTTTTGTTCATGCTTCAATTTACTTATTAAATATATATTAATAATAAATATGTATTAACTGTCCATGGTTATCAATGCTTACTCATTAAAGTAATTATAGTTTTTTTTTAATATAATATTGTTTTCGGACTTAGAAAAAATAGTTTATGCAAATCGTCTATAATGACTATTATAAACTTACTGCATAATATACTGTAATTGCTCAATAAAATATATTCTTATACATTAAAAAATAATTTAAAAAAAGTTACTTCATGCGCATCACAAATACTTATACAACAATATATTTGTTATTCAATAACTATATCAACGCGGTTCCGTTTTCTATTTCCCATTTGATTCCACTCGACGCATCATTTAATACTCAGTTCATATGTTGACGATAATTGCGGTTTTGCACATTTACATGTTGATGTAAATACATACAAAATCGTTTAAAACATATGAAAAACAGGAATACAAAGAAATCGTATAGTAGAGAGCTCGACAAACCAAAATAAAACCATGACCGGAATGCACTTTAATTCCACACATTCAGATATATACCGAATGCAGTGACTCTATTTTGGCGCGAAAGTGAAATATAGAGACTCAGTGGAAACACTTGGCCTCCGCACAATGTACGATATACGTATTTATGCAATTTTATTAACGATATATTTATTTATTATTAATCCAACAAAATTATTATTAATTTGACATGCAATTTTTTTAAATGGAAAGTATTACACGCCGTCTTATTATTTCATAATTTCAACCCTGAAATTGAAATTGATTTTATAGACAGCACCACTTCAAATGCTGCCATGGACTGCAAACCACTATTATTAACCTATTTACTCTTGATGTAGTTAAATTGTGTTAAGTGGTTATGTTCCTACTAGTATAAATTGCCAGAGAAAATAATAAAATAAATACTAGCATTTATTTTACTATTTACAGCAGTATTAAAATTTGAATAAATAAAATCAAACTTTTTATTTGCAATACTGACAACCTATACGTCGACAAAATCAACACATTGGTGCGGGAAAATAGACGTTTTACCATCAGGGAGCTTGCTGAAGTGTGTGGGATATCAGATGGATCTTGTTATGAGATTTGTGACAATACTCCAGCGCATTCAGCCCTCAGAACTCGTAAATATTTGCCAAACACTCGATCACTAGTCTTCCCCCCTCGCCCCCCGCCTACTCACCTCACATTGCTCCTTGTGACTTTTTTTGTTCCCCAAATTCAAAAGACCCTTGAAAGGAAGAAGATTTGAGCCGATTCCCGAGAAAAAGACAAATGCGTCGAAGGAGCTGAAGGACATTAAAAAAGAAGCGTATCAGGATTGTACGAGTATCAACAAGTGGAAACACCGTTCGGATAGGTGTGTGTGTGTGTTGGGTAGGAGAGTACTTTGAAGAGCATCCAAACATGTAACTTCTAAATAAAGTACATTTTGTTTTATGGCGTTAGTCAGCGTATTTCTTGAACAGACCTTGTATTTCACTATGAATGTGCATAGAAATACTTACCTTCACTATTTAATTAATAAATAAAATTTGTATTAATGAGTTGGAAGATTCGGGGATCGCGTGTGCTTTTTAGAATAATTTCGGGGTCACTGTCATCTATCGCTCCGACAACCATTATCCCAAAATCAATGAAAAAATAAAACAAAAATGGTTATTTGCAATACTTAAAAAATTTTATTTATTATTTGTACTAAATAACATAAATAATTAACATAAATATCCTAAACAGTCCACATGCAGTCATTCATCATTTTCTAGATCTAGTAGCGATATCCAGCGTTTCCACTGGCACCGTGTCCACCATGGCCGCCTTGTCCACCATGACTGCCTTGTCCATGACCTCCTTGTCCATATCCTCCTTGTCCATCATTGTAGTTACCATCATCTCCTCCGTGGTGGCCTCCACGCGCCTCTTCAGCGGCGTTCTGCTCCAGAGAGCGCAGAATGGCCTCTGGAATTGGGGGAGGAGTGGGTAGGTGTGCGCCCTGGGGCTGGAAACCGTTCTCGTCGGCTATGTAATTGACAGTGTACTGCTGGCCATCGTCGCCGGTGTAGCTGTATGAGCCGCGCACCTGCTCCCCTTGACCAGCCTCTTCAGCCTGGATGCCATTGCCGGTCTCGTACGCGTAGTGGTACGAACCGTCACCGTTGTTTTCATTGTCGAAGCGCAGGATGGGTGTGTCGTTCTCGGGGTTGCGAGAACCATGTCCGCCGCGACCGCCTGCGTTGTAGTTGCCACCGTTCACGGGGGCTCCGTAAGCCTGGCCAGGTCCACCAGCACCACCACCGTGACCATGTCCACCATGTCCACCAGCACCGCCACCACCACCGTGATGTGGAGCGGCCAGGAAGTTGCCACTGCCGCCGGCAGTGCCAGCGCTACCTGGGGGCAGGTATGTATTATCCAGGCTGGCGGGCATCGCTGTACACGCCACCACACATAGTGCCAATACGAACTAGAAATGAAAATTGATAAAAAATATAATATTATTATTAATAATAATTAATTTGTTGCATTTTAAGAATAAAATTTGGAAACAATGTAAAAAGTGTTTAAAGAATATTATAGCACAAATAATAGATATTATTGACAGATTTACACTACGTTTCGCAGTAACATTTGTAAATAAAAAATTAATTCCAACTATATTTCACTTATATTGTAATTGCGTACCAGTTTCATGTTGCTTGTGCTATCACCGACTAACGAAAGCTGAATGATGCTTCTGCAATTTTTAATCCGCTATTTATATTAAATTATCTGCACGGAGTGCTCTATTATTCTACATAAATTGGGCAATATTGTCCAAGGACGCAGCGAAGATGTATCGATGCTATATGCCAGTTGATCAGGAACTAGTGAAAGGTCATCAGTAATTTAAATTATTGCCTGCAGTGTTACTAGCAGAGCAAAAGGATCTTCGTATTGATAGTTTCAGTTTGTGAGTTAGATCAGGGAACACAAACTTGCGACCCACGGGCCGAACCTGCCTCGCGGAGGCTCTGTACTCGACCCGTGGCCAAAATTTTAGTTTTTTTCAAAAATAATTCTAGCTCTTTTTTTTATAAATATAAATTTATGAATGAGATACATAGCATGATTAAAGTATGATCAAAGTTGATATATTATTGAAAATAATATTGACAGTTTCAGATGTTATGACAACAGTATCAAAAATAAAATACAATTATCAGTTCTAGTTAATGTTGCCAGCGGGTTTTAATAAACATTCTGCATTAGTTCAGCTAAATCTTGCAAGGCAGCTTCTACATTCTATGCAATACTAACTACAAATTCGATACAATAATACAATATTTAGTAAAAAGTCGCTATTATCAACAAAATAAACAATATTTTTCCAATTTTTTTTATAATAACATATTAATTTTCCATTTTGATATAAATTTTATTACATTAAAATCAAACGTTAAAAATAGTATATAATAGTTATTTTTATAACAAGTGCCGAAAAAGGCTCGTTACGTGCAAGTGCAGAATTTAACGCACGAGGCTTGCCGAGTGCGGAAATCTGCACGAGCATGTAACCTTTTTCGGCACGTGTTATAAACAACATTTTTCCTACAACTGTGCGATTTAGTAAATCACTAAAATATTATTAAAATTTATAAAATTTATAAAATTTTAATGATATTACATGAGAACGATGTTTTACGGCGTTGCTATGGTTTGTTTGTTGATTGCTTGCACATTGTTCTACATTATTTAAAAATATTTCACTAACGTCAAAATAATTTCTTCAAAATCATCCTGATTGAAATAGTACAGTGAGTGATTCTTCTTTATCATTAACACCTCCAAAGATAACACTGGTCAACAGAAGTCTTGTTTCCTTTATTTTTTTTCTGTTATTGGACATTTCTATGGCCCTGAATATGAAAAAAATACTGGGAGATTGCTAACAGCTTTACCTTTTGAAATATACAGTTTTATTATTTTGACAAAAAAAAAATACATTATGTTAACAAAATTTCTATTGAACACTAGCAAATGATCTTTTATAAGATTTCCTTTAGATAGATCTCGTTGCAAACTCCAGCAGTAGTCTGCCATCATATGTGAGTCCCACCGCCCCTGATAACGCTCTTCCATTTCCGAAAATCCTAATGAAATCTTTCACCCTGCTCCTCACTAAAATCACCCAGATTTTGTGGAAATCGGTCTAAATGTGAGTACAGGAAGTGTATTTTTATGCTCATGTTGATACCTAGCTCTTGCAAGTTCGATAGCTACATTTGTAGTCTGAATCAGAGTCTTCATTTGATGTATTTCGTTCGGGTTCACAGAGATTTGGATCATCAGAAGATTTAGATGTGCTGGGTTGTACCTCTTGTGATTTTAATTGAGGTCGTTGAGCAGAAGATAAGTTAGGATATGACCACTTACTTCGATTTTCACGGTTAATTCCGTTTATTTTCACAACGCAGAAGTAGCAATCGTCATGATGGTTTCGAGGTTCTCGCCAAATCATGGGTGTTACGAATATTATTGCATCTCTTTTTCCACTGGACCATAACCGTAGACATACCACTCATGTCTGGCATACAATAAGAGGAACCCATGGCTTGTTCTGATTACATAATTTTATTTTAAAGTATTGATGATACGCAGTTTTCACAAAGTCCGATATAGGTTTTCGATATTTTGCAAATATATATTCACCACAAATGTAGCACAAACAATCGGGATTAAGCACACAACATCTTCTTGACGAAGCCATATTTAAAAATAAAACAAAATATATTTTACTGTCCAATAAAAAACGAAAATCTAAGTAAAAATAGTAAATAAGGGTAGATAGCTATAATTCAAAAACAAAAGCTGTTAGAGAAAAATTGTTGCCATATTTAAAAAATACGCGTGAATTTGAGATAGAAACAACAAAAAAATCACAGGAAACAAACAATTTTATTTTTTTTGTTGATCTGTGTAATTGAAGCTCCGGATCATACTATGTTGGATCTATTTTCGACAATGACAATCAACCTGCTGCTGGTACTTCTGAAGCTGCCGAAATTGTTACCAATAATATTACTGGTAATAATATGAACAGGTACGGAAGAAATCAATGTTTCTTTAGACAGTACAAAAGTTTCCACTTTACATTATGTCAATATAAGCAACTGTAACGACTGTATTAATAATATACACAAACAATAAATATGAAGTATTTCACCTACTCTTTAAATAAAACCATTTATCGATATATTTTACTTTGTTCGGTTCTTTTTATTAATTGTCTACAGATTAGATATACTGCAAATTAAGGTTACGTTTATAAACGTCAAAATATACTACTGCATATTTACTAGCGCTGGTTCACCATATCTTCTTCTTCCATAAGCGTCTGTGGTCAAAATATGAATTCCGCGCTCGGCGCGAAATTTAAATCGCTGTCAAAACAATATTCTTTTGACAGTTACGTAATGAAGCACTTTCCGAACTAGTGTTTCTTTGCTTTCGGAAACGCACTTGGTCTGCATTCATCTACTTTCCATGCGTAACCAAGGCAATTATAGTTACGTAATAACAAAGAAACCGCACAGTTGTAGGAAAAAATATTTATTGACAAAAAAAAAACACAAAACAAAAATATTATATTATATTACATAATAAGTCAGGAAAGTGAAACGTTAGGAAAACGTAATATGTATACTAATTTTTCTGAAACCGTTTAGTTTAATCAATAATTAATCATAAATAATTCAAAATGTTAATTTTTATATGCATTGTATTGATACCAGACTATGCAAGATAACAACAAAGAAACAGTCAGGTAAAATACAAAATAGTCAGGTAAAGTCATTACCAGACTATTTTGTTCTGGACTGTTTTGGTAAAAATCTACGTTCCAACTAAAATTGGTCAGTAAAGTAGGCACTTTCTTGCCGGTTTCAAGAAATAATATTTGAATTTGTTTGTACATATTTTAGTTAAAAAAATGGTAGTGATTACGGCCCGCTTCACTTATACATCTAACCTAGTGGCCCTTTGTTGCATTTAAATTTACCACCTCTGACTTAGTTACTGGGGTGTTGAGTCCACGTCTTTCAACTGAATTGAAAAATGAAAGCATAAATTTATTGAACTATTCTAAAAAGGAATTATATTATAATTTAAGTTACATTTTTATAGTTATTTGTGTACCTACAACAGAAAGTACTCTAGGCAAGGCCACTTTCTGCTCGTGGTGCACGCAATATTTTTTCTACAACCATTTAGAAACCTTAAAAAAGAATTTAAAATAACTTTTGACAGTTTTTGTGTTTCGAAATTGGCTTGAAAATGTTGATAGTGTTCATGTATCTATACTATCTTACTCTACCGGTGAGCGGCAAAATCTTATATCTGCACGATGAGGTGCTAACATCAACTTTCCGCACTAAACTGACATTTGAAATGTTTACTTTCTCCTTGGTCGTAGAAAAAATAATGTACATGTATAATGGAATTACCGAAAATAAGTAGATAAGAGTACGTAGATGTACAATGTATCATCCTACGTTGCAAGACAAAAATAAACAAAAATAAGATATAGGTAATAAACGATTTAAGGTGGTACTATCATGAAAGCATTTAACCCGGATTTTAATGAAATGTAAATATGTAATTTTTCATGTGTTTCTACACTAGCATGCAATTTTTATTTAAAGTTTACCGTTGTTGAAACTGAGTAATGTAAAGTTAAATTCGACCAAAAATGCATTGGCGTTATAGGAACTGTACCGCGCGAGGCAGCTTACTGCGTAATAAATTCATATATTGTAGTTATTTTTTAACAAAAAACTAACACACAGTACATCATTTAAAGATAAAGGAATGAGAATTAAAAACTCCATGCCTTACCGGATTAGTTTCAAAGAAATTGGCGATGAAAGTTGGATATTCAATGATTTTCAATGAAATTGTCAGAAATGCTTGGCAACGTTGCACGGGTAGACAGAGATGGTCGCACGCGTAAACAGAGATGGTCGCAGGCGTAGACAGAGATGGTCGCATGAATGACAAAGCAAGAACTATGAAAGTTATTGTTTCGATCAGTAAAATATATTAATCTTAATACAAAAAAAAATATTACAGCATTTTATATTTGTTTATTTGTTGTTACAGTTGATAATAATTGCTTTTGTGTATTTTTCTCATTTTTCTTATGAACTGTCAACAGGATGTATCGATAAAACAGTTACTTTTCGTACCGACTTGTAATATCATGCTGCTTGTAGTTCTCGCCTTGTTGTCATAGCTTCTGCTGTGTAAAATCTTACACTGTTATTGGTTTGCATGAAACATTCACTTCCAAAAATTTTGTTAAGTTACTGAATTTCATAAACTAGTTAAATAGTTTTATTTAATATATTCAAAGTTATTGTTAATTATACGATATTTGTAGCGAAATTTTAATTCTGTTAATAACCTATACCATTCAAAAATGTAATAATTATTTTTATAAACTTTTTATGTTACCTATACTTTTGTATGAGACTGTCATGATAGAACCATCCTAAGTAAAAAATATTATTTTTCTGAAACCGGCAAGAAAATTAATTTATATTTATTTGAAATATTGTTCTTAGTCATTATAAAATGGTATTAATTAGAATAAACGAAAACAAAGTATAAATTAAAAAAAAATTATTTTGAAATTATCACAAATATGGTATAATTTATATTAATAATAACCTATAAAAAAACAAAACAAAATATCACAGAAAAAAAATTAAAACCAGATTTCTTGATGCCGGTGCAACACGATAGAGGGATAAGTTATCGCGACATGATTTATAAATTGCAGGAAAAAGATAAGAAAATAAATACCGTGCCTTTTTATTTAGTTAGGTAACATTAGAGGTTTTTTTAATTTTTAATTTAAATTGCTTGTTATTCTACACAACTAGATCTTAATCCCAATTACAGTACGCGGTGTATCAATAAATATCAGGTATTGCGGAAATGTAACGACATACATACACATTTGTCGGGTGGTAGACTCGAACCCGAGACTGCACGGGTGTCTTATTTCACAACAATCAGTGTATATACACTCTAATACACTCATCTATCGCTCCGACAACCATTATCCCAAAAACAATAAATAAATAAATAAAACAAAAATGGTTATTTGCAATACTTAAAATGTTTTTTTTATTATTTGTACAAAACATAAATAATTAACATAAATATCCTAAACAGTTCACATGCAGGCACACATCATTATCTAGATCTAGTAGCGGTATCCTGCGTTTCCACTAGCACCATGTCCACCTTGTCCACCATGACCGCTTTGTCCACCATGACCATCTTGTCCATATCCTCCTTGTCCACCATTGTAGTTACCACCATCTCCTCCGCGGTGACCTCCACGTGCCTCCTCGGCGGCGTTCTGCTCCAGAGAGCGCAGGATGGCCTCTGGGATTGGGGGAGGAGTGGGTAGGTGTGCGCCCTGGGGCTGGAAGCCGTTCTCGTCAGCAATGTAATTGACGGTGTACTGTTGGCCGTCGTCGCCGGTGTAGCTGTACGAGCCGCGCACCTTTTCCCCTTGACCAGCCTCTTCAGCCTGGATGCCATTGCCGGTCTCGTACGCATAGTGATATGAGCCATCGCCATTGTTCTCATTGTCGAAGCGTAGGATGGGTGTGTCGTTTTCGGGGTTGCGAGCACCGTGTCCACCGCGGCCTCCTGCGTTGTAGTTTCCACCGTGCGCGGGGGCTCCATAGGCTTGACCCGGTCCACCAGCACCACCACCACCACTACTGTGACGTGGTGCGGCCAGGAAGTTGCTGCCACCGGCGGTGCGTGCGCTACCTGGAGGCAGATATGTGTTGTCTAAGCTGGCGGGCATTGCACAGCACGCCACCACACATAGTGCCAAAACCAACTGAAAATTGTTAAAAATTATATTATATTGTATATTAATATTATTCCTGGGGTAGGTGGCTCAGTATCGACTCGACCTGTAGATTTGAAAATTTTCACTACTTCAAAACTACCCCTGTGGCGTCCCCTCCACGAACATCCTTGGGAGCCGTGTTTTGACGGCTGGTAATCACACTTCACAGACAAAATATATCGCTTACCGAGATCTACGACAGAATGCCACACCCACTAATGGGTAGAAAGCGTGATGATATATTTGTTTATTTATTTATTCAATATTATTATTATTAATATTTTCAATAATATTTTTATCAACGCATTGTAATATAAAACTTTAAAAAAAAATTGATATTGTCAACAGTACTAACAGAAGTATTCAAATATATGAATTCAAACATAAACACAGATAATAATAATAATAATTAGCAGTCACACTATGTTTAGCAGTAAAATTTGTATATAAAAATATAATTCCTACGTTATTTCACTTTTATTGTAATTGCGTACCAGTTTCATGTTGCTTGTGAGATCAACGACTAACGACAGCTGAATGATGCTTCTTCAATTTTAATCCACTATTTATATTAAGTCATCTGCTCGGAATGCTCTAGTATTCTCATAAATTGGGTAAGACTATTCAAGGACGCTATGATGATGTATCGATGTTATATGCTAGATGATCAGGAACTAGTGAAAGTTCATCAGTAATTTAAATTGTTGCCCGCAGTGTCACTAGTAGAGCAAATGATATTTAAAGATATAATTGTTTAACTAATGGCGTCTAAAAAATAACAATATACCGACAAAATTCTAATTTAGAATTTTTTTGAAAATTAACGTATTATTTTATATTATTTATATACTCGTATTTGCAATACTTTTTTTAAGGTGGCATGAACTTAACTTTTCAAATATTTATTGTCAGACATGGACATAACGCCGATCACGGTCCACCGGTATATCGACAAAAGATTTTATGATCGCCTAAATTAAGAAAACGGTGTTGTAATTTCAAAAAATATACTCGTATCTGTATATATTATTATATTTATCAAATTTAAGGGGTTATACGCAGTTAGAATAAAAAAAAAATTGATTTTATTTCGTTTGCATTTCCGGAATGTATATTTAACTGATAATATTCTCTGAAAATTTCAAATCGATCCGATAAGTATTTTCCGAGATATATGCATATTTGTAAAGACGTCTCGGACTGTTAGAAAGTAGGTGGAGTACAGCTGCTCTTTTCTTTCTTTGTATTCCTAGGTATAAATTACCTTATGAAGGGTTCATTCTATACCTGAAGGCTAAATCGAGTTATTTCTTGTACGAAATAAGTGAACATCATTTCAAATAGTTCTGCCACGTTGTACAGTTGTACACCATGTAAGTAAAAAAAAAAAATTATCTATGTGTAAACTTCTTCCGAAACTTTAAACGCGTTTTTCTGAAAACTATGTTTTCCAAGTCGGTGACCCAGATTTCTAAAAAACGGCTTAACCGATCGGTTTGAAATTTTAACACAACCTTCTCAGATATATTCCTCAAGTATTAATCGAAGGAATAAGATTTCGGATAATTATTTCTATATATTTTTTTAATTTTACGTGGCAATTTTGGTCGAAAGCCGCCATTTTGTCAAAAATCGAAATTTCGATTACTACTTCGATCAGCACCTTTTTTTGAAAGACCTTCAGGAGATCGTCTGCAGGAGCACACCAGATTAATATTTTTACAAAATTAGTGGCATTATAAACTTAGATGTTGCCACTAAATGTATCAATACTTTTAGTTTTTGTAAAATAAAATAAGTTTTTACAAAATTTTTTTAAGAAAACATCTTTTTTTTGGCCTTTTAACTGCGTATAATCCCTTAAATTATCTAAATTGTCAATTCAAACCGTCCTGGTTCAAAAATAATTAATTAATTTCCGTAAGTACTTTCTTTTGTCTCTTTTAAAATATCTAATTTGTAACTTACTTGCACAAGAGAGTTCACAGTGAGTTGAATTGAATCGGCGATACTTCGTATTTTAGCTTCACCAACTCTTGGGAATCAAAATTTTCGATAGAAAATATAATTAAATCTAAATATCATTCCTGTAGCATAAACTTCCATTTGACGTCATATGTACGATTAGCGGTTAGTTATTATATACCGAGATATATCAAATTAATAGATAGTAAGTAATGCTGTCCTCGAATATGTTGAATACTCTTGCAATTTGAATTTATCATAATTTTTAAGCGAGAAAACAAAACAAAAGAAAAATTTTAAAATCGTTATTCCCCAGGAAAAACATGCTAGAATCAAAGTTTCTAGTAAAATATAATAAATAAATTTAGTTATACAAGGATATTCTTACAAGTTGAATTTATCATATTTTTTAAGCGAGAATACAAAAATAGTCTTTTTTAGCTCAAGAGACATTTTAACATCGTTACTCTAAAGGAAAAAATGCTAGAATGAAAGTTTGTAGCAAAATATAATAAATAAATTAACTTCTTCTGGGATATTCTTACAATTTGAATTTATCATAATTTTTAAGCGAGAAAACAAAAATTTTCTTTTCTAGCTCCAGAAAAATGTGACAATGTTGTTCCATGCGAACTATTGTATGGAACAGCCCTGTAAAAGATAGCTAAAAACTGTAATATTTAAATGAAAGTATCATATTTACTTTTAATAATACTTACTGTAATATCAATTCTACTCTTTTTTCACAACAAATACCATCTGTGATTTTATGTTTTTTTATTGTAGACGTCCCCTTCAATACATAGTCGAACCGAAGAGGATTCACACGCGTGTATTTAAAAAACTGTGCTACAATATTTTGCTTAATTATTATAATTCGAAAATATATGTAGTAAAACACACATTTTTTCCGATCACGATTTATTTTGCGAGTTTTGAATTTTCTCGTTTTTCTTGGTTGAGGTATAATATTATCACCTTCATTATCGGCATCATCACTTAACAAATATACAGCCGCCGCACACAATGTTACTGAACATAACAAAAATGTTTCCTTGTCTATAGTTTTATGTAGCTAAATACAATATACAACAAACCAAGAATGTCTCAGAATGGCGCGAAATTAATCGGTCATGTCGGGCACGTATAGACAAGAACAGGCATCTGTTCATCTTTTCCTTCGTATTACACTCTGTGATCAGTGCAAGATATAAATTCCCCAAATGAAGTTCTCTGTTTGCTATGCTAAACTTCGCTGTGTCAAATTATTTTCCATGTTCTCTCCATCTTAATAGATCAAATTCTTTAATTAACTTGTTAAATTGGTAAGTTTTACTATCAATTACTTGTTTTGAATAGTCATTCACTTTGTATAATTTTTTTGTAGCATACAAATGGCCAAAATTGTGTGCTGAAACGTCGCTGTTAAATAATAAAACAAAATAAAAGTTGTTTTAATTTTATTATCCAATTTAAGCCAGAAATCCAATTAATAATCAAAATTTTGAAATTAATAGTTTTTTTCGTCTGGAACTGTGATATTTTTTAAAATTACAAATCTGAAAAATGTCGCTCCCTTCTTCCCCTTACGTTAATGTTTTATACATTAATGCTGGGTTGCAAGAAAACAATAAAGATCTCTTTAGTTAAAGAATTATTTATCTAGCAACAGTATCAACATGGGCATCCACAGACATTTTTCCAGGGGGGGGGGGGGGCGAGTCGCAAAAAAATCTCAGTTGTACATAAATTTCTAAAATATTTTTTTTTACATAACATAAATACAAATACACATAAAAAATATTTAAATTTGTGAAATAAATTACTAGTCTTCATCGTCTGGGTTGAATTGAACAGGAAGGACAATTTTCTAATAACTCTTCCATAAATTGACACCATTTCTTCAATAAATTCCGATTTAGCAGTTTTACAGTTTTTATTTTCTAATATTTTGTGTCTGTGTATACTTAAACTTAGATTACTCAATCGTTACGTTAGGGAACATGTCGCTAGCTGGCCATAAGAATACTGCTGGAAATTCAGTTTTAGCTTGAATTTATTATCTTTAAACTTATAATTTCATTTTTATTTAATTTATATATACATATAAAATATGAAATTAATTTTGCATGCTTTGTATCGGCACAAATTAGATCTGAAAATGACTAAAATTGTCTCAAAACTATCGATAGCTATGAAATTGACACAAAATTAAACAAATGTTTGTCGTTCAATCTGTCAAAACTGTTCCTTATTTATTATTCCATTTATTTTGACAAATAAAACGTCAAACATATGTTTAATTTTGTTTCAATTTCATGTCTTTCTATAGTTTTGAGGCAATTTTCGTCAGTTTCAAATTTAATTTGTGTCGTTACAAAGTATGTAAAATTAATTTTGTTTATTGGTACAGATGGAGAATGTTATGCCCTTAAAACTTTTATTTCAAGCTTTTTTGCTTCAAATATTTAAGGAAGCAGGAAATTAAAAAATTATAGTTTTACATGTTAAAGTCCTATTTTCGAGAGTCTGGTCACCACTCTAGTTAATATCCAGGGGGGGCTTGCCCCCCTTGCCTCCCCTTGCGGACGCCCATGAGTATCAATAGCGATTTTCTGAAATTTATTGAACCGTTATTTATTAATTATTATATTTGGTAAATACACATTAGTAAAACACTTTATCCAGCCGCAGTGGTGGTAGTGGTAGTAGTGCGCCCTGAAACACATAATTCAGTAAGAATCATAACTGAATAAGGGGTACGAAGTTCAGAACACTTACAGAAGCAACCAGCGCTATGGTGTTCGTTATCCGCGTGATCACCCAGCCCCAGAGCGCCTGCACCAGCCACCGTTTCCAAGGGCACAGACACCTGCACAGATGAACAAGGCTTACGTAATACTAGAGTTCTGTGAGTCATGTAGATGATACTTACAACTATGCTGATGAAGAGGATGGCGAAAACAGCGAGGATTACAGCGAATTTCATTTTGTGTTTAGACCGTGGTTGCTACAGCGATAGATGAGTAGTGGCATAAAAATCACAGCTTATATACCTCTATTCATAATTACTATTTCATTTAATGTAACCAAATTGAATATTTTGTCCAATTTTACGCATCAAGTAACAAGAAATATTTTTTGAAACGGTTTTTAATTTATTTATAATTTTATATAAAAAATATTGTAATAGGAATTATTTAAAGATAATTATAGCAAATTACAGCACATAACTAGTATATATTGCATGGATTTTATCCAGCGAAGCACCTTGTCTACTGTCAATCACAGTGTTAACTTCAACTACAAACCAAAATGAAATTCGCAGCAATCCTCGCTATCTTCGCCATCTTCTTCATCAGCATGGCTGTAAGTACCATGTGTATAATTCGCTGAATTATAGTATTACGTAAGCCGTGTTTATCTGTGCAGGTGTCTGTGCCCTTGGAAGCGGTGGCTGGTGCAGGCGCCCTGGGGCTGGGCGAGGCCGCGGACCACGAACACCATGGCGCCGGCTGCTTCTGTAAGTGTCTCACCGGCCTTTTTCCACCCTGACTGTAACTGTACTATTATTGTTACAGGGAAAACTACCACCACTACCACTACTGCGGCTGGTTAATAAACTCTAATTTGTTAATAATATTAGCATATTATGTAAACAATGTGTCGTTGATGAAATAAAATATAATTAAGTGTTAAATAATTTGTCTATTTTTCATGTTTTATGTTCGTTAGTTTCCAAAACCTTATAATATTACCATTATAAACGAAATAAATGTTTATTAAAAAGATATGATTTATAATAATTATTTTGTTACGAGGCTGTTCTGAATTAGATAATATTTTTGTATAAATTATTTAGTTATTTCATATATCCTAATTTCGTTTTTTGCTTATTTGTAAGATTGGTACATCATACGAGATGTGGTTACAAATAACGAGACTGACGCTGCTACAGAATTCCGCATGCGCCGAACGCCAGCGACCATCAGCTGTTTAGCGTGAAGCCTTCTCTTTCGAATGCAATTCCTCTTGCTTCGGTAAATAGGGATGTGCGATACTAAAAAAGTATCGATACTTGCATAAGGAAAATATCGAATAAAAAGTATCGATACTGATATAGTATTGAAAGAAAAATATCAATATCATCAAATATTGAAAGAAATATATACAGGAAGAAATAAGAAATACTCGTATAATGGTCACTGCGCATGTGCTGTGAATTTAAATTTATACTTTTAAAAGAAGCTTCAATTTAAACTATATTTTTTCGTTTACTGTTATTTTGAAATAAAAAATTTCATATAAAAACGCAGTTACATTTTTATTTTTAGCGGATATTTTTAAAATTTCCGATACTGGGTATATTATCCTGATACTAGTAACGTATCGAAACGAAAGTATACCAGTAGTATTGGAGCATCCCTATCTGTAAACAAATCCGTATAGCCGTAGGGTTCGTTTTCATTCGAGTTGTTTTTAGTTTCGCCGGAAAAATGTTAAGTGCAACATTAGAGTAACGAATTGTTGTGAAATTTCACATGAAATTTGGAAAACTTGCAGAACTCCGTGAAAGAATAAGAAAAAAACGACCCGAATTGTGGAAAGATAAGTCATGGTTTCTCCATCAAGAAAATATGTCGGCTCATTCCGCAATATATTGTGACGAGTTCTTTGCCAACTCGGCGACAAATGTTGACGTTGATTGCTCGGGCGCCAACGGTACCGGATAGCAAGTTTGGAGAATTAGGATCCGGTGCGAAGAAATACAAATTGCTGGTGCGTTTTATTTGATGAAAAAAAACTGGCTGGTACACTGGAGGACAGTTTTGACGGTGGTTGTGTCGGAGGTGATGATAGATGCCACAACGAGGGTCGGTAAACCCGTGAAAATTGATTCCACCCGGTTTTCGTGATCGACGCTGGGCGTCGCGACGCTGATATGACCGGGAGAATGGTCGTAATCGTCTGCCTGGGTTTACGCGAGTACGTAGAGCGCAAAACCGTGGTTTGTTGAAAAACCGACGATGGGGTCCACTAAACAGCGGCTGGTTAGTAGTGTCGGATGGTGAGGAGTGGTTTTCTAACTTTTTTGGAAACTGACGCCTGGCGTCGCGGCGCTGAGTGCTCGGAGATGACGGACGGTGTGTTGATGATCGACGTGAAATCTGCTTTGAAGATTTCGGCGGGGTACCCGAGTTATGGCGGATAACGTGCGGAGTATCGCGACTGAGTGAGTACCCAAAAATGATGGTAACAGGTGCCGGACGCGGTTGACTTCAGTAAATGCGCAACGGTCACCACGGCGGACGTCTTGGATTTCTCGCTTGGACGCCGTCGGAGTGAGATCTGGTGATTTCGCGCAAGTACCCAAAAATGAAAGTGGCACGCGATGGATGGTGGTATCTCGGGAGAAAACGCAAGTGTTACAACCGCACACGCCTTGGATTGCTCTCTCGGGCATGGCGAAAGTAATCTTGGCTGCTTTCGCACAAGTACCAAGAACAGAGGGTGACACGGGACGGACGCTGGTAACCCGTAGAAAAACACAAACGTTACGACTGAGACGCCTAGGATTTCTCGCTTGAGCGTGACAGAAGTAATATTTTGGGCCTTTAAACACGTACCAGAAAAAGGTGGTAACACAGGACGGACGCTGGTAGCCCGGAGAGAAACGCAAACGTTACGACTGGGACGCCTAGGATTGCTCGCTTGGGCGTGGCAGAAGTAATATTTTATGCTTTTAAGCAAGTACCAGAAAAAGGAGGGGGACACGGGACGGACGCTGGTAGCCCAAAGAAAAACACAAACGTTACAACTGGGACGCCTAGTATTGCTCGGTTGGGCGTGGCAGAAGTAATATTTTATGCCTTTCAACAAGTACCAGAAAAAGGAGGTAACACAGGACAGGTTGGGCGGAACTTGGGGAAAACGCAACGGTCACCTCGGCAGGTGTCTTGAATTGCTCGCTCAGACACCGGCGAAGTGAGACCTGGTGAACTTACCAAGTTACCCAAAAAAACGGAAGTAACAAAACAAAACCTCTAGGAAGCGCACGACACGGTACGGAAAAACAACAGGAGTGCGGTTGCTTACCTAGTGGACGGAGAAGACGACTTCTTCTCGACGGACGGTAGAAACTTTCAGGTGACTCGCAATCTCTCAGGTTTGCACGCTCAGAGACGGATGATCTGACTGTCATCTGTGATGGCTGAGGGCCCGGTTTATATACTGTTTCCTTAATCATTCCTGTCCCAGGATGTTGTCGGCGGCTCGCACAATGCTGAAGGATAGGATGTTTTGGTTGAATTTGGAAACTGGATCACGTGAATTTGGATTTGGTTCAAAAGTAGGAAATCGGGTGGGATGGATAGTATTCTGTCCGCGGTGAACAAGGCGCGCGAGTACGGGCCTGCGTTCGCGAGTTATTCGCGATTCCGTGACTCGCGCTTTCAATCCGCGGATTCGGAGCCGAAAACCATTGTGACGAGTACGCTTCGTCACAATATATATATATATATATATATATATATATATATATATATATATATATATATATATATATATATATATATATATATATGTGTAGGTTTAGGATGGCTAGCGTGAAAACAAATTCAACTTCAACAGTAACAAAATTATTATTAATGATCAAATAATACAAACAATAACTATTTATAGTATGGTAATTGTATGAACAATGCTTTTAAAAATGTCTTTTACAATATTTTAACTTAAACGTCATACGTCGTTGTGTTTCGTCTTTTCTTCACTCGCGATGAATGTGATTGAAACGAAAGTAGTGTATCGGGAACGCAATTGTGTGCAATATATATGTATTTTCAAAAGCAAGCGCAGGGCGACACTCTCTCACACACACACATATATATATATATATATATATATATATATATATATATATATATATATATATATATATATATATACAGATTAGATTAGATTCTTTATTAAATTCGTACCTTTCAGTTTAGAATTCTACATTTTTAATTATACAATAAAAAATAAATAAAAATTAAGGCGTATTATAATAAGTGTTTTGTCTGTAGTTATTTATGTATATGTTACAAAATATGTACAGTTAGTATTACTATTTTAATATTTCTTCTCTTCTGTTTTTTACTCTTCGGATCCATGCTTCTCCACTCCCTAATTCGTTTAATACGTAATAAATGCTGTGCTCGTCTCTTGCTAGTTCTCTACAGTTGTACATAAGATGTTGAATTGTCTCGCTACCTTGTTGGCATAAACGGCATTTTCGTTCATTTTCGTCAAGCCAGTACTTGTTACCAATTACCTCATTTTCACATCTTAGTCTTGCTATCGCTTTTATATTTTTCTTATTCTCCTTTATAAGATAGATTGGCGTGTTTGCAGTTCGTAAGTGTTTATATACTGGATTATATTTTGACTCTGTTATTTTATTGTTCTGTTCCTGTTTCTGTAGCTGTTTATCTCTTCTTTTCAGTTCTTCATTTATTTCGATGTTGTTATTTCTGTATATTTCTACTTGGGTTACTGAATATCCATTTCTTTCGTAGTATTCTCTTCTTTTAGTATCCCATTTATTTCCTCCTGTATTTCTTTTTTCATTTTTCATCGTTTGTTTCCAACATTGGTATAAAATACTCTCTATGTCGTATTTTCTTATTTTTGGATTATATTTTGACTCTGTTATTTTATTGTTCTGTTCCTGTTTCTGTAGCTGTTTATCTCTTCTTTTCAGTTCTTCATTTATTTCGATGTTGTTATTTCTGTATATTTCTACTTGGGTTACTGAATATCCATTTCTTTCGTAGTATTCTCTTCTTTTAGTATCCCATTTGTTTCCTCCTGTATTTCTTTTTTCATTTTTCATCGTTTGTTTCCAGCATTGGTATAAAATACTCTCTATGTCGTATTTTCTTATTTTTTCTTCATATATATATATATATATATATATATATATATATGCGTGTGTGGGGGTGTGTGTGTATAAGAAAGTATCGATAATAGTAAATATTAAACAGATTTACTAGGTGAGGCTATGAAATAACGATACGAGACAGTATTGACATTTTAATTTGATTCCCTACCTATTTACTTATTATCACCTTCAATATACACTCCTCCTCTATACCTACAACGCTCCATGCGAATCTTTCATTGTTCAAAACAGTGCTGAATATCTTCTTCTGTTCTTCTATCAGCTCCTTCACGACGCGTGGCGCTTTCTCCTTCACAGCTTAAATGGACTCAAATCTTGTCCCTTTTCAGACAAATGTCAACTTAGAAAACAGATAAAAGTTGCACAATGCAAGATCCGGCGAATAATGCGGATGGTCCAGTACTGGGATGCTGGACTTGGCTAGAAACCCGTTGACAGACATTGCGGAATGAGCCAACATATTTTCTTGATGGAGAACCCATGACTTGTCTTTTCACAATTCGGGTCATTTTTTTCTTATTCTTTCATGGAGTTCATCAAGTTTTCCAAATTTCATGCGAAATTTCACAACAATTCGTTGCTCTAATGTTGCACATAACGTTTTTCCGGCGAAACAAAAAACAACTGAGAACGAACCCTACGGCTATACGAATTTGTTTACAGAAGCGAGAGAAATAATTAAATAATTTAAACAATAATATTATCAAATTCAATTCTAAAACAGCCTCATAATAAAATGATTATTATAAATCATATCGTTTTAATAAACATTTATTTCGGTTATAATGGTAATTTTATAAGGTTTTGAAAACTATCGAACATAAAACATGAAAAATAGACAAATTATTCAACATTTATTTATATTTTATTTCATCAACGACACATTGTTTACATAATATGCTAATATTATTAACAAATTAGAGTTTATTAGCCAGCCGCAGTAGTGGTAGTGGTGGTAGTTTTCCCTGTAACAATAATACTGTTAGGGTCAGGGTGGAAAAAGGCCGGTGAGACACTTACAGAAGCAACCAGCGCCATGGTGTTCGTGGTCCGCGGCCTCGCCCAGCCCCAGTGCACCTGCACCAGCCACCGCTTCCAAGGGCACAGACACCTGCACAGATAAACAAGACTTACGTAATACTATAATTCAGCGAGTTATACAGATGGTACTTACAGCCATGCTGATGAAGAGGATGGCGAAGATAGCGGCGACGACAGCGAATTTCATTTTGGTATATAGTTGAAGTTAACACTGTGATTGACAGTAGACAAGATGGTTTGCTGGATAAAATCCATGCAATATATACTAGTTATGTGCTGTAATTTGCTATAATTATCTTTAAATAATTCCAATTAAAATATTTTTTATATAGAAAAAAATTATAAATAAAACCGTTTCAAAAAATATTTCCTGCTACTTGATGCGTAAAATTGGACAAAATGTTCAATTTGGTTTTTAAAATAAAATAATAATTGTGGATAGAGGTATATAAGCTGATATTTTTGTGACACTAATCATCTATCTGCTGCTTTATTGTATAATAAAGTTTGTCGGCTGAAGGAATCTAATTTAGGGTTTTAAATTATTTGTTCGATACTATAGCTCTAAGTTATCTACCCCATGAATAAAATTGAAGTATTTATGCATCATACTAGTGCATACATTGAATATAAACAATTAATTTCAAAAAATTTATTATTAATTGGATTTCTGGCTTAAATGGGATAGTAAAATTGAAAAATTTAAACAAGTTTTATTTTATTATGTAACAGCGATGTTTCGGCACAAATAAGTAATACAAAATGAATTACTATTTATGACAAGTAATTGATAGTAAAACTTATCAATTTTACAAGTTATTTAAATAATATTAACTATTAAGATGGAGTGAACATGGAACATAATTTGACACAGCCTAGTTTAGCATAGCAAATATAGAACTTCATTTGGGGAATTTATATCTTGCACTGATCACAGAGTGTAATACGAAGTAAAAACTGAACATATGCCTGTCCTTGTCTATACGTGCCCGACATGACAGATTAATTTCGCGCCATTCTGAGACATTCTTGGTTTGTTGTATGTTGTATTTAGCTACATATAACTATGGACAAGGAAACACTTTTAATATATGCAGTAACATTGTGTACGGCGGCTGTATATTTGTTAAATAATGATGATGATAATGAAGGTGATAATATTACACCTAAACCAAGAAAAAAAATCTGGCGTGGTCACCACACGATTTTCTTATACACTGCATATTTAATATTCAGAATATAGATCAATGAAATTGATATAGCGTCAATAACGCTGAATTGAACACTCCTTGCATTTGACAATTATTATTTGACATATAAATGTTAAACATGTTTATGTTTTTTATTTCTATTACTACAATGATTATTGGAATATATTATTAAATATATAAATTAGTTTTTCTCAAAATTAGACGCAAATACAGGAAAATTGCAAATAACACTTTATATTTCAAATATTTTTGCATCTTTTACATCTTTTATTTGAAACTTTTTTTCGTAACTGATTCCATTTTTGAAATAAATGGAATTTACTGTATTGTGTCTAGTAAACTTCCTCTTCCGCTTTTTCAATCAACTCAGCTCTTCGTATTTTCATGAAACTTATTATTAGCAAGTTTCGTTAACAAATCTTATTTCGTTCATGAGATATTGCACACTCGGACACACATCCATCCATCCACAAACACACACAGATATCATTGAGAAAATGATTAAAACGGAGTCAGTGGACCTCAAAACACGTATTTCCGCGAAAATCTCATCAACGATTTATTTCACGATTCCAATACTTCCTTATACTGTGTATAAGAAAGTAAAAACATTAAATCACAGATTGTATTTGTCCTGCAGAAAGAGTAGAATTGATATTACAGGAAGTATTATTAAAAGTAAATATGGTTCTTTCATTTAAATATTACAGTTTTTAGTTATCTTTTACAGGGCTGTTCCATACAATAGTTTGCATGGAACAACCCTGTCACATATCACTAGACTCTTAGGACAGTTAAAAAATAATAAGGAAAATCTGTGATGTCATATTCACTTTCCTCAGTCCACACTACTTAAAGACAAAAGACAATACATACTGCCCACAGAGCTCTGTTGATGGAGAACATGATCAGGACTTGGCGTGATATCGCTTGGCATCGAATAGAGCAGTGGACGTTAACTTGGTCCCTACCGCCCACTAATGAGCTTTCAAGCTTTTATAGTGGACGGTGGGGTTTTTTGTCCGTCGCAACAAATTGCTGACAATTTCGCGAATTTGACTTTTTAATTTATTTTTTAATTATCTCTAAACGTAGTAGATACTAATACGCGAGACAAGGAAACAACGAATGTAGTACGCATAACATAGGCCAGATATCCAATATTTAGTGTCGCAGCATTAGCCACAAGGATCGCATTACATAATTATTAATTAAAGGTAATTTCACTTTATAGTTTTCACATGTAACTTTCTTTTTCTTCAATTTCAACAGCTTCCTCACTAAGAATGGAGACGCATCAAATTAAAAAAATTACAGTATTATAAACAAACATAAGGGGCGTTACTATACATCGTCCATGGTTGACATATAACAATAAAACAAAAATGCTGTAATAGTTATTTTTATAACAAGTGCCGAAAAAGGCTCGTTACGTGCACGAGCATGTAACCTTTTTCGGCACCTGTTATAAACAACATTTTTCCTATAACTGTGCGATTTAGTAAATCACTAAAATATTATTAAAATTTATAAAATTTTAATGACATTACATGAGAACGATGTTTTACGGCGTTGCTATGGTTTGTTTGTTGATTGCTTGCACATTGTTCTACGTTATTTAAAAATATTTCACTTACGTCAAGATAATTTCTTCAAAATCATCTTGATTGGAATAGTACAGTGAGTGATTCTTCTTTATCATTAACACCTCCAAAGATACTTGAAGCTCCAGATCATACTATGTTGGAGTTGGATCTATTTTCGACAATGACAATCAACCTGCTGCTGGTACTTCTAAAGCTTCCGAAATTGTTGTCAATAATATTACTGTTAATAATATGAACAGGTACGGAAGAAATCAATGTTTCTTTAGACACAAAAGTTTCCATTTTACATTATGTCAATATAAGCAACTGTAACAACTGTGTTAATAATATACACAAACAATAAATATGATGTATATCACTTACTCTTTAAATAAAACCATTTATCGATATATTTTACTTTGTTCGGTTCTTTTTATTAGTTGTCTACAGATTAGATATACTGCAAATTAAGGTTACGTTTATAAACGTCAAAATATACTACTGCATATTTACTAGCGCTGGTTCACCGTATCTTCTACTTCCATAAGCGTATGTGGCCAAATTATGAAATCCGCGCTCGGCGCGAAATTTAAATCGCTGTCAAAACAATTTTCTTTTGACAGTTACGTAATGAAGCACTTTCCGCACTAGTGTTTCTTTGCTTTCGGAAACGCACTTGGTCTGCATTCATCTACTTTCCATACGTAACCAAGGCAATTATAGTTACGTAATAACAAAGAAATCGCACAGTTGTAGGAAAACACATTTATACAGCACTCTCGTGGCGTTTACTGCAATTATTTACTCGAACTACTACGAAATATAATGAAAATGCACGAAAACCATAGACAATTGAATTTTGATCAATTCTATGCTGTGCTAAATTTTGTTAAGTGCACTGTGTCATTATAAATACATACATACATTTTCATATAACCAAATTATAGGCTATGCTGTGCTAAATTATTTTCTATGACTATGTCAGTTTTTTAACTGAGTTTATATGCACCTTTATAGTTTGGTTGAACTTGAACCTAATTAAATATAATTATTTAGTTCTGCATGGTATTAACATATACAAGTTTTAATGATTTGTAAGATACCTACACCATCAAATAATTATGCAACTTTTTGCGTTATTACACAATAACGCAAATAGTTGCATAATTGCATAAATATAAAAAAATGTTTTTCATATAGATAATCTACTTTTAATATTCAGTCTTTCTACTATTATTAGTAAAGCGCGGAGTTTAGTACATAAACATTTGTGACAGGTACATGGTACATTCCTAACCGAACATATTACAAACGTTACTACTAACCTAATAAATTTGCCATATAATATTAGATTTTCTCCAAATTAAAAATGTACGATCAACGGAAAAATATTGTAGCTAACTCATGTGTTCATTGGCGAATAATAATCTCGACAATTAAAGCGCTTGTTACGTTCTCGCGTAAAAATTTCTCGATTATTGATCGCCCACACATACTAGTTAGTTAAATAACTATTAATTTTGTATTTTTTATTGACTATCATTATTAAACAGTCACATTGAACAAAAATATAGTATATTGTGTAGCTAGTAAGAAAAATTATATATTCTCTGCCAATTGTGACGGTGGCAAATTTGGGACGAAACCACATGAATCTAGAAATATTCACTTTTCCTACGTATTACATATAATATTCTTTATTCGAAAGAATTATAGAAAAAAAAATTATTTAAATCTTCCTAAGTTTACATATGTCTCACCAACTGACTACTACGAATTAATTCTCAAATATTATTAGTGCTAGTGAAGCTCCCCTGTTTTATACTAGACAATACTATAATAAACCCTTGTGTTCATTTTTAGGAAAATGCCCCCGAAACGACCAAGTTTAACATGGTAAAACAGTTTTTACTGCTGAAAAGAGTAATTGACTGGCGAGCCTATTAGACGTTTTTTTGTAACAGACAAAAAAAAATTCCAAATTATTCTTTGTAAAACTCGTTCTTTTATATGTAAAGACCACTTTATAGGAAGAAAATGATCTTTCTACGTTACAAAGATGAAATAGGGCAAAATTTGTATATCAATCAATACTATTGTGATTTATTGGTTAAAATTATTATTACCGGTGAAATGCGCAAGAGATTTTCGCAACATATTTGCCGAAAAATGACGCTGGTTTATTTATTAAATTATAGTTACAGCATAGTGTAATTAACGGTTGATCTATTTTAGGCAGATTTTTTTAGATTTTCAACATAAAAGATTGAGATGTTTAGGCGAAAAAAAATTAATATGTAAAAATAAATAATAAAACATAAATTTGAAACAAACACTTTGAGAAAATGAAATAATAACATTAATATTTTGATATGATTAGAAAGTAGCAATAACGAATGCAGCGACATTGTCCGATCAAATCTTATCAATCATTACTCGACGAGCATTTCGTTTTCTTTCTCGTCTCAGTTATTTAGACTTCGTAGTTCAGTTGCGTAGTGTAATAACAGTAAGTGAAATAATTATGATTATTTTTTGACGTTTCTCAAAACCAATGAAATGCTTCATTGTATGTCACGTGTCTGCTTTTTAACCAATCGTGTTATTATTATACTGAGAATAAAGCTCTTGTAATTATTCCCGGGAATTAATCTCTGTACGTGCTTTTTTTTCTGACAAATGACAGGTAGTTGTCAAATAATTATTTAAAATTATCAACGTAAAAATGTGTGGAAAAAGTAGCTTTATTTCCATTTCAGATACAGAAAGTCACCAACAAATTTTAAAAACAACTTAGATTAATAAGTAATCATTCGATATGAACCGAGTTCAAAATCTTTTAAGTTGGATGAATCGACCTCAACAGCTAAGTCAAAAAATAATCTAATTAAATATAACTCGAGAGTTGGATAAATTAGAAAAAAATTCTCCAGTATCTTTCTCAAAGTTGTTGTCATTTGGCAATAGCCACTCAAGTCCTACGAGTTTTCATGACTATTGCCTGGCAACAAGTTTCGAAAGATCTGTCAAATTATTTTCAATTTATTCTCACTCTCTTGTTATATTATTACTGAAGATTAATTTCTACTATAATGGACAAAAAAAAAACAGATTCTTTCAAAATGTGTGCTCTGAAAAGTATGGATGTATAGAATTTATCTTATTATTTATTACAACACAGTTTTAAAATGAAAATAACCGCTGATCCGAAACGTCTTCGTAATAGTCATATTTTGATTGTTGTTAACCCGCAACCAAACAGGTTGCAGACGTCTTCTCTAGAGGTTTTATATTTTTGTTTAATTTGTTTGTTACTCTATACAATTAGGTATTGCGACATTTGTTGAGCGACAGATTCGAACCTGGAACTTCACGGATGTCTTACAGCAAAACATATAGCTCTAAAACGGTCGACAAATACACCGACAACCATTATCCCAAAAACAATAAATAAAACAAAAATGGTTATTTGCAATACTTAAAAAGATTTTTTAATTATTTGTACAAAATAATATAAATAATTAACATATATATATACTAAACAGTTCACATGCAGGCACACATCATTATCTAGATCTAGTAGCGGTATCCTGCGTTTCCACTAGCACCATGTCCACCTTGTCCACCATGACCGCTTTGTCCACCATGACCACCTTGTCCAAATCCTCCTTGTCCGCCATTGTAGTTACCACCATCTCCTCCGCGGTGACCTCCACGTGCCTCCTCGGCGGCGTTCTGCTCCAAAGAGCGCAGGATGGCCTCTGGGATTGGGGGAGGAGTGGGTAGGTGTGCACCCTGGGGCTGAAAACCGTTCTCGTCGGCTACATAATTGACGGTGTACTGTTGGCCGTCGTCGCCGGTGTAGCTGTACGAGCCGCGCACCTGCTCCCCTTGACCAGCCTCTTCAGCCTGGATGCCATTGCCGGTCTCGTACGCATAGTGATATGAGCCATCGCCATTGTTCTCATTGTCGAAGCGTAGGATGGGTGTATCGTTTTCGGGGTTGCGAGCACCGTGTCCACCGCGGCCGCCAGAGTTGTAGTTGCCACCGTGCGCGGGGGCTCCATAAGCTTGACCGGGTCCACCAGCACCGCCACCGTGACGTGGAGCGGCCAGGAAGTTGCTGCCACCGGCGGTGCGTGCGCTACCCGGGGGTAGATATGTGTTGTCCAGGCTAGCGGGCATTGCCGTGGACGCCACCACACATAGTGCCAATACGAACTGAAAATTGTAAAAATTTATATTATATTGTGTATTATATTATTTTTAATATTTTCAATAATACTATTTATCGACTCATTATAATACACAAACTTGAAATTATTAGAAGTATTTAAAGAATATGAATACAAATACATAGATAATATTAATGACAGGTTCACACTTTGGTTGGCAGTAACATGTTTAAACTGAAAATTAATTCCAACGTTATTTCAATTTTAATGTAATTGCGTACCAGTTTCATGATGCTTGTGAGATTCACGACTAACAACAGGTGAATGATGCTTCTGCAACTTTTAATCCGCTATTTATATTAAATCATCTGTACCGAATGCTCTAGTATTCTACATAAATTGGGTAAGAATTTCCAAGGACGCTATGAAGATGAATCGCTGCTATATGCCAGGTAATCAGGAACTAGTGAAAGGTCATCAGTAATTTAAATTTTTGCCGGCAGTGTCACTAGCAGAGTAAATACTACATGGTATTGAAAGTTACAGTTTTTAGTTAGTGGCGAGCAATGTTGCCATTTTGGAGATTTTGTCGCTAAATCTAGAAACTTAAAAAATTAGAACGCCGTTAATAAAAGATTTTGCAACCTGTCTCAATTCTAGAGTTTTAGATAGAACGCTAGCGTCATTAATGGAGATATTATTTATTTTCTCCAATCTGTGTTCTCGAATATGGTACAACTTCTAAATATATTATTTAATTAATAGATATTCAAACAATAATATTGCTGTTAAAAATTACACGATTCACTATTTAATCCTAAACAAATTACAAGTTTTGATGACTAAATTTTGTTTGAACTATCAAATAAAGATTATAAATACTGCAGACGTGAATAGCTGACAAGAGGCAAAAGGAAGTCATTTAAAAATAAACATCACCAATATATGGTATATAGTATTTTCTGTGCCCAAAACCACAACATAACCAAATGTACCGGAAGGAATACGATGTATGCGTTACTCTTTTTTTATAGAATAAAAATAATAAATATATATATATAAATATATAAGATTTATTTGTATTTAGCGATTTCTGAAAAATAAGCTGTTTATTTTTTTATATAAATGTAATAGTTTTTTGAGGTGGCATGAACTAACTTATTAATTTTTTTTCCTATTACATTCTTCTTTTTTGCTTCATGAAATAATTGCAAAATTAAATTGGACAGTACTATCTTCTGTACTATAGCTATGAATTTATAAAAATTTAAAATTAGATGCAGAAAAATATATGAATAAAACCATCAATTAATTAAACTATTCTAAAAATTAATGTTTTAAAATTTGGGATAAATTTTTTAAATTAATATGCGTATAAGAAACTGTCGATAATTAATAAATAGGGGTAGGATGTATCAATCCTACAAATAAACAAATACTAGCTATATATGTAACAAGTACATAATGTAGGACTTTATTGGATGAGTCGTAATTTTTAGTCGAGCGAACGAAGCTGATAAATAAATCCGATTTAAAATCCGATTATGTACGAGTTACATACAAAGCTTTATGTTCGACTGCCATAAAGGAGATTTATTTTCTTAAAATATGTTAATGTGAAATTCTTAGTTGTATCTCAAAGTGCTCTTTGTTTTTATTTTTGTTTAACAATGTTTTGTATTATCATGAAATTGTCAAATATGTCAAACAAAAGTCAAAAATATATTCATACTGCCTCAAGAAGAATTGCAAAAAAAGGAAAAGAAATTGCATCCAATGAAAAGGAATTAATAATTAAGTATAAAAATTATTTTTACTTAAATTTTTTTCTTCTTTTTTAAGTGCTGCTTTATGGACACTTATTAGTGTCATAAATCAAGTAGTTATGGTACAGTCGAACTTAATTGAAATAAAAATGTATTAAATTAATAAATGATCTAAATAATAATATTCTTAAATTAAATTATATTTCTAAAACAGCAATATTTAATATTAACACTATAAATTAATAATATAACAGTTTAAGAAATACTTATTCCGATTATTAGTGCTTAGTAGTACTAAAATTACCATGTGGCTGCCCCCTAGGTAGTAATATCTTTGGGAGCCACGATTTGACTTACCGAGATTTGCTACGGACATGTGTCACACTCAGTAACGGGTAAAAGACGATATATTTATTTTATTACTAATTTTATAAGATTTGGACCCTAACGAACTTAAAATATGAAAAATAGACAAATTATTCAATATTTAGTTATAATGTACAGTTTATTTCGTCAACATCTCAATATTTATATAATATGCTAATATTATTAACAAATTAGAGTTTATTAACCAGCTGCAGTAGTGGTAGTAGTGGTAGTTTTCCCTGTAACAATAATAGTATAGTTAAAGTCAGGGTGGAAAAAGGCCGACGAGACACTAATAGTGTATTCCGAAAATGAACCACACTAACCATGGTTAGTTTTTTCAGTAACCGGTTTCATTACGGAACACGGTTTTTGAAAATTGTGGTTAGTTTTTAATAATCAAACTAACCGTGCTCGAGCGGCGGTTAGTTTGGTAACCTCACAGCTGTTGTTGACAAGTTTGAAATGTGTTTGGCGGCTTTTGCAGTGTTTGTGGTTTTTTGTCTTATAAAACTATATTTTTATGATGACTGATAAATAAACATGTGATACAAAATGTATTTTTATTATTTATCAGTATATATTCATATTAGATGAATTTATTACTTGTTCTGAAGCTCATATTTACTTTTTTCTTTGTGTTATTTTTTTATCCCTATATTTAAGTGTGTGATGCAGACTACAATATTTTTATAATATAAACATTTTTCCATATTAAATAAATTTCACATTTCGAAACTCATCTGTCAAGTGACAACTGTCATCGTGAAAGTGTTCCGTTATGTCATTCTAACCGTAACCGTGGTAAAATTGAACCGCACCGTGGTTCTTTTTCGGAATATACTATTACAAAAGCAGCCGGCGCCGTGGTGTTCATGGTTCGCGGCCTCGCCCAGCCTCAGGGCGCCTGCACCAGCCATCGCTTCCAAGGGCACAGACACCTGCACAAATGAACAATGCTGATGAAGAGGATGGCGAAGATAACGAGGACGACGGCGAATTTCATTTTGAGTTTTTAGTTGAAGTTACGGTAGTTCTAGTGTGACGGTGGCGCCATCGGTTGTCGAGTGACGAAACTTATGCTAAAAAAAATATAAAAATTGAATAAAATAAAGGTTTTATATCTTTGAGCGTAAGAGCGAATAAGTTAAAATCTGATAATAGTAATTAATTTGATGTGATTGTTACTTACTTGTTCTGTGAATTCCTTTCTTGTTGTGAACTACTTTTATGGACTGGCAAATCTGTTGCCAGTTATAATCCACCTCACTTATTTAGAACTGATGAGAACCTAGTTAATTGAAAGGATTAATAAAACGAACTTTGATATTTAAACATTTAAGATATTATAAAATGAATAAGGGATAAAATATAAAACACTTGAACAAACTAATATGTGTGAAAACAGTTTTGATTAAAAAATTAAGTTGCACTAATTAAAATAAAACCTAAGTGAATTCGCGCCATCGCGTCTTGTAAAGATGTCCGCACATCTTTACACGTAGAGTCGTTGTTCTTGACTGACTTGGCTATCCCAAACACTTGACATCCTCTGACATCTGGAACCCATTTCCACAGATGTCTCAAGTGTTTGGGGCTGTGTGATCTGACGCAAAGGCACTGCTGCCCCGGCGAACACGAAAAGTTTCTAGAATTCTTAGAAAATTAACTAATAACTGTCACTTTTATAAGTTAATGTCCTATATTTGAAAACATAAAGTTTTCACATTCACACGAAAGGCCATGTGGCCACTAGCGTCAAATTACACGAAGCCAAGCTTTTATCTGAAGCAACATACAATAATGAGATAGCTCATATTGTTACATTATCATGAATTGTTAGCAGGTTGTTGGTCTAGTGAATTTTCAAATACTGTACCATCGTGTGGTGTTGCCATTATAAATTGGAATTCTTAATTTTTCGTTAAAAACAAAGCTTTGCATGATTATATATCCATTACTAAACGATAAAAAACTTTCTCCTTCTGATACAATATACATCGATAGTTCTAGAACATCATACTAGTTTTTCAAATGAAACTGCAAATTTTTAGAGGTACACAATCCAAATATGTTACAATTGGCAATACAATTCCGGAGATCTTTTTATTCCACAGTTGGCACAACGCCAGGTAAATGCTATTTGACATTTCTAATAAATACAAATAGGTTATGTCAGGAGTCTGATAGCTTTCAAAGTAATAAAAATACTTTAGAGATAAATGTACTCAAATTTAAATTTTCAAATGTCACTGTCAACAACAGGAAATGAATTTATGTATCAAGTATTTTTTTATTGTCAACTGTAACAAAATTCCTTTTGATCACTCTGTAGTTCCCATACTGAAGATTTACTATGATTACCCTTCTCGATATACACAACTCACTATGATCGGCAAACGCAGACTTCTCATTAATAAGCTTTTAGTTAACTTTTTTTTCTACAACATACGTCTGATACATCTTTGATATTTTATACATGACAGTTTGTTGTTAAGCTTTTATGGACTTAGTCCCAGTTAAAATTCTCAAATCTGATCTGAATACATTTCTTATCCTGCGGATCTGTATTTCAATATTCTAAAACAGGATGTCTCTATTGCTTGTAGATGCTGGGCTCACGTTTAAAATATTTTAAATTTTATAGTTCCTAAAAAAATAAAATAAATATATCTTCAAATATTATTAATGCGATTTCATTTTGTTTCAAATTTTATCTCTATTCCCTTTTATCGTTTAAGGTAGTTCTAGTGTGACGGTGGCGCCATTGGTTGTCGAGTGACGAAACTGACGCTCAAAAAAATATAAAAATTGAATAAAATAAGTGTTTTATACCTATTATGATTTAAATATCATGAATTGTTAACAGGTTGTTGGTCTAGTGAATTTTCAAATACCATACCACCGTGTGGTGTTGCTATTATAAATTGGGATTCTTAATTTTTCGTTAAAAACAAGGTTTTGCATGGCTATATATCCATTACTAAACGATAAAAAACTGTCTCCTTCTGATACAATATACATGGATAGTTCTAGAACATCATACCTACTAGTTATTCAAATGAAACTGCAAATTTTTAAAGGTACACAAATCAAATATGTGCGATTCTGAATGATGATCGCCATAAGCCCCGTGTATAAAAACTCCACTTTACAAGCGAATATATTTGTTCACAGACGATGAATGTGTTTCATATTTTAACAGGATGCGTATGACTATCCAATGTTTACGTGCGCCAAATTCCATTCAGATCTGCAAAAAAAAATCACGCTAGAATTACCTTGACACTGTGACTGACAGCAGACAAGGTGCTTTACTGAATAAATTCCTGCAATATATACCTACATCATATACAAACAGTCGAATATATAATTTTACCCTAATTGTGTCTAAATAAATAATAATAATATATTACAAATTTAAGCAAAAACATTAATTTGAATCAATTATTTTATACTTTATACTGATGCTTCAAGTGTGAAATTTGATTATAATATTAAATTTTGTAATAGTTAACAATTTTCTACTATATAATTTAATAATTATGGAATGAAGTATATAAGCTGTGATTTTTGTGACACTAAGCATCTATCTACTGTAGCAACTCAACAGTCTAAACACAAAATGCAACTCGTCGTCGTTCTTGCTATCTTCGCCATCCTCTTCATCAGCATGGCTGTAAGTATCATCTACATTACTCGCTGAACTCTACTGTTTTGTAAGCCTTGTTAATCTGTGCAGGTGTCTGTTCCCTTGGAAGCGGTGGCTGGTGCAGGCGCTCTGGGGCTGGGTGACCCCGCGGACCACGAACATCACGGCGCCGGCTGCTTCTGTAAGTGTCCTGCACTTTGTACCTTTTATTGAATTATCATTCTAACTGAATTATGTGTATTTCAGGGCGCACTACCACCACCACTACCACTGCAGCTGGCTAAAGTGTTTTACTAATGTGTATTTATCAAATAGAATATTAAAATAAAAGTATGAGATAAAATCAGTCGCTTGATATTAATGTTTTAACATATGATTCATTGTCTCCCACATGTCTCCTAAAATATGTTTTAGTGCTATTTGTACAACTTATTGTATAAAACGTGAACGTATTGGAAGGGATAGCGCGAAGCGTAATTTATAAAATATTTCATATCTAATAAATTTTGCACTTTCAGATGAAATAAAAATAAATAAATATATCATCACGGCTTTTACCCATTATGTAGTATGACACTTTGCCGTAGCAGATCTCGGTAATTGATATATTTTTTCATGTGAACTGTTGTTATCAGCCTGTTAGGTCCAGAGAAATAGAATAGTGGGAGAAGACACTTGAAGCTGCGCGAACCTTGTAAAATTGAAGACCGCCAATTTTAAGGTAGGTTGATGCGGGAAATTTAATAATTCAGTACGGCTAAGCCTCATCACTTACCGAGATCTGCTTCGGCAGAGTGCCACACCCATTAATGGGTAGAAGGCGTGATGATATACTTATTTATTTTATTTTTATCATTTGAAGTATAAAGCGTATGTTTTATATTACTATTTCAAAAGTAAGGTTATTATGAAATAAATGTGACACACAAAAGTAGTATATTTTAATATATTTATATATATATATATATAAGGTACCCTGTAAAATTGTAGTGTATCTTTTGGCTAAATTGAAGAATATATTTAATTGCTTTCACTGGTCTGAATCTATGATGTTCATCAATTATTGTGTCTCATTAAAATGCTCAATTAAACCAGGGAAGAGATTGAAAATGTTTCCATAAAATTGTTGGGCGACAGCATTAATAAAATTGTTGTAAAAACTATCATCATTTGGCAATTTGTACTCTGTAATGAAATAATTTTTCTGATTTCACTTATTATGCTAATAAGACACTTACATATGAAAAGAAATACCGTCCGGTTTAAACCGCCTACTATTAACACATCCTGTCACTAAACAAGACATTTTCAAGGAGTAAAGTTTATATTAATATTTTTCCAAATCTTGTAAATGTAAACAAACACACGTGTACACCTCACACACAACAACTTTAAAAATCGCCGCACCCACACCCATAGCGTTCTCTGAAAATTGGATGCGCACTCGTCCAAGAGTCTTCTCCCACTACTCTATTTCTCTGGTTAGATCACGGCCCACAAAGATATTAGTGGAGAAGAAGCTCAGACAAAACATACCTAGACAAAGTCTGCCGTATTCAAGTCAATGCAGTGTTGTGAAGGAGAAAGAGTTGGAGTAACTTGTGGGTGAGGCGGGTGCGCGGCAAGGAGCGAGTACACTTTGATGTTTTGCAAGTTGCAAATATTTGTGTAATTATTTTTTATATTCAATTACTTACTTTTCATACATCAAAGTAAAGGTTAATTTTTGACATATTAAGTGTTTTGTATACGCACTTTTGTTTTTAAATAAATAAAATGCTCGCGTCTGATATCTGTCATCAACAAAAATGCAACCTGCATAACACCAACTTGTACTAACTCTTTGCCGCGCACCCGTCTCATCACCAAGTTATTCTAACCCATTCTACTTCACAACAAACGCCGTTGTTCTCCGTCTAGTAATGTTTTGTCTGAGAGAAGGAGCCACAGAGGTAATTGTAATGTGTAATTCTCTATGTAATCATGGGCGTCCGCAAGGGGGGGCAAGGAGGGGTGCTCACCCCCTCTGGTTATTAACTAACCAAATACAATACAAATATGTATATATACATAAAATAAAAAATTAAATTATAAGTTTAAAAATAACAAATTCAAGGTGACACTAAATTTCCAGCAGTTCTCTAATGGCAAGCTAACGACATGTTCCCTATCGTAACGATTGAATAATCCAAGTTTATTAAGTATTCACAAAGCCAAATTAGAAAATAAGAATGGTAAAACTGTTAAGTCGGAATTTATTGAAGAAGTGGTGTCAATTTATGGAAGAGATATTCGAAAATTGTCCTTTCTCTTCAATTCAAACCCCTGACGACAAAGAATAATAATTTATTTCACAATTTTCAATATTTTTTTGTTTATTTGTTAGGTATAGTTATATTTAAATAAAATAAATAAATATATCATCACGCGTTCTACCCATTATTGGGTGTGGCACTCTGCCGAAGCAGATCTCGGTAAGTGATATATTTTGCGCGTGAAGTGCGGTTACTAGTCGTCAAATCACATCCCTCATAGATGTTAATGGTGGGTGAGCCACAGGGTAGTTTTTTAAAATGGTGAAAATTGTTTGTTGCCTGTGGGAGTCGAACCAGGGTTCTCAGGATCCACAGGCTAACTTGATACCACTGAGCTAACTACTCCATATATTTATATTTATGTTATGTAAATAAAAAAATATATTTTAGAAATTTATGTATATCTGAGATTTTTTGTGATCCGCCCCCTTCTGGAAAAATGTCTGTGGACGCCCATGTATGTAATTACATAAGTTTTCAAATCCACAGTTCGACACAATACTTCTGTGTTATCCACATCATAAATGAAAATGAAAGTATTTAATGAAATGAAAATGAAGTAGTTATTCTTCGTACTAGTGCAGGGGTCGACAAACTGCGGCTCTTTGGATAGTTGTATGCGGTTCTTTGGAAATAAAGTTGAAAATGGAGAAAAGTAGTATATTTTCATTTATAAAAATAATTTATTCACAGAATAACTGATTTAATATATGTTTAAAATATAAAAAAACATTTTCGCGCGCCGTGTCTGCAGTGCCTACAACAAAGCAGAACACGATAAGCCTGCGCTACAGTCGAAATGCAAACATACGAGGGCAGGGTGAAAAATCCCTGAAAAATGAAACAATCCTTCAAAATAGGCGTTTGTCTCAGCGATGACCTGAACAAGTCCACTGTTTCGACTGTTCTTTTTCACTTTTTTCCATGTTTTCAAAAATCTTCCAGGTTGCTTGCTTTCTATGGGTGTCAAAATAGAACTGAATGACATATCAGTCTGAAAATTTGTAATATAAAATCTGAAAAGAAAGATGTTGAAATTTTGATGCTTTATATTCTTAGATTATAATTTACCAAAGTGTAATGTTGTTATAATAAAATTTTGTCTCCCGAAATCCTATTACCTATCAGGTCCCTGACATAATCTATTTGTATTTATTCAAAAATTTCCGCCTTTACCTGATGTATTGCAAACTGTGGAATGAAAAGATCCCCAGAATTGTATTACCAACTAGAGTCGTCCACCGAAGTTTAAATTTCTGAACGTTCGAACATTCGAATGTTTTGAACTTCGTCAAAAAAACTTCGAAGCTTCGAATTTTTTGAAGCTTCGAATTTACGAATTTTCGAATTTTTCGAAGCTTCGAATTATAGAATTTTTTGTCACTGAATTACCGCCATCTGTCATCTCCAAACCATGCTCACGCATAATTCGCGAAAAGTCGGCCACGAATTAAATAATAAAATCGGCGAAGTATCCTGCAAAAACTCTGCAAGTTTAGGCGTCTTAATTAAAACATCTATTCTCTTACCGCCCATCTAAATGATACGGACTTTTAGTAAAACATTTAAAAATGACAATAAAAAGGATACAAAAACGTGCTAATTAAAACGTTTTTGACAGTGTATCAAAATTTTAAGTCTAAATTGAATTAATTTGGCAAATAACAATAATTAATAATAATTTTTTATGAATTAATACAATACTCTGCAAATGAGTTTATTCTGAAAATAATTCATATCAACATGCCGTGTTCACGTTAGGCCGAAGATTCACAATTCGAATAATTCGAAAATTCTAAAATTCGGAATATTCAAAAATTCGAAAATTCCAAAATTCTGAATATTCAAAAATTCGAAAGTTCGAATCCAAATTCGAATGTTCAATAAATCCGAACATTCGAAATCTCGAATATTCGAAAAATCAACAACACTATTACCAACTGACATCGTTACTTCTGATCTTCCTGTATTTGTGAGCTGAAACAATTATGTACTTTATTTAAGGTTCCCCACAATTATTTGGATAAATAATTTTTTTTAAATAGTTGCGCCCAATAAGATGAAATTTGAGTCCTAATTTATTTTTCAAATATATTAATAATTAATAGCAAAAATAATTTGAAAAAATAAGGCACAAAATGAAAACCATTTCATTTCACATATGTTTGGAGTTATCCTTAAAGAAGAATTTGTTAATAAAATTTTTTCTAGTACAATGCAAAAATATATTAATTGGAACATAAATTGGTGCGAATTGGGAACAAATTATTAACAGAAAATAATTGCTTTGAGTATTTTTGGTGCAGATGTGAAATTTATGTCAAATATGTTTAATTATTGTTTATATTAAATATATTTAGGGTTATCATTTTAAGCCGCAAATTGTCTTAAACTTGCGCCTTATATTTGCAAAATTATAGAATTCCCGTATATACATATGGACCTGTAGTGTCAGTAATATAAATCTGCTAATTCGGAATTAGCGCTAATACCATATTTAATATATCGTCTCGGCCTGTAGATCCTGAGAACTCTGGTTCGATTCCCACTGCCGACAAACATTTTGACCACATTAATATTACTCCTGTGGCTCTCCCTAGACTAACATCTTTGGAGGCCGTGATTTGACAGCTGATAATCGTACTTCATGTGCAAAAATAAATCACTGCTTTGGCAGAGTGCCACACCCAGTAATGGTTAGGCGTGATGATATATTTATATTTAATATAATGGCTAGAAATTTATTATTTATTTATTTATTATTTTAATATACCTATAATACTGTTAAAATTAAAATACATCAACGAAATGAAATAAATTTGATTCTAATTAACATTCTTTTTAACCTAGGTTAAAATAAATTTGTTTCGTGAATTGGAAAGGGGAGTTAGAAATAAAATAAAATAAAAAAGGTTTTAGTGCTAAACTGCATTATGAATCTGCCTGTAAATATCTAATTTTCACTTTTAGAAAAGATAATTTTTTATTATAGGAACCTAGTTAATATTTTGTTACTTTCTGAATGCGGTATTTATTGTGCGATATCAAAATATAATACCGCAACTAATTGCACAATTTAATCAGCATATAATTATACCTGTCTATACAAGATATCACACAAGTATATCATCAAATGATCTGATATTGAAAGTGCGTGCGTAACAATTTAAATTACTTGTGACCTTTCAGAGATTTGGAGGTTCCTGATCAACTAACATATACACAACGATTCATCTTCACAACGTCCTTGCAAAACTCTTGCCTAATTTAAATAGAATAATAGAGCATCTTATGCTTTTTAACAAACTTTTTATGAATATTATTTAATATAAATAGTAGATTAAAAAGTACTGTGTCATCATTCAGTTGTCATTGATTGAATAAGCAACATGAAACTGGTGGGTTTTATGTTCATCAACAAATTAATTATCGTTGGCATTTACAGTAAAAGATATATTTTTTCTCTATACCTACAATCCATAAATTTAAATTTTTGAATTATATTTCAATCCAAGCTCGTTATTAACTCTAAGTAATCGGTTAAATATCATTTCCTCTCTTAAACAGTACTAATTATTTTGTTAAAAAATGATTGAATTAACAGCAGTAAATTTAATTTGACTAATAGCAAAATATTAACCATTTTTTAAAGCGCGTTAACATTATATCATTTAACTTGCACTAGTCACCTAGCGCTTCACTCAATAGACGCAGTTTACATATTGGTAGTAAGAAAATACATTTTGATACTAGTATATAAAAATATTGTAATTATGTAGTTAGTAAATCGTACGATTGGTATACGAGCGCTTATCACGGTTCACATGTTCATGTAACACATCTTTAATAATAGCGACATCGATAAATTTTACTAGCTTTGGCAACACCGGTTTTGTCTTGACGTTTGTTAGATTTGTATTTATATGAATAAAAATTTGTTACATGATACAACCGATAATGTGAATACCGTTATTTACTATAATTTTAATAACTAATATATTTTACTTCTAGTTCGTACTGGCATTATGTGTGTTGGCGTGCTCGGCGATGCCCGCCAGTTTGGACAACACATACCTGCCTCCAGGTAGCGCTGGAACCGCCGGTGGTAGCGGCAACTTCCTGTCCACACCACATCACGGAGGCGGTATTGGTGGTCATGGTGGTGGTGCTGGTGGACCTGGCCAAGCCACCGGAGATCCCGCGCATGGTGGCAACTACAACACTGGTGGCCGCGGCGGACACGGTGCTCGCAACCCCGAAAACGACACACCCATCCTGCGCTTCGACAATGAGAACAATGGCGATGGCTCATATCATTACGCGTACGAGACCGGTAACGGCATCCAGGCTGAAGAGGCTGGTCAAGGGGAGCAGGTGCGCGGCTCGTACAGCTACACCGGCGACGACGGCCAACAGTACATCGTCAATTACATTGCTGACGAGAACGGCTTCCAACCCCAGGGCGCACATCTGCCCACTCCTCCCCCTATTCCTGAGGCTATCTTGCGTTCTCTGGAGCAGAACGCCGCCGAGGAGGCACGTGGAGGACACCGCGGAGGAGATGATGGCAACTACAATGACGGACAAGGGGGATATAGACAAGGAGGTCGTGGACAAGGTGGTCATGGTGGACAAGGCGGCCATGGTGGACAAGGCGGCCATGGTGGACAAGGCGGCCATGGTAGGCAAGGCGGCCATGGTGGACACGGTGCCAGTGGAAACGTAGGATACCACTATTAGATAATAATGTTTTGTAGATAATATTATTGTTAATTATTTATAAAACTTAATAATAAAATCATATACATTTTATACTACAGCATATTACATATTACAAATCAATTTCGTAATGTGATGTGATGTAAGTCTCGTATCTAATCAAAGGGATTTAAAGTCCTGGGAAGTGTGTCGCTTTTAGCAACAGCATAGCAAGCTAAACATTGGCCGTATTTGTTTGGGAACTTTGGATTCAACCCTGAACTGCCCTAGAACTAACTCGTGTTACTTCCAAATAAATGATGCATCTAGTGTCAGTTGTAAACACTGGCGGTAAATTTAAAATCTGAATGCATGTTCGAAGCGACATCTACTTAGTTTTGTTTTTGTGTTAAATTGCGCTTTTAATTGGATGTTTTAAGTCATTTTTATATTTTTTATATGTAGTCAAAAAGTAAATAATGTCAGAGTCTGTTCATTTTTTTATAATTTTCTCATCAGAAGTATCAAAATAATTAATTTCGGAGTCGCAATTATTTATCGTAATATTATCCTCTGAGACTTATATTGCAAGAAAAAATACATAATGCATATTGCTCTTCCATCATCTGCATAAATAATAGTTTAGTATATTTTTTTCAAAATATTATTATAAATTTACTTACGTTTTCATAAAAATAACACCTAACCTCTCTAACTATTACAAATCGCGATGCCGCCACGAAAAACAAGGAACACAAGTAGATTAGTAAAGAGGTTGAACCTACCAACCCGCTAAAATAGCTGGGGCAATAGGGTCAATAAAACATAAGTAACTTACTAGGTTACTTTAAAAATCCCAAATAAATACGGCCTATATTATTTCTTCTCAGATTTTGATGCCATTGAAACCGACTCTTACTTCCGGTTGTACAAAAATATGATTCTACAGTTTTCAATTCCATAATATAGATGTACTGATGCAACTGCATTAAACGCATTAAAAAAACTGCAAAAATTTACTGCAAAGTATTATTTAAAAATCATTTTATATAAATATAATTCTGTAATCAAGAAAACGATAAACTTATTTTTCAATAATTTTTTTAACAATAGCTGCAGCTATTAATAACTTTTTCCATCGCTAATAGCAATATAAAATAACTTATTATTATTCAAATAAGTTGCATAAAATAGTTATTTGTTTAACTAAGACCAAATTTTAATATTTCGGAACGAGCAATAATAGTTGCCGGACGACCGACGCACAGCGGAATCCGTCAATATTACGGGGCCCAAAATAGCATTTTTGTTATCCGAATTAAATATTTTTTTGTAATCATTTATCTATAGAATTCTGCTGATCTACTTAAATTAAAAAGAAAATATTGATATACATCACCATTTATACATAGTCTATTTTTTGGACATGGACATGGACCTATTTTGTATATTTCTAAACTATACATAACAATCCCGAAAATGCGTTCTTTTAGAACAAAAAATAATGAAATAATAGTGTCATATTCGAGACAGTGAAACAATAGATTTAGAACATTGGTAATTGGTACACTTTTGCTCTGGAGACCTTTTTCCCGTTGCCAAGGTATTTATATCTATTAGGCATATTGGATAAGATATTTCAAATCATTATGTCTAACTATTGTCGGTAATAAATATTTATGGTTTGAATTATATCTCTTTTAATCTTTGTTAAACTTTTTTTGTAATGTTGCAATATAAACAAGGTAACGCGCAAATATAACATAGATACGAATCATAATATGTAGGTAGGTCAAGTGATATATGAGTTAAGTAATTAAATATAAGACTAAAATAGATTATGACATAATAATTAGTCAAAAGTTACGTTGAATATTAATGAACAACAAAATTCAAACGTAGAATGCAGAATCCAGTTTTGATTTGAAAATATTTACTGCTGGCCTGAAGCTACCGATATTTTACCTGAAGTGGGCACATTAGGCTGATTGAAAACTGTTAGTATTATTTATTAATGCTTTTATTGCTTTTAGTGAGATATATTCATTTGATATTACACATTCTACTAGCTGCTTTTTTACAAAATTACTAATATAAACATTTGTAATTAATAAATCATTTAACCTGAAATCGAAGCCCTCAGTAAGTAACAGATTTTTCACTAGATTTTAATATTAGTTGCAATATTGTGTTATTAATTTTTTTATACTTATGTATACCGGGTGTTAATTAAAAAACTGGCCATAGGCGTTTAACATGGGAAATCAGTTTTTCCTTGCGCAAAAGTTTCCAAATTATTTTAGACAAAAATACTTCAAATAAACGTTGTAGAGAATTAAATTCTGCATCCAACTTAGAAATCAGATTTTATTTTCGACATTTCAAAACCGAGAAAATTACTAAATTGGATGCATAATTTAATTCTCTACAACGTTTATTTAAAGTATTTTTGCTTAAAATAGTGTGGGAACTTTTGCACAAGGAAAAACTGATTTCTCATGTTAAATGCCTATGGCCAGTTTTAACATCCTGTATAATAATTTGACATCGGTTTACTGTCTACTTATTTTTCTATGTATCTAAAATGGTAGAAATATAAAATAATTCTACTTGTTGCCGTTGATTGACTATCTAATAATATAATCAAAGGTGTTACATTTGTTCTTCGGACTTCAGCGTTTAGCTGATTTATGCAGTCTTTGATTAGTGTCAAAAAACGTAGTAAACATGAACAATAATGAATTAGAATTTGCATTATGCTTATTATGGGAAAAATATTCATGACTATTAATGTAATCCTCTTATTCTAATTCAGGGGCTAACGAATACTGAGTTCAGTACCCTCATATTACAACAATTTTCAAGTAAATGTATATTATATTGATATTATTTTAATTAAAATCGAATAGGAATCAGCGTCCTATGATAGAAAAAAATTTACAAAACATAATAATTTTATTTGTTTGATTAATTATTAAATGTCAATTTGTGAAAAAATAAATAAATAAATTTAGATAGTCATATATTTCCGTCTCTATCCTCTCATTGTAGTAGTCTTATAAAATGAAAATTTTATACTAATTTAACAAACTTCTCGAAATAGTAATAGTGCTCCACTCAAAATTAGCACTTTATATACACGAGAACTGTATCATAAGTGATTAATATTTATTGAAAGATAATTGTTACATATAACATCACCTAATTGTACCTACAATCTTTCATTTCGGCACAATTCTAAAAATGTGACAGCTTGGAGTTTATCTGGAATCTTTTCACTTCATTGAGACCAAATGACGCTTGTTACGAAATAAGTCCTAACATCCACATTAATTCTTAGTGATAAGGAATAAATGAAACGGAAAGAAATTTTTCGTTGATCCTTGTACACTTCATCACCTATATAATCTATGTTTTAAAGCAAATAACATTGTTAACGAATGTATTATAATAATATTAATTTTAACACGTTTACTGCTCTGCGGAATTTTACTATATTTTCCTCTAGGCTAACCACATAAACATGTACTTTTCAGATTTTTAAACTAGTAATCCCCTTTATTCATTTAAAATAAAAAAATCAAATTAAGAGGTAACTGATGATTCAACGTTAGGCTAAGTAATACAAATATTTAAGCAGGCTTAGAATTAAATTGTGAACAAATTTTTTGACATTCTAGTAGCATACAGTAAATTGTTTTGAAATATCGCATTGCTTCAGTACGCAAAGCACATGCTCACACACAAATTGTATTGAAAATTGTTTGGAAAATATAACATATTGTATGTACAATATAATTAAAACAAATCAACTAAGCTACTGCCGCCAAGTGATTCAAATCTGATTTATTCCAAGTTTTCTCTCTATTTTGTTATGCGTCATAGGAGGTCTCGATCTCGTGACTTGTACTATCATGCATTTTTATTTAAATAATAGCTGTATTAAATCATTAAAGACATTTGTTAGTAAAAATATTTTCTAAAGGAAACATAAACAAACTACGTATACAGCGACATTTAAAAATAAATTATACAGTATTTCATTCATTATTAAATCCTTTTTTTGTCAGTAAAACAAATCTAAAAAAAATGTCCTGATAATTATTTTTCTCAAACAATCCTCTTTGTTACTGAAATATACATGGTTGGTAAACATAACAAATTAATGCCCAAGACGATAACAACTAATTTCGTCTTTCTAAATAAACTAATAAATTATTTTCTCTTTCATTTGAACAGGTAGACTTATTACATAACCAAACAAACGATGAGAAAAAATACATCTACCAGCAAGAACCAAGAACCAATTAGAAGCGGTCTAAAGGTTATTCATTAAGTAAAAATAAGTAACATAATGGGTTAAGATCAGAAACTTAAAGAAAGTGATAAATCCTGATTAACAGGTCTCGTAAAACGAAATTTATGTTCAAAACGTGATATTGATTTCGGCGAGCAATAAATTCCAGATGTCTCATCACTTAAATAACAATTGACTGGAAGAAATTACAACAGAAAATAGAAATGTATGTGTTGGGAAATAATAAATACTTAAATATTTGTCTCCTACAAATTTAATTATTATTTAATATTGTTGATGTGTTTTAAAGGCTATAAATAAACGGAAACAATTATTTAAATGTACAATAGAATCAATTCTCAATTAATAATATGAACTGTAAAAATAATAATGGACTATATCGAGGTCGCTAACTAAAAAAACGGGCTCGTAGCAGTGTAGTACCTAGAACTTTTGCCGCCCAGGACGGTCTCCAATTTTCCGCCCTTTCTAAGTCAATCAAATTATGGTTTTTATAAATTAAAAAAATAAATGTAAAAGAAATACATCATCACGAATTTTACCCATTACTGGGTGTGGCACTCTGCCGAAGCAGATCTCGGTATGTGATATATTTATATACGTGAAGTGCGGTTACCAGCCGTCAAATCACGGCTCCCAAATATGTTAGTGGTGGGGGAGCCACAGGGGTAATTTTAATTTGGTGAAAATTGTTTGTCGGCTGTGGGGATCGAATCGGGGTCCTCAGAATCCACAGGCCTCTCGAAACCACTGAGCCATTACCCCATTAAATTAATAAACATAAATAAATAATTCTAATTGGGACAAACTATAGGTGGGGAACTTTTTTACCATTGGATGCCATATTTAAATTAGGCAGTAATAAAGGAATTTTTTAGATAATATTTTCAACCCTACATTGACTTGACGATGAAAAAAAATATTCGAAATCATATAGTAATTCATAATTCGTAGAAATCGAATAGTAAACATATGAAGTGAACATGTTGTTTTTTACAACTAAAACTAAATATAAAAAATGCCGTCCCAAAATATGTGCCGCCCGGTGCGGACCGCATCCACCGTCTCCTCCTAGGTACGCCACTGGCTCGTAGGCATTTAACATGATATTTCATACGCAAATGTCCATAAATTATTTTAGACAAAAATACTTCAAATAAAAGTTAAGGGGAATTAAATTCTATATCTGAGATAAAAACCAGATTTTATTTTCATAACTGAAAATGTTTAATTTTTATTTTACTTGTAATTTTGTTTCAATAACATACCTATCCTTAGTAGATTATTTTAGTAAGCCAATAATAATATTGTAAGGTAGTAATGGACAAAAGGCTTGAAGTTGTATATAAATTTATTGAAGTATTACAACGACGTTTCGGCCAAGGTTATGGCCATCTTCAGGTCAAACAACGTTAAATGAAGTGAAAAACAACATACAAAGGTTGAGTTAAAATTCTTATTTAGGGCGAACATATAACATAAAGAAAAAATAATTACGAAGCTACAATTGTCAAAATAAACATGAATTTAAATTTATATGTTCGACTATCTGACTCTTTAGGGCGAACATATAAATTTAAATCGTTGTAATTACTACCTTACAATACCTATCCTTAGTAGTTTTTATTTTATATTTGCTAACTTATTAGAAGAATTTATTTCTTTACAACTTTTACTTCTAAAATAATTTCGGAACTTTTACTCAAGAAAAAAAATATTTTCCATCTTAAATGCATATTGCCCGTTTTTTAATTAACTTTAGATTGATTTCCAAGCTGACTTCTCTTTTTTTTTCTCACATTAAAATTACCCCTGTGACTCCTCCTCAATAGGTATTTTTTGGCTGTGATTTAACGGCTAAAAATCACTTTGATTTTGTAATTTCGACTAGCGATATAAACAAAAATGTTTCAAATAAATAATAATAATAACAATAATAGGTATTTTTAAGGCATATCCAGTAGTGGAGGAAAATATTCTTTTTAAAAGCAAATTTCTGAATTAAATAATAATTATACATCGGCTGATAAGTGCATATCGTGAGCTAAAATACAAGGTGTTTTTAAACTTATGAATAAAATTTATACCAGATATATTATCTGTTATATTGATTATAGAACAAAAAGGTATATATTTTTTTTTAATTCGGAAAATAAAGTGCTTTTTACTCGAAGTCATCATCTATCAACAAAATAACAAACTGGGCAAGGCCGTATACTGCACTTTTACCAACATTTTTACTACAATTGAAATATTCTTTATTTCTAGTAATATTAATAATGAAATTATATTTTTATCTAAACATTATAAATATTTAAGTTAGGTTAGATTTTTAATAATGTTAATAATTAAATTATATTTGTATCTAAACAAGACAAGTCCGGGTTGAATTTATAGATTTTTCACATTTCTCTTATAACAAATCATATTTCAATATTTGCAGTTTAAATTTTATGCATAAGTTTAGAAACAATCTGCATATCGCTTACCACTTATTGTAATATACTACGACAGTGTGCCACATTTTTGAATGGGTAAAATTGTGTGTTATATTTATATCAATTTATCAAAACATAGTCTATCATACCTTGTTTAAAAAAATTCGTCCATTATTTACCACGTTCTATTACATTTTACGAATTTTAAAATTAAATAGAACTAATACATTAAATATTTACTGAGACAAATTATTTGGCAACAGAGTTAATATTGGCGAGTTTGGTAAACTTTACAAGTGAACGTTTTTTGTAATGAAATTAATCACGACAAATAACTCGATAGAATGTTTCGATTTAGTCATTGAACCGTTTATTGACCATTTAAATCATTTTTATCTGTTTGCACAACGAAACAAAAGGGAATGCAAAATGCAATTTTAAATGTTACCTGTGTGCAATTTGTTGCATATCTAATAGAATAATCTTTGAATGCATAAAATATTTTTCTGACATCATCTTGCAAAACAAAGTTAAAGATCAAATCTTTTAAAATATGTGTAATATGTATGATCATCTGGAATAAATTTAAAATCATTTACTTTTAAAAATACAATTTGCAATGAAATTTTATTACCTGGCTATAAATAGATTGTAAAAGCATGTAGACTATTTTAAAAATTCAAATTATATGTAAATTAATGTCTATTTGGTTATTATATTTTTAAATTCAGATCTTGATAGATGAGAAGTGGGCCATTAACATTTAACATGGAAAATTAGTATTTCCGCCACCATAGCTCGAAAAATAATTAAAAAGTTGTAGCAAAAATCATTATTGTAACATAACAAACAACTCTCATATTTTTATTTATTAAATTAGTACATGGGTACAAATATCACTACATTAAAAACTACTCCTGCGGCTCCTTCTCTACTAACATCTTTGGGTATCTTAATTTGATGGTTGGGAATCATACTTCACGCGCAAGATATCTCACTTACCAAGTTCTGCTACGGCAGAGTGAAACATTCAGTAATGGGTAAAAGGCGTGATGATATATTTATTTTCTAATTTATAATTTAAAAAAGATAAAAGTGTGTATATTTACAATTAATTACTCGTCTATAAGTTAATGTTAGTAAGGGTCAAATCAAAGGGATAATCTATTTATTAACATATAAAAGTTATTTTCAGTATCTTTATATCCAACGATTTGATCCTCACTAAAAATGATGATTGCTGGTAGATATATGAACACTGAGTGGTTAATTGAAATTTTATCGCTGTCAAAACTCAAAAGTAGCTAAATTATATTACAGTAAAATGCTTCAAATACCAAAATAAATATAGTTACTATAATTTTAATTTCAAGCAGTTCTCTCTTCATTAATTTAACCACTTTTTCAGCGGAAAAATTATACTTGTCACTATTATAAGCATTGTAAACAGCTTGTATGGACAGTCGCAGTAATGTGGATACATTTTTCCCGTCACAAGCGAGAGTTTATCAATTTAAATCTCGCTGACTTCAACTTGTATAAAAAATGCATTCGACTGGTTCCGATTCCAAGCCTCGTACCGTAATTAAGATAAGCCATCCTATTTTGTAACTTAATAATTATTTGTTACTCAGCAATAAATTAATGACAACCCTTATTATTATAATTACAATCACTTAGTCATTCTATGTCGCAAAATCATTTATTCTGTTATATCTATTTGAATTTTCCAAATTTGTATTAAATTCATGAAAATTTAATATACATTTTTTTCAAAAATTTTGTAATACGAGGGTTACAAACTTTATATTCGATGAATTTAGGATGAAATTTCTTTCCGCAAAAAAAATCTAAAATTGCACCTCGTATTTTGAGAATCACTGGACGAATTTTTTTTTTTTGTTATTAAGTGTGCAATAGACTAACAAAACGATATTTGTTTGGTAATTTAGCCAACCTTGTAGCTCTTATAATTTTCGAGATAGCAATGGTGGCACACTTACATTGAACAGCCTGTATACTATAAATTATAAATAATTTTTCCTACAACTGTGCTATTTCTTTGTTATTACGTAACTATTATTGCCTTGGTTACGTATGGAAAGTAGATGAATGCAGACCAAGTGCGCTTCAGAAAGCAAAGAAACACTAGTGCGGAAAGTGCTTCATTACTCAACTGTAAAAAAAGTTTTTTTGAAAGCGATTTAAATTTCGCGCCAAGCGCGTAATTCATATTTTGGCCACAGACGCTTATGGAAGAAGAAGATGTAGTGAGCCAGCGCTAGTAAATATGCAGTAGTATATTTTGACGTTTATAAACATAACCTTAAATTGCAGTATATCTAATCTGTACACAACTAATAAAAAGAACCGAACAAAGTAAAATATATCGATAAATGGTTTTAAGTAAGTGAAATACATAATATTTATTGTGTGTGTATATTATTAACATAGTTGTTACAGTTGCTTATATTGACATAATGTAAAGTGGAAACTTTTGTATTGTCTAAAGAAACATTGATTTCTTCTGTACCTGTTCAAATTATTAACAGTAATATTATTGACAACAATTTTGGAGGCTTTAGAAGTACCAGCAGCAGGTTGATTGTCATTGTCGAAAATAGATGCAACATAGCATGATCCGGAGCTTCAATTATCTTTGGAGGTACTTATGATAAAGAAGAATCACTCACTGTACGTTTCCAATCTAGACGATTTTGAAGAAATTATCTTGACGTTAGTAAAATATTTTTAAATAATGTAGAACAATGTGCAAGCAATCAACAAACAAAACATAGCAACGCCGTAGAACATCGTTCTCGTGTAATATCATTAAAATTGTATAAATTTGGATAATATTTTAGTGACTTACTAAATCGCACAGTTGTAGGAAAAATGTTGTAAAAATAACTATTAAATAAATATCTACGAGCCCAGTTGGCCCAAATCTAATTTTTTCGATAAAAATTTAAATAATACTTAAAACCCAGGTAACTTACATTTACTAAATTCTACAATTAATTTTCAACATTTTTAACTAATTTTAACATTAAATATACCTTAAAAACTAATTTTTTTTCTTCACATAAACTAAATCAGCACACAAATAAACTATCATGATTATTATCTTGTGGGCAGTTTGGCGAATGAAATTTAAATTAATTATTATTTAAAACAAACTTTATTATTATACAGTTTTGTTGTATTAAAAATACAACAATTTTTTTTTTAGTTAAAACAGAAATGTTTACTTCCTCTTTCAATGGCTGTTATTTCTAGATTTACGTATCGATTGATTTAAAATGTTATCTGTGTATTAACAACATACTAGTATATGTCTCGTTAAAATTTCATTTAATTTTCTTGCATACTACACGAGAAATAAAACAGTAAAATATAACATCGAACGAAAAAATAAAATTGGGTAAACTGAAGTGGAGCTCGTATATAGTAAAATTATAAATTATTTATAAAAAATTAGAACCAATTTATTATAGAGATGATTTTTTAACATATATGGGGTTTAAAGATATTAGTGTTTTAACATAGAAATATTTTCGCTACATATGCTTACATTTTTGTAATTACTTTTTCAGAAATTTTTATAATGTTGGAAATTCTTTCGAAATTAGTTCACAATGTTCACATTCTTTTGTCGAAGTTATAATTGCTAATTATATTACGCTTGTCAGTACATTCCAATGTCAAATTCCGAGGACCATATCGTCTGTGAATAAAATTATATATTTATTATTTTATATCAAGATCAAGAAATGAATCTTACATACAAATCAATATTAGCCAAGTCAATTTCGTGATTTCTGTTTGACCCGCATTTCATTAGTTGAATGTCAATTATAACGACTCATCGCATCAGTGTGATTTGTAACGACGGCAATTAAAAAGTTTCGTAAAATTAATTGGAATGATTGAGTAGGAGTAAGTATAAGTATTTTAATTTTCTCACTGCAGCTAATTTAGCAAAAATGGCATTTGATTACTGCATTGCTAATGATAGTTATACTTCTATAAAATTTATAAATATGATTGATTGATATGATAACTGTATACATTTTCATATGTCTATGCATTCATATATTTGAATATTTTTTTTGATATTATTTTTACTTCCAAATTATGACATGATAATTCGAATATTTAATGGAACAAAATTTTATATTAACATACGTTTGAAATATTCCATAGAAACTGCAATTTAATTTAGAGTCTAGGGACAGTATTCATAGGCGTAACTAAATTTCAAGATCGTTTTAAGAATATCAAAATCATAGTGAATAAACAAAAGTGATGATTAAACAAATATTAGCAGAGATAAAATGAATTTCTTGAAGATGATATTGAGATCTGATTAAGAACACCGCTCTAAGAAATAATTATTCTTGTTTGTAACTTGTAAAATATTAGAGTGCTTTATTGCAATAGGAAATTTCTTTTAAAAATTGTTTTCTTTCATTTCCATTTCTCACAACTAATAGTACGCGTTTGATTGCTGACTAACTAGGTATATTATGTATAATTAATTATTTTAATGGTGTAATAGTACTTGTAAATAAACAGAACAAACAACTTTAATAATATATTTCCATTATTACAATATTCTCTACAGTAGGCAGTAGATTAAAGATTATCTACGTGACGCCTATATTATGTATATTATAGAAATATGTTACATATTAAACTTAACCCATTACCGCCCACGGAATAACCAGACAATAATTTTGTTTAAAGTTACGATATTTGCAACCATTATTATAATAGTTTATCATATCTAATGATTTATTTATAGCAAAATAAAACATGCAGAATTTACAAATTTACAAATACATATATTGGGCGTATTCCATTTGCCTTTTGGATCAGATCTAACTTGCATTTACTGAACCAGATCACTTATTCATTTCGCTTGATTACCTGGCTGACTTTATTTCCAGTACTATAATTACTTATTCTAATTTACTTTGAAGTAATTCTTCCCAATAAGGGCATCAGTTTGCTTAATTCAGTTCATATAGTCACGTTGTCTAATTTATCTGAACTGATTTAAGTGAACCAATTGGCAAATGGAATACAGCTATTGTAAACATATCTTTTATTATAAAATGTTCCAAACACTTCTTTGGTGTCACAACAAAAGAAAAATGAATGAAAATAAACAGACGATCAGATTATATATCTGCATGTGCTCCAAATACCGGGTGAAGCTTGGTAGGGATGAACATAGGGACATGTAAAATCATAATATAATTTTCTGCTTCCCTAATTATTTTAAGCAAAAAAGCTTCAAATAAAACTTTTAGGACATTAAATTCTGCAGCTAAATTAATAAACAAAATTAATTTTGTATGCTTTGTAAATTATTCTAAATATTTAATACATATTGAATTTTGCAATTGAACGTATATGTTCTTTCCACAGTTCTCCAAATTTTTAGACTGATGACATTTTTTCATTGGTTTATTTATATTGATTATACAGGGTGTTTGTCGTAAGGCCACCACTACAAATATTTCGTTTATTTTGAGAAATACAAAATAATGTTAAAGTAAAGTTAAACTAGACAAAAAGTTTAATTCATAAAATGACAGTAATAAGAATTTTGCATCACTTCTAGTATTAGCAGTTAACTACTGTACTATTACTATTACAGTTTTACTTCAACTATTTCAAAATGGCTACCATTTATTTTTTAAATCTTTATTAACTGTGATAATATTATGTAACTAAGGAATATTTAGAATATCTATATAATAAAATAGAAACAATAAAAAGTATGACAACTACAAATGCTCAATGTGGCCACCTTCTCATATGCAATATAGATTCTTGTTTTACACTTGGCAAATATTAAAACCATATCAGTCATTAGCTAGAAGTAGAATATTTTAGGTAACGCAAAGCAGAGAGATAAAAGTTAGACATCTCTTGCCTTGCGTCTTTTATCTTGCTAATTATTTTCTAACATTGTTGAAAGCAGACTGTTAACGCGTATAAAACAATTGTAAAGTGACAATGGAAACTTTAAATACAACGCGCGATTTATTACAAGATTAAATAAAATGAACCAGATGCGAACTTCTTGTAAATATAAAATAAATATTTAAAACATAAAAGAAAGAATAAATTATAAAAATACAAAAGTTATAATTAATATTTAAATTAAGCAAATTATCGGAAAATGGAAATAACAAAGACAACGTATGAATAAAACTATTATTAATGTTACTAAATAACACGGAAAGACTAAATTTTGCACGTGAACACGAGAGACAACTTGGCTCTTCAAAAGGCAATCTACCACTAACTAATTATTGTTGTTTTCATGGGATGTTCTTACAAAGGGGTAAGGGGTGGTATCGTCGCGTTGGTTCGAGATACCGTTCCCACATATGTGTTTACATTAAAAACCTAGACGGGGTGAGTTAAAAAGGTTAAATCTATCCGACCAGACGCTCAGCTATTAATTTACCCAGATATGTCATCACATTCCGTATAACCAGACGCTACAATTCTGAAAAGCTATAAACTTGATAAATAATTATCTACGGACATATGCTCTTATAAATTTGATAAACAAAATAAACTCTGTCAAGTCAACGTTAGAAAGATACTTAAGATAACGCTTAATTAGTATGTATCTCTCGAAGCTGAGTTGATAGTGAAATATCATAATTTATAAACAAAACCAAATTCTGAATTGTTTCGCCCTGCTATAATTTTACTTTATTATAAAACATTACTTCTTAAGTTTTCGATGCCATTCGCGTTACCATATTATAAATTCAGGTTAAGCACTGTACGTAAATGGTCTCATATAAACATATTCATAATTACCTACATCAAAAATTTAGAAACACATATTAACGAAATTTGTCATGACAGTACCCCTATGAAAATTAATAGAAGGCAAAACATACAGAAATTATTTTTTGATAAATTTGTGATATAAATAGTAATGAGTGACAGTAAAAAAACAATAAACCCGAAATGTCAAAACCTTGAAGATCATATGCACTTTATTATCCTCGGCTATCCATTATCATAAAATAGTGACCACATCACCACCAATTAAACAGTTAACAAAACATTCTAGCCACATCTTAAACATTTAACATTTAACATACCTATGTTATATATTCATCTAAATAATAAAGTTAATTAATCCAACAAGACATGAGTAAACACACACCAAAGTTCACTACTGTTTTATGCAAATTTGTGGGAAATTAGAACGATACACTGACAAACTTGAATCGTAATAATGGAGTAGGACAGTACGTAGTTATTACACAATTACCAACAACATGTATAACTTATAACCTCATGTGAACTTCAAACATACATACATACACACATATTTTACTTGTTTAACTTAATAATATCTTGCCAACTTGATATGCTAGGGACTAGGGGACTCACAATCATGACGTGTATCGGATATCTACATCATGTTGCTTCAGATTTCAGATCAATATCTCCATAACTGTATTACACGAACACTTTGACCGCATAAATTTGTTAATTGGGAATTTTACAAATAACATTTTAATTACAGAATGTGTATGATAGGTACGTAACATAATGAATTATAATTTATATCTTTATAATTGAAACATTTGTTGATTGGTAATTTGGTAAGTACTTAAAAGGATCAATTTAATTTTTTCGTTTATTTTCAGTGTTACATACATTTTTATGTAAATTCAGACTATTATTAATTTATGAAAGTAAGTAAAATTACAATAAAATTATAGACATTGAATAATAATTTAATTTAAATTATAATTTTTAAATGATGTTGAAAACTGAAATATATGAGAAAACTAGCTATTACCCGCGACTTCGTTCGCGTGGTCTACAATTTAATGCGAGTACCCGGCATGCGTTGCATTGCAACTCAAAGAAAGTGTTTGTGTACAGCTGTCCATGTGAGAAGCATGGATTTTCCAAATTTAGTCCACACAATTGTAGCGAATGTCTCTGTGCTTTGTTGATGGTCATTGCAAATGTGACACGTACCGGAAACTGCAAACGTCTGAATTCTAATGGCATAGGACTGAAGCTTTATTATACCTATATGTTAAGATTGATTCTCGTCTGTACCTATACCAAATTTGAATCGAAACAGTGCAGTACTTTTCAGGGTAGCTAGCGGCCATTTTGTTTCAAGACGGCGGACTGTAGTTTTATTATACCTATATGTTAAGATTGGTTCTCGTATGTATCTATACCAAATTTAAATCGAATCAGTGTAGTACTATTCAGGATAGCTAGCGGTCATTTTGTTTCAAGATGGCGGACTGAAGTTTTATTATACCTATATGTTAAGATTGGTTGTCGTCTATGCTTATACCTAATTTGAATCGAATCAGTGCAGTACTTTTCAAGATAGCTAGCAGCCATTTTGTTTCAAGATGGCGGACTGAAGCTTTATTATACCTATATGTTAAGATTGATTCCCGTCCATGCTTATATTAAATTTGAATCGAATCAGTGTAGTACTTTTCAAGATAGCTAGCGGCCATTTTGATTCAAGATTGCGGACTAAGGCTTTATTATACCTGTATGTTAAGATTGGATCTCGTCTATACACAGATTTGAATCGAATCAGTGCAGTATTTTTCAGAATAGTTAGCGGCTATTTTGTTTCAAGATGGCGAACTGAAGCTTTTTTATACCTATATGTGAATATTGTTTCCTGTCTATGTCTATACCAAATTTGAATCGAATCAGTGTAGTACTATTCAGGATAGCTAGCGGTCATTTTGTTTCAAGATGGCGAACTGAAGTTTTATTATACCTATATGTTAAGATTGGTTGTCGTCTATGTCTGTACCAAATTTGAATCGAATCAGTGCAGTACTTTTCAAGATAGCTAGCGGCCATTTTATTTCAAGATGGCGGATTGGACTTTTGCTAAGTCAGAAACCTTCACGGGCGTGCGAACAACAACTTAGCAAAGTTTCACCGCAGTCGGATGAATGATATAGGAAGAAACAAACATTAATTTTTATATATATATACGAGTATATATAATTTCTTTACTCACCCTTAATGTTATAAAATAAAAATTTTAAACTCATCATATAATGTTCCACATAATTGTCTCTTTTCATGTAATAACATACATATATGTGCAATTAACATAATTGTAATTGTATCTATTGTTTATTAAGATTAAATATAATAGATACTTGAACCACGTCTATTAATCTTATTGTTATTTCTATATGTTACGAAAGTGCCACGTCCATTAATGGGGAATAGCATGTTATATTTACTTATTTTATTTTCATTTATTTGCTATATTACATTTACATTGTTTTTAGCTTTTCTTACAATGAAAAAATTCTAGCTGCGTCACTGATAATAAACTTTATATAAACAGCATGAAGATAAATGTACAAGTTAACTTTATCTTCTAAATATAAAACATGTATTTATTGCAAATCATTAATGAAGAAATATCAGATTTCTGAGTTTAAACCACGCACCAAATTTGGAATCATTTTTCAACATTTCATCACTTGTTTCTAGTTACCAGGGAATGAGTCTACAATATTTAGTCAATGTTTACCTAAAAATCTAATAGATATTACTTGATTACTGAATGAACAGTGCCAACGAAAACTTATAACTTAAGTTATTTGTTTACTAATTTATTTTAACTATGTAGACTGTAGACAATAATAGTAGTAACAAGTAAATTTTTTATTTATTAATTTCATACTTAAGGTCGTTATTTCAATCTCCCAATAAAGTTTCTAATAAATTTATTTGTCAAAAAAACATAAAATATCGCATCGAAATCATAATTTAAATTATAAAAATTGGCTAACTGTAATTTTGTATGTGCTATTTTTTATTTATGGGGTAATGGCTCAGTTGCGTCAAGTCGACCTATGGATCCTAAGAACCCTGGTTCGATCCTCACAGTCGACATTTTCACCAATTTAAAAAATTACCCCTGTGGCTCCCCCACCATTAACATCTTTGGGGGCCGTGAGTAGACGGCTGGTAACCGCACTTCACGCGCATAAATATATCACTTACCGAGATCTGCTTCGGCAGAGTGCCACACCCAGTAATGGTTATAAGGCGTGATGATATATTTATATTTTATTTTATTTATTTATTTTTTATTTATTAGACCTAAAGTTATGAAGAATTTTATTAGAAGATTGAAATCTATAGATATTGATATAAGGCGAAAATTGTGATAATAAATTATAAAACCCACGATAAAATGAAATTGTATACTTATGACAAGTACAACATTTTATAGTTGATTAGTTCATAGGTCTGTTTCGAAAACTGCCTTTCTAAAATATTCATTACGGTCCTGTATACAGTCTGATTTATAGCATGCAATCAGCAGTCATATACTTTCTGTTCATCCATATTTGAAAGCATTTGAAATACATATGCAATATCAACAAAAGGTCAATTAATTTGTTTCGCACAGTGAAATCATTAAAATGTAAAAAGGTGTGGTGATTACATGCATCAGAATGTCAAAAAATGTGTTAAACTATTATTATTTGTCAAAATATTAGACTTTGAAATTAATTAAACATTGAACTTGTTAAAACACAATAAATTTTACAAATGCTGAAACACACCATGTGCAGTGATAAGTATATGGAATTTAATAACAAAAAAATTGCACAAACAAGATGTAAATTAAATTACTTTATGCGACGTAGCATGTAACAAACCTTGTAAAAGAACGTAAAACCCAAATAAAGGTAAAGAAAAGAAAACCGTCATGATTCATTTGTACACGTAATCATTAAAAATGTAACGGTACTAAAGTTAATAATTAATGCTAAATTTAGGTTAAGCGTCCGGAATAACAGTAAACAAAGGTAGAAAAATTGACGTTTTGTTTTGCGTCGTGCACGTAATGTTATTGTTATCGCATTAAACATCTATTGACTGAACATATGATATAAATTATTGAATACGAAATAAAACAAATATACCATCACGTCATTGTTTCTATTAATATTACGTACCTACTGGATTTGGCACTCTATACGAGGGCAAGATGAAAAGTACCTGAAAAATAAAACAGATGGCGCCACAATCGCAAATCTCATGTGACATTTGTGATGTACCATCTTTAACTAGAACGCATTAAATTTGTCAGACTGATATGTCATTCAGATCTGTTTTGAAACCCATCGAAAGCAAGCAACCTGGAAGATTTTTGAAAACATGGAAAAAGGTGAATTTCGCGTCTTGATTAAACATTATTTCTTGCATGGAAAAAATATTACGCAAACCAAAACATTGCTTGTTAAACATTATGGGCATCGATTGGAAAGATTCACAAGTGGTTTACTGATTTTCGTTATGGTAGTATGACCACAAAGAACGCCGAACGTTCTGATCCTCCAACTGAGGTTACAACGCCAGAAATCGTCGATAAAATCCATGGTATGATATTGAACAATCGGCGAGTTAAAGTGCACGAGACTGCTAAGGCTATGAGCATCTCAACCGAACGGGTACGGAACATTTTGCATAAATTTTTGGATATGAGAAAGCTATCTGCCAGATAGGTGCCGCATTTGCTCTCTGTTGACAACAAGCGCGACCGTGTGACAAATGCAAAATTGCATGAATTGCGTTACGAATTGGTTCATCATCCACCATATTCTCCAAATTTGGCCCCCTGCGATTTTTATCTATTTCCAAACTTGAAGGAATGGCTCGGCGGAAAGAGATGAGGTCATCGCTGAGACAAACGCCTATTTTGAAGGATTGCCAAAATCGTATTATTTGGAAGGAATCGAAAAATTAGAAAAACGTTGGATGAAATGTATCGAGCTACAAGGAGATTATGTTGAGTAATAAAATATGTTTTGACCAAATAAATCATTTCTTGTTTCATTTTTCGGGGACTTTTCATCCTGCCCTTGTAAATCTCGTAAATATGTCGCATTTTTGTAACAACTTACGCCATATTGCATCCGATATCTGCTCGCTGCTCGGTTGTAAACCAACCATTTTCTTTTAGTTGTTTTCTATTTATGAGTTGCTACCCAAAAGTTCCCGAACTTATTTTGTTTAAAAAAGCAGTAGTTATTAAAACTTCAAACCAACAAAATATTTCCTTCAAAATAATCCCCACCTACAGTCATACACTTGTCCCATCTGTTTTTCCACTGTTCAAAACACTTTTTCTAGTTACTTTTTTCAATAGCGCTTAGGACCTCCTCTGATATAGTTTGAATCTCCTCAACAGTCTCAAATCTCTCTCCTCTCAGCTTGGTTTTCATTTTTGGGAAGACGAAAAAGTCGCAAGGAGCGAGGCCTGATGAGTACAGGTGATGGGGAAGTACATTTGTTTGCGTAGATGTCAAAAATTCGCGGACAACCAGAGATATGTGGCAACAAATTTTGCAGCAACTCTGCGCATCCCAAGTTCGTCCGCCAAAATTCTTTGGACTGTGCCATAGGACATTTCAACTTTATTACAGATGAATTAATTGTTTTGGTCATTGATTCCAGTTGAAGGTCGTCCAGAGCGCTCATCGTCTTCCACACTCATCTTTCCATTCTTGAACCTCTTATACCATTGAAAGGCTTAGGTTTATCCCATAACTCCATCACCACATGCTTCTCGAAACATTTGGTGAGTTTCGGTTTTGATGCAAATGCGTTGCTCTTTCAAATCGCTCATCATATTAGTACACAACAAACAGTAACACAGATATTACCACACTGATACGACAAAAGAACGCAAAATGTTGTGAAAACGGACGGGTTTGGGAGATGTACTAGTGCTTAAATCTAGCGGCAAATCGGTGCACCACAGTAGTTAGAAGAGTTACGCACAGAGTTCAGGAATTTTTGGGCAACACCTCGTATATTTAGTTTTAGTCGTACAAAAACCAAAACAATTATAATAACAAAGTAAAAATGTTTCAAGTAAAACTTTTTTGTATCAATTTATAGTTCATTTTCATGATTACAGATTTTGTGATACATCCTACCGTTTATAAAATAAACATAAAAATTTAAAATACCCACCACTAAACTTTTTTTTCACCTACTTCTATATTACACTATTATTTTAACTTTTTCAATGAATGCTATTTCAGGAATATTTACGTTACCATGAAAACGTCATCCCTTTTTGGTTCTAAAACCAAAAATAGCATTTTTACTACAGTTGTCATAGTGATAAAAGTAATTTTGTCAATTTGTTTAAAGCTACATTCACAAATCTAAATTAGTTTTTGTTTTATGTTTTCAATTTTTGTTTTAATAACTTTGTAGACATGTTATCTTGTGCAGCCATTCACAAATCAGTATTTAGTTTTGGTTTTAACACAAAATTTTGCAAACTCCAAACTTATGTTTTAGTTTTACGTTTTATACTTAGGAATAGACCAATAGGACGAAGCGTAGAATGATGTAGTGATATATACTTCTCTCTTTCTATCATCCTTCGCATTGACGATAACCTAAGTTTGTTTTTATTCGAGTGTTAAATTGAATGAAAATAAAAACAATATTTTAATACCTACTTTCTTATTATGATAATATTTATCTTGCTCTTCCAAAAAATACGATAGTAAACAAACAACATATGACAGCATGTGTAACTTAGCACATCTGACAGTTGCATTTATTGTATTACCGATCTTCTGAGTATAGCCGATCTTCTAAAATTTATGATAGATGTCACTACTAACTAAAATCAACAAAAGCAAAGCTATTTGTGAATGTCACCTAAAAACACACTAAAACATAAAGCATAACACAAAAACTAATTTCGATTTGTGAATGTAGCTTAAATTTAATTTGAATAAATCTGCAGAATTTTCTAAATAAGTGGGTAAAAAAATTATATGTTTCAATCGGACTAAAAATACAATTTCGAGTCTCGCAATATTACCAGACTCCACTACATATCGTCCGGCAACCTTAATTACTCGACCCGAAAACTTGTATTTTTATTCCTAATGAAACAAATAACAATTACCACTGGTTAAATATGGTTCATTAATAACTGTACTTTTTTTGGTTATAAGCTTAAATATAATATAGTTTTTCATTCCAAAACTCCGAGTATTTGAGATATCGTGCATAGAGATAGCTTACCGACAGACTGGATTTTTTGTTAGGTTCAATATGGTCTGAAATGTAAATATTCATCAAAATAGTTCGACAGTACGGTAGTGTGTATAGCGTTAAGCTACATTCACAAATCGAAATTAGTTTTTGTTTTATGTTTTATGTTTTAGTGTGTTTTTAGGTGGCATTCACAAATAGTTTTGCTTTTGTCGGTTTTAGTTAGTAGTGATATATATCATAAATTTTTAAAAATCGGTTATACTCAGAAGATCGGTAATACAGTAAATGCAACTGTCAGATATGCTAAGTTACACGTGCTGTCATAAGTTTGTTTACTTTCGTATTTTTTGGAAGAGCAAGGTAAATATTATTGTAATAAGAAGGTAGGTATTAATTTGTTATTAAACTATTTTAGATGATTTGATTAGCAAAACTACTCTTAAAATCTTTTTATTTTCATTCATTTTGACACTTGAATAAAAACAAATTTAGGTTATTGTCAATGTGAAGGATGATAGAAAGAGACAAGTATATATAACTACATCATTCTACGCTTCGTCCTATTGGTCTATTCTTAAGTATAAAACGTAAAACTAAAACATAAGTTTGGAGTTTGCAAACTTTTGTGTTAAAACCAAAACTAAATACTGATTTGTGAATGGCTGCATAAGGTAACATGACTACAAGGTTATTAAAACATAAATGGAAAACATAAAACAAAAACTAATTTCGATTTGTGAATGTAGCTTTACTGCTTTAAAATCCGAAGTTCTCAAGTTCGAATCCCATTCAAGCTAAAAATATATGAACTACAATACTGCGGCTCGGTGAATTCGGACCCTGTACTGCAATTAGGATTCAGTTCCTGTTGTGCAGAGTAGCATAAATAAATTAATAAATTTTTTAGACCGATGAATTTACCATCACCGTGTTATGTAATAGGTCAGGAAATTAAAAACGACTACAAAAAAAACAGACATGTTAAATATCCCACATTTATTTTGTTGTACTAAAAAAATGTCATAAAATATTTACAATTCAATTAATTGAAAGCATAGCTCATCAATTAGTAAAGTAGTTCGCTCTTTTACAACTTAATTCTGCATTTCAATGAAGAAAGCGAAATCTTTTATGAATAAATGATGGTATAATTATGTTCTATTTGATTTAATTGCTCTGACTCTCACTGTATTCATGCAAAGTGCAAACCTTCAATTTGTCAATTTATAATAGATTTAAAACAATTAAATAATACTTGAAGATTAATCACCTCTAATTATATCATATCCTTTATTTTGAGGCCATCTAAATACTCACGAATGATATTAACATTTTACAACGTCAAATCGGACTAATAGTAAAACAATTTCCATATCCAGTAAAAAAAATGTTTACAGAATTAACTCTTGTACAAACGAATTATACTAATATATTATTCTACTCATGTCATCTTCAAGGTAACAATAATTTCCATTCTCAAAACTATAACAAATTTAATATATCAGTGGCGTGCGCTGAAAATATTCATGAGGCAACAAATATTTTAATAAATTCAAATAAAGGCGTGAATAGTGAATTCAGGAATAGTAAAAAACGTCCTAACCCTATTTTCTAGAACAAAAATCGACACAAGTATTCTACTCATATCCTCGCTTCAAGTAGTAAATTGACATGTATGCTATTGTAATGAAATAATTGATTTAAAAAATATATTGACATTCAATTATCATTTCCTGTCCCTGGTTCGATTCCCACAGGCGACAAATTTTCATAATTTGAAAAAGCTATCCCTGTGGCTCCTCCACCACTAACATGTTTGGGGGCCGTGATTTGACGACTGGTAACCGCACTTCACGCGCAAAATATATCACTTACCGAGATCTGCTTTAGCAGAGTGCCACACCCAGCGATGGGTAGAAGGCGTGATGATATATTTATTTTATTTATTTTACAATATATTTTTCAAATTTTGCTTACACACAAGTGTTTTGGTACTCATTCAAATTTGTTACTTTAGTTTATAATAAAAATACAACTGCATACGAATGATTTGGATTCGACTATAAACTGCAGATCTCTTGTTAATAAATATACAGTGTAAAAAAGAAATAAAATCATTACTCCTCTTTTTCTGTTTGACTACTGTTCTGTTATGATATGAGTAAAAATGTATTATCTAGGATGATGCCACTAAATATCTTACAACCTAGCGTCCCACGAAAACTATGTCATAGATACAGGAATAGTTGATTAATAGAGGAAGTGAGTTTTCTGCTAAGTTTGTTTCTCATTTATTTTTATAGGACAAGGTTTCATATAAAATTTATAGAGAATTAAATTCTGTAGTTAAATAAGTATATACAATTCTATCTTATATATTATATTAAACATAACTATTAAAATTATGTATGTTATATCAAAAAATCCGTAATTTTGTTCTCTATAACTATTATTTGAAGTATTTTCCTATAAAATTAATTGGGATGCAATGCGCACCAAAAAACTGATATATATATATATATATATATATATATATATATATATATATATATATATATATATATATATACATATATAATATTTTACTTCGATTTGCGTATATTTATTTCATTCAGACATAAAATTAAAATTTCCTTTGTGCAAACGAGTATAAATGAGAAAGGACCAATTTTTCCATCTCCGAATAAAATTTCCGATAACTATCAGCAGAATATTTGAAAATATAGGTATCTAATTTCAAAAATAGTAATAAGCATAAGTATTAAAATTTGTGCTATAATTTCGATGAGATATTCTTTATTTATTCCGTTGATAGTTTCTAACAAAAAGTCCATATTCACGTAAGCTGAAAATTGAGTTAGACTTAGCCAAACTTATTTGTATTTATACGCACCTACTGTTTTTTTGATTAGGATAGTGTTATCCATTTTTGAATAAATTCAAATTATATTAAGAATAATAAGTAATGAATTATATGTTCTGCAGCTAATTCAGCCCGGATTATACACTTTAATTTAATAATTATTCATATTTCTGCTTTAACTGTAAACAACTTGAAATATTTATTGAAGTTCATTATAAATGATGTCCATGTCACTAACGTACTTGTCGTCCCTTATCGTATCCCAGAGGATAGCAGATCTGCTATTATCTATGCAAATCGCAGTAAGCAGGATACCACTATAATTTCCAAACACATTACATAACCCAAACACATTAGTGAAGGGTAAGCTTGAGATGAGATATTATTGCTGTATAATGTGTTCAAATTTGTACTGAACAATCGGATTTGATGGTACTCGTATGTGCTCGGAAGTATTCTGGCTGCATTGTTTAACTAAAAGCCTGTATAACCTTTTTATTTTCGCTTCCCCAATATCATTTCATGCATTGGTATTCAAAACAATACAAAAATTTTGAAAAGCATTGTTAGCAGAAGGTAAATGTGAATACAAATGCCATTGTTAAAAATGTTGTTGGAAAAATATTACAATACATAATTGCTTTCTGCATAGTCTATATTTATGCTACTGTGTAATGAAAACGTATCCCCCTACCTACATTTATGAAATTGATTTGTTTATGGTTTTGCATTTCAATCATGCAGTAATTAAATTTAGTAATGAACAAATATTTGACAATATTGTTAGAACTTTTAACGATAATAAAACAAATTAAAACAAGAAATTTAGAGAAATAATATTTATTTTGTTTATGTATTACTAGAACTTCGGTGACACTCTGGTATTAGAAATATTTAAAAAAAAATAATATATTCAAACAATTTATCTATTCAAGTGATCTTTATAGTGGTGAGCGTGCATAGATACACGGGAATTAATAATTTAGTTTTTTTTTGTTCTGAACAATATTTAAATTTTCTTTTTAAAAATGTTGTTCTAAATAACTATTATCAATAAAATATTCTCTTATATTCAATATTTATGACATTGTTTTGTAGATGCATTATATATATATATATATATATATATATATATATATATATATATATATATATATATATATATATATATATATATATATATTCTAATTTTGAGATGCGTGAACAAAAAATTTGGAGACCTCCAAATAAAACCATATTTGATCTAAGTTTGAAATTGAATTTGAACATACGAAAATCGTTACCAGACTAAAATATATTTACTCGTTTATGAATGATCATGAAAGATATTGAATTTTATAAGTAGTATAATAAAGAATCCAAGAATACTAGAATAAGAACAACATAAACACTGTAATGGCAGTGCAATGAATAAAACTTGTTTGCAAAAAAATAATAATTGCTTGTTTACTTCGTTACTGTTATTTAATTTCTTGACGAAGGTAAACATGCAGTGTATCGAAACATCGTATTTAAATAAAATTAACTTAAACGAAAATTGTTTTAATTATTGACCACAAATTCTGAAATTTTTTTCCACATGTGATTATTATCTTATTTAATAATATTTAACATCAATTATATGCATTTATTCTAACAAAGATTCAGAAATCTGTCTGCGATAACATAAATACATAACAACACGCTATATCTCATCAAATGATTTAGCACGAACCTTTAAAATATTCATCAGATTCATCAAATAATAAATCTTCGTCAAACATTCTTATCTTACCACACTATCCTTGCTTGACCAACATTCATATCCTATACTCGTTAACACGAAAAATTTTATCTGTCAAAGATCTCGTAATCGGGCTTTAATGATTTTAATAAATTTTGGTATTCTACTATTTTTTGGGCCTCAGAAAACAAGCTAATTAGTTTTCACCCTGCGGAACATTTATTTAGTACATCACTTTGAAAGAAAATTGAGAGACAAGAAGACAATTTAGTTCTTCAAAATATATACATGTGAGTACTTCAGGAAAATATAATCGATTGAGACTAAATATGGGGTAGCTAGCTCAGTGGTATCAAGTCGACCTGTGGATCTTGAGAACCCTTGTTCGATTCCCACAGGCGACAAACAATTTTCACCATTTCAAAACTACCCCTGTGGCACCCCCACCACTAACATCTTTGGGGGCCGTGATTTGACGACTGGTAACCACATTTCATGCGCAATATATATATATCACTTACCGAGATCTGCTTCGGCAAAGTGCCACACCCAGTAATGGGTAGAAGGCGTGATGATATATTTATATTTGAGACTAAATCAACTCGATATTGAGGAGAAAAGTTGTTTCTTTTATTTATTTCTTTCCTCGTTTATTCCTCATAATAATTCTAAAAAAATAAGAAAGGAAGGGATCGTCGCTTGCACTTGAAAGTACATTTTACACAATTGATAACATTTTAGTTATATTTTTTTAAGTTAAATTTATGACAGAAAAATTTGGGAGACGCTCGGACTTGAACCGGGAATATTCTGCTTGCCGGATAGACATTTTAACCAAACACCACGACTCACCTGTATGAGGTAAGGCGTCAACCGAATTCTTCTGTCATAGTGACTAAATACAGCATCGATCCCAAGACCAATTGACCTAGTATTTGACTGGTCATTTATCAAATTGCACGCGTAAAATACTGAAATAGTGGGAAGCGTGCCGGAAGCATAATTCTTTGTGTAGCCTCTGTGGATAGATCAAAGCATGTTCCATGTTCGGCGAGATGCAGTAATTGCAGTATGTAGTTCGCTTTTTTTGAGGGTTGGTATGTTAATAATACAACTGTGGTAATCGCGCACATGTTTCGTATTTCTTATATTTATTTTTTTTTTACCAAAGAAGTATTGTTTATTTTGTTTTTACGAGAAAGATTTTATTTTTTATACAATTAACTATAGTTTTTTGCATTTAATTTTTTTTTTTAAATACTAACATCAACCAAATTAACCATCCACTTTAGACCGGCAATTGACCCAGCTACCATCCCTTATCATAGGTATCGATAATGGGTTTCGTCTGTAGCAACACGTGACTGATTTAAAGGTAATCATACCACAAAGTAAATTTCAATTTTTGTTATATGAATGACTTTTGAAGTAAAATGAAAATTTTTTAAAGTTAAATTTATGACAGAATAAACCGTCTCCCGAATTTTTTGGCCATAAATTTAACTTTAAAAAAATATCATTGTCACTGTACTTCAAAAGTCATTCAAATGACAAAAATTGAAATTTATTTATGTAACAATGTATGGATCCAGCTTTGCGTATTATTAAAATGTTTAGCGTTTATTAAAAAAGCGTGAGCTTTTTTACGATACCCAACCATGCTTTTTGTTTATTCCAGAGCCTAGCAATTCTTAATCTATTTTCATCGTACGCCATTGGGGGCGATCTAAATAAAAACCATCCGGTGTGTCTACGAAAGAATGCAAGTCTAAATGTAAAAGCCACGCAAATCAGATTATTCTGTGACCTTTCTTCTCGCGCTCACCCGCTGTCGCTGGCGGACTATTGGTGCTCGGTGCGTCCATTACAATGTGATGAGCAATGCGGACACCCAACGAACAACAAACGTAACAGCCACGCGGATCCTTGAAATGTGTCCTTGCGAAATGCTCCCGATTCACAAAAAACTGTATCATCGTTTCTAGTTCAGGTATAAAAGCTTAAGATGCGTTGCAGAAGACATCATTTTGTGATCCGCTCTCAATAGATCAACAGCTGCAACATGAAATTGGTAAGACAACGATTCGACGACTAATATGAATACTTACTAATACTCTAATTAAGGGATGGAAAAAATCTACATATTAACTAAATAAATTAAAAGTTACTGTATACTTTAGTTATAGGGATCTAACACACAAAACTTAAACAAAGATAATAAAAGGTTCAAACTGTCATTTAAATTTTCATTATCAAATTAAATTATTATATAAGGTTTATATAATATTAAAAAAAGTTTTTATAATATATTTTTCTACTCCCATTATTAAAATATTATTTAATGTATTGGTTCTATGGCGCTAAATAACATCTTAAGCACATGTGGACGAACTGTGGCTTTGCACGTCTTAGTCACGGCGTGAAATTAACAACTGACACATTAGGCACGAAGTGAAGTTAGCTTCTTGCATCTGTCAGTTTAACTTAACCTTACTTTTCAAATAATTAATAAAACTTTACTTAATTTGTGGTCGTATAAAAACTTAGAAACGGTAATAAAATTTGTTATATAATATGCTATCTACGACAGAGTGTAAAATTAACTTTTACATGAATATTTTAAGTTCGTAAAATGACTATATAATAATAAGATTTCATTAGTCACGGGTTGCTCAACAACGAGTAGTTATACAGAGTGTTCAAAAGGAATTGTTACAGTTGGCAATAAAAAAATCTACTTGAAATTGGTGAACCTGATACATAAATTCATTTCCTGTTATTGACAGTAACATTTGAAAATTTAAAATTAAATTTGAGTACATTTATTATTACATTTATTTCTAAAGTATTTCTATTACTTAAAAAGTCAAAATTTTAATAGCTGCCAGACTCCTGACATAACCTATTTGTATTTATTAGACATGTCATATAGTATTTTCGCCTTTACCTGGTGTTGTACCAACTGTAGAATTAAAAGATCTCCGGAATTATATTGCCAACTGTAACAATTCCTTTTGATCACTCCGTAGTTTTTGAAGCATATTAAACAATCGTTTTCAGTGATTAAAATAAACAATTATTCACAAATAAATAAAATATTTCAATCTATGACAACCGTACGCAACTAACAATTTATATTAATGCAACTGCTTGATAACAGTGATATTTATTTAACAGCACCGCCATTCAATTTGGTTTGAACCTTTTTCTAACTTTATTGTAGAAAAATCACTACTGTAAGATAAAAAGTTGTATATCACACGTGAGTGAAATGTCAGTATATGCTCATGAGATTTATCACACTCGTGTATTATGACAAAATTCACTCACTTATAATATAATATAATATAATATAACATAATATAATACAATATTAACCACGCAAATAATTTGTCTGATATTTGTAAAAACCTACCGGTTCCCAAGCAATTTTCTTTTACCAAAACACACTTAATTTTATTGAAATAAATAAATAAATATATCATCACGCCTTTTACCCATTACTGGGTGTGGCACTCTGCCAAAGCAGATCTCGGTAAGTGATATATTTATGCGCGTGAAGTGCGATTACCAGCCGTCACGGCCCCCAAAGATGTTAGTGGTGGGGGAGCCGCAGGGGTAATTTTAAATTGATAAAAATGTTTTGTCGGCTGTGGGGATCGAACCAAGGTTCTTAGGATCCACAGGCCGACTCGGATACCACTGAGCCATTACCCATTTTGTTTAATGTAGTTAATTCATTTTACAACCCCTATCAGCCCGATTTGCAAAATTTTTTTAGCTAATCCTGAATTTTGCATTAGCTTATCTTATTTTAGTCCAATTTTAAAAAGTGAATCAAATTATATTCCAAAAACCAAATGATTACAAGATTATATTAGAGTTTATTTAAACTTTTATGGGCTAGGTGAGTCAGTAGTATCGTCGGCTTGTAGATTTAAGAACCCGGGTTCGATTCCCACAGCCGACAAATAATTTTCACTACATTACAACTACCCCTGTGATTCTCCCTCTAATAACATTTTTGAGGGCCGTGATATACCGAGATCTGCTACGGTAGAGTGTTACACCCAGTAGTGAGTAGAAGGCGTGATGACATATTTATTCATATATTTTTTTAATTAAACTTTTTTGAAAATATATTATTTTATTTTATATACGCATACGTAAAGCATCTCTAGTCACTCACAAGTCTAAAACCACTCGCTACAATCGCGTTTTAACTTTTACCCTTGATTATACAGTTTATTATTATTAGTCAATCAACGCTTTTACCCACTGTTAACTACACTAACTGACGTACTAGTATCGTAAATTAGGTACTTTTTATTTATTGAACTACAATTTTCATAAAAATGAACAAAAAGGGCCTCATAAACACAATACATATTAAAAAAATACAATTGTTTCATACAATACCGATTTAATTTTCAAAGTACGTTAAGAAATTCCTAATGAGTTTATTTTGCCAAAATAATGCATAACATATGTGTATGGGATGGCTAGCTCAGTGGTTATGAAGTCGGCCTGTGGATCCTGAGGTCCCTGTTTCGATTCTCACAGGCGAAAAATTTTCATAATTTGAAAAAGCTATCCCTGTGGCTCCTCCACCACTAACATGTTTGGGGGCCGTGATTTGACGACTGGTAACCGCACTTCACGCGCAAAATATATCACTTACCGAGATCTGCTTCAGCAGAGTGCCACACCCAGTAATGGGTAGAAGGCGTGATGATATATTTATTTATTTATGATTTTTTTTTTCTAAATAATATTTCTTCATTTTGTCATTGGTGGCCTGCTTTAATTAATTAAAAAAAATACAATATCTATTTATTATATGTCAAATAAATTAATTATTTAGATAATGTAGATCCTATTGATATATTAAGAAAGTAAAGAGTAGGTTTCAGGATCAAAAATAGCCACGAAATCAATCTAGCCAATAAATTTATTTGGACGTTTCGTCCAGCGAACTAGACATCATCAGCAAAAAATAAATAATAATATAACAAAACAGTTATACAAAATTTGTAAAAAACTTTTACAAAAGTCATAACAATAAAAAGAGTCACAAAAATTTAATCACAAAAATATGTACTTTGACATGTTAAAGTACAAGTAACTATCGATATATAGAACGCATTTGTATATAGAACATATTTTTTATATAGAACACATTATATATAGAACACCCTATATATAGAACACCCTATATATAAAACACACAATATATAGAACACATTATATATAGAACACCCTATATATAGAACACCCTAAATATAGAACACACTATATGTAGAACACCCTATATATAGAACACCCTATATATAGAACACCCTATATATAGAACACCCTATATATAGAACACCCTATATATAGAACACCCTATATGTAGAACACCCTATATATAGAACATCCTATATATAGAACGTACTATATATAAGACAGACTATATATAGAACACCCTGTATATAGAAGACCCTATATATAGAACAGCCTGTATATAGAACACACTATATTATCATGTTATGTAGTAGTTGAATAAAACTCGAGAACTCGCTTCGCTCCTTCTCTCGCCCAACGATGAGTCTGTTCGGCACGACGCTTCGAGTCTCACCTCCAGACATTAAGTTTGTTGCTCGTCGCTTCGCTCCTCGCGTAATGATTTATGGTAAACCATTTGCAAATACTCATTTTTTAATTTATATATAGTCGCAACGTTCATCATTTACTTTAAAAGTTGAATAAAACTCGAGAACTCGCTTCGCTCCTTCTCTCGCCCAACGATGAGTCTATATATATATATATATATATATAACAATGTTTGCAAGACATTATTAATAGATAATTACTAACTAAAAATTTAATACCTAATTTAAAAATTTTTAATTGCAATTTAATTAAACGTGGTATTCTATTTGTTAACTGATTACTACGGATATAAAGGACTACTAACTATAGAGTATTACAACTATTATACGTATGTATTAAATTTTCATCAAAGTTCTCCCAAACTTATATTAACTTTATGCTGGTTTTAAGACGAACTCTGATCTTAATGTAGCTATCCATTTCTTTTTATTTTTATCTTTACGGTACATTAGACGCGGCACTCTTTTTGCTCTAATTATTTTAATGGGATCTGGGATCATCTATCTAAATATTTAAGATGTTCTATTTAAAGCCATTTATTTTTCATTTACTTTCTACACATTTTAAATAATATTGTATTTAATTAAATATTTGCTATATAAAATGTACGATTACTTTTTGTTCAAAATGAAGAAAATTCAAGGCCATTATTTTTAAAATTGTAGCGATGCAAATAGAAGTAATCCTACCCCTTTAAATTAATTTTATCTTTGTAATATTTATGAACATTTATTCCAATATTCACTTTTATTATTAAGATTAAAATTGTAATGTAGTAAATATAGAAATATGAAAGAAAATAAAAGTAGGTTTGCAAATTTAAATTTGCGCACAAATAAATTGCAAGTAGATTATTCTTTTTTTTATTGGCTTTGATGTCAAATGTACAGTTGCATGGGAATGAAATTGACGGGTTGATTGTTTTTTTATCTTTAAACATTTGTTATATGAACATATCTCAAAGGAATTTCAAATTGTGGTTTACCTGCGAATTTTTTTGACTCGGTATCTTATTCTAAATATCTATCTGTATGTATATTTATAAAGTGTGCTCTCACAGAATATCAGTTATAGAATTTTTTGATTATTATTACATTTATACAGTTTTTTTCACTACTAGTCTAGCAACATACCATTATTTACCTCTTTTTGAATCATAAATTTGTACTTGATACATTGCGTTTACGATCGTTTCATTATTATACGGAAAATTGTTTAATAATAGAGGCTTTCGTTTCACTGTTTATTTTGTAAGATTGATACTATTATACAGCCACATGTTAAACGTCATTTAAATATTCATTTATTTATTTTTTTTATTACAATTTGAAAATATTTCCAACTAGCACGAAAATTACGAAATTACACATGCGAGGTACAAAGAAAAGTGAAAAAATTTCTCGGGAGTAAAAAATTTCATGTTAAAGTTATTTGCGATATAAATTGCAAAATTTCGATAAATAAATGACGCAAAATAAAAACAAATACTATATCACGCTCGTTTTATACGACGTATTGTCACACTTGTATAATATACTGTAATATTTTGTCTGCCTAGTTTTTGTGGGTATTATTAAACAAGTAAATATTTATGTTCAAATATTTTTGTTATCAGTATAAAAATCATTAAATAGAATTTAAATGCTAGCAGTGAAAAAAAAATGTATATACCAGTATACTTAATGAGAGAAGTATTTTTCCCTTAGTATATAATATAATATTATCTTTGCCCAAGTGAAAATAATATTGTGGGAAGGAACAATTATTTACTAACTTTCAATTTTTTATTTAATCCAGAACATATTAAGTAACGATCATATTTGCGAGCACTTCGTTAAATAAAAATGACTAATATTTAACCCGTTTTATCGATCTGAATATTTGAGATAACTTTTAAATTATTTCGCATTGTTCTAGTTCAATTATACTCAATTGTAGCATACAGAACAGGACCAGTGATTTGTTTAACTGAAATAAGCTATAAAAATTGAGATACGAAACATAAATAATAACATCTTTTGGTTTCATTTCAGCTAATCCTCGCCGTCATCCTTGGCATCACCGTCGCCGACCGCCTCGAAAACACCTACCTTCCACCCTCCAGTGCGCGCTCCGCCGGCGGTAGCGGTAACTTCCTCTCTGCACCTCGTTCTTCCTTCGGTCAAGGTTCTTCCTTCGGTCAAGGTTCTTCTTTCGGTAACCACGGCACTGGCTTCGGCTCTGGATCATCGTTCGGTCGTTCATCATTCGGTGGTAGTTCTGGCTTCGGTGGACATAGAAGTGCGCAGATCCCGTCCACGTCATATGGCGCACCCGTCGCCCAGGCTAGGTTCGGAGGTTTCGGTGGTGGTGCTGGTGGATATCATGGTGGACAGCAGGTGCCCATCTTGAGGCTGAATAATGAAAATGATGGATTTGGAGGATACAGATATGAGTGAGTATTATTTATTTATTCTCGGTAATTACTTGTGTATTAGTTTTCAAATAACAGTCTTATTTTCATACAGCTTTATAGTACTTAGTAATAACTTATATAAATTAATATGAAAAGTTATGAGACCCAACTGAGATTCGAACTCAGAACCTCACACTTGCTAGACTAGTACTCTACCGTTGAGCTATCGAATTTCGAGTGAAATATTTAAGGTTTTTCAGTGGAAGGCGTAAAATCAATTAAAATAATAATTTAATATTTGGATAAAATGATTTTCAAATATTTTTCTATTAAAATAAATTACTTCTGTAAACATTCGTATAATTATAGATTTATGTATGGTGTAAAATTAATCAGAAAAAATAGACATTTTCATTTAGAAGGGTGCCTAGGACTCTGGGTCACCTCCCCCTAAATACGCTACTAATTTTTTGATGCATTTTATTATTACATGAACTCATTGTGATTTATAATTTTTGTTCTGTAGCATCCAATGCCAACTATCAATGCGTAGGATTTTTACTCAAGTTTCTCTTATATGCAGATGTTCATTTTAAGTGGCGCACCATTCCTTTATCGAGAAGTATAAGAACTAAATTAAGAAAAAAATAATGAATCGAATAAGCAAATAAAAAAATAGGTTCCAATTGAAAATAAAAATGTTGCACATCGTATTTTGACAACCACTGGTCTAAAAAAATCTTGTTTGGCTTATTAAAGTAGTCTTATAAAATATAAATTGTTTGCTAATTTCACCGACTTCGTAGCTCCTATACTTCTCGGGACAGCAATGGTGCGCTACTTAAAATAAACATTCTGTATATAAAAGAGATATTTCACATCTAGTAGACAAGTTAATAAGGTACACTTAAAGAAAATGTGAAAATGCATAAAAAAATGAGAAACCTGTAGATCATCCGCTAAGCAAGTGTGAGATTCCAGGATCAAATCCCGGCTAGATCTCACAGTTTTTCTCATTTTCTATAAGTGTACCTTATTACTTTCTTATACGTAGTATAAGGAAGTATTGTAATCGTGAAAAAAATCGTTGACGAGATTTTCGCGGAAATACATGTTTTGAGGTCCACTGAATCTGTTTTGATCATTTTCTCAACGATGTCTGTGTGTGTGGATGGATGGATGGATAGATGGATGGATGTGTGTCCGAGTGTGCAATATCTCATGAACGAGATAAGATTTGTTAACGAAACTTGGTAATTATAAGTTTCATGAAAATACGAAGAGCTGAGTTAATTTTGAATGAAATTGAAAAACCGGAAGAGGAAGTTTACTGGACACACAAAACAATAAATTCCAGTTATTTCAAAAATGTAATCAGTTACGAAAAAAAGTTTCAAACAAAAGATATTAGCAAAAATATTTGGAACATAAAATGTTATTTGCAATTTTCCTGTATATGCGTCTAATTTGGAGAAAAACTAATTTATATATTTAATAATATATTTCAATAATCATAGTAGCAATAGAAACAAAAAACAAAAACATGTTTAACATTTATATGTCAAATAATAATTGTTAAACGCAAGGAGCAAGTCATAAGTGTTCAATTCAGCGTTTTTAATATGAAGTATGCTGTGTATAAGAAAGTCGTGTGGTGACCACACCAGATTTTTTTACTTGATTACCGACAATTTCTATTTCTCTTATATAATATAATATAATTATATTATTAATATTCAACTATTGTTATTTTTATTATCAGAAAATATAAGAACTGAAATAACGTACTATATATTTACGATTACTATTTATATAACTACTATCTTAGTAATATTCTGTATAAATAAACATATTTCAATTAAGTACACATAGCTTAATTTTTGTCAATATGGTATGTTGTACCTTTAATACATAATATTTGCAAAAATGACTCTCATTAAACAAGAACAATTTTCTCAAAAATACGATAATTAAAAAAAATTCATAATAATTCTCTCATTCATCTCCTTTAAAATAGAAATATATAAATATAATAAAAAAAATATATTAATTAGATAGTATTTTAGATTTTTTTTTAACTGTATCATTTTAAATAATATTTGAGAAAAGGGATTCTCATTAAAAAGGAAAAAATTGTCAAAATTACGATCAATAAAAAATGTAATAATACTTCTTTCATTCATCGCCTTTAAAATGGAAATCGCAATGCTATAGGTATTAAGAATTATAAAGGATTTTCTTTTTTAATATTACTCTTTATTCCATCTACCTAACTGTGTCATTGTGTAAAAATATATTTACAAAGTATTGTTCAATTGTACAAACGAAAAATTTTATGAATCAGTTGAACCCATTTCAATTCAAGCATCGAATTACGGTTATTACGTGTAATTCATATTCTACGTTGCAAATTAATTTGTACTAATTACAACCTAATTAATTCGAAACTTAATTGTTATATCTTTGTTATAACTGAAACGCAGAAAAATAAAATTTGAAAGAGATTTGAAAATTTTAAATGAATTAATTAACAAAACTTCAAATTAGGTGACTGCAATATTATCACATCCAAATACTATGCCTACATTGGAACGCTGAGAACGCAAAAAGATAAACATTATACTCTATTCTTAAAATATTGAAAATATCTAATTGAATACAAGATAAATTACTAAAACAAAATAAGTAACAAATATTTTATTTTATATCATAAAAAATATTTAATAACGCAATCTTGTTTAACTTTACAAAATTGCACTATACATACTCGTATATGGAATGGTTTAAACATTAAAGTTATTTTTACTGAAATATTTTTTGTGGTGGATCATTATTAAAAATTTGTTTCGGTACTTGGCATTTCGTGAATTTTTATAATTAAATAATATCAAGACTGCTAGCAGCTACATTTTTTCCAAATACTTATTCGATGAATATCGCTGGATTTTTTCGATTCACATAACTTGAGTTTTCGTCTGATGTATGGTCAAAGGAAATGAAAAAGACTTTATTTCCTCTGACCTCACATATATTTTCGTAGTAACACACTTGATTGAGTCACGCTTGGCCATGATTAAACTATATTGTGTTTTTGACAATCCATATAAATTCAATTTCATATACGCACACACATTACGAACGAACCAAAGAAATATTAAATTACATATTTTTTGGGTTATAGGAAATTGATTGTTTTGTTTTTCTGAAAAACAAGCACATTATTTTAAATTAAACCTTATATTTAGAAAAAAATATACATATTTCTCGTGTTTTAGTCTATACATAAAAAATTAATTTGATTATTTGGTAAATATAGGTGCTTCACGTATTTTTGTTGACGTGTTATACATTTAAAAATTGGAACAAAAAAGAGTTATCTTGTATTAGTGAGAGAGCTAGTTGACAGACCATGATCACCTAGAATATATTTTTAACATTCCAATTAATCTGCATCGTATGTTAAAAGTAGGTATGCTCTAATTAATCATGGTCTATCAACTAACTCTCTAACTAGTGCGAGATGTCTCTTTCTTTTGGTTCCCCTCCATCTCTCCTCCGTGTTACTTCAATTGTATAACTCTCCATTCTTTGTTTAATGAACTCACCTTTTATATAGCGCTAACGTGCTTGAAATATTATTAAATCGAATAATAGAGAAAAGTGGTGAAAAAATTTGCGTTAGGTAAGATTCAGCATTACGGTTTTTTAGGTTGAATATTTGTTCGTGAACTTGATTGTTGTTCAGCTAATCACCAAGTGTGTGACTGCAGTCAACAGTCACTACAATGTCTAATTTCTTAGTATAATTAAAAGTGGGTTTTCTATTGTTTATTTGGAAGTTTTTTAAGTACTACCAGTTTTGAATTAAAATTTTAAAATATCGCTATATCCATATTTTCACACATATTTATTGACATATACTTATTTTTTAACATAAATATCTGTAAATTGTCATACTAGCGCTTAAAGTTTTCTAAATTCCGATGATGGTCCACGTCGTCGAGATATTCCGTATATCTTATATGCCGTAATACAAAATTTGTATATACAAGTAGTAACAATGACTTTGATATATCAAAATAGTATTCTGAATATGGAGGAAGACCTTAGTAATATTGTAATGTAGGTGCATAATCATTTAATAAAGAAAGGGAAAAAAATCAATTTAGATTGTAATTTTATTGTTAATTGCACTAGGCCATAAATCTTATTTTAATATGGGGTAGGTGGATCAGTGGTGTCGAGTCGGTCTGTGAATCCTGAGAACCCTGTTTAGATTCTCAAAGCCGACAAAAATTTTCATTACATTAAAATTACCAGTGCCACATTCAGTAATGGATAAAAGGAGTGATGATATATTTATTTATATAATTTTTTTTTTAATTAATTGTTCATAACTGATTGTCTTAATGTGACGGTAATGGGGGATTCAAGTGGTAGAGCTTTTTAAAATATATTTATTAAAATAAATTCTTGACCGTACATCATATTTAATACAATATAAAATCATACCATAAATGATATCTTTATTGCTGAAATATGAAAGTTAAAGTTGAATAATACAAAACGTTCGCACTCCCATATTGCAATGACGTAGTTGCATTAAGCCAATCACAGAGCTTTGTCTGAAATGTTTGTCGGTGTTCAAGAAGACGAAGAAGAAATAAGCATTCAGCATTCTACGATTCTACCAATGACGTATAATACTAGACGAATTATGCCGTATTCAAGTCAATGCAGTGTTGTGAAGCAGAGAGGAATGGAATAACTTGATGGTCCGCCGGATGCGCGGCAAGGAGCGAGTACACTTTGATGCTATGCAAGTTGCTCCTTGCCGCGCACCCGCCTCACCCACCAGTTATTCTATCCCTTTCTGACTCACAACAAACGCCGATGTTATCCGTCTAGTTATGTTTTGTCTGAGGATTCTACTGACAACGACAAGTTACGTGTTATTTATCTCTGTCTTATCTGTCTCTCTTTAAGCTAAGATGCAAGTACGTCATATTCATTTGTTTCGAAAGTTTAAATATTTTTATCATGCTTAATACAAGTTTAAAAAAAAATAAAAAATTTGGGTATAATTATTTTATTACGTAGATTAATATATAAAAAATTCAAATAGTCTTGAAAGGCCCATTGTGAAACCTAATTACAATAGGTTTTTAATAATTTCTATTACTAAAGAAATTACAAAAAAAAATGTGCGGGTCCAATTTCCTCCATTTAAATTTTTTTTAAAGTAATTTAATTTTAATAACAAAATACTGTACCTATTAGAATTTTGTATCTTCCAAAATCTGGCCTTGTTTTACAACATATTCAGATATCAGTAAAAAAATATTACAATAATTCGATTACATGAATTAAATAATGACCGTCCGTATGAAGAAAAAATACACTTATAGACATGTTCGACTTGAACAGACACGCAGTAATGCATGTTATAAAAGATATCAGTATTATGCACATATTTTTATTTAGGGCCAGATTTTCCATTTCTTGATAAAGTTCTCGATAACTATCGGTAGGAATATTACCATTTTTTAATGTAATTTCGATGCGATATTTTCTTATTTATCCCGGTGATAGTTATTGGGAACTTTATCCGAAGATGGAAAACCGGCCCTTAATTAGGTAAGTCATGAAATAAAATGATTTGAATTTTCTTTTTATGGAAATTTGACTATAGGCTATAGGTACTCATTTTACTATTTTAAATACTGTATTTACGATATTAACTTTTTTATGTTTATTAATTACCTTTTTTAAACAAATTAAATTTGCATACAAATCACATTTCCTGCAAAATTGCCTACTTAATTTGAAAAAAGCTTTAAAGATTGCAATCTTTGATTGCTTGAATAAAAATTGCGTTCACGTGACTACGTGCTCCTGAAAACTTTAAAAGCTGTGTTTACTGAAAGATAAATTTGCATAACACATTTTAAAACGAATGCATTTTTCGGATGCTGCAAGTTTGCATATTACATGAATATTCACTGCTTATTCGTTCAAATATATTCCAAAAACACCTCTGACAAATATTGTCGCTGAAAATACTTATTAACATAGTTAAACGGTGACGAAAAAAAATATCATGCAATGTTCATCTGCATGTCATTTTTTTTAATTCACGCTTTAGTTCAAATACCGAAATGTTTTAGTTATATCAATAGTGTAGTCGGAGAGCGATATATGAAATTATTTACTTTGCGTATTTAAATAACTGATTAAAATTGTTTTAATATTTGTTAAACCGAATAATGCTTTTTAAAACAAAAATAATAGGTTTTAATTCGCTAATTGAATAACTGACAACTAAATAACAAAATAATAATAAATTAAAAGTGCAAATCTATGTTCAATTCAATCTATTAATAATTTGTGGTTACACATACAAACCGTAACTAAATACTATTGAAATTAGTTTATTTCCAGTAATTAGTTTCGCTGTCATGGTAAATATTTTATGATTGATAAAAATTTGTATTCGTTATTATTATAATTTGTATTAATAACATGAAGTTAAAACAATGGTAGTAATTATAAAACATTACAATTCATATATTAAAATTTAATATATTATCAAAATTTGAATAATGAACAAATTAATTATAAAACCTATACATGTATACACAGCTATCGTGATAGTTATCAAAATTAAACCGATTTTATAACTCTGTGCCTGGACCGCTAAATTGGAATTACAACATGATATAACATTTAAATAATTTATAATGTGTATGTCTACATTTCTACATACGTAGGATAGATTTGTAGTTATGAATCTATCTGTTATGTGTGACTACAGCACACTGGTAATAAAATATTTCAATTTTGAACTATTGTAAGCACTCTGTCGAACGTTCATGAATTTTTTTTTTTTAATCAAATGGAAGAAGTTAAACGAAATTAATCAAAAAATAAATAATATGTATAACAAACATATTACCTATGTTTCGAACCGAATTATTGGGCTACATGATTAAACTTCTTCCTTTTTTAAACTTTCTTGCATTTATACGAAAATAGATGCAGAGTCGTAATAATTTTGCTGAATCCAGCAACAGCAATAGCTTACACGTGTTGAAGGTGACCTAATCAATTGAATGAAATGTTCTAGATATTTACAAAATAATTTTTATTAAAATGATTTACAATAAATAGAATGCACTTTTACTCATTTTTTGGAAATATAAAATTGATAAAAGCTTTTATTGCAATATAATATTCTGCACTGAATGTTATTTCAACTTATTGACAAAATTGGAGTAGAACACTCATTGCTTTAGACTGTGAATGTGAGAACCCGTGTTCGATGCACACTGCCGATAAACTGATTTTCATCACATTAAAATTATTCACTCCACTATTATCTATTGGGAGTGTGATATGACGGCTGATAACGCAAAAATATGTCATTTATCCAGATCTGCTCTGCAAATTTCCACTTCCTGCAATAATATATTTTTAATTTTTATTTTATTTAATCTTCCAGAATTTATAAATAAAAGACAAAAATGTTTACTTTAATAATCAGTTATACTTATACTTAAGTGCTATTATTAAATTATGCGATTAATATTAAATATTGATATTAGATCTCAATAGCTTTAGATCATTATTGTCTATTTGTTATATTCGATAGTACTATTATCCTGCAGGTACAATCTTTGTGAGCTATTATACTTATGAAAATTTTTATCTATCTTTATATTATAAACAGTTTTACACTCTGTTATTATCATGTTTTATCATTTATTATTCTTTAAAACATTTTAGTAGATGTATATGACTTCCAACTCAGTATGTGTTATTTTTACTTTCTTATACACAGTATAAGGAAGTATTGGAATCGTGAAAAAAATCGTCGAAGAGATTTTCGCGGAAATACGTGTTTTGAGGTTCACTGAATCCGTTTTGATCATTTTCTCAATAATGTCTGTGTATGTGTGTATGTGTGGATGGATGTGTGTCCGAGTGTGCAATAACTCATGAACGAGATAAGATTTGTTAACGAAACTTGGCAATTATAAGTTTCATGAAAATATGAAGAGCTGAGTTGATTTTGAATGAAATTGAGAAACCGGAAGAGAAAGTTTACTGGACACACAAAACAATAAATTCCATTTATTTCAAAAATGGAATCAGGTACGGAAAAAAGTTTCAAATAAAAGAAGTTAGCAAAAATATTTGAAACATGAAATGTTATTTGCAATTTTCTTGTATATGCGTCTAATTTTGAGAAAAACTGATTTTTATATTTAATAATATATTCCAATAATCATAGTAGCAATACAAACAAAAGGCAATAAATTTTAATTTTCTCTTTATCTAGTTATCTATGTCTATTTTCGGAAAAAACATATACATCATTAAAATGGTAAACTAATTTGCTTCAATTTAATCGACTTCGTATCTCACGGTTCTTGAGATACATAGGGTTAGGCTCGAAAAACATTACTAAAAAATTATACATATACAAATTTGATATTTCATATGTTTCAAACAGAAAAACTAAATTACATGTTTAATAATATTATATAACATTCATATATTCTAAATATTAAATATGCTGTGTATAATAAAGTCGTGTGGTCACCACACCAGATTTTTTTAAATTGCACATGTAAATGCATGCAACACTTTTATTCTCCTAGGTACGAAACCGGTAATGGTATTCAGGCTCAGGAAGCCGGTCAACTGAAGCACGCCGCCGGCGGAGAAGCTAACGATGTCCAAGGCTCGTACAGCTACACCGGCGATGATGGTCATCAGTACACAGTGCACTACACAGCCGATGAGAACGGCTTCCATCCCCAGGGTGACCATTTGCCTACTCCGCCGCCTATTCCTGAAGCAATCCTCAGGTTAGTATTTAGCAACAAGATTAAGAACGAACATTGAAGTATCACTTAGGAAAAGATAACATAGTGATAGTTAGAGACCGTTTAATAATGCTAAGATAGAGTTTTAGATAATTTATCTGTCAGATAAAATTTCATATCATTAAATAAAATGTGTTCTTTTCTATTCCAACTCAGATTAAACTTATTGTTACTCTATTTATAATTGTATTTTTACATCAGTAATATGAAAATATCGTTTTCACACCAAATTGTTTACACCAACTTTCAATTCTTATTCTTAATACGGAGAACTCTTGTTACAAATATCAATATTTTTTTATTAATATCAATATATAAAAGTTGGCCCTTTTTTCATCATTTACGTTATCAATATTATAATGCCGTGTATTTCATGCATGCTGCTATGAGCAACGCAACGTAGATAATTTTAATGGTTGTTAACGATGAAAAAATAACCTGCTTCTCATATTTATAGGTACAGTTGTATAAAATAATTATTTTATGTGTGTATGTTTTTTTTTTAATATATTATTATTTAGTATAAAATATGTGCACCTCCTACACGAAATATGCGCTCTCAAATAATTGTTTGAAACAAGTATTTCACGCACTAGGTATGTAAATACTTATTGTGCAACTCATTTGATGTCATATTTTTTACTGTTCGAACCTCTACGAACCGTAGGGATATTTCTTGTGGAACTAACATAATTCTGAATTGGGGAAAGGGTACTGGTCTTCACATATTTTTATTTAACAAACAAGTTCCTAATCAAAACTGCCTGACAGCCACGATATGTGATTGTTTTGTCAATAATATATTCTTTTTCTGAAGTGATTATTATAAATCAATAATAATAATAATAAATTAAAATTTCTAACGACTTTCTTATTTAAGCATTTTTCGTATGATTTGTCATAATATATTCAAAAATCTTTTTATATTATAAATAAATACTGTGATATTAAACTGTATAAATTATATTATATCGAAACACAACTATCAGAAATTTGCAAACAAAATAAAACTATGTACTCTTATATGGAATAGTTACACCGCTAATTCAGAAATAAATTTCATAACATTATTTGACTAGGAATATGAGATCACGAGTCTATATAGTCAAATTTATCACTTATTGAGATGTTATTTATAAACGAGCACATAGTATTGTTGTAATTGTGATAAGTAATTACTTTTGCTACCGTTTACATAGCTTAACCCGGCATCCGACAAGTGGGGTGTGAGAAACCCCAGCGTTCGAAAAATACAAAACTAACATTCAAATTTCGCTTTAAACGATCGCAGCGCCTCAATAGCTTTCACCTAATAAGTAATCTACACACTACAACACGAATGGCGGTCAAAAAGTGTATGCAGTGTGAACAACATAGCTTCAAAGTGGTTTGGGGTTTATCACACCCCACCTGTCTGAACTCGCAACTATATTTATTTTTCGCAGTTTGCAGTTGTAAATCATTTATTTTGAGTTATTTATTGTTTCTATTATTTATTCTTTATTTATTTAATCCACAAGATAATGGGTGATTATGAATAGGAACAAAAACATCTAAAGTTAGTGTTAGAGTTATTGAAGAAAGACAAAGACAAAGAATGTCAAATCCACGCCTTTCACTCAAATTACAAAATAGCATCCGTAAAATTTTGGGTGTAAATCCTGAACCACTTGCCAAAAAGAGGAGACTAAATCATCAAGAAGGTGCTTAGCATGTCCTCGCGTTAAAGATAGAAAACAAAATACGTGTGTGAAGCATTTTTATGTCTTGAACATGCATTAAATTATTGCAAATATTGTACTAATTTCAACAGCCCGTAACTTTTCTAATTATTAAATCAAATTTAATTCAGTTTTCTTTAATAAAATGTTAAGAGTTCATGTTATAATTCTATATTTTGGTTTAATTTTCAAATTTAAAGAAGCTTTTAAAAGTTACAAATATTTTCAAGTATTGTTTTTGGTTTGTAAAAATTACGTTCATAGTTGGTATTCCTTTAAATAATTAAATATACATACCAGTTAAAACCTTTTAATTTTACTGACAAACTCAATGTCCAAAAATGACAAAATAAAGAAAATTAAAAAAAAAATCACATGCAGATAAATACACAGCCGTCTTGAATTTGGGGTTTACTACACCCCACCTGTCGGAACTCGTAACAAGATTTCACCTGTCGGATGCCGGGTTAATAGTTTGTTAGGTAGTGCCAAATTGTTAGTCTTGGTGTTTGTAAAGTTCAAATGTTTTATATTGGAACTAAACAGTGTATAACCTACAATAATAAGATGTGATTTTGGATGAGAACTACCGTGGTTTTGTAGGAAAACAATACAATCTCTAAGATCACATGATATTATATTAGAGAAAACCGCCATTGTTGTTACGATCTTTTCATATTAATTGCTTTCGTCAAGCGAACAGATTATCGCAAACAAAAGTTAGTCGATAAAAAGTTAAACCTCTTGTGATATTATTATTTTTCTTATATTGCGTTTACAAAGTGAATTCTGTCAAATTTGTTGTCATTGCTCAGCTCATATAAAATTATTGCAATAAAATCTTTTACATAATAAAATAATTATATCAAAATGCAAAACACTTCAGTATTAAAAATTAGAGGTATTTAGTTTATATCATAACAGAGGTAATTATGAATTTTAACCGTGTATATTGAAAATATAAGTAATAGAAATAAAATATCGAAATATATCTTGTATAAACAAACTGACTTATCTAATTGGCATAGCTTATAGATTCCTATTCAGCTTTTGAACGTTTGTTTGGATTCAATATTCATTTTTTATAATTTAATTTTCAGGTCCCTGCAGTACAACGCCCAACACAGTTCCGACAGTTACGACTCGGGCAGGTACGACGGTTCCAGTGGATTGGAAGGAATCAGTGTGGACTCTGCTTCCAGACAATACTTGGCTCCTAGAAAGTCTAGCTTCTCATCTAACTCTGGATACCGTTATTAAGAAATTTGAAATTTATAAATGACTCAGGTTTGAATAAATAATGTTACGGATGTATTTTATATTTATAATAATAAGTATTAACTAATAAAAGCTTTTATATAAATACGACTTTATTTATCCTACTTACCTTCGTTACTAGTTACTCTGCTATTTATTTATATTTAGGTGACACTTCTACGAGTATATTTTCATTTTTATTGATTAAATAGATAAAGATGATTAACCCATTACTGGGTGTGGCACTCTGCCGAAGCAGATCTCGGTAAGCGATATATTAATGCGCGTGAAGTGCGGTTACCAGCCGTCAAATCACGGAACCCAAAGATATTAGTGGTGGGGGAGCCAAAGGGGTATTTTTTTAAATTGGTGAAAATGTTTTGTCGTCTGTGGGAATCGAACCAGGGTTCTTAGGATCCACAGGCCGAGTTGATACCATTGAGCCATTACCCCATATATAAATCACCTTTTACACCAAACATAAATAAAATTACTGTCTTGAAATTCATCCTTATTCTTTAAAATAATAATTCGTTAATTATAAATTAAATGTACAGAATAAATTTTCGTGTATATTTAGGAGTTTAAAAATTTAGTACCGTGATTTGAACTATTAAATGTTTAATAATAAAATTTTATCAAAGACATATATTCTGAATGTCCTAATAATAACAAATCAATGCATATTTGTTAATTTTAATATAGAAGGCAAAAAACTCAGATATACATAAATTTTTTAAATATTTTTTTTTTACATAACATAAATACAAATACGCATGACAAATAGATAAAAAAATATTTAAATTTATCAAATAAATTACTAGTCTTTGTCGTCTGGGCTTGCATTGAAGAGGAAGGATAATTTTCTAATAACTCTCATAAATTGACACCATTTCTTCAATAAATTCCGATTTAGCAGTCTTACAGTTTTTATTTTCTAATATTTTGTGTCTGTGTATACTTAATAAACTTAGATTACGATAGGGAACATGTCGTTAGCTGACCATAAGAATACTGCTGAAAATTCAGTTTCAGCTTGAATTTATTATCTTTAAACTTATAATTTAATTTTTATTATATTATATATACATATACAGGATGGTGACCGCGACTCTCGAACATAGGACTTTAACATGTAAAATCGTATTGTTTTAATTTCCTGTTTCGTAATTATTTAAAAGAAAAAAGCTTCAAATAAAAGTTTTGGGTCATAAAATACGAAATTAATTTTGCATGCTTTGTAACGGCACAAATTAGATCTGAAAATGACTAAAATTGTCTCAAAACTATCGATAGATATGAAATTGAAACAAAATTAAACAAATGTTTGACGTTAAATCTGTCAAAACTGTCAAAATAAATTCTTTATTTATTATTTCATTTATTTTGACAGCTAAAACGTCAAACATTTATTTAATTTTGTTTCAATTTCATGCCAATCGATAGTTTTGAGGAAATTTTCTTCATTTTCAAAACTAATTTGTGTCGTTACAAAGTATATAAAATTAGTTTTGTTTATTGGTTCAGATGCAGAATTTTATGCCTTAAAACTTTTATTACAAGACTTTTTGCTTAAAATATTTAGGGAACCAGGAAATTACAAAATTATAATTTTACATGTTAAAGTCTTACGTTCGAGAGTCATAGTTAAAACCCTGGGGGAGGAGGTGAGCACTTCTTCTTGTCCCCCTCCCTTGCGGACGCCCATGGCCATGGTACAATATTTTGTATTACTGTCGTTAATCAGAAACACAGAAAAAATATATATATACTACTTTGCGAGTTATAAAAAAATAGTTATTTTTGTATTAAGTGCGCGAAATGAATGTTTTATGTTGCGCGTAAGAATATCACTTTTGGTCGAGACCATCAGGTCAGGTCGAGACAAACGCGCCAAAAAACACGAATTTCGCCCACGAAATACAAACATTTTTCTACAACTGTCAAAAAAGAATAATACAATAATTATATTTAAGTAAATTTAAAGGAAAAAATAAAAAATAATATAAATTTGATGTGTTGTAACCAAGGAAACGTGAAAATGTTTGAAAAATATATTTTTTAAAAGTGTCAAAGATTATGAATTTGATATTTCAATGAAAAAAAAATAATTTTTTCACATGTGAAAGAAACACAAATTTCGCGTATCCATTGAGGTGTAAAAATGTCATGTTTTTTGACAGTTGTAGAAAAAATAACTTTTTTAAAAGAGATACCAGTCGGCCTGTAGATTTAAGAACCCAGGTTCGATTCCCACAGTCGACGAATAATTTTCACCACATTAAAACTACTCCTGTTGGCTCCCCGTTCACGAACATCTCTCGGGGTCGTGATTTGACGGTTGGTAATCGTACTTCAAGCGTGATAATATATTACTTACCGATATCTGCTACAACAGAATGCCATCCTCTGTAATAGGTAGTAGGCGTGATAATATATTTATTTGATTTTTTAATAAAAATAAAACAAAATAACAAGTGTATATGAAAACACACACTTTCAAAATTTGTATCTAAGCAGAACAAACCTAGCTCTATCTCCTCATTTAAAAAGATTTTTTAAAACTGAATATATTAGGTAGGTTCTCTCTTAGTGTCACGCTGGATTCCTCACGTCAACTGTTAATAACATGTGTATATGAATAGAACAAACTTTAGGAATCTAGAACAAACCTAGCATTAACTGCATATTAAAAACTTTATAAAGATCGACTGACGTCATCCATCCTAATAAAACTTAATAAAATCATAAGAAACTGGTGCAATATTTAAATCATAATTTTAAAAAAAAAACGTCATTGAAACGCAAATCTTATATAAGAATATTGCATAATAGCTATATTTACTATCGATTCATGTATTGAAAATAATTATTTTTAATTTTTAATAATAATTTTATATTTTGCACGTTCACATGACACATAATTTCTGTCTACATCGAATTGTCATTGATCCGTCAGATTCATAAACAATTATTTCAAACATCAAAAAATCTGTTATGGTCTTTGACTTTGACCTACATTAGTTTTTAATGCTGTATGCCGAAGGAAAGAAATTAGTCAAAGGAATGACAATTGCTGATTCTTCATTTAATAATTTATTTTGAATAAGAATATACAAATAATGGACAGCTTTTATTCTTAATTTACCCCTAAGTGCAGTACGAGAGTTAAATTAGTAAATATGTCATTAATTTTCATTATTAATTTAAAATTTGTTAGAGAGTACTGGAGGCACTAAGACGCAAAGAAACATGAAATCTTGTCATCTGCAAAGAAGCAACGCTCAATACAATTTAAAACCGGTTACATAATGTAAACGTAGCAAACCCTATGTCATTCATTTAGTTATATTTTTTTGATGACGTCAGTCGATCTTAATAGCGTTTTCAGTATACACGAAATTTTGAATATATTTGAAATAGGGTGCCATCTAGCGTGACGCTCATAAGAAAGAGCGCTACAGTTGGCTAATAATTGGTGCCGCGTATTTTAAAATATTTGCATAATCGGTATTTTGATTCAATGTATTTTTACTTTCTTATACACAGTACGAGGAAATATTGGAATCGTGAAAAAAATCGATGACGAGATTTTCACGGAAATACGTGTTTTGAGGTCCACTGAATCCGTTTTGATCATTTTCCCAATGATGCCTGTGTGTGTGTCTGTGTGTGTATGGATGTGTGTCCGAGTGTGGATGGATGGATGGATGGATGGATGGATGTATGTCCGAGTGTGCAATATCTCATAAACGAGATAAGATTTGTTAACAAAACTTGGTAATTATAAGTTTCATGAAAATACGAAGAGCTAAATTGATTTTGAATGAAATTGAAAAACCGGAAGAGGAAGTTTACTAAACACACAAAACAATAAATTCCATTTATTTCAAAAACAGAATCATTTACGAAAAAATATTTCAAATAAAAGATATTGGCAAAAATATTTAGAACATAAACCAGATTTTTTTTTTATTGATATTAATGTCAAGCGATTCAAAAATTGACCTTTTCTATTTGTTTTTCTCGTAATGCAAAGCCTTAGGATTTTGAAATTAAATTTTGTGGCCTGTCTCTTGATGATGGTTAACCACTGTGGTCTGGGTTCAATAAATTGCAATGGTAATTATGCTGATTAATGCATTTGCAGAGTGGATGTGGCGTGTTTCACAAATGTAAAATTTACCACAATTGCTACAGTCTATCTGATAAATGAGTGATTGTTTATTTTTAATATCTTCCTTATCTTTAAGTTTGGTAAAGAAAGTGTCAGTACAACTGTTGGCAATTTTGATGTTAGTCTCTTTTAAACTTTTGTTTAGGCCTTTTTGAATTTTAGTATTATAAGGAATTTTGACGTAAGTGATGTTTTCTCTGTCTGTCTCCCTATCCGGAATGTCAGATTTATTATATAATAGGCTAATTCTTTTATGTAAATTCTTAACTATAAACGGTTTTGGGTAATGTTTCAATGATGAATCGAATATTATTTTGATGGAATTTCGGGTGTGATCTCTTTTTACATTGGAAGCAATATTTATAGTGCATTTTTTTAAATTAGGGAACGACGGTAAATTGTTCGAAAATGCATTTATTTTTGTTACAAATTAATATTAACATTCTTGTATTTTTAATTTTTTTTTTTTTGAGACACGGAGTGCTCTAAGCGTGCGGTGCCTGTCTACGGTGCTTACAACACACTCACTTACCGTGAACATGCATCTGAAAGCTACACGAGCGCCTTCATTGCCTGTACTCGTACTTGTAACATGTGACGTGAAATTTTAAATGTAATATTGAAAACATCATTCACAATTGACTCTTTTGTAAAAATTGTTATTAAATATGCTTCCTGTAAAATTAGTAGGTAACCATTTTTTTATAATTTCACATGCTCATAAAATAAAATTTTATTTGAAAATATCCTGAAAAACGAACATTGATATTCATTTAAATTTTAATCTATACATAAATGCATATATATTATTTCCGTCGGATTATTGTTCATTAAAATATCCAAAAGGTAATTGAAAACAAAAATATGTAGCACCTAAACAATAGCTTGAATTCAAATAACGTTGTTTTTGCAAATATTAAATTTTAGTAAAGTAAACAAAATTATATATTTTCACTAGTTATTTTAGATATTGAGTGTATATCGGTTGAATAAATATTAAAATTAATATGCATAAAGCCGGAGCCTTTGTATCAACAGCTAATATTTCATTAATTTTGTTTCTATTCATATTAATATTTTTCTGAACTTTTAATTTTAGATAACTATAACATTATCAAAATTTGTCATAATAAAATTTCAACCTTTATCTTTCAATGATATATGAGTGAACGAGCCTGAATAGATGTCTACTCAGACAGTGATTAAGGAAGTAAAAGCGAAAAAAAGAGGAAATTGAAGAGAATAAAAGCGGCAGAAGCAGAGAAAGAGATAAATAAAAGTCTTAGGAACCCAGAGGAAATAAAATTCTGGGATAAAATCTGGTAGGGAGGTGAGTCATAAAACATACAGGGCATAACCTAAACACTTGTTGCATGTAATTACAAACGAGATAAGAAGAAGGAGAGTGAAGGAGAAAAAGGGAGAAAGGACCAAAAGCTAAAGGAGAAGAATCAAGCAAGATATCCCTGCATAGCCAGGAAAGCTGATTAAGGTGCACAAAGTGAAGTGAACAGACCTTTAGTCTCGGTTACACCCACAAGAGAAGGCGTCGCAACCAGCAAGACGTAGAAGTAAAAAGGGTCAACCACCACAAGGGGCAATAAAAACATCAGAATATAGAAACAGAGGAGTGAGAGGCCCTCCAAAGTGTAGAAACAGAACTGTAGAGTAGTATAAAATAAGATAAGATAGGTTAAGTTAGAATAATAGAGATCAGGGTAAAATTAGCAGAGAGTAATAAATTAAATAACGCTATAAATAGTAAGTAAAATTTAAAGAAGTAAAGTAAGGACTTTCAGAGGTATAAATAGATAAGTAAACAAGGAAGATCAAAGAAAACTAATGCAACACGAAGCTAGCAGAAGCAATAGCAAAACCAGGAAAAGAGAAGAAAGACAGGAAGGAGAAGAGGAAGAAGAAGAAATTAGGAGAGCTTTCAAAAGAAGTGCATTAACAAGAAGATCACCAAAAAAAGAAGAAAGCAGGGAGAGTAGCCCTAAAAAGTGTAAAATGGAAGAAATCTTGAAAGGAATACAATCGTCCTTAGCAAAGCTAACTGAAACGGTGGAGTCCGTAAAAGGAGAAATGAAACAAGGTAATTCAGAAATAAAGAAAGAAGTGAATGATGGTCTTAAGGAGATAAAAAATAATATAGAAAAAATAAATAATGACATAAAAGGACTGAAGCAGAATGATGACGAACAGAAAGCAGAAATCATAAGTCTAGGAAAACGTTTAGAAAAGTTAGAAAATAAGAAAGAAGAGACTGGACAAGGGAGTGAAAGTACCCTCAAAATGAATCAAGCCGTAAAGGAAATGGAAAGTAAAATAGATCAATTAGAAAAAGAAAAGCACAAATATAATAACACCATAGCAGAACTGGAAAAGGCCGAAGAAAGAAGAGAGAAAGCAGGAAAGAAAAATAATATAATTATTAAAGGAATTAACTTAGAGAATAATGTAAGTGCAATCGAAGAATTTATAAAGAATAAACTAGAAGTCCATGCAAAAGTGATCAAAACGTATAAAATAGAAACAAAAGGGGAATGGCAGCACACAGTAGCAAAAATAGACACATGGGAAAATAAGAGCGAAATTATGAAGAAGAAAAAATCATTACAAGGCACGACAGTCTTCATAGAAAACGATCTGACAAGAAGGGAGAAGAAAATACAGAAAGAAATACTGTTAATAGCAAAAGAAACAAGACTAAAAGACAAGAACGTAAAAATAGGGTACAAAAAAATAAAAATAGATGAAGAATGGTTCGAGTGGTGTGAAGAAACGGGAAAAATCAATATGAATAAGGACCCAAAAAACTCAAAAAACTTAGAACAGGCAGAAAGAAAAAGAAAAACTTAGAAAATAGAAACAAAAAAAGAAAACAAACAAGGAATAAGATTATTAGAATAAGTACATGGAATATAAGAACTTTATTAACGGCAGGGAAAATAATAGAATTAAGCTTAGAATTAGATAAATATGGGATCAGTATAGCAGCACTACAAGAGACGAGATGGAAAGGGAAAGGACAGGTTAACAATGAAAACTACTCAATTTTTTATTCGGGAGAAGAAAAGCAAGGCCAATACGGAATAGCATTTATAGTAATGAAAAAAATGAGAGATGACATAATAGAATTTAAACCAATAGACGATAGAATGGCTTACATAAGAATAAATGCAAAACCATCAAAAATATCAGTATTAAATGTATATGCACCGACAGAAAACGCGAAAGGTGAAGAAAAGGAAATATTTTATGTGAAACTAGAAAATGAATTAGAGAATATACCAAAAGAAGACACAATATTACTAGTAGGTGATTTTAATGCGAGAATAGGGAAAGAAGAATATTTAAAGGAGGTGGCAGGAAAACACACAATACATAAGACAACAAATGATAATGGGGCGAGATTATGTAACCTAGCAATAAGTACAAATCTTGTAATAAGCAGTACCAAATTTAACCACCCGTGGCAACACAAAGTAACATGGTCCTCCCCTGACTTAAGAAATAACTCACAAATAGACCATATACTAGTTAATCGTAGAAGACAATCAACAATGAGAGACGTAAGGACCTATAGAGGAGCATGCGCGGACTCCGACCACTATATGATGACCGCGACAATAAAGCAAAAAACAAAAAGAAAAGGCACACTCAGGAATAAAGGAATAAAATGGAACAAAGAAAAACTCAACGATAATAAAGAAAGAAACAAATATATTGAAAAATTGGAAGAAAAAATAATACAGAACGAGATGCAAGGAAATGATGTTGAAGACGGCTGGAGTAGATTAAAAACATGCATAACAAAGGCAGCCGAAGAAACGATAGGAATTATAAAACAAAGTAAAAAGAAAAAGAGTTGGTTTAATGAAGAATGCAAGACAATACTGAAAAGGAAAGCAGAAGCGAGAAGAAAATGGATACAAACAAAAACAGAAACACACAAAGAAGAATATGTAACAATTAGAAAAGAATGCAATAAAATAATAAAGAGAAACAAAAAGATATGGATAGAAGACAAAATGGAAGGCATGGAGGCAGAAAGAAGGAACAGAAATACGAGAAGATTCTACCAAGAAATTAGGCAAGATAAACACACGAGAAACATAAATATAAGTAAAATGAAAGACAAGAATGGAGAAATAACTGAAACAGAGCAACAATACAAGAATGTATGGGAAGAATATTTTAAAAATCTACTTAACGAAACAGAAACTGAAGAAGAAGAAGAAAACGATGATGAGGATGAGGAAGTAACCGAGATGGAAAATGAGAATGACGTAACGCAAGAGCCAACTTTAGAGGAAATCAAACTAGTAATCACAAAATGCAAAAACGGAAAAACTCCAGGTAAAGATGGAATAGACATGGAACTGATAAAGTATGGGGGAGAGGAACTGCTCGAACAAATACACAGACTAATGACAATCATATGGAGAGAAGAAAAAATGCCCAAAGACTGGGAAGTAGGGCAAATCGTAACGATTCATAAAAAAGGCGACAGGCATGAATGCCAAAACTACAGAGGAATAACTCTACTGAACAATATTTATAAGATACTATCAACAATAATTCAAAAAAGATTAGAGAGAACAGCAAAAAACAAAATTGGTCAGTATCAATGTGGCTTTATTCAGGGTAAATCCACAGTAGATGCCCTACACACTATAAAGCAGATCATGGAAAAGACACATGAGGCAAAGATAAATATAGAATTATTATTCATTGACTTTAAGCAAGCTTTTGACTCCATTAAGAGGAACAAACTCATGAAAGCCTTAAAGGAACTGAAAATAGAAGAAAAATTAAGAAAATTAATAAAGATGACGATGAACGAATCCAAAAATACCGTTAGAACAAATCTAGGAGAGACAAATGAATTTTTAGTAAATAAAGGTGTTCGACAAGGAGACGCGCTATCCGCTACTCTTTTTAATCTAGCATTGGAATATGTAACGCAGAAAATAAATAGAAACGCAATAAGAAAGAATGGCGGACAAATAATTGCATACGCAGACGACGTAGTGGTTATAACGACAAGGCGTGACATACTGAAAAAAATGGTAAAGGAAATAATAACGGAAGGGCAAAAAATGGGACTGAAAATAAATGAAAACAAAACCAAGTTCATGAAAACTGGAAACACAAAAAAGATCAGAAAGATAAAAATTGGGGAATGTGAGTTCGAGGAAGTAGAGAAGTTTAAATATTTAGGGGTGACAATAACAAGTAAAGGTGACAGAGAATCAGAGATAAAAGAGAAAATATTTACAGCAAATAAAGCTTTTCACATATACAAAAATCTACTAAAGAATAAAATACTCACAAAAACAACTAAAATGAGAATATACAATAGCATGATAAGACCAATACTGATGTATAACGCGGAAACTTTAACAATGTCAAAAAAAGAAGAAGAACAGTTAAGAATAATCGAAAGAAAATTCTTGAGAGCAATTCTAGGACCAGTAAAAAACGACGACAACGAATATAGAATTAGAATGAATTTCGAAATAGAAAAAGAAATAGAAGAAGACATAGTAAGGAAAATTAAACAACAACGAGTAAGGTGGTTAGGGCATGTTTGGAGGGCAGGTGCAAAAGAAATGATAAATAATATACTGCAATGGGATCCTGGAAGAAAAAGAAGAGGAAGGCCGAGAGCAACATGGATGCAACAAGTAAAGGAAGATCTAAACAACATAGGGATCACCGACTGGAAAGCAAGAACTGCAGACAGGAAAAAATGGGAAAAGATATGCAAGAGAATATAAGAAGATCAAGAATACGGGAGTGATCCCCCCAAATTAAAGGATCGAGAGAGCTTCGAAAGAGGCGGTTCAACCCCACAATGGGGTGTAAAACCACGATGTATGTATGTATCTTTCAATACAATAAGAAAAAGGAAAGAAATATTAATGAAAACCTGCTATTTGAATGATTTATTTATAGCCAGTTGCATAACCAAAATTTTAATTTAAAATTTTAATAAAATAAGGGCCAATTTTTCAATCACCGATTAATGTTAATCATGATTAAATAATAATAGAAACTATGGTTTCCATTGTTAATTAATCATGATTAATGTTAATCAAGAGTAAATCGATGATTGAAAAACTGACCCTAAATATATCATTCACGCCTTTTACGCTATAGAATGTAGAAGTGCTAGACTGCCACTCTGCCGTAGCAGTTCTCGGTAAATGATATATTTATGCGCTTGAAGTGCGATTACCAACCGTCAAATCATAGCCATCAATGATGTTTGTAGAGGAAGAGCCAGGATTTGAATATGCTGAATCCCCGAATCCCATAATAAAAATTTAATCTTGATTTTAACAAATAAAAATAAGCGAAGTTACATGTCATTATGAACTAATAGACATTGTTGTCGTTTGCTTTTATTTATTAACTGTTGCAATTGGCCATTATAGAAAGAAGAGTATATATATATATATATATATATATATAGCTGGGACACAAAAACCAAACTTTATTCCTCCTTAATTATTCCAACACTTTTGTTTGGTGCTGAAGTGTGGGGACCGTCACAAGTCAACAGCATAGAAAAAGGACTGGTACATTATTTTAAAACCATTCAATCACTGCAAAAATCTACGCCAAACTACATCATCAGAAGAGAGACAGGAGAAAGTAACATTGAGGTGGTAATAGTCGACAAAATGATGAGCTGGTGGCAAAAATTATTAACTATGCCAAACGACAGGTACCCTAAATTACGCTATGATCAACTATTAAAATTAAATCAAACAGATAATGCATCAATTACCCATGAGAAACAAATTAAGTATAATTGGGTACGAAATCTTGAAAATATTTTACATAAAACAAATTTTCACTGGCTATATGAAAAACAGAGCTGTATAACAGTAAAAGAAGAGAAGAAAAACATAGTACTTGCATACAGAGAAGCGTTATATGATGAAGATACACAGAGAATCCTTAACTCATCCTACAATCCTCTATTTCGATTCTACAATTCTAGTTACAATTATTTTCTATTAAATATCCCACACAACATCCTAAAGCTAATTGGCCAGCTCCGAACATCCAACCTAAATAATATATCCCTGTATCAAGATGGTTTTTCCCACAAATTAAATAATGAAGCAATTTGTGACATCTGCAACCTACTACAAGAAAATAGCTTGATCCATTTTCTGTTTTGTTGTCCCATCTATAACCCCCTCCGAGAGCAGTACATTAAAAAATATATCCATCAAACCAATTCCGAAGAAGAAGCTATCAAGGTACTGCTGGGAAGCCCATCCAAGGACAACATATACGATGTCTTCCGGTACACCCAAGCTGCTTTGAAACTCAGAGCATTCATACTGAATATATAAACATTAGCTTTTGTTATGTAATATAAAATACAATTATTCTACAAACCTAGAATGTTACCAATCTATTTGTATAAAGCTGAGGCTTTTTTATCAAATAAATACTATTATTATTATTATATTATTATTATATTATTATATTATTATTATATATATATATATATATATATATATATATATATATATATATATTAGATGTCCCAGAGCACCCGTCCACCCCTTTTAAAATTCTGCGGATAAATATTTTTCAAAAATACTATGCAAGATCTTACTAATGTTGATGTGTTCTAATGACGCATCAATCGAACCCTCCTGGCAACTTTAAATTTTCAAATGGCAACCCATATTTTTTATTGCAGATTTGAATTGTCAATATAAAAATATGAAAAATTTATTCGAAATATTTTTTTTATACGAGCAACAGGTGGCGCTACAATCGCAAAAAAACAATGACATGTGTATCCCCCAACTGGAAACATTTTTTTGGCTACATAACATAAAAACCTTGATTTTCTCCCCTCCAGAAGATTAAGAAAATTCACATTTTATTTTTCCTAACCGAGAAACATAGTTATGATGCAAAGCAGCAAACCGTTTGTGAAACATTCACAACATTATGTTGTTTAGCGATCGTATAGCATTATATTCTTTTTTGAAAATAACAGCTACGTATGCCAGAGTAAATTAATCTGGTCGCAGAATACCGAAATTTTAGTAATCTGTAAAATAACCATGAAAATTAAAAATTGTCATTAATTTATCGATAATTACAGATAATGATACAGTTACAAAATATGGGGGATGTCTGTTATAATTTGAGTACGTTATGATTAAAATCATAGCAATTATATTAAATATTGACACAAATTCAACAGTAGTTGACATTTTTGCTATGATTTCAATCATATAATGTACTCAAAACGTAAATGACAAAGTTATAATAGTTACAAAATCCCACCCCAGGACTGTCGTCTTAATAGTTTTTTTAATAATTTATATATTTAGCATTTCTATACAACTTCAAAATTCGTTACATGCATATATAACATCTCACTATATCCCGTTAAATGGAGTAGGACGAACCTTAAATCATTCATAAAACATTTCCTCATTAAATTAATCAAATAATTAGTCCTAATCAAACATTCTCAGCCTAACACACCAATCTCATTTCAACCATATTCATAGGTCCTTCATATAAGCTCATTTACTTATCACACTCGAAATCATTCATCACACAACAAACCCTCAATCACATCTTTCCAATCACTTCTATTCACTTTTCATTCATCTTTCTTCGAGGTACATAACATATGCGCAAACCATCTCAAATTAACTCACGTTTACTCCTAACAACGAATCTAATAACGAATCTAACACCAAATCTACAAATAGTGGAAAAGATGTAAGCGATAGCCTGAGCATGTATTTGAAAGAAAATTCCAGACAATGCAGAAACTGAAAATAAAACAAAAAATGAGAAAGGACAGGAGTATCGCTCTGTACTTGTTTCTGAAATGAAGTCCACACAATCCCAGTTGAACATTCTATGTAAGAAATGAAAACGAATTAAAAGATAAGAAAGGAAGCCAGCGTCGTTCTACGCTTGTTTTTGAAAGTGAATACCATACAATTGCAGTTAAACACTCCATGTTAGATCAGAAAACCAATAAAATAAGATAAGAAACAAAGGAAGTGTTACCCCTGTGCATATTTTTGAAAGTGAATTTCATACAATTGTAGGTAAACACTTAAATGACATTACTAAATACCAAAACTAAAATCAAGAATTCTGCACTTGTCTTAAGTCATCAGATTCATCCCGTAATTAATCCTTGCCAGACGTTCCTATCCTGACAAACTATTTTAGCTTCAACCACATTCATAATTTCTTTCATACAAGCTCGTTTGTTCCTCATACTCGGAAACTTTCGTTCACGCAACAATCCTTCATAGTCATTCATTTATTCATAGGTCGTCCACGCAATCTTTTACCCTCAATTTCACCAACTTACACCTGTTTCACCAATCTCTCTTTCGACATACTTTCTACATGTCCAAACCATCGCAACTGACTTATACCTACTGTTCTAACTACATTCTTTTCAATCTCACAGTCATTATACACCAATGTATTCTGGTCACGATCTATTCTAGCATAACCACACACACACCCTAAAAATATCTCATTTCCACAGCAGTTATACGACGTTCATGTTTCTTCATCCATATGCCTTGATAGCCCTTGAACGTTGCTTCGGTCGTTTGTTTCTTCTTTTTGAATTTCGACATTCTCAAATACATAAAGAAGGTTATTTGATTATTTGTTAATAATTAACTCATATCGTTTTTAAATGCCCGCATATTCAGGGAATGTAGACCAGTGCAAACTAATTTTGCTGATATTTAACTATCTCTTATTATAGTATGTTGTTGACAGATTCGTTCTATTGTTTTTGCAATTTTCAAAATAGAATCTGATTTACGAGTATGTCACACAATATCCTAAGACAAAAATATGTTGTAATAATCTTTATGTGCATTTTGTTAAAAATTTATAAATTACATTAAAATGTAACTTATGAAACAGACATAATTAATAGTTATTTATTATACAAGTGTTTTATTAGGTATATAAAACACGCAAGAAAAGTTTAAACACGAGACCGAAGATCGAATCTTTAATTTTTCTTAATTGTTTTATATACCAATAAAATACAACTCTAATACAAAATTGTATCCACATTATAGGTACCGAAGAAGATAGGTCGTAACGTTTAACGTTGATTCAGTTACGAGTATATATAGTTTCTTAAAATACTGTAGATCGTGGAGTGGTTGCTAAGTAACAAGTTGTTTACAGTGATTTAAGGAATATAAAACACCAGTGTTCTATGAGCCATATAATACATTTGAAATCAGTGTAATTATGTCTTTATAATATATGAGTTGTGGATAAAATAAATTATTACCAAGAGTGGCACTCTACCGTGGCATGTCTCGGTAAGTGATATATTTTAAAGTGCAGGAGAGCCACAGTTGTAATACTTAAATGTGATAAAATCTGTTTGTGGCCTGCGAGAACAGAATTCGGGTTCTCAAAGCCACAGTCCAACGCGCAATTAATTTGTAAAAAATATTAGTATATAAAATCTGACAATGAAATTTTCAACAAAAAAAAGAAAAAATAATAAAAAAATATATCATCAGGTCTTTTATTAACCAGTTTATGTGGCATCGAACTGTAGCAGATCTTAGTAGGTGATATATTTATACACGTAAAGTGCGGTTACCAGGCGTTAAATCACAGTCCATCAAAGAACCATAGTGGTAATTGTAATGTGGTGGAAATTGTTTGTCACCTTTTGGATTCGAACTCTGGTTCACAAATTCTCAGTCCGACGAGACACTACTGAACTATCTTCCCCATATCATATCGTAGACTTTCAAGTTAAGATTTTAAAAATTTAATTACGACACAAATTTTGAAGTTCTGTTGGTACTCGTAGCTCTATATACGGCTTTATAAATAATATAATATTTAAGTCAAAAAAAATAGAAAATTAAATATCATGTTTCAGTTTTTTTCTTTGTCAGTAGGTCTTTTCTGAAGTTATATTATACGCTAAGAAAGCAGCACCCCAACGCAATAAAATGAAAATTGCCAGGAATATCTACTACGAAGTAGGTACTTGTTCGAAGTAATAAGATTTCAAAGTCTTTTTTTATATTTAACTCAGACTAATAAAAGTTTTATTATTGAAAGAGAACTCGTCTTCGCATAATTGCTATGTTCCATGTAATTTAACAAAAACTAGACATCAAACCATCAAAGTTAATTCTAAGAATAATTAACTGTTTTGTTAGTTGACACCCGTGATTTATAATAAGATACTCGTATATACTGGAGTGCCTAGTGAGCATGCCTGTAGGGGCAAATCGTTTCCAAGGATTGTCAAACGTTATTTTTATTACGATATTAATATCTATCTTTAATTTACAAACACGATTTTAAAAATAAATATTACTGAAATAATAACAGTGTTGTTCGTACATTCAATATAAAATACACAATGCATAGAAAACATATAAATTATACTTTAAGACATATTATGCAACTTACCTACATATAAATAAATTAATTATTTTTGAATAAAACTATGTTTTTCAAGAATTCAGTGACTTTTTTTCTGAAACAAAATCTATAAATCTTTAACTATAAATATGTTGATTTTTTTATTTTTTAGTTTTTATTTTTTGTTTTTTCAGATATATTTTTCTATTTTTATTCATTTGTTTCTATTTTGGTGTTCTGACATATATTTTAATTTATTTATATTTTATTTATCCTATATTTACATTTATTGAGGTTTGTTTGACATTATGCATTATTTATTAGTTTTATATTATTATTATTGTATTTATTATATTTTAGACTGCTGATGATGAACTAATTTTTATTTCGAAACGTTCTTTGAAAATAAATATTTAAAAAAAAATCATTGGATCCTGAAGCCTTTAATTTATTTTATTTTAATAACTATGTTGCCTAAGATATTTTGTTACGGTTAGTAAACTTCACATATTTCCTGCAATTGTTTTGTTAGAAAATGTAAAATGATACGAAAATAAAATAGATTAGAATAAGACAGTAATAACGCATATTTGCGTAGTTGCGACTTCAATAATGTAAAGAGAAGGACATACAATGTAATAGAGCAGTGATTTTCAAACTTTTCAAAGCTACGACCCCCTAAGGGGCAAAAATCACAAATATATTCTTTCTTGACCCCTTTACTTTTTACGTGATTAAAAATGCAGTTTGTAAAAGGCTGATTTAATGTACATTATAAACTCAGAATCACGATTTTAGAAATTAATGGAGGAAAAAATTATCATTAAAAATTTGATGTAGCTTTTAGGAACTTTTAGATTTGTTGGTTTGAAGAATTAATTGTATTTTATTATTAAATTTGTAATAAATTCTTAAACATTCGATTTCATATTCTTAATTTAAGTAATACTTAAAATTTCAACTGCAGATGAATCTTTGAATGTATATTTTTTTAAATTTGTTAATAGCATCCGACGACCCCCGTTCAATGTCTTTGCGACTCCCCGAGGGGTCGCGACCCACAGTTTGAAAACCACTGTAATAGAGAAATTGATCCCGTAGACTTGAAGGTTGCATAATATAAGACAGATTTCATTAAAATGTGATATCAGCCACTTCAGTACATATCTTATTAGTGTAACAAAACGGATAATTCAGAATTTGGTTTTGTTTATAAATTATGATATTTCACTATCAACTCAGCTTCGAGAGATACAGACTAATTAAACGTTATCTTAAGTATCTTTCTAAAGTTGACTGGACAGAGTTTATTTTGTTTATCAAATTTATTAGTGCATATGTTATAACTTCAGTATTCCGTAAATCATTATTTATCAAGTTTATAGCTTTTCTGAATTGTCGCGTCTGGTTATACGGGATGTGATGACATATCTGGGTAAATTATAACTTAGTGTTGGTCGGATAGATTTAACCCCGTCTGGATTTTTATGTAAACGCATATGTGGGAACCGCTATCTCGACCAACGCGACGATACCACCCTCTTACCCTTTGACAGAACATCCAACAACGAATAAGGAGTGGTAGATTAGCATCGGTCGAGACAAGCTGTCTCGTCTGTGCAAGATGTAGATCTTGCCATGTATTTTGTAACTTAAGTAACTAAGATTAGTTTAATCATACGTTATCGTTATTGTTGTTGTTTCCATTGCCGGATAATTTGTTTAATTACATTATTAACTTTTGTATTTTTATAGTTTATAACTTCTGTAAATTTTAACCATTTATATTTTGATATATTTCATTTTTATGTTTTATTAAATATATATTTTTACAAGAAGTTCGTCTTATTTCGTTTTATTTAATCGTGTATTAAATCCCGTTATATTTCGTTGTGTTTTAATTTAGTTCGTTTCATTAACTATTTTCTTTATACGCGTAACAGTCGGCTCTCACTCAGCCCTGTTTCATTAGTTAACATTTGATATCTATCTATTGATAATTTTTTCGCTCATAAATTAAATAATAATACGCCCATGCAAACAAAGCAAGCAGGGTGCTTTTCTCGTATTTATATCATTCAATTTATTTTTACAATATATTTACATTATATTTATGTATATGGGATGGCTAGCACAGTGGTATGAAGTCGGCCTGTGGATCCTGAGGTCCCTGGTTCGATTCCCACAGGCGACAAATTTTCATAATTTGAAAAAGCTATCCCTGTGGCTCCTCCACCACTAACATGTATGGGGGCCGTGATTTGACGACTGGTAACCGCACTTCACGCGCAAAATATATCACTTACCGAGATCTGCTTTAGCAGAGTGCCACACTCAGTACTGGGTAGAAGGCGTGATGATATATTTATTTATTTATATATTTATGTATAATTATTTATTTAGAACTTTAATATATCAACATTTAAAAGCAAATACAATTAGAGAAGATACTGGAAATATTGCGCTGTGTACGTTGAATTCGAAATAGTTTTTTATAACTCCCACATGAAAATTTATCTGTTAATATTAAGATAGGACAGGATAGGAGTAGAATTAATTTATAACATATATTTCTGTATTCAATTTGTTTGTACAACAACAATAACAATCTATGTATTTTTTTATATAGAATTTAAATTTAAGCAGGTAGCTACATCGAAAGCCTTAATTTGTTATTATATTAACAGTCAATAGTAGCCCAATGAATAAAGCAGATTAAACTTGCGTTTATTAATAAATAAGCGTTTAAATTTCACCGACTTCAACGTATTTCAAAGAAATACGATTGGATCTAAGTGGTTCCGATTCTACTTTAAACTCCAGCCTCCCCGTACCGTAATTTTGACAACGTTTTTGTTAAATAAATAAATTTCATAACGGAAACAAGTTTCGTGAAAATAAATAAAATATTTCTAATATAATTTGATTTGGGCTCCCTGACATTGTATACAAATAGTAACCATCGATCTTAATTTTAAAAAATTGGTATGCCAATATCTCGAATACAGGTACAGTTTTGGATTGAAATTTTATATTCAAGTTTATAAGATGGCCGAAAAACTAAGATTAATTTCTATTCATCTAGTGGTAACATAACCCGTTTCTATTTTGTTTTCCGAGTTTTACGTTGCTTATAAATTTTAATACCTACTCAAACGTCAGTTGCTCTAAATGAAATACACTCGTGCAAATGTTATTCTCACAGTTTCTCAACAGTAAAAGAACCATTACATTTAATACTGTTTGCACTTTAATTATATCTTAAAATGCAATATTTGACTATTATTCAATCTTTAACAAAGCATTCCTTAAGTGTAGTTGATGACATGACAATAAAGTTTAAGGAACATTTAAAAATAAATATTCCTTTCCTAAAGAAACGATAGATATATTTTGATACTCAAATGTTAAATGTTGGGAATTACTTATCAGTGGCAGTTCTTGATTTTTCTAAGAACGGAATGTATATACCAGATATTTACCTAATTTATGTTACGAGATAAATAGTATCGAGCCGGTCGTGGATTTGAAAACCTCGGTTTGATTCCGGCAGCCGACAAAAAATTTTCACCACATTAAAATTAATCCTGTGGCTCTTCCTCCAATAACATTTTGACAGCCGTGATTTGACGGTTGGTAGCTGCACTTCACGCACATAAATATATCACCTTTCGAGATCTGCTACGGCACAGTACCACATCCAGTAATGGGTATTGTATATATATATATATATATATATATATATATACGACGGTGGTCCGATAAGTACTTAGCCTACAAAAGAATAACAAAAATTTTGGAAAAGTGGCGATTTATTTTTCAACATAATCTCATTTGAGTTCGATACACTTGATCCAGCGATGCTCCAACTTCTTTAACCTGTCTGAAAAATACGTTTTCTGGAGGTCTGCAAAGTAGGCCTCCGTGGCGGCGATAACTGCCTCATTCGACTCAAATTTCTGCCCGGCGAGAGACATTTTCAAATTTGGAAACAAAAAAAAGTCGCACGGGGCCAAATCCGGAGAATATGGTGGATGGGGCAACAGTTCGTAGCCTAATACTATCAATTTGGCCGTGGCGACGGCGGAGGTGTGTGCCGGAGTATTGTCATGGTGAAAGAGCACTCTTTTCTTCGCCAAATGGGGCCGTTTTTTGCTGCAATTCGGCGTCGAATCGGCCCAATAATTCGGCATAGTAGAGCCCTGTGATCGTTTTGCCCTTCTCCAGGTAGTCGATGTAGATCGCACCTTTTCAATCCCAGAAAACGGTGGCCATCACCTTTCCGGCCGATAGGACAGTCTTCGCCTTCTTTGGAGCACGTTCGCCGGGTGAAGTCCACTGTTTCTACTGTTCCTTGGTCTCTGGTGTGTACCAGTGTATCCATGTCTCGTCGACGGTCACGAAACGACGCAGAAACTCCTTCGGATTGCGCCTAAACATCGTCAAACTCTGCTCTGAAGTAACCTCACGGATGCGCTTGTTGTCCAATAATTCATGCAGGATATGACCCACAGACCCACTCGGTCTTTTGAGATGCCTACTGTCTCAGCTATCTCTCGCACCTTCAATCGGCGGTCTGCCAATACGAAATCGTGGATTTTTGTTACGTTATCCTCCGTGGTAGCCGTTTTCGGGGCACCTGGGCGTGGCTCATCAAAAACCGACGTGCGACCACGTTGAAACTCGTCAAACCAATTTTTGACGGTCGCCATCGAAGGAGAAGAGTCCCCCCCGTACACAGCAGCCAAGCGTTCTTTGATTTCGCTGCGCGATTCCCCTTCCAAAAACAAGAATCGAATCACCGACCGATATTGTTCTTTTTCCATTTTTCTCAAATCTGCGGACACGCTCGCTTCCACACGCGGTCAAAACAAAACTACGCGTCCGATTCGGCTGAAAATTTAACAGTAGCTGTCTACGAGAATGTTCTAATCGATACAAAATTGCTCTTGCGATAGTGGTGCTATCTGGCGGTGAGGCTAAGTACTTATCGGACCGCCCTCATATATATATATATATATATACTCTTTTCATGTGTTTCGGGCCAGCACGTTCTGGTCCCAGATAGACCCGGATAAATATTGCAAGTAAAATTAAAATAAAAGTAAACAAATAAATTATTAAAAGTCGTAACAAAATTTATTTATCATATATTGATGAGCACTAGTATTTTCCAATTTTAACTACAATTTAAAAAGTTCAAAAATAATATGTGGGGCAGGATGAGCCACTGGCACTCATAAATATAGAATCCAGCGGATTATCGGTTCTAATTTCTCAACATCGAAAATTCACTTCACGCGCAAAATATATCACTTACCGAGATCTGCTTTAGCAGAGTGCCACACCCAGTAATGGGTAGAAGGCGTGATGATATATTATTATTATTATTTAGACATTAGATTCTATCCTAATATATATTTTTAGAAGTAATTTATTTTTAAAAATTGGCATTTATTTAATTTCTTACAAATAATTAAACATATCTAAAATAAATAAATAAATATATCATCACGCCTTCTACCCATTACTGGGTGTGACACTCTGCTGAAGCAGATCTCGGTAAGTAATATATTTTGCGCGTGAAGTGCGGTTACCAGTCGTCAAATCACGGCCCCCAAACATGTTAGTGGTGGAGGAGCCACAGGGATAGTTTTTTCAAATTATGAAAATTTGTCGCCTGTGGGAATCGAACCAGGGACCTCAGGATCCACAGGCCGACTTCATACCACTGAGCTAGCCATCCCATTAAACATATCTGAAGCCACAAAAATATAAATTATGTAACATTATGGTGGAACGGCACAAGCTTAAATTGATTTTTGTATTTTTGTTCTGTTACTAAACACTAAAAAATATAGGTACGAGTATTTACAACAAATATAACAAAGTTATGGGCTTACATGCCTAAAATATAATGTTAATTTATGAATTCATAATAAATAAAATATGACTTCAAATAAAAATTGGAAAAAAATCTATTTAAAATTTCAATTTATAATAATCTAAGTGCACGATTATGTGTTCTTATATTAGTAAAAATACTTTAAATTAAGTTTAAATTAAAATTAATCTATTAGTGTTGGTATAACCTATTTATAAAGTAACAGGAGTAGAACTTTAAGAAAATATTCTGTTCGTCGATCAGTAAAAGTTTTAAAATCGTTGCAGCATGTAAACCCATAATTAAATTTATCGCATGAAAGAAACTTGTTACTTCCACTGCACTTAAGATGGCTGCCTTTACGAACTTTTTTTTCTTCACATCGCTACTTCGTAACTGTGGAAATCAATTTTATTTTTCTGATTCAGATATTATTTAAGTGGCCGAAAAGTACTTTTATCACGACCATATAATTAGTTTAAATATTTCGCGTTATTATAACACACATTAGTGTTGCCAATTGATCGATAATTTGGGTTAATGTCATTCGAGTTAATTGGTAGAAACCCAAACCGGGAAATAAATAATATAAGTGATGAACTGCAAATGAAACACTTATTTGTGCTACCCCATTTGCTGGGATATTGCGTGATGTTATATATGTATTATGATTGGTACGATAATTTTACATTTACGAAGAACAGTTGAACGGAAAGCTCTACGCTTACATCACTTATGTTGTTTGTTGGAAGTTTGTGGTTAGAATTTGTTAGAATTATATTTGTTGAACGATATGGTTCATAGAACAGTTTAAACCAGTTACAATAATAGTATAACAAAACTTGTATTTACAGTTAGAACATGAAATGAAATATCATATAACAAGTTCTAATTCGATTAAAACTAAACTAACACTAATTACAAATAATCATGGCAAGACTAAATCTTGCACGTAAAAAAGACTACGAGGTGCTACCCAAAAGTTCCTGAACTCATTTTTTTTTTAAAAAGCTGTATTTATTATAACTTCAAGCCAACAAAATATCTCCTTCAAACTAATCCCTACCTACAGTTATACATTCCCATCTTCTTTTCACTGTTCAAAATACTTTTTGTACTAATTTTTACTTTCTTATACGTAGTATAAGGAAGTATTGGAATCGTGAAAAAAATCGTTGACGAGATTTTCGCAGAAATACATGTTTTGAGGTCCACTTAATCTGTTTTGATCATTTTCTCAATGATGTCTGTGTGTGTGTGTGTGTGTGTGTGGATGGATGGATGGATGGATGTGTGTCCGGTCGTGCAATATCTCATGAACGAGATAAGATTTGTTAACGAAATTTGGTAATTATAAGTTTCATGAAAATACGAAGAGCTGAGTTGATTTTGAATGAAATTGAAAAACTGGAAGAGGAAGTTTACTGGACACCCAAAACAATAAATTCCATTTATTTTAAAAATGGAATCAGTTACGAAAAAAAGTTTCAAATAAAAGATGTTAGCAAAAATATTTGGAACATAAAATGTCATTTGCAATTTTCCTGTATATGCGTCTAATTTTGAGAAAAACTAATTTATATATTTAACAATATATTTAAATAATCATAGTAGCAATAGAAACAAAAAAATAAAAACATGTTTAACATTTATATGTCAAATAATAATTGTCAAACGCAAGGAGCAAGTCATAAGTGTTCAATTCAGCGTTTTTAATATGAAATATGCTGTGTATAAGAAAGTCGTGTGGTGACCACACCAGATTTTTTCAATAGCGCTTAGGACCTCCTGCGATATAGTTTAAATCTCCTCAACAGTCTCAAGTCAGTTACCTTTCAGCTTGATTTTCATTTTTGGGAAGACGGAAAAGTCGCTAAGAGTGTTGTCTGATGAGTAAGGGGGATGGAGAATAACATTTGTTTGCGTGGATGTCAAAAATTCGCGGACAACCAGAGATGTGTGGGGAACAAATTTTGCAGTAATTCTTCGCATCCCAAGTTCGTCCGACAAAATTCTTTGGACTGTGCCATAGGACATTCCAACTTTATTACAGCTGTCATGAATTGATTGTCAACGTTCGCGGAGAATTGCTTCGCGCACAATTTGGATGTTTTGGTCATTGATTCCAGTTGAAGGACGTCCAGAGCGCTCATCTTCTTCCACACTCCTCCTTTCACTCTTGAGCCACTTAAACCATTGAAAAGCTTAGGTTTTTCTCATGACTTCGAGAAGCATTTGGTGAGTTTCGGTCGCCGTTTTTCCGAGCTTAAAACAAAATTTAATGCAAATGCGTTGTTCTATCAAATCGCTCATCACGCTATCGCAGAAAACAACAAACAGTAACAGAGATACCACATTGATACGACAAAAAAAGGTAAAATGTGAAAACGAAATATATATATATATATTTTTTTCATATTCTTGATAGATGGCGCTGTAAACCGGGTAGTCCATTTAACTTGACTTGTTCAAATATCTTGCAAATTAAGCCTTTAACAACAAACTTTCATAAACAAAAGTTTAACCATTTTGAAGGGGCCATCTATCAAGAATATGAAAAAGTTCTCAAATTAAACCTTCATATTTTTTTATGGAGATTCCGAATCTGTAATAAAAAAATAGGGTTCCTATTTAAGATATCTAAGTTCACCCCCTCTCCGACCCCCTGGGGGATGGGGGGCGAAAAATGTTAACAAGATCGAATGGCCCCCGCAAAATGGTTAAACTTTTGTTTATGAAAGTTTGTTGTTAAGGGCTTAATTTGCAAGATATTTGACCAAGTCAAGTTAAATGGACCATCCTGTACTATATATATATATATACAACCAAATTCTTACATCATTCATCAAAACACATCACAGATTAATATGGTGATATTTATTAATAAATATAGTATATGATTATTTTCTTACTTCCGGCAGACAAATGTAATTTTGATTGGATATAAGGCATCCAGTTATAATTACTCGTATTTATTTTATTTACTTCTTCGTCTCAACTAAAGTTCCGCATGATAATTAAAAATATATCGTATCAGATAATGGCATTCATTATAATTATTACCATTTGTACTACGATTCCGATGCGTTATTTTTTAAAATGATTCCGCTGATAGTTATTAAGAATGTTTTTCAGAGATAGAATAACCAGCTCTTAATGATTAATTTTCGAAGGCAATTCTTTAATTCACTTTACTTCTTTCGCGACAATGTAATAACTACATTTCTGATATGATTTTTCTCAGTAAATCACATATCTGTCCGGAAGTCTAAGATCCCTGAAATCTAATTATAAAAATTCAATGTTGCGATTCATTGCGACCAGGAACAAGCGACCACTTTTCTATCTAACGGAACCATGGAAGGAGAAGGATAGATGGTAGATCGATTTTGACGTAGTGCAAGCCACAAATAATGATGGTTTGACAGAGGTTATTAAAGATAACATTCTTGGCTGTGGCTACGGTCTACGGCCTCCGATGCGCTGCTCGTCTTACACGAATCTTTTCACTTGACTTGAGCGTATGATCGCGTTCCGATGCAGGATAGGCATGATAGGATGGTATGTCACATGAACGTTGAACGGCATGTTCCGGTTTGCGATGTGAATGCGAGCGAGCGTGCTATTGTGTTGCATGACTGGTAATCTATACGAAAAATAAAAGTACCAAATGTATTTTTCAGATAACATTAAAGTATGAGAAGAAAGAAGATCAGAAATAAATTATTAATTATATTTAGTATTGCTAGATTGCTATCTTGTAATAAAAGTGTATTTTTTTGTGGGATGTAAATATTTATAATAACACCCAAAAAAGAATGAAATAATTATGAATGCACCAAGGATATTATGTAGATGATAATACCCAAAAGGCGACAGTATCAAATCCGAGGAAATATAATACAGTATCATCAGTGATGCATAAAAAAAATGTTTCTAGATTATATAGAATTAGGAAAGGAAAAGGTATGTTCCATAAAACTTAAAAACTTAATAACAATCTCTTCATTGCAATTTCGGTATTGCAATAAAGAATTTTTTATTAAGTTATTAAGTTTTGTGAAAAATACCGAACTACTTTTTCCTTTTCCTTATTCATCACGTGTCGCCGAGTACCAACAGCGTCGTTATTTCATTTTATAAAGAATTAGTTTTAATTTATAATAATTATTATAATTATAGTGATGCGTGTAAGACTATTAATTAACTGTGGCGTTGCATTGCCAAGAATTTTATCTGTTGACTTGGATTATTTATTTTAAACAAAGTTAATGATGAGCGGGCGTTATGCTCGCGTATAATGCCGCGGTTATTATGAAATTGTTTATATACTTTGTATCATAGCAATAAACAATAAATAATGTTGAAGTGAAAAATAATAATATATTATACAACGATATTATAATGGATTGTTTCCGACGATGAAGTGACAAGCGAGCAAAGCGAACTCTATAACCATCGACTGAAATAATAACCATTATATACGACTAATGTATTATATACAATATTTTTTATAATATGGGATAATGGCTCAGTGGTATCTAGTCGGCCTGTGAATCCAAAGAACTCTGGTTCGATCCCCACAGCAGACAAAACATTTTCACCAATTTAAAATTACACCTGTACCTCTCCCACCACAAACATCTTTGGGGACCGTAGTTTGACGGCTGATAACCGCACTTCACGCGCATAGATATATCACTTACCGAGATCTGCTTCGGCGGAGTGCCACACCCAGTAATGGGTAAAAGGCGTAATGATATATTTTTTAAATATTTTTTATAATTTCGTTTCATTATGGAAAGAATTAGTTAAGCCGTGAAGAGTTAATGTGAATTGGGAAAAAAGATAATAAATTTTCTCCTAGTTGTTTGGATTTCTTTGCTTTTATTTAATAATAACATTAATGATGACATTTCGAACCTTGATTTGGTCCATTATCAAGTCGAAGGATTAAATAAGTTTCCTTTAATAATTACATTATGCAAGATGAAACTTTTTTTTTCACCTCCTATAGTCAAACGATTCATTGATGAATTTTTTTGTGCTGTGTTTTCTAATAGATATTTTTATTTATCCCGCTGATAGTTATCAAAAACTTTATTCGCAAACGGAAAAGCCGGCCCTTAATCTTAATATTAAAAAATGCATGACTTTTAAAATTGGAATGTTTTTCAAATTAAACATGATAAGAGCAGTATTGCTGAATTCAGAAAATTCACATTATCTGATTGTTGAAATCACAATATTCCATTGTTATATTCCTTCGTTATTTTCATATTTATGTAGTTTTTCTTGATTGTAATATTTCATTGTTGTGATTTTTTAATTTTGTTGTAATTAAATTGAGCCAATAATGAGCCGGTATTGCCAGTATGCAATTTAAATTACGTTTTACAAATATATTTTTTTTTGTGTATAAAATTATTGATATTACATAGCTTTTTATGTTGTTAATGTGTAATAGTTTTTTCTCTTAAATAAGTATTTAAAATTTAAAAGTGAAAGCCTATCCCACAAAATTTTGGAATATCGACGCTATTGATTACAGAATATTAATAAAACTAATAACTAAGTAGATGTTTCTAAGTTTGCTCTTAGATCTTACTAAAAATAAATTTGATGTATTGATCTTTAATTAATATAAAATAAAAAAATATATATGTATATACCTTATCTCTCAAATAAATGTTTAATATGTAAATCAGTTTTTTGCAAATCAAAAGTGTCTAGCAAACAACAATGGTACCAAATTGCATACGACAGTATCAAACCTGGCCACGTTCCTTATTTATTACAGATTACCTGATTTTAGTCTTATAAATTAGAGAAATTAATTAAAGTAGTTCGAAAAAATCATGTTTTTTACTAACAACTACGCCATGGAAATAAAAACTGTCAATTTGCTATAATTATTAGCATTTTTGTCGTTTAATCGAAACGTTTTATATTATTTAATTTTTTTGTTCACTATGTAATAATAAAATGAAATAATTGATATAAAATAAAAAGTTTGGCAGGTTATTTTAAAATATTTCGATAAAAATGCTCACAATACTTCGTTCCACCTAAAAATAAATGCGTGAATATTATTATTTCTAGATGAATATTTGATAAGCCGAAAGGATAAATTTGGTTTATAAAAATGGATTACTGGCTTTAATAAAAGTCTTTTTAATAAATACTTTTATTACCAAAATTATTATTTCTAGGTGTGTGAAAGTATATTCAGGGATTTACATATGTGTTACGTGTGTTGCTCGAAAATACAATTATAATTTAAATTTTTATGTAGCACCTAAGTCTGATTTTATATAGCACTGAAATATCGTAAAATTAAATTATGCTGTAATTGAGAGCCACGCCAAAAGTGACTGGAATAATTCTGAAATTGTCAATAATCTTTATGTCTTTCAATATTTAACCTACTACATGTCAATTTCACACTGTTCAACTTGGCAGCAGCGCTCTCTTGCAATCTGCACGCTGTAGGGTTTCGTGTGTATAAATCAGTGTTATTTGAGTAGTTAGGGAAAACGGTCGCGTCCCACGAAATAAATCTGCCGTCTGTTCAGTCCGCTGCGGGCAAAGGCGAGTAGACGTGGGACGACCATCGCCAACAAATCGCCTGGTCAAGTGTTGGAGCTGCCCGACTGACGCGCCGATCAATTGAAAACGATACCAGGGTACACGAATGCCAAATGGTGCCCTTGGGGTAGGGTTAGACTTAGATGGAGTGACACTGTGGGATGTTCGTTTCTTTCTTGTTTATTTCAGGATTTGCAACTATTTAAATACTTGCAAAGATTGACTTTATTTGTAGATAAAGAGGAAGAAGTTGGAGCCACATTTGTAAACCTTAGTATATTTAAACATTTTTGTAAAGAAGAATAATTTAATAAATGTTGTAGGTTTGAAATAATTTATTTATTTGTTACTCTGCACAACAGGAACATAATCCCAATTACAGAACAGCTACAGCTTATAGTGGAATCCGAACAACTCAGATACAATTTTATATATATATATATATATATATATATATATATATATATATATATATATATATATATATATATATATAAGTTGAAGTCAGTGAGATTTGAACGAACAACCTCTTGTTTGTTAATTAAGAAATGCAAGAACAGAATGTCAATAAAAATAATAATAAGCTGACAGAAGGTAAACAGTAAAACAATAAGTATTTCCTTGGAGGCAAAATAATGTAATGTCGCCAAATTACTTGATACATAGCGACGCTACGTATTTTTGCTCAAGTTGTGGCGTTTTGCTATTTACGTCTTGCGCAAAAAAATATTTAGTCACCACAAACTTAGTTTAAATCATCTATATTTTATTTATTATTTAATATTTATAGCATGCTTACAAATAAAATATGTATAATGGTCTCTAAACATACATACTATGTACATACGTCCACATATACGTAACATTACGCTATTGGCAGGGTGCGCGACGACAACAACATCTGACGGCTACATTAAATCATGCTCAATAACCGTTGATTCATACAAGATTTTGTCTAATTTTGATAAAACAAGATTTAAAAAAAATAAAATGTGTACAATTTAAGTTTTTAAGAACTGAAAATATTACAAAATGTATTATTTAAGTTTATATATCAAGTGATATTATAAAAGTCGCACAAAATGCTGAAGAAATGTAAGAATTGTGTTTATTAAAATGATAAATTTCCTTATTTTTCTATTTCTTATTTCGCAACTGGTTAGTTATTTTTTATAAGGGTAAAAAAGATGTAAAAGATTATGAATGAATGATGAATAATAATAATAAATAATTGAGATGTTTGAATTTTTGCAGTACTCTTTCATTGTCTCATTGGTTCAAGGTTCTCAACCTTAGCAGAAATAAATACTTGTCATATGGGAAGCAAAGTAAATGTTTTAAATATTATTTATTACTTTCATGGATTAAATAGTATTTTTTTATTATTATTTTTTTATATATCAATCATGATTTTGACGAAATCGTTTCTAAGACAGTCATTTATCAATAAAATCTCTTCCAAAAAGTTTCCTAAATTATCTCTAAAAATAGTAATGTTTTTCAAAATGTCTCCCAAATCGTCTCTAATACAGTCATTTTTTTAAATATCTTCCAAATCGTCTCTAAGACAGTAAATTTCCAACAAAATATCTTCAAAAATGTCAAAACGTAGGACAGTCATTTTTCCAAAATGTGACCCAAATCATATCTAAGACAGTAAATTTTCAACAAAATGTCTCTCAAATCGTCTTTAAGATAGTTATTTACTAAGAAAATGTGTCTCAAATCATCTCTAACGCAGTCATTTTCCTCAAAAGTCTCCCAAATTATATTTAAAATAGTTATTTTTCCAAAATATCTCTCAAATCGTCTCAAAGACAATAATTTGCCAAGGCCATCGGTTGTTTTGAGACAATTTTCGTCATTTTCAAATCTAATTTGTGTCGTTACACAGCATGTAAAATTAATTTTGTTTAATGGTTTAGATGAAGACTTTTATGCCCTAAAACTTTTATTGAAAGCTTTTTTGATTAAAGTAACTAGTAAAGCAGGAAATTACAAAATTATGATTATGGGATGGCTAGCACAGTGGTATGAAGTCGGCCTGTGGATCCTGAGGTCCCTGGTTCGATTCCCACAGGCGACAAATTTTCATAATTTGAAAAAGCTATCCCTGTGGCTCCTCCACCACTAACATGTTTGGGGGCCGTGATTTGACGACTGGTAACCGCACTTCACGCGCAAAATATATCACTTACCGAGATCTGCTTTAGCAGAGTGCCACACCCAGCAATGGGTAGAAGGCGTGATGATATATTTATATTTATTTTATGATTTTACATGTTAAAATCCTATGTTCGACAATCGCGGTCACCACAACGTGAGAATGATTTTACGCTTACTTTGTCCACAGCGATTACTGCAGTCGATTCGGTTGTCTCCACCATGACTCTACACCTAACGAATATCCTATCAAATGGGGTAACACGAACACTTGAAGAAATCCTAAAATATCTATTCAATAGATTCATCCGAAAATCAGTCTTCATCCAAACAAACCATCTTCACTTTTACTACATTCATAATTCCCTCCATACAAGCGCATTTATTCCCCCTGCTTGGAATATTTTATCACTCAACAAACCATCTATCATATCCATCAATTCGCTCCTATACATCTGTTTTATTAACTTTCATTCGACATATGTATGTTCTGCATGTCATCTTCACATACTCACTCGCGTCCGCTCCTCTACAACCAGGGCTGACGAGTAGCTAGCTACTTTTGTAGCTTAGTTACTAGCTTAGCATTGCATATTTTCGACTGCAAACTATAGATGACACAGTGGATAGGCAGTAGTGACAGCCAGAGCTGGGCAGTAGCTAGCTACTAGCTTAGCTACATTTACCTTAGCTGTAGCTGTAGCTTAGCTAAATGTGAAAAAATATAGCTGTAACTTGTAGCGAGCTATGTTTTTTTTCTATTAGCTTAAAAATATTGTTATAACAACTGAAGCTACTTTTAAAGCTACTTTTTGTAGCTTAAAGCTACTTTTTGTAGCCCAAAGCTACTTTTTGTAGCTTAAAGCTACCACTGTTCATTAAGAAATACCTAATAATTTTTGTTTTGTATTTGAATTGTACCTTCTTTATTGTTTTCTATAACTGTAGGATAACAAGTTATTATATAGTTTAAAATCTATTAACATATTTTATTTTTCACTTGTTCTTAATCTATCCTAATTTTGTATTAAATATTAGATGAACTAAACATTAACTGTTTAGGAGTCTTCTATTAATGTGACTGTTAATTTATTCCGATATAAATAAGAATTATAGCATAACAAATTAACAGTACATTTGACCATTTGCGATTTTTTTATATTTATTAACAGTCATTATAACAAAAGACTGATCAACTGATCATATGACAATGGCAAATTTAATAATTCACAATAATTGATAAAAGTAGCTTTTAAATTTAACAGCTACTTTAATGAAAGCTTTTAGTTGTAGCTTAGCTATATTTTATAAAATGCAGCTTATAGATGTAGCTCAGCTACTGTTTTTAAGAATAGCTGTAGCTGTAGCTTAGCTACTTTTTTTAAGAAGCTTGCCAGCTCTGTCTACAACGAATTTAAAAAAATTAAAAAGGAAAAACCTGCGCTCGTATTTAAAACAAAATGCCACACATTTGCAATTAAACATACTATTACAAAATCTTAATCAAAAATATAAGAGCTGTGCTGAACTTGTTTTGGAAAATGAATTCCACACAATGATACTCTATAATTATTTATAAATTAATAATTATAAATAAATGTAATTGTGAAAATAAATTAAAAGTTATAAAATACAAATACAATCACTACTTGCCTTGCTTACATGGAGAAAACGTTACTGTCCATTAACAACGTTGAATTCCAACAAAATGTCCTTGTCGACATTCCGCAATAGTGTACATAAATTCGAAATAAGCATGTCTAAAATTGTGATTTACATTTAAGGAAATTAGTAGAGTAGGATGAAGGAGACTCTCACAAGTCATCGTAAAATTACCACGAGTAACATGTTTTGAAATTGAATTATAAAGATCATAATTGGAATACCGTCAGGATTTGAACCTGGCACCTATGAACTCCGGTCATATGCCTTAAACTAACTAATAGTATATTCCGAAACGCAACCACGACGACCATAGTTGCGATTACATGTTCCGAAATGTAACCAAGGAGTAAATGTCAGGATTTTGGTTACAGAAAGTTTTAGTTATTTTTTCGTGACCACGACGACCACAATTTTTGTTATTGTCGTGACTGGTTTTTTGGATGGCTTCAAAAATAACGTTTATGGAACGAACGTTTGTTTGATAAATAACCAATACCTTGTTGACACTTGTTGAAATGATATTGTCGAAAAAATACCACATATCCATATTTGCCACAACAAATATACAAACGAGTCTCTCATTTATATTCTGTACAAAAGCAAAAGAACTAATAAAAAATGTATTAAAGTAATCCCAGAAAAATGTTTCCCTCTTTACCGGTAAAATTATAGATCTTGTTCAGAATTGTAACCACATTTTATGCAACCATAAAAACACCACAAATAAACTACAACCATAACCGCAGTTAACAATAAATGTGTTTCGGAATACAATAGCTGTATTCCATTTGCCACTTGGTTCACTTAAATCAGTTCAGATAAATTTGACACATTACTAAATGAACTGAATTAAGCAAACTATTGCACTTATTAGGATGAATTACTTCAAAGTAAATTAGAATCTGTAAGTCTAGTACTGGAAATAAAGTGAGCGAAGTAAATGCAGCGAAATAAATAAATGATTCGGTTCAGTAAATGTAAGTTAGATCTGATCCAAATGGCAAATGGAATACTCCTAAACTACGGTTGCCATGTGATTCCAATCTGATTTTATTCCAATTTTTTTTTCTATTTTGTTATGTGTAATAGGCAACTACGATCCCATGATTTTTTCAAATACTGAAACATTTGACACGAGAGTCGTCTGCAGTGATATTGAGCTTGATTCTAAATATATCACTTCATTTCATATCATTTTGGTGATAACATATAGCATATCACTTGTCAACATTAGATGTTATTTTCAATTGCAAGGTGATATGATGAGAGTGAGAAAATGTGATATTTCAAATTAAGTACGTTGGCTACATTAGTTGTCAATATTATAAAAATTAAATGTTGATGCAAAAAATGTCAAACATTTGACTTGTATTTTTGTCCAAACGACATCGAATATGTCATTGAAACGAAACGCTTACGTTTCAAATGAACAAAAAGCCAAATTAGTTGATATTTTACAGAAAAATATCCATTTAAACAGTAATACATTTACGAATTTAAAATCTAATGCAATTACGTGGGGACAAGTTTTAAAAACCTTCAAGCTAGATTAAGAGTTTACATTAACATAACATATCATAACATACCATAACATAACATATGGAATATTCTAGGTTTCATAGTTAAAATTATGTATATGAATGCCAACTTCATGTTACTGTATTGCTTATATATTTAGTTCTATTTTGATAGTTTTGACATTAGTTCAGAATCAGTAGAATCATGATGGATTCCGACGATATTGCTATAATTACCGTAGTATTATGTTCCGTAATAGCTAATTTAAAACGGAAAATATCGCATTCCACGCATTATTTTTTTTGTTCATATCTTTAAAATCTGATTGAAATTTATCATATATTAATGCATTTTTTTCTACATGTGAAATTAATTATGTTACACCCATTTTATAACAAAAATGCTTTTTTCAAATTTGACAGCTGTCTAAATTGTTATTGTTTCTGTTTTTGTTTTGTTTGAGGTGTAAGCAAATAACGATGACACACGAATTCGTTCGAACGTAACCGATTACATAACATAACCTTCTGAAATTAAATTTGGCCATATTCTACATATATTTTCTTAAGTTATGTTTTATTATGTTATGATTCTTATGAAAACTATGAAACATTTTACGTAATTTTTTTCAATAGCGCCTAGGACCTCCTGCGATATAGTTTGAATCTCCTCAACAGTCTCAAATCGCTTACCTTTCAGCTTGATTTTCATTTTTGGGTAGACGAAAAAGTCACAAAGAGCGAGGTCTGGTGAGCAAGGGGAACGGGGAAGAACATTTGTTTGCGTGGTCAAAAATTCGCGGACAACCAGAGATGTGTGGCGAACAAATTTTGCAGCAATTCTGCTCATCCCAAGTTCATCCGTCAAAATTCTTTGGACTGTGCCATAGGACATTCCAACTTTATTACAGATGTCATGAATTGATTGTCGACGGTCTTGGAGAATTGTTTCACGCACAATTTGGATGTTTTGGTCATTGATTCTACTTGAAGGACGTCCAGAGCGGTCATCGTCTTCCACATTCATCCTTCCATTCTTGAACCTCTTAAACCATTGAAAGGCTTGGGTTTTTCTCATGACTTCACGAAGCATTTGGTGAGTTTCGGTTGCCGTTTTCTCGAGCTTGAAACAAAATTTGATGCTCTTTCAAATCACTCATCACGCTATCGCAGAACACAACAAACAGTAATACAGATAACACCACACTGATACGACAAAAGAACGCAAAATGTGAAAACGAAAGGAAGGGTTTGGAAGATGTACTAGCACTGAAATTTAGCGGCAAATCGATACTATAGTAGTTGGAAGAATTACACACAGAGTTCGGGAACTTTTGGATAGAACTTCACATTTGCTTCGATCAGTGCTAAACAATCACTAATTAATTGTTGTTGTTTTCCATGGTATATATAAATGTATATATATATATATATATATATATATATATATATATATATATATTATTATTATTTTATAGTGGTAAGAAATATAAAAATAGTTGCTTGTTTGTAAATAAAAATTAGTTCGTCAAGCCTTAATATTGAGCACTTTATATTTATTTGTGATTTTATTTTTTATTAGCCACAAATATAGGTATGATATAAATTTGTATAATTTTTCCATAATATAGTATTATATTAAAAATATTAGAGATCATGAAACTATTTATACATAACAGTAAAGTAGTTTGCCTAAGCAAAGAAAAATGAAATTAATATATGATCAAGCTTTGTATCCAATACTTGATGTGATATTCCGCCGTAGCAGATCTCGGTAAGTGAACAATATTTATTAGTTTACCAATATAATTAGAGTTAACACTTTTAGGCAAGTGCATATTTTGTTTGCCAGTACATAACTCAATTACAATATAGTGCATAATTTAATTATATATATATATATATATATATATATATATATATATATATTTATCTATATATATAAAAATTAATGTTTGTTTGTCTGTTTGTTTGTTTGTCCCTTATGCGTTCCTATATCATTCATCCGATTGCGATGAAACTTTGCTAAGTTGTTGTGTGCACTCCCGAGAAGGTTTCTGACTTAGCACAAGTCCAATCCGCCATCTTGAAACAAAATGGCCGCTAGCTATCTTGAAAAGTACTACACTGATTCGATACAAATTTGGTATAGACATAGACGGGAATCAACTTTACCATATAGGTATAATAAAGATTCAATCCGCCATCTTGAAACAAAATGGCCGCTAGCTATCTTGAAAAGTACTGCATTGATTCGATTAAAATTTGGTATAGACATAGACGGGAACCAATCTTAACATGCAGGTATAATAAAGCTTCAGTCCGCCATTTTGAAACAAAATGGCCGCTAGCTATCCTGAAAAGTACTGCACTGATTCGATTCAAATTTTGTATAGACATAGACGGGAAGCAATATTAACATATAGGTATAATAAAGCTTCAGTCCGCCATCTTGAAATAAAATGGCCGCTAGCTATCTTAAAAAGTACTGCACTGATTCGATTCAAATTTGGTACAGATATAGATGGGAACCAATCTTAACATACAGGTATAATAAAGCTTCATTCCGTCACCTTGAAACAAAATGGCCGCTAGCTATCTTGAAAAGTACTGCACTGATTCGATTCAAATTTGGTATAAACATAGACGGGAGCCATTCTTAACATATAGGTATAATAAAGCTTCAGTCTGCAATCTCGAAACAAAATGGCCGCTAGCTATCTTGAAAAGTACTGCACTGATTCGATTCAAATTTGGTATAGACATAGACGGGAACCAATCTTAACATGCAGGTATAATAAAGCTTCAGTCCGCCATTTTGAAACAAAATGGTCGCTAGCTATCTTGAAAAGTACTGCACTGATTCGATTCAAATTTGGTGTATACATAGACGGGAACCAATCTTAACATATAGGTATAATAAAGTTTCAGTCATCTTAAAACAAAATGGCCGCTAGCTATCTTGAAAAGTACTGCACTGATTCGATTCAAATTTGGTGCAAAAATAGACGGGAACCAATCTTAATATATAGGTATAATAAAATTTCAGTCCGCCGTTTTGAAACAAAATAGTCGCTAGCTATCCTGAAAAGTACTGCACTGATTCGATTCAAATTTGGTATAGGTACAGACGAGAACCAATCTTAACATATAGGTATAATAAAGCTTCAGTCCTATGCCATTCGAATTCAGACGTTTGCAGTTTCCGGTACAACTCGCATTTGCAATGACCATCAACAAAGTACAGGGACAATCGCTACAAGTGTGTGGACTAAATTTGGAAAATCCATGTTTCTTACATGGACAGCTGTACAAAAACGCTTTCTTTGAGTTGCAATGCAACGCATGCCGGGTACTCCATTAAATTGTAGCCAACGCGAACGAAGTCGCGGGTAATAGCTAGTATATATATATATATATACATATATATATATATATATATATATATATATATATATATATATATATATATATATATATATATATATGTATATATATATATATATATATATATATATATATATATATATATATATATATATATATATGTATATATATATATATATATATATATATATATATATATATATATATATATATATATATATATATATATATATATATATATATATATATATATATTAATCGTAATTTCAAAGTACTGATCTTTTTTATGGGATAGATGGCTTAGTGGTATCGAGTCGGCCTGTTGATTTAAGAACCTCGGTTCGATTCCTAAAACAAACAATTTTCACCACATTAAAATTATCTGTGACTCCCCCTCCACTAATATCTTTGGAGGTCGTAATTTGACAGATGGTATCCGCACTTCACGCGCAAAATATATCACTTACCGAGATCTTCTTCGGCAGAGTGCCACACCCAGTAATGGGTAAAAGGCGTTATATTTACATTTTATTTTAGATATTCTCCAATAGTTTTAGCTTTTCTTTAACTTTGTTTATTGGCACTTTTTAAATTTTTTCACGTAATTTCTTTTACTGTCCGTTTAATTTTTTTCTAAATTCAAAGAATACTTTAATAACAGAACTGGTATTACATAAAATGAAACTTATCATTACTAATATAACAAGTTATATGATAATTTCCGATAATATTACGAGTTATATTTTGCGTGAGAATTTACCAACCATAATCTTTTTGGATTTTTTTGAAGGCTGTCTTCAATTTTAATTTTGAAACAATCTGTAGAAGCAGTTTTCTATCCAAAATTTGACATTGCTACAAATTATTTTCAATTGATGTTTATGAAATATGCATTTTTTAATTAGTATCCAGGGAGATTTAATTATATTGATAATTTATCACTTATTGATATCACTAAAGGAAACTGTCAAAATACGAGGATAAGGTGAAAAGTTCTCGGCCTCATACAGAGATGGCTTTCCAATCAGCAAATATTTGTGTTCGTATGACAAGTTTCAACTCTCAAGTAGTTTGTTTACACGAATTTTTGAAGTAGACGTCTTGCGTGTTTTCCGTTACAATGGATAAACTGGAATATCGTGCCGTCATAAAATTTTTCGTTTTGGATGGATTAACCCCTAAGGAAATTAATCCGAAGTTGACAAAAGTTTACGGGGAATCTGTCACCGTAAAAAAGTGGACAGCTGAATTTAAACGTTGTCGCACGTCCTTCGTAGATGACCCACGTGAAGGACGGCCAGAAATCGCAACCACACCGAAAATTATCGAAAACGTGCATGATATCGTGAAGGTGAGTAAGATAGCTGAGACTGTGGGGATATCAGAAGAAAGGGTGCGAAACATCTTGCACAAAGAATTAGAGATGCGAAAGCTCTGCGCAAGATGGTTGCCGCATTTGCTGAATGTCGATCGAAAGCAAATGCGCAAACGATGTTCGCAGCAATGTTTGAACCGATTCAGTAGGGATCCGACCGATTTTGTGCGGCGATTTGTCACCATGGATGAGACATGGGTCCGCCACTACACGGCAGAAACGAAACAGCAATCCAAGCAGTGGGTGGAAGCCGATGGTTCAACGCTAAAGAAAGCGAAGTCGATCGCATCTGCCGGAAAGGTCATGGCCAGCGTATTTTGGGATGCGAAAGGGATCCTGTTAATTAATTACCTTTAAAAAAGGCAGAACAATACAGGCAAATATTACTCCAACCTTCTTGATCAGCTGAATGCCAAAATTCGCGAAAAGAGGCCTGGCTTGCAGAAGAATAAAATCGTTTTTCACCAGGACAACGCATCTGCACACAAAAGTGGGTTTGCGATGGGAAAACTACGGGATTTGGGATACGATTTGCTCTGCCATTCCCCATATTCTCCTGATTTGGCACCCTCAGACTTCTATTTGTTCTCAAACTTGAAGAAATTTGTTTCTGGGAAGCGCTTCGCTTCCAATGAAGAAATTGAGAGGGCCGTAGATGAATATTTTCACAGCCTTCCAGACTTTCACTTCCGGGAAGAAATATTGATGTTGGAGAAACGCTGGACCAAGTGTTTTGAAGTCAAGGCTGAGTATAAAGAAAAATAAAATCATTTTTTAACTGAAAATCGCAGTCTTTCCTTTGTCAGGCCGAGAACTTTTCACCTCGTAGATTTCATTTTATTAGTTAATTTCCAAACAATTTCACGATTCTATTTTTTCTCACATATACGTGGTAAATTCTTCATTTTATTATAAACAGTTAGGTACCACTGATTATTAATTCTAATGATAAATAAATCAAATATTTTACACAAATAGGTTCTGTTCAACATTGTCCTACTGGGTTTCGCCCATGTATACTCAAATACAATGGAGTAAAATAGTGTGCCTTTATTCATATTGTCACAGACCCATATTACTGTTGTTGTATTGAGTTAGGGTCTATGATGTTATGCAATACTGGTAATATCTAATTTTTATTTCGAATTCAGCCTTCTTGCTACTTTGCTCTTTACCCTTGCAAAACGTTATACAATTTGACATTATTATACAACCACCTTAATACGTAGATATTTTCTATTTAATTACAATCATATAAACAAATGTTATAATGCAGAGACTTAGTAATAATACTTTTTTTTGCATTACGGTTGACTGAAATAATTTAAAGAGAAATTGCACGATTTAATCGTTCCTGAATTCGTAACTATTTAGTGTCGCACAATTCAAAATCTCTCATGTAGGGTGAGGTGACAAAAACAATAACTAATTGACGTCACTATCCATTTCAATATTCAGATTCACGAAAATTCAAGTAAACCTTGATAAAAGTATCAGTGACCTCTGAGATGACCCAGCGCCGTCGTGAACGTCATACGCTAATTACATCACAGTCTGGCTTTGGGCAGTTATCGGCATTCGGCATACAGTCTAAATACATCCTGAAAAAATTGCTGTTTGTTTGTTTCGTTCACATGTCATGATATGAATGTGTTTTGATCGATGGCACTTTTCAGATATACCATACAACAGGCAAATGTGGTACAAATTGAGGTATTTTTTGGTTAGTCATATACAAAAAGTACGTTTATTCAAGTTTATTGTAGTACTGTAATAATTATAAAGAATAAGAATTAGTCTATTGACACAATTGTCTGAAGATATTAAAAATAATTTCATCCACGATATAATCCAATGCATCTTAGGTTGTTAGTTTTAACGAATTGACGCAACCCATGTTACATTACAATAGGGTATACAATTCAAATTTTTCGGTTGCCATCTAGTGAATAAAACAGAAGTTAATAATATGTTATGTAGCGAACATGGTATAGCTTTACAGTTTGACGTTTATCACATGATCCGAATGTTTACGTCAAACAAATGTTTGGATCTGAGGGGAGAAGTGATGAAAGGAGAAAGCAGTTGTTCAACTTGGAATGGTGTCACCTCGCTCTTTCTACAAATTTGTTGTTTCACACAAAATTATGTGGTGGGGGGGTCTGCTTCGGGTCTGCTGCATGTGACGTCAAAATTATAAGTCCCTATTACTAACAACTAAAATTGCAAGAAAAGAATGAGTACTTCACCAATTATGTATAGCTCAATTGGTTAGAGCAGTCACCTAGCGTGTGAAGAGCTTTGGAATTAAATCCCGATAAATGCTCATACCATCTTCAAAAATTATAAAAAATTAAATATATTATAATCCTGCAAAATATGAAATTTAACAGTAATAATTTTTTCCTGGCACTATTCATATTGCGTAGATATTTATATTACGATAGCCGTAGTTCCACGGATAGATCACTCGCATCACCCAGCGAAAATTTGCATATCCCTATTAAAATTATATACAAAAATACAACTGCGCCCGTGTTATTTGATTCCATTATAAACTATCACAGTATTTCTATACTATAATAGGGATTAATTCCCTATTGTGCAGAGTAAAATCAATTAATATTATTTTTCAATCAAATCCGAGAAAGATAAGTTAAGTTCCTAATATTTTTTAATTCAAGACTTCATTTTAAAAACATGATAAACTACAGATAAAATTAAGTGTATAAACATGACATTGCAAAAATATATTTGGAATGTTTTTTGCGATATATTTAAAATAAAAATAGTAAATTCAAACACTGTTACATATTTTTGTCACTTATCAAGTAAGTCTTTCCCAACCTATAGAATAATACCACAGTCCCAAAATTAATCAATACATACGAGGTCTGGCTATTAAATAACGAGACTGCATATGAAAAAGAGTTTTATTTTAAAAATTATTCTATAATCGAATGCTCCTCTTCAATGTACTCCCCTCCCCTCGCCACACACCGTCCCATTCGTGTTTTCCATTGGTCAAAGCAATGCTCGAAGTTTTCTTTTGTAAGAGCATTTAGGAGCTCCGCCAATTTTTGCTTCACCTCTTCCATCAACTCGAACCGGGTTCCTTTTAACGCAGACTTGATCTTCGGAAACAGAAAAAAGTTACAGGGTGCTAAATCAGGCGAGTACGGCACGTGTTCGAGCACTGGAGTACCTCTAGCGGCTAAATAACGCTCCACAAACAGAGACTGGTCGACCTGAACATTAGTCATCTTCGGTGCTCTCTCGGTCTTCTGAAAACCGTTTATACAATTGGAAAACACACGCACGAGATAAAGAATTCTCACCAGAGGACTCTTTCAACAACTTATAGCACTCAGTCGGAGTTTTTTTTTTAATTTAACGAGAAATTTCTCATTGATCCGTAGCTCATGTTTTTCGTCACACATTGTTAAAGGCACGAGAAAAAAACACGTTCGTTTCTAACCTCTATAGAAAAAATACTACTACAGCGACAAAAACGTGTTTTAGTACTGGAATAGTAGACACTTCCAGCTATCCAACGCTGCATTCGTTTACCACCCTACCCCTCTAGGACGCCTTCTGAGCGCGCAGTCTCGTTATTTAATAGCCAGACCTCGTACAGTACCGCTAAGTGATATGTAATGTTGCATTTAATTTCTAATTGTAATAGGATCCGGACACTGAACATGAACATAAATCGATATATTATTAGAATTAAATTATAGTAGCATAATGCATAACATATCTTGCACAGTTTTTTGTTAGTTTTTTGTGTATTTGGAGACAGAAGTTTGAATAATACAATATGGATATTCGATACTGATATTACTTTTGTATCAATTTTATATTGCTTTGCTTTGACGAATTTTGTATACTCCCAAAACACAACTAGGCATAAAAGATAAAATTTCACTTCAAATTTTTCAAAAATATTATGTCAAAGTAAAAACATATTTCATGTATATTTGATTTTCTTTAAATCAATAAGAAACGGCGTTTTCAGTTTTTATCGTCTTCATTATGCGCATTATTCACGCTCTTCTGCAGCTCATTTCATGCATCACTTATTTCTCCCTTTTCTTTTTGTGATGGTATAATTATGTTGTTCGAAGGCGACAAAACTTAATAATGGTTTATAATTTTTAAGAGAAATATTATATTAACAGAAAGCATTCTTTATTCCTTTCTTTCATTAATATTAAAATGTGGTCGTGTATTGTGTACTATTAATGTTATCGATACAATACGAGTATGTATCTAATGAACTATAGCTCATAATTATTATATTGACTGATTTGAAAATTGCAACTCGCAAATTTATGTAAAAAACTAGAGGCTAAATTCAGCATTCTTTTTTAAATGAAAGAGCTTTTCTATTAGCCGTGCAACCAATGTGTCTCCTTTTTAAAGTTACGTAGGAAATACAATACAAAAAGTGTTCAGAGATAAAAACTACATGTATGTATAAACAGACGCTACTAAATTTATTTGACCATAACTGTAGCTATAAACACAAACTTAATCTATAATTTCTTATTCATAAAGTTACACTTTACAAATACCATTAAAAAAACTTCATCTATCTCCAGATATACTTATAGATGTTTAACTTTAAATATAAAAATACAAACATTTTATTTTTTAAGTGGAACTTCTGATTTAGACTTGCAATCAACTTTGATTGTTTTGTTAGAAAATATGTCACAGTCAGTAGGAACCAAAGGGACCGTTCTTCCCGTCTCCCAGAAGACTTGAATCTATAGCAATAATTAAAGTAAGACTACAATTTTTTAAAGTTCATTGGATTCTCAAAATAAAACCAGAAGAAGTGACAAATGAAATGAAAAACAATCTCTAATATTCTCTTTTTGATTTATCTTTATAATTATTTATGATTATTTTGTCATTATATTACTCATTACTATATTTATTATGCCTTGTACTATTTTATAATAAACATCGACATTAACTTAAATTATATGTGTAAAATAAAATTTCAAAAAATCTTGGGTGCGCCACTGGTTTCAAACTACCTCTTACTTTATATACAACAGAACGAGAAAGATTCTATTTCCAAAAATATGAAAAAGAAGTAGTAGAATATTTTATTTTATCGTATACAGTTTCCAAACTAAAAAAAATCTGCCAGTAGTCACACTTTTCACAGCTTTTTTACTTTTTATTCACAGTACAACACAGATAGCACACTTTTTAGGGATTTTATTTTTATTTTCTTTCGTTTCAACTATAAACTCAACGGGAGTTCACTATCAAGTCTCGACTTGTGATACTGGAGCCATTTAAATGGATTTTTTTTAAAGCTTTGTGTTGCTCTTTTCGCTCCGTGTTCATTTCAAAGAATTATTCTGTCTAAGTAGAGAGCGCTGCTGTTGCTGTGTTCCTGCCATCGACAGTATTGACAGGTGATTTTGTGCAAGTGACTGAAAAATTTCATTAAAGAAATGTTATTAGTAAAAAAATATTTGTCATTTTATTAGTACTGATGCACTATGAATTAAGATGGAAAATAAATTACTAAATCTATGCCAAAGGTATTAAATGTAACTCTAATTAATTATTTACATTTTTTGATTTATTATTTCCTGATGATTCAAAATTTTTGTTCTACGAAGCTAATTGGAGGTGAAATAAAATTTGTTCTAAAAATATATATTTTAACCATTAACGGATACCTTGAGAATAATTTATTTATGATATAACTGGAAGTGAATTGTGATGAAACGAGGAAATATTTTACGGATTCTTGTAAAATACAACGGAATAGCGTATAAAAAGAGACATACGATGAATTATTTTGTGTAAAATATAAGAAAAATATGAATTTAAGATAATGTATTTACAAATAAATTTTTCAAATTAGACACAATGACCGACTCTGGCAAACGACAATATATGAACAAAAATCTTACAGTGTACTTTAAAATTGATTAAGTCGATAATTGTTTAGGATGGGAAAAATTAATAAATTTTCAGAAATTTTTGAATACTTGGCTTCATTAGAAAACGTTTAAAATAAACTCCAAACCATAATTCAATTCATTTTAAAAGGTTAGGTACATATTTTAATTAATTAAATAACTAACAACAATAATCTTACAGAGTTACAAAACGAGCTTTAATCACATCTTGAACAAGCTGAATAGATCATTTATGAGCAATATTACCAGAAAATCCGAAATTTATCCAGTATTAGAAAAAAAATCGTGCTTCACAGCATTATTTATTTTAACAACATTTTGATGTAAATTTAAATTTTATATTAATACTTTTTTCATATGATGAAATAAAATCAAAATATTTATAAATGTACGATAAAATTTACTTTAAAAATATTGTTTTTGTCATAGCTGGTTATTTGTAACATGATTGTATTTATCATGTTGGTAATTTCCTAATTTATAATATAGAGTGCTTGCACATAACGCAGCAGACAGTAATGCCAAAAATTCAGGTTTCGCTAGATTTCTCCAGTTTTAGAAAGAGAAATTCAGTTTTCCAACATATTTAAATTTATATTTATTTATTTATTAATGCTACTCTGTTCAACGAAAACTTAATCTCTAAGTTCGGGGTCTGGACTCACCGAACCGCAGTATAGTAGTTCATATCATCTAATCTAAGCAAAGCGTGACAATGAGAAGACATAAACGCGAAAACAAATAATCTGAGTAACATTAAAAGTATTACAAACACATACAATAATAAATTCGATACTTATGATAACACAATTAATTTATATATGTCGATGCTGACTTGATAGTGAAAAATACTAAATAGAACAGAACTATATTCTGAGTTTTAAATCACATTGCAGTCAAAAATTTATTCATTATTATTAAAACTCAATTGAGGGGTGTACAATCTCCATTTTTATGTTTTCGAATAAATAAAAAAAATAATTGTTTAAATATTACCTTTTACTATTAAAATCACATATTTCTTCATTTTCTTAAAAATGTGAAGATTTATACACTTGAATACTAGACCCCTCAATTATTATATAAATATGATCACAAATCTTAACTATGTAAATAAATAACTATTTAAACCATCATACCTTTTACACACTAATAGACATTGCATATCACGGTTTTATGAATATTAATGATATAACTTTTTAACGAAACATACCTTGTGGTGATCGAAATTAAACTTCTAGATTCACAAAACCGAAACTAAACCAAATTATTTTAAAATTATATCTTTCATAATTATTATTATGAATGGATCCGTTTATGTATTTCTAAAATATAATCATTAATATTCCACGAGCAGACATCGTTATCTTTCAAGACCATCGATACAAAATTTAATATTATCTTTATGTACACAATTTATCATACTTGACATTTATCAGATCTCTGTAAACATAAAATTTTATATTCAGGTTGAGAAACATTTTTGTTATAAATCCGTAAGATAATATTTACTAGACTGCACTAGTTTAATCAAATTTCAATCCTGTTCATTGACATAAAAGAGAAAAAAATGTTAACAACATTTAAAACACATGAAATATTGATATTGATATCACTTTGGTACTAGAATTAAATAATATTGGTAGGATGCATGGGCGTCCACAGACCTTTCTCCAGGGGAGCGCCGGTCCCAAAAACTCTCAGATATACATAAGTTTTTCAAATTATTTTTTTTACATAATATACATAACAAATATACATAACAAATAAACAAAAAAATATTTAAATTTGTGAAATAAATTTCTTGTCTTTGTCGTCTGGGTTTGAATTGAAGAGGAAAGAAAATCTTTGAATAACTCTTTCATAAATTGACACCATTTCTTCAATAAATTTCGATTTAGCAGTTTTACCGTTTTTATTTTCTAATATTTTGTGTCTGTGTATAGTTAATAAACTTAGATTACTCAATCGTTACGGTAGGAAACATGTCGCTTGCTAGCCATAAGAATACTGCTGAAAATTTAGTTTCAGCTTGAATTTATTATCTTTAAACTTATAATTAAATTTTTGCTTTAAGTATATGTACTTATGCAGGGTGGTGACCGCGATTCTCGAACATAGGACTTTAACATGTAAAATCATATTGTTTTAACTTCCTGCTTCCCTAATTATTTAAAACAAAGAAGCTTCAAATAAAAGTGTTAGGACAAAAAATTGTCTCAAAACTCTCGATAGCTATGAAATTGAAACAAAATTAAACATATGTTTAACGTTCAATCTGTCAAAACTGTCAAAATAAATTCTTTATTATTTCATTTATTTTGACAGATAAAACGTCAAACATTTGTTTAATTTTGTTTCAATTTCATTGCTATCGATAGTTTTGAGGCAATTTTCGCCATTTTCGAATCTAATTTGTATCGTTACAAAGTATGCAAAATTAAATTTGTTTATTAGTTTGGATGCAGAATTTTATACCCTAAAACTTCTAATTCAAGCTTTTTTACTTAAAATATTTAGGGAAGCTGGAAATTCAAAATTATAATTTTACATGTTAAAGTCCTATGTTCGAGAATCGTGGTCACCACCCTAGTTAATAACCGGGGGAGGGGCATGCGCCTTCCAAGTAAATATAAGAGGTTTAATTATAGAAAATTATAAATAAATAAATATATCATCACGCTCATTACTATATACGGCACTCGGCCGTAGCAGATTTTGGTAAGTGATATATTTTGCTCGTAAAGTGCAGTTACCAGCCGTCAAATCACGGCCTCCAAAAATGTTAGTGGAGCGAGACCCACCAGTTGTTTGTCGGCTGTGGGAATCTAACCCGGCTTCTCAAATTCACTGGCCGCCTCGATACCACTGAACCAGCTAATCCATATAGAAAATTATAATAATTGTTGTGTTTAACGTTTCATGAATTTTTTTTTAATAAAAAGTATTAAATTTAACTATGACCACTATACCATATTAAAATGGCCAATGTACCAACTTGTGCGGTACAGTGGCCACTTATACGCATAATTTTTAATAGTTATTATTTTCTAATCGGCTGTAAAATCAGTTATTATATATAGGCTCTTAATGCACAAATAAATATTGTATGCGAAAATGTAAATCCAAAATTACTTCTTTTGCTGTTTTTGCAACATTTTCTTCAATATCTTCGAATTCAGACATTTTAAAATTAATTAAAGAGAGAACTAATCGAACTAATTAACTTTTTTCATATGATAGAATAACAAATGTAAACAAAACAAAAATCAAGGATAACTTTTTGATAGTTATAATATTTCAAAAAATTGTTCCAATTCTATGCCTATACGTATATATTTATTTCGGTTGGAAAAAGTAGTATGTTATTCGGATTAAAAGTGCCTTTGTTTGATTTACACTTTTTGCATCCATTTGGCTTCGCTACGCTTCGTCTCGAAAATGCAAAATAATTGCTCATCAAACAAAGCATCACTTTTAATTCTTATAACACAACATACTATTTTGTACATAAAGTAAACTTTCTTAAAATTTAATGACATGTAATATACATATTTTGGCATTTTTAAGTGTTAGCTGTAGTTATCGTACAACCAGAAAAATTAAATATTTATCTTAGTATATCTGATTAATGTCATTAGAGCTTCCAATTTCTATAATGGTAGTATAATTGTAAATACAAATAATAAACATATTTATAGCAAAGTTAATCATTTACTGTCAATAAATTAATATGTTATACGAAAGACTAAATCACACCCTGTGTCAATCATTGCGATAATTCTAATCCAAGTCAAGAACCGTAATAGGCACGGTTGCATCAAAACATATAAGCTTGAAGTGAACATCACGTGTATTATTTACACAACATACACGTCACCATGTGACCGTAGTCCAAGAAGACACAGAACAACAAATCCATCATCTCGGCCAATCGTAACCACTGCAATAATCAGTGATTTTTATTTGAAGAGTTTCCCAAAGATACCAGCGTGGTTCTGCTGGCAGTAAGCGTGTTGTTTTCTATTGGAAATGTTCGGTATTAAGTTACTGGTTCTCCGGACCGGGTTAGTGGTCCGTAGCGGGATCGGTTATTACCGGTTACCGGGACAGGTTACGGCTCTACGACCGGGACTTGTCGACGCGCGATGTGCGTCCACCTCCTCGGGATTATGGGTACCGAAGTTTCATACTGTAAGTGACATTCATACACTTTATTTGGATTATTGGATTAGCAGTGAGCCTACAGAACTAGAATTTTACGATAAATGCCTGAAACTCGTTTAATTCAATCTGTTTTATCCTTGTTTTTATACGCCTTGTTTTCTATACGTTGTTTGGTTTTAATAAGTAATGTGTCTGATAAAATTGAATTAATCTATAAATGTTTTATTTATAAATAATTGAGTATTTTATCAGTCATTAGATTAAGTTTTAATTATACTCTGTATAATTGCAAGTAAACAGCCGAATATAATCAATTATGTAAGATTTAAAAAAAATAAAAAATGAAACCTTAAAAAACTAAATTCAGATTTAACTGTATATTTCATTGTGAGACATTCGGACTATAATATCTATAAATAAATAAAAATTTATTATTATACTTTGATAAAATCGTGAGGTATGGCACTAGTGTTGGTTTTGTATAATGTGTCTGGTTACTACATCGTATATGGGATGGCTAGCTCAGTGGTATGAAGTCGGCCTGTGGATCGTGAGAACCCTGGTTCGATTCCCACAGGCGACAAACAATTTTCATAATTTCAAAAGCTACCCCTTTGGCTCCTCCACCACTAACATCTTTGGGGGCCGTGATTTGACGACTGGTAACCGCACTTTATGCGCAAAATATATCACTTACCGAGATCTGCTTCGGCAGAGTGCCACACCCAGTAATGGGTAGAATTCATGATGATATATTTATTTATTTTATTACATCGTATGTTTCTGGATTCTTCCTACCCAATTTCGTGGGATATAGCGTTATGTTATATATGTATGTATGTTTGTATGCATGTGTGCATTATGTATTACATCGTATATTCCAAAAAAATTCATACGAATCATTTTTTTAATTTTACAAATGAAAATGGTCTGGAAATCAATAATAGTATTTAATTGAATACTAGATTTAGCAACATATCATATTTGTTACAGATTACGAGTACCTCATTTTAATGTCAAAATTTAGGGCAATTAATTAAACTAATAGTGCGAAAAAATCGCCTACTCATTATAATGTGCGACAACTACGTCAGGTAAATAATAGCTGTCACTGTGACTGTAAGAATTCCTATAAATATTAAACCTTATGAAATATTTTTATATCTTTTACCTCATTTTACTACCACAAATTCATTAAAAGTACGTACAAATTTCGAATATTAATAGTTACAGTGACAGTTATTATTTTCATAATGTAGCTGTCACAAACATCTTTATCTAGTAGGCGATATTCTAAAAATATTTTAATTAAATTTTGTAATTTGTGGTATTCAGTAATAAGGTATGTAGGTAGGTCACAGACAAAATGTGTACAGGCGTCTAATTAAATGTATTCAAATGACATAGCTTTTTGTCAATGAAATTTCTAGTTTTGGACGATTGTATTACAGCAGTAATGTCGATTTAGTTCTTGGGTAATGAATTAATGCACTAATAATAAAGGAATTATAATTCACAATATATGATTCGTTTTAAAAGGAATTAATTCACAATTCAAAATTAATTGCATAAGCCCTAATTTATCATTCATGAACTAATAATCGACATTATTGCTGCAATACAGCCTTGTTCAGAATTACATACATATGTCTGATGGAAAACCCTGTCATCTGAATACATTTAGATAAAAATTAAATCTGGTACAAACGATAATAATTGTTTGCTAGACATTTACATTTCTCTTGTTAAATGCCTATATATCTATATTTGACACACTGTAGATAAGAATGTCACATTATTGTAATTAGAAACTACAAATATGTTTACATGCAATTTCAGTTTATTAATTAAAAAATATAGGTACCTACGTAACTATAGTAATGTGTACGAAAATTATTCCTCCCTATAATAGACGTATTCCATTTGCCATTTGGAACAGATCTAACTTACATTTACTGATCCAGATCACTTAGTTATTTCGCTGAATTACTTCGCTCATTTTATTTACAGTACTAGAACAGATTCCAATTTACTTTGATGTAATTCACTCCAATAAGTGCATCTGTTTACTTTATTCAACTCATTTAGTCATGTTGTCTAATTTATCTGAACTGATTTAAGTGAACGCAGTGGCAAATGGAATACAGCTTCTGTAACTGAATCATTATCTGTTAATGATCGATAAGTTAATGATAACTTTTACTTTTTATGATTAATGTATAGACTATTAAAATTTTGTTATTCTGCGATCAAAATAATATACCCTAGAATTTTTATGTTATTGAAATACATTTTTCTTATTTGCATATATGTAGCTGTTATTATAAAAATAAATATGAGGTGGCTAGCTCAGTGGTATGAAGTCGGCCTGTGGATCCTGAGAACCCTGGTTCGATTCCTACAGGCGACAAACAATTTTCATAATTTCAAAAGCTACCCCTGTGGCTCCTCCACCACTAATATCTTTGGGGACCGTGATTGCACTTCACGCGCAAAATATATCACTTACCGAGATCTGCTTCGGCAGAGTGTCACACCCAGTAATGGGTAGAAGGCGTAATGGTATATTTATTTATTTTTATTTATTATAAAAATTAATGTAATGACAGCTCAATGACAGTTTCGTAAAAAGTGTGGTTAAGAAAATAATATTTGTTATAATGACAGTTTCATACGATATCAAAATTCATAAAAATAAAATGGAAAGTGCAGAATAAATTATTTTAGTCATAGAAAGTCGAAGTGGTGTTAATCTATAGAGTAATCATGAAAAATAAGTGTTGTCATTAACTTATCTATCAGTAACAGATAATGAATCAGTTACAGAATAGGGGGGTATGTTAGTAAAATTTAAACTGCTCCGTATAACAAAGTCGTACAATATGTAATCTCTGAATATATTCAAAGTATAATTATTGATATCTACTGAACAAATACATGATAATTTATGTTATGATATAAAATGCGGAAAGAATAAATTAAATACATAATTCCATTTTGTTTGGTTGGAATGAAAACAGCAATTATTTGGATAATTTAGAATCAGCGATGCATTGTACATAATTGCATAATTAATTAAATTGGGTTATTTCGTCAAATGAAAAACTGCTCTCATTTTGTTGGAAATTGTGCGGAAACATTGTTCCAATTTATTAATTATTTAACTTTATTCTCTGTAATTAAAACAAAATTGCGAAATAAAATAAATGAAATAGAGACATAAAAACAAATGTGCCTTTCAGTATATAATAAATGTTATTTTGAAATATTCAATACGGTATTATAGAATTATTATTTTACATTTTACAATTAACTAATATCTGCTAATTATAAATGTCGCTAACATAAATAAAATGTGTAGCACTCTACCGTAACAGATTTCGGTAAATTATGCATTGCGCGTACGGTTACCAACCGTGAAACTACGAAACCAATAAATGTTAATGAAGAAGCAACCGTAGGAGTAATTTAAATTCGGTGAAAATCAGTTGTCTTACACCAGTATTCATAGTCGTTCGCCAGCGGTTCGCCAGCGTTTCGCCAAGTGTATCGCTTATGGGCGCTTCCTCAGCGCGTGGCTGGGCGAACGACTATGCATACCAGTGTTAGACTACCGATAGGCTGTGGAAATCGAACTAGGATTCTCAATTCCGCAGTACGATATAGAAATAAATATTTGCTTCTTACAACTTTGTCTACAGTATCGTGCTAGTGACGTACTCAGGCTCCAGGATTTTTTAAAGGAGGATGTTTGAATTTTAATATTTTATTATATTTTTTACCGTGAAAATTGCTTGTCGCCTGTGGGAATCGAACCAGGGTTATCAGGATCCACAGACCGACTTCATACACTAAGCTAGCCACCCCAATTTTCATAATTTCAAAAACTACCCCTGTGGCTCCTCCACTACTAACATCTTTGGGGGCCGTGATTTGACGACTGGTAACCGAGATCTGCTTCGGCAGAGTGCCACACCCAGTAATGGGTAGAAGGCGTGATGATATATTCATTTATTTGTATTTATTTTTTACCGTATTTTATTTAAAAAAAGAAAATTACAAATAAAATAAAGATACATACATAAATAATATATCATCACGCCTTTTATCCATACTGGGCGTGGCACTCCGCCGTAGCAAATCTCAATAGGTGATATATTTTTCGCGTGAAGTGATACTACCGACCGTCAAATCACGTCTCCAAACATATCAATGTTGAGGGAGCCACAGGGATAATTTAATGTGGAGTCGGCTGCGAGAATCGAACTCGGGTTTTTAAATCCACAGATTCTACCGAGCTATCTACCCTATAAAAAATAATTTATAAGACTTTTAAAACTGATACAAATACTTCTTAACTATTTAATATAAGTATTTGTCACCTAAATTTATATATATATATATATATATATATATATATATATATATATATATATATATATATCAAAATCAATGCTGAAGCATAAATTATAAAAATTATATGATATTTAAACTAAATATCCGATACCTGATCCGGAGACGGAAAGATCATCCTCAGCAATCTCGGTAAAATAAACTGTCATATTTAGTACCTACACCTACATTGATATGAGTGTACATTTATAGAAAAAACGAACAGTTTTTTTACAGTTAGTTTGAATCTCCTTTCAAATCGTATCGATTTCGAATCGTTCAATTTTGACAGATTTAATTGTATAGTCCGGTATGTAATAGGGTTGTACCAAAATAAAGAAAAGTTAGCTACCAATATTTTTTTGGAGAAATTAATTTGAGTACTATGGAAATGTTTTAAAAATAAATTCAATTGCAACATTTTTAAATCAAGAATAAAAATAACACATTCAGTCACAAAATCTTGCCCTATAAAAATTTTTAAAAAAATCGCTAGAATTTCTTGCATGTCACTGACATTTAATATTTGCCAAAATATGAAACATAAGCAAACCATCATATTCGGTTTTAATGGAATTCATTTTTCAGGCTGTCACCTGTCAGAATAAAGGTGAGGTGTGTATATACAGTATACTAATATTAATTTTTGAATTTTCCTGTTCGAAACATGTTTCCAAGATTAACTTTATAAATAACACAATACGAGGAACTACCTAAAAGTTCCGGAACTATTTTTTTTTTAAAAGCTGTATTTATTAAAACTTATTTTCTTCAAAATAATCCCCACCTACAGTTACTCATATACACTTGTCCCATCTTTTTTTCCGCTGTTCAAAACACTTTTTATAGTCATTTTTTTCAATAGCGCTTACGGACTTCTGCGATACAGTTTGAATATCTTCAACCGTCTCAAGTCTCTTATTTTTCAGCTTGGTTTTAATTTTTGGGAAGTTATATGTTTGATTACCTAACTGTTATTTTTTATTAAATCTCATTTTTCTATACTTATTAGTGTTGCAATAATTTATAACATAATCCAGTTCTGATAATTATAAGCATATATATGATGTAACTTTTTCGTGATTAATGCTCCTCTTTCTGCACTTCTTTATTCATGTATTTGTCAGGATAATAATAGACGAAATATAGGAAATATGTTTATTTAATTCTATTTAAATTTTACAATAATTACTTTGAATCTTTCTCCTCTATCGCCGGATACACACTTAACTATTATTTATTGGTTTAAAACACAACCAATAAGTATAAATTAACTGACATTAAACTAAACACATAATTTTAACAATAATAGCCTAAATTATAAATATTACCACAAGCTGTGTTAATGTCATATTCAGATGAATCTTATAATATACATACTACTATCCTTATGAAATCGATAGTTTAATTTGTTGTGGTTTATCTTTCAATTTAACTAAAAAAATAGCATAAACATCAATTAATTTAATTGCACATTTATCGTTAACTATCGTTGCATTTTTAAGATTAATGTTCATTTATTTTAAGTGATTTGCTCTTGTTCGCTTTAAACTACATTGAATAAATAAATGTAATTGAAAATACCAATTATTGGCAAGAATTTGTATTATTGTAAGTATTTATCAATATGGACTTTGTGTTATAACATATTTTTATAAATAGCAAAATAGTACAAATCATATGAAACGATTTCATAAATAAATGGAGTCACGTGATTAGACATGACCTTGTGTATTCAGTAAACAAATCCCGATAAGTCACAGAAAATTCTTTTATCTATAAACACGCTATTTTATCATGTGTCAATGTCATTTTTACAAATTCTGATATAAATAACAGAAAATATTTTTTACACGTGTATAAATAACAAATTAACTCAATTATGTAATATTCCAAATCTAATTTAATGTCACATAAAAATTTAAATATACTTTTTTACCTACAATTAATTGCAAATGACAGGTTTATTTTAATCAGGAATTAACTATTGTTACACAACCATTGAATCAAAATTATTATTTCTATTTAGATGTTCTCATTTATTAGAATTTGACATCGCCATTTCTGTCAATTATTTTGTGACTCCAAATATAGAAAATATATGAAATAAAATAGGTACCTAAAATTATTAAATATTATAATATGAGGACTTTATTATTTTACATAATTCAAATTTAAATAAGAACTTATTATTTAAAACTTCAATTTTGGTTTATGAGTATATCATACGTATTGCGACTGAAACTGAACTTTATCCTCGTTCAAGGATTCAAGCCAAGATATTTTGAAATAAAATTCATTGATTATTTGGCAACCAGTACCCGATTATTATGTTTATGATATTATGTTATACAAAGAAATCTTAAGGCAAATATTCATTGAAATACATATTGATATTAATAAATTTTATTTACATAAATATATTTAACTTAAACTACATTTCAAAATAAACATTTCTTACCTGCACTAAATTGATAAAATATATTGAACTAAGAATATTACTAAAAAGAAAGAAATCCTTCAAAACTATTAAAGTACTAAATAAGTAAGTATATAATAAGGTGATTTTTAATTACTTAAAAATAATATTTGTCGACATAAAAGAGTAACAGAAAAAAGAATTGCAACAAATTATTAAGAATAGTATATTATATAAATATAATTTTATTTAAAGTTTTTTCTTAGATTATATTATGTGAATATTAATGTTTATTTAAAAGACAGAAGTAGGAGATGGGGAAGCGAAGGATTAAATAATTAATAAATCGATGGTAATATTTCGGCGTCTTATGTGGATGGATGATGGGTCTTCATAACAGCATAAAGCATAAATCACACAATGGACAGAATCGTAAAAATTAATGCTCTAACGCAACGAATTTTGAATTTGACATAAACTGCCAATTTCGTATCAAATATTTGCTAGTAATGTAAATTCCTACATATGATATTTTACTTCAATTTGCTTTTATTTTTTTGCAATAAAAATAAAAATTTGTGAAGTAGGTGGTACAGTGGTTATCGTGTCGGCCTGTGGATTCTGAGAACCCTGATTCGATTCCCACTGGCGACAAACATTTTCATCACATTAATACTACTCCTGTGGCTCTCCCTCTACGAACATCTTTAGGGGCCGTGATTTGACGGCTGGTAACCGCACTTCACACGCAAAAATATATCACTTACCGAGATCTACTTCGGCAGAGTGCCACATTCAGTAATGGGTAGAAGGCGTGGTGATATATTTATTTTATTTAATAAAAATATTTAGGATCCAAATAATAATAATATTAATCAAATAAAGCTTCAGGAAGCCAATAAAAACTTACATATTTTAATACGACGGACGTTTTGATTTTAAACTAAACTATTTTGACATGTTTCTAATTTTTGTATTTTGATTTTGTTATTTTGTATTGTTTCAAGCTAATGATGAGTTTAGTTTAAACTCATAACGTCCGTCTTATTCAAATATATTATTTTTTTTTGGATTCCTGAAGCTTTATTTGTTTAATATTTTTATTTATTTAAATCAGACGAAAAGTTTCATTTCTGCGAACGAGCATGATATTTACAGAAATGATTTTATCAGGTTTCATGTTCAACTTTTGAGAGTGAAAAATATAATAATCAGTCAACGATTTTATAAAGTTTTATTCTCTCCATGGTTTCTTCACACTTTTGTTTCATTTTATTAAGTTCTTTTTTACTATAAAAACATTAAAGCAGAATCCTGTATAATTTTTTTCTATTTACATATAATGATTCTGTATTTAAACTTATATATCAATCAACTACAGATCAGCATCCAGACTATTCCGAGACTAAAATAAATCACATGCAACTTTCGCAAAAAGTTTCATGAAGTTTTTGCTCTGTCTATGATACACAACAATAAACTCATCAATCTTTCAATACTTCAAAGGAGATCAGTTTGATTACAGTTTAGATATTCACTAGACTTACTAACTCTACAAACAGGAAGTTTAAAAGAAATTTGTAACAAAATAAATAGAGATATCGAACTCAATACAAATTTCTTCAAATTTTGAAAACCATGTTGACCGCATGAATCAGGAATAAAATATTTCTTCTGAAAATAGTTTATCGACAGTTGTAATTTTATTTTATCATAGACTTATTGAATTATACGAGATATAAAGTCGGCTAAATGATCGAAGTAATACCACATTCGAGTAGACGATTTTAATGATGCTTTAGATTTTACAAAAAAAAAGTTATGATCTCAATCAGGCAGCAGAAAGTTATATAGGTAACCATGGGACCGTGTTTATAGTTAGACTTCCACCTACGGAATGGCGCTAATAGTCTTTATGTGAAGACATCCATTTTAGGTAACTACATTATCGACAATCATTGGTTACTAGATTGTTCCTGTAGTTGTCATTTATATCTATTTCAAATTTTTTAATCTGCCAAATGTCGAATTAATTTTTATATGTGAAATAATTTCATATAAATAATGTCATCAACTAATATTAATTGTTGTGTAAAAAGCTGCTATGCTACTGGTAAGTAAGTAATCATATAATAAATAATATTAAAATGAAGAAGTCATAACATATTTTCAAATTCACAAGGATTGGATAAAACTGCGATTGAAACAGTTCAAATTAAAAATAAATTGTATACACGAGGATATTTTAATAAATGTTTATAATGTGTTTATGAATTTTTATTTTATGTAGTTTAAATAAATATATAATAATAATAATAAAAATTACAAGCTGCCTAAATATGCATATCGGGTTGCCTATATACATGATTTAGTTAGACTTCCACTACTCAGATGGCGCAAAATACAGTCCCAGTGCGTAACATGGCAGTTTCTTATCTATAGTAGTATTTATATTTTTCATCTAAATTAAATTTTAAACAATAGTATCACTCTGTCCACTAACTTTTTTTTGGAAAACATTAACTTTTTCATAAGAAATATATTGTTTATGTCAATATGTAATTATTGTAATGGTTTATTATTTTTAAAAGAATTAATATTTGAAAAAAATACCACAGTTTCGAATAAATACAACAAATATAGATAAACTCAAAAATATTTTATGCACAACCGGGCAGAAATTCATGTATTTTAGCCCTAAAAAGCAGGCTTAAACACTTATTTTTGGCCCTAGGGCCAAAAAGAAATCATTCCTATGCATGCATGAATAAAATAACACATGACCTATGTACATATTTCTATCTTTTGAAGATATTATTTTATTGTGTATAAAATATTGTATGTACCACGGGTGAACTTAGCGTTTCTGACCCTGAGCATGTTAGTAGCCTTCGGCGCATTGCACCTCGTGTTACTAATCATACCACGGGCCAGAAACGCCAGTTTTCACCCTTGGTGCATAAATAACTATTTTCCTAGAGAACATTACAATAAAATAAATAAATATTTTTAATCACTTATTGCACCTTCATAAAATTATATATATTTGTTATAGATATATTGACAATGCAGCAGAAAAAAGTATTTGTTTAGTACTAGCAACTCTAAATTTAGCTCCCTTTTTATTTAAAACATTTTTCTTTAATACTGCTTATTTTAGAATCAAATTTTTACTTTTATCTGACAACTTGCGCATTTTTTTTTAAAACCTACATGAGTATCTTTACTTTGAATATTAATTGACTGATGGGCGTATTCCATAACTGAGAAAATTATAGTTTCTATGTATGTTTACATTGGTTAAATTAACAATCAGATTGTATCTCTCATGTTTCTCGAAATCACATTAGTGTGCCATACTAAAGTATATAATATTATATGAATATGATATTTAGGTATATTAAGTAGATATATGATTTATACAGCTTGCATTAAGAACAAAATTAACACTAAATTAACATTTGCATTAGGACTAACTCTTTGAAAATTTTAAGATGTTTGTACACAATATTACCACTAAGTCTACTGAAGAATTTAATAAAGCGTCATCGATGTTTTAATACATTATTTGTAAATTAAACAATACAAAAAAACTAACCTACAATGCAAAACAACACTTCACAAACGTTATAACAACCCAAGTAGTAAAAGCACTACTAGTTGGTTATCTTCTGAGTTTAATTCTTAATTTACACAAACGCGTGCATATTTATCTCCTTAGTGTTAGTTTTTAGTTTAATTTTTGCTAAATAAACCGGGTCATACTTATTAGATATTTAGGTGTTAATAAGAATAAGATTACTATTTTGTAAACAGTTTTAAAATGTGGATAAATTAATATTAACTTTATTTATTATAAAAATTGTACAACTATATATATCCTCACAATCTATTCTAAACATTAGCAAAACTAGTTTTTTACATATATTTTTTTTATTAGCGAGCTATATTCTTAGGAATAGTAAATTGTTAAAATTCTTGATTGTTTAAGAAACAGCAGAAGATATTATCCGCTTTCTCACTATTAAAATTTCGGTCAAAAAGAGAATATTTTACAATTGCGTGAAACTAAAAATACTAGTTCGTATAAGCCCAAAATTTTCAGTGTGGTGTTAATCGATGGCGGTGTCGTTAACATTTGACCCTTACAATACCAGGTTTCGAATTCAATTTGGCATCCGACCAAAACGAAAATCGATATAAGTTAAAAAGCACCGTTCATGTTTATTAGGCTCATACGTTACTAACACATTTGAACACCCTGATGTATTCCTCTGATGTAGGTATATATGTACAGAGTTTTACATGCAAGGGCGTAGCAACCGCTGTATCAATTATCCAGCTAAACGAGAGCTACCGGCCAGCAGGCTTAAAATAGTTATTTATGAACCAAAGGTGAAAACAGGCGTTTCTGGTCCGCCTCGTGTTAATAACATGCTCATGGTCAGAAACGCTAATTTCACCAGTACGTACATACAATATTTTTCCTACAACTGTGCGATTTCTTTGTTATTACGTAACTATTATTACCTTGGTTACGTATGGAAAGTAGATGAATGCCGACCAAGTGCGTTTCCGAAAGCAAAGAAACACTAAGTGCGGAAAGTGCTTCATTACGTAACTGTCAAAAGAAAATTATTCATATTTTGGCCACAGACGCTTATGGAAGTAGAAGATACGGTGAACCAACGCTAGTAAATATGTAGTAGTATATTTTGACGTTTATAAACGTAACCTTAATTTGCAGTATATCTAATCTGTAGACAACTAATAAAAAGAACCGAACAAAGTAAAATATATCGATAAATGGTTTTATTTAAAGAGTAAGTGAAATACATTATATTTATTGTTTGTGTATATTATTAACACAGTTGTTACAGTTGCTTATATTGACATAATGTAAAATGGAAACTTTTTTGTCTAAAGAAACATTGATTTCTTCCGTACCTGTTCATATTATTAACAGTAATATTATTGACAACAATTTCGGAGGCTTTAGAAGTACCAGCAGCATATTGATTGTCATTGTCGAAAATAGATCCAACATAGTATGATCCGGAGCTTCAATTATCTTTGGAGGTGTTAATGATAAAGAAGAATCACTCACTGTACTATTCCAATCAAGATGATTTTGAAGAAATTATCTTGACGTTAGTGAAATATTTTTAAATAACGTAGAACAATGTGCAAGCAATCAACAAACAAACCATAGCAACGCCGTAAAACATCGTTCTCATGTAATGTCATTAAAATTTTATAAATTTTAATAATATTTTAGTGATTTACTAAATCGCACAGTTGTAGGAAAAATGTTGTTTATAACACGTGCCGAAAAAGGTTACATGCTCGTGCAGATTTTCGCACTCGGCAAGCCTCGTGCGTTAAATTCTGCACTTGCACGTAACAAATCTTTTTCGGCACTTGTTATAAAAATAACTATTAAACACAACAAAATAACAAATAATTATATGTTCAAAAAATTTAAATATGTAAAAATGACATTTTGTAAAATCAAGTATTCACAATAAACAAAAATTGTCATTTTCTTTATGTATCCATAGGAATGATTTTTTATGGCCTAGGACCAAAAATAAGTGTTTAAGTCCACTTTTTAGGGCAAAAACACATTAATTTTGGCCCGATTATGCCTAAAAATAAGTATTTAATATTTTTTTGGAAATATTTTGTCTCTTAGTTTTATTTAAACTTCCATAAGTAATTTTAATTTTAAATACTTAAAGAAAAAAATCATAATTTATAGTAAAAACATTATTTTAAAGAAAATAAAATAAATAAATATATCATCACGCCTTCTACCCATTACTGGGTGTGGCAGTCTGTCGAAGCAGATCTCGGTAAGTGATATATTTTGTGCGTGAAGTGCGGTTACCAGTCGTCAAATCACGGCCCCCAAAGATGTTAGTGGTGGAGGAGTCACAGGGGTAGTTTTTGAAATTATGAAAATTGTTTGTCGCCTATGGGAATCGAACCAGGCAGGAAAATTAATAAAAATTGGATTGAATATGTTTTTCTTTATTTTATACTTTTAATTTTAATAACATAGGGTAGGTGGCTCAGAGATATCGAGTTGGACTGTGGATTTGAGAATCCGGGTTCGATTCCCACAGCCGGCAAAAAATTTCACCACATTAAAATTAATCCTGTGGCTCCCGCTCCACTAAAATCTTTGGGAGTCCTGATTTGACGGCTGGTAGCCGTACTTCACGCGAATAAATATATTACTAATCGAGATCTGCTACGGCTGAGTGCCACACCCTATAGAGTAAAAGGCGTGATGATATATTTATTTTATTTATTAATTTTAATAATAAAGTTTATTTATATATTTTATGCATATGAGTATTATTAAACTTGGTCATGTAAACATACATTTGTCTTACTCGGACTAATTTTTCGTTAATGGGGAGTCCCTATCGAAATATTTGATACGGGACCCATCTAAAGCTTGCTAAATCACTAATTACAAGGTCCAATGAAAATGAGCAATTAGTAAAAATTGCAGGGTTAGTAGGTCACTTTAATATTGTTTTGTTTTTCGACAACAATAAATATAATAAATGAAATGTAGATTTTACGAATTATATGTTTCCTTCAAATATTTGTGCAGGAGAAATTGTTTTTTTCTACGATTGCTATAAGTTGACAATTACGCTCTCCTTTGTCATCGTAAAGTTGACGTTTTTTGTGCAACAATCGAAAAATATCTTTGATATTAAATGTGCGCATTTCTAATGGCAACGCGCGAACAGATATTAGCCAGCTCTATTCCATTTGCCACTTGAATCCCGTAAATCAGTTCAGATAAATTACACACATGACTAAGGGCCAGTTTTTCAATCACCGATTAATGTTAATCATGATTAAATAAAAATGGAAACTATGGTTTCTATTCTTTTTTAATCTGGATTAACATTAATCGAGAGTAAACCGGTGATTGAAAAACTGGCCCTAAATGATTTAAATTAATCAAACTGATGTACTTATTTATTAGGGTGAATTACTTCAAAGTAAATTATAATTTGTAATTCTAGAATTGAAAATAAAGTGAGCGAAGTAATTCAGCGAAATAAATAAATGATCTCTTTCATTAGGCGTATTCCATTTGCCATTTGATCTAACTTACATTTACTGAACCAGATCGTTTATTTATTTCGCTGGATTATTTCGCTGACTGTATTTTCAGTACTAAAATTACAGATTCTAATTTACTTTGAAGTAAGTAACTCCAATAAGTACATCAGTTTGCTTAATTCAGGTCATTTAGTCATGTGTCGAATTTATCTGAATTTATCTGAACTGATTTAAGTGAACCAAATGGCAAATGGAATACTGCTAGTAAATGTAAGTTAGATCTGAATCAAATGGCAAATGGAATGCGCCTACTAAATGCGCGCTTGCTTCATCAGTTACCAGGGATACAAACAAAACAGAAACTTTTTTGTTTATATTAATTTGAAAATTGACAATTATTTAAGTCCTAAATTTTAGCAGAATTTATCGAAATGTATAGAAACTTTCCTTATTTATGGAAAGTGAAATGTAAGGAATATTCAAACAAACAATTAAGAAACAGTATTTATTCATCATCCATCCTAAGATAATTTCTATAAAAATAAATAAATAAATAAAATAAATATATCATCACGCCTTCTACCCATTGCTGGGTGTGGCACTCTGCTGAAGCAGATCTCGGTAAGTGATATATTTTGCGCGTGAAGTGCGGTTACCAGTCGTCAAATCACGGCCCCCAAACATGTTACTGGTGGAGGAGCCACAGGGATAGCTTTTTCAAATTATGAAAATTTGTCGTCTGTGGGAATCGAACCAGGGACCTCAGGATCCACAGGCCGACTTCATACCACTGTGCTAGCCATCCCATAATAATCTTCATTATTCGGGCGTAGCTCAAATTCATATGAGAATTTTTTTTTCGCCCTGCTTGCCAATTTTTCGTCCAGCATGAACGTTTCCTTTTGTTTTTTGCTTATTTATTTCATTTATAATAATTATTTCAGTAAACATTTTTATCTTTAGAGGAGGCATTGTTGCACACAAGCCCGACACGATAATGCACTGAACTGCACGTGTGTGACCGATACCAGTCAGGTTCGAGACATCCGTGGCACGAAACGCCTGGCGCGCAAGCCAAAACTCAAAGAAAAACTGTAACGTATGGCCGGCTTTAAGGGCTGCAACCACTGTGCTCGAGTAACAAAGAATCACTTTACGCTCTTAATGCACAAATAACTATTTTCTTCATTATGAATTTTTTTGAGGACTAAGCAGATTTTACTCGAGTTAACTTATTGCAAACATTATTTTCAATTCATAATTCACATTAAAATAACTAGGTACTCGTACTTTCACTTTCTCAAACAATATTATTAGCTATTACTGACATTTGTAGCCAAATGTTTAGCACTCTTACATCACATTCAAATTTTATTTAAAACAATTTCACTATCGCAATTGACAAATAATAACTTAATAACTAAAAAATACCTGTTTGTGTCTTTTTAATACGATATATGTTTTAAGCTACACCAGTTATAGTCACGGATAAAAATATCAATAATTGCGCCTGTTTTATTTTGGTTTATTTATTTATTTTTACTATTTATCGAACACTCAACGATTTAAATAAAAATTTCATTTGATAAGGATGAACAATAGAGTAGCTGAATAGCGAAAAGAAAAACTGCGGAAATATTCATGTTTATTTTTATTTGTTCAAGTTGTTTTTGTTTATTCTCCTGTTTCCATCGTCTCGAAGGTACTGAAATGTTGAAGTTCATAAAAAAAAATGCGGGGTAAATTTATAAACACAATCTAGTACAGGTATACTAAGGATATTTAACGGAATATTGATTTCTAAAGAACTGAATTAAATACTTATGCAGTTTTTTTTTGTTTCCATTGGCTAGAATCCTCTTTCAATTTCTAAAGAAATCTTCAACGTATTGTTAAAAAAGAAAATAAATATTAAAAACCTTAAGTAATCTTAATGGATTTTATAAACTACCTATAACTAGTTATAATCAAATATATAAATATTTTATTCCTCTTATTTAAAAATATGAGAAAAACAATAGTTTGCAAAGGTTATTTGAAATAAAGTAAAATTTGGAAGTTCGAAATGAATGTTTTATATTAAGAAATCTGAAAATTTCTAATAACAGCTTTCAATCACAGTTATATAAGAACAATAATTTTGATATTGTAGTTCTCTCTAAACCAGTGATTCCTAACTGGGGGTCAGCGGAACACTGGGGCTCCGTGATAGGATCTCAAATGATCCACGGAATTTAAAGATACTTCAAATTTTAATTGTCTTCTAGTATTTTCTCCTGTAATTATTTTTTTCAATATTTTATTTTATTTATTTAATTTTTCATCCGAATCCGATGCAATAGCAGAATTTGTATTGTATTTTAATACTTGCTAGCAAAATATTTTTTTATGTAGATCACTACGTAATTCTTTCTAGTTATAAAATTAAAATTATAGGGTAGCTGGCCCAGTGCCATCGAGTCAGATTGTGGATTATATAATATATTTCTTGATTTTTTTCATATAACTTAGATATTTGAAATTTGTTGAGGTTTTTACTTTATCAATCCTAATTTAAATATTAGTATAATACTCGGAATCTTACTTTAAAATTAAACTTACATGCCGTTTAGATTATAAATTAAAAATTTAATATAATATTTGACTGAGAATATTTATAATTTAGGATGTAATGAGTAGTAATACCTATATTTTATATATTTAATAATCAAACTTTTTGGATCCTGATGCTGAAATATTCCCAGGCAAATTGATACCACATGATCAACAACTCTCTACAAAATTAATATAATGTTGGTAGGTAATTTAAGGTAGTACTAGTATGACGGTGGCGCCATCGGTTGTCGAGTGGCGAAAGTTACGCTCAAAAAAATATAAAAATTGAAGAAAATAAGTGTTTTATACCTATTATGATTTGAATATCATGAATTGTTATCAGGTTGTTGGTCTAGTGAATTTTCAAATACCTTACTACCGTGTGGTGTTGCCATTATAAATTGGGATTCCCTAATTTTTCGTTAAAAACAAGGCTTTGCATGACTATATATCCATTACTAAACGATAAAAACTTTCTCCTTCTGATACAATATACATGGATAGTTCTAGAACATCATACTAGTTTTTCAAATGAAACTGCAAAATTTTAGAGGTACATAAACCAAATATGTGCGATTCTGAGTGATGATCGCCATAAGCCCCGTGTATAAAAACTCAACTTTACAAGCGAATATATTTGTTCACAGACGATGAATGTGTTCATATTTTAACAGGATTCGTATGACTATTCAATGTTTACGTGCGCCAAAATTCATTCAGATCAGCAAAATTTTTTTTCATGCTAGAACACATTAAGTCAAACTGCTTAATTATCAATTCTCTACTGATGATATTTATAAAATGTACTTACTATTCTCCGTGACAATAACAACAGTATGTGCGCTACCAAACGTATGAATGTGATCAATCGCTTCATTCATATCCTTCACTACTTCGATACAACACTCCAGCGCTCCATACTCATGCTTCATGCGTATGACTATCCAATGTTTACGTGCATCAAATTTCATGCTGATCTGCAAATATTTTTTTCACGCTAGTACTACCTTAAGTATTTCTTCAAAATATTGTTCAAATGAATAATAAAATTTTTAATAGGCGAATTAAATATTCTCATCTGTTTCAACTGTATGTAGAAATTACAAAATATCAAATATCCATGACACTTGCTCTCAAATTCTTAATGTTATAACTTTTTAAATTTTTTAATATGAATTATCAAAAAGTAAACTTTAAATGATATACTCGGATGTTCATCGTAATTATAAACTTGATAATAAGCGAAAAAATCTATTAAACTTTTAAAATTAATTAAAATATTTTGATGCAGTCTTTTCTTGTAACATTTTTTCTTCGTGATTATTCAATACACGAAAAGTCAATTATAATAAAAATAAAAAATAAGAGCGACAGCATCGGTGTTTGAATATTAATAATTTCTATAAACTACTTTATGGTGTTGTATACTAATAATGCTTGTCAGACTATAATATTATTGGAGCAATACTTATAACAATACTAGATAATTCAAATACCTTATTCAATACAGATAACCAAAATTTAAGGTAACAAGGTACAAAAATTAATTAAAATTGTCCAATGAAATTAACATTAAACTAGTATATTTCACTTCAGTGTTTGAATCATTTTTCTTCAAAATAATTTAGGAATGTTTTGCAGGAATATTTTTTATGATATCATTGTCAAGTTCTTCTGAAAGTAACATAACGACGTACTGCTGGTTTTTGTTTTATCGATACAATTTTTCTTCTACAATAAGCGAAAAATAAAGCTACATTTACATCTCTTAAAATAAGAGCACTGCAGTTGATTTATAAAGTCGTATTGCGGCGTGAGTACTTTGTTTCATATATAGAATATATATTTTTTATTTTTTTTTATTTACTTTTTACTGCTTTTTTTTGTTTTCCTACATGATTTTAACTATATGTGATAGTAAACACCCAATAAATAAATTAATGTGATACAATGACAAATTGTATCATTTATTTTTCAGTATACTATCCTTATTGTGTTTCAATTTAAATAATAATATTTTGTATTCATGTTACAATGCTATACTCGCAACACGGTTTTAACGATACTAGACCAAAACTCGGAGATATGGTACTACAAGATCGGTTTTTAAGTGTGTTAAAAGCTAAAAGGATAAGTTATAGCTCTTGATAAGTTATATGATTAGATTCAACACACAATTTGGCAATGGGTTTCGTGTGTAAAATGATTAGTGTGTCTTTAGCATCAGGCGACATCAGTGTTTCCTCTACATATTTTACATTGCGGAACATTGGTCCGGCCTGACAGTTGGAGATACTCAACATTATAACGAGGGTGGTGCGAGCGATGAGTAGAAGACGCCATGCCATTTACTTATTAATTTTTTGTTAGATAATTTATTCAATTGGAATTCTCATTTACGTGTATATTATGCACAAAATTGTTATTATATATAAATATTAAATTATATTTACCGACCAATGCAAGTTGAATCGTAACAGGAATGTGCGTTAATTTATGTAGAACAATTACTATCTCGTAATTGTGCTTATTTCCCTAATCACATAGTACAAAAACTCTCAATTTCGAGGACATAATCTAGAATTTTGCAACTCAAAAACTAGAAAAGTTAAAATATGTTATATATTAATTATTAAGTTTAGTGCTTATTTTTATATATTAATAGTTTTGAATGATATTTTATTATTTTTAACTTTAATAAATCTAAATTACTATCTCGTATGCATTATTTGACCTATTATTGTAGGCGCCTAACTGAAATCACGTACTGGGCGCCAGAGCTGGGACCAGTACTCAAAAAAAGTATTTAAATACTAAATACTAAATACTTCTAAAAAAGTATTTTAAATACTAAATACCAGTATTACTTGAAATACTTTTTATCGTTAAAATGTAATTGCAGTACTAAATACTAAGTAAAATTAACAAATATGTTATTTTAATACAGAATTTAATTTAAAAACAAAATTAATAATATTATGAAAGATACTTTAACAATTATTGATATTTATATTAAGAAATAAATTTTCTTCAAGTGTATATTAATATTACAACAATATTTTCAATCAAACAAAAAGAGTGAAATAATGATCTCACTATTTCACTGAGTTAACTTAGGGCCAGTTTTTCAATCGCCGGTTTACTCTTGATTTATGTTAAATAATAATGGAAACTATGGTTACCATTATTATTTAATTATGATTAACATTAATCGGTGATTGAAAAACTGGCCTTTAAATGAGTAAAAAAGTGTCTATTATCAAACGGATATAGAAAATAATTACTTATAATTTATAATACTACATAGTATGTTACGATGCATAATAATCACGCCTAAAAAGTTGAACAAACGATATCATAACACACTTGAACCGTATTAAATTTTATGCATTACATTTTCATAATATATTTTAAAATCAATTTTTCATGTTGTCAGTATAACATTCGATGTGCCCTTTATGATTCAAATTATTCACTAGTTATGCACATGCGCAAAGTATTTAGTATTTAAAGTATATAAATTACTTTAAATACTTTTATTTACTTTAAGTACTTTTTGTACTTTAAGTACATGAAAGTATTTAAAGTACTTTTGCATGAAAAAAAGTATTTTAAGTACAGTATTGAATACTAATTTTCAAAAGTATTTTAAGTAAAGTATTTTAAGTATATGATATACTTAAAGTACTACTTCCAGTACTTTTACTTTAAGTAGTGCCCAGCTCTGCTGGGCGCCATATGGCGTACTATGGCATTGGATACACTAAAGTTCATTCGGTGAGAAATTGCAGTATGATTGCATTTTATTCTGATTCTGATTGGATGACCAAACCGTCAAAATGAAGATATATTTAAAACGCTAATAAATTGTCCTTTAAATAAATATGTCGTACATATTGATTATTCCAAAATGTTTTGTAGATTCATTTTATACTATATAAACATATCTTCATTTTGACGTTTTAGTCAGCTAGAATCAAAATTAAATACTTCTTACATAACCACACTCAGAAGCGGATTTAAAATATTTCGGGCTCTAAGCAAAATATTCATTTCGAGCCCTTTATTATACAGGGTGATGACCGCGACTCTCGAACATAGGGATTTAACATGTAAAATCATAATTTTGTAATTTCCTGATTCCCTAATTATTTTAAGCAAAAAAGCTTCAAATATAACTTTTAGGACATTAAATTCTACATATAATCCAGTAAATAAAATTAATTTTACATGCTTTGTAACAGCACAAATTAATAATAATAATAATAATAATAATAGTTTATTACTTAACAGGCCAGTAGCCCAAAACAAGTAAATGAATACAAAAATGTTACAGTAAAATAAAAATAAGATACAAATGAAAAATACATATATAAATGTCATTCAGTATTGATTAACATATTATTGTAAAATGTACACATTACAAATATAGGCGATTTTGCAAGTAAGTTTGTTCTATGAAAGGGTAGATAAAACATTATATTAGAGCGAGATTCAACTCTAGGTACATAAATTGGAAGTTTGGACAATAAATATGGTGAGTCAATTTTGTTGCTGAGAATATTGCCAAGCATTGTTAGGGCTATACTGCAATATCTGTCTTCGATAGAGTTAAGTTTGAAGTGATTTAAAAGAACATGTTGAGCCTTCCCCTGTTCGGGATACACTGAAAATTCTTTGAACCATAGAAATTTGACAAATCGACGTTGTACCTTCTCAAGATTATTTCTATGAGTAGTATAAGATGGATACCAGACCAAGATAGCGTAATCTATCTTCGATCTGACATAGGCAAAATATAATAACAAAATAGGTTGTAGACTAGTAAATTGTCTGCATTGACGAACAATGAATCCAAGCAACTTGTTACATGAGCGAATAACTTCCGTAATATGGGGGTGAAACGTTAAAGTGGGATCAAATGATACACCCAGATCTTTAATAGAATTGCATCTACATAAAATGTCCGAGTCGACGCAGTATTCGAAGATGAAAGGATGGTTTTTACGGGTATATGACATAACGAAGCATTTCCTTATGTTTAAGTATAATTTATTCTCTTTGCACCATTCTTGTACTCTATTAAGAGTGTGTTGAATATGTAAACAATCATTGAAGTCTTTAATCTCCCGAAATATTTTTATGTCATCTGCATACAAGAGGATGTTGCAGCTCACTAAGTCACAAATATCGTTGATGAACATAAGAAATAATAAAGGGCCTAGGTTAGAACCCTGAGGGACACCAGATGTAGCCCAGTACGAATCGCTGCTGAAGCCATTAAAAACAACATGTTGCAAACGACCCTCAAGATATGATTGGAATAATGACAGTAGTTCACGACAAAAACCAAAATGAGCCAGTTTAGATACTAAAATCCTATGATCAATTTTATCGAACGCTTTTGCAAAGTCCGTGTATATGACATCTAATTGACCATTCTTATCAATAATTTCAGATACTTGTTGCGTAAAAGAACACAGATTTGTTGAAGTTGACCTCATTGGCATAAATCCGTGTTGATCAACAGAAATGAAGTGTTTAATTTGTGGAAATATCTGTTGATAAATTATAATTTCGAGGAGTTTAGAAAAATTAGAAATTATGGAAATAGGTCTGTAATTATTTACCAATGACGGGTCACCAGATTTCAGAACTGGACACACTTTTGTATGCTTCCACAGTGACGGAAAATTTCCTTGAGAGATACAAAGATTAAATATATGTAGTAATGGTGCAGAGAGTGCGTGAATACAATCTTTAACTAGAAAGCTCGGTACCTGGTCAAGTCCAGCAGTCATCGAATTTTTTAGTTTTCTAGCTGATATAAATAAATCACTTTCTGAAATGTGAACTTGAACATTATGAGAATTAATTAAACTATAATTACTATGAACACTATCGTTATTAGTAACAGAGGCGGAATCAGTAAAAACACTACAAAAATATTCTCTAAATAAACTAAGGACACCTGCAGGATTATCAGCAGTTTTATCTCCGTATTTCATAATACCGGGTATTCTAGATACACCTTTCTTATTGTTGACATATGACCAAAAACTTTTTGGATCTGCAGTTATGTTGAGTTCAATATTGCGAACATAATTCATATGCGCCTCACTAACTTGCTTTTTGATGAGTGCACGAATGTTTTTATACTCTTCATAATGATGAGAACTACTATTTTTCTTATATTTATTATAAAGTTTTGATTTACGTTTTAAATTTTTAATTATATCATTGGAAAACCAACGTGGATAGGAGTTATTACGTTGTTTTCGAAGTGGTACATGTTTATCAAAGATAAGATATAAAATTTCGTAGAATTTGTTACAGGCATCTTCAACATTAACACTATTTTGTACTGCAGACCACTCACAGTTTAACAAAGAAGCATACATAAGTTCAAAATTAGCTTTCTTAAAATTATAAGTTTTCACATTATTATTACACATAAAGTTCACACCGGGATTTTCAGATAAAGATAAGTTGATTGACAAAGACGGATGATGAGCATCCTCTTTAACTAATGGAAAATTATCACGTGCAACAACACAATTTAAATTAGTAAAAACTAAATCCAATATGCGGTTATTGCTATTGACTACTGAATTACATTGTGATAATTGCATAAACGCAGCGAAGTATTGGAGATGTTCGCTTAAGCTATCATTACCTTGCTTTAGACAAAAGTTTGGAATATTAAAATCACCTAATATTAACACATTATTTTCTGAAATACATTTATGTTCAAGATATGAAGTTAACATGTCTAAATCAGCTAAACTGGGCGTAGCTGGGATATAAATAATGAAGACAGTGATACAGTGAGTTTCAAGGAATATTCTACATCCTATAATATCAAAAAATGGTAAACCAGTCCTGATGTTATTCACGTCGATCAAATCATGTTTAAATATATTTTTGATTGCTACGAGGACTCCCCCACCACGAGTGACGTTGAGCGCTTCAAGGTTTCTATCATGTCGTAGCACAGTATACAATTCAGGCGGAAACAGTTCCGAGCTAGAAATGTCAGAATGTAGCCAGGTTTCGGAAATACAAATAAAGTCATAATCACACTCAGACACAGAGAGATACAGTGAACACATTTTGTTTTTTAAACTACGAGCATTTTGATAATAGCACGACATTAACCAGTCTTCTGGACGATTGGCCTTTCTTTTCCTAAAAAATCATCATCGTGACGCTTCCTAGGGAACCAGAATTTTTTAACGACGATTCCCGCTGGCCATATCGAGGAATTGAGATAGTTGGTAAGATTTTCAAGCGGGACACCCAATTTGAAGGAACTGTAATCACCCTTGTGGTCGATCTTCTGACAGACACAGTTAGAGTCGAGACTGTGCAGAGCAAGGTGATCTGTAATGTCTTTAATTGTTGCTTCCTTATTTGCAACACGGCTAATGTGCAACCACGCACGACGGGGTGCACCGGTTAAATTACTTTGAGTACGACTCTGGGCTGTACCAAGAGTGTATGTACGCGCGCCGTTGTGAGACTGCGCAGGCGTCTGAGATAGTTGTGATTGAAGCAGCTGAGTGGAATGACTGCTATTAGCGACTGGATCAGCTGAGTTTGACGGAGATATAACATTGATGGAAGTAACGGGATTACTGACCGATTTTTCAGCAATTTTGGATGAGCTGCTACCGCGTCTTGAATGAACTGAAGCTGGCTGAAGAGATTTTAACAGGTCGGACTGTTTAGCAATTGTTTTCTTGCAGTTGATCACCTCAGACTTCAGCAAAGATATTTCACTTTTGAAATCCTTAATGGTTGTTTCAAAAGACTTCAACACATCGGCGACAGCACTTTCAACCGCACGTTTCACAATTACACTTAATTCCTCAAGATCAGTGGTTTTACTGTTACTGCGAGTATCAGGCATATTAAAAAAAAATAGATAAATAAATAAATAAAACTGTTAAAACTAACACTCGAAAAACAAAAAAAAAGAAAAGGTTTATAGAACGGAGCAATGCACAAACACGTCTATCTACGCCTACGTTTTAAACAACATTTATACCTGAAAATAACGAATTTATTCGATAGCCATGAAATTAAAACAAAATTAACAAATATTTGACGTTTTATATGTCAAACTAAATGATAAATAAAAGTTTTAGGGCATAAAATTATGCATCTAAGCCAATAAACAAAATTAACTTTGCATGCTTCGTAACGGCACAAATTAGATCTGAAAATGACAAAATCAGCCTCAAAACTATCGATAGCCATGGAATTGAAACAAAATTAAACAAATGTTTGTCGTTTTATCTGTCAAAATAAATGACATAATAAATAAGGAAATTATTTTGATAGATTAAAAGTCAAACATTTGTTTAATTTTGTTTCAATTCCATGACTATCGATAGTTTTGAGGCTATTTTCGTTATTTTCAGATCTAATTTGTGCCGTTACGTTGCATGTAAAATTAATTTGTTTATTGGCTTAGATGCAGAATTTTATATCCTAAAACTTTTATTTGAAGCTGTCTTGCTCAAAATAATTTGGGAAGCAGGAAGTTATAAAATTATGATTTTACATGTTATATACCCATGTTCGAGAGTCGCGGTCACATTATTATTTTATTATGTATATATATACATTTTAAGGAAATAAAATCATATACTTCTATTATTTAAACTAAAAGTTTGAATCCGGGCCCTAAAATTTTTGGGCCCTAGACTATTGCCTCTTTAGCCTAGGCCAAAGTCCGCCTGTGACCACACTATAATCTCTCACTGAACTGACTATATAAAAAAAATCATGTTACATTTGCCATTTTCTACATTTGCATAGAGAATCTGAATATTTTATTTATAATTTTTTGCAGGTTATATTTGGGATATATTGATCTGGTCTGAAAATTCTGTTCGAATATTGAATAACTATTATTAAATACTTAATAAAATGTAAATAATCCAGAATTGACCATGTATTCCTGATAGAATAGAGCAAAGATTTTAGTTATCTCTGGAGGTTAAAATCACTTTTATATTGCATTCAAAAACATTGTCCAGTGTTCCATCTTAGATTTTTAAATCTCTATTATGTATTTTTCTTTATTATAGATGTTTTGCTACTAGTTTTCCACTTTAACATGTTAACATTAAAATTTCATCAAAATAAAATGTATCTATTATCGTATTTTTACAAAACGATAACTATCAAATCTGTTTCCAGCAGCTGAACCAGATGGATAAACGGCACATGCAGACCGGCGACCGACGCCAGACCACGTTCAGTGACCGTAGTCAATTGAAGTATGCGCGTCGTCTCGTGATCAAGCTTGGTAGCGCCGTCATCACGAGAGAGGATGAGCACGGCTTAGCGCTGGGACGTCTGGCGTCCATTGTAGAGCAGGTTAGTGTTTAGTTTAAGCTTCAATGATACTAGTACGATTAACGGAACATTTATCATTCGATTATTCTCTTAATTAATCTCCGCTAAACATTTCTGTTCGGCACACCACTTTTGTTTTATCCACATTCATAATGCCTCACATATGTAACAAACCTTTAATCATATCCATTATTTTATACCTAGGTAGTCTAAGAGCAGCATCGAATTTATTACCTAATTCTTACTACGAAAGTATGTGTCATATTATCGGTGCTTCTCAAAGTGGGCGATATCACCGTATATTGAAGAATCAACAAAGTGAAATAAACAGATTTAACTTTTTTTAATTCACACACACACATGCGTCCAGTGTCGCGTTTACAGTACACATTTATTTTAGCAAACCGTTTTGTGAAATTGTTTGGATTCCTGAAACATTAACAAGCATATTTATAAAGCGGATTAACTGTAAAACATGTTTCACACGGTTCAACATTATATAAAAATGTATGTGGATGGATGTGTGTCCGAGTGTGCAATATCTCATGAACGAGATAAGATTTGTTAAAGAAACTTGGTAATTATAAGTTTCATGAAAATACGAAGAGCTGAGTTGATTTTGAATGAAATTGAAAAACCGGAAGAGGAAGTTTACTGGACACACAAAACAATAAATTCAATTTATTTCAAAAATGGAATCAGTTACGAAAAAAAGTTTCAAATAAAAGATGTTAGCAAAAGTATTTGGAACATAAAATGTTATTTGCAATTTTCCTGTATATGCGTCTAATTTTGAGAAAAACTAATTTTTATATTTAATAATATATTTCAATAATCATAGTAACAATAGAAACAAAAAACATAAATTTTAATTTTCGCTTTATCTAGTTATCTATATCTTTTTTCGGAAAAACAAATAAATCATTAAAATGGTCAACTACCAAGGGTTAGGTTCGAAAAACGGACATCCTGTATATGCCTCATCAGTAAAGTTAGGCACAAAGTAGTCAACATTAGTAAAAAATTATACGTAAACAAATTTGATATTTTATATGTTTAATGGGGTGGCTAGCTCAGTGGTATGAAATCGGCCTGTGAATCCTAAGAACCCTGGTTCGATTCCCACAGACGACAAACAATTTTCATAATTTCAAAAGCTACCCCTGTGGCTTCTCCACCACTAACATATTTGGGGGCCGTGATTTGACGACTGGTAATCGCACTTCACGAGCAAAATATATCACTTACCGAGATCTGCTTCGGCAGAGTGCCACATCCAGTAATGGGTTGAAGGCGTGATGATATATTTATTTATTTCAAACAGATAAATGCTGCATTACTGAAAAAGTAAATTACATGTTTAATAATATTATATAACATTCATATATTCTAAATATTAAATATGCTGCGTATAAGAAAGTCGTGTAGTGTCCACACCAGATTTTTTCTTTAATAATATTGCATCGTGTCAAACGGCCTTATTACTATTTTTTATTTCGATATTAACTCTCTTTCCAATTTACAAAACAAGTTTATTCTAACCTGAGGTAATGAACGTCAAATTTTAATTTTAAAACAGAGTTATAAATAATATTAAAAATAATATTAAAAATGATATCTACCTGTTAGATTTTTCCCTTCAGATTCATCCAAAAGTGTCTAGTATTTTTAAAAAAATACTATTTTAATTTGAAAATTGGCTAACGAAAATATACAACTAATTAAAAAATGGGTAAAAATTTTGGGCAAAAATGGTCATACACGTGCAACGCATTTTTTTGTCTTGTTCATTTTTTGTAATCCCACCATAATTTTGAATTGATGTGAAATTTTTCATTTCAATCTCCGAATGACGAGCCAAATAGACCCTTTACATTTTCTTACATATACAGAACAGAGAGCATTACTAGTAAAAACTACAACCAAAATGTTTGAGAAACACTATATTATATGAATATTACAGAAAGTGAAATCAGATGAACGAATTCGGGAGAATATGTAGGTAAACTGAAGATAGAATATAATTAATTGAGTAAGCTGTTGGCACTTGTTGAAACATGTTTGATAATATTTAAAAAAATACAAAAGAAAATGGTTGTTTAAAAGAAAATATTTATTTTCTGATGACGGTATAAAAGCCGAAATACGTATTAAGTGTAAATATAAATATTTTCATTGAAATAACCAAGTGTTTTTATTTTCTATTTTTTTAAGATATACGACAATCTCGTATTTTTTATAATATTTTTAGGAGATGTTTCAAATATAGATTTAATTTATATTTTTCTTTAGTCTGAATAAATAATATTCAAAGAAGTATAATTGAGGAATAGAAACTCAAAACGTAGTTTTCACACAAAGTTACATTTTAAATAAAACGCAATAAACTGTTTCTCGTTAAGTAAACTGAGTACTTTTATGTGTAATTTGTATTATTGTTAATCATAATCACATGATATACGCAAACTTGTCTAATTAAAATAAATATTGTTCATTCCATTATACCCTAATAAATTTTTAAAAACTGCGTTTTGAACGTAAATTTAAAGAAAACTTCGTTTTAAAAAAACATAAATGAAATTAAAACTACATTTTGTTAATCAATAATAAATTTTATTTAACAGCAAACTGTCATGAAATAAAAACCTGTTTAACGTTTAACAGGTGAAAGTTATGTTTTGATTTTCATATATAGTTGTAAATACTGCGTTTTGATATTCCATCCAACTTTGAACATCTTATAATTCGGCAAAAATTAAGTTTTGAAAATAACACATTTCATTACTAGAAAGAAACGGATTTGAAGTATATATTGCTATCTATAACTTTTTTTCGAACTTTTGGTCAAAACTGCGTTTTGAATTTCTGCTCCTCAAATATTTGACAGTATTAAAAATATTACAATTTGTTTCATTTTGATTTAAGACTAAGATTTTTATTAGAGATCATTTAACAAAAAAAAAATTCAAACATGTTTTCTCTCCCTCTTAAACTACAATTATTCGCGAATACTTTCATGAAAATAAATTGTGTAATAAATATGACGTAAGTAATATGGATTGTCTTTAGTCTTAGTTAGGTTAGATTAGGTTAGGTTAACTTAAAATTTTCTGGCTAGATACCTAATCCATCTGACGACACCATTCACATTTTGTAATTCATAAAATAAGTAAATAAATATATCATCACGCCTTTTACCCATTACTGGGTGTGGCACTCTGTCGAAGCAGATCTCGGTAAGTGATATATGTATGCGCGTGAAGTGCGATTACCAGTCGTCAAATCACGGCCCCCAAAGATGTTAGTGGTGAGAGAGCCACAGGGGTAATGTTAAATTGGTGAAAATGTTTTGTCGGCTGTGGCGATCGAACCAGGGTTCTTTGGATCCACATGCCGATTTGATACCACTGAGCCATTACCCCATTAAAATAATTTAATATGGTACCTATAATTTAAACGTAAGTTTTATAATAAAATTGAAGTATCTAATAGTTTCAACTGACTTAATTTCATCAACTCCTCATAACCAAACTATCTCAAATAGCAAATTAAATACTTGAAATTCAGTTTGTTTACTATTTTGGGACTAAATTGACAGCTAGCTCATCTGTCAGATAAGTCAAAGAGTAGCTTATGAGTATGTCAGATAATTTATGAAATTTATGCTAACATCTTGTATTCTTCTTCTTCGCAAAGATCGGTCTTAGTTGTACTTGATACAACCAACAACTATTTCCCAACTCGTCATCTTAAACCGAATACAACCTTTACAAACAGAGAGTAGAACTACGATATGTGTATGACGTACTTCGCAAATTAATTAAACTATGTGGGCTAAACATCAATGCCATAATCCTGCCATACTGTTACTGCTTTCGCCACAGTTAAAGTTGTCCCTGAACTCCAGACTTGACACCTTCCAGACTACAGGTTACCTTCATTGAGTGATTATGATGTATGGAGGAGATATATTCCCTGCTGAGATGAAATAGCGGGACGGAATTTGTATGAAATTTGAGGTCATTTGTGGAAGATTTCACAGAGACGCATACACTGACGACGTTAGGTAATAATTAACAAATTGCATTTCAGCATTAAAGAGTTTATTAAGCTGTATTCATATACAGATTAGAGTACTTGTAATGTTTAATATTCAGCATGTGAAATTATTGGCACAAAAAATATAATGTTTGAATTTTAATGTTTATAAAGTCAAAAAAAGGGTAGGAGAGTTAGGAAAGAAACTATTGTATTTATCATTTGGTTTAAGAAACACCGAAATATAAACCAAACGATTAATTAAACAGTTTTTTCCACCTACCCTTTTTCTTGACTTTATGAACATTAAAATTCAAACATTATATTTAACAAATCAAAATCCATGAATTAAATAAAAAAATATACTAATTTAATTTCGATGCAGTTCCGTTTTTCATTATAGTGTGAATGTTTAAAATTTTCAGCTTTGATACATAGGCACTAAAGTTAAAAAAAGTTTACTTCATTTCACACAAAAGTTAAATATAAAGTTATCTAAATTTAATTAGTATTTTAAGTAAATACTTAACAATTGGTGAAATGCATATATATATATATATATATATATATATATATATATACACTATTAATAATTAAAAGAGAATTTGTAGTCGGTACTTGGTACAATTCTGTAAAAAATGTTGAAATTCATTCAGGCTCTAAATTTGTATCTTTCGATGTAACAAGCCTATTTACTTCAATTCCGACTGAAGAGCTGCATTCAATTATATTAAACTTGTTAGATAAAAATGTAGATATATTAGAAACCCAAAAAATTGAAATTATGACAGTAATAGACTTGTGCTTAAAACAGAACTACTTTAAATACGACAACAAGTTTTATAAGTTGAATGCAGGCCTTCCGATGGGATCACCATTGTCACCATTATTTGCAGATATTTACATGGGTTATATAGAGAAAATAATTGTTAAAAATTTTAAATTTAGTGAATCAATAACATTTTGGCGTAGGTACGTGGATGATATCTTCTGTATATGGAAGGGGACAGAAAGACAACTCAACAAATTTCTTAATTTCATTAACAACATAAATAATAAAATCAAATTTTCTGTAGAAATAGAACAAAACAATTCACTTAATTTCTTAGACATTACAATAAACAAATCCAATAATGAACTAACCGTTAATATTTACAGAAAACCTACATACTCAGACGCAATTGTACCAAAACAATCAAACCAATCTCTATGTGTTAAAATGTCCACATTTCATAGTTTAGTACATAGACTATTAACAATTCCACTAAATTCAATAAATTATCACACAGAATTAAATACTATTAAAAATATAGCTGCAAATAATGGTTGCAATACAAATACGATCGATAAAATGATAAATAAGAAAAAGAAACGTTTAATATTAAAACAAATATATTGTGAATCTCAAGAGTGCATCCATAATTCCCGATGGTATTTTATTAATTATATTCCAAATTTATCGGACAAAATTATACAGAATTTAAGAAAATTTGATATAAAAACTATAAGTGTAAACAAAAATAATATTGGTAAATTACTTTCAAATAATAAGGAAAATCCCGACAAATCTGGATTATCAGGTGTATATCAAATACAATGTAATGACTGTACCGCTATTTATATAGGACAAAGTGGGAGGAATTTTAAACATCGTATGAAAGAACATTTAAACTCTGTTCATAAACAAATAAATCGCACGGGGTTTTCTGACCATTGTTTTGATTCCAAACATAATTATAACGGCAACTTTGAAATTCTGCATTTAGCCGAAAAGGGATTACGAATGAACTGTTTGGAAAATTTAGAAATTAGGAAAGCTGTCAATTCAGGAAAATACATCGTAAACGAACAGGTAGATGTATCAAACTCTCCCCTCTTAAATTTGTGTACCATATAAGGACCATGTTTGTAATTTAATTTTAAGTGTCTGATGATGTCCGAAAGGACGAAACGTACGTAACAAGTTTTAAATAAATATTTTAGTGGACAAACCAAGTGTGTGTTTGATTTTCGTAAGTAATTATTATTAATGATTATTATTTGCCAAATTAATTCAATTTAGACTAAAAATTTCGCTACACTATCAAAAACATTTTAATTAAGACGTTTTTGTATCCTTTTTATTGTCATTTTAAAACGTTTTACTAAAAGTCCATAGCATTTAGATGAGCGGTAAGAGAATAGATGTCTTAATTAAGACGCTTAAACTTGCAGAGTTTTTGCAGGAGACTTCGCCGAGTTTATTATTTAATTCGTGGCCGACTTTTCGCAGGGAAACTAAATGTACTCGTATATACAGAGTGACCCACGTAAATATTGGTATAGGCAGTTAACATGCAAAATCAGTCTTTTGGAAATAAAAAGCGTCCGGCAAAAAAGTATGGAACCAAATTTTATATTACAATACTGCCAATATCCCTGCATCTTATTTAATATAAATTATTACATTTTGATAGCGTAATTTAATAAAATTAATAAAAATAATTCTTCATTTTTCGCCTATTTTATTGCTACTGACATAAAGTGCTTACAATTTGTTTTAAATATTTTAATCTGTCACTGTCATCTTGCATATTTTAAAAGTCGAGGACTGCCTAAATATTATTAGAATATATTATGAAGGTCGCAGTACAAGATAAATATCTGAATACTTCGCCTGAAACTATTAGACAAATTAAAATATTCATAATGATATCGACAGATGACTGTGACAGATTAAAATTTTTATAGTTATTTTTATAACAAGTGCCGAAATAGGCTCGTTACGTGCAAGTGCAGAATTTAACGCACGAGGCTTGCCGAGTGCGGAAATCTGCACGAGCATGTAACCTTTTTCGGCACGTGTTAAAAACAACATTTTTCCTACAACTGTGCGATTTAGTAAATCACTAAAATATTATTAAAATTTATAAAATTTATAAAATTTTAATGATATTACATGACAACGATGTTTTACGGCGTTGCTATGGTTTGTTTGTTGATTGCTTGCACATTGTTCTACGTTATTTAAAAATATTTCACTAACGTCAAAATAATTTCTTCAAAATCATCTTGATTGGAATAGTACAGTGAGTGATTCTTCTTTATCATTAACACCTCCAAAGATAATTGAAGCTCCGGATCATACTATGTTGGATCTATTTTCGACAATGACAATCAACCTGCTGCTGGTACTTCTGAAGCTTCCGAAATTGTTACCAATAATATTACTGGTAATAATATGAACAGGTACGGAAGAAATCAATGTTTCTTTAGACACAAAAGTTTCCACTTTACATTATGTCAATATAAGCAACTGTAACAACTGTATTAATAATATACACAAACAATAAATATGAAGTATTTCACTTACTCTTTAAATAAAACCATTTATCGATATATTTTACTTTGTTCGGTTCTTTTTATTAATTGTCTACAGATTAGATATACTGCAAATTAAGGTTACGTTTATAAACGTCAAAATATACTACTGCATATTTACTAGCGCTGGTTCACCGTATCTTCTTCTTCCATAAGCGTCTGTGGTCAAAATATGAATTCCGCGCTCGGCGCGAAATTTAAATCGCTGTCAAAACAATATTCTTTTGACAGTTATGTAATGAAGCACTTTCCGCACTAGTGTTTCTTTGCTTTCGGAAACGCACTTGGTCTGCATTCATCTACTTTCCATACGTAACCAAGGCAATTATAGTTACGTAGTAACAAAGAAATCGCACAGTTGTAGGAAAAATAAATTGCAAGCACTTTACGTCAATAGCAATAAAATAATATATGAAATATTAGGAAATATTTTTATTAATATAATTAAATTACGTTATCAAATCAAATAATCTCTATCAAATAAGATGTAGGGAGGGATATTGAGAGTATTATGATATAAAATTTTGTCCCATAATTTATTGCGAGACACTTTTTATTTACAAAAAACTGATTTTACATGTTAACTGCATATATCAATATTTACGTGAGACACACGGCATATTAATTAATAGAAGTATAAAATTTATGGGACGGCAACATGTTCATAACCTAGGGGCAGTTAAATCATAAATCCGTGTCTGACTATAATGATTAATTGTATAAATATAGAAGAGTGAACTATGAGATACCTACATATAAGCTAACGTAAACTTGTTTCAGTTAAACCACTAATTGTTCTTCCTAAGATAAATTAATAGGTGCATCCATGTATCAGCATTAAATTTGCCGTTGTAAGTTAAACTAATGAATTTAGTTATTATTAATGAAGGAAGAAACTATTCAACAATTGGCTTCCCTCTAATATTACATAATCGAGCTGTAAAGTTAACATCTACTGTTAATTAATTTAAGTCACCCACTGAAGCTAAACAAGATCAATATTAAATTTCAAAATGTGAAATCATGCAAATTTCGTTTTGAAATAAACAAAAATTGTCTGCTTCATTTCAGCGAATCTTCAAACGATTATGCAAATTGTTCGGTATTCGAGTACATCATGAAATACTGTGGATTATTAAATTTACATAAGTCGATTATGTTCGACGGGTGTGCATTGAACCAAACGTGGCTGAACGGATAAATAATTTCTCTCAGATCAAATTGATTTCCTGTTATGAAACCTTTTATACAACAAAAAGTTTTTAATTTTATTCAGCGATCATCATGTTTATTTGTTTTGTTGGTTTCTTACTCCGCAGTTATAATTGTACCTTCATACTTTTTGTAATCAATCCAAACGCCAAAATTGTTTCTAAATACATGAAGCTTTTATACATCTACTGGGTGTTAAAAAATTCGTTTAGTATTATTATTATTATTTATTATTATTATTAAGTTACTCTGTACAACAGGAATTGAATCCCATTTATAGTACAGGGTGCGGTCTCACCGAGCCGCAGAGTGGTTGTAATTATAATTTCTAGCTTGAGTGGGAATCGAACTCGGGATCTCCGGATTCGAATTCCGTAACGCTACCCACCCCAAATAGTTTTTCTACGAACCTGTGAAAATTTACTTTTAGTTGGCTGTTTTCAATTCATAAACCGGTTGGTTAATAACAAGATATCATTACACGGGTTGCCCAGCAACGCCTGGATAATAGCAGGTCCTAGACAGTTGCATTAGTTCACGATTTTCAATGTCATCTCTTGCTGTCCCCAATGAACTAAATCAATTTAAAATTAGAAATAGTAATCTTAGGTGGTGTTTTAAATTTTGTTTTGCATAATTAAATTATTCTTGATTTTTGACAGTTGAAGTAATTCTTTATTTACTGTTATTATATAATTATTATTATTATGAAATACTTCATTATTATATGTATATTCCATATGATACGAGTATATGAGTATATGCACTGAAAATTGTACATACGTGGATACATAATTACATTTTTATATAATTATTAATATCGAATTTATATTATTCAAGACAGATAACATTTTCTTTCAAGGTAATCTAGAGAGAAATGTGAAAAGTAGTACATGAAGAAGAAAGTATGAAATAAAAAATAAAACGATGAATGCGAAAAATTATCTTGTATAAAGAGACGAAAACAAATTTGTCAGTCATTTAAGATTATGCAATTTAAAAAGATATTTAAAACTTCTTGACATAACAAGGTTTTTTCCACAACTATAAAAAAATCGCGACATTTTTACATCGTTATGAATACGCGAAATATGTGTTTTTTAACACGTGACTAAATGATTATATTACCTTGGCAACCACTCAAGCTGTGGTAAAAAATATTTTTATTTTGTACCTTATGTTAAGAGTAGGCTTTATGCGATTATTTTCTGTAGATAAAGAAACACATTAGCATCAACTGTAGATAAAGTAGAATTTTATCTATACTTTTTTATTTTTACAACTATATTTTTTCATAGTAACACATACGAAATATACAAAATAAATCAATTTTTTTCACGCACTAATAGTGTTTTCTTCTACATTGTGTAATACGACCAAATAAACGATGATTTTGAACGCTTTGTTTTGTTACCAAAATACGCAATCAATGTCTTTTTATTTGTAACTTTATCGTCTTGTATGATAACTATTTCACTTTTTTGATAAACGTTTTTCCACGGTTTTTTAAATAGATTTTAATTATTCTATTTCGACAGTTGAAGAAAAAAATTTTGTTTGTATTTCATGGACGAAATTTGTGTTTTTTGACGCGTTCGAATGACTTCTTACAATTCTAGTAATGTAATATTCTATTAAGCATTAAAATACCTTCTAATTGCCAAATAATAAATTAATAAAATGTAGATATATATTGAAAACTGTTCATGAAATTATATTATTTAATTTATAAATTTTATTCAAAACAAAAAAAACTCATATTTTATTGAATAAATTTATTTTGTAATGAACAAATCAATACTTTGCATTAAAATGTTCAATATGAATAAATTTAATTTGTAATGAACAAATCAACACTTTGCATTAAAATGTTCTGTTGTCGACAATTATATATTAATTCTTTAGAGCAACTCAGTAACAATATTTTGTTATAAGTGTTCATTATTTCGTGTTAGTAACTTGTTCTGTGCTGAAGAGTTGATAATTTTACAAACATCTTTTCATTTACAAGTTTCTATTTTCTTATTTTGTAATTTCTAAAAATAGTATATTGTGATATAAGTATATAATAAGTCTTTAAAGCACATTTGACGATTGTAAGAACACGATGCGTAGCGGAGTGCTTTTAACGACACTATATACCCATGTATTATTTGCTATTTTTATTGTGTCATTTAACGTAACATCACTCACTTAGAGAAAGATTAGCATTTTTTGTTTAAGTTGCTATATGGATTCGTTCTTTTTCAATTTGTTTTGATAAATATGGATGGATTTAACGTTCAAAATTAATTTTTTTGTTGCTTAACAACTTTAAAACACCGTGTGTTTCAATGTCGCGTTTTCGTATGCATTTTAGTTTTTTAAATAAGGATTATTGTACAGACATAATAAAAAAATATTGCACCATTAAATAAATTATTTTAGCAACCACAATAATAGGAGAGCTTTAATTTAATACCACACTCCTTATGACTCGCTGTGATATGAAAATGAAAATACTAAAATACAAAACACCAAATGACGCCATCGTGCTATTATATTCTAACAAACCGATGAAATGATACACGACCACTTGCGAATCAAATAAAAAAATATATACATATGTATATGAATAAAATGCATAAAATTTACAGAAGTTACATAATATGGAAAATGAGTTTATAAAGGACGATGGCAAACTGCAACAACGAACAAAATATTATTTCTAAATTTATTAAATTCCTAAGTTAGAAATTGATCATGACTACATCGTGCATATCAGTTATCAAAAGAGAGACGATTTGTCTCAACTAAAGCTAAAGAACCACTAACTAATAATTGTTGCTTTCTATGGAACGTGCTGACAAGGGTTAATAGGGTAGTATTGTTGCGTTACTCAAGAATAATCGTATTAGGGTTGTTGATTTTACGTATATTCGAGACTTCGATTGTTCGGATTTACTGAACCTTCGAATTTAGATTCGAACTTTCGAACTTTGGAATATTTCGAATTTTTGAATTATTAAAATTTTTGAATTTTCGAATTTTTCGAATATTCGAATTTTTGAATTATTTGAAATGTTTAAACAGCTCAAAGACAAGCCAGTCAGACAGCAAACTGAGCATCGAGGGTTCAATTCTCATCTTAGTCATTCTATTGCCAGATCTTATCCTCATCACAATTTTTACTAGGGATGTGTTAGATATTCTTTTTTAGGGAGTTCAATTCACTAACCACATTATGGGATAAAAAAGGCATGGCACATTAGTAAAACAACTTCGATGAATTTGTTGTACATAAATTTATGTATTATTATTTATTTATAAATAATATATATTATAATTAAGAGAATAGATGTCTAAATTAAGATGCCTAACCTTGCAGAGTTTTTGCAGGATACTTCGCCGAGTTTATTATTTAATTCGTTGCCGATATTTCGCGAATTATGCGTGAGCGTATTTGGAGATGACAGATGGCGTTAATTCAGTGGCAAAAAATTCGAAAATTCGAAAATGCGAAATATTCCAAAAATTTGAAAATTCGAAACATCGAAGTTTTTCTGACGAAGTTCACAACATTCGAATGTTCGAACGTTCAGAAATTCAAACTTCGGTGGAAATCAACGACCCTAAATCGTAGACATGCATTTGTTTACATAAAAAAAAAACAGATGGTTGCAAGGTCAAATCTATACCAAACCAACGCACAGTTAGTAATTTACTCAAATATATCAACACATACATCGTCTAAATAAAGTACGACAATTCAGAAAGGCCATAAACTAGGGAATACTGAAGTTATTATAACATATACACTATTAAATTTGATTGACAAGTCAAGTCAACTTTTTTCAAGATAATATTTAGTTAGTTAGTATCTTTCGAAGCTGAGTTGATAGTGAAAAATTCTAATTATAACAAAAATATATATAATTTGTTTCACCTTGTTACAATACGTATTCAGTATTATTAATAAAATATGGTTCATTTTAGTTATTAAGAATTTTGCTATGAATTCTACAGTTTACAAAATAAACGTAAAAATTCAAAAAGATTAAAAATCTATAAATAAAGTTCACCAAAATCTCGAGAACGATGAAAATTAATCACAACACTGCCTGTATTTGTAGTAATATTTATGGGAATAGACCCCAACTGTATGTACCAAAACGTATCCTCCCTCCAATAATTTGCAATACAAAATAGTTCAAAAGTACTATTATTATTCGTATCTGATTTTGAAATATTTAACTTTATATTATTAGAATTGTAAGCTAAATATTAGGCTAATTGTATTGATGTATGACGTTCGATGCATCAATAACAATACGATTGTAAACCATAAAAAGTTCTCGAGAAAATATTGATAGTTTTAACATTTTCAAAAACGTTATGAAGCTACTCAAAGAAGACAAATTTTGATTGTCTCGGTGTAAACGTGTACTGCTAAAAGTTCTTCCTCCAGTTTTAAACGCCTAAAATCATACTTGAGAAGTACTTAAGGCCATCGAAATCTCAGGGCTTCAGTAAATCTTGATGAGATTGCCAATTAATTTATATCCCGAGATAACATAAGAACCATGCATTTGTAATTAAACGTTAAAAATAGACTTTTTGTACTCGCAGCATTCAAAATAATGTTTACATTACCTTGGAAACCGATGGAAAGTTTGATTTTGTACACTAGTGCGCAAAGTAATTGAAAAAAACACCCATTTTTTATGATTCTAAATTTTGACTATTAAAACGCTAATTACACTTTAAGGAATTTATAAAAGAAATAGAGACGTTAGCTAATAACGCCATCAAACAGACATATTTTAAAAACAAGAAAAATAAACAATTTGGTTTTAAATAACAAATGTCACTTCATGCCATATTTAACTGTCAATATAAATTCACGCTTCAAATTTAATATTTTTTTTCATTTTCCTCCACCACTAACATCTTTGGGGGCCGTGATTTGACGACTGGTAACCGCACTTCACGCGCAAAATATATCACTTACCGAGATCTGCTTCGGCAGAGTGCCACACCCAGTAATGGGTAGAAGGCGTGATGATATATATATATTTTTTATAGATTATATAATTTTTGCTCGTTACAAAAAGCATTGTACAAAACTCGTACACGAAGACGTCATTTGCACGATTCGCGCAAATTAAAGCACTCGCTTCGCTCGTACTTTAAGATTGCGCTCATGTACAAAGTATGTCTTCGCGTACTTGTTATGTAAATAGCTATTTCTTATTGTTCTAATTCTAAAATAATTGTTGTAATTACTACTCCTAATTTATCTATAAAAATTTACGACTTTTTGAGATTTTATAAAATAATTAATAGTCATTAATTTAATTTTTTAAAATAATTTATTTTATTTTAGGTCCCCACGATAAGTCCTTCAAGTTGGCGCATGTGATCGGAAAATTATAAAACTGTAAACCCATTAAATTATTACCTACTTACACATTGATTTCAAAATTATCCTGAATGTTTTTGTCAGGAAATAAAAATTAAGTAAACTAGCATTCCAAATGATTCATTTTATTATAGTTTCTTAAAGAAACTTGAAAAAATGCGCCAAAAATATACTCGTATTTACCATCCTAATTTAAATGTTTCACCTATTCTCTCATGTCTTCCTACATCCTTATTATGCAAAATATTCTTCGACAAAAGTCCAAATAGAATAATAAACCATACGCAGAAAGTGCGTGAAAGCATCAGGCATCAAATATGAAATCATACGTGTTCTGTTTCAGGTAGCCGAGTGTCAAATCGAAGGGCGCGAATGTATCATGGTTACAAGCGGCGCCGTCGCATTCGGGAAACAAAAGTTAACCCAGGAGCTGCTGATGTCTCTATCGATGCGCGAAACTTTATCCCCCAAGGACCACACTCGCGAGGTATGTATCAGAGTCCTGCAAATTTCATCTTGCATCGAAGTTTTTTCCAGGGCTGTATCTAAGAGACAAGTTGAGGTTTATAAGATTTTCTAAAACTGTAGCTTACCATAAAAAAACAATAGAATATTATTCAAAATAACTGATTTTCAGGAATGTCACTTTGATTCCTTATTTTTATTTCAATACAAATTATCTTCTGACCATGATAAAGGAGCGCCAACTTCATGTGAAATAAAACTGTGAACTGTTGACAAAACATGTCGTTTAGTATACTTTAAATGATGTCAAGGAATTCTAGCTGCATTCTGTCCATTTGTAACCTATGTCATTAATAATAATAAAACAGGAAATAAAATAAACACAAATGTGAAAACTTCCAACAGCCCGATTCTCAAATATGTTTTAATTAATCCTGAATTTTGAATTATCTAATCTTACTTACTCGTATATGGGGCAGGAGGTTCATCGGTATCAAGTCGGCCTATGGATTTAAGAACCCGGGTTCGATTCCCACAGCCAAAAACAATTTTCTCCACATGAAAACTACCCCTGTGACTTCCTCTCCACTAATATATTTGTGTGCCGTGATTTTACGGCTGGTAACAGCATTTCACTTGTTAAATATACCACTTACCGAGATCTGCTACAGCATAGTGCCACACCCAGTAATGCGTAGAAGGCGTGATGAAATATTTATTTATTTATTCTAATTCGATTTTTAAAAGTTAATCCAAATCACTTTCCGAAAACCTAATGGTATAAAGATAATATTATAATTTATTTAATCTTTTTTCAGAATATGATACAACTTAATTTGACTAATTCATAATTCAAGATAAGTTTAAACTCTTTCAAGAATTGGAATATACTCGTATAATATTTAAAAAACAGTATAAGGTAAAATTTAGTACTGTTTTGTAGGGTCGTTGATTTCCACCGAAGTTTGAGTTTCTGAACGTTTGAACATTCGGATGTTCGATCTTCGTCAGAAAACTTCGGTGCTTTGAACTTTCGAGTGTTTTGAAGCTACGAATTTATGAATTTTTCGAATTTTTTGAAGCTTCGAATTCTCAATTTTTTTGCCCTGAATTAACACCATGTGTCATCTCCAAACACGCTCACGCATAAGTCGCGAAAAGTCGGCAAAAACTCTGCAAAGTTAGGCGTCTTAATTAAGCTCTCTCTTATTGCCCATCTAAATGCTATGGGCTTTTAGTAAGACGTTTTAAAATGACAATAAAAAGGATACAAAACCGTATTAATTAAAATGTTTTTGACAGTGTAGCGAAATTTTAAGTGTAAATTGAATTAATTTGGCAAATAATAATAATTAATAATAATTACTATAAAACTCTGCACATGAGTTTATTCTGAAAATAATTCATATCAACATACCGTGTTCACTTTAGGATCCAGATTCACAATTCGAATAATTCGAAAATTCGAAAATTCGGAATATTCAAAAATTCGTAAGTTCGAATCTAGATTCGAAGGTTCAATAAATCCGAACAATCGAAGTCTCGAATATTCGTAAAATCAACAACCCTACTGTTTTGTATATAACTAATTTAAAAGCAATAAAAGTAATGTTTTAATAATTTAAATAGTAGTTCATAATAAGAATATTTGTTAATATTTTGTTGTTTTCTACGCTATCTACGTTACGTACTCGTACTTTGGTGAAATTTGAAATATTGTATAAAGATAAAGACGAAGTAACACTGTAGATTATATATTCTCACAGAGTAAATAAATATACAGAGCGAATGTAAGCATGTTTGATTGGTGAGGGACGCGTTGCCATGAAGCGGAAGGGGTATCCACAAGAAAACGCGGGAGCGCCATCTTGGTTTGCGCCACATTATCTAATATCTAATAGAAAATCACTGTATTTGTTTAACAGTATGTTACACATAGTATAAACATGTACTAAAAACACAAAATATTAATTAAAAACTTAAGTAAACACTGAATATAATCACTTTTTATCACGCATGAAATTTCTGTCTGGCGCAAACCAAGATGGCTTCTTCAAAACTAAGTGGCTACAATTGTAAACAACACCCGCCCTCTGTTGTTTTATTTCCTCTGTGTATATTCTCCAGAAATCCCTCTCCACTGATTGCGCAGTATTCCTCATAACTCGGACAGAATGCATGCAGCACCCTTTAGTGAGAACAGCAAAATGAATGAAGTAAATGAACACCCTCTGAAAACCAATTCGACATAAGACCTTATTACGTATTTTAAAGAGAAAAAAGAATGCAGGGTTAGCAACGGTATTCGCGTAGGGTACTAATTTGAATTACTTATCATAACGTTATTATGTACTCAATTATCACAAATATTTAGTAAATTTATTAAACACGGTTTCTATTACAGTGATTACGTAATTTGAAGAGATATTTTCATCTCTTCTACATTCTTACATGACACAAAAAAAATAACCATTCCTAAAATTAGAGTTGTACATTCAACAAATCCCTAAATCTGGCCCTGGTTTTATTCGTCGTTGCGTCACGTTATGTGTGAGTGCATTTGTACGGAAGATATCTGCTAGTGGAATTATGGTTTTTTTCCGTGTTGCAATGTGAATGGAATTTTTGTACTTTTTTCATTCAATTATGTAAATAGAATTGTGTTTTTTATTATTTATTTGAAATTTATGCACTACACTTGATTTTGTTTTTCTTATCTAGTTTATTTATAATTAAAGTGGTTGATATTTTAATATTGGCATAGATAATGTTGAAAATTAGTGACTGTATGAAAAATACAAAATATTCCACTTAAAATGGAAAACTACCACAAAAATAGTATGAAACATGATTATTTACATATCGATATTTATCTAGATATTATCTACAACACTTATTTACTTAGATTTGGTCATATTTAAGTAGGTAAAATTGTGTAAATATTATGGTTCAAACCTACTGCTAAAATAAAGAAATAATCGCATTGCAATTTCAAATTAATTTTAAACAGTTATTTATATTTCTATTGCCCGGTTATCGAGAGATTATTAAAGATTTTATATGAATACTGAATAGCTGACTTAAGCTACGTTTCCACATCTTCCACATAGTCTCTGTTTTAGTCTTTGTTTTTGGTTTTTGGTTTTTTGTTTCTGTATATGTCGGAAAAATTCCAAGCATTTCCAGTTCTTAACATAAACATAACCTTAATTCATTATTTTGGTAAAGGTTTGTTCACTTAAATGAGAAAATAATTGTAGAAAACTAATTGATGTACCTAGTTTAAAAATTATATAAAATTATTAATGAGGACAGTAATTGTAATTACTATTAAAATTAAGCACTGGTTTAATTAATTTAAACAATTCCAAAATAATTTTTAAAAATTGAGACATTATTGTAATGAACAAGCCAGAATATTTCAAATATAGTAATTTAAATTTCAAAATTGACTTATATTATTAAAATATGATTAAGGGCCAGTTTTTCAATCACCGGTTAAAGTTAATCATAACTAAATAATAATGGAAACTATGGTTTCCATTATTATTTCATCATTTATTATATTCCCAACACAAACCTAATGACATATGATAAATACGGCATAGAATTGACTGCATATTGCAGCATAACAAGAGATACCATTACCGCAGCTAACCTCTCTCTTACAGAACAGCGACGAAAGACTATGTCGAAAGGATGAAGTCTGCAAACTTTGTGTTTATGCGCAGCGACAAAGACAAAGATTAAAACTAAAACAGTAGCTGGAAACGTTCAGCTGGATTCATATGACAAACTCTCAAGGTTATGTCGAAAAACTAAAACTAAGACTATGTTAAGAGGTGGAAACAAGGCTTTACGCGTGGCAAGTGGTAGGGATATGAATAAATACTATCAAATGTGACATTATAGGTTGAGTAAAATAGATTATTGAATATCTAACACAAATATTTAAAAAAAAACCGTATTTTTATTGTTTTTAGGTGCACTTTAGTGACAAAATATTTGGAATTACAATTTTTAAAATCATAATAGAGTTGATGAAAACTAATTCATAAAATTATGAAAAAATGAAAATTTTATTTTGATAATCTTATATTACAAAATTTATGTTATACAAGTATATAAATTAAAGAGAGGTCAGATAAATTATTTTTAATACTAGCTATCACTGAGCCAAATATTAAAATTAGATTAGTATTTTCTATAAAATTTAATTCCGAATAGTTTTTGTAATTACGAATAACTATAAATTAAAACTTATAGATTCAATAATGATATCTGCTGTATAATTTGTTTTGTGTTTCTATTTGTTTACATTATTATTATTGTACTTTCAAATATAAGTCATAACGTATTATTCCTTATTTAAAAAATTATTTCCAGTAAATTTAAATATGGTTTCAAAACATTTATGCGTAATTTAACATAGCGCTATTTTTGCCTACCCTGAAAATGCCTGTCGTTAACATTCTTTCCCACAAATGCCAATGGATGCTATAAGCAAGTCAGCAAATCTGTGTTTATATAAAATTCTTCGAAATTACAGAGATGTTGCTACAATCGAAAAAATTAACTGACAACTCCTATATCCGCATGTCATGTGACAGATTACAATTTAATTTGATGCAAACAAAAATCTTTTGCGAGTATTTGTAAATCAAATTAATTTTTATGCGCAATATTTTTAAAATTTATTATTTACATCACATAATTTAAAAAAATTATAATTATGAACTGATGGTCTCAAAAAGGATTAACTACACTCTAACATAATCTTCGTTCTTACCATTTGAAATTTTACTGTTAATTGTATCATATTTCAATCATTAAAATAAGAAATAAATCTGAAATAATTAAGAAGATACCTAATTATTAGTAATAAACACATTTAATATTTAAAGGGGTGGCTAGCTCAGTGGTATGAAGTCGGCCTGTGGATCCTGAGAACCCTGGTTCGATTCCCACAGGCGACAAACAATTTTCATAATTTCAAAAACTACCCCTGTAGCTCCTCCACCACTAACATCTTTGGGGGCCGTGATTTGACGATTAGTAACCGCACTTCACGCGGAATATATATCACTTACCGAAATCTGCTTCGTCATAGTGCTACGCCCAGTAATGGGTAGAAGACGTGATGAAATATTTTTTTTATTATAATATTTTGAACATTAATTTTAATAATAGCACAATTCCTCGTTAAAATTCTCCCAATTAAATGCCCTTTAATTATCTGTCAAAGGAATTAAAAACTATTGTAACAAAAACGACATTTAGTATAGTTATTAAAAATTTATCTTGTAATACGACAGCAATGTGTCTCGAAAAATTATTTTAAAATATTTATAGTTGAAACACCTTTAAAATAATGATAATAAAATATTTATCAAGCGCCCTCTGCCCTTAAGTCTCGTTTACATTAGTTAAGTAACTTTAAGCAAGTTTCTTAATTTGAATACCTTAACGAATATAATAAAAATGCACTGTATCTGAATTCAAATAAAATTTAATTATGCGTGACTTGACATCAAGTTGCTTGACCAATATGAGTTAAGCTTTAAAGAGAGGCAAATATTTCGAAATTCTATTTAAAGCATTATATATTTCCATGTTCATTAGCAAAATTACAATTTAATGTTAACCAAACTAATTTCAATGCACTCTTGTATGTGCATATTAAGTTACAAATATTGTATCACAACATTAGTTGTATAACTAAACATGAAGTTTGTCTGTGATTCAGTATAGTTTGTTTACTCGCTGGCAAGTTAAACATCGCAACGCTGAAATACTGACAACTACAAACATGTTGAATGTTTTAGGACGCTGGTACACTCTTGGAACCTCGTGCTGCCGCTGCAGTCGGCCAGTCTGGACTCATGTCCCTGTATGATGCTATGTTCGCGCAGTATGGTGTTAAAATTGCACAGGTAAGTTTTTTAAGTTTTAAAGATATTCCATAAAATTGTTGCTTATCAAATTATCGTTGAAAATACTAAATATTTTAGAAGAAACGTTCTGATAATATCTGTATCAGTTACTACATTAAGTTTTTTTTATTGAGATTTAAAATATTTTTCTGGTAGTTCAACATTTACATTTGTTTTCCGATATCACGTATAAACTCCATTTCCTGTATGAAAACGATTACGTCATATGTGGACGAGGTTATCATAGATACGATGAAATATAGCTATCTTTTTTTAATAATATTATTCGAACCTATGCGAATGGCATTAACGTATGTCTTAATAAGTAAAGACACACGTTTCATGTTTTTTCACGTTCTATCACATTTATTATTTTAATGAAAACGTACTAATACGAAAATTTATATTTACTTGGTTCACATTTGTTTATAAAATAAAAATAGAGACCTACGGTCATGATTTTGTTATTTTCTCGCCTGTCATTTCTAAGTTTGTAACATTTTTGATACATAAATACAGACTGATTAATAAGAAATGGCTAAAAAAATTTTGGGTAATCAAATACAGTTATGCGTTTGTCATCATCATGATTATTTTGCGCTGGATTTAGTGAATAGAGGATCTTTAATTAATTTAACTGTAATTAATTAAGAGCTAAAGTGCAATGTATTTTGTATTTTCTTATATTATATATAATAATAATAATAATACATATAAAAATGTACATTACTTTTGAGTTTTAATTTACAAAATTACATATTTCAATAAGGTAGGTAATATTAGTCGTACGTTAAGATAAATTTATATTTGATTTTTATTTAATATTCTGCAGAATTTGGTTATTAAATTATATAAAGTAATAAATATTTTAATCTGACGTAAACATTTTGGGTTATGTTTTAAAAATGTCAATCCAATACCAATATAAACGTTTGAAGTACAAAATCTTGAATCACATGAATACCGAATGTGACGTAATAGTTTTCATATAGGGAATGAAAAGTTAATTTTGTACAACTGTTTTTGTGAAAAGCAGTGCTTCAAATTTCAACTTTGAACAAATGTTTTTAGGGATATTTCTGGGTGAAGTTATCAAGTTGTCTAGTTGTAAATATATCAAACATAATTCTTTCAAATTAGCTGTCATTGCTCAGCTCTTCAATCATCTAAATAGACAAGTAATTATCTATACTCAGCTACACAATGTTGTGAAGTCAACACCTGAAGTAGTGGGGTAAGGGGATTGGCCCACATAGCTATATTTTTGTTTTCCTTTTTCGAATAGTTGTGTTGTGACATAACATAATTAATAGTTTTTAATCTCGCACTATTTATTTATAGTATGAAAATATTTTTTAATATATTATGACAAATAAAAGAAAATAAGAATTTTATTTGTATATAATGCAATATACAAAACGTTAGAATTTTTCATTTATTATTTATTTACAATAGTCGCGTAAAATTAAAATATTATTATAAAAACAAAATAATAATATGAAAGTTACTATTAAAAACTTATTTGTAAACTAAATTATATGGGCCAGTTCCCTTCCCTCATTTCAGAATGTATTGGTTTCATAACAAATGTGCCTATGGTTTGTCTATTTTGTATGGTCGAAGGCTCAGCTCATGTAAATTTATTGCAAGTTTAATCAAATAAATTCTTTAAATTGCAAAACAGTACCTATATGGTTTTATAACATATACAAATACAAATAAGAAAAATAATAGGAAAAAATTTCCTAACATCCCTAGTTGGTCTAGTTGAATAGTGGGTGGCACCATACTGATGAGCTCCACTAGAACAAAACGCGTCTATGGTTAAGAATTGAACTGACCAGCAACTGACGATGACTTAGTAGGTTGACTCAGTTGCTGTATTATTGTGGAACTTAGACAAATGTTATATTTTTTCCTACTATTTTTCTTATTTAAAGATTTTGTTCCATTTCGCAATTGACATTTTTGTCGTTAAATAATCTAAATAATTATGAATTTGAACTCATAGATAACTAATAAACATCAAAGTAAAGCTAAATTCACAAGTAACGTTCGCTACGTAGATTCTCCAACCGAGACGGCAGTTACACCGTAAAAATTTGAGAACGTCATATAATCCAAACTCGCATATCTTCAAATGGTCATATATAAATACTACTAAATTTTGTTTATCTGAAACGTCATGTTGATTTACATGGACAACGAGAGATTGTTTCTTGATTTCATATAGTGTCATGTTGTTTTTGTCATATATAAATTCGTACAGTATAATTGAACAATAATCATAGTTAACCTAATCAAATTTCAAATTAATTTGTGTCTATTGGTACAATGGAAATTTGACGTATTGAAGAAAATGACGTGGATGACGGCCGTTAAGACCGAAAAAAATTGAAATATTTTAACGAGGCCGTAAATTTTTTTTATTATTCTTTTTTTTAATATAAAAGTAAAGTTATGCGTCATAAGAAAAATAATATGAAAAACACTTGTTACAATTATCAATTGTAACATTTTTTTATATTATTGCATTTGTTCTAATGACCAATTATGTAAGTTATATAAATTCTTGGCAACGTTTATTCTAACAGTAACAATAAAAGTGAACGTGTACACTGATTTAATGCAGAATTTAATACTCTACATCTGTTATTAGAAACATTTTTGTAAGTAAAATAATCCGAAAAAATGAATATATATATATATATATATAATACAAAATCTACACTAAATACACTAAAATAAAATAAAATAAATAAACTACTGATGGTAAACAAAGATTGATATCATTTGACGTTTGAATACCAGGATATAGTCAAAACTAATTGGAATTAAATAATTTAAAAAGCAGTGAAAATATATTTGGATTATGAAAATTGCATACATTAAAAAGTAATTATTATCACTTCATTCAAACCAAGAGAAACATTTCACATAAATTACGAATGAATGATGCAGAAAATTCCCTGATGAGTGTTTAAGTTTCTAGTATTTCAGTTTTACTGATATAAACTTCATTTTATGCTCATTTAAAGAAGTTTGTTCCCTTAGGATGAACTCTACTGATATAGTTCAAAGGTTAAACTGCGTTTGGTTGTACTCGTATATAAATTTACGTTCCACTGCACCATAACTACTGCTTGCTAGCACCTTATAGGATCTTACAGTATATTTGGACATAATTATTATACTTCATGATTTATTTAATACCTTTGTATTTTACTGTACTTAATTATTTAATTAATTCGTTTGCATTGAAAGATTGCGTAGGCGACCGATGAATAAATGGATGAATATGATTGAAGGATTGTTGCGTGAACGAAAGTTTCCGAGTATGAGGAACAAACGTGCTTGTATGAAAGGAATTATGAATGTGGATGAAGCTAAAGTGGTGTGTCAGGATAGGAACGTTTGGCGAAGATTAATTGCGGAATGATTCTGATGATTTAAGAAAAGTGCAGGATTTTTGATTTTAGTTTTGTTGTTTAGTAATTTCATTAGAGTGTTTACCTGCAATTGTGTGAAATTCATTTTCAAAAACAAGCGCAGGGACGACACTCCCTTCATTTCTTATATTTTTTTATTCGTTTTCTGATCTTACATTGAGTGTTTAACAGCAATTGTGTGGAATTCACTATCAAAAACAAGCGTAGAGCGATACTCCCTTCCTTTCTTATCTTTTAATTCGTTTCCAGTTCTTACGTAGAGTGTTTAACTGCAATTGTGTGGAATTCACTTTCAAAAACAAGCGCAGGGCGACAGTCCCTTCCTTTCTTATGTTTTTGTTTCATTTTTAGTTACTGCATTGTGTGGACTTTTCTTTCTTATACAAGTGCAGGCAGTCGCTTTAATCTTTTCTAATCTTTGTAGATTCGTTGTTAAATTCGTTATTACATTCGTTGTTAGGAGTAAGGGTAAGTAATTTGAGATGTTTTATGCATATGTTATGTACGTCGAAGAAAGAAGATGAATGATAAGTAAATAGGAATAATATGATTTAAGGTTTATTGTGTGATAAATGATTTCGAGTGTAATAAATGAATGAGTTTATATGCAGTGTTCTATGAATGTGGTTAAAGTGAGGGTGGTGTGTTCGGATGATAATGTTTGACGAGGGCTGATTAATGAGTGAATATTTTTTGAGTGATTTTAGGGTTCGTACTACCCCATTTGTTGGGATATAGCGTGAATATATGTATGTATGTATGTATGTATGTATGTATGTATTTAATGCAGAAGAAATATTGTGCAACAACAAGCAACAACAAGGTACAACTTAGATTTTCACATATTTTAAGGAAATAAAACGCCTCTAAGGCAATGGAACATTGTGTGTAATTCATACGTAATAAAAATTTATGTACTCGTTACATAAGTAGTTATTATAAAAATTTCCTACGCATTATTATGAATACTCAAAATTAATCCTCCTGCTATCTGAAAATGCACTTCTAATCATTTCAGAGTAAATGAAAGACATATGAAAACAATTTTTAAACGAATTAGGATCTACTAAATAATATTACTGGTCTCTTGTTTATCTTTATTAAATTTCATCTCAATCTTTCATTAATAAACACAAACATATTTTCTAATTGTAAAAATTATTTTAAGCAATCTCATTAGCACCTCTAAGTAAATATATCCTAATGAAAATATGTATAATTTTTAAAATAGATTAAAAGGATTACAGGCTTAATTTGTTGAAAAGATGTACAAAAAATTGAAACACAATTTTTAAAACATTCTTTTATTTCGAATTATAATTTGATATGTTATTGTTATTTGACCTTCAATTGTTTTGGTTGGTTAGTTTATAATTTAGCCGTCAGATGGACGTTGTGGTACATGTTGGTACTGTTAGTTTTTATTTTTAATTTATTAACAAAATTTATGAGTTTTGTTCCTTGTACACTGTTGACCATTGAGATGCTTATCTCAATGAATTTTGCTTAACTAAGTGGTTCTTGAACCATGTTTTAATTTTAATAATTGTACAATGTAACTTCAGTTTTACTCTTGTTTTGGTAAGTTTTTATTACAAATTAACTGTTCAAATAAAATTACAATTTTATATATTTTTGTAGCTTGATAATGGCCAGAATTTTGGCCGAAACGTCGCTTCTGAATAAAAGAATGTTTTAAAAATTGTGTTTCAATTTTTTGTACATCTTTTCAACAAATTAAGCCTGTAATCCTTTTAATCTATTTTAAAAATTATATCTTTTCGGCTTATTTAAAATAATTTAAAAAAAAGAAAATGTGTATAGTTTAAGAATATTTCGAAGATTACTTATTTATAAAAGTAGAAAAACGGACTAAATAATCAAATTTTGTAAGTACTTTATCTAACTTTACTCTCTTCATGTTGTTGGAACGTAGTCAAAATATTATTAAACAACAGTTTATTATGAAGTAAACTTTCCGTAAGACAGGTATTAAGAACTTGGTTATTAAGTTTTGTGACATTCATATTTAAATTTCATTCAAAAAACGATCAAAGTCGAAAAACAGTACCTAACAAAGTTAGCGATGGAAACTGCAAACTTTTATGCCTCATATGAAATTTATGAAATATTAAAGTATTTTCCTACCATGACTTGAAAGAAAATTGTTTGATGCAAATATTTTACAAATCAATGCTTTTATGACTAATTGTCTGAGAATGAAACTAATAAACAATTATAATTTCTTTTACATCAATTTTATTTTTCATTATTCTTTTTTTTTAACCCAACAAACTTTTATATTTGTAGTAGCAGTTCAGTAGTTGATATTTGTAAAATTGGAGCAATAAAAGTAAACTCCAGTGTTTGAAGATATCGATTGAAGTCCATTGTAACAAATTTATTGTCTATTTGACTTCATAAGATTTTCTTGCCAGTCTCAGTTATTAGCTGCTCTTGCCAAAGGGTCTGTCGGTAAATTAACTTCTTTTCGTTTCTTCCTTTTATTATTTTAATTAACTTCGATCTCTACTCTCCGCTAAGACAATAAATTTTCACAAATAAAAATCCTTCAATTAATTTCTGAGAAAATCTTGAAGAATGGTAGATCCATAATTAAATTTTGTTTTATCAAGTAAGCTGGAAACTAATATATATTTTTTTATTAAACCTATTTTTAAAAATAATTTATCTAATGAATACGAGTATAAGCAACCTACGTAAATAATTTAACAAAAATAAAATTAAAATAAATACGTTGTCCCATATACGAGGTTTGCTAAAAAAAGGCGACTTTTCCAATTTCGCGGGCTACTTATATTAGATTCTCGATTTTTTGTTACGTTGGTACACATGTTCCCAACATATGTTAACATGATCAGCCATTTTGCATTTGTAATTTGTTTTTGACACCTCCAAAAATAATTGAAGCTCGATCATGCTATATTGTATCTATTTTCGACAATGACAATCAACCTGCTGCTGGCACTTCTAAAGCCTTCGAAATTGTTCTCAATAATATTTCTGTTAATAATATGAACAGGTACGGAAGAAATCAATGTTTCTTTAGACAGTACAAAAGTTTCCACTTTACATTATATCAATATAAGCAACTGTAACAACTGTGTTAATAATATACACAAACAATAAATATTATGTATTTCACTTACTCTTTAAATAAAACCATTTATCGATATATTTTACTTTGTTCAGTTCTTTTTATTAGTTGTCTATAGATTAGATATACTGCAATTTAAGGTTATGTTTATAAACATCAAAATATATTACTGCATATTTACTAGCGCTGGTTCACCGTATCTTCTTTTTCCATAAGCGTATGTGTCCAAAATATTAATTCCGCGCTCGGCGCGAAATTTAAATCGCTCTCAAAACAACTTTCTTTTCACGTAACGAAGCATTTTCCGCACTAGTGTTTCTTTGCTAACAGAAACGCACTTGTTCTGCATTCATCTACTTTCTATACGTAACCAAGGCAATAATAGTTACGTAATAACAAAGAAATCGCACAGTTGTACGAAAAATAATTTTATACGTCAAATGGCACGCTATAAAAATAACTTGAACTTTTGGCATATTTTTTGTTAAATCGTTAATAGCAACCAATTTTTATGTCATATTAACGTATAATTGAATTTATTTTAATTCAGTTTTTGCCTTCGCCACTTTGATCGTAAATCCTCTTTTAATTAAACATGCAAAAATTTAACGTTGTTTAAAGAAAAAAAAGATCATATTTACTCGTATGTCATGATTCAACAATTATTTAAGTATACGGAACAAAAATAGTAAAACATAACTTTAAATCTGTCATGGATCAACAAATTACAAACAACGTCCTTGAAACATTAGAAAATACTAGATTGCTATTGGTTACAAATAGCCATGAAATATGAAATTGAAAGCAATTGGTGCATGGTCATTTAAATCCTTCTAAAACATTTGAATAGGTATGGTATTAATTCTAAATAGAAACATCTGTCATTTCCATTTTAGCATTAAAATACATGTAACTGAAATCAAAATAATTTAACAGGTACTAGTAACCAAACCCGACTTTTATAACGAGATGACCCGACGCAATTTGTTCAGCACTATATCAGAACTCATCAGTCTCAACATCGTGCCTATCATCAATACCAACGACGCAGTATCGCCTCCACCTCAGATTGACGAGCCCATCTCGGGCACCGGAACCAAGCGTGGCCTCAGCATCAAGGACAACGATAGTCTTGCCGCTATGCTAGCCGCTGAGGTATGTATTACGGATGAGTATAATTTTCTTCTTGTTGTAACAGAATATATAGATAATATACAGTGAGTACAATTTAGTGCCACCATTGCTATCTTGAGAACTATAAGAGCTACAAGGTTGATTAAATTAGGAAAGAAATACCATTTTCTATGTGTATAATGCCTGTTTTACACTGAGCAATCTTGCAAGTGCAACTGCAACTTTCAACTAGTTGAAGCAATCTTGAACGAGTGTAATACAGAAATTGCAAGTGCAAGTGCAAGAAGCAATCTTGCATCAACCTCTTGCACGAATTAGAACATGTACTAATTTTTGCATGACTTGCAAGGCCACTGTTAGTTATTTCTAGTAATTTTAAGTTTGTTAGAATGCTACCAACTTATTATAAATGTCAAAAACGATAAAGTTGGGTTAAAGATATTAAAATGATTTACTGCATTGCAAATAACTGTGCAAATGCTTATAAGAATAAATTTGTATATCAATGCAATATAACATATGAAACAAATGTTAATAATACAAGTGATATAAGAGGTTAAGCTGATATAATATGAAGTTAGTAACGACAAAAATTTGTAAATAAATTAATATTATATTGCAGTTGCAAGTTGCTCAATGTAAAGTGAAAAAATTAACTCTGCAACATTTTGGTGCAACTAGTTGAACGTAAATCTTGCAAGTTGCAATTGCAGGTTGCGCTTGCTCAGTGTAAAACAGGCATTACGAAACTATTAACTGTACAAGTGGTCATGGGCGTCCACAACATTTTTCCAAGGGGTGGGGAGGGGGTGAGTCGCAAAAAGCTCTAAGATAGACATAAATTTCTAAAATATTTTTTTTTACATAATATAAATACAAATACACATAACAAATAGACAAAAAAATTATTAAATTTGTGATATAAATTACTAGTCTTTGTTGTCTGGGTTTGAATTGAAGACGAAGGACAATCTTCGAATAACTCTTCTATAAATTGACACCATTTCTCCAATAACTTCCGATTTACAGTTTTTATTTTCTAATATTTTGTGCCCGTGTATAGTTGTTAAACTTAGATTACTCAATCGTTACGATAGGGAACATGTCGCTAGCTGGCCATAAGAATACTGCTGGAAAGTTTCACATTGAATTTATTATCTTTAAACTTATAATTTAATATTTATTTAATTTATATATACATACGATATACAGGATGGTGACCGCGACTGTCGAACAAAGGATTTTAACATGTAAAATTATATTTATTTAATTTCTAGCTTCATAATTAATTAAAACAAAAAAGCTTCAAATAAAAGTTATAGGGAATAAAATACGAAATTAAATTTGCATGCTTTGTAACGGCACAAATTAGAACTGAAAATGATTAAAATTGTCTCAAAACTATAGATAGCTATGAAATTGAAACAAAATTAAACAAATGTTTGACGTTCAATCAGTCAAGACTGACAAAATAAATTCTTTATTTATTATTTCATTTATTTTGACAGATAAAACGTCAAAAATTTGTTTAATTTTGTTTCAATTACATATCTATCGATAGTTTTGAGTCAATTTTCGTAATTTTCAAATCTAATTTATGTCGTTACAAAGTATGTGAAATTAATTTTGTTTATTGGTTCAGATGCAGAATTTTAAACTCTAAAACTTTTATTTCAAGCTTTTTTGCTTAAAATATTTAGGGAAGCAGGAAATTACAAAATTATAATTTTACATGTTAAAGTCCTATGTTCGAGAGTCGTGGTCACCACCCTAGTTAATATCCAGAGAGGGCGCTTCGGCTTACCCCTCCTGCGGACGCCCATGCAAGTGGTCAGCTTAAAGCACCCGAATATGTTTAAGAGTCGTATTTACAGGCGGTATTTGACTTCAAAAAGTGTTTCAGCACGTACACTTTTTCTCAGAATCTACAAAACATATTAACTTTATTAAAAAACTATGATGAAGTTTAAGAATAGATCTAAGATCGTACTGTGTTTGATTTTTTTTGCCTTAAATTTAAGAAAAAGTTAATATTTTGTAAAAAAAAATCATTTTCTAATGACCATTTTTAATATAATACAAATTAAAAATAATAATTTCAACACAATATAATCTTAGATTAGACCTTGGAGTATCTGGAAACACTTTTCAACGTATGAGAATAAGTTATTTACGAAAAAAATCTATAGTACGAGCTAAACTTCTGCAAAACAGTATTTCAAGCGGAAATGTATATCGTTTGCTAGCGCTCTCATAGCGGTGAATGCTGCCACTACTGTGTATCTAATGTGTCATCTACAGTTTGCAGTCGAAAATATATAAAGCTTCGACCACACAATGTAGACAAACCATTGGGACACATCCTAAAGTGGGGAAAGGGTAATATAACTAACACTCAGTCACTAATATCTCAATCTTGTTTCCTAGATTCAATCCGACCTCCTCATCCTCATGTCTGACGTAGACGGCATCTACAACAAACCTCCGTGGGAAGAAGGAGCTCGATTGATCCATACCTATACCTCGGACATGAAGAACACCGTGCAATTCGGTCAGAAATCCAAGGTGGGCACCGGAGGTATGGATTCCAAGATGAATGCGGCTACGTGGGCTCTGGACCGAGGCGTCAGCGTAGTCATCTGCAACGGCATGTTGGAAAAAGCTATCAAGACTATTATGAGCGGCCGAAAGGTGGGAACGTTCTTTACGGATTCCGCAGTCACGGGAGGTGCTGCACCTGTTGAGGTTCTTGCCGAAAATGGTAAGTTTCATTACAGTAATTATAGAAGTTGAAAGTAGCTAAGTGTGTAGGAACGAGATCTAATTAATTCCAGTTATCATTACAGCTTTATTCAAGTAAATTTGCGCAATTAAAAGTTTGTTATTCATTCGAATTTATTACATGTAGAGCGTGTTCATATTTAGAGGCTTCGATTAAATTAGATAAAAGTTGTCACAGTAGGTCAGTTTATTCGTGTTTTAATTTATCTGGGTAAAAAACTAATTTCGATCGATTTTTTCTTTTTCAAATAATTTCTAAATAATTGTATATTGAGTAAAATGTTTCAAATAAGGGAGGTGCATGTTTATACTATCTACTGATGTAAAAAAATATTTCGGGGGCTCATTTTCGAAATTTGATATTTTTTCGAAATTTAAAAGTACCTACACCAAATTTACATTTGTAAATCTCAATTAATTTGACTTGGTTTAATTTTTTTAAATAAGTTTTATTTTCTATGTTTTTTACTATCGAATCCATTTTTTTTTTAAATCTACGCCACTTTATAACGTTTTGTGTGGAAAAATATACGAGCTGATGTTCATACAACGATGATCTAATTTAATCTATTTGAAACAAAATTTACTTTACCGCCATACTTAAAAGTTTTACTTTAAAATTATACAGTGTGTTCATCCAAAACCCGAACATAGGCTTACATGTGATATCAGTTTTTTGGTGCGCATTGCTTCCCAATTAATTTTCTACGAAAATACTTCAAATAAGTTGTAGAGAATAAAATTACGAATTTATTGATATAAAATATATTTCATTTGTGTATTCCATCACAGCGCAAAACTTAATTATATATTTGTAATATTCGTAAAAATATAGGCGTCCATGAAAAAATTAAAACAATTGTCTACTGTCAAAAATATTGATGTTAATTTAATACAAATACTAGGATAATTTTTTTGTAACTTTCACCGCTGTAGGTCCATTTTATATTATCTCCAGTTTTTTTTTCGTGTGAGAAATCGTTCATATTTTAGGTGTTTTTCCTTGTTTGGCTGTGATTCAATGTTAAAGTCAATATTTTGACATTAGACAATTATTTAATTTTTCATGGACATCTATATTTTTCGAATAATACAAATATTTAATTAATTTTTGCGCTCTGATAAAATACACAATTTAAATGTTTTATATAAAAAAAATTCGTAATTTTATTTGAAGTATTTTCCTATAAAATTAATTGAGAAGCAATGAGCATTGATATCACATGTTATAAGCGTATGTTCGGGTTTTGGATGGACACACTTTATACAAAACATTATAAACACACAATTTTCACCACATATAAATGACCCCTACGACAGAGTGCCACTCCCAATAATGGGTAAAAGGCATGATGATATATTTATTTATATTATTTATTGATTTTTAATTATTAGTGAAAAATAATGCTTACAGTCGTAAGTAATATTTTCTATATGTACTTTTTAAATTTAAAAAAAATTAATTTAATTAATTTGTGTTTAGATGTCCCACAAAACCTAAATCCGGCTCTGATTGTAACTCCGCGTCAATGATTTCGCTGTGTAAACTCAATTTGCGTTTGACCCAAACAGAGAGCTGGAATCGGTAGTTCTATGTCACCCAGCGCTTTATTGACAACTCATATCAACTATAGAGGCACTGGGTACATTATTACATTTCTATGTAGAGTTCGTTTCGCCAATTTAGACGATGAAATTAAGTATTGTGCAATTGTTTAAATTCCTGGATGTATCTTCATCTTCGTTGATAAATTATATATTTTTTAATTCTGTTTAAAGCATTAAACTCTCACAATATTAGAAAATATAAGCAGATTTTTTTCTTATGATCATTTATTTGAATAATATAATTTTTCCAAAGATAAATGATTTGTTATTACAAAACACATACTAAATATGGGAGTATGCAGTCAAACTTTCAAAAATTCTAACTTGGAAAATGTAAACATCGAATATTTACTCAATAGAACAATTTATATAAAAAATCAATTGTAAAAGTGAACTTTCTGCTTTGAAAATACTGTACGAAGATTTTTTAATGTCGGAATTTTCTTCTGTCGAATATTTGTCCCAAAATATGTTATGTAGCCGGTATAACTAGAAACTTTCTTGTTTCTGCTTGGGTTCTCATTATATTTTTCAGAACTAATGTAGAGCAGTTAGTGCTTATTTCTCTGCCGGACTTGAAGTGAAGTATGGATTCCAAAACATTAGTATTCGAAATCAAAATATACTCCTACACCAATTCAAAATTTCTGTATTTCCAAATCAGAACCTGCTGATTTTGCCGATGAATATGTTATAATAAAAATATTTAGGATCGAAAATTATAACTATAAATAAAATAAGGCTTCAGAGATCCAAATTATCTATATATTTTTTAATTTCATTCTCCAAAAGGTTCAAAAGAGAATTTTACTCTTTCTAACCTTCAAAATAATGTTAACATACATAATCTGAATTCTAATATTTCTTCTCTTCCTGTTGTTTCTGTGTTACCTTATAAAAAAGATTTAATTGCCGGCTTAACTAAAATTTTAAAAGGTAGCAATATTAAAATTGTCACAAATAATGAAACAAATACTAACTTTCTTTTTTCAAAATTAAAAGATCCCATTGAGAAAGATTTTAAAAAGGATACCATTTACAAAATTAATTGTGGTCATTGTAATAAATTTTATATAGGTGAGACCTCTCAACCTCTTAAAAAACGTCTTTATCAACATAAATATAATTGTAAATTATTAAATCCATACCATAGTGCACTAACACGACATCATCAAGAAACTGGACATGTTTTTAAATTTTCAGAAACTGAAGTAATAAGTACGGTCAATCTTTTACATCATCGTCTCATTCATGAAACTTTGTACATAAATTTATATCGAAATTCTTGTTTAAATTATCAAACTGATGCTTTTGGCAATTTAAAATATGCTTTAAATTTTTTATATAATTTCAAAAATATTTAGTTGTTTTTACTTTTGACGCCATTTTGTTTTAATTTTGATTTATCTATTTATTATTTGACATATTGCAACATTTTATTTTAATTTCGGTTATTTTGTATTGTTAATAGTATTTATATTACTTATTTGTATATTATTTTGTTTTACATTTTATATTTTGTAGCTGATGATGAATTTCGTTTGAAATTCGAAACGTCCAATTTTTAAAAAATATATAGATAATTTGGATCTCTGAAGCCTTATTTTATTTATACTGATGAATATGTTAGAGACAACGATATACTAAATTTATTATTTGCGTATTCTGAAATTACAATTACTGACGAATTAAAATCTAAATTTAAATTACTTATTATTCACTTCCACAATAATTTATAAATACATGAAATGTTTTAATTAAGCAAATTTTCAAGAATTTTTTTTGCAGCTTCTTTATTTGGTATGACCATACAACTTTTTCTATAATGTACGTAAGTCCTTCAGGATTACAATTTTATTTAATTTTTTTGACTTTTTATCCAATTTATAGATGGCGCCAAGGTTGAGTTTTTTAAAAATCCTTGTCCCATAGCGGACAGTTAATTTCAGCATTGGCGAGGCAGAAACAAAATATTCAAAAAACATTTTAAAGAGGAAGGCGTGTCACACAATAATTCATCACCCTTAATAAAAAATCGTTAAAAAAAATGCCGGACTTTTAAAACAAAATGTGAAAAATCGATCCTTTTTTTAATACTTTTTTCCTTGCGCCAAAATTTTTATTTTTTTTTGGCCAAATTGTGGTGAATTATAATGTAGAACAGTTTAATAAACAAAACGCGCCAAGATTTATTGAAATCGGTTCAGTAGATCCGGAGATTAATTATCTGCTGTTTGAAAAAATGTCATTTCGCGAAATTTGCGTTATAGTTTTTTTTTAATATTATTAGTTAAATATTTTATAAAAAATTGTGTTTTATCACTCACATTCGGTTAATCCGCTATTCCTGGACCATAAAAAAGTAAGTTTTCTTAAACGACCAATTGGGCACTTAGAACATGTAAGAAAGCCAACAATACAATATTGTATAAAAAAACCAGTATTTTGGAGAAGAGATCCACATAGACGCCACGCAACGCAATCAACTGGACAACACCAGCGAGCGCGCGCGTTTGAAGTTGTTCTATACTAATTTAACTTTCGACTTTCTCAAAAATATTTGAGTAGGTGATTTTAGAATGTTTAAGGAGTTGAAAGTCTTATTTATGGAATTTATGGAAAACCAACGTCATTTTTTAATTAACGTTTAGTTATTTTTATGAATGTTTAAATAATGACAGATTGATAAACTTATTGTTCATATCATTTATTTGTATAATTTTTAATTTTTTATTTTATTTTTTTATATAAAGTCGAATTGTATAAGAATGTTTTTCAACTCGTGTAATCTTCTGCTTCGGAGAGCGGCGGTCGTTAATTGAGCGAGCTCGTTCACTCGATTTAACAGCCTCTCAACCTTGTTTTATGAGATGTCTTAGATAGAGTGTATTTGCAGAATACAAAGACACAAACCACAGTCCTTCACTTCAAGAATAAAATTTTTAACGAGAAATAAAACCTATTTTAAATGCATCGTGTTTATTTTGAACAGTCTTATAAAAACAGTAATACAGAAAATTATTCAATCTTTCAAATTCATAAAACATTTGTGTAAATAAAAGAATGTAGAATTACAAATTAACAAATTTGTATTTTTAAAGAAACGCTTTAAGCTATATTCACAGCTCTTAACTTAATCACTGTTTTTGTTTTTGTCGAGTGGAATTGGATCAATTCCAGCTATTGACACGAACATTGTTGTGTTTTATGTTTGTTCACGAGGCTATATACAAAATAGTATAAAGTATAGGTATGTTTAAAATATAGAATATTAGTAAACGGTAGTAATAGGCTATTTCACAAAAATTTGATTACATTGTATGTTAATCTACGTATAACCATTATATTTCCCTGTTTTTTTTTTATTTTGTTATAAAGTTTCTAATAAGAGAGAAAAAAAAATGTATTAATTAATAGTGATAAAGATAGCATTAAGAGAGAAAGCATAATAATGAGAAAAGTTTTTTTGAGAGAGATGGATATACTTTGACAAGAGCGCGAAACATCTTACGGAACTGAATTCACTCTTGTTTACGTTTCAGTCAACACTTGTTTTGGAAATTTTTTACTTATACGAAATTTGTAAAGAACTATATTATATTAATCACGTTCCAACTGTTAATATTCAGGTAATAATAAAAATTATAATAATTCTACAAATTTAAGCAGTAAATATTTATATATATATATATATATATATATATATATATATATATATTTTAGGTTCAATAAAAATGGAAAAATTGTATATACTATGGTACTCTGTTATTCTAACATTTATTGTGTTAATGTGAAGTTGCAATTTAATAGCGCTACATATGTCACAAGAACATCAATGGCGATCGTTTTGAATAATTCACTTTCTCATTAAATATTGTAGATATAAATACGTTTACAACTAAAATTGATATGCGTTAAATATTTCTTTAAACGCTGTTCAGTTGGAATAGTCTATTGGTTTGTATAGTTTGCTACTTTTTTTTAATTTAATGTATAATTGAAGCATTAAAACCGATAAAGATTATCTTAGGTTAAAACATCTTTAAACCAAAGAAAATAATTTGAAATTTGCGACATTTTATGCTTGTGTTTAAACTGTAGCTGGAAATAGTCTGACTTTATTATGTGTATCAAACATTTCAAGGTTATGACAAACGACAAAAACAGTCACAATAGGCGTATTCCATTTGCCATTTGGATCAGATCTAACTTACATTTTCTGAACCAGATCACTTATTTATCTCGCTGAATTACTTCGCAGACTTTATTTGGAGTGTTAGAATTACAGATTCTAATTTACTTTGAAGTAATTCAACCAAATAAATGCATCAGTTTGCTTAATTTAATTCATTTATTCATTTGTAGAATTTATCTGAACTGATTTAAATGAACCAAGTGGCAAATGGAATACAGCTTATGTTGAGAGCTTTGAATCAAATTACTTACTATCCATCTACTTTATTTGTGTGAATCAGGCTTTAGATCCTTCAAATTACAGGGAGATCTAAATTCTACGAGATTGCGAGCATGTATTTAAAATTTAAATTACATAATTAAAATATTCATTTATTTATTTAAAATTTAAATATTGAACGTTGTTCAAAGACTCAAAATTCTCAGACATAATATAATTAAACATAAATATCCTTCCACGAACAATTAAAATATCTCGAACCTAACATCATACAAACACATTCTTTGAATTTCAGCGCGCCAAGGCGGAAGAGTGTTGCAGAACCTAACACCCGAGCAGCGCGCCTCCGCAGTGAAAACACTTGCGGAGCTGTTGATCTCCAAACAAGCCGATATCTTGGACGCCAATGCTAAAGACTTGGCGGAAGGCACGAAGTCGGGTCTAGCAAAACCTTTGTTGTCGAGATTATCTCTCACGCCAGCTAAACTGAAGAATTTGGCGGTTGGATTGCATCAGATTGCTGAGTCGAGTTATGAAAATGTTGGTAAGTGTTGTTTTTTTTTTAAATATGTTATTTTACTTATTCATTATTATTATTATTATGCATTTTTTGTTGTTGTCAGCAGTACAATATAAGATTGTGTCCAGAGTTATAGATAAACTGACAGGAAACAAATTATCGGGCACTTTGATCGAATGGAGATTGCATTTTGTTCGTACTTTATTTGCCTTTAAAAGATATCTAATATTAAAAACCCTGGTTCGATTCCCACAGCCGATAAACATTTCCACCACATTAAAATTACCCCTGTAGCTCTTCCACCACTAACGTCTTTGGGGATTATGATTTGACGGCTGGTAATCACACTTCACGCGCATAAATACAGAGTGATCAAAAGGAATTGTTACAGTTGACAGTACAATTCCGGAGATCTTTTTATTCCACAGTTGGCACAACGTCAGGGAAAGGCGGAAATACTATTTGACATGTCCAATAAATACAAATAGGTTATGTGAGAAGTCTGACAGCTCGTAGGATTTTGACTTTTTAAGAAATAGAAATACTAAAAGGAAGTGTAAAGGACACAACGATTTTATTCATGGAAATTTAAAAAAATATAACTAAAATCGAATAAGAACTAAATGTACTCAAATTTAATTTTAAACTTTCAAATGTCACTGTCAGCAACAGGAAATGAATTTATGTATCAGGATCACCAATTTCAAGTAGATTTTTTTATTGCCAACTGTATCAATTCCTTTTGATCATTCTGTAATCACTTACCAATCTACTTGGCTGAGTGCTACACTCAGTAATGGGTAAAAGACATGGTGATATATTAATTAATTTTTTTAATTTTAAGGCATTTGAAGACGTATTTGCACATTTTAAATGGGAGTTCACAGAAACAAAATCTGTCAACATTTTACGCTACCTAGATTACTGATTATTGGTAAAATTTTACGTACTTTATGGTAATTCAAATTCAATTACACTGTAGTTCACATATTTTCCGGACCTCACTTTGTTCTGATTGTACTATACATTTTTATCATTCTAATATACTAAATCGTAAAAATGTGAACTCTGCAAAATTATTTAATATTTTTAAGCTTGAAATTTTTAATCACTATTTTAAAATTGTAATATTTCAGTTATTCTTCAACAATCGCAAATTTTGTTAAATGCGACGATTATATAAATACATATTAATACACATTCCATTCTTCCTTAAAATTACATAAATAATATTCGGAGAGGTAATAATGGACGAGAGGCTTAAAGTTGTAGTTATTTTATTGAAGATGTAAAGACAACGTTTCAGCCAAGGTTATGGCCATCTTCAGGTCAAATGTTAAAATAAAATAACAACAATAACAACAATTTAGAAAAAGTTATGATATTATTTTTTCATTTTGATATATGTTTGCCCTGAATAAATAATATCGTAACTTTTTCTAAATTGTTGTTATTCGTTTTATTTTATCATTTGACCTGAAGATGGCCATAACCTTGGCTGAAACGTCTTTACATCATCAATAAAATAACTACAACTTTAAGCCTCTCGTCCATTATTACCTCTCCATATTACTTTTGGCTTATTAAAATACGCTACTATAAATAATATTCGTTTCCACTGACGAAACTTAAAGTTTATGGCTGACTTAAATAAATAAAAGCAAGTTATTATATCATATGATGTCCAACATGTAATGTAATATTGTCAGTTAATGTTAATGTTTCGTTGGTGCAAATGGGCATTAGGTTATATTTATTAGAAGTTTAGGAGTGTAAAAATATTCACCTTAAAGGCTAAAATCCTAACATCAAAATATAATACCAGACACAGCTTTATACCTACAAATTTTTATTTTTTTAATATTCACCTACTTCCACTTTACTGGGTGAGGAAGTATATTCCTGAGCGAGCCGTATGCGAGCTTTAGAAGCTTGAGAGCCCTATATAGAAATTTTCAGGTTATGTTACCTACAATATTATTGGCACCCATCAGAAACAAATTAATTATTCATGATTTGACACACGAAAGCAAAAATATTTGCGAAAAATATATCACCATGGAAACATTCATTTTCTGGATTAGAACTACATGAGGCGTATTCCATTTGCCTTTTGGATCAGATCTAACTTACATTTACTGAACCAGATCTCTTATTTATTTCGCTGGATTACTTCGCTGACTTTATTTCCAGTAATACAATTACAGATTCTAATTTACTTTACAGTAATTCACACGAATAAGTACATCAATTTGCTTAATTCAGTTCATTTAGTCATGTATCAAATTTATCTGAACTAATTTAAGTGAACCAAGTGGCAAATGGAATGCAGCTATGAATCACCAATAACATCGACTTAACTATCATAGAACATACAATTGTGCATAAGGAAGATAGACAACGGATGTTTATCATGTCAATGTCGATCCGGTAAAATTTTACCGACTTCTGTGGTTGTATTTTCAGATCTAAATCGTTAAATGCCAATTTTCCAGTCTGTAAAGAGCTAATTTTCTAGATGATCGGAAAAACTACATTTTTATTCTATAGAAAAGAAAAGTTAAACCATATACATGGCAACTGGAAAACAACAGCATGTCTTGACATTTGACATCGAAGTGACATCTATCAAGAGAATAATAAATCTTATCTAAAGCCTGATTTATAGATTGCATAGAATAGAACAGAACAGGGAATAGAAATATAAACCTATGAAAATGCATGCGACCATTTATAGTTGCATAAAATGGAATAGAATAGAACAGCACAGAACAGGATATAACCAAATTTTATTTCGTGTTCTATTCAATTCCTATATCGGTCGTGTAATTCCAACACATTTCGTTCTATTTCGGTTGAAATTTACGCGACATCTTTTGTCATTTGTGACATTTGTATTTTAAAGCAGTGTTATTTTTGAATATTTTGTATTTACAACAAAAAAAGCTTGACGATTATCGGTTAGTAGAATTAATGAAGAAACACTCATTTAAAAAAAATATTTTTCGAAAAAAATCACATATATTTTTTTCTTTATTTATTTTCCGAATTCTACTACTTCGTTTTTGTCTTTGTTTTGTTTGTGAATTTTGTACATATACAAACTCCCTATAGCATGTGCTACACACCTCAATTTATATGCTAAATTAATTTCAATATTTTTAAAACTACAACTTTCAACTGCTCAAATTTTCATGTCAGTTCATCACCATGTAGTTTGTAATAGTAATCTAAAATACCAGTACGAACATAGCTATTTTAGTGTAAAAATTACGTCATTCTATTCACTGCTGTTTCTTTCTGTGCAATCTATAAAATTGTTATTACGAATTTCTGTTCTATTCCATTTCATTCCTTATTCTATTCTATTCTATTTTATTCTATGCAATCTATAAATCAGGCTAAAGTTTCTAATTTTATTTTCTGATATGATGGTTAAATAAATTATATGTATACCTCGTGAAGAAAGTGTTATTCTTCTCTTAGGTGCTTTAAATTTATGAAACAACACCTTTTTCGAAGAAATATCCTACTTTCTGTCCTTGAAATAAAAATAACTATTGCAGTTTTTCAGTATCTATAAACAAAAAATAAATATACCATCAAGCCATTACTGGGTGTGGCACTCTGTCGAAGTAGATCTTGGTAAGCGATATATTTTTGTGCGTGAAGTGCGGTTACCAGCCGTTAAATCATGGCCCCCAAAGATGTTAGTACAGGTGAAGCCACAGGAATAGTATTAATGTTGTGAAAATGTTTGTCGGCAGTGGGAATAGAACCAAAGTTCTCAGGATCCGCAGGCCGACACGGTACCACTATGCCACCTACTCCTACCATTTAAGAAATAAAATATTTAAAAAAAAAATTGTAGCAAACTACTTAAAAATAATATTTACTCCAAATTCCCAAATTGCACATAATATAATGTCGAGTAAAGCCATTTATTTGTAATACCAAATTATCTGCCTAGGTCGTGTCCTGCGTCGCACAAAGCTCGCCGACAACCTGGACCTAACCCAGATTACCGTCCCAATCGGTGTACTGCTGGTGATTTTCGAGTCGCGGCCTGACTCGCTGCCGCAGGTAGCAGCACTAGCGATGGCTTCTGCAAATGGACTGTTATTGAAAGGCGGCAAGGAAGCAGCCCACAGCAATAAAGCGTTAATGGAACTTGTGAAAGAAGCGCTGTCCACTGTCGGAGCTACAAATGCAATTTCTTTGGTAATTATTGTTTAGTACGAACATGTTTTTCTGTTAAGGTTGTTTAATCTGGATGTTTGTTGCAAAGGAAACGGAAGTATCTATTTTTATACAATTGTTGAAATTAAATCCATAGCTGTATTATATTTTCCCTTTGCAACGCTGCAAAAAAAGAGAATTGCGGAATCGGCAAGATAACAATTCTGATGCTTTGAGTAAACATTTAACAACGTTTATAGGTTACACGCTACACCAATCCCAAGGGCGTTGGTATACATGTGTATCTGAAAATCATAAGAGACACAGATTAATTACATAAAAGTTTCCTCGTTAGGTACGCCAATTTGAGTGCCTCCGATATACTGAAAACAATGCGTGCATGTATTTCTGTGAAGAATTTCCAAGCGTACTTAAAAATTTTCTATTTTGTTCTATATTCTGTTTCTGGTATGAACGTTTATACCGAACTAAAATAAAAATAAAATAAATATATCATCACGACTTCTACCCATTACTGGGTGTGGCACTCTGTCGAAACAGATCTCGGTAAGTGATATATTTTGCTCGTGAAGTGCGGTTACCAGCCGACAAATCACGACCCAAATATGTTAGTGGTGGGAGGGTCACAGGGGTAGTTTTTTAAATAAATAAATAAATAAATATATCATCACGTCTTCTACCCATTACGGGGTGTGGCACTCTGCCGAAGCAGATCTCGGTAAGTGATATATTTTGCGCGTGAAGTGCGGTTACCAGCCGTCAATTCAAGGCCCCCAAAGATGTTAGTGGTGGAGGAGTCACAGGGATAACTTTTAAAATGGTGAAAATTGTTTGTCGCCTGTGGGAATCGAACCAGGGTTCTCTGGCTCCACAAGTCGACTGATACCACTGAGCTAGCTACCCCATTAATATACCGAACTAATATTAATAAAATATATTAATATATATTTATAAAATCTGTCTTAAAGTACTTTCCTGTCTATTAGTTTAGATAAACTCAGTACAATTGACAATCGGTTAAGTATACTAAAAATTTCTGCCCGAAAGTTATAATTTGATACCAATGTCAGCAGATTTAAAAAACAAATTGACGAACACATAAATATCATTTTTAGCACTCAACTATGAGTCCTGAGGATTCTAATTTTATATTATGATGTTTTTTTTTGTTCTTGATATGTTTTATAACAAAATACCGGTTTTCAAAAGTATCATAATAATAATTTCTAAAAATATTTACAGTAAAAATAACAGAATATTCTTTTCTTCACAAGGGAAGTTTTATTTACTACATGTACATTTCGACTGCATATACATTTAGTAAATAAAACTTCCCTTGTGAAGAACAGAGTATTGTATTTAGTAGTATGTTTTAATAAGCCAAAGTAATGTTTATTCCCAGAATATTGTATTGTTTATAAACATTTATCTCCACACAGCTCTAAACTATATATTAATTTAAAGTAAAAGTTGTTTTAATCATATTAAGGACCATTTTAATTATTGCGTATTTTATGATAAACACACATTTACGAAATAAATATTTTTGGATTAAAATGTGAAGATTCAATAAAATATCGAGATCAAGAAAAATTAGCATCATAATGTAAAAATAACATTAGTTAAAATACATGTTTCCAATTATTTCTATACAGATATATTTTAATTGAACAATCATATACAAACATATATTTTAATCATTGAAAGAGCATAAATACTGAAATATAAATAAAGTAGCATAATATATATTTTTTTATTAAAGTGAATCAAGTTAGTTGCAGATTACTTGCTCTCTTTAAAATAAAATATCATAGTTAATTATGACTGAAACGGAATATGAATTGTATATAAATTTGAATCCAAAATTTCAAGGTATGGTAATAAACTACATGTCATTAAATTTATGTACAAATAATTAAAGAAAAACGATTTAAAAATTGACTTGAATTTCTCAATAATGCTAAGAATATTTTTAATTAAAAACTCTTTTTTTCACCAATTTGAACTTATAATATATGGAGATAAAAAATATGCAAAGACACACTGAAAACGAGAACATATTCGAACAAACGAAATTGACAGGACTGCTGTTAAATTTAATTTTCTGGTTCGATTCCCACAGGCGACAAATTTTCATAATTTGAAAAAGCTATCCCTGTGGCTCCTCCACCACTAACATGTTTGGGGGCCGTGATTTGACGACTGGTAACCGCACTTCACGCGCAAAATATATCACTTACCGAGATCTGCTTCAGCAGAGTGCTACACCCAGTAATGGGTAGAAGGCGTGATGATATATTTATTTATTTATTTATTAAATTCTTCGAAAAATTTGCTGTTTGAATTTAATTTTAGTATTTTTTTGCAAAAAAACTCTTAAAATCAATTCGACAAATACGTAGAATTATTTTTTTTCATTTAGTATTTTTAACTAAATACTTAGTATTTACTATAGAGTGATCTAAAGGAATTGTTACAGTTGGCAATAAAAAAAAATACTTGAAATTGGTAAGCCTGATACATAAATTCTTTTCCTGTTGTTGATAGTGATATTTGAAAATTTAACATGAAATTTGAGTACATTTATTATTACATTTATTTCTAAAGTATTTCTATTACTTACAAAGTCAAAATTCTGTCAGACTCCTGTATTTATTAGAAATGTCAAATAGCATTTCCGCCTTTATCTGGCGTTGTGCCAACTATGGAATAAAAAGATCTCCGGAATTGTAATGCCAACTGTAACAATTCATTTTGATCTCTCTGTAAGTTAAATAACGTCGTATTGACAAACCGAGGTTAGTTTAGGTAGGAAGACGCTTAAATATAATCTAAACTCGAATCTCGGCGGTCATACAATTATTATTATTATTTGTAAATTTTAACTTTTACATTTATTTAAGAACCTTTATTTTCACCTAGGTGTCAACACGCGAAGAAATCTCCGATCTCCTCAGCATGGAGCAACACATCGACCTGATTATCCCCCGCGGCTCCAGCGAACTGGTGCGCAGTATTCAAGACCAGAGTCAGCATATTCCAGTCATGGGTCACGCCGAGGGCATCTGCCACGTATACGTGGACAAGGACGCCGACCTATCCAAAGCTCTGAGAATCATCCGTGACTCCAAGTGCGACTACCCGGCCGCCTGTAACGCCATGGAAACGCTTCTCATCCACGAAGATGTAATGAACGGACCGTTCTTCTCTGATGTGTGCAACATGCTGAAGAAGGAAGGAGTGAAGATCTATTCAGGACCGCAGTTAGCGCAGTTGTTGACGTTTGGACCTCCACCTGCAAAGACAATGAAGCATGAGTATGGAGCGCTGGAGTGTTGTATCGAAGTGGTGAAGGATATGAATGAAGCGATTGATCACATTCATACGTTTGGTAGCTCACATACTGATGTTATTGTCACGGAAAATAGTAAGTACATTTTATAAATATCATCACTAGAGAACTGATAATTAAGCAGTTTTACTTAAGGTAGTTCTAGTTATAGCCAACTTCATTGAATTGCGCTACGCTTATTATGGCCATTTCATTTAATTATTTAGCCATATAAAAATTTGTCGTGAGTTTTTTTTACATTTTTGGTACGTCAAGTATTGCCATCTAGTGCTTTTTATTTCTATTAAAGGAAAGTGGCAACGCTGTCAAGTTACAAAAACAATATTAAAACATTTGAAAACTGAAGTTTACGTGATTAAACAAAATACATTTAATGGAACTGGGTATTTTATTTATACATTCAATATTATTAAATATTATGACTAGTATTCTGAGCTTTCGACTAAAGTGACTAGCTAGTCTAGACTAAGAGAATTTCATTTGGCAACGTAGCATTATCTGTCATTTCAGGTAAATAATGCCGCCATATTGTCTACCTATTTAAAAATTTTGAAGTGTTTATAGGTCAAAAGAAGGAAGAAGTATTATTGAATTATTGGTGCCAACGGTTAGTATTTTACTATAAAGATCGTTTGATAATAAATATACAACTAGACTTGTTTTTAGGATTTTTTCAATCAATGCAAGAGGCAGTATTTTCAAATTTAGTTACGACGTATCTCGTTAGAGACGTGCTCGCTCGCCCGCTCTATAAATTTGAAACTAGACATCTTAATGACATATGAAACGGCCATATAAGCGTAGCGCAATTCTATGAAGTTGGCCATGTTCTAATGTGACGGTGGCGCTATCGGTTGTCGAGTGGCGCTCAAAAAAATATAAAAATTGAACAAAATAAGTGTTTTATACCTATTATGATTTGAATATGAATATGAATATGTTAACAGGTTGTTGGTCTAGTGAATTTTCAAATACCATACCACCGTGTGGTGTTACCATTATAAATTTGGGATTCTTAATTTTTCGTTAAAACCAAGGCTTTGCATGACTATATATCCATTACTAAACGATAAAAAAAACTTTCTCCTTTTGATACAATATACATGGATAGTTCTAGAACGTCATATTAGTTTTTCAAATGAAATTGCAAATTTTTAGAGGTACACCAACCAAATATGTGCGATTCTGAATGATGATCGCCATAAGTCCCGTGTATAAGAACTCAACTTTACATTTCATTCTGATCTGCAACATTTTTTTTCACACTAGAACTACCTTAAACAAGCTTAAATTATGAAATAAACATAAAATCATCAAAAAGAGCATATAATAATACGCGTCAAATATCTTATTTTTGTGGAATTCGTCCAAAATTTAGTAAAATTTATGTTTGCTTTAAAAATATTGTATAAAGAAAAACTTAAAAACCACTCTCTAATCGGCAACGTTTTTTGGCTGCGGGTCAAAAGCAACCAAAATGTGAAATTAAGAAGAAGTGGGTATTAAAATAGTTTTGTAGTGAATAATAAGATATATCCGATATATCAATACTTTTCAGACCATTCATCTTGAAATATTCTCTTCTCTTTTGCTTTTTATTTGTCTGTGATAATAAAAGTTTATTTTCGTAATAATTATTTCGCTTAATTAACTGTTTTCGCACTACTGAACTGAACTACGAAATACTGAACAACTGAGAGACAAGATAAATGGCGAAATGCTCGTTGATGAATGATAATATTCGTGGGACAATATCGCTGTAAATCTAAATATATAAAAATGGTAACACAATTATTGCTAAATATTTGAAGATTACACGTGTTTTTTTTTTTAATTTTTTGGAACTCAACTTGGTTACTTGAAATTATCAAAAGGGTCACTTAATGACGCGACGGTCATAGGTTGCCGACACCTGCTCAAATAATCACTATGAAATTTTCCTGGTGAGAGCTCGTATAAAAGGCACGGATGTAGAGTACGTGGGTGTACGAACAGATAAACACCCACAGGAAAGTGAACAGCACCCAGAATAATTTTAGGGTTTTTATTTAATTAATTTTTTTAATCCTTCAAACATATTCAATTCTGTGTACTCATCTCTGTATTTTTGCTTGCCATGATTGAAATCATACATACACATGACAATCAAATGCAAAGTTATTAGTTTTAATTTGCTACCCTCTTTGCTACCCTGTGATGTTATAATTGCATATTTCGAAATTATCTACATACGAATATTTTTAACATAAAATTGGCTTACCTTTAGTAGTTGATTAATTTTAGTTTTCATAATGAAAAAAGGACTGTAAATAATCTTTTTATATAATTTTAAATGCCAACAAAATTAATTTTGTGAAATATTTTGATAGTTAATAATTGAAAAAGCTAAAAATATTAATTTACGAACTAGTCAATATGTTTTATATTCCAGACACGAAACTCATTTAATGAAAAATAAAACAGTAAAAAATGAATGGTATAAAGTTGAATTTAGTAAACACGTAATAAAATGTAAAACGATTTGTCAATTCGAAGTTTCATAAAACTAAAAGTTCTTTATCATTTGTATTGATCTACTTAATATTTACCTACGTTGCATTTACAAATAGTAGCAAAAAATTATTACAATTTAAATTTAATTTCATTTTATATTCATTTATTGCAATTGCAGCAAGTAAAATTTCTTTTTTAAATTTATTTTTAGATATAAAGTTAATTAAGTAGCCAACAAAAATAAAATGTTATCATCAAAATGCTCAAGTTCATCTTAGAAAGATGATTTCTATATATCTATAGTTCATAAACAATAACCACTAGACTGAAACTAAGATGAAGTCAATATATGTATCTCTAAAAAAAACTTTATTCTGCCATGCAAGAATGGCTGTATTTTTATCTCCTTGTTTCCAGTTACCATGAACATATTTTATACCAAAAATATTATTTATGTTTAAAAGTAGAAATGTTTCAAGAGATAGACCACAACAATAACATGCGCGACACGAGAAACTGGCATTGCATTTGTTTGTAGCAGTGACTGGGTCATAGGTACTGGTCAGCCCTATGCAACTTCGTATATAAGCGCTGTTAGTAAACGTCCAGCTTTATGTCATTCGCGCGCATGACTTTGAAAGAGAGAGATAGCTTAAAGAGGCCGGCATTTACTCAACGCCATATGAACGCAGGTTACTTTTTTCAATCACTAGTGTTGTTTGGTGATAAATAGTTATAAACAATTAGTTTGCAATGGGTCGTAAGTGTTTTGCGTCCAATTGTACCAGCGGGTATGACTCAAATCATGACAAAATATTTTTGTTTCGTGCTCCAAAAGAGCAGTTGGAAATTTGGAAAAAAGTAGTAATATGAGCAGATATATATATATATATATATATATATATATATATATATATATATATATATATATATATATATATATATATATATATATATATATTATATTGCTTGTAAACAAAGAAAATGTATGTCACATAAAAGAAGCGGAATTAACAAATGTTGAAAGTCGTGGTTTCTTAATCCACCCAAATATTAACATATTTAGATTATCCAAATATATTCAAGATAAATTAATATTATATATATATATATATATATATAACCCTCGTGTATATGAAGAAACAGTGTATTCTGCAATTGAAAATTATGCATTCTCTTTCTCTTGTAGAGATCACAAGAAAGAAATAATATCTGTGAATTTATTTTAATGCGCTTGAAGCAATATTTTAAACAGAATCAAAATAATATCAAATCTCTGCAAGGAAGATCTAAAAATCTAAATTAAGAAAGAATTGAAATATTCAGTTCGATCTGTTTTTATTATTATAAAATTATAAAATATATTGTATAAGTACAAAAATATTAATTAAGAAAAAATTGAAATATTCGGTTCTATCTATTTTCTTTATTATTTTCTAAATAAAATGTCCTACTTACATTATATAAATTTTACCATTTTGTATTTTACAATTAAAATATTTATGCCAATTTTACACTTCTGTAAATTGTCATGGTGTAAATAAATAGCAAAAATGTACTACTAGAAAAATGTGTTTCTATATGGTTTTACGTATTTATATTTGTCAAGCTAAACCTGATATAATTAAAGAAAAGTGTGTCTTTAATATTAAATAATTGCAAATAACATTTTTTAAAGTAATTAGTTCTAAAAGTAAAAAAAACATGAATAGACTCGTAAGCAACCATGCATTCGCCAGACTCTTTTTCCTGTCGCACTCACTTTTTTGTCGCTCTCTTTCTACAACATTTCTGCGGATGCTTTACCCGCAAGACTCGCCTGTCCTTCAATATAATAGTTCATGGTACTGGTTTACTTGTCGACTGTTTATCGCACATGCGTACTTATCACATTAGAAAGAGATAAATGTAGTCAAAATCAAAATTTGACCAAGGATTTTATATAAACACTGGATTACTAACTTGCTTGTAACATGCATTGATATCTGTGAGGCAAGGAAGTTAACGCCAGCCATTTTCAGAGCAGGCAAATGGATCGTTATGTTTAAATGTATCATAAACATTTAAAATTAATATTTTAATAAAGAAAAATACATTATGCGTTATATTTGAAAGTATTATAGGTAATAATAATATAAACAAATAATCAAAAAAGTACATAATTGATATTATTATTGAATCTTTAGGTTTTAATTTATAATTATTCGTATTTACAAAAAAATATTCGGAATTACAAACTTTAGAAAATACTAATCTAATTTTAACATATGGCTCAATGATAGCAAATATTAAAAATAGTGCATGTAGTCTTTATTTAATTAATATATTTGTGTAATCTAAATTTTGTAATATAATATTATCCAAACATAATTTTCTAAAACATTGAGTCATAATTTTATTTATTAGTTTTGATCAACTCTACTCTTTAAAATTGTTCATTTAATTGCAAATATTTTATCACCAAAGTACACCTATAAGCAACAAAAAGACTGCAATTTTTTAAATATTTGTAATGTGTATTCAGTAATCTATTTTATTCAACCTATAATTTCACACTTGATAGTATTCATGCAATACAAACACAAGAAAACTGCCATATAATACTCGCACAACAGAACACTGCATGCTTTGCCTTTCCTGCAAATGGCTGCACCCCCACCATTTGTCTCACTTGTACGCGTAAGTTAGCTACCCATTGTTCATATAAAATCCTACACTTAGACGAATAAGCTAAGATTGTATATAGAGATCACTTCATAAACTTTACACTAACCTTATATTTCCTTTCTAGCCGAATATGCCAAAACATTCCAACGCCGCGTTGACAGCGCATGTGTATTTCACAACGCTAGCTCTCGTTTCGCTGATGGTTTCCGCTTTGGTCTAGGCGCCGAGGTTGGAATTAGCACAGCGAGAATTCACGCTCGTGGACCTGTAGGTGTCGAAGGTCTGCTCACCTCCAAGTGGGTGCTCAGTGGTGACGGACACGCTGCAACGGACTTCGTCGAAGGTGGTCCTTCCAAGTGGATTCATGAGCAGCTGCCAATAAACTAAGTTAGGTTAAGTGTTAAGATAAGCATAATTTGAAGATTCCAATAAGAATTTTTAATATTTTTGATAGATTTAATTAAGACCGTAATTGTTTGGGATCTTTAGGTTCAATCCTGAACTGATCTAGAACTAACTTGTGTTACTTTCAAATACATGATGCATCTAATGTCAGTTGTAAAAATTAGTGATAAATTTAAAATCTGAATGCACGCTCTAAGTCACATCTGTTTAAATACCAATTCAAAACGGATAATTAGGAACGCAAGTTGATTAGAAAGAGATAGAAAACTGATTCAACCTGCCAACCCACCAAAATAGTTGAGGCAGTAGGATCAGTTTAGGAACTGTTTTGGATTACTTACAACGTGCCAATTAAAGAAAAGTTACCTACCGGGTTACTTTAAAAATGCCAAATAAATACGGCCCAAGATGAAAATATGTATTAGTTAATGCGTTGATTGTCGTTGAATATACTTTTTATAATTTATAATTTGAATTTAACCAGTCCGTAATCAATAAAAACCGTAATGATAAATAGTTGAAATTACACAGAACTCTAATTTTTGTTTCCGGAAAAGTTCTCTATAAATTATATTCCATTTATAATCCTGTACGAAATAATTACTGGTATCACAGAAATACAGTATTAATTGGTTATTGATTAATAACTGCACCACTGCATAATTTACTTATTTCGTCGAATATATTAATTCGTAAATCCCGAGGTAAATCCTAAATTAAAATGTTAGCTGTATTTCAAATTAACTTTCCTGTTTGTTATTTAGGTTTTCAGCAAATCTATTAAGAAAAAAATATTTTGTAAATAGAAATCGGAGTCTTTAAATCCATTTAAATTGAAACATGCATATCAAATATTTTGTAGCATAAATTACAATTGTATTCATAATTTCATGTTTAAATTGGAAGATAATTACTTTCATTAAACTGCATATAACATTCCTCGCAGCAAGTACTATAATAACATTAGATGTATGACAAATTCATTACTATGAAATTAGATTTAACTTTATTTCACAAGTACTTATATATTACTCTTATTGCTATGTCCATTTAGCAAGTGGATACATATGGAATACAACGAACTTGCAGGAGTAATTAGGTACATGATGAAATATTTTTTGTACTTCAATGCAATACAAATAGGTGTGTTCTCCTATGTTTTTTTTTATAAGTTTTCATTCATAAAATAGTATGTATTAAGCCAATATTATTTTCAGCATGTTTATAAGTAGATTACATTTCATTTAAGTTAATATTATGAATTTTGTAAATATTTCAGATTCTATTTTATATAGTTAGTTAAGGTTGTTATTGATGTACAAACTTTTACCATTAAATTAAAATTAATAATTTTAAATATTTTTATTATATTCATCTTACTGTGGATTTGAGAACCTGGGTTTGATTCCTATAGCCGACAAAACAATTTTCACCATACTAAAATTACCCGCGTGGCTCCCCCTCCATTAAAATCTTTGAATGCCGGGATTTGACGGCTGGTAACCACCCTCAAGCGCATAAATGTATCACTTACTGAGATCTGCTTTATTGTTATGTTTAAAATTCAGATTTTGGAAAAAAATTGTGATTAATAAATTCTCAAATAATGATCAAACTAAAATCTGTCACATGATAATACGAGCACATCACTTTAATCGCTCAGCTATTAATGGCCAGTTGCATCGCCGAAAGTAAAATAATTTTAAACTTGGCTTACATAAATAAAAGTAAAGCGAAATTATTTACCATATATAGTAATTACGATTACCGTTAAACATTCATTTTCTTTTATTAATTTAAACCAAGTCAATACCTAACTCTGACAGCGAATACACTGCAATATGTACAAATTCAAGTTCAAATCTTTTTTAAATTAATATAAAATTATATAGAAAATGATGTAACTTTGGTTTAATGTAGTAAAATATAAAAACCTGTAATCCAACAATTATTACTGATTGTTTTCAATATGCCAAAAATTACTTAATCCAAGTTTAAAATTAAACTTTTATCGAGGTAACACCCTCAAACGCAGATAAAATTGGAACTGAAGAAATCATTTTGATTTTACGTAGCAAAGTATTTTACCCATTCCTGGGTGTATTACCGTTGCTTTATAAAATCTCGTAAAATTATGCCTATAACTCTTCCTCTAAAAATATTTGGTGGTGCGTGATTTTATGTTATTGCTTTCGTGAATAATATAATAAAAGTATGACAAACAATTTTCATAATTTCAAAAACTACCCCTGTGGCTCCTCCACTACTAACATCTTTGGGGGCCGTGATTTGACGACTGGTAACCGCACTTCACGCGCAAAATATATCACTTACCGAGATCTGCTTCGGCAGAGTGCTACACCCAGTAATGAGTAGTAGGCGTGATGATATATATATTTTTTTATATACTTAATTTTCAATAATTACACTCACAATAATATAAATAGAGCTCGACAAACCAAAGTAAAATCCTGAGGAGTGTCTTTGGAAGTCGCTACTATCGTTGGTACATTCAGTGTCAAAAGTTGTATTTATAAAAATGGCGAGACGATATGTAATTCTTTCCATTTATAAAAATAGTATGTTAAAAAAATTATGGTTATGATGGATTAATAATAAATATATGTATCATTAATAAATTTGAATAAATCCGTATATCCTACATGATGACGCGCCCAAGTGTTTTCACTGAGACTGTATATTTCATTTTCGCGTCAAAGTAGAGACACACCATTCGTTATATACAGAATGGGTGGTGTTAAAGCGCATTCCAGCCACGGTTTTACATTGGTTTGTCGAGGTCTATATAGATAAATATAAATATAAAAATAGCATATTTTATGCGGAGTGTAATTGACGTTTTGTGTCTCATTTTCAGTTGATGGACGAGTGCACAAAAAGTATCACTTTAGCTCCTTATATAATAATATACTTTATATATGATTAAGTATAATTGAAATAAAATTGTAAGTAAATATTTAATTTTTTTATTATAATATCAAATAAAATACTATATTTTATTAAATTTTAGTTTTTGTGTTGTCATCATATAGAAATATTTCTTGTGATTTAAAATAATTTTCTTGAAAATCTTCATGTTTGTATAGTTTTTAAAGGCGCGCCAATACTTTTTCCACTATTCTGTACCGATCCACATTCTTGTTAGGACCACAAGAAACCCTACTTACGCTATAACAAATTGTTGGTTAACGAACTTCAGGCCGAATGTTTCACCTTAATTGTTAAGTTTTGTTCTAAAGAATATAATAAATTTTGTAAATAAACGTGATGACTGACTTTTGCTTATAAGAACTACCTTTGCGAAAATAATATTTATTTATATGCATATCGCACTTTTATTGTTCATAAAATATATAAAAAAACATCAGCCTCGCTCCAAATAGTTGTCCAACTTTTATTACTTTTTTTTCTGTCTATTACGTTTTTATACTGCCATTTGTTACTAACCAGGAAAGTATTCTGACAATACTGTTGCCAAGCATTTCCGACGGTTTCATTGAAAATCATAGAATATGCAACTTTCATCGCGTTTCTTTAAAACTAACCCGGTAAGGCATGGATTTTTTTATTCTCATTTCTTTATCTTTTCATGATGTGCTGTATGTTAGTTTTTTGTTAAAATCTGACGTCAATATATGAATTGATTACGCAGTAAGCTGCCTCGCGAGATACTGTTCCTATAACGCCAATGTATTTTTGATCAAATTTAACTTTACATTACTCAGCTCTACAGCGGTAACTTTTTTAAAAGTTTGTATATTAGTGTAGAAACACAGAAATAGCATATTTACATGTCATTAAATTCTGACATAAATGCCTGCATGATAGTACCACCTTAAATTGATATAAACGCACAAAGGAGTACTATCGCTTGGAATGAACACAACCTGTTTATTTATTCATTGATATTCTATGAATATTATAAAACATAAAATATGAAAAATTGTAATAAAAAACACTAACATCAAGTCAAGTCATTTATTTACGTACATACGCCAGTTAACAAACATTTATTATTATATTTAACGAATGGTTTAATTATAACTTGTAATTATTTCATTTCTTCTTAAATATCATATATATCAGAATCAGGTAGGGTGCAGTGTACGCCACTCCGCAGAATAACATGAAGTAGATGGTTACTCTATATTTATTTGCAATTGAGAAAGGTAGTTGGTCTTGAGGATTACGTGCACTATATGACTCGTTTCTTACGAATTGCCGAATTATATTTCTTCCCAAAATCATTGACCGCCCAATCATTTTATAAATCTAATTCGATTTTTTATGCTTGGAAAATTGCAATGTGCAAATTAATTTAACTGTCAAATTGTCAGACAATTGAAATAAAATATTCACTTCAATTTTTTCTATACCACTAAGATCGCAAATTTCTATATAGCGCATGAGTATTCATTATTTTTCCGTACATTGCAAAAAAATATATCCGATGTACAAAAAATAATACAATATAACAATTACTTTTTCTATACGTAAACATTAATTTTCACTAACTTAATGTTTTGATAGGACATAATTCTGATTGTAAATTTCAATTAGAAAAAATAATTTATTTCTTTCATTTATACATATTATTATTACAAAATGTATTTGAAAATAATTATAACATTACTCCCGCCAAATTATTCTAAATTTATTAAACATTATAGAATACGTGGTGCCATCTGTTACACAGATTCAGAATTACTAAGTTTTCGATTACCGACCTGCCGTACAGTGCTGCCGCTATTGGCAACATTTTAAATGTAGCTTATTTTGCTCTAAAAAATAAATATTTTTACACGTGTATTACGTATTAATAAAAAATAAACATTTGGTTAAGTAATAGTATATATAAACAATTAAATAATTTATTACTTACACAAGTAGAAATTATTATATAACTATGCACAATATTACATCATTTATGCAATAAATAATAAAATATAATTGTTCTTTGATAATTAATGACGCATAACTAAATTAATTTTTCCATTAGATTAATAAAAAAAAATAGGCGTATTCAAAAATTGTTAGTGTCAGTTACAATTATTAGTGAACATGATATGTTTGTTTTTATACATTTTTATACAAGTTCTGTTAATCGGTATTTTACGTTATTATATTCACTTAAATTCTCGTGATTGAACTGAAAAAGGACATTTCCAAACAAGTGAATAAAAGTGAAACATTTTTATCAATAACAATACGCATAAAAATAACCCAAGACACTATTTTGTATTAGAAATATTATTTTAATATACTTACCACCTACTTATAAATGAGTAAAGTACAGGGCCACATATTCGGTGTAATTAAATTAAAATTTTTATAACTTTTCAGATTTTTTTTACTAATCTTATTTATTTGCTTTATTTTCATATAAATGAACTTGGGTACAACCAGAGCTGGGCAATACTTAAGTACTTTAGTACTTAAGTACCAATTTTTCGTATCTTCTAATACTTAATACTTATACTGAAGTACATTTATTTTTGTGTTACTTAATACTTGAAATTTTTAAGTACTAAATTTCTGCTTGTACTTAAGACTTACATTTTTGGATAGTAAATGTAAAAAATATTGAAGTACTTTTCAAATAATTAAGTACGTCAATATTACTAAAGTCACGAAAAGTACTTAAATATTTCTAAATATTGAAGTACTTTGATTTTGCGGTTAATGCAGTTTTTTTATTGTGCTGTACTGTGACGTGAACGTGAGGAGCAAAGACATGTATATTTTTATTTTTTGTTGTATATATATATATAAGACTGATTTTTTGTAATTTCCGACTACATACTAAATTTTGCATGTACCTATTTATTTTTAAATTAAAAAATCTATTCATTTTTTAATCATGTTTTCAAAATGTATATTTAGAATATGTTGTTATTAAAATAAATAATAATAACAGAAAAACTATTTCATACGAATATACAAAATACTGGTACTTGCAAAATACTTATTTTTTAAGTACTTTGGTCTAAAAAAACTGGTACTTTACTTAAGTATTTTTAAGCTGTGCTTGAAAAAGTACTGCATAACAAGTACTGACCATGGTTAGTCCTGGTACTTAAGTACTTTGGTCCTGGTACTTGCCCAGCTCTGGGTACAACTAATTTCTAGTTACCTGGATTTTTTTTAAATTCAACAACATATTGGAAAATAACACATCTAGTGATAAGCTAACTAAAAACTATAACTGTATTTGAAAAGAAGTGTGATAGAAGCCCACGTTAGAAAAATCACTCAACACTGATTCATTTTTAATATGGGGAAGTCTTTTGGACGTTAAACTTTTTTGTCTCGTGGCGTCGGCTGATTTGCATTGCACTATGTCCTTCTTTTAAGATATAAGTGAGTTCAACCCTTACCAAAAACTGGATGAAGTGTAGTGTATTGTCTTTATGTCCGGCTATGCGATTCAGTTCGGATATTGAATAATTATTCGTCAATACTTTACTGAATGTAAATGTACCTGTATAGGTATTCCTAACAGAACAGAATAGAAACTAGATTTTTTAATTAATTACTTCCAAGAAGCATTATTTATTATTAAGTAAATGAAATAATATTAAATTTATAAATATATATATATAAAGAAACTAATGAAATATTGCATTCCCATTTTATGATAGCTCTACGGTCCTATGTTGTGGCAAATTAATTGATTATAGAATCATAATCCTCATGTTGAATTGAAATAATGGTTAAATTTGATAAGCGATCTTAAGTTATAATAGATCTCAAATGTTTGTTTTTAAATGTTTAGCTTGCTAAAACTACACTCATAAGAAGCAAGCTACTGTCAGTGGCAATGTTGGACAAGCTATGTACTTACAAAAAAGTAAGATATTCAGCTACTAAGAGATGGCGTTGATCACGATATCTCAAACTTGAAAACATAGGTACATTTTTCAGATGATCTCTATAACATAAGCCAACTATTTCTATCACTTGTATTTCTTTGTTTTATATTCTTTTATTTTGTATTTGCTAGGAGAATTTTTAAAAATTAATTTACATGGAATATAGATCTGTATTGCCGTTAGATATAGTTTTAGAATAAGTTTCATTTATAGTTTAACTTTTAGGTATTAAGTACAAAATCAAGTTTAAGTTCATATATTACTTGAATAGTGCAGGTTTTCCTTGGTAGATATTAGTTTCTTTAATATAATATTAGTTATAGTTATTATCTTTTTTATTGTAAAACTTTCTTTATCGCTCATTTTTATTTATTTTATAAGTATGTAATTAGTATTAAGTAAGTGCCTTTGTCATAGTTCCAATTTGCAATCTGCAGCTAATTTTTAAAAATATCTTTCTTATTTATTAATTAATTTAGGAAACGCCAGTTTTAGTCCGTCAGTTCAGTAGTTCGATTTTGCTTATTTGGCGCCTTATTTCTTTTCGTACATATTTATTTTTATAAGTATTTTTTAAATTCTGAACAAATTAGAGCCTATATTAAATGGCGCCTAGTGCGTCGACACCGTCCTTACTGCCCTGACAACGGCCCTAGAATGATTATTTCTTTTTCTTCCTCTACTTACCTACTATAGAGAAATAAAAAAATAAAATAAATAAATAAATATTTCATCACGCCTTTTACCCACTACTGGGTGTGGCACTCTGCCGGAGTAAATCTCGGTAAGTGATATATTTATGCGCGTGAAATGCGGTTACCAGCTGTCAAATCACGCCTCCAAAGATGTTAGTGATGGGGGAGTCACAGGGGTAATTTTAAATTGGTGACAATGTTTTGTCAGCTGTGGGGATCGAACCAGTAGTGGAATTGCGCCGTATAGAATTCTATAATAGAATTCAAGCGATAATTTTCAAATGGTCAAATTGGTATTAAATAATTTTGCAGCAGAAATGTAGTTTACATCATTTGTGCACTTTCTGATATAAAAAGTACCCCTTATTTTATGCTATATTAGGAAAAATCATAATTTTTACTTGACAGAGGACAGCGATTATTTTGTTCGAAATAGAATTCTACATGGCGCGATCCGGGGGCAGGGTTCATAGGATCCACAGGCCAACTTGATACGACTTAAAGAAATTATGTAATTATAATATTAATTTCCTGTTTTTGATGAAGTTTCACCCTGGTTACAAAAAAGCTAGGTTAAATAATTTATCATATCCATTAATAACACCTGACAGGATTACTCTCTGTGGAAATTTACTGCTAGTTGTCAATACAGCATATTTTTTACGACTTATTGTACACAATTTAAAGTAAAGTGTACTATTTCAATATAAGAAATATTGTACTGTTACGCCTGAAATATACCGGGTGGTGCTTGTTAACGGCGAACATAGATTTAAGATGAGAAATTAGTTTTATGCAATTTCATGCTCTCGTATTAATTTTACTGAAAAATCTATAACAAAGATGTTCAGAATTAAAAGATGTATACAAAACTTCTTTCTTCACTTTTTGTTATGTGTCTGGTTCAGCCGCAACTTTAAAAATAAAATTCAAACTTTTTACAAAATTGTAGCTATAGCTATGACTTTTGTTTTTCATCAATTATTGATAAACGTCAATGTTTGAAGGTTATAAACATCAATCTATTTTATAAATTAAATAAAATTTAACTACACAATTTTTATTCCAAAATAGTAAATGTTATGTTTTGTATAATTTTATTATATTTATAAAATAGGTTGACGTTTATAAATTGCAAACATAGACAGTTTAGTTATAAATAATTGATGAGAAACAAAAGACATGACTATTGCTACAATTTAAGAATTTGCAGCTAAACCATACACGTAATAAAAAATGTAGAAACAGTTTTGTATGCATCTTTTAATTCTGAACATCTTTGCATTCTTGAGTTTTTTTCTGGAAAATTAATAGGAGAGCAGGAAATTGCATAAAACTAATATCTGATCTTAAATCTCTATGTTCGCCCTTACCAAGCACCATTCTGGATATTTCAGACGTAACAGTACACTATTTCTCATATTGAAATAGTACACTTTACTTTAAATTACAATAAATCGTAAAAATATGCAGTAACTAATATCCCACGTTAAATCCCAATCCTTATCAAGCACCATCCTGTGTAGTAAAAGATAAATTATAGTAATAATAATGATTTGAAATTAAAAAATGTCCTACGTCAAATTTTAATTATTGCATTTTGCAATTTTTTCCAAATGTAACACTTGTCAAATAAGTGCAGTAATGTACGTTAGGAATGGATCTCTCAAGGCACACTCTAAGTATATCAAGATGCCTGACATAAAAGCTGAACTGTCATATACATACATCCCTTACATTTGTCGTCGCCAATCTGTATATTTTTATTTATTCTATGATACACAATCGTACCGATCACTCAAGCTTGTCTTTTTTAGACTCGGCGAGTTAAAAATATCGCTACACCTAAAAATACATAAACGAATAGTCAACAATTATTTTTTTTAGCAATCGATTGTTACAATCTTGTAGAAACCAGAATTATTTATGAATTCTAATTTAAATATTAAAGATGGACCATAAACATATTACATAAATTTATTGATTTGTAACCAGGTATATTTACAATAAAACGCCGATAATTTAGACTTAACTAACCGTGGTCCTCTGTAGCACATTTTTTTGTATTTTGAAGAATTTGTTTTCCAAATATTTAATGAATGAAAATTAGAGCAAGGGGCTAAATATAAAATTCAATAAATACTTTATTTGGATCAACCCTGTTTCCTAATTATCTGTGCTTGGCTTGGGTGTTCTTCAATTACCACGGATAATCAACTTTTTACACTCATGGCTGGTTTCATCAACAAAAGTTAAATTTAAAACTTGGATTAAATAAATAAAAGCAAATCAAAATTACATGTCAAATGAAATTATTAAAATTGCTGTCATACATTCGATGAAGATCTTTAAATAGAAGTTGGTTTCTACATTTGATCGATTGATTAGGTACAAAATTTGTAAAATGATTTAAATTCTTTTAATCAACGGCGAGCTAACGCTTGCTAGTTCCTATACCAAACATTTCCAAAAGGAGTAAAGAGTGGTGAATTAGATGGCCCAATTCAATATTATTCATTATATTAAATATGAACAGCAATGAGGGCATAGAGATTTTTTGCAAATAATTTTAATTCTTAAATAGATCATTATTCTTTAATTAAAATTATTTCAAAAAAATTACTATTTCCTTTTTTTCATATCTACTGACCCAAGCATTTTATTGAAAAAATAAGCATTTTTACTTTCATATACACAGTATAAGGAAGTATTGGAACCGTGAAAAAAATCGTTGACGAGATTTTGCGGAAATACGTGTTTTAAAATAAATAAATAAATATATCATCACGCCTTCTACCCATTACTGGGTGTGGCACTCTGCTGAAACAGATCTCGGTAAGTGATATATTTTGCGCGTGAATTGCGGTTACCAGTCGTCAAATCACGGCCCCCAAACATGTTAGTGGTGGAGGAGCCACAGGGATAGCTTTTTCAAATTATGAAAATTTATTTATTTATTTTTTTTAATACGTGTTTTGAAGTGTGCAATATCTCATGAACGAGATAAGATTTGTTTACGAAACTTGGTAATTATAAGTTTCATGAAAATACGAAGAGCTGATTTGATTTTGAATGAAATTGAAAAACCGGAAGAGGAAATTTAGGGGAGACTGGGTAAGGTTGTGCCAGGTTACGGTAGTGACAGTCGTCATAACAGCAAAACTATACGGAATGCGGAAAGGGTGCAAGGGGAGGGAGAAGCGGCATGCATGTTTAAACGCGTTCCTCAGGTTACGTCAGCCAGCGCGCGACGCTAACGTAAGCAGGAGTCTACATTGCTTTTTAACAGTCAAAAGTAAGTTTTTTTGTTTAATTTCTTTTAATATTTACTGTTATTTGTATACAGATAAATTATATCATATTTTTTTGTTATAAGTTGAATATTAGTAGTTAATTACGAGTGATTTAAATCGTGATTTAAATCAATTTGATTTAAATCTCTCAACCCTGGTTATAAACATTAGATGCAGTGCATTATTAATTGTAAGAATAGAAGTGATCGTAGATTTAAGTTCATTTGCTTTAATTATGAATGTTAACTTTTTATAGAAGACAGTTATGTTGTGTTATGTTACATATTTCTAACAATAGAAGTAATTATTATGTCTGTCACTACTGACCCCAACCACTGTCACAACCGTCCTTGGGGTGTGGTCGGTTGTGACACTTTCTCTTTTTTCTTTTAATTTGATGCTATAACTAATACAGCGTATTTAAGGACAACATTTTGGTATTTTTAAGTAGACAAAAGTACAAATTAAGATTTAAATTACTTTTCTCGCAGCTAACTAGTAAATTAACAAAATTATTGGCGATCAAACCAAAATTGTCACATCCGTACCCAGTCTCCCCTACTTGACACACAAAACAATAAATTCTATTTATTTCAAAAAAGGAATCAATTACGAAAAAAGTTTCAAATAAAAGATGTTAGCAAAAATATTTGGAATATAAAATGTTATTTTCAATTTTCCTGTATATGCGTCTAATTTTGAGAAAAAATTATTTATATATTTAATGATATATTCCAATAATTATAGTAGCAATAGAAACAAAAAAACATGAACGTGTTTAACATTTATGTCATATAATAATGGGCCTTTCAAGACTTTTTTTTGAAATTTTTATATATTAATCTACGTAATAAAATTATTAAAATTTTTATTTTTTTTTAACTTGTACGAGGATGGTCCGATAAGTATTTAGCCTACAAAAGAATAAAAAAATGTTGAAAAAGTGGCGATTTATTTTTCAACATAATCTCGTTTGAGTTCGATACACTTGATCCAGCGATGCTCCAACTTCTTTAACCCGTCTGAAAAATACGTTTTCTGGAGGTCTGTTAAGTAGACCTCCGTGGCGGCGATAACTGCCTCATTCGACTCAAATTTCTGCCCAGCGAGAGACTTTTTCAAATTTGGAAACAAAAAAAAAGTCGCACGGGGCCAAATCCGGAGAATACGGTGAATGGGGCAGCAGTTCGTAGCCTAATTCTATCAATTTGGCCGTGGCGACGGCGGAGGTGTGTGCCGGAGCATTGTCATGGTGAAAGAGCACTCTTTTCTTCACCAAATGGGGCCGTTTTTTCTGCAATCCGGCGTCAAATCGGCCCAATAATTCGGCATAGTAGAGCCCTGTGATCATTTTGCCCTTCTCCAGGTAGTCGATGTAGATCACACCTTTTGAATCCCAGAAAACGGTGGCCATCTCCTTTCCGGCCGATAGGACAGTCTTCGCCTTCTTTGGAGCACGTTCGCCGGGTGAAGTCCACTGTTTCGACTGTTCATTGGTCTCTGGTGTGTACCAGTGTACCCATGTTTCGTCGACGGTCACGAAACGACGCAGAAACTCCTTCGGATTGCGCCTAAACATCGTCAAACTCTGCTCTGAAGTAACCTCACGGATGCGCTTGTTGTCTGGAGTGAGCAAACGCGGCACCCATCGCGCCGACAGTTATCTCATGCTCAATAATTCATGCAGGATATGACCCACGCGGTCTTTTGAGATGCTTACTGTCTCAGCTATCTCACGCACCTTCAATCGGCGGTCTGCCAATACGAGATCGTGAATTTTTGTTACGTTATCCTCCGTGGTAGCTGTTTTCGGGGCACCTGGGCGTGGCTCATCAAAAACCGACGTGCGACCACGATGAAACTCGTTAAACCAATTTTTGACGGTCGCCATCGAAGGAGAAGAGTCCCCATACACAGCATCCAAGCGTTCTTTGATTTCGCTGCGCGATTTCCCTTCCAAAAACAAGAATCGAATCACCGACCGATATTGTTCTTTTTCCATTTTTCTCAAATCTGCGGACACGCTCGCTTCCACACGCGGCAAAATGAATACAGAGAAAAAGAAAATAATATTCGGAACGAAAATTTAAAAAGAAAAGGAGAAGATAATACAAAGAACATGAAAAAGAGAAAATAAAGTGAATATCAAACTGAAAAACTAAATTACATGTTTAATAATATTATATACCATTCATATATTCTAAATATTAAATATGCTGTGTATAAGAAAGTCGTGTGGTGACCACACCAGATTTTTTTTACTGGTTTTACTAATTTGACCACTTGTCGAATTCGACCAAAGTTGTAGCTCTTGTAGCTTCTGGGATTCCAATGTTGACCTTTGTACAGAAGACATTCTGTATGTGCGAGTATACTCGTACATATAATTGAAAGTAATTTTTTACAGTTTCATTTTTGTTTGCTTTTTTTTACTCTCTTTTTACTCATATTTATATTATATATTTAAATAATTTAATAATAGTAAAATATAATATATTGGTGGTTTCGTGGTATTGAGAACTCAGGTTCGATTCCCAAAGAAGACAATTTTCTCTACATTAAAAAAATTACCCCTGTGGTTGCTCCTCATCTAAATCTTTGTATTTAAATATTTAAATTTAAATAAAAATTAGTTTGTTGCTTTGTATCGTTAATAGAGCTGATACAGTGATTCCTACGTCCCTGATTATAAACTTTAACTTTAACGAAACAATCATTCTTTTGTCGTAGTTTTCCTTTTTATTTTATTTAAGCAAGTAAAATAAAAATGTTTCTTAATTGGAATAAAATACTGAAATCTGCTAAATGACCCGACAAACTATTAATGCTATTGTAGATAACATCTATGCGGGCCCTGATTTCTTAACTACGAGTAGTAACCGAACATCACACGCATAAAAATCACCTACTGAAATATGCTACAGCAGAGTGCTATACTTAGTAAATGGATAAAATGAATAATAGGTGTGTTTATGTTTATTTGCATTATAAGTATTTTGTATTAAACGTGAACAATAGTTTAAGAAAAATTTAATTAACACACTTACTATTCCTCCAAGTTGAATTCTAAAATAAATAAAATAAATATATCATCACGCCTTTTACCCATTACTGGGTGTGGGCACTCGGCCGAAACAGGTCTCGGTAAATGATATATTTATGCGCGTGATATGTGGTTACCAGCCGTCAAATCACGGCCCCCAAAGATGTTAGTGGTGGGCGAGCCACAAGGGTAATTTTTTAATTGATGAAAATGATTCGTCGGCTGTGGGGATCGAACCAGGGTTCTTAGGATCCACAGGCCGACTTGATAACACTGAGCCATTACCCCATATAACCTTTTAATATTTTATATTTATTGATAATGTTAATTGAATGAAGCAAATTTAGCATTATTAAATTCTAATTATATTAATTAAGAATCTGTCACATTTCATATTGAATTATAAGTTTATAATACTTTTCAATTAACAATAAATAATAATTAATTGTAGTCAGTGAATGAACGATGTGAGAGCACGTAAATATTATTTAAAAATCGAAATGGATTTCCGTATGCTTTTACTTTTCACTTTTTAATAAAGTCATTGTTATTTGTCTCAGATTCGGAATTCCGCTGTTATTATGTCGTTAATCTTATTTCTGCGAAAATAATGAGATGCGTTGAATTTGATTTGAATTTAATTATATGTGTACAGTAATAGATTCATTAGTGAAATGAGTTTTTATTAATTTGATGGTTCTGTCGAAATTCGTCAAAGTTAATCATAGAGGTACAACTTGAATATATCTACAGTCAGAATTCTACAAAAAAATTCCATTATTTTGCTTGGAATAATAAAGACCGGCCAAATGAACAAATAATATACGAAAAACGCATCACATGGTATCTATAATAAAAATACGGCGAGCATACGTGCTTTCTACTAAGGAAACATAATATTTGCCATACCCATGGTTATGAATTTGATATCGGAGCATTTATTTTAAAATGAAACATAAGTTGTCAAGTTAACATTTTGCACCCCGACTGGCAAAGCGAACGGACGTGTTACGTGATCGCCTTGTCTAGCAACGAAATAATTAAAAGTGAATTGTGGTGTGGTGTGCAATACCGAGTGAGTGATTAAAAATAACGTGATTCAATAATATTAAACCGAAGAACAAGTGATAAAAGAAATCACTGACAATGTCGGAAACTAGTGCTGGCGGAAGAGTAGTGCCATCCTTAACTAGTGTTACAACAATGACAACAACGTCAATAATAACAACCACGCAGCCAACAACAATGTTTACAATACCAATAACAACTCCAATGCCTGTGAAACATACGCACTTTAGTAATTATCGTGTGAACTATACTACGTCAAATAGCTCTGCAAATCTGACTCCTAACAATCTGGAAACAAATTCCAATAGAGACGAAATAACTAACATGTGGCAAACAGTCACATCCAAACAAACACCAAAAAGAGTACGCGAAGAGGAAAAATCTCAAATATCGCAACAAACCCCAAAACGAAACTGAGAGACAACCACAGTATACAACACACCAAATAGGTATGAACTATTCAATAATACCCAACACACTCAGGAACAACACTCAAGTAGTATCAAAACCGAACAAAAACCGCCACCAATCTTTATCCAAGACGTAACAAATTACCCGCTAATGATAGTAAGCATAGAAACTGCCCTGCAACAAAAAGAGTTCATTTGTAAAGCAATTGCAAATAAAGCAGTCAAAGTGAACACAGATAAGATTGATTCATACCGAAGACTAGTACACTTTCTTCAAAAAAATAATATTTGCTATCACACTTATCAACCCAAACAAGACAGAGCATACAGAGCCGTAATCAAGAACATCCATCATACAGTTCCAGCAGATGAAATAAAAAGTGCTCTTGAAGGCGAAGATTCGAAATACGCAATGTATCAAACATACGAAGCTGGAAGATAAAAGAACCGTTACCTATGTATTTCATAGATCAAGAACCAAATGAAAATAATAAGAAGATATTCGACTTAAAATACTTACTAGAGAGATTCCTCAATGCATCAGATGCCAGGATTACGGTCATACAAAATCATATTGCACCAGACCATACAACTGTGTAAAATGTGGCGAAAGCCACCCATCTGACAATTGTAGATTAAATAAAAACGACACCCCTACATGCGCTCTATGCTCTGGGCCCCACCCAGCTAATTACAAAGGATGCAGCATATATCGCGAACTATAGAACAAAAGAGGAAAACCAACTACTCAGAATCCAAACAAACCAAATTCTGAAAATTCAAAAAACAACCCCAAACCAACTCAGGAAATAAGAAATGATTTAAGCTATTCACAAGCAACTACCTGGCCACAACGTAACAATGCAACAAAAGAAACCACACAAGATAAAACCAATGACATCCTTTCACAATTACTCAATAAAATTGAAACCATGTTCACTCAGATGATGAATCAAAATAGCATGGTTTTAAATCTGCTATCTGCATTTATTAAAAATACCAGTAATGGACCAAACACTTAGAATAGCATTATGGAATGCAAATGGCCTGGCGCAACATCGCCAGGAAATTGAAACATTCCTCAAGGAACAAAAATTATATATTCTTTTAGTATCTGAAACCCATTTTACGGACAGAACCTATTTTAATATTTTTCAATACAAAACCTACCATACGAATCACCCTGATGGAACTGCCCACGGAGGAACTGCAGTAATTATAAAGGAAAAAATTAAACACTACGAAGTAATGCAGTACGACAAAGAATATCTACAAGCAACCAACGTTAAAATTAAAGATGCAAACGGGTCACTAGTAGATGCCGCAGTCTACTGTCCCCCGAGACACACAATTAAGAAAGAATAATTCGAAAGCTACTTCCTATCACTAGGCAATCGATTCATAGCAGGAGGCGACTTTAATGCGAAGCATCCACGATGGGGTTCTCGTCTAATTAATCAAAAGGGAAGAGAATTACAAAATACAATGATAGCCCACAACTACGACCACCTAAGCACAGGGGAACCCACTTATTGGCCAACGGACATCAAGAAAATCCCAGACCTGTTAGATTTCTTCGTAATTAAAGGTATTTCAGCAAACTATATCGACATTACTTCGTGCTTAGACCTCTCATCGGACCATTCTCCCATAATAACTACAATAAGTGCAACCATTATAGAAAAGAAAAGAAAACCATATCTCTGTAACAAGAAAACTAACTGGAGAAAATTCCAGGAAAAACTAAATGATATAACTAACATTAACATTGCACTAAAGACAGAAGACGATATGGACGAAGCAGTGGAACAAATAACCAAGAGCATACAAGAAGCAGCGTGGCACTCAACACCAATAATCAAAGAAAAAAATAATAATATTACAAATTACCCAAAATACATTAGAGAGAAAATAGCTGAGAAAAGACGCGCAAGACGCAAGTGGCAACTAAGCAGGCACCCGAGCAAAAAACAAGACTGAACAACTTATCCAAAGAATTAAAGAACGAACTGCATAAAATAAAAAACGAAACCATTCAAGAATATCTAAGTAACCTATCAGCCAGTCCACAAGACGACTACTCATTATGGAAGGCAACGAAAAAGTTGAAAAACCCAAAACAACATATTCCTCCAATACGCAAAGAAGACGGTACATGGGCAAGATCAGAGAAAGAAAAAGCTGATACTTTCGCAGACCACTTATCCAATGTATTTAAACCATTTACAGGAGAAAAAGAAGACGAAGACGAAGTTTTAGAATTCCTAGATACTCCATTGCAACTTTCCCTGCCCATCAAGCATATTTCCACTAAAGAAGTAAAAGAAGAAATCAAGCTATTGAACAACAAAAAAGCACCTGGTTACGATTTAATAACTGCAGAAATAATCAAAAATCTACCGAAAAAGGTATTAGTAGCGCTTACACAAATTTACAATGCAATCATAAGAATTCAGTATTTCCCAATACAGTGGAAAATTTCCCAAATCATTCCTATCCAAAAACCAGGTAAACCAGCACACGAGGTCACATCATATAGACCCATTTCCTTACTCCCTATTTCATCAAAACTTTTCGAAAAACTTTTATTAAAGCGATTAAAACCTGTACTGGACGACTATAATCTAATTTCGCAGCACCAGTTTGGATTTCGTCAGCAACATTCCACCGTAGAACAAATTCACAGGGTAGTAAATGAAATTGAAAAAAGCTTGGAGGAACGAAAAATATGTCCAGCTGCCTTCCTAGATGTGAGTCAAGCATTTGATCGTGTTGTAACAAGTCAAAGTCAGCACATTCTTAGTGAATACAATTAAGTAAAGTAGAGCATGTTGTAATGAGGTCAAGTATTCTAAATAATATTCTTTGACTTAAGTAGCTAACTATTTGCTGACTTAGTACTTTTGTAATTAGATATATAGTAGCGTTAGGTCAGTTATAACGATAGTCAGACACAGCCAGATGCAGTCACATAGTCAGATAGTCAATACGAGAGTTCAGTAGGAACTCGACAACACCAACTATGTAGTAAGTGTGAATAAATCTTTGTTATTTGTTGAACCAAATTGTAAGTACAAACTTATTTACAACAACCCTAGTACTTGTCCTTTCTCCGGTCTGACAAGAACCCATATAAATTATTTGTTAATTCTCCTTTAAATAAGGGAGGCTTACAGTGTCTGGCATGCTGGACTATTACATAAAATAAAGCTCAACCTCCCACATCAGTACTATCTACTCTTTAAATCATACCTAAACGAAAGATTCTTCATAGTAAACTACGAGAATACTGCCTTAAAACTATCAACCATAAATGCCGGAGTTCCACAAGGGAGTGTGTTGGGTCCCGTACTATATCAATTATTTACAGCGGACTTACCAAGTGATGACAACACGTTAACAGCAACATATGCTGATGACACAGCGATCCTATCCTCCCACGAAGACCCGAACGAAGCATCCAGACGTCTACAAACAGCATTAGACAATATGCAATCCTGGGCTCAAAAATGGAGAAAAAAAATCAATGAATCAAAATCCACACACATTGTTTTTACCTCTAGACATACTACTTGCCCAGAAGTTACCCTCAACAATCAAATACTGATAGAAAAAACTGAAATTACATATCTAGGGATGCATCTGGATAAACGACTAACCTGGAAAAAACACCTTAAAACAAAAAGAAAACAACTTGACATGAAAATTAAGAAAATGTACTGGCTTCTAGGTAGAAAATCAAAATTGTCATTAGAAAGTAAATTGCTACTATACAAAGCAACGTTAGTACCAATCTGGACGTATGGCATCCAACTATGGGGTTGTGCCAAAAAATCAAATATAGATTCCATCCAACGCTTCCAAAACAAAGCACTACGTATGATAGTCGATGCCCCATGGTATGTACGGAATGATACGCTCCATACAGACTTAAAAATTAAATATGTCCAAGAACAAATCACATTATTTGCCAAAAAATATGAAGATAAATTAAAGAACCATCCCAATGACCTGGCAATAAATCTGCTGAACAATGATCAAGAAGTCAGAAGACTCAACAGACGAAAACCCCTAGACCTAAGTATATAAAATGTATAATATATGAAATGTAATTAGCATTTACTAAAGGGAATCACCACTGGGTGAGAACCCCCACATGAGATTGTAACATATAACATTTACTGGTTGGCCTGAAAGGCCAGTTGTAGATTTATTAAATAAACAAAAAAAAAAAGTTAACATTTTAATTAATTGCTGTTGCATGGTTATACTTCATTCCCTGTATGAAAACTATTACGTCACATTTGGTATCCATGTGATTCAAGATTTTTAACTGAAATCGTTTACATTGGTATTGAATCGACATATGCTAAACTTTAAATGTCAGATTAAAATATTTATTACTTTATTTAATTAGTTTATAAATGAAACCAAATTCTGCATCATATATTAAATAAGAACCAAATATAAATTTATCTTAACCCACGAAATATAGAACCTACATTATATTGAAATATGTAATTTTGTAAAATAAAACTAAAAGGAATATACATTTATATATATATATATATATATATATATATATATATATATATATATATATATATATATATATATATATATACAATACACATGACCTCTTGTACTACAGTTAAATTAATTAAAGATCCTCGATTCTCTAACTCCAGCGGAAAATAATCATGAAGATGACAAACGTATTTCTGCATTCGATTACCCAAAATTTCTTTATCCATTTCTTATTTCTCAGTTTGTATTTATGTATCAACAATGTTAGAAACTTAGAAATGACGTGCGAAAAAATAACAAAATCCTGACCATAGATCTCTATTTTCATTTTATAAACAAATGTGAACAAAGTAAATATAAATTTTCGTATTAAACTCCATTCCCTGTATGAAAACGATTACGTCACATTCGGTATCCATGTGAGTCAAGATTTTGTACTTAAATCGTTTACATTGGTATTGGATTGACATTTTTAAAACATAACCTAAAATTTAAATGTCAGATTAAAATATTTATTATTGTATAAAATTTAATTTGTTTGTAAATGAAACCAAACACTGCATATATTAAATAATAACCAAATATAAATTTACCTTATCCCACGAAATATATTACCTACCTTATTGAAATATGTAATTTTGTAAAATAAAACTCAGAGAAATATACATTTTATATGTATTATTATTATATATAATTAAATAATATATGAAAATACAAAATACAATGCACATTATCTCTTGTACTATTAAATTAATTAAAAGTCCTCGATTATCTAACTCCAGCGCAAAATAATCATTGATTACAAACGCATTTCTGTATTTGATTACCCAAAATTTTATAAGCCATTTCTTATTTCTCAGTCTTTATTTATGTATCAAAAATGTCACAAACTTAGAAATGACAGGTGAGAAAATAACAAAAGCATGACCATAGGTCTCTATTTTTATTTTATAAACAAATGTGAACAAAGTAAATATAAATTTTCGTATTAGTAAGAACCGTCATACGTTTTTATTACAATAATTAATGTGATAGAACGTGAAAAAACATGAAACGTGTGTCTTTACGTATTAAGACATACGTTAATGCAATTCGCATAGGTACGAATATGATTAAAAAAAGATAGCTATATTTCATTGTTTTCATACAGGGAATGGAGTTTAGTAAGAACTATCATACGTTTTCATTAAAATAATAAATGTGATAGAAAGTGAAAAAACATTAAACTTGTGTCTTTATTTATTAAGACATACATTAATGTCATTCGCATAGGTACGAATAATATTATTAAAAAAATATAGCTATATTTCATTGTATCTATGATAATCTCGTCCACATATGACGTAATCGTTTTCATACAGGGAATGGAGTTTATAACGATTTGCTACCTGTAAATAATATGTGTAGATGAAGAAAATGAAAATATTTCATTTGTTTTAAATCGAACATTGGAGAAATAGAATGACCTGCTAGGTTTCTCGATTTAGCACCACTTTTTTTTTATTGAGGATTTATAAAAACAAACTATACACTGGCAACATTCGTAATTTAAGAGAATTAAAAACTCAAAACGTGTCTGGAAATATTACAGCTGCCTACATGTCTAATACTATAAATATATATATATATATATATATATATATATATATATATATATATATATATATATATATATATATATATATATATATATATATATATTCGACTAGGGCATTGTTTGACAGTGAATGATAGGATTTTTCAAAATTTATTATAATTATTGCTTATTTGTATTTCTTATAATCGTACAATACAATAATTCAATCCAGTGGTTCCCAAACTACACCCGTCTCATTAATTATAAAGATATTTCTATTTCATACTGTATCGTATTTCCATATTTACAGTAATGATTTCAGTCCGCGAAGTGTTACAGTGTTAAATATCGTTATGAAATATTACGGCACTGTTATCGTGAGATTGCTTGGTAACAAACAGTTTTTATTTCAGTAGTAGTTTAAAAATGTCAAATATATATCAATCATTATAAAAGTTTATTAAATAATTATACATCGCGAGTGCGTATTTGATTCTTTAGATATCGATTATTCAAACGTAATTAAACCGGAAGCGCGATTATTAAGACGATTGATTGTTTGACTATTCTTATTAATAATACGCACAATAATAAAACACATATAACTTTATTAGCAACAAACTTAATAGAGTAATTAGTAATAAAACAGAATATAAGCTAAAGCGTAAACTACGATAAAATACTAATAGTATATTCCGAAAATGAACCACGGTTACGGTTAGAATGACGTCATAACGGAACACTTTCACGATGACAGTTGTTACTTGACAGATGAGTTTCGAAATGTGAAATTTATTTAATATGGAAAAATGTTTATATTATAAAAATATTGTATTCTGCATCACACCTGTTTTAACTTAAATATAGGGATAAAAAAATAACACAAAGAAAAAAGTAAATACGAGCTTCAGAACAAATAATAAATTCATCTAATATGAATATACTCGTATACTGTTAAATAATAAAAATACATTTTGTATCACATGTTTATTTATCAGTCATCATAAAAATATAGTTTTATAAGACAAAAATCCACAAACACAGCAAAACCGCCAAACACTTTTCAAACTTGTCAACAACAGCTCGAGCACGGTTAGTTTGGTTATTAAAAACTAACCACAATTTTCAAAAACCGTGTTCCGTAATGAAACCGGTTACTGAAAAAACTAACCGGTTTATTTTCGGAATACACTATAAATATCCGCGCGAAAAGTGGGAACGGATGCGTTCTGGTCACATCTTGACCAGCCGAGGTGGCGAACGTGACATCACTGCCGATGCCGCTCAAAAACGGACGCTATGTTTTTGAGCAGGGTGAAGAGTGGTATTTTCGAGGGTGCAACGATGGCTGACGACTGCAGATAACCACAAATATTCGTTGTCACGACAAGATTCTTCTTCAGATTCTTATCGCACAAAACTGGGAAGCAAACCAACAGAATATCTATAGTCAACTCAAAACCACTTTGTTACATAAGGTACTGAAATTCAAAAACAAATGTAACTACGCATTACACTTTCTCATTAAAGTTAGGTATTACAAGGATTCACATATGAAAAAAATATATTGCAATTTTGAACACTATCACTTTGAAAGTTACACTTTTCGTAGCTCTAACTAATTCGTTGTAATGTAATGTAAATGAACTGCATCATCAATTAAAACATCTTCATCTTCTATTTTCACTTTCTACACACTCATATACTGTAAAGACTTTATTGTAGATAATTAACAACTAACATTCTCTATTTGCGTTCAAATTTTTTTCCTGTAAACAATTCAATTCATGGCAACGCATGAAATAATCTCACACGCAGCGACTAGATAACAGTAAGCGATTATTGACATTTGAAGCTTCTGACTTCATTTATAAAAATTTAACACTCAAATTCGGTAAGTTTATTAGGGCAAAATTGAATAAACAGTTGTACTACACTCGCGGTTTAATTGTATGTTTAACTCGCTGTATTAAGACGCGACCGAACTTAAACTTACCGCTCATTAAATATATATTTAAACCGCTTGTATAATAAATAACTATAATAAACATTTTGAAAAATTATTTTAGTTTTCATCTTCAATATTTGGTTTAAAAAATAAAATAAACTGTTTTTCTATTGCTATGAACAGTTTTAGATTGAAATAATCTATGTAGATAGCCGAAATTTTCTTATTTGATATAATAAATGAATTTTCAAAGAATAAGTAAACTTTATTTGCTGTTTATTTGAAATTTAGTCAAGACGCAAATTTGGCCTTTATTTTTTTTTATAAATGGTTATATTATAAATGATATCTGCATTATATACTAGAGGTCGGCAAAAATATTCGAAATCCGAATCCGATCCGATTCGATCCGAAATCGGATTCGGATCAAATCGGATCGGAGCTCTCTCGGATCGGATTCGGATTGAATCCGATCCGAAAGTCGGATATAATATCCGATCCGAAAGTCAGATAAAAGATCCGAACCGAAAGTCGGATAAAAGATCCGATCCGAAAGTCGAATAAAATGTCCGATCCGAAAGTCGGATAAAAGATCCGATCCGAAAGTCGGATAAAATATCCGATCCGAAAGTCGGATAAAATATCCGATCCGAAAGTCGGATAAAATATACAAGCCGAAAGTAGGATAAAACATCCGGTCCGAAATTTATATACATAACATTTAGGTATCCACTCTTAGTAAAAACATAAATTCCAATTCCTCTCTAAAGAAATATAACGCTACGTTATATTTATAAACATTTATGTTCTGTGATAAAAATGATTAAATAACGTTACAACAAAATATGTCTCTTTAGTTTTTTATAACAAAATTATTTATTAAATTTCATCTGTAACTGTTATTTTTTTTTCAAATATGCAACGTTAAAATTGCTTTAGTATAAATAGGAAAAACTGTACTGACGTCTGGTATAAACACAGTTATTAATTAGTATTTTACTAGCGGTCAGCCTGGCTTCGCCAGGCCTTCGCGCTATGCTCCGCGGACACTGAAATAGGATTCACTTCTGTAAGATAATTGACACTATATAAATAAAATTATTTCCGAAGTAAAAGTTTTCAATTCTACACGTCTGTCCTTTAAAATACATTTAATTGATACCAAGCACGATAGGCTACGAAGCTGTGGCACTACAAAATTGACAATAAAAAAAATCCAATTCAGCACACGAACTCTTTAAACGACCTTTCATTTGATACCAAACACGATATGTCTGCACGCAAGACCTTCAATAGATCTTTCATTTGATACCAAACATGATAGGTTTTTATGCACTTTTACTAAAACAATTGCCGATCGAATAATATTCAATTTTGTACGCGAGCCCTTCAAAAGACCTTTTATTTGATACCAAACACGATAGGTTTTTATGTACTTTTACTAAAACAATTGCCGATCTAATATTATTCAATTTTGTACGCGAGGCCCTTCAAAAGACCTTTTATTTGATACCAAACACGATAGGTTTTGATGTATTTTTACTAAAACAATTTCCGATCGAATAATATTAAATTTTGTATGCGAGCCCTTCAAAAGACCTTTCATTTGATACCAAACACGATAGGTTTTGATGCATTTTTAGTAAAACAATTTCCGATTGAATAATATTCAATTTTGTATGCGAGCCCTTCAACAGACCTTTCATTTGATACCAAACATGATAGGTTTTTATGCACTTTTACTAAAACAATTGCCGATCGAATAATATTTAATTTTATACGCGAGCCCTTCAATAGACCTTTCATATGATACCAAACAAGATAGGTTTTGACGCATTTTTACTAAAACAATTGCCGATCGAATAATATTCAATTTTCTACGCGAGCCCTTCAATAGACCTTTCATTTGATACCAAACACGATAGGTTTTGATGCATTTTTACTAAAACAATTGCCGATCGAATAATATTTAATTTTCTACGCGAGCCCTTCAATAGACTTTTCTTTTGATACCAAACACGATAGGTTTTGATGCATTTTTACTAAAACAATTGCTGATCGAATAATATTTAATTTTCTACGCGAGCCCTTCAATAGACCTTTCATTTGATACCAAACACGATAGGTTTTGATGCATTTTAACTAAAACAATTGCCGATCGAATAATATTTAATTTTCTACGCGAGGCCTTCAATAGACCTTTCATTTGATACCAAACACGATAGGTTTTGATGCATTTTAACTAAAACAATTGCCGATCGAATAATATTTAATTTTCTACGCGAGTCCTTCTATAGATCTTTCATTTGATACCAAACACGATAGGTTTTGAAGCACTTCCACTAAAACATTTGCTGATTGAAAAAAATCTTAATTCTACATGCGTGACCTTCAAAACTTTTCTATTATACCAAATACGATAAGTTTTGAAAAACTTTCAATAAAATAAATATCGATAATAAATTTAAATAAATAATAATAAACAATATTTGCTTAGTTTCACTATATATTTTTACCGAGGACAATTTTGGTTTGGTTTACCTGTATTCTTTATATAACTTGTCAATTTGACGTTTAAACCAACTTCACAGTGAACTGTCAAAAATTTACTTTTTAAATATACATATTTGAAATTTGTAATTATAATAAAAACGTCCCCTCATTTGCCCAATATGTGTAAAATATTTCAAAACTACTCAGAGAAATTTCATATTTAAGTAATTTATAATTAAAAATGCGACATGTCCACTGACAAACGTCAAAGTGACGTTTGATCTTCTTCTTAAAAATTTCAAAGCCTCCACACTCTTAGTTGATTTTGCCCCAAAAACGCAGGTTTTTTCAAGTTTTCTCGCACATCATGCGTAATAAAATTATGAATTTATAAAAAGGTCACATTTCAAGTTGGCCTCTATCAAATAAAAAAAGTTTCAAATTAATCGGACAAACCGTCTAGGCTGTAGAGGTGAGCAATTGACCGTGATGAATCTATACTCATATACCTCTTACTCTTTTAGTATATGGACTAGCGGTTGGTATAAACACAGTTATTAATTAGTATTTTACTAGCGGTCAGCCTGGCTTCGCCAGGCCTTCACGCTACGCTCCGCGAACACTGAAATAGGATTCACTTCTGCAAGACAATTGACACTATATAAATCAAATTATTTCCGAAGTAAAAGTTCTCAATTTTGCATGTCTGTCCTTTAAAATACATTTCATTGATATCAAGCACGATAGATTACGAAGCTCTGGCACTACAAAATTGACAATAAAAAAAAGTCCATTTCAGCACACGAACTCTTTAAGCGACCTTTCATTTGATACCAAACACGATAGGTTTTGATGCGTTTTTACTAAAACAATTGCCGATCGAATAATATTTAATTTTCTACGCGAGCCCTTCAATAGACTTTTCTTTTGATACCAAACACGATAGGTTTTGATGCATTTTTACTAAAACAATTGCTGATCGAATAATATTTAATTTTCTACGCGAGCCCTTCAATAGACCTTTCATTTGATACCAAACACGATAGGTTTTGATGCATTTTAACTAAAACAATTGCCGATCGAATAATATTTAATTTTCTACGCGAGGCCTTCAATAGACCTTTCATTTGATACCAAACACGATAGGTTTTGATGCATTTTAACTAAAACAATTGCCGATCGAATAATATTTAATTTTCTACGCGAGTCCTTCTATAGATCTTTCATTTGATACCAAACACGATAGGTTTTGAAGCACTTCCACTAAAACATTTGCTGATTGAAAAAAATCTTAATTCTACATGCGTGACCTTCAAAACTTTTCTATTATACCAAATACGATAAGTTTTGAAAAACTTTCAATAAAATAAATATCGATAATAAATTTAAATAAATAATAATAAACAATATTTGCTTAGTTTCACTATATATTTTTACCGAGGACAATTTTGGTTTGGTTTACCTGTATTCTTTATATAACTTGTCAATTTGACGTTTAAACCAACTTCACAGTGAACTGTCAAAAATTTACTTTTTAAATATACATATTTGAAATTTGTAATTATAATAAAAACGTCCCCTCATTTGCCCAATATGTGTAAAATATTTCAAAACTACTCAGAGAAATTTCATATTTAAGTAATTTATAATTAAAAATGCGACATGTCCACTGACAAAAGTCAAAGTGACGTTTGATCTTCTTCTTAAAAATTTCAAAGCCTCCACACTCTTAGTTGATTTTGCCCCAAAAACGCAGGTTTTTTCAAGTTTTCTCGCACATCATGCGTAATAAAATTATGAATTTATAAAAAGGTCACATTTCAAGTTGGCCTCTATCAAATAAAAAAAGTTTCAAATTAATCGGACAAACCGTCTAGGCTGTAGAGGTGAGCAATTGACCGTGATGAATCTATACTCATATACCTCTTACTCTTTTAGTATATGGACTAGCGGTTGGTATAAACACAGTTATTAATTAGTATTTTACTAGCGGTCAGCCTGGCTTCGCCAGGCCTTCACGCTACGCTCCGCGAACACTGAAATAGGATTCACTTCTGCAAGACAATTGACACTATATAAATCAAATTATTTCCGAAGTAAAAGTTCTCAATTTTGCATGTCTGTCCTTTAAAATACATTTCATTGATATCAAGCACGATAGATTACGAAGCTCTGGCACTACAAAATTGACAATAAAAAAAAGTCCATTTCAGCACACGAACTCTTTAAGCGACCTTTCATTTGATACCAAACACGATAGGTTTTGATGCGTTTTTACTAAAACAATTGCCGATCGAATAATATTTAATTTTCTACGCAAGCCCTTCAATAGACCTATCATTTGATGCCAAACACGATAGGTTTTGATGCATTTTTGCTAAAACAATTGCCGATCGAATAATATTTAATTTTCTATGCGAGCCCTTCAATAGACCTTTCATTTGATACCAAACACGATTGGTTTTGATGCATTTTTACTAAAACAATTGCCGATCGAATAATATTTAATTTTCTACGCGAGCCCTTCAATAGACCTTTCATTTGATACCAAACACGATAGGTTTTGATGCATTTTTACTAAAACAATTGCCGATCGAATAATATTTAATTTTCTACGCGAGCCCTTCAATAGACCTTTCATTCGATACCAAACACGATAGGTTTTGATGCATTTTTACTAAAACAATTGCCGATCGAATAATATTTAATTTTCTATGCGAGCCCTTCAATAGACCTTTCATTTGATACCAAACACGATAGGTTTTGATGCATTTTTACTAAAACAATTGCCGATCGAATAATATTTAATTTTCTATGTGAGCCCTTCAATAGACCTTTCATTTGATACCAAACACGATAGGTTTTGATGCATTTTTACTAAAACAATTGCTGATCGAATAATATTTAATTTTGTACGTGAGCCCTTTAAAAGAACTTTCATTTGATACCAAACACGATAGGTTTTGATGCACTCTTACTAAAACAATTGCCGATCGGATAATATTTAATTTTGTACGCGAGCCCTTCAAAAGATCTTTCATTTGATACCAAACAAGATAGGTTTTGATGCACTTTTACTAAAACAATTTCCGATCGAATAATATTTAATTTTGTACGCGAGCCCTTCAAAAGACCTTTCGTTTGATACCAAACACGACATGTTTTGAAGCACTTTAACTAAAACAATTCCGATCGAAAAAATTCGAATTCTGCGTGCGAGCCCTACAAAGGACCTTTTATTTGATACCAAACACGATAGGTTTTGAAGCACTTTCACTAAAACAATTACTGATTGAAAAAATTTCTACTTGCGTGATTTTCAAAACTTTCGTATTATACCATATACGATAAATTTTAATTTTTGATAATAAATTTAAATAAATAATAATAAAATTGTATTTAATGTACATTGCCGTGAACCATATTTGCTTAGTTTTACTATATATTTTTACCAAGGACAATTTTGTTTTGGTTTACCTGTATACTTTATATAACTTGTCAATTTGACGTTTAAAGCAACTTCAGAGTGAACTGTCAAAAATTTACTTTTTAAATATACATATTTGAAATGTGTAATTATAATAAAAACGTCCCCTCATTTCCCCAATATGTGTAAAATATTTCAAAACTACTCACAGATATTTCATATTTACGTAATTTATAATTAAAAATGCGACATGTCCACTGACAAATGTCAATTCTCAAATCTATGAATTTCAAAACCTGGATCTTGTATATGAGATGAAATATTGTTCCTAAATTATAGATTTGTCAAATTGAAGTTTTGTGTTAAAAAACTTTTATATAAACATGAAATCAATTGAAAACAGTTCAAAACATATATCCTCAATCCTATAATATATTAATATATTTACAAAATTGCTCTAACTTGTCTCGAAATTAATATAATTGTGTTAAAAAGTTTCATGCGTAACGTCAATGAATTTTTCTGCTTACGGTCAAATCGTCCGTAGATGTTCTTCTTAATCAATGCAAAGCCACCACAATCTTAGTTAAAAATGCGTGTTTTTTCAAGTTTTCTCGCACATCATGTGCACAAAAAATCTAAGACTAACAAAAGGCACCCCCCATGATTGACCTCTATCAAATAAAAAAAGTTTCAAATTAATCGGACAAACCGTCTAGGCTGTAGAGATGAGCAATTGAGCGTGATGAATCCAAACAAACATATATACCTCTTACTCTAATAGTAGTTGGACTAGCGGTCAGCCTGGCTTCGCCAGGCCTTCACGCTACGCTCCGCGAACACTGAAATAGGATTCACTTCTGCAAGACAATTGACACCATATAAATCAAATTATTTCCGAAGTAAAAGTTCTCAATTTTGCATGTCTGTCCTTTAAAATACATTTAATTGATACGAACTCTTTAAGCGACCTTTCATTTGATACCAAACACGATAGGTTTTGATGCATTTTTACTAAAACAATTGCCGATCGAATAATATTTAATTTTCTACGCGAGCCCTTGAATAGACCTTTCATTTGATACCAAACACGATAGGTTTTGATGCATTTTTACTAAAACAATTGCCGATCGAATAATATTTAATTTTCTACGCGAGCCCTTGAATAGACCTTTCATTTGATACCAAACACGATAGGTTTTGATGCATTTTTACTAAAACAATTGCCGATCGAATAATATTTAATTTTCTACGCGAGCCCTTCAATAAACCTTTCATTTGATACCAAACACGATCGGTTTTGATGCATTTTTACTACAACAATTGCCGATCGAATAATATTTAATTTTCTACGCGAGCCCTTCAATAGACCTTTCATTTGATACCAAACACGATAGGTTTTGATGCATTTTTACTAAAACAATTGCCGATCGAATAATATTTAATTTTCTACGCGAGCCCTTGAATAGACCTTTCATTTGATACCAAACACGATAGGTTTTGATGCATTTTTACTAAAACAATTGCCGATCGAATAATATTTAATTTTCTACCCGAGCCCTTCAATAGACCTTTCATTTGATACCAAACACGATAGGTTTTGATTTATTTTTACTAAAACAATTGCCGATCGAATAATATTTAATTTTCTACCCGAGCCCTTCAATAGACCTTTTATTTGATACCAAACACGACAGGTTTTGAAGCACTTTCACTAAAACTATTACTGATTGAAAAAATCTCATTTCTACATGCGTGACCTTCAAAACTTTTGTATTATACCATGTACGATAAATTTATAATTTTGATGATAAATTAAAAAAATAATAATAAAATTGTATTTAATGTACATTGCCGTGAACAATATTTGCTTAGTTTTACTATATATTTTTACCGAGGACAATTTTGGTTTGGTTTACCTGTATACTTTATAAAATTTGTCAATTTGACGTTTAAACCAACTTCATAGTGAACTGTTAAATATTTACGTTTTAAATACACATATTTGATATGTGTAACTATAGTAAAAACGTCCCACTTATTTCCCCAATATGTGTAAAATATTTCAAAACTACTCATAGAAATTTTATATTTAAGTAATTTTTAATTAAAAATGCGACATGTCCACTGACAAATGTCAAATCGATCGTAGACGTTCTTCTTAAAAAAACCAAAGCCACGTCACTCTTTGTTGATTTTGCCCCAAAAACACAGGTTTTGTCAAGTTTTCTCGCACATCATGTGCACGAAAAATTTAAGACTAACAAAAGGCACCCCCCATGATTGACCTCTATCAAATAAAAAAAGTTTCAAATTAATCAGATAAACCGTCTAGGCTGTAGAGGTGAGCAATTGACCGTGATGAATCCTCACAAATATACCTACCTCTTACGCTTTTAGTATATGGAAAAAAAAACCAAAGCCACCTCACTCTTAGTTGATTTTGCCCCAAAAACGCAGGTTTTTTCAAGTTTTCTCGCACATCATGTGCACGAAAAATCTAAGACTAACAAAAGGCATCCCCCATGATTGACCTCTATCAAATAAAAAAAGTTTCAAATTAATCGGACAAACCGTCTAGGCTGTAGAGGTGAGCAATTGACCGTGATGAATCCAAACAAACATACTCATATACCTCTACGGCTTTTAGTATTAGGACTAGCGGTCAGCCTGGCTTCGCCAGGCCTTCACGCTAAGCTCCGCGGACACTGAATTAGGATTCACTTGTGTAAGACAAGTGACACTACAAAAAACAAATTATTTCCGAAGTAAAAGTTTTCAATTCTGCACGTCTATTTTTTAAAATACATTTAATTGATACCAAGCATGATAGGTTACGAAACTGTGGCACAAGAAAATTGACAATAAAAAAAAATCCAATTTAGCACACGAACTCTTTAAGCGACCTTTCATTTGATACCAAACACGATTGGGTTTGAAGCACTTTAACTAAAACAATTGCCGATCGAAAAAATTCGAATTCTGTATGCGAGCCCTTCAAAGGACCTTTTATTTGATACCAAACACGATAGGTTTTGAAGCACTTTCACTAAAGCAATTACTGATTGAAAAAATCTCATTTCTACATGCGTGACCTTCAAAACTTTGGTATTATACCATATACGATAAATTTTGATAATAAATTTAAATAAATAATAATAAAATTGTATTTAATGTACATTGCCGTGAATAATATTTGCGTAGTTTTACTATATATTTTTACCGAGGACAATTTTGGTTTGGTTTACCTGTATACTTTATATAACTTGTCAATTTGACGTTTAAACCAACTTCATAGTGAACTGTTAAAAATTTACTTTTTAAATACACATATTTGAAATGTGTAATTATAATAAAAACGTCCCCTCATTTCCCCAATATGCCTAAAATATTTCAAAACTACTCACAGTAATTTCTTATTAAAGTAATTTATAATTAAAAATGCGACATGTCCACTGACAAATGTCAATTCTCAAATCTATGAATTTCAAAACCTGGATCTCGTATATGAGAGGTAATATTGTTCCTAAATTATAGATTTGTCAATTTGAAGTTTTCTGTTAAAAAACTTTTATACAAACATGAAATTAATTGAAAACAGATCAAAACATATATCCTCAATCATATAATACCTTAATATATTTACAAAATTGCTCTAACTTGTCTCGAAATTTATATAATTGTGTTAAAAAGTTTCATACGTAATGTCAATGAATTTTTCTGCTTACGGTCAAATCGTCCGTAGATGTTCTTCTTAAAAAAACCAAAGCCACCATAATCTTAGTTAAAAGTGCGTGTTTTTTCAAAATTTCTCGCACATCATGCGTAATAAAATTATGAATTTATAAAAAGGTCACATTTCAAGTTGGCCTCTATCAAATAAAAAAAGTTTCAAATTAATCGGACAAACCGTCTAGGCTGTAGAGGTGAGCAATTGACGTGATGAATCCCCACAAATATATATACCTCTTACTCTAATAGTAGTTGGACTAGCGGTCAGCCTGGCTTCGCCAGGCCTTCACGCTAGGCTCCGCGAACACTGAAATAGGATTCACTTCTGCAAGACAATTGACACTATATAAATCAAATTATTTCCGAAGTAAAAGTTCTCAATTTTGCATGTCTGTCCTTTGAAATACATTTAATTGATCCAAGCACGATAGGTTACGAAGCTCTGGCACTACAAAATTGACAATAAAAAAAAGGCTCATTCAGCACACGAACTCTTTAAGCGACCTTTCATTCGATACCAAACACGATAGGTTTTGATACATTTTTACTAAAACAACTACCGATCGAATAATATTTAGTTTTCTACGCGAGCTCTTCAATAGGCCTTTCATTTGATACCAAACACGATAGGTTTTGATACATTTTTACTAAAACAATTGCCGATCGAATAATATTTAACTTTCTACGCGAGCCCTTCAATAGACCTTTCATTTGATACCAAACACGTTAGGTTTTGATGCAATCTTACTAAAACAATTGCCGATCGGATAATATTTAATTTTGTGCGCGAGCCCTTTAAAAGACCTTTCATTTGATACCAAACACGATAAGTTTTGATGTACTCTTACTAAAACAATTGCCGATCGAATAATATTTAATTTTGCATGCGAGCCCTTCAAATGACCTTTTATTTGATACCAAACACGATATGTTTTGAAGCACTATAACTAAAACAATTGCCGATCGAAAAAATTCGAATACTGTATGAGAGCCCTTCAAAGGACCTTTTATTTGATACCAAACACGATAGGTTTTGAAGCACTTTCACTAAAATAATTACTGATTGAAAAAATCTCATTTCTACATGCGTGACCTTCAAAACTTTGATATTATACCATATACGATAAATTTTGAATTTTGATAATAAATTTAAATAAATAATAATAAAATTGTATTTAATGTAGATTGCCATGAACAATATTTGCTTAGTTTCACTATATATTTTTACCGAGGACAATTTTGTTTTGGTTTACCTGTATACTTTATATAACTTGTCAATTTGACGTTTAAACCAACTTCACAGTGAACTGTCAAAAATTTACTTTTTAAATATACATATTTGAAATTTGTAATTATAATAAAAACGTCCCCTCATTTCCCCAATATGTGTAAAATATTTCAAAACTACTCACAGATATTTCATATTTACGTAATTTATAATTAAAAATGCGACATGTCCACTGACAAATGTCAATTCTCAAATCTATGAATTTCAAAACCTGGATCTTGTATATGAGATGAAATATTGTTCCTAAATTATAGATTTGTCAAATTGAAGTTTTGTGTTAAAAAACTTTTATATAAACATGAAATCAATTGAAAACAGTTCAAAACATATATCCTCAATCCTATAATATATTAATATATTTACAAAATTGCTCTAACTTGTCTCGAAATTAATATAATTGTGTTAAAAAGTTTCATGCGTAACGTCAATGAATTTTTCTGCTTACGGTCAAATCGTCCGTAGATGTTCTTCTTAATCAATGCAAAGCCACCACAATCTTAGTTAAAAATGCGTGTTTTTTCAAGTTTTCTCGCACATCATGTGCACAAAAAATCTAAGACTAACAAAAGGCACCCCCCATGATTGACCTCTATCAAATAAAAAAAGTTTCAAATTAATCGGACAAACCGTCTAGGCTGTAGAGATGAGCAATTGAGCGTGATGAATCCAAACAAACATATATACCTCTTACTCTAATAGTAGTTGGACTAGCGGTCAGCCTGGCTTCGCCAGGCCTTCACGCTAGGCTCCGCGAACACTGAAATAGGATTCACTTCTGCAAGACAATTGACACCATATAAATCAAATTATTTCCGAAGTAAAAGTTCTCAATTTTGCATGTCTGTCCTTTAAAATACATTTAATTGATACGAACTCTTTAAGCGACCTTTCATTTGATACCAAACACGATAGGTTTTGATGCATTTTTACTAAAACAATTGCCGATCGAATAATATTTAATTTTCTACGCGAGCCCTTGAATAGACCTTTCATTTGATACCAAACACGATAGGTTTTGATGCATTTTTACTAAAACAATTGCCGATCGAATAATATTTAATTTTCTACGCGAGCCCTTGAATAGACCTTTCATTTGATACCAAACACGATAGGTTTTGATGCATTTTTACTAAAACAATTGCCGATCGAATAATATTTAATTTTCTACGCGAGCCCTTCAATAAACCTTTCATTTGATACCAAACACGATCGGTTTTGATGCATTTTTACTACAACAATTGCCGATCGAATAATATTTAATTTTCTACGCGAGCCCTTCAATAGACCTTTCATTTGATACCAAACACGATAGGTTTTGATGCATTTTTACTAAAACAATTGCCGATCGAATAATATTTAATTTTCTACGCGAGCCCTTGAATAGACCTTTCATTTGATACCAAACACGATAGGTTTTGATGCATTTTTACTAAAACAATTGCCGATCGAATAATATTTAATTTTCTACCCGAGCCATTCAATAGACCTTTCATTTGATACCAAACACGATAGGTTTTGATTTATTTTTACTAAAACAATTGCCGATCGAATAATATTTAATTTTCTACCCGAGCCCTTCAATAGACCTTTTATTTGATACCAAACACGACAGGTTTTGAAGCACTTTCACTAAAACTATTACTGATTGAAAAAATCTCATTTCTACATGCGTGACCTTCAAAACTTTTGTATTATACCATGTACGATAAATTTATAATTTTGATGATAAATTAAAAAAATAATAATAAAATTGTATTTAATGTACATTGCCGTGAACAATATTTGCTTAGTTTTACTATATATTTTTACCGAGGACAATTTTGGTTTGGTTTACCTGTATACTTTATAAAATTTGTCAATTTGACGTTTAAACCAACTTCATAGTGAACTGTTAAATATTTACGTTTTAAATACACATATTTGATATGTGTAACTATAGTAAAAACGTCCCACTTATTTCCCCAATATGTGTAAAATATTTCAAAACTACTCATAGAAATTTTATATTTAAGTAATTTTTAATTAAAAATGCGACATGTCCACTGACAAATGTCAAATCGATCGTAGACGTTCTTCTTAAAAAAACCAAAGCCACGTCACTCTTTGTTGATTTTGCCCCAAAAACACAGGTTTTGTCAAGTTTTCTCGCACATCATGTGCACGAAAAATTTAAGACTAACAAAAGGCACCCCCCATGATTGACCTCTATCAAATAAAAAAAGTTTCAAATTAATCAGATAAACCGTCTAGGCTGTAGAGGTGAGCAATTGACCGTGATGAATCCTCACAAATATACCTACCTCTTACGCTTTTAGTATATGGAAAAAAAAACCAAAGCCACCTCACTCTTAGTTGATTTTGCCCCAAAAACGCAGGTTTTTTCAAGTTTTCTCGCACATCATGTGCACGAAAAATCTAAGACTAACAAAAGGCATCCCCCATGATTGACCTCTATCAAATAAAAAAAGTTTCAAATTAATCGGACAAACCGTCTAGGCTGTAGAGGTGAGCAATTGACCGTGATGAATCCAAACAAACATACTCATATACCTCTACGGCTTTTAGTATTAGGACTAGCGGTCAGCCTGGCTTCGCCAGGCCTTCACGCTAAGCTCCGCGGACACTGAAATAGGATTCACTTGTGTAAGACAAGTGACACTACAAAAAACAAATTATTTCCGAAGTAAAAGTTTTCAATTCTGCACGTCTATTTTTTAAAATACATTTAATTGATACCAAGCATGATAGGTTACGAAACTGTGGCACAAGAAAATTGACAATAAAAAAAAATCCAATTTAGCACACGAACTCTTTAAGCGACCTTTCATTTGATACCAAACACGATTGGGTTTGAAGCACTTTAACTAAAACAATTGCCGATCGAAAAAATTCGAATTCTGTATGCGAGCCCTTCAAAGGACCTTTTATTTGATACCAAACACGATAGGTTTTGAAGCACTTTCACTAAAGCAATTACTGATTGAAAAAATCTCATTTCTACATGCGTGACCTTCAAAACTTTGGTATTATACCATATACGATAAATTTTGATAATAAATTTAAATAAATAATAATAAAATTGTATTTAATGTACATTGCCGTGAATAATATTTGCGTAGTTTTACTATATATTTTTACCGAGGACAATTTTGGTTTGGTTTACCTGTATACTTTATATAACTTGTCAATTTGACGTTTAAACCAACTTCATAGTGAACTGTCAAAAATTTACTTTTTAAATACACATATTTGAAATGTGTAATTATAATAAAAACGTCCCCTCATTTCCCCAATATGCCTAAAATATTTCAAAACTACTCACAGTAATTTCTTATTAAAGTAATTTATAATTAAAAATGCGACATGTCCACTGACAAATGTCAATTCTCAAATCTATGAATTTCAAAACCTGGATCTCGTATATGAGAGGTAATATTGTTCCTAAATTATAGATTTGTCAATTTGAAGTTTTCTGTTAAAAAACTTTTATACAAACATGAAATTAATTGAAAACAGATCAAAACATATATCCTCAATCATATAATACCTTAATATATTTACAAAATTGCTCTAACTTGTCTCGAAATTTATATAATTGTGTTAAAAAGTTTCATACGTAATGTCAATGAATTTTTCTGCTTACGGTCAAATCGTCCGTAGATGTTCTTCTTAAAAAAACCAAAGCCACCATAATCTTAGTTAAAAGTGCGTGTTTTTTCAAAATTTCTCGCACATCATGCGTAATAAAATTATGAATTTATAAAAAGGTCACATTTCAAGTTGGCCTCTATCAAATAAAAAAAGTTTCAAATTAATCGGACAAACCGTCTAGGCTGTAGAGGTGAGCAATTGACGTGATGAATCCCCACAAATATATATACCTCTTACTCTAATAGTAGTTGGACTAGCGGTCAGCCTGGCTTCGCCAGGCCTTCACGCTAGGCTCCGCGAACACTGAAATAGGATTCACTTCTGCAAGACAATTGACACTATATAAATCAAATTATTTCCGAAGTAAAAGTTCTCAATTTTGCATGTCTGTCCTTTGAAATACATTTAATTGATCCAAGCACGATAGGTTACGAAGCTCTGGCACTACAAAATTGACAATAAAAAAAAGGCTCATTCAGCACACGAACTCTTTAAGCGACCTTTCATTCGATACCAAACACGATAGGTTTTGATACATTTTTACTAAAACAACTACCGATCGAATAATATTTAGTTTTCTACGCGAGCTCTTCAATAGGCCTTTCATTTGATACCAAACACGATAGGTTTTGATACATTTTTACTAAAACAATTGCCGATCGAATAATATTTAACTTTCTACGCGAGCCCTTCAATAGACCTTTCATTTGATACCAAACACGTTAGGTTTTGATGCAATCTTACTAAAACAATTGCCGATCGGATAATATTTAATTTTGTGCGCGAGCCCTTTAAAAGACCTTTCATTTGATACCAAACACGATAAGTTTTGATGTACTCTTACTAAAACAATTGCCGATCGAATAATATTTAATTTTGCATGCGAGCCCTTCAAATGACCTTTTATTTGATACCAAACACGATATGTTTTGAAGCACTATAACTAAAACAATTGCCGATCGAAAAAATTCGAATTCTGTATGAGAGCCCTTCAAAGGACCTTTTATTTGATACCAAACACGATAGGTTTTGAAGCACTTTCACTAAAATAATTACTGATTGAAAAAATCTCATTTCTACATGCGTGACCTTCAAAACTTTGATATTATACCATATACGATAAATTTTGAATTTTGATAATAAATTTAAATAAATAATAATAAAATTGTATTTAATGTAGATTGCCATGAACAATATTTGCTTAGTTTCACTATATATTTTTACCGAGGACAATTTTGTTTTGGTTTACCTGTATACTTTATATAACTTGTCAATTTGACGTTTAAACCAACTTCACAGTGAACTGTCAAAAATTTACTTTTTAAATATACATATTTGAAATTTGTAATTATAATAAAAACGTCCCCTCATTTCCCCAATATGTGCAAAATATTTCAAAACTACTCACAGATATTTCATATTTACGTAATTTATAATTAAAAATGCGACATGTCCACTGACAAACGTCAAAGTGACGTTTGATCTTCTTCTTAAAAATTTCAAAGCCTCCACACTCTTAGTTGATTTTGCACCAAAAACGCAGGTTTTTTCAAGATTTCTCGCACATCATGCGTAATAAAATTATGAATTTATAAAAAGGTCACATTTCAAGTTGGCCTCTATCAAATAAAAAAAGTTTCAAATTAATCGGACAAACCGTCTAGGCTGTAGAGATGAGCAATTGACCGTGATGAATCTATACAAACATACAAATATACCTCTTACTCTTTTAGTATATGGACTAGCGGTCAGCCTGGCTTCGCCAGGCCTTCACGCTACGCTCCGCGAACACTGAAATAGGATTCACTTCTGTAAGATAATTGACACTATATAAATCAAATTATTTCCGAAGTAAAAGATTTCAATTTTGCACGTCTGTCCTTTAAAATACATTTAATTGATACCAAGCATGATAGGTTACGAAGCTCTGGCACTACGAAATTGACAATCAAAAAAGTCCAATTCAGCACACGAACTCTAATATTTGATTTTCTACGCAAGCCCTTCAATAGACCTTTCATTTGATACCAAACACGATTGGTTTTGATGCGTTGTTACTAAAACAATTGCCGATCGAATCATATTTAATTTTCTACGCGAGCCCTTCAATAGACCTTTCATTTGATACCAAACACGATAGGTTTTGATGCATTTTTACTAAAACAATTGCCGATCAAATAATATTTAATTTTCTACGCGAACCCTTCAATAGACCTTTCATTTGATACCAAACACGATAGGTTTTGATGTATTTTTACTAAAACAATTGCCGATCGAATAATATTTAATTTTCTACGCGAGCCCTTCAATAGACCTTTCATTTGATACCAAACACGATAGGTTTTGATGAATTTTTACTAAAACAATTGCCGATCGAATAATATTTAATTTTCTACGCAAGTCCTTCAATAGACCTTTCATTTGATACCAAACACGATAGGTTTTGATGCGTTGTTATTAAAACAATTGCCGATCGAATCATATTTAATTTTCTACGCGAGCCCTTCAATAGACCTTTCATTTAATACCAAACACGATAGGTTTTGATGCATTTTTACTAAAATAGTTGCCGATAGAATAATATTTAATTTTCTACGTGAGCCCTTCAATAGACCTTTCATTTGATACCAAACACGATAAGTTATGATGCACTCTTACTAAAACAATTGCCGATCGAATAATATTTAATCTTGCACGCGAGCCCTACAAAAGACTTTTCATTTGATACCAAACACGATAGGTTTTAATGTGCTTTTACTAAAACAATTTCCGATCGAATAATATTCAATTTTGTACGTGGGCCCTTCAACATACCTTTTATTTGACACCAAACACGATAGGTTTTGATGCACTCTTACTAAAACAATTGCCGATCGAATAATATTCAATTTTGTACGCGAGCCCTTCAACAGACTTTTCATTTGATACCAAACACGATAGGTTTTGAAGCACTTTCACTAAAACATTTGCTGATTGAAAAACATCTTAATTCTACATGCGTGACCTTCAAAACTTTCATATTATACCAAATACGTTAAGTTATGAAAAACTTTCAATAAAGTAAATATCGATAATAAATTTAAATAAATAATAATAAACAATATTTACTTTGTTTTACTATATATTTTTACCGAGGACAATTTTGGTTTGGTTTACCTGTATACTTTATAAAACTTGTCAATTTGACGTTTAAACCAACTTCATTGTGAACTGTCAAAAATTTACTTTTTAAATACACATATTTGAAATGTGTAATTATAATAAAAACGTCCCCTCATTTCCCCAATATGCGTAAAATATTTCAAAACTACTCACAGAAACTTCTTATTAAAGTAATTTATAATTAAAAATGCGACATGTCCACTGACAAATGTCAATTCTCAAATCTATGAATTTCAAAACCTGGATCTTGTATATGAGAGGTAATATTGTTCCTAAATTATAGATTTGTCAAATTTAAGTTTTCTGTTAAAAAACTTTTATACAAACATGAAATCAATTGAAAACAGATCAAAACATATATCCTCAATCATATAATACCTTAATATATTTACAAAATTGCTCTAACTTGTCTCGAAATTTAAATAATTGTGTTAAAAAGTTTCATACGTAATGTCAATTAATTTTTCTGCTTACGGTCAAATCGTCCGTAGATGTTCTTCTTAAAAAAACCAAAGCCACCATAATCTTAGTTAAAAGTGCGTGTTTTTTCAAAATTTCTCGCACATCATGCGTAATAAAATTATGAATTTATAAAAAGGTCACATTTCAAGTTGGCCTCTATCAAATAAAAAAAGTTTCAAATTAATCGGACAAACCGTCTAGGCTGTAGAGGTGAGCAATTGACAGTGGTGAATCTATACAAATATATATACCTCTTACGCTAATAGTAGTTGGATACAGCTCTCACTTTGTTAATTCTAATACCTTTATTTTAACAGTTAGTGTTTTGTTCACCTAGAACACAGAACTTAATATATATATATATATATATATATATATATATATATATATATATATATATATATATATATATATATATATATATATATATATATATATATATAGATTATATATGGTTTTAAGAAAAGATTGGTGCAAATTATTTATTAAGGAAAATATTATAACGATACATTTTTGCTACTCATTATACCTGTAATCTGTAGTAGACAGGATAGCTGGATTTTGCGACAAAGCGGTATTTTTTTTAAAAAGAACGAAATAGTATTTTCTTATTGTCTGTATTCACATAAATATTATTCAACAAAATAATAGTATTATTTATAAATACAGATTTCTGTACCTAGATATATTTTTCCTTAAAAGTTTTACACGTTTATCGATAGGTATTCATGCAGATCCATACTAGATTCATTATTATTTTTTTTTTACTTATTGCATTTAAAATATTTGTTTTTCTTTAACATTTAGTCGCTGAGTTAATAAAAGTTATTAAAAGCGTTGTATATTTTTATATTATCAGTAATATCAAATATTTACCAGTTTCGTCAAAAACACGCACTATAAAACATTTAAAGGAAGTAATAATTAGTCTTAGATTATTTAATCAGAATTTGATTAATCAGGAGGATGAAAACTCAGGCTTAGATATCGAAGACAAGATTGAGAAAACAAATTTAAACCAAAAACTGAAAAATTATCTAAACGTATCTTTGAAAATTAAAGCTAAAAAGCAAAACCAAGAAATCTTTATTCAATACTATAATTTGAAAAATGGAAATACAAATGTATTATAAGGTTATTTTAAAAATATGTTAGATATTTTAAAAACCTATTGAACCAACCTAAAAGATAACAGTGAATGAATCTATTTCTCAATATCATGTTCTTTTTTAATATTCTATTTTTCTAAATTTTGAAAAAAACGTTATACGGGTATATTATTATATCCAGTAATAGATATTTATGAATATTTATTTTGTGTGTAGATCCTGAGAACTCTGGTTCGATTCCCACAGGTGACAAACAATTTTCATAATTTCAAAAACTACTTCTGTGGCTCCTCTACCACTAACACCTTCTTGGGGGCCGTGATTTGACGACTGGTAACCGCACTTCATGCGAAAAATATATCACTTACCGAGATCTGCTTCAACAGAGTGTCACACCCAGTAATGGGTAGAAAGCGTGATGATAAATTTATTTATTTTTTAAAATTTATTTTGTGTTAAATCTATTTATATGTATAGTACTGTTTTAATACATAAAAATTTATAAAAATAATATTCAATTTGTATCCATTATATTAAAATCACGGGATTTGAAAATGTTCCATTCCCGAATTTCGGGAAATAAGAAAAAAACGCCGGGAAAGATATTCTCTAGGTACCTGATAGAAGCGCGACATTTTATAAAGGCGATAATTTATTTTTACTAATAGCTGACACTACGTTTTCCAAGTGCGTTCATCACATTCACCACTAAAATATTTCAGGAATTTTTGCCGGAAATGACTATTCTATCATCAGTTAGAATCTCGCTAGAATAGACAATTTTGTTTGGATTCGCTTCGTTTGTCTTTTAAACAATGTAACCCCACCAATGTAAGGTATACCCTAAAAACTTAAGGTGATTGACTACTAGTCGTCCAAATACCAAAAAAACACTGTTTTATTTCCCTATTAAAATTAACTTCAAACTTAAGATTTTATAAGCAACTAAAATTTTGTTCAATAATTTAAGCTTGCCTACAACATTGTCTAATGCCACTTTTCATTTTTGTGCACAATGTTTCCATTTAAATTTTACCTAAAATTGTAATTTATAATACTTTTGCCCAACTAACCAAAGACTGTTACGAAAATGTTATATAAATTTATTCAACACATAGCAACAGATCGATTATTGTTGCTATTATAATTATCCTTTTACGGGGTTATATATAGATTTCTGTTAGCTCTGAAGTAGATCGAACTATGGATTTAAACCGAGTTCGGTTTTCTCAGCCGACCATAGTAGAACGAATTTTTTTATTCTACAATCTGTCTGAATTATAATCATATGTTGATGACAGAACGAATTTCTGACTTTCATTCTCAATACTATTTTGTTTAAGTTAGTTCAGATATGTCGTGAATTGTAGAGCTCGCAGCATTATTTCATGCTATATAGGTATTTACGAATAGTGTTAATAACTTTTTTCGTATTTTATATAGTAATAGACTTCATTACTAAAATCAATATCATTTAGTAAAGTTGTATTTGTCCGCATAGCTAGGAATATTGCATAAAGGCATTTATAACCGAAAAATTATTATTTTTTTCTACGAAAGAGCAGAAAGTAGACTTTTCCACTGTTATTTGAGTGCAGAAAGTTGATGCTTGCCACTTGTCGAGCAGTAAAGTAAGAATATATCCATGGATACATGAAAACTGTCAATATTTTCAAGCGAACTTCAAAACGGAAAAACTGTCAAAAATGATTTTAAATTCTTATTCGAGGGTTATTATGTACACCACGAGCAGAAAAAATCCTTGCTGCTCTTGTAAGGTTGTTGCTCTCGGCTGTGCCTCGATCAACAATCTGCATATAATGTACTACTTTATGCTCTAGGTACACAAATACGTAACTATATTTTTATCAATGTAAATAATGTAAACCAAATTATTTAAAATAGAAATAGTAACAACACTTGACTAAATATTAACTGAAGCTGTTAACTGTTCTTCAGGAAATCAAAATGGAACTACATTTTGCTGCCGAGAAATGATTGAATACGCTGTTTTTGCATCGTCATAAATCCTTTTATGATATCTTAATCTAATTTAAAGCACTTCCTCTATATATTCACCACAACACTAGTCGAGTGCATCCTCCGTGCTTTTTTAAAGTCTGAATGTTAGCTGCAGGGTAGGTTTAACCATTAAGACACTCTAGGCGATCGCCTAGAGCAGTGTTTCCCAAACTTTCGACATATGTGTACCCCTTCTAATATTTACGTAACACTGTGTACCCCTCGTCAAAAAAAAAAATGCATATACTTTAATAACAATCAAAATATACTTATTTTTCTCATATTTTAGTATATAAACAAAATAATAATAAAGAAAAAATAAAATTAATTCATAATAGAATATAAATAAAATATATATTATAAATAACATTCATTATAATCAGTGGCGCCAGAAACGGGGCGCGACGCCTTGACTACGCATGCATACAAATCCACACATACACAATACTAACAATTACCGAAGTTTTATTATTTATTTATGTTTGTAATCGAAATAATAATAATAATAATAAGTTGCTTGTTGCACCAGGCGCAGCAAAAGCCAGGAGCCACATGTACCCCTTCAAACTCTTCGCGTACCTCAGGGGGTACGCGTACCACACTTTGGGAAACACTGGCCTAGAGCTTCAGAATGTTGCGGAGAATAGTTATTTGTGTCATATATTGATTTAGTCCGTAAAATAATCACACTTAAACAAATAAATGAAACATGTTTTGAGAAACATTGACATTTGAATATGTATTTGTAAATTTTATAAGAAATATTGTCAGAAAATATATTAGCAGCTCTGTCTTCTATAGCAATAAATAGTGATATTGCCGAAAATTTTAATTTTGATAATTTACATAGAACATAAACTGGAAGTCTTTAAATTTTTAGCCTGCAATAAGGAATTCAACATTAAAAAAAACAGTTTTTTCCTACAACTGTGCGATTTCTTTGTTATTACGTAACTATAATTGCCTTGGTTACGTATGGAAAGTAGATGAATGCAGACCAAGTGCGTTTCCGAAAGCAAAGAAACACTAGTGCGGAAAGTGCTTCATTACGTAACTGTCAAAAGAATATTGTTTTGACAGCGATTTAAATTTCGCGCCGAGCGCGGAATTCATATTTTGACCACAGACGCTTATGGAAGAAGAAGATACGGTGAACCAGAGCTAGTAAATATGCAGTAGTATATTTTGACGTTTATAAACGTAACCTTAATTTGCAGTAAATACTGCATATTTATTGTTTGTGTATATTATTAATACAGTTGTTACAGTTGCTTATATTGACATAATGTAAAGTGGAAACTTTTGTGTCTAAAGAAACATTAATTTCTTCCGTACCTGTTCATATTATTACCAGAAATATTATTGGTAACAATTTCGGAAGCTTCAGAAGTACCAGCAGCAGGTTGATTGTCATTGTCAAAAATAGATCCAACATAGTATGATCCGGAGCTTCAATTATCTTTGGAGGTGTTAATGATAAAGAAGAATCACTCACTGTACTATTCCAATCAAGATGATTTTGAAGAAATTATTTTGACGTTAGTGAAATATTTTTAAATAACGTAGAACAATGTGCAAGCAATCAACAAAAAAACCATAGCAACGCCGTAAAACATCGTTCTCATGTAATATGATTAAAATTTTATAAATTTTATAAATTTTAATAATATTTTAGTGATTTACTAAATCGCACAGTTGTAGGAAAAATGTTGTTTATAACACGTGCCGAAAAAGGTTACATGCTCGTGCAGATTTCCGCACTCGGCAAGCCTCGTGCGTTAAATTCTGCACTTGCACGTAACGAGCCTTTTTCGGCACTTGTTATAAAAATAACTATTCTTTTGACTTTTCTGGGAGTAAACTTGAAGAAGTTTCTTTTGCTTAAAATATATTTTCCAACAATAACTGGGTTTGCGAATTATTTTCTTCGCCTCCCATCTCGTGTAAATCAAATATTCTACTTTGCCAATTTTTTTTGCTTATAATACGATATTTTTATTGAAAGTTCAAGTCGCATAATATTTATTTATTATTAAATATTTGTCATATCTGACTCAAGTTAATTTTTTCAACATAAAAATGCGAAAAAATTGTATACGCAGTACGCGTAGAAAAGTCATATGACTTCACTTGAAGTAAAACATCACTTATCTAAACTTGTTGCATAATATGCTATTTGAATTCAAATGTATTATATAGTTAGTTTTTTCCCAATATAAATAATCATGTTTCATTTTAAAATTTTTAATATTACTCCCTGAGGCTGAAATTTACAAACAACCATGCGTGTTTCGGTACCGTAAGTCCTCAGATCACGAAATATTGAACTGTCCTTAATTAACTATGAACATGTCGAGATGACTATCATTGTCTGAATTAGGTTACGCTTTATACTAGCGAAATAGAGTACCGCACGCGAATGTTTAGCAGTGGGGACCGAGCTCTCTATGCATACGTTGACGGGTTGAGACGAAATAAGTGATGACCTAGGTTCAATTTGGTTTAATCGTATTTATGACATTTCACACTTAAGTTGATTGTTGAAGATAATTTAATCATTTAATGTTGTTGTGAAAGTCGTCTTGTAAAATTAAATTTATTGTCTATCGTGCCATGGACTCTGTTTACAATTACTTCTGCGACGTAGGTAACTATTATTTATTTCTATTTTAAATAATTCATTACTCTTTTATAATGCACTTATTTCTTAAAACTTAAACAGGAGTATATAATATTTGAATCCTTTGACTGTACAAAATAGATAAACCTTGTGATGCCAACATAACCTAAAGTGATGGAAGGGAAATGGCCTCTATATATATATATATATATATAACTTTGTTTACAAATAAATTCCTAGTCAAAACTGCCATAATGTGACTTTATTTTATAATAACATTTTAATTTTACGTGACTAGGTATATGAATGAAATTTTCTTATGCTTTGTATATATAAAAATATAAATATTTAAAAATATTTAGGGTAACTCCGGGAGAGTTGGTGATAGTGGGTGAGACGATGAATGCCTTTAATTTCGCTACTAGCTGTTAGATAGCTTTGGTTGCTATACACATGTATTCCAAGTTAAGTGCTAGTTCTGTGTATAATATGTAGTTGTGATGAAATGCATGTAAGGGGAATAAATTTAAAAAGTTCAAATATCAATAGTCGTCAAATTTTATCACTATATTTTGTTTCTTGGTGTGGAAATACGGTAAGCTAAAATTTATGGTATTATTTAATATGTACTAACAGTATGTAACTTGCCTAATGTATGTAACCTGAAAAAACGTTCGCACGAGTGTTTTGTTTTGAACGTCAACATTTACTATCTCTCCCATGTAAAATGGGATAGATGTTGAATAATTTTACGGGACAGTTGGTGAATACTTTTTTATCCAAATAATATATTTATTTTATATATGACACGAACAACATATAACAGAAAAGGGGGTAAAAAAAGAGTTGAGTGGTCTGAAGAAAATTTATTGAGGCTGTTACAAAAATACAAGAAGAAAATGACGAATCCTGTGTTGGTTGCGATGAAAAATATACTGACACGAAACAAGTGTCGAACGGGTTCAGTGTGTCCTTTGCAGTCGTTGGTTGCATGAAAACTGCACTCAGTTTGTAAATATGTGCAATTTATGTGTAAAGTTTTCAAAAAAAACAAAAACATCTAAACTTTGTTAAATAGAAACATTATTATTATGCTTCACCAACTCACCCATATATCATTCACCAACTCACCCATAGTGATATGGATGAGATGGTGATATAATAAAATAATTCAAACTTATTTTTTGATACTTATTTATTCAAATAATATAATTTATGTTTTATGTATGAAAGTTGTATATAATAGCTACTTAATAGCATTTTTATTTTTTAATAAATAAAATTTAAATAGAAATTATAGCCTTCCAAAATTTTGTTCACCATCTATCCCGGAGTTACCCTATTGGCAATGTATTCAAAAATATTTTAATATTATAAATAAATAGTTCGAGTTTAAAAACTATGCTAATTATATTATGTCACAATACAACTGTTAGAAAAATGTTAAGATAATAATAGCTTTCGGCCAATCCTCTTACTTCACTACTAAGTTATTTGACAATGACAACTGAAAAAAACCTAAATTGTAGCAATAAAAATATGGTGAATTTGTACATGTATATCATGCTATTCAGTGATTTGCTTTTTAATATATAGTTTTACTTTTAATATTTACCTTTTAAGTAACACAGTGGAACTATTTTTTTTTTCTATAGAACTATATTTTGCAATTCAAAATCTTTCTACTTATTTCAACAATACTTTTTACTACAATTTCAATTATTATTATTTTCCTTATGATAAACATAATATTAGTAACTAACTTCACACTACTAATAGAGGGCAGCACCTAATTTAAAATTATTCTATTTAATTAGTTAACAATCACTTAAATACTATGTGCGTCCCTTATATAATGATTTCAGATAAATTACCAGGGATGCAGAACTGAAATCGCGGAAAGCAGCGCATCGATTTGCATTCTGAACAAGAAATGTATTCATAAACGTACCGTTCAATTTGAAATTATCACTTCAGAGAATAATTTGATTCGAAACACTTTCTTGTTTTCGAATGGCTCACACGGAAATAAAAAAAAACTGACTCATTCAAATGATTGAACCTGATTATAAAAATAATGTTTATCTTTTATTTTATTGATAAGAAGAAGTAAACGTGAATTAGAACTTACTAGGAATACATGTTGCAGAAGCGTGAAGTTAGAGACAATGAATACGTATTTTATATTTATTTGAAAACTTGAAAATTGCTATTGAATATATTTGCAATAATAATTAGATCGGACAATTGTCGTAGATACAGTGAAAAATGTAATATACCTATATAGCACCATAAAAAGATAATATTTTTAAGAGAACGCATTGAACGAGTCATTTTTGAAACCTTACCCTAATGAATCGGATCGGTTAACCGAGCAGATTTGTTCATCTCTAATCAACAATGATTTAATTATTGGTTTGATCTAAAAATGGCATGTACATATAATGTGTATAAAATTTATTTATTTTTCTAACCTCAATCTCGACCACTTGCGTAGCGCACACAGGGCGTGAGAGGGGGGGGTGGTTTCGAACATCACCTTGAAGAAATGAGAAAATATTTTATGAAAATCAAAATAACAAGTTATAGACAAACCAAATTTACGACGTAAAAAAGGAAATTTATTAATTTCTATGAACTATGAAAAAGCTTGCAGCAGATCACTGCAGATTAATTTTAATAATATTTAATTATTTGGTGGCATCATCATTTAAGAAAAACCAGGTAACGTGCGGTAGTGGTATTTATTTACTTATCATAGGCAAAGTTTGTGGTCCGTGTAGTGCAATGTAATTTAACAAAGTCAATTTTGGTTAAATTCTAATCGTGTCATTATCCATATCATCCCAACAAGGATATGTCGAATAAAATAAAAATTGTAAAATATCTGTTTCTCTAATGTTTACTATTCCAGAATACCAAAAATAATTATCACTAAATTTTTGGAAGCCACCTTCAAGAAAATCCTGCATGCACCACTAATCGAACCTGAGCCATCTTCAAGAAGTAAAAAAAAATCTCAAAGAAAGTTATTGAAACATACAATTACATATTAAACACTTAGATAAGGTATTATAATTAAAAATATATAATGTTAAAATTAACTATGAAACGTAATAAATATAATTATAAATAATAAAATGGGCATGATAACTTTTACACCATTATAAAAGTACGAAACCGGGCGTGGTTGAATTTAAAAAATAAATTAACAGAAATCCAGAAATTTTGTAATTTAATTCATGCATTGGATATTCAAGTAATCATTCATTATTAGAAATATAAGTTTGATTTTGCGTTCTTGTTTATAAATTCCGGGAACTGATTTTTAAAAAAGGACTAGCGAAATGAGCCCTGCAGAAAATCCAAATTAATATGAATATTACGGATCTTTTTCATGTTTTGCACTTCTAAACTTCTAAAACACAAAATATTGAATATAGCTACATATCTATAAATAATCTCTCCTAAGGTATTAAAAAATAGAGCTGGCACTTTTACGCAAATGCATATTTTGTTTGCTAATCAATGTATAAATTACAACTTTATTTCTATTTGAATTTAACAAAATTTAGCTTATACGAGTATTTTCAATTTGATGCTACATAAAAATGCATAATTTACGTTTTCCTGCATACTTTACAAATTTGTGCATATTTGATGTTCTTCAGCATATTTGATCAAAGTTTTACTTTAATTATTATTTCCTGAAATAAAATACTAAGTAACTGATCAAATTAAATTATAAAGAGAGAAATTGAGATACCACCAAGATTTGAACCTGGGACTTTATGAATTCCGATCATATGCTTTATCCAGACTACGACCTACATATGGCTTAATAAAAGTAAAGAGAAATTGAAATAAAATCGGATTAGAAACTCAGTGCCACCGTAGCTTATAGAGATGCGCCGAATATTCGGTTATTATTCGGTATTCGGCATATTCGGCAACTTTTTGTTTATTCGGTTATAGCCGAATTATTCGGTTATACGACCGAACATTCGGCATTTTTTTATTTGTTTCTGGAAATTAATAATTTATTCAAAACAAAAATATTTTGTCAAATTAGTAATTTTTATTTATTTAAAAACGATTATAATGCATATAATAAAGTAAATTATTTATTAGAAAAAAAATCGCAATTCTTAAGATAATACACAGAAAACAGGAACATAGTATAAACACTTTTTAAAATTTAACATATAGAAAGCATATGTAGGTACATATACTTAATACTTAATAGTCATTTAATAATTTACTAACTAAACTTTCAACTCTGTCCGGCAATAAACGATTCCTTTTCTCTTCATAGACATTTCCAGCTTCAGAAAAAAGTCTCTCACTGTATACAGTGCTAGCTGGTGGTGATAAGTAAATTGTAGCTATGGAGGTTATGTACGAATATTTTTCTGAAACTGAAGTAGCTGCAGATTTTCCAGTGCCACCACGAGATATCAATATACCGCATAAAGTACATTTTACTTTGCTTTTCTCTTTAGTCTCTTCAAAAAAAATCCACACTTGAGATTTTTGGCGTCCACTCCTTTGAAAAAAATTAAATTTAATTCTTAAAACGATATGCCTGAATCTGAATACAATAATTACTAATTAGATTACTGACAAATACATAGCTACAGCTCACTCATACGTACTGCTATGAAGCACACTGTTGTGCAGAAGAACGGCGAGTGACGCTGTCTAGTTCAAATTTGAATGTGCGCACATTTTAACTAGAACCGAATATTCGGTTCGGCCGCTATGAAATTCGGTAATGTTCGGTATTCGGTTATTCGGCCAAAATTGTATTCGGCGCATCACTAGTAGCTTAGTTGGATGAATCATATGACTGAAGTTCATAAGGTCCCAGGTTCAAATCCTATTACTTTTCAGAATAATAAAATATTTTGTGTCGAATAGGCGCCATTCTTGAATTAATATTTAGTGATAAATATGATTAATTAATTACATTTCTCCATCTCCACCTATATATCGTGTGTACATGTTGGCGTAGGCAGTTAATATATAAAATCAGTCTTTTGTGAATATCCCTACCTCTTATTTAATACAGATTATTTCAATTTGATACCGTAATTTAATGAAATTAATAAAAATAATTCCTAATATTTCGCCGACTATTTTATTACTACTGACGTAAAGTGTTTGCAATTTGTTTTTAATATTTTAATTTGTCACTGTCATCGTGGACGTCCACAGACATTTTTCCAGGGGGGAGCGGGTCTCAAAAAACTCTCAGATATACATAAATTATTAAAATATTTTTTTTACATAACATAAATACAAACATACATAACAAATAGATACAAAAATATTTAAATTTGTCAAATAAATTACTTGTCTTTGTCGTCTGGGTTTGAATTGAAAAGGAAGGACAATTTTCTAATAACTCTTCCATAAATTGACACCATTTCTTCAATAAATTCCGATTTAGCACTTTTACAGTTTTTATTTTCTAATATTTTGTGTCTGTGCATACTTAATTAACTTAGATTACGATAGGAAACATGTCGCTAGCTGGCCATAAGAATACTGCTGAAAATTCAGTTTCAGCTTGAGTTTATTATCTTTAAACTTATAATTTAATTTTTATTATATTATATATACATATACAGGATGGTGACCGCGACTCTCGAACATAGGACTTTAACATGTAAAATCAAATTGTTTTCATTTCCTGTTCCGTAATTATTTAAAAGAAAAAAGCTTCAAATAAAAGTTTTAGAGCATAAAATACGAAATTAAATTTGCATGCTTTGTAACGGCACAAATTAGAACTGAAAATGATTTAAAATGTCTCAAAACTATAGCTATGAAATTGAAACAAAATTAAACAAATATTTGACGTTAAATCTGTCAAAATAAATTCTTTATTTATTATTTCATTTATTTTGACAGATAAAACGTCAAACATTTGTTTAATTTTAGGCGCATTCCATTTGCCATTTGAATCAGATCTAACTTACATTTACTGATCCAGATTACTTATTTATTTCGCTGGATTACTTTACTGACTTTATTTCCAGTACTAGAATTACTTATTATAATTTATTTCGAAGTAATTCACCCCAATAAGTTTGCCTAATTGAGTTCATTTAGTCATGTTGTCTAATTTATCTGAACTGATTTAAATGAACCAAGTGGCAAATGGAATATAGTTTATGTTTCAATTTCATGCCTATCGATAGTTTTGAGTCAATTTTCATCCTTTTCAAAGCTAATTTGTGTCGTTACAAAGTATGTAAAATTAATTTTGTTTATTGGTGCAGATGCAGAATTTTATGCCCTAAAACTTTTATTACAAGCTATTTTGCTTAAAATATTTAGGGAAGTAGAAAATTACAAAATTATAATTTTACATGTTAAAATCTTCTGTTGGAGAGTCGTTGTCACCACCCTAATTAAAACGTCAGTAGTAATAAAAGAGTAGTCAAAAAAATTAGGTATTATTTTTATTAATTACATTAATTTACGCTACCAAAATGAAATTCTCTCTTTTAAATAAGATGTAGGGATATTGGCAGTATTGTTATATAAAATTTGGTCCCATAATTTAATGCTAAACACTTGTTATTTACAAAAAAAATATTTTACATGTTAACTGCCTGTGCCAACATTCGCGTGGGACAACGGTATAGCATTATAGTGTCGATGTTCAGATTTAATAAAAGTTTATTGGTAATAATAAAACCAATCAAAAGATGACTATAGGCAATTTTTTATATTTTATATGAATATTTTTCTAATACTTTTATGCTTCATACATAATATTATGCTTAAACTGTGACTTTTCATGATAAATTTTGTTTAAATAAGTGTATAAATAATAATAATTCCTCGATAAATTAAATTGTCGTAATTCATATTTTCGTAAAATTTAATGACATATTAGATCCATATTTTGCTATTCTTACGTGCATAAAAGTGTCCGGTCTAACAATATAGTTATTTATGTTTCATGGGTGAAAACAGGCATTTCTGGCCCGCGACACGAATATTAGCACGAGGCGCAAAGCGCCGAGGGCTAATAACATGCTCAGAGTCAGAAACGCTAATTTTACCTGTGATACATACAATATTTTATACACAACAAAATAACATGTTCAAAATATCCAAATATGTAAATAGATTATATGTCAAAATGACATTTTGTAAAATCGAGTATTCACAATAAACAAAAATTGTCAAAAAGAAGTGTTTAAGTCCGCTTTTTAAGACTAAAATTCATGAATTTCGGCTTGGTTGTGCATAACATTATTAATAATAATTTTTCAATATGCAATACTCAAAGAGAATATCAGCGTCAGGTACACAGAAAATTTTTCGTAGATTTCAAATTTGTAAAAAAAAAATAGTACCTGTCTTAGTTGAGGTATCAAAATTGTTACTTCGAATCTAAAAGAAATATTGAATTATACACGCCATTATTTACACTACCTCCATGTTGTACTATAAATCATATTAAATAGAAAAATCGCTAAAGCAATAAATCAATTTGATATTTGCATTCCTGTTACATTTTCATAGCATATTCTATATACCATATCTGTGAAATTTTATGATTGTATTATTTTTTTACAGGAAATATCTGCATTTGAAAGATACGTAATAATTACAATATTATGTAAAACCAACTGTGGTTTGAATATTTTTTTAAATTTTACGCAATGATTTAATTTACTGAATTTATTTCGGTACTTTTTATAATAAAATCTACAAAATATATAAAGCAGAATCAGTGACGCGCAAAATTGGTTGAAAAAGTAATATTTCTTAAGAAATTACGCAACTCATGAAATTCAGAAATTGAATAACTTGCTTCAATATTTGATGTTATGCAAGTTATGATAATTTACATAATATATTCTAATTATTATTTTTTTCTTTCATATATACTTTTGTATTTCGACACGCAACATTATTTATAAATAAAATAAATATAAATATATCATCACGCCTTCTACCCATTACTGGGTGTGGCACTCTGCCGAAGCAGATCTCGGTAAGTGATATATTTTGCGCGTGAAGTACGGTTACTAGTCGTCAAATCACGGCCTCCAAAGATGTTAGTGCTGGAGGAGCCACAGGGGTAGTTTTTGAAATTATGAAAATTTTTTATGAAAAGTTAAATTATCCTGAACATATTGTGTGTAGACAAATTAATATGAATTACTTGTATGTTTAAATTTTATAATAATTTTGGTTTTATATGAAGAACTATATTATTATTATTATTATGAAGAACTATAATTTATTTAAACATGGATTTATGCATTTTACTTTCTTATACGTAGTATAAGGAAGTATTGGAATCGTGAAAAAAATCGTTGACGAGATTTTCGCGGAAATACATGTTTTGAGGTCCACTGAATATGTTTTGATCATTTCCTCAATGATGTCTGTGTGTGTGGATGGATGGATGGATGTGTCCGGTCGTGCAATATCTCATGAACGAGATAAGATTTGTTAACGAAACTTGGTAATTATAAGTTTCATGAAAATACGAAGAGCTGAGTTGATTTTGAATGAAATTGAAAAACCGGAAGAGGAAGTTTACTGGACACACAAAACAATAAATTCCATTTATTTCAAAAATGGAATCAGTTACGAAAAAAAGTTTCAAATAAAAGATGTTAGCAAAAATATTTGGAACATAAAATGTTATTTGCAATTTTCCTGTATATGCGTCTAATTTTGAGAAAAACTAATTTATATATTTAATAATATATTTAAATAATCATAGTAGCAATAGAAACAAAAAACAAAAACATATTTCACATTTATATGTCAAATAATAATTGTCAAACGCAAGGAGCAAGTCATAAGTGTTCAATTCAGCGTTTTTAATATGAAATATGCTGTGTATAAGAAAGTCGTGTGGTGACCACACCAGATTTTTTCGTACAGTAATAAAATAGTGAAACAAATGATGAAATCACAAAACAAATAGAAACTAAATAGAAACAAATTATTAAAAACACAATTATATTGATGTGTTTGTGAAAGAATGTTATAATTGGAGCTAACGGGCATTAAAAAGTAATTAATTCAGATAATTTCTTTGTAAGATGACATTTTCTTCCTGTCTTTGATGATCTCTTCACGTCTTCACGCATCTAACAGCGAATTAGTGCAGAGCAACTTGCATTGTTGCTGTTCGTTCGCTCCAGCGAGCGAGACGTTCAAATTACAGTGACCAACAAACTGTTTGCATTTGCAAAATAATCAATCCTACGGAATATAATATATTGATACTATATAATAAGGTCCTATGGCCTGACTAATTTCTTCTAATTAAATTAAATACATATTCATAAAAAGTAATGAACGTAAATTCTAAAGTTATATGACAAACATAATGAAAAAATAGAAATTTTTGGATTTTCATAATGCAATATATTTTGCAAAAACAGCTATTCTGGGTATAATATTAATTTAAACCATTAAAAATATTTTGTGTATGCCATTTAAATGTCGCAATATCTAGCATTCAATGGGGGATTCAAGTGGTAGAGCTTTTTAATATACATTTATTACAATAAATTCTTGACCGAACATCATATTTAATACAATATAAAACCATACCATAAATGATACTCGTATCTTTATTGCTGGAATATGAAAGTTAAAGTTGAATAATTCAAAACGCTCATTTGAATTTCGCACTACCATATTGCAATTACGTAGTTGCATTAAGCCAATCACAGAGCTTTGTCTGAAACGTTTGTCGGTGCTCAATTTTTCTGAGAAGAAGACGAAGAAGAAACAAGCATTCAGCATTCTACGATTCTACTGACGACACACGTTTCGTGAAGTCTTATCTGTCTCTCTTTAATCCAAGATGCAACTACATTATATTCGTTTGTTTCGAAAGTTTAAATATTTTTATCATGCTTAATACAAGTTTAAAAAAAATTAAAATTTTGGGTATAATAATTTTATTACGTAGATTAATATATAAAAATTTCAAAAAAGTCTTGAAAGGCCCATCACACATTCTGTACTGTATTGAAATTAGGTTCCTGTTGTGCAGAGTACCAAATAAAAGTTAATATTAAATTAAAATTTAAAAGTATTATACATATATTCTTTTGTTTCTAAATTAGAATATTTCGTTATCCCTTGCGTTCATTAATATTTTTCCATCTTTATGTTCTTCTTATCTCCTTTTCAAAATACATACAAAGCTTAAAATCTGATAAAAATATATAAAATTTGTTAACAGTTTTGTAGATTCGTTAAACGTATGTAACATTATTTATGCAGTGGATCAGTTTAATAATTGTAGATAATTTCATAAATGTTCAATATTATTTAATTTCCATAGCCGACAACCGATTTTCACCAGATTACTCCTTATATCTTTGGGACTGAAATTTGACGGTTGGAACCGCATTTCATATATCACCCAGATCTGCTACAGTAGAATGGCACACTCAGTCATGATAAACGACGTAATAATATATTTATTTTTAATTTATTATTTAATCAGTAAAACAAATGCATCTCTTACTAATTTTTTTTTAGCCGAATTAAGCTAAACAATATATCTAAGATGCTTGAACTATCCACTATTTAATCTTATTGCCATATTATTATTAGAATATGGTTTGGATTATTCTTTTTATATCGAATTCGAATAAAAATCGAACAACTCATTTTGATAACTATTATATCAGTGGAATGCATTTTTGTAAAATTTGTTTCACTCTTACTTTATGGTGCAAAACTTTGGCAAATGTATAAGTTTATATATTCTTAATTTGTAAATAATAAACAAAATCACATCAATATTTGTTGATAAGTAGAAAATATTTCATGAGACTTTTTCCTATTTTTCTTATTTATTAATGAGACTATACGTTTCGTTGCGATTTTGTTCATCAGTTATAAATTTACAGATCTATAAAACTTATGGATTTACACATAATTCCACCATTAAAGAATCGAACCCTAAGTACATGGAATGCGGATACAAGGCATTTGGACCTCCGAACATATGGGGTACAGCTCAAAAAGAAATATGTTTTTATTTATTTAAAAATTGTAATGTCATAACATTTTTTAAAAATAGTTCTGCAATTTGAGCAAATTTTCAATATTATTAATAAAGTTACAAATAAAATATTCAAATTTACACCCAATTTACTATACAGTAAATATATTCTCTATCATTTTATTTAGATTTATAATTTACTATGGTTTGTAACTCTGTTTGAATTTATTTATTTTTTGTTGTTTAGAGAATCAACAAGTACAGCCAATAGGAAATTTGTAATATTACAATAAAAAAGAAATTAAAACATTTTAACGTCTAAATAGGATGCGGGCACTCACGTGACACTGTGACATAAAAACAGCTGTTCGGACAAAGATCACTGCGGCACCTACAAAATGAACAATTTTTTTTGGGACGAGATTTTAAAAGAACCGTTTTTTTCAAATCTCGCCACAAAAAAATAGTTCATTTTGTAGGTGCGCAGTGATCGCAGCCCAACAAGATTTGAAAAGAACCGTTCTTTTCAAATCTCGTCTCAAAAAAATAGTTCATTTTGTATGCGGCGCAGTGATCTTTGCCCGAACAGCTGTTTTTACGTCACAAAACATCACAGTGTCACGTGAGTGCCCGCATCCTATGTTCTCTGTACCCGGACTCGTATTGTACTTGGCCGGCCTTGCTTGCACCGCACAAGCTCAAGCCGTTAAACTCTGTTTTAGCTCAATATTTATTAATAGTTAAGAGAATAAATATTTTAATAATAATATTATATCTTTTGCAAAAAGTAGTATATTAAGGGATGCGTTATTTTGGCAATTAATGTAATATAAATTTATTATTTGAATATTTATCAAAATATATTACGTATAATTTTATCACTGAATTTAAACTTGTTTCTGATGTTCTGTTGGTATTGAGTTCTGTTTAGATTATTCTCATAAAAAATCTGCAAGACGTTGTGCGGCGGGTTGGGTTAGTTGTTAATTTTCTCGGCACTCAGGTAAACTACCTGAATCTGTGAACCTGTAGTTTCAAGTGGACAGTTTTAGAATCGCCGCGTCTAGAGAGTAGTCCGATACCGTGACGTTCAGCATAACAGGTTGCTAGGTAACAATCCAACAACACTACCAACTCCAACTATACAAAGCGGTGAATGACGCTATGTGCTTCAGTCAGTGCTGAACGCAGCGCGAGTGAGTTAGTGCCAGTCTCCACGTTGCTTCGATTTGCCAAACTACGGCCCGTAGCTTTCTCCGGTTATCTGCAGATAAAATGACTAAGTGTGCGATTACGGCATGAGTCACCGAACGCCTACATGTTTGTTCAATAAACTCTGATAAATAGTTTCACCTGAGAGGTTACAAACAGCTGTCAATATGACTGTGACTTGTGTTTTTGTGTCGTGTTTTGATTCTGATTTTGGAAATTGAGGTTCGAATCGACGGCGGGAACTTCACTGGTAAGTTATGCATATTTTGTATCATGCAATGTTGATGTTGATGTGGATTGTGAAATAATCGATAAGACGTGGGAATATTTCGCGGCTGTTGATGAATATTTTAACCAAGTACTTGTTTGTTGAATTGGAATTGAACTGACCTTCGGGTTTGTATCCGGGGCCTGGGGCTGGACACGCAAAATCAACGACTCGCTGGAATTCGTATCAATGACCACTTGACAAATTATTATTTTTTTAATTCTTTAATGTACTAAATTAGCGCTTACCTTCCTGTTTTGGAATTCATAACAATGCGCACATAAAACTTTTGCAATAAGTTAGGTTTTTATATTTTCAACTCGGCTATTTTGAATCGTTTATTTTCCGCTGTCAAAAGTTCCTGAATTATTTGAGAGTAAAATACTTCAAATAAAATTAGTAGATATTTTAGTTCTCTGTATCTTTTATTTAAACTATTTTTCTGTAAAATAATAATTTAGAATTGTTTGACAGCAGACGATGTGAAATATTAATTTTAAAATACCATACCGAGACTCTTAATTCAGTGACTTCTAAAATGTTTATCAAATTTAATGCGGAACAAAGAATCGATAGAGCTGTTAAAATTGTAAAAATAACATAGAGTGTTATATTTCGATTTTTAATTTATGTTATGAATAATTTAGTAGTAACTTTATCAACAAATCCATTGATAAATTGTTTTTTATTGTCCTCATTAACTTGGGGTAGTCCTGTTACGAAATTCAAAATTCGCAGTTATATTAAAGAACGAAACAAATACTTATCTTACAGGCACTGTATAGTTACAATATATGTTTTTGAATTCATCTTTGAGTCAACTGTGATACCGAGTACTTTCTTTTTTGGGGAATACTAAATTACAAGATCAACAATTGCAATAAAAGCAAATATTTGTAGATCGCAAAGAATGATCTATTTACTGCAGATTTATTGTACAATTCTGTGTAAATCCATAAGTTTTGTAAATCTGTAAGCCTGTTAATGTTGAACAAAATCCCAACTAAACTTTATGAAATATTTTCTACTTTTCTGACACTTTTCTCATACATTTGTTTGTTATTTTGTCTCATTTCCCTGACTATCACTATAAATAACCAATTCTTATAAAACTTTCAATTCGATTATATCAGTTACAAAACGTGCAAAATAAAATGTGGTTACTAACATAGGTGCAGAATTTATTTGTCTACAACTTGTACTTGAAGCATTTTTATCGAAAATTGATTGGCTACCTTTACGCAATGAAAACTGATTTTCCTTGTTAAACGCTTATGACTATAGAGGGTGTTTAATATAAGTGTTCCACCATTGCTATCTCGAGAACTATAACAGATACAAGGTTGATAAATTAGCAAAGAAATACCATTTTCTGAATCTATTACAAAACTATTAACAACATTTTTTTTCCATCAGCGGTTCTTAAAATACTTTTTTATTTTAAATCGGCACATATTTTTTATTTTCTAATTGGATTAATTATTTTTTTCTGAATTCGACGACTATAAAGTTCAGTACCCTCAAATTAAATTACAAAACTTTTCACAAAAATACATATTAAATTGACATTAATTTAATTCAAATTGCATAGTAATTAGCGTACTATGAAAGAATCAAATTACTAATAACATTTTTTTTTCACAAATTAATTGTATTGACATATAATAATTAATCAAACAACCAAAAATATTATGATTTGGTTATTTGTTTCTGACGATATGTAATAAGTTCATTAAAATAAAAAAAAAATATGTCATCACGCCTTCTACCCATTACTGGACGTGGCTTTCTGCTATATATATATATATATATATATATATATATATATATATATATATATATATATATATATATACCCATTACTGGACGTGGCATTCTGCTATATGTATATATATATATATATATATATATATATATATATATATATATATATATATATATATATATATATATATATATATAAATAAATAAATAAATATTTATATACCCATTACTGGACGTGGCATTCTGCTATATATATATATATATATATATATATATATATATATATATATATATATATATATATAAAACTGTATTTTTCCGTCTGGGATTTCCAAGTAGATATTGCTAAAGTTAAATATTTTCAAAGTTCTGTCATACTGCAAATATTTGAAAGAAAATAACTGTATTGATAATATGAGCATAAGTAAATAAGATAGGATCTTAGGAACTGCACATATTTGCAACTTCCTTTTGCAAATTTCGCCTTCAAAGTTAAAATCACGATATTAATTATATATTTGAAAGTGACCTAGTGTAGAAATTTTTCTAAGGACGAATTTTCGAACCAAATTATTTTAATTATACGGAAACGCATTTTTAGTTCCCTTCTTCATAATGTTTGAAATTATTTATTTATTTAGACGAAAAAATTTAAGATTTTCGGCAATTTCTCAGAACAAATTGATTGATACAAATAATTAAAATAATTATTGATTTAAGTTCTGTATAATTTATTTAATTCGACGTATCGGTACATTAAGCGTGTACTTTCGTCAGGAAAATGAAAATAATAAATTACAAAGAATTTGAATACAAAAATTGTTTTAATAATTTAAATATGAATTCCGAAAGCTTTTTCGATAGATACAAATTATTTATAAGAATTAATTTATTATTAATTATCAATTTTTGTCTAATAAAGTAGATATTATTTTAAATTAATATGAAATTAGGTACAAAAGGATTAGTATTACTTTTTCATCCTACTTGTATAATACCCTAAACAATCTCGTGGATACGCCAATGGTACCGGAATAAATATCTAATGAGGTACTAGTACAAGGTATGTCATTAAAGACAATACCTATACTACTTAAAATGTATTACTGGTGCGCAGTCACGTCAAATTCATGTGAAGCTGAAAGCTGAAACAATTTTTTACTGCCGCTATAAATAATAATAAAATTGGTAGAAGAAAGTTAAATTGTTTGTTGTTATTCAAGTTAATCAGGTATTTTGACTTTTACGACCTTGTTTCACATACATTTAATTTTTTTGGAATTATATGGTTTTAAACATGTTTCGTTTTATAATGCCTTCTTTATTACGTTGTGAAATTAAATTCTTTATACATTTACATACAATATATAATAAAGACAATACCTAAGAAATATGAATAAATAATGGACCTAAATATGCAAAACACAACATATAATATGCTAAACGTTTTGAATATTGTGGTAATAAACGAAAAAATTCATAGACAGTAGCACATGCATACTTGCTACGAATTGTTTATTCATTTCTGAAAATAACGTACTAATTTTTTATTTAAGTATAGTTTATTAAAAGTTTTATTTTTAATACTTAATCGAAAGAGTGTATTAATAACGAAATGTACATTTATTATAATAAAACTTCCCTAGTGAAGGAAAGAATATTGTGTTGTTTATAAACATTTTAACTATATATTAATTAATCTAAAGAGTTGAAATAAAGCCTATTTAATTTGGACAACAGGTAACTGCATTTCAGGCATAGAAATGTCACTTTCTTACCGAGATCTAGTACGATAATAATAAGAAAAAGACTTGATAATATTATATTTCACATTTTTTTTATGATTCAGGCTATTAAATATATTAATTTTTTGTGATGATTGTAATTATTCCAAAACTGAACATAAAACATTTATCATTGAAATAGTTATTCCACTACAAAATCTGATTTTGTTCTATTTGTTAAAATAATATAATTTCGAATTATTAATCATATTAAATACGTACCAAATAATAAAATCAACTGCATTTGCAGATACGATACATAAGGGAAGCTGGAAGCGAAAGCAAAGCAAAAGTACGGCAGTTCAAATCTCAATTACTTCGATTTATATCTAAAAACTGTGTTGAATGGACCGTATTCTATGTACTATAAACTGTAGCTCCGCCCCCTCCCCTCGCAATGTAATTGAGATTAATACCTGTTTGCAACACATGTATTTAAATACAAAAGATTTCTTAAATTTTCCTGACGAATACTTACACAACGTACAATTCATTCTTAAAAATTGTTTACTATTTAAGAATAAGAATGTTACTAACACTGTCAGGCAAATTTTGATACTAAGCATTAAATATTTGGATTTAAAAATACTCGTAAAATGTAATTGGCGCAGTTTCAGTCGCAACTTCACAACAGTAAAAATTAATAAGGAAAAATGCGAAATAGTTCACTTGAAAAAAATAATATTAACAAAACGTTGAATATTTAAAAAGGAACTACATAAAGAAACAATAACTAAACCAGTAAATACAAAAAAGTATTTTAATAAAATAAATGGGAAGAAAATTAAGAAAATGTTTAAGCAGAAGAGTGAACAAATATAAAAGTAATCAAATAAGATCAAAAATTTAAGAAATGATTAGCAATTTGTAAATTTGGAAATAACATCCAAAAATTTATGAAAAGCATTGTTTACATCTTTTAATCTAGCTCGACAATAAACTCCGATAAATAGAAATTAAACAAAACTTTCTTTGAATTCCGATGCGGTAATTTTTATTTTACTTGATTCCACATGCCTTCAATAGAATTTGTGTGACAGAATCTTTAAAACTACGAGGGCAGGGTGAAAAGTCCCTGAAAAATTAAACAAGAAATGATTTATTTGGTCAAAACGTATTTTATTTCTCAACATAATCTCCTTGTAGCTCGATACACGTTGTCCGACGTTTTTCTAATTTTTCGATTCCTTCCAAATAATACGATTTTGGCAATCCTTCAAAATAGGCGTTTGTCTCAGCGATGACCTCATCGTTGCATCCAAATCTCTTTCCGCCGAGCCATTACTTTAAGTTTGGAAATAGATAAAAATCGCAGGGGGTGCAAAAAGTCCTTCTTATCGCCAAATACTCCTTTGAACTTGTCGCGCTTGTTGTCAACAGAGAGCAAATGCGGCACCCATCTGGCAGATAGCTTTCTTATATCCAAAAATTTAAGCAAAATGTTCCGTACCCGTTCGGTTGAGATGCTCATAGCCTCAGCCAGCTCGTGCACTTTAACTCGCCGATCGTCCAATATCATACCATGAATTTTATCGACGATTTTTGGCGTTGTAACCTCAATTGGACGACCAGAACGTTCGGCGTCCTTTGCGGTCATACTACCACAACGAAAATCAGTAAACCACTTGTGAGTCGTTCCAATCGATGGTGAGGAGTCCCCATAATGTTTAACAAGCGATGCTTTGGTTTGCGTAAAATTTTTTCCACGCAGGAAATAATGTTTAATCAAGACGCAAATTCACTTTTTTCCATGTTTTCAAAAATCTTCAAGGTTGCTTGCTTTCGATGGGTGTCAAAATAGAACTGAATGACATATCCTTCTAAAAATTTTAATGCGTTCTAGTTAAATATGGTACATCACAAATGTCACATGAGATTTGCTATTGTGGCGCCATCTATTTTATGTTTCAGGGACTTTTCACCCTGCCCTCGTATCTTGAAAATATTGTAGTAAAGATAACTTATCTTTTTGCAAACTACCAAAAACATTATTTATATTTCCAATATGATTGGAAACATATCGATCTTTTCTGAAATGGTTCATATTTTGAAGAATGACAAATAAAATAAAATCAAAAATAAATATCAAACACGAGGTCAAACATATTAAATAAAAAATAGGTTTCATAATCACTGGATTAAATAAAAGTCAAAATGATTAGAAGTGCTTTTTGACAATTAAAATTTCAGATGATTATTATCCAGTTTAGCCGTTAATTTATTACAATTTGGGCCTCAAATTTCCTCTTAGAATTATTGTTTAATCAAAATACATTTTAGAGCAAAATTTTAGATATAAACTTTACCAGCTCGATTCTCAAAAAAGTTTTAGAAAATTCTGAATTTTGAATTAGGTAATCTTATTCTAGTCTGATTTTAAAAAGTTAATCCAAATCACCTTTTGAAAACCAAATGGTGACAAGATTATATTACAGTTTATTATTTTTTTTTGAGAATATAATTTAGCTTCATTTGACTAATCCAAATTTCAGGATTAGATTAAACTCGTTTGCGAATTGGGCTATTAAATTTATTCACCCTCGGACAAAATATTCCTTAAATATAAGAAAATAAAATTAAGGATAATTTGGACCGTTTATTTTGAAAGTGGTGTAAGTCTATTAAAAAAAAAAAATGAGATATCACGTAATTTATGCTTAATTTAGTGTAAACTTTGTAGTTATAACTAGTTAGTATTGAATTTCTTAAAAATGCCCATTCTTTGTTCAATTTAAAATTGGCCGGTAAAAGAAATTGCGTAACCATTAATTATGAAAGTGGAATAAGTCCAATTTCCATAGGCAGGTAGCAGAGTCAGTGGCCTGCTGTTTTACGTATGTTTTACTTTACGTGTCAATAGTTACTATTGTAGGTTACTTATTTTATTTTCCTCCTAAAATGGATCATTTCATATTAACATCAGATAGTGATATAGGTAAGAAGAAATTGCAAATCAATATTATTTATAAAATTTAAATATTAAATGGATTATAGGCTTAACGTGGTTAATAAAATTGCAAAAATTTAAACAATTTTTAATTTTATTTTATTATTCGAAAAGCGACGTTTCGGCGCAAAATTTTGGTCATTATCAAGCAATTTAAAGAATTAATAAATAATCGTTACATTTTAAAAATTAAGTAACAACAGTAAAAATCAAACCAAGGCTCAAAGATACTGTTGTTACTTGATGAAAAAAAATTCAAGATTATTTTATAACAATATTATTTTAATTTCAATTTATATAGTCATAAGTGTAGGACGGAAAAAATGGATTAAATAATTGTTGAGTTTAAAAATTTGGGTTATATTTCGGTAGATAATGGTTAATACCATCTTCAGCTATAATAATAATAAACGTGAATAGTACAAAGTTCCGCACAAAAGTAAAATAATAAATAATAAGTTAAACGATTTTTACAATTGTCTAATTTTGAAAGTGGTATAAGTCCATTATACATTATACATTATTTTAGTTAAATTTGCCTATAACAAATTTATATAATTAAATTACATATTGATAAATCAGTAGAAACATTGCCAGACTTGATATAATTAACCTATATTTTTTAATTGACAAATATACTAACCTTTAATTTTCTCGAAACAAGAGAAAATGGACTTACACCACTTTCAAAATAAACGGTTCATTTATTAATAAGCATTCGTTGCTAAGGAATAGTTACAACTGAACATACATTCTTTCTTTACAAAATAGAAGATAAATAATAAGTGGTAATAACATATATTTCAAGTATTAATCACTGTATTAAGTTTACTGTATCGAAATAGTCGTTTAAATCATGTTTCAGAGCATCAAACAACACTATAAACCAGTAGGCGTTGAAGGTGATTCTTGCTATTTAGATCATACACATCGTTCATGTGAGTTCAATTAGGTAGACAATTTAGCCTTGGGATGCTTAATAGAGCAACCAACCAGAATGTCAAACAGTGTAGGTGAAGTAAACAACCATAATTTGTAGAACAATTGGCAATTACGCATATAAATGAAGCAAGGTGTCGAACTGTCGTGCCAAGGCTCCAGAAAATAAATGAATAACGATATGATATGCTACTTTGGTTTGGTTTTGATTCTAGGTTTGCCTTAACTAGATTACTAGATTTGAATTAATGACATCATGCAATTAAAGAAATATCAAGATAAAATATTATATGAGAGATGACTGAATATGGTATTGACTTGCAGTTATAAGATAAATAAAAAGTAAAATTACGACACATGTTAATGTTAATGATGAAGTTATTAGTAGGATGTTATGAAATATGTATGAGTATGTAGAAGTGAATAGACTAGTGAATAGATAGCAGTACAGGAGAAAAGCATAAAAATATGTCAACATCAACCTCGCCGACAATTTGAAAAAATCTGGTGTGGCGACCACACGACTTTCTTATACACAGCATATTTAATATTTAGAATATATGAATGTTAAGTATATAATATTATTAAACATGTAATTTAGATTTTCAGTTTCATATTCACTTTATTTTCATTTTTTTCATGTTCTTTGTAGTCATTATCTTCTCTATTTCTTTTTAAATATTCCTTCCGAATAATATTTTCTTTTTCTCTGTATTCATTTTGCATCCTTTTAGTTTGATTGTATCGTTTTTTTAATAAATTTTATAATTTTACTGATTTCTTTTTAATTTTCATTACAGATAATCAACTTTCTAACAAAATTTTATATAAATAAACTTATATTAATAGAAATAGAAATATAAAATTACTTACTATTTGATCAATGAAATTGATATAGCAACAAAAACGCTGAATTGAACACTTCTGACTTGCTCCTTCCGTTTCACAATTATTATTTGACATTTAAATGTTAAACATGTTTATGTTTTTTGTTTCTATTGCTACTATAATTATTGGAAACAAATAAATATATCATCACGCCTTGTACCCATTACTGGGTGTGGCACTCTGCCAGAGCAGATCTCGGTAAGTAATATATTTTGCGCGTGAAGTGCGGTTACCAGTCGTAAAATCACGGCCCCCAAAGATGTTAGTGGTGGAGGAGCCACAGGGGTAGTTTTTGAAATTATGAAAATTGTTTGTCGCCTGTTTGAATCGAACCAGGGTTCTCAGGATTCACAGGTCGACTTCATACCACTGAGCTAGCCACCCCATAATATATTATTAAATATATAAATTAGTTTTTTTTCAAAATTAGACGCATATATAGGAAAATAGCAAATTACATTTATGTTCCATATATTTTTGCTTTTATTTGAAACTTTTTTTCGTAACTGATTCTATTTTTGAAATAAATGGAATTTATTGTTTTGTGTGTTCAGTAAATTTCCTCTTCCGGTTTTTCTATTTCATTCATAATCAACTCAGCTCTTCGTATTTTCATGAAACTTATAATTATCAAGTTTCGTTAACAAATCTTATCTCGTTCATGAGATATTGCACAATCAGATACACACACACACACACAGACATCATTGAGAAAATGATCAAAACAGATTCAGTGGACCTCAAAACACGTATTTCTTCGAAAATCTCATCAACGATTTTTTTCACGATTCCAATACTTCCTTATAACTGAGTATAAGAAAGTAAAAAATATGAGTAGACATTCTAGTGCTAGACATTGTTCAAGTTAAAAACAAAATTTAAATTCTTGTTTTAACTAATAATTATACTTATATGTGTAAATTAAAAAGTGAATTATTAGACATTTAAGATGAGAAATGAGTTTTCTTAATTACACTTTCATTTTGTATTATGTTAAACGAAACAAAAAAAATATTGCGCTCGTGCTTTTGTTCAAAATTCTGCAGCTAGCCACTCTAGTACACTTATTTATTTTCATGTAGAACAGTAGAATATTACATATAATAAGCACTATTATTATAATTAGATCCAAGTTTTCTTTGGAGAATAATTGTGCAAATTACTTATTTTCTGTAAAATTTGTATTAGAAAGAAAAATAATATTATTATTTATGATATACCATATCTTCTGTTTGCTCTGCATAAAATATAACAAATTTGGAAGTACAATTACCTAACAGGAAATTATTGAGTGAAAATTCATAATACGTAAAATGCCTCAAAATGATAGTAATATTTCTAATTTTTTATGTTTATTTTTCGTTTAAAATATGAAAAAAAAATCAAATTATAATGATCTAATATTGATTAGTTGATAATGAAAATTTTAAGTAGTATTCCGTGTATTATACGTAGAAATTATTAACCTACAAATTAATATATTTGACATTAATTTTACATTAGTTTAATTTAAAAAATATGCATAATTGCTTTAGAAAGTAATTTAAGAAAGGAAAATCAGAAGGCTAATAATAATAAATCATATAGGATTTGATGTACCTATTTGTGTCCTGTAACTAGTTGAAAAATCAAATTAGAAAGATATAGATAAAACTGAAAGTCAAATATGTGTTACATAATGTCGCTTTTTTAACTTTTACCTTACGGCTTCTTAGTTATAATTTTTATTATCTGCTCCCAGTTAATAATGTTGCGATACTACCGATACTTTCTTTTAAAAACCAAATATTTTAGTACTAGATTTCTTCATTTTTATATTTTATCGGTACCGATACTCTTTTCAAGATAGCAATAATCAATAGAATTCCATATTTTTTCTCTTACTAAAGAATTGTTATTTTCGAAGTCTGCGTTTAACCTATGTAATGAAATAGTTTACGTTTATGAAAATAGTAATATTAATGTAGTGTTTGTCATCTCGACATCTTCAAGCTCATTAATTCAAGATAAACAGCAGTCTAAAGAGCCACGGTTCACAGTTTGAGAGTCAGTGATATAAACGACTCGAACGAACTAAATCTCATTGATATAAAAGTAGTAGTTGTCTCTGACATGAGGTGAAATCTAATGTAATGTAATGTTTTGAGAAACTTGATCATACGAGTATGATGAAAACATATTAAATAGACATATTAAGTTATTTTATAAATGATAAGTAATATACCTACTATAGTTGTTTATTACATTATTTCAACACTTTAAAAAATATTGTAAGAAATCGAAAGGAACTCAACTTTCTGTAGAAAAATTCTTACTTATTACAGCAAAAATCAGGACAAAAAGATATACAGCAGTATCCTGTGTAAGTCAGAGAAACTATGTTTCTTTTATCATTAAAAAAATTCAACGGACGTCATTATGAATATAAAAGGATACCTTTAACTTCAATACCATCACGTAGAGATGTACACATGCACACTTTTTTCTTGGAGGTTTCATGCAAACGTGCCAAGATTGGATAATACCTCAATGCGAGTCTCAATGCTTCAGTGAGCGGCAATTGAGCAATGCCCTCTGATGGAGGGAAGACACACCTACTGTTGTAGTTTCTCGGAATGTTGGAGGAATGCCTTTGTCTTATAAATAATATTTTATAAAATGTTTTGTTTAAATTTAATGTACACTTTGGACATTTGGACCAAAATGACACTAACATTAATATTCACAATTGACACATTGCAATATTGCATCTGGTGATAAAATTTTGAACTAAATATTGATATCTTTTTGCTTTTAAATGCACACAGTTTATTGCATTTTAAGTTTGTAAATTTTACATTTCATTTATTTTTTGTTGATACTATAGTTTATATTAATAATATTAGTCACTAATAGTAGATGGACAATTTAGAGCAGTTCGGAATACCTATACTTCGCCAGGTTTTACTGTTAAAACAGTGACTAGGCCCATGTGTCAGTCGTGAATAAGACAAAATTATTATATTAATGATATAGGTAGGAGTACATGAAATTTGAAGATTTTTAAAAAGTAAATAAAACAAAACAAATAGCGCTCAATAAATCAATCTAAAAGCCGATACCGTGAATGTCAGTCTATATACTCTGTCCTATAATAATATATTATTATATGAGTTTTATAAAACGAAGTAATGTCGCACGAGTTGTTTGGCGTACTACGAGCGCAACGAGGAGTGCTCCAAAGTAACGAATGTTATAATACGTCGTATAAAACGAGTATATGGGATGGCTAGCACAGTGGTATGAAGTCGGCGTGTGGATCCTGAGGTCCCTGGTTCGATTCCCACAGGCGACAAATTTTCATAATTTAAAAAAGCTATCCCTGTGGCTCCTCCACCACTAACATGTTTGGGGGCCGTGATTTGACGACTGGTAACCGCACTTCACGCGCAAAATATATCACTTACCGAGATCTGCTTTAGCAGAGTGTCACACCCAGTAATGGGTAGAAGGCGTGATGATATATTTATTTATTTATTTATAAAACGAGTATAATATACAATTTCTTTTTTAACTTTGCTTTATTTATTTCATGAAAATTTTGCATTTTTAAGTGCAAAAATATCAATCTACATTCTAGAAATTTATGTGGCATGTGGTAACGCTGCCGAATAAATTTAGACGTTTTCAATTGTAAATTAAGAACATAGTTAAAATTTTTAATGCACGAAAAATTGTCATACTTTTCTTTTTACCTCACATGTGTATAGATGGTAATTTAGTAATTCTTCTGCAAATTATGTAGCTATGAAATGAGCTCTGAAAAGAAAGATGCTGATATTTTTATGATTTAAATTTTTAGGTTATAGCTTATCAAATTATTATATCGTTTTAAATTGCCCTTCTTATTGTGTTTTCTTAATAATAATATTAAGAAATATTTATCTAACGTTGAAAATTCTTTCAAATTGCAATAATTGAAAAAAATAATATTTGACATTTAATGTGTGGTTGCGTAATAGTACCAATCTTACAAACTGAAAAGTTACCAAAAACAGTTTAACAATAGCTTCTGTTATTAAACTATTTTCAGTATAATAATTAACCAATTATGAACGCAAAGTATAAAAAATATGTATTCAGTTTTCATCGCTCTAGAGTTAGATGTAGTCCACGAATTTATATACCTAAACATTTTCGACAAAGCAATAATTTATACTGAACAGTTGTGACAAATAATAATAATAATAATTATATATTTATATATATATTTTATATATATTTTATTACATTCTGCCGACAAAAAAAAGTGTATAGAAATTGTCATAAAATTCAAAAACAGTTAATAGTTATACATCGTTAAAAAATTCGTCCATATTATAAAATATTCTTTTAAAATTAAGAATTCTTTCAGTAATCTTTTGAAACTAGAAGGAGTATTAGACCTTTTAATGCATTCTGGCAATTTATTAAATATTTTTAAACCTAAGATCTGAGATGAAAGTTCGACCACCCTTAACTTATGTTTAGGTATTGAAAAGTTTATTTTCTGACGTGTGTTATGCTTGTGAATGTCTGTCTGCAGTTCAAAATTATTTTTATTACGGTATATGTACCATGCCATTTCTAAAATAAATAAGCTAATAAGCGTTAGGATTTTCATATCGCCGAATATCTGTTTACAATGTTCGCGATTTGTAACTCCTGCCAGATTCCGAACAATTCGTTTTCGAGTGATGAAAACTTGTAGTATATATATTAGACTGTTTAAAAAAAATCGATAATTTTTTTTCTCGTAATTATATAGAAAATGTTGTTGGAAATGGTAAAAAAAAAAATCCTGTGAAAGTTAGAGCTCTTAATATTAATATTAAGAGGTGCCGCATCGTCAATTTCAATTTCCCATTTAAATAACATGGGAACAACGTTCTCTTGGAATTTGGAATTTTGTAACTCACGTTAGGGAAATTATTTTGAAATGATCAAAACATAATCTTGTAGAAAATTTAACGCTCTACAAAAAAGGTCTCTTACAATATTTTGATATATTTATGTTTTCAAAAGTTATTTAACGAGTTGGCTTGATATTAAATTTATATATTTTTCTAATTTTCCGACGCAACCATCAACTTTATGAGAAAATTCCATAGGACATTTTTTGTAGAACATTTCATTTCCTATAACTTTCCTTCCAAAAAGTTTTCGATATTTTTTGCAGATCGTAAGTTATTTGCAGAAAACTAAAAAAATTAAGTTATTTTCAAAAAACTAAAAAAATGTCATGATTAATTTTAAGCAGTAAAATGACAACTTTATTAATTTTTTTTTAGTATTTTGCAAATAAGATACGACCTGTAAAAAATATCGAAAACTTTTTGAAAGATAAATTATAGGAAATGAAATGTTTTACAAAAGATGTCCTATGAAACTTTCTCATAAAGTTGATGGTTGCGTTGGAAAATTAGAAAAATATAAAAATTTAATATCAAGCCAACTCTATCGTTAAATAACTGTTGAAAAAATAAATATATCAAAATATTGTAAGAGACCTTTTTTGTAGAGTGTTAAATTTTGTACAAGAGTATGTTTTGATCATTTCAAATTAATTTCCCTAACGTGAGTTACAAAATTCCAAAGTCCAAGAGAATCCCATGTTATTTAAATTGGAAATTGAAATTGACGAACTTTTACAGGATTTTTTTCTTACCATTTCCAACAAAATTTTCAATATAATTAAGAAAAAAAAATATCGATTTTTTTAAACAGTCTAATATGTATACATATATATATATATATAAATATATAAAATTTAACCAGATTATGCGATACTTATGCTTACCGTACGAAGGAGTAATTAGAGCGCCATTTGTAATGTAAAATTTTATAATTTTTATATCATGTAATTGAATATAAAACTTTTATGTTGTGCGAATTATGCATCACATTTGATTTAAACCACTATAAAATATTTATATTCTAATGTATCGAATAAATTCAGTACAATGTTGCAATATATTAGTATATACATTACATAATGTTCAAACCAAATCTATTTAACTGTTTTACATTAATACAATTTATTAATACAGAAATTAAATACAGAAACTGATTCAGACAATTGAATGATTTTTCTTGTATTTTCTTCGTCTTTGCTCTTAGTTCATCAGTACCTATTGCCGGAGCATTAGAATGTAGATTTAGCTTTTAATTATTCTATTTGTATTTTAAATATTCTACTTGTGTTTTGACTGCATACAATGAGTATTTATTTATTACTTGTTATTGGAAGTGTAAACTGAACTTATTTGAAGATAAGAATTTCCTAATTATAAATTGTTTACCAATTAATAAAATATAATAATTATTCTAAAAATAAGTAAACTTGAGGGTGGCGTAGCGTTGAGAAGAGAGTGCTCCGATAAAATTATATACAAAGGTGAATTTGAAAATGGGTCATTCTGATCAGAACGTTACATTAATATTAATTTTTAAAAAACGCGATATCATTTGTCCTGTTTTTCATGTATCGAACTTACATTGAACATCTAATATAATATATACTATAGATAAATATATCATCAAGCCTTTTACCCATTACTAGGTATGGCTCTCTGTCATACCAGACCTCGGTAAGTGATATATTTATGCGCGGAAGTGCGGCTACCAACCGCCAAATCATGATACTCATAGATGTTAGTGGAGGGGAAATCACACGGGTAATTTTAGTATGGTGAAAATTGTTTGTTAGCAGTGGGAATCGAACCGAGGTTCTCAAATCCACAGGCAGATTCGATACCACCTATCTTATAAGTGATAGTTATATTATATAATGGGATGGCTAGCTCAGTGGTATGAAGTTGGCTTGTGGATCCTGAGGTCCCTGGTTCGATTCCCACAGGCGACAAATTTTCATAATTTGAAAAAGCTATCCCTGTGGCTCCTCCACCACTAACATGTTTGGGGGCCGTGATTTGACGACTGGTAACCGCACTTCACGCGCAAAATATATCACTTACCGAGATCTGCTTCAGCAGAGTGCCACACCCAGTAATGGGTAGAAGGCGTGATGATATATTTATTTATATATTATATAATCATAAATTATTAAAATTTTATATGCCATTAGTTGCTAAAGTGATTACCAATTCGTGATCTTCTCTTAAGCAAAAAAATTCCTCTATACCATTTAAACATGATTTTAAAATTTATTTTTAATGCTTCGGTTTATACGCTCGTTAACTGCATATCTATTTTGTAGAAAATGAAAATTATCTATGTATTTGAATGTGATATTCATTAGGTAATTTAAGTGTTCCGTAAGCATATAATATTAATATAAATTTAATGTTCAAGAGATTAATCTAACATGCAGATGAATATCTAGACTTTATTTCAATAAGGTCTTAAGACTGAAACTTAAAACCCATCAATCTTAACTAATAATAACATTATTTAAATCCTTTAAGTTTAAAATATTCATGAATTGAATTTAATAAGAATATTCTCTAAGTGTATATTGTTTTTCGTCCCAGAGCTTGTTTATAAACAAATTACGTATTGCAGAATATCAATGATATTTAACTTGACTTTGTGTTTAATATTTTTTTTAAACGATGTTGCGATTTAAAGTACAATTTTACAAAAAGAAAATACTAAAATAAATATATCATCACGCCTTCTACCCATTACTGGGTGTGGCACTCTGCCGAAGCAGATATCGGTAAGTGATATATTTTGCGGCGTGAAGTGCAGTTACCAGTCGTCAAATCACGGCCCCCAAAGTTGTTAGTGGTGGAGGAGCCTCAGGGGTAGTTTTTGAAATTATGAAAATTGTTTGTCGCCTGTGGGAATCGAACCAGGGTTCTCAGGATCCACAGGCCGACTTCATACCACTGAGCTAGCCACCCCATCAAAAAATACTACCTATATCATATCAATAAACACAATTAGCAATTATTATTTTAGATATACAAATATATTTAAATTTATAACCATTTTTGTTATGTATTAAAAAATATAAAAAAATAATAAAAAAGAAAGAAGAAACTTTTACTATATAAAATATTAATTTGTTTATTTTAAAATTGTAAATCGATTTTATATAAAAGTGTTTAAATACTTAGGTAAAGCAGTTTACAGAGCATCATTACGTTTGTTTTTGTGTTATTTTCTTCTTTGTAAAATTACTTTATAATGACAGAATACAGAAAAAGTAAATGAGGAATTTAACAGAATAACGAATAGTAACTTTCTCGAGCTAAAAGTAAAATCTCTAATGTGGTTTACCGTTCGTTAGTCCTACTTTCAGTCAATCTTCGTCAGTTATTCAATATTCATAAATATGTTGTAAAACGTAATTATATAAATGATTATTCAATTATTTCAATTACGTATTACAATATGCAATTTGTGAATTTTCGAAATTTTGAAATTGAAAACCACACGATCGTGATAATTTATTAAAGAAATTTATCAATTTAGGCTTTTTTTTCAAATAGTCAATTATGTTGCGTCATATATTTGTTACCCAATATTTATTGGTAAATTTATTTTTTAAATCTCAACATGTTTTACTTTATACGTGAGTAAATTTGATCGGTAGTACCATAGTTAGGGTACTATAATTCTGCGGTTAATAGAATGGCAAATTGGTTAATTGCAAAAAATGTGTCCAAATTCGAAAGTGTAGAGTGATATCAGAAATACTACATTGTAGAAGTTCTCAACATTGATGGATTTGATAAATGCCAATAGGTATAAATAAAGGTTTAGTTATTATTTAGTACGTATTAAACCAGCGATCAGGTCGGCATACTGGGATCCGCGGATACAATTATGGTGGAAGTATCCATATATTAAGATCGTCAATTAACTTAGTACGTAATTTTGAATATAGCGGAAATTAACTTTTTCAGCTAAAGTTAGCAATATATTTTTTTTAAAAAAGCAAATGTTTTCATCAGATGAAATTGATCTGAAGTTGGTAATGTAAAAAAAATATTGTAATATCTCAATCATATATAGGATGAACTCGACGATATTTGGTTCAATCTATTGGGAATTGCAGGATTGTGATAATTAATTTTTTTTTCGCCTACAGTTGGAAATATACAATTTAAATATTTCAGTTATCTATACGTAAAATTTGACAAGTAAAGAAAATTTGATTCAAATTGATTGAAAACTGCAGGATTGAAAAAGTAATATATATATTAAATATTAATTTGTTTATTTTACAATTGTACATCGATTTTATATAAAAATGTTTAAATACTTAGGTAAAGCAGTTTACAGAGCATCATTACGTTTGTTTTCGTGTTATTTTGATTCAAATTGATTGAAAACTGCAGGATTGAAAAAGTAATATATACTCGTATATTTTTTAAGTTGGCATTACTTAAAAACAATTGAAATATCTCAGTCATCTACAGATTGAATTTGATTTGTAGAAATTATTTGATTCAAATCGGTTGAAACCTGCAGGGGGGATAAAAAAAGCGAGCGACCGACGACCAAGAGAATAACATATGATACATTCATACGAGTTCATTCGAGTACATCTAAATCAAAGTCGGAATCGCCATCTAGCGATTCTGTTCGGGAATTCTATATAAAAATTTATAATTTTAATTTTGACAGACACCGTATCGATCACTAATGTTAGTGTCTTTAAGAGTCGACAAACTAGATATATAATAAAATATTTTTTATAAAATTGGGCGTAGTATAAAATTTCATTTGAAACAAACTAGTAAACTTAACGAAATCATTTAGCCATTCTGATAAAGTCAAATATAATTTGTGTCCTGCGTTTTCCATTGTTATAAGTGTTTATATAAAATACAATAGCAAAAATCTAAACAAAATCGATTCAACCAGCAATCAATATTCTCCAAACATTCCGTTCCTACCGGACTACTTTCGATTTGTCGACATTATTTATGATTCTTTGCAGTCCTATTCCTTTCCCTCGGCATCTTTCGCTCACTCTGTAGATAAGTAATCATGTCCAACCATTTATTTCTTCGTCGCCAGCGTAGTAGCATTAATTATATTATAGAACTATGATTGTTTACAGGACAACATTCATTTGCAAATAAATAATATCATATTTTCAATGTGTATATCTACATAGAAATTTTACGCATAAATTAGTGATAAAAATGGTTTAAAGTAAACTGCAAACTGAAGAAAACTTTAGTCGGTACTTACGTACTTTTTCACGCTGCAAATACATCGCGTGTTGACTCTAGAAAATCACGTCGTGCCACTTGTAGCATGCACGCTCGTTTGAAGTACATTCCTCTTTTCTGGAAAAAGTTTTATTGATTAAAAAGACTTCTAGGTATACATTCAATATACATTACTGTAGAAATTTCCATACACGATAAGGAAAGAAATTGTTTCCATTGTAAAGTTGATCGCTATTACCTTCCTTAATATCTGTACGTCATTATTGAATTTGTTTGTTGTACAATACATATATAACTTATTTTGTTTGCCATTTACATTTTCAATATTTATCATCAAGAAAACAACCACGTATATCGTTTATTGTTGTGTTGTTTTTGTTTAAAAAATAGCATATTTATTTTAATTTTTGAGATAAATAGGTGCATTATGTAGGTATGTTAAAACTGCAATTAGATTTTATGTATTACCAACTTGAAAGTGGAAAAGCAGCGTTAAAATATTCCTATTTATTTGAATTGTATACACCTATTTGTCAAGTAAAATGTTTGTGCTTAGTTTCATTGAAAGTTCAAGGTAATTTTTTTTTATTTCATTTCAAATGTCACAAGAGAATTTATTATTCCCAATATTCAATCATATTACGTATTAGGTTAATAATAAATCTATTCTACTATTCCCCAAGGTGTGCTCAATAAATGTTACTCTCATTAATATGTGGGTGACAAAGAATGAAAAATAGAAGATTAATAAATAAGATAAATTATAATAATTTCGGATATTGATTGTTATGTACATGTATCCTATTATATTATTGTAATCTACAGAGAACTATAATGTATAGAAGTAAAGTAGTCTATTTCGGGACTCATATACTCAAATAAATATTGAATTGTATTAATTATTTTTTCTATAACTGTGCGATTTCTTTGTTATTACGTAACTATTATTGCCTTGGTTACGTATGGAAAGTAGACAAATGCAGATCAAGTACGTTTCTGTAAGCAAAGAATCACTCGTGCGGAAATTACTTTGTTACGCAACTGTCAAAAGTTGTATTGAGAGCGATTTAAAGTTCGCGCCGAGCGCGAAATTTATATTTTGGCCACAGACGCTTATGGAAGAAGAAGATGCAGCGAGCCAGCGTTAGTAAATATGCAGTAGTATATTTTGACGTTTATAAACATAACCATAAGTTGCAGTATATCTAATCTGTACACAATTAGTAAAAAGAACCGAACAAAGTAAACTATATCAATAAATGATTTTATTTTAAGAGTAAGTGAAATACATAATATTTATTGTTTGTGTATATTAATAACACGTTGATACACTTGCTTATATTGACATAATGTGAAGTGGAAACTTTTGTACTGACTAAAGAAACAGTGATTTCTTCCATACCTGTTCACATTATTAACAGTAATATTATTGACAACAATTTGGGAGGTATTCCAACCTAGCATGATCTGGGGCTTAATTATCTTTGGAGGTGTTTATGATAAAGAAGTATCACTCAGTGTGTAGTATTCCAATCTAGACGATTTTGAAGAAATTGTCTTGAAATTAGTGAAATATTTTTAAATAACGTAGAACAATGTGCAAGCAATCAACAAACAAACCATAGCAACGCCGTAAAACATCGTTCTCGCGAATATCATTAAGATTTTATAAATTTTGACAATATTTTAGTGATTTTCTAAATCGCAAAGTTGTAAGAAAAATGTTGTTTATAACACGTGCCGAAAAAGATTACGTGCTCGTGCAAGCCTCGTGCGTTAAATTCTACACTTGCACGTAACAAGCCTTTTTCGGCACTTATTATAAAAATAACTATTACATATTTTACATATTTCGCACAATAAGAATGTCATTTAAAATAGTTTCTTCATCTACGTTAAATGAAATTGTGTAAATATTTATCAGAAAAAAAAATCATTATATAATTTTGTTATTTCTGAGTATGAAGCTCGATAAGTAATATATTTTGTATATACCAATCGTTAAATCACGGCCCTCCAAAAATATTAGTAGAGGGGTAATTTTAGTATTTGGAAAATCAGTTGTCGGCTTTATGTATAAAACTACAATTTTTCAGTAAAATAAAACTTTAAATATCAAAAAATAATAACTGACTTAATTATGGGTTTCATAATATTAACACCTTAGTTAATAATATTTTTCAATTGTAATTTTATAATTACCTAGCATTAAGTTAAAAATATTAGATAAGCATGAGAAAAAAATATGCATTGAAAACAATATACATTGTTATTTTTATTGGAAATATTTGGTTGCGACCTTCAATAAAAATATAATTATCGAAATATGAACTTTGCTTCTCGATACGTTTATAATAAAAATAAAATTTATTAGGTAAACATAATTTTTCAATATAAGCAGTTACATAACAATTTGCTATTGAAATTTGTAATTAAGATTATTTTTACTTTTATGCAATTTTTAATTGCTGGTCAAATGAAACTAATCTACTAAACAATGTGAATAAGTAATAAGTTGAGAGCGGATTTGTTTATGTATTTGCATATTTATTATGGAGATTTCATTATTATTATTTGTATATACTACTACAGACCAGCGGTTTTTAACCTTTTCTGTTTTACTTTAAAGATCTTTTTTGCCGCGGACCATCAAGGTTATTAAAATTTGAAGACATAAAATGTTTATTTAAACTTTGTTATAAAGGGCTTTCATGTAGCGAGAAAAGGAAAGAATACGGTAATTTATTAATGAACATAATGACTGCTACAGCAAGTTTGGTTTTTGACTATTTTAAGAGCAGAGTATTTGGGTGTTTTAACTATCTTTAACATGTTAAAATCATGCTCTTAAAACACCCATAACAGAGCTTGTGGTACAAGCCATTGTTATTAAAATATTTTGATTAGAATTCTTCTATATCTATACAAATTTAAAATAATAACACACATAAATAATACCACACATACTTCTGGATTTCAATTAATGTATTTAAAAAAAAAAAATTAAACCTCTTTTCATTTTGTATCATACCCTACCTGGATCATTTTTAGGAGCAGAAAAAAATACAATTAATAGTTATTTTTATAACAATTGCCGACAAAGGCTTGTTACGTGCAACTGCAGAATTTAAATTCTGCACGAGCACTTAACCTTTTTCGGCACGTGTTATAAACAACATTTTTCCTACAACTGTGCAATTTAGAAAGTCACTAAAAGATTAACAGAATTTATAAAATTTTAATGATATTACACGAGAACGATGTTTTACGGCGTTGCTATGGTTTGTTTGTTGATTGCTTACACATTGTTCTACGTTATTTAAAAATATTTCACTAACTTCAAGATTATTTCTATAAAATCTTCTAGAATGGAATACTACACTGAGTGATTTTTCTTTATCATATACACCTCCAAAGATATTTGAAGCTTCATATCAAGCTATGTTGGATCTATGACAATCAACCTGCTGCTGGTACTTCTAAAACCTCCGAAATTGTTGTCAATAATATTACTGTTAATAATATGAATAGGTACGGAAGAAATCAATGTTTCTTTAGATAGTATAACAGTTTCCACTTCAAATTATGTCAATATAAGCAACTGTAACAACGTGTTATTAATATCCACAAACAATCAATTTACTCTTTAAATAAAACCATTTATCGATATATTTTACTTTGTTTGGTTGTTTTTATTAATTCATAAATCATATTTAATAATGATATACTTGAGTTCTTGTCTGCTCAATGCTAGGTGTACAGATTAAATATACTGTTTAAGGTTATGTTCATAAACGTCAAAATATATCACTGTTTATTTATTTCTTTTTCTTCCATAAGCGTATGTGCCTAAAATATGAAATTCTGTGCTTGGCGCGAAATTTAAATCGCACTCACTTATTTTACAAATTACTTTCGGCACTAGTGTTTCTTCGCTTACATAAACGCACTTGGTCTGCATTTGTCTACTTTCCACACGTAACCAAGGTAATAATAGTTACATAATAACAAAGAAATCGCTCAGTTGTAGGAAAAATATTATATAATTACACTTTTAAACAAATTTTTGTTTTCCACACATGTTCTGTCACGAAATTATTTATAATCAATAATAACATTATCAATGATGACAATAGTAATTATTAAATGCAATTCTTTTTCACTGATCCCGTTTGAGGACCCCTCGATTTCCACAGGGATCTGCGGATCACTAGACTATTGAATAATATTTTTTAATTTTTTTAAAAAATGAAACATAATTTTGTGTGTATATTTTTAATTAAATAATGAGGAAATATTTCTAACAGTTTCATTTATTTCAGTGTATACCTATTGTATGCATATTTACATCATTTATTTCTGCATAAATGACACTCTGTAGTAATAAATTTTATGGAGCAAGAAAATGGATTGAAAACTCTGTGATGTAAGAAATGACACAACTCAATGTAGTCTGTTTTAGTTTAGTGACAGCATAACAAATAGCATCCGTGAAAGTGCAGCAATCATCTATAGCGGGAGTAATAGTATTAGTAATCGTTAAATATCAAAGTATTTGTTGCTCGAAGCGCATGACTTTCCCTTAAATTGCTTTAGAATGACTGCTCTTAATGATGAAAATTGAAATAATGTGAAACAAATTATTTGTCGTTCGATACAACTACACGAGTGATTGTGGTTTGTGGTTGTGAGAAACGAAATTATTAGTTCCTTTCTTTTATCATAATCTTAGTATAATTTGTGAAATAGTAATTGGGATACTAGTCTAGCAAATAATATCAATTTGTAAGTTTGCTCTAAATATTGTAGCAGTTGTAACTTCAAAGTCATTTAAAATTTGTTATTATATCTCCCTATTAACATTTACTCATTATCTGTTACCGATCGAACAAGGAACAAATTATTTTTCATGAATTTTTACAAATTATATATTACAATTTCGGTATTCTATGAACAAAATTACTTATTCTGGCATTTTTGTTTGAAAAAAGAATAATAATATAAACTGATAGATTCAATAAAAAATTGAAATTTAATTTTTTTTTGTGGCTTCGTTGGCGGACCAACTACTTAGGTCATATGCCGCCATTACGCCCTGATCTGCGTTTTAGATATTATGGTCAACAGCAACGCGAGTTTCTCTGGACGGTCACCCATCCAAGTACTGCCCGCGCGCAACGTTACTTAACTCGCGATATCGCTTAGATCAGTTCCAACGAGTGCAGCCATGGCCGTTGACAAAATTTAATTTATTTTTACATTTATTGAATTTACCTTAGAGTTAAAATTCATATTTACCTATGGTATGTTATATAACCAAATATTTTAAAGTTTTAATATTTTACGACTCTATGTTATTATTTTGTTATTATAATTAAATAAATTAAAATTGCAATAATTTATGTTTAACATTTTTACAACTACACAATTTCACAAAAAAAAATATCCAAAAACAGTTGCACAAAGTTGAACATTTTAGTACTATTTTTGACAAAAACAAAATGAAAATAATAGTAATTATTATTTAAATCTAATGCGTTATCTGGCAATTCTATTTTTTGCAAATCAAAATAGACCGTCGGCCTCAAACTACGCGTTGTTCATTTCATCACGAGTTCTTTAAAATTATACTTGGATCGGGAACTAAATATAATATTTCATTCATTATGAAAACAAAAAAATAAAAAACCCGGGGAAGTTGATGGTGTTGAATTGAAAGGAATTAAATTTTGTAATAAAAAAGAAAATTGGAAAGAAATCAAAGAGAAATAAAAGTTTTCTTCGTCTTGACTTAATTTTTTTTATATTTTGAATTAGTTTTCTTTTAAACTGACGTCGGTCGTTCTTTTTATATAATCTAATTGAAAATATAAAAAAGTGATGTTGAAACGAAGCACAGTTTTATTTCTTTTCAATTCCTTTCCAATTTCGTTCATTATTAGAATATTTAATTGAAATTCTTGCAATGAACATGTTCAATGTTAATGAGAATACTTTTAGAGAAAATTACTATAACTGCATTAATGAACCGTTAATAATCTATTAGTGTACTGGACGTTGCCAATTAGCACTACATATTAATATTAATTATTAAAAAAAAAATTCCTCTTTAGGCATATGATCTTATCTGACAAAAATATGTATTTTTATTTTATTGTTATAATTATATGTATATGGAGTAGCTCAGTGGTATCAAGTCGGCCTGTGGATCCTGAGAATCCTGATTCGATTCCCACAGGCGACAAAAAATTTTCACCATTTTAAAAACTACCCCTGTGGCTCCTCCTCCACTAATAACTATGAGGGCCGTGATTTGACGGCTGGTAGCCGCACTTCACGCGCTAAATATATCACTTACCGAGATCTGCTTCGGCAGAGTGCCACACCCAGGAATGGGTAGACGGCGTAATGATATATTTATTTTATTTCTTTAATTATATGCATTTTAATCACAGTTGTATTGTATTTTATTATTACATTATCCTTGTGTTTGTTTTTTTTTTTTTCTGTGGGCAGATAATTATTATTCGACATGTGATGTGACTTCATATTACTTCGTTGTTATGTTTTTACGAAAGTTGGATTCAGAATAATAATTCAGTAGCTATCTCTGTTACCAAGAACCCAAGATATACCAGTACAAACAAAATACGTGTCCGAGTATGCAAATAAGCCCCAAATCTTAATTTTCAATAGGTATTGTCTACCTAACCTCACATTTAAATTCAACTGATGTACTCTTAGATTTCTTATAAACCATTGTTAGATCAAGCTATTGTAATGTATTCATAATATCATAATTGACGTTGATGTCAAACGGATACACACTTCTTACTGTAGAACACATGTTGTCAAGAACAACGCGTTTGCTTTTATAAAGTTCCTGGATCAGTTTGAAATGTGTTCATAACTTTATTAGAACTGTTACGTTCATTTCATCTCAAAGTAGTTTTTAGTTCGCATGTCGCGCATATGTGGGGTACATGAGTATGTGTGAGTTGTCGAGAACCGGATTTCAACCAGGAAGCTTGCTTTACCGGATGCGGTTTTGTATTTTTATTTAAATCATTATACGTACATGAAATGTCAATGTTTGTTTTATTTATATTTTGCGAATAATGAAAATATTTTAAAAATTTAATGTGTGTCTGTCAGATCGAAATACATGTAATTTTGCACAAATCAGTTTATTAGTTTTTATAAAAGGTTAAATGATTAATATGAGTAATGTTACCGGACGTTACGATATTATTGAAATCGGAAATGTGAACCAATATTATGTAAATGTGTGAATTTACTGTAACATATATTTTTTTATTTTCCTGCCTCCATTTTAATTTTGTAATAAATTATAAATGCATTAAATTATAGTCATAATATATATATATATTTCTAATTGCGATAAACTTATTTGTGCACTTTTTAAATAAATATGCCGTACCTATAAATCATAATTATTTAGTAAATAATAATTCTAAGAAATTTTTCATCTTGTGTCGTCTCGTCTCGAGATTACAAAATGAGACGAAAACTAATAATGAAGATATAATTTTTCCTATTATGTATGTTACTTATTTATTTATGTATTTATACTTTGTGCAATAGGAACTTAAACCCAATTACAGTACAGAGTCTGAACTAACCGAGTCGCAATGTGGTAGTTTATATATTTTTAACTTGAGTGGAATTCGAACTCAAGATCTACGGATCCGAACAAATATTTGTTTATAATTATTTTTTTAAAAAAGAAAGATTTATAAAAATAAAGTGAGACGAGAATTTATTGTTTCTGTTGAAACGAGATGTAGTTAGCTATTTCTCATTTCTTTACGTCTCGCAGTATGAATCAATATCAGTAAAGCTGGATTTATAATGAAGTAACGCAAGAAGCAACGCAAAAGTAGTATGTAAGGCAACAAGTTTAAACTTGTAATTTAAGTAGAACCATTTATATTGAAGTAAAGCAATCAGTAATGTAAAATAAGCAATGCAAGAGATGGTCAACTTTCATCTTTCTACGTTAATTTACCTAACATTTCTTACCGCTAGCCAATCAGAAGTCAGCGTTTTAAACTTCGCATTGTAATCTCTATTACCGACCGTGAAATATCAGCTGTCACTGTCAAACGTTTTGAATGATCTAAATTTTTCAAAAATGGACAGAGAAGTAATACAGTTTTTAAAGGCCAATAAAATTCTGTATGACAGTTATCAAAAGATTTCAATTTTTTTAAAGAAAAAACAGCAAATGTTAGGAAGTATAAGGTAATCTTCTGAAAACAAACGTCAAGTTTTTGAGGTTATATTATTATATTAATAAATTTTGGTTTGTATTATTTTTTTAGCAGAATATGTCCAACGTCCACATACCTCTGATTGGCTAACAGTATTAAGTCCTGCTTCTCAATATAAATCAGTAATTTGCTTCCGTTACTTTTTATTTTGCTTTATTTTACTTTACCTCTTACCTTACTTCATTATAAATCCACCTTAAGCAATGCTTTATATGTCAAGAAAGTATAATATCACTAATAAACAATTGTACAACTATCAAAAAAATGTGAAAGGTAATATCAGTGTACAAAGCAGTTAATTTATTCTTTATTTACATGATTATTTTTTGACGTTTCTCAAAACCAATGAAATGCTTCATTGTATGTCACGTGTCTGCGTTTCAACCAATCCTGTCATTATTATACTGAGAATAAAGCTCTTGTGATTATTCCCGGGAATAATCTCTGTAGGTGCTTTGGTTTGTGTCAAATGATAGGTAGTTGTCAAAAAATTATTTAAAACTGTCAACGCATGAAGTAAAATGTGTGGAAAAAATCGATTTAGTTCCATTTTAGATACAGAAATACACCAACAAATTTTGGAAACAACTTTCAAGAATGCATTAATAAGTAATCAATCGATATGGACCTAGTTCAAAATCTTTTAAGTTGAATTAATCGATCTCAACAGCTAAGTCAAAAAATAATCTAACTAAATATAACTCGAGAGTTGAATAAATTAGAAAATAATTCTCCAGGATCTTTCTCAAACTTGTTGCCATTTGGCAATAACCACTCAAGCCCTATGAGCTTTCGTTACTATTGCCTGGCAACAAGTTTTCGAAAGATGTGTCAAATTATTTTCAATTTATTCTCACTCTCTTGTTATATTATTACTGACAACATATTTTAGTCACGTGAATAATTACTGATTTTAGTCACTAAAAACAATTGCTTGATGTTCATTAAAAATTGCTTCTGTTTAATGCGCTTGAGTAACTATTTGACTCTGTAAGCTTCGGCAAAGAATTATTTACTCTCGATAATTAATTTAACTTACTGAATTAGCTGAGAAATACGTCATTGACATATTGAATACTATTAAATATGTGAAAAACAGGAAACCGGCACATTCCAGACTATATCTAAAACAGAAATCACTAAAAATTAATTCGTAACTGACAAAAAAAAACACTTTATAAAAAAATTATATTGCAATACAAGTACAGGTATTTATAAGTATGATTGAAAAACAAAACATGTATTAATTAAATATATTTTTTTGTTGTTAGTCGTGATTTAACTTTTTGTTGATGTTTACTTTTGATAAAAACACATTAATGCTTGGAAATTCCCTCCATATATTCCAATTTTGCAGATATTTTTTGTTTGCGGTGTTACTATGAATTATGAAAATAAGTTTTATTTGTTGTTTAATTATGCAGCGGAGTTACTTAGTTAAGAAAAATTCTTAATTGGCAGGTGGATTCACTTATTGTTTACTTTTTGTTATAGCAGTAATGAAAGTAACATGAAATTATATATATATATATATTGAGGTCATATAATTAATAAATTCTCACAAAAACTTAGTGAAAATATTAATTAAATAGGCTACAGATGCTAGTTTATGTTCTAAAAACTCAAGAAAAGTATTGATGTTTGTACAATTTACTTTCTCCTTATTATCACCTTGTTTTTTACATCTACATTTCAGTCACGTAATAGAGAACTTAAAATTCCTAGTTTTCAATTGCGCGGTGCACCAGAATGTTTAAAATTGGGTTATTCGCAAAAGTAGATCATATTTTGTTTATAATTGATACTTTTTGCTGTTATTTACTTATACTATTTTGCACAACAGGAATTTAATACTAATTACAATACAGTATGGTACTTCATATATACGTTACAGAATTCGATTTCGGAGGTCCCGAGTTCGAGTCTCACTCAAGCTAAAATATATGAACTACTATAGTGAGTCCGGAAACTGTACTGTAATTGGGATTAAGTTCTCGTTATGCAGAGTAGCATAAAAAATATATTTTTAGGATTTTTTTTCTTTGTGACTTATTCTTCATATTTTATGTAATATGGAGGTCGAGCTAGACTTGTCACCTTTTCGTGTTTGACCCGGAGACTCCGGATTTCAGTGAGTTATCTCCGGGCTCCGGGTTGAATTATTATTTCTCCGGATTGTGTAAGTAAAATTGAATATGTAGTGCTATGTAGTTAGTTGTCTAGGACAAATCTGTCTCACTTTCGGAATCTTCTACACCGCTAAATTATTAAATTTTTTTCTTTGATCTTCTACATCTTACTGTTATCTAGTTTAATTTCTGTCACAAAATGGGGTGGCTAGCTCAGTGGTATGAAGTCGGCCTGTGGATCCTGCGAACCCTGGTGGCTCCTCCACCACTAACATCTTTGGGGATCGTGATTTGACGACTGGTAACCGCACTTCACGCGCAAATTATATCACTTACCGAGATCTGCTTCGGCAGAGTGCCACACCCAGTAATGGGTAGAAGACGTGATGATATATTTATTTATTTATTTTAAAATCTTCCAATTTCTTGATTCTGTCCCCATGATTTTAAGGAAGAATTTATATAATTAATTTCGGTTCTAATAGTTGATATATCATCTTGTATCAACGTAATTTTTTAAGAATTGTATCAAGTTTTCAGAAATAGACATAATTTTAGGTGAGGGGATGTCTTCTGTTGCATGTGATTATCTTCAATTTTGTCAATATTGTTACAGTTTTATATATATATATACATATATCGTTGAGTACACTAATTTTATTGTTACAGTAGAATTATCACTTCCAATCTTGTTTTACTTTAATTTATATGTAATTATTTTACCATGATAACAAAAGCACTTGTCGTTAACAAAACAATGTAACCGTTTTTTTATCAAATGTGGTAATAATAATAAAATTGCAGAATCTTCTTTAAAAAAATAGTCACCGTCTCCGGGCGAGACTTGGTTCTGATGTGGTAACCCTAAGGTCGACATTTAAGAATTTGTCAATATGTTTTTCTGTATAATCAAAATTCCCAAAATTCGTACGAATTTTAAAATTAAATTTCATATTTAAGTAGACTTATTTCCAAAATCTGAAAGTGAACTTCAATAATATTCATAAATAATAGTAAAAACACAATTTTTTTACTATATTAATTTTTATCAACCTATAACATTTCGATTTCTCCAAAGAAAAAGTTTAAATTGCATTAACAATTTCGTAAATAAATCCTAAATCATTTTGTTTTTAAATATGTTTCAGATTAGTTTCTTAATTCATGTTTAGAATTAATTTAGAGCTTATCTAAGTCAAAATTGTAAGATTAGCTGAATCTGTTTTATGAGAATTGTTTGTTGAATCTCTAAATAAACTAATTTTTTTGTAATTATTCTTACTTAAGTTGAAAAGATTGTTAAATGAACGATATTCTTACAAAAACGAGCATGAAAGATTAAAAAGAAACACCGTGAGTCACCTACCAATTTATCATTTATGGAGATGTTAATAATGTATCTAAGAATAAATTACTTGGAAATAACATAATTAAGTCTAACCCTTTCACTAACGAACAAAAATGCAAATGGAACTAAATTGACACCTAAACTATGCAGTTAGGGTGTGACTTACATTCTCTGACCTCGTCTGTAGGTGGATATCAGTATCTCCGTAGATATAATTGTATTATACGAGTATATAAAAAGTACACAATGAAGTACGGAAAAGCCTCAGATGATTGTGGGCGGCATTTGATCGTAACATGATATTTCAAGGTAATTATACTGAGTCGAACATCGCTATTGCTTAACAACACGAAACTCACCCATTGAAACAATGTTATAAGTATGGAAAATCGATCAGCAAATCAAATATTGAAACTTGGAATTGTTTTCTTTAGCACAAAGCTAGCAGAACATAGAAATGCTGGTTGAAGTATAACTACTTCACTGTTTGATTTGCTATGCGATGTTTTGAAATACCACAAACCGCAAATAATAGGCTAAGCATTATGTTTTTCAAAAAATTGTTTGTGGAACTAAGCGTAAAGAGTAAAGGTATTATTCTGTTAATAGGTTATTGTTTTCTTAGAGATCAATCAAATTTGCGTGAAGTGTTTTGTATATAAATTGCATATTATGCCTTTTTGTTTAACCTCGGTTTTAACGATCGAGTTGAAAATGCGATATTATGATAATAAAGTTCAAGCTAGTTATATTAAAAAAAGTCTTTATTTAAAATAAATTTTATAAGTTTATGCTACTACGTATGACCTTAGGATTCGATCGCCCGTCGTTGTAACTAGTTATACTCGTAATATAGCAAAATTTTATTTTAATGTTAATCTGTTATATGATTATCGTTCCACTGAAAGTTGCTAATTTTACCTCGTGATCATCCGAACATTCGTTAACAAAAAAGTTCGTAATCTGTAGCTTAACTTTAATATTAACTTATACCAGAGAAATTGAAATTTTCTGAATCTTCTTATGAGAAATTTCAAAAAAAATATCTATTTTTATTTTCCTATCATTACATACATACATAACTTCATGCTATACTCCAACAAATGGGGTAGCACGAACCCTAAAATCACTCATAAAACATTTACTCATCACACTCACCAAACAATCAGCCCTCGTCAAACATTATCATCCAAACACACTACCCTCACTTCAACCACATTCATAGATCACTCCATATAAACTCATTCTATTATTACACTCGAAAACATTTATCACACAACAAACCTTCAATCACATCATTCCTATTCACTTATCATTCATCTTCTTTCTTCAACGTACATAACATATGTATAAAACATTTCAAATTACTCACGTTTACCCCTAACAACGAATCTAATAATGAATATAACAACTAATCTAACAACAAACTATTAATTTTGAGCCCTAATAGTATCGATATATTTTTGCATATTTCATAGATAAGACCATAAAGTGCATACTGTGAATGATATGACATTTAATGAAAAAAAAGTATATTTTTAGTGCAAATTTTGTTTATATTTATTTTATATTTATATGGTTCTCTGACATACATTTTTCAATTCAAAAAATTACTTCAAAAATTGCTTTTTATGGATGTCGATTTCAGACAAATCATAACTTAGACGGAGAACAACGGCGTTTGTTGTGAAGTAGAATGGGTTAGAATAACTTGGTGATGAGACGGGTGCGCGGCAAAGAGCTAGTACAAGTTGGTGTTATGCAGGTTGCATTTTAGTTGATGACAGTTATCAGACGTGAGCATTTTATTTATTTAAATACAAAAGTTCGTATACAAAACACTTACTATGTCAAAAACTAACCTTTACTTTGATGTATCAAAACTAAGTAATTGAATATAAAAATAATTACACAAATGTTTGCAACTTGCATAACATCAAAATGTACACGCTCCTTGCCGCGCATCCGCCTCACCAACAAGTTACTCCAACTCTTTCTCCTTCACAACACTGCATTGACTTGAATACGGCAGACTTTGTCTAGGTATGTTTTGTCGGAGATGTCGATTAATGAAATGTCATGAATGGAATTTTATTTGTGAGTTTTGTTAAATAGTATTTCGATGAATTTTTGACATATAAATTTATTAAAAATGTTCATGCTGATTGAAAGGAAATCGCTCTGACCTCTTCTTTCCTTTAATTTATCCTGAATTCGCCCCAAATTTTCATAATTTGAAAAAGCTATCCCTGTGGCTCCTCCACCACTAACATGTTTGGAGGCCGTGATTTGACGACTGGTAACCGCACTTCACGCGCAAAATATATCACTTACCGAGATCTGCTTCAGCAGAGTGCCACACCCAATAATGGGTAGAAGGCGTGATGATATATTTATATTTATTTTATTTTATTCGCCCCTGGTTGTTGGCTCTGTGAATCTATTTAGAATTTACATAAAACAAAAGCAAAATGATTCAAAATATAATTTCCGCCAACCATAAATAGCTGTGTAGTGTGTAGCTTGTTAGTAAACTAAAATGAAAATGTCTTTGACATTAACAACAATCATTAAACATTAATTATATCCACATTAACTTCTCTTAACGCAAGTAACGGTAAACAAAAACACAGCTAAGCAAAATCCACAACCAGCAAAAGCCAAACCACTTGCGCAAATTCTAAACAAAGACTTGAATTCTATCAGCCATTATCAACAGCAAGCAACGATATTACCTGCTCCACTTCGTAAAATACTTTCTATTTAATGTTGCGCTTTTTGTATCCAAATACTCTGAGCATAACATTCTGCCATTGTTTTCGTATCTCTACCAGAAAGTACAAGTGTTTCTAATGAACTTCGTGTGTGGAACAAGGAGACCAAGAAGAACAAAAAGAAGCAGTGAGTGATGGGAAGAATGAGATGCATACAATGAAGTTGGTGCACGTAATGTGATTTTACTTTTAATTTGTTCCCAGGTATTTTGTAATAGTACTAGCGCAGGTTCATGTATACTTGCAATGATTATGAGTGTTGGATGTTGTTTGAAGATTGTATCTGTATTTGAATAATTTATCCCTGGAGTAAATTACTGTTTATAGAGTGTATGTTTAGATATCTCATTTTTTCTTCGTTAACATTAAATTACCTTTAGATTACGCTCTTATGAAAATATATTTGATGTAGGTAATTGAAATTATTCATATATTAAGGACCAGTTTTTCAATCACTGGTTTACTGTCGATTAATGTCAGAGCTGGGCAAGCTACTTACTTAAAAAAAGTAGCTAAGCTACAGCTACAGCTATTCTTTAAAAAAGTTGCTGAGCTACAGCTATAAGCTACATTTTGTAAAATATAGCTAAGCTATAGCTAAAAGCTTTTATTAAAGTAGCTGTTAAATTTTAAGGCTACTTTTTTCAATTATTGTGAATTATTAAATTTGCCATTACCATATGATCAGTTGATCAATATTTTGATATAATGACTGTTAATAAATATAAAATATCGCAAATAGACAAATGTACTTACTATTAATTTGTTATGCTATAATTCTTATTTATATCGGAATAAATTAACAATCACATTAACAGAAGACTCCTAAACAGTCAATGTTTAGTTCATTTAATATTTAATAAAAAGGTAGGAATAGGTTAAGAACAAGTGAAAAATTAAATATGTTAATAGATGTTACACTATATAATAACTTGTTATCCTATAGTTATAGAAAACAATAAAGAAGGTACAATTCAAATACAAAACAAAAATATATAGGTATTTCTTAATGAACAGTGGTAGCTTTAAGCTACAAAAAGTAGCTTTGGGCTACAAAAAGTAGCTTTAAGCTACAAAAAGTAGCTTTGGGCTACAAAAAGTAGCTTTAAGCTACAAAAAGTAACTTTAAGCTTAATAAAGTAGCTTTAAAAGTAGCTTCAGTTGTTATAACAATATTTTTAAGCTAATAGAAAAAAACATAGCTCGCTACAAGCTACAGCTATATTTTTTCACATTTAGCTAAGCTACAGCTACAGCTAAGGTAAACGTAGCTAAGCTAGTAGCTAAGCTACAAAAGTAGTTAGCTACTCTGCCCAGCTTTGATTATTGTTAATCATGATTAAACGGTGATTGAAAACCTGGCCCTTAGCTAATAAAATATAATAAAGTTTCTGATCGACTAGTGACTGCTGCAGTTTATTTGATTTCTTCAGTCAGTTTATAAAATATTTGGTTAAAGTAAAAGATATCTTCCTTCTAATAAAAACTGCCTAATAAATAAACCAAAAAAACAGTTAACACTTTGAATGCGAATAACGTATTGATACATGTTATTCTGAGCATTTAAGTCGATTGTGAGCAGTTAGCTTTGCTGGTACGTAGTCAATATTCGACCAGTCTCTAAAAACAAATCCAGTTCTAGTTTATCATGAGAGATAGGTAGCCAGGTCCTTCCACTAAAAAAATGTTAATTAACCCTAAAACGTGTTTATAGAATCCATCTATCAAATGATTGAAAAGCTTTTATACTTGGAAGTGAGACAAAAAACCCATGTTGTACGTTACCCATTGTTTCGACGGGTTTCATTAAAATTTGTAAATTTAAAAATAATTTGGTTTATAAATAAATGTAAATATATCATCATGCCTTTCACCCATTACTGAGTGTGGCATTCTGCCGAAGCAGATCTCGGTAAGTGATATATTTATGCGCGTGAAATACGGTTACCAGTCGTCAAGTCACGGCCCCAAAATATGATAGTTGTGGGAGAGTCACAGGGGTAATTTTAAATTGGTGAAAATGTTTGTCGGCTGTGGGGATCGAACCAGGGTTCTTAGGATCCACAGGCTGACTTCGTACCACTGAGCCATTACCCTATTTGGTTTGTCATTGGCAAATATTTATTTGGTATACAATACTTTCATTTAGCTTAATTTTGATATTTAGCATTAAAATTTGAAATATATTCATGATCTATGTAACGTCTTCAGCTCGTAACTAAAAATTATGTATTCAGGACGTTCGACGTGTACACATAATGCTTTTCCGAGCCTTTATATGTATTTAGAATTATTCACAAAGCTTTTTTTTACCATTATTTAAAAATATTTGTTCAGTCTGGGAAGGACGTATAATTAATTACCATTCGCAGTCAAAAGTTTAAATAAAAAAAAGAATACTTATCTACATAGTCTATGTTAATTTGCTAATTCGGGATGAAACATTCGGCCTGAAGTTCGTTTAACAACAATTTGGATTTTTTGTGATCCTAACAGTATATTAACTAAGCATAGCGAAAAAAGGCTATGTTAGAATCATTATTGGAATATTGACACGCATTTTATTATAGCATCAATTTAAGAATATAAATTATAAACAACTGATGTAATTCATGTCTCGAAGCATATTATTATTGTAATAGCTTCTGTTGAACTCTGTAATTACGTGTTTGTGTGCATATTTTATTTTAAAGAGATCAAGATAGATCAAATATTTTGCAGTTAACTTCAGACCCAATTAGGCTGATGTTTCATCTGAAATATTTTGTTTGTTTCGTAATTTTTTATTTAATTGACGAATTAATTATTTGGTATATTATCAGGAAATGAATATATCAGTCCGTATTAATATTGTTCATTCAGACACTATTTATATAAATTATATCCTAATCTGGAAGTAAAAATTACAGATATAAGTGAATGGTAAATGTCAAATTACGACACTCCCAGATATCATTGGAATATTTTTTTTTATTAAAAAGATTTTGACAGCAATATCCTAAGCGAGAAATTTAAAAGTCATATTGCATTATTAGATTCAATTAATTATTTTGAAGTTATAAATTTAAAACGTATTACAAGTTTAATTTAATTGAATATTATCTGTTTCTACATTACCCATATGTACACTTGTGTATAGTAGTAAATTTCGTGGAAATTATTATATTAATTTATAATATTAAAATACAAGTAATTACAGTTATAAAGATAAAAGAAAACGTATACTATAACAAGATTTTATTGCAAAACGTTTTCAAAAATGTGCATTATATTATTTCCGCTGTCGTAGTTCATTATTTTAGAGAAAAATGTAGAACAAATTTTCTACTAATTTTGTTTGAAGAATTTTACCCTAAGATAATTTAGGAACGTTTAGTGGTAAAGATATACATATTTATAATGAAGTTATTGGTAAATTCTTTTGTAAATTCTATTCCTAAGATAATTAAGAGTAACGCCAGGATATACCAAAATTGCTGGAAAATTTCCATTAGTAAGCGCTCGAATGATATAACAATGCTCTTATCAGAGATCGAAAAGAGTTGTATTTTAAACGTCTTCGTAATTTGTGAAATGATGCAACTTGGTTCATTGTTCCATCTGTAACTTCTTTTCAAACTCAAATTATCTCTTATAATAATCTTGTATAAATTTGAATTATAAGCCAATGTAAGACTTTCCAGTGTTTATTATTTGTTTTACATTTTTAATGAGATCAAGGTGTGCATCTGTCCTTGATAACAATTACTGAATTCCTTTAAAAATGGAACTTTTGTTATAGTAACAAAGCTGTTGTATTAAATAATAGAATTGGTGAATTTTAATACCTAAGTGTTCGTAGCTCGTTCAATGTCACGAAAGTAATTTATCAGAAATGTCATAACTAATAACAAATCGATCGTAATATACTACTCTATACACATAATTTATAAATGGTATAAACTTTGTAATACAGGAAATTAAATATGTATACGTGAACCAGATTTAATAAGAATATTAATATTTTGTATTACCAAATATTTTGATTGGTTTCCTTTTTTGTGAAATGGTATTTTTCTTTTATTTATTTATAACCTTGTAAGATCACCCTGATTAATATTTGTACTTAAAGTCACCAACTTTCCGAGATGAATTTTGACTGCTATCTTGAAAATTGGCAAATAAAATTAGTCTTTTCCAAATTTCTGGTGACGTATTGATTGCACAAACAAATGTTCCAAATACATTTTTTAGCTAATAGTAAAGATGTCATACATCTTTTCTTGAAAGGTATGTTACTACGGTAAATTAATTAAAAAGTTAATCACATTTTTGGGGCAAAATAATCAAAAATAAGTTTGATACTTATAGCCAATTGCACCAATAAAACTAATTTTTAAACTAGATTTAAATTACTGGGTGTTGCACTTTGCCGAAGCAGATCTCGGTAAGTGCTATATTTTACGCGTGAAATGTGGTAACCACCACGGCCCCCATAGATGTTAGTGGAATGAGAGCTACTGGGGTAGTTTTTTTATATCATATGAAATAATTGATATTGCTGTGAAACATTCGAGATATGCCTTAATTTATTTAAATTAAGTATAAAATTTAAGTTTTGTTGGTGCAACTGGCCATTAGTGTATTATGCAAATCAGTGTTTTTTTTCTGGTTAGGGTAACAAAATCTAAGGCTAAGAACTATGTAAAATAGTATATTACATAACAAGCATCGAAAGTGTAAGATAAAGTGCGAGTGTACAAATTGAAAAACGAGGCGCGCAGTGATTTAATTACACGAGCACAATTATCTCACTTTCGAGCGAGTTACGTATACTATTTTTCAGACGACCTAAAATATTTCTAAAAAAAGTTTACAAGAGCAATGTTATTACACTTTGAAAGCTGATGCGTTTTTGAAGGTTAGCGTTGGAGTTTGACGTTTGAGGTTAGGTGTGGTGGCACCTACTGTACTAACCGTAGTGTCAAAATATTAAATAATGCTAAAATATTAATAAATAAGTAATTATTGATTTAAAAAAATAAGATTTATCTGTGCAAATGTGTTGAAAAATATGCCAAAACTTCGATTTAAATAATAATACAAATTCTTTTCCTTTATTTTATTATTTTCTTTCATAGTAACGCCATCTATGGTCAATCAGTGAAACTTCACCTATATGTTACCTGTGCGTTATATTAACATATCAGTGTATGTTATGTTCAGATTTCCGTAGTAATTTATGATGTTGTTATGGTTACGTTCATGCGTGGTCGTCTGAAAAATAAATTTAAATTATAAGCTTGAATAAGAAAGAAGAAAAATATAAATACGTATTTCGAGAACTAAGTTCATGTCATTAGTAGAACCGAGTGGGAAAATACGAAGATTATAGAATTTGTAAATCAAGCATTTGATCAAGATTGAATCCGGGTTCATTCTTCTAGTATCATGTTATTAGACTTTCATACGAAATTAATTTTCAAAGTAAAGGTTTACAAATTAAATCTGTAAAGTGTCACAACAGTGAATCACATGTTACATGACATAATCATATTTTTTATTTACTGTGGTTTTAATTATGATGGTAAATAATTAAAGGATAAATAACAAATATTCACACTTGTAAATTCGTTTTACCATTGCATGTTTGTAAACAGAAACATAATAAATAAATAATGTTTTGAATCTACAGTTTATTTTTAATGTGATGATGTTTATGTCATTACAGGCAATCGTAGCTCACTGGATAAAATCGAGGTAAACCTTGCGTTTCTTAATTAACAAACAAGAGGTCGTGCGTTCAAATCTCTTGGACTTCAACATACTCCCACGACCACGTATGAAAGTAGCCATAACAACATCATAAATTACTACGGAAATCTGATCATAACATACACTGATATGTTAATATAACGCACAGGTAACATATCAGGTGAAGTTCCACTGATTGACCATAGATGGCGTTACTATGAAAGAAAATAATAAAATAAAGGAAAAGAATTTGTATTATTATTTAAATCGAAGTTTTGGCATATTTTTCAACACATTTGCACAGATAAATCTTATTTTTTTAAATCAATAATTACTTATTTATTAATATTTTAGCATTATTTAATATTTTGACACTACGGTTAGTACAGTAGATGCCACCACACCTAACTTCAAACATTCAAACGCCAATGCTAACCTTCAAAAACGCATCAGCTTTCAAAGTGTAATAACATTGCTCTTGTAAACTTTTTTTAGAAATATTTTGTGGTCGTCTGAACAATAGTGTACATAACTCGCTCGAAAGTGAGATAATTGTGCTCGTGTAATTCAATCACTCGGCGCTGCGCGCCTCGTTTTTCAATTTGTACACTCGCATGGAGTTAATTGAAAAACTGGCCATAGGCGTTTAACATGGGAAATCAGCTTTTCCTTGCGCAAAAGTTCCCAAATTATTTTAGGCAAAAATACTTCAAATAAACGTTGTAGAGAATTAAATTCTGCATCCAACTTAGTAATCAGATTTTATTTTTGACATTTCATATCCGAGAAAATCTATTTTAATTTTTTTTGAAAAGTGCTTAATTATAGCGATAGCCATGGAACTCAAACAAAATTACAAACAATTGTATGATATCTTAATTGTCAAAAAAAGTTTGTGTTCTGTGATTTTAGTTTAATAACAAATATTTTTGAAAGTATGGAACAGTTTTCTCATAAAGAAAAGCTTCAGATTATAAATGGTGCTACTCTGGACAAGGTGTAATAAATTTAATACAAAAAAATTAATTAATTATTAATTAATAATAATAATTATTAATAATTAATTATTTAAATTTAATAAATCACGAAACACAAACTTTTTTTGACGTACAATTGTTTGTAATTTTGTTTGAGTTGTATGGCTATCGCTATAATTGAGCAATTTTCAAAAAACTTTAAAATTGATTTTCTCGGTTATGAAATGTCAAAAATAAAATCTGATTACTAAGTTGGATGCAGACTTTAATTCTCTATAACGTTTATTTGAAGTATTTTTGTCTAAAATAATTTGGGAACTTTTGCGCAAGGAAAAACTGATTTCCCATGTTAAACGCATATGGCTAGTTTTTTAATTGAATCGCTTATTTCAGAAACAACCTAAGTCACTTTTTATAGCTTCAAGTAAATTAATTATCTATTAATTAATTAATTATTTGCACTAAACGTGATATTCCGTAGCACTGAAAACAATAAAGAAGTGTCAAACTGTCAAACTTAGGTGATTTTAACACCAAACGATGCAGAATTTTCGATTATATACAAATTAATATAATTAGTTCTCAAACTGTTCAAAAAATGACTTAGGTTGTTTCTGAAATAAGCGATTCAATTAACATTCTGTATATAAAAAAATACGATTGTGTCTGACTGGTTCAGATTCCACTATAAGCTGTAGGCTCCCTTTACTTTAATTAGGATTAAGTTCCTATTGTGCAGATTAACAAATAAATACGTAAATAACTTATTTTCTGATTCAAGGAATAATTACAAATTTTATAAAAAAATGTTTTTAATTATTCCTTTCCTGCTTAATTTACATGTATAAATAAATAAATAAATATATCATCACGCCTTCTACCCATTACTGGGTGTGGCACTCTGCTGAAGCAGATCTCGGTAAGTGATATATTTTGCGCGTGAAATGCGGTTACCAGTCGTCAAATCACGGCCCCCAAACATGTTAGTGGTGAAGGAGCCACAGGGATAGCACATGTAAAATATTTAAATGAGTATTTAGAATAGTATTAAATTCTGCTTGTAAATCAGTGTAGATATTGTATTCTACTTATTTGGGTAGTGTTAAAATCGACTTTAAAATATGTATGTGTTAATCGTTATACCATTCTTCGCAATTATTCCAGTTGCATGACTAACTAGATAACATAAATTTTTGTCAACTTCTAAAACTTTAGCAGCAATGTAATATGTAAAGTGAAAGTTTATTACATTTTTCCAGAAATTCGTAAATTTCTCCCATTGTTTAAATACATATCTACTTACATTTAATCCAGTTCATTTGTTTTGGTATTTAAACCGTCTCTTATCTTCTATTTCACCCTGTTATTAATAAGTAAAATCGGTTTTCGTATATTTTGACACATACTATACTTATTAATAGTTACGTTGCTAAAAGTAATAACATAAAAATTTAATCTATATTTAAAATTAAATCTACTTTTAACAACTAATAATTTAAGAGAATTGATTCATTCTTTTTCTTTGTAATAAATTTAAATGATTCATATTGTACCTATTGTTTCAACGCTACAATTAAATATAAATTAAAACTACATATATTAATATATATTGAATGTTTGTTAGTATAGTATTGAAAATATTCTTGTAAGTATGTAGTACTCTTTGTTATATACTAGTATCCTCATTTTATACCTTTACCTACTAATAAGAAATGTATCCATTCAAGTCATTTATATTCATATTGTATCGTACGATACATCTAGAAGAAATTACGAATTATAATTTAAAAATTGCTTATATGTAAAATAAATGACATTATGATGATTTCGTGGGAAAATACCATATGATACCGATCCGTCCATTTAATTGAGGAAATAAACGTGGATCTAACATATAATTAGATAAAACCATGTCGTCTCGCAGTTCTCCATAAATAATTTAACATCCATACTGCATTTCAAATCACGATTTCAATGCACTACATCTACAGTCTTACAAAATGATCGAAGACAACAATTGAAGCAACAAAATGGCCGACTAACCTCGGATGAGCTGCGATTTATCTCCAATATAATCCCCTTCACTAGCGTTTTAAATAGAAAGGTTAAGCAATGAAGTGTTACACAATCAACTGAGCAACGACCGTACTTACAAGCAATGATCTACAATTTTCATGAATTGTCCACACCTCTTAGACTGTGAATTACACACAAAGACAATATGGTTCCGTGATGTCTTGCTTGGAATACATCACATGATAATGAATTGTTCTTGCATTAATTTCTGTATTCATTTAAATAAATCTGCCATGAAGATAGGAATGTTTTGCATTGCAAAATCTAGGAAAGTTTAAGACGTGAGTGTTTTTGCTTCCTTGGATTTTATCTGCAAATTGTGAAATACTGAGTTGGTATTGTTATCTTTAATCATCATTTTCTGAAGTTTCTTTAAATAAATATCTAATTTACCGTTACTCCAATTTACATGAAATATTTTTATGTCAATGAAAAATTATTCATTTAGGACACTTTCCATTACTAGATTTTATGTATCCGGAAACAAAACATTTGATGGCAATTTGTAGTAAAGTAGTAATTTTATAATTATTTGCCACTCTAAATTCAGAAACGTATTTAGGAAATGGTCTCGGATGTAATGTATCAACTGTCAACAACAAAAATTAGAATCAATTATTTTTTTTGTTTCTTTTCATCCTGCTTTTATTATACAATGTTTCTAAAGAAAAAATGATTATATAACAATATACATATTTATAAAATAAAATTACCGCCTCGTATAATATTTTCTTGCCTATGATTAAGTAAGTAAAGTACCGAAATCACAAACGGCAAAATACTCGTGTGTGTATTGTTTCTCAACTTTTTATGCATTACTGAACTAGTACAATACTTTTTAAATTTACTGGAATTCAGGTAAATTATTTGTAAGTTTAAGTTAACAAAAACAGTTTTTATAACATTTTTTTATTTTGCTATTCTTCCGTTAGTAGCCAAATAACGTTACAAATTTAGTAATAATAGTGAATACTTTACATAATTGTGCAACCAACTGTAATTACTTGAGTTCGTTGAACGTGCTTTGTCGATTTAATATTTAAACGTTAAAAAGGCGAGTAAAACTGATCTATCTGTAACTAAATTTTGTTGTTTAACATCCCGAGTCTCAAAAAAAGTTTAACTTAGCTTATTCTAGTCCGACTTTAAAAAGTTAATCTAAATCACAGTGGTAACAATATTATATTCGAGTTTGTTTAGAGAATATATATATATATATATATATATATATATATATATATATATATATATATATATATATATATATATATATATATATATATATATATATATATATATAATCACGCCTTCTACTCATTGCTGGGTGTGGCACTCTGCCGAAGCAGATCTCGGTAAGTGATATATTTTGCGCGTGAAGTGCGGTTACCAGTCATCAAATCACGGCCCCCAAAGATGTTACTGGTGGGGAAGCCACAGGGGTAGTTTTTTTGAAATTATGATCCACAGGCCGACTTCATACCACTGAGCTAGAGAATATGATTTAACTTAATTAGACTAATCAGAAATTCGAGGCTTCTCAACAGAATACAATAAGTTTGTTATTTTTATTTGTAATAGAATTGACAGATTCTGTTTAAAATTCTGTTAAAATAATTATATATTTTTAATTTGTAATGTAATATTACTTATTTTTGTATTGTTGATACTAACCTAAAAATACATAATTTGTTAATTTAAATATATTAAAAAACAAGTGTTTCAAACATAAATTAATGGTTAGAACATGTTTTAAACATGCGATATTAAGGTTCTCGATTAGTCGAAACATGCAACTCAGAAGTTACATGAGTTAGAATTTAGTATTAAATACGCAAATATCTCTAAGACAATTTAAAAATTAGTTAGATCTTCATTAGTCATCTTGAAACAAAATGGTGACCATATAACATGGCATACTAATTTCCAATATTCACTGCGTCTTACTTGATTTACATTAAAATATATTTTATTAGTTTGATGCTGGGTTTCATGAAAGTTTAATCAGTTCATTAGCATTGAACGATTCAATAAGTTTTAGAGAACTGCTATTGATACTTTTGCTAGATAAACAATTATTTAACTAAAGAGTTCTTTATTTTTTTCTTGCAACCCAACATGATTCTTGTTCGCTAATCGCTACAATATCCATATAATTCAAACCCAGAAGCACACGGGTCATCGTCCTAACGTACGAGTACATAGTCATTAATTGCTTCAAGTACACTATTAAAATTTAAAAAGTAGGAATAATTACTGGACTTCTAATTGTAAATTATCAGCATAACAGTGATACTATACTTAGGAAATTGCTAGGGAAATTCTGAATATGTATGGGTGACCCTATGGCCTTTTGATTTCTCGTGGAATTGTACACGATGTTTAATTTGCGGTGTGGGTAGTTGGAATGTATTTAATTGAGAATTTGATACGGCATCATGACTTTCAGCGCTGTGTAATATAGTTGAAGAAATGCTGATGGACATCAAGTACCATGGCATCATTATGCTTTGTTAACGAAATGAACTGTAAGTACTAGGAAGGAATATAGGTAGTATCTATTTGTTGATTAGAAACAAAGGAAGAGTGAAGATCTAATTGTCAGTAATAATATAACCAGAGAGTAAGAATAAATTGAAAATTATTCGACAGATTTCTAATCGAAAACTTGTTGATAAGCAATACTTGAATAGTAGGGCTTATCATTTTTTACAACTAGACAGCCTGACAACTTCACACAAAATAGTTGTCCAAAACTGAACTTGTAGGATTGTTTTTGACAAGAACAATTATACTATAGTATATTGTAACACAAGTGTAGGAATGGCCGTTGTCACATGCATGTTACATATTATATTTTCTACGGACGTTAGCTATTTCTTAAAATGGGTATTTGACATCTATTATTTACTGTTATATTTCACATTAATTCAAATAATATTTATTTACGATATTAATATCTTAATGTGTAAACTACGAAACGAGATGGGAAAATTGTCGAACGAGTTGTCATGAATTTGAATTTTTATGTTTATTAATCATATACAGGGTCTTTATAGGAAAAAAATGTTAAATTTTTAAATATTAATTTACCATATGAAGACTTATGATCCACTTTACCGTACTAGTGCGACAAAATGTGTTATTACGACAATCTAAATAGTTAGATAATTTGAATATTATGTAACGATAGTAAATACAGATTGTCCATAATAGTTGTCTTGGAAACGACTCTCTCGGTGCGGAAAGAAATCATGTTGCACTCAGTGTTGCGAAAAAATATTTTTTACACTCATTTTGAATGTTGAAATGGTGTCTTTTCATCACGGCCGTACAAAAAATTCACTTTGTAATCGCCATATAGGAAAATAATTTTTCTTTTTTAGTTTCATTGATTTTTTCTAAAATGATGAGATCATTAATTTGATTAATATGATAATTATATATTTAGTGATTTATACGTGTTTTATATAATTTCCTCATTTTACAATAAATTTATACCACAAAACAACAAAACTTCAAAATGACAATAATTGTTTTTCCTTCCTTCCTTGTAGACTAACAAGTAACAGTATAATTGATAAACAATGTGAATATATGAAAATAATAATCAGATGGACATAGTAATAGGAAATATTTTGTAGATAGGATTCTTTTTTTACTTAAAAAAGGTAAATATGCCTTTCTCTAACTATGAATCTATATATGGACCGTTTATTTTGAAAGTGGTGTAAGTCAATTTCTTGAAAAAATGAGATATTACGTAATTTATGCTTAATTTAGTGTAAAAATTTTTTTCATAACTAGTTAGTATTTAATTTCTTAAAAAATGCCTCTGCTTTGTTCAATTTAAAATTGGCCGGTAAAAGAAATTGCGTAGCCATTAATTATGAAAGTGGTGTAAGTCCAATTTCCATAGACAGGTAGCAGGATCAGTAGCCTGCTGTTTTACTTATGTTTTACTTCACATGTCGAGAGTTACTAATTTAGGTTACTTATTTTATTTTCCTCTCAAAATGGATAATTTCGTATTAACATCAGATAGTGATATAAGTAAGAAGAAATGGTAAATCAATATTAATTTATAAAATTGAAATATTAAATGGATTACAGGCTTAACGTGGTTAATAAAATTACAAAAATTGGAACAATTTTTAATTTAATTTTATTATTCGAACAGCGACGTTTCGGCACAAAATTTTGGCCCATTATCAAGAAGAATTAATAAATAATCGTTACATTTAAAAAATTAAGTAACAACAGTAAAAATTAAACCATGGTACAAAGATACTGTTGTTACTTAATTTAAAAAATTTCAAGGTTATTTTATAACAATATTATTTTATTTCGTGAATTTCAATGTATATAAAGTCATGAGTGTAGGACGGAAAAAAATGGATTAAAGCATTGTTGAGTTTAAAGTTTGTTTTTATATTTCGGTATTGATTAATACCATCTTCAGCTATAATAATAATAAACACGAATAGTGCAAAATTGCGCACAAAAGTAAAATAATAAATAATAAGTTAAACGATTTTTACAATTGTCTAATTTTGAAAGTGGTGTAAGTCCATTTGCAGCCTGTAAATATACATTATTTTAGTTAAATTTGCCTATAACAAATTTATATAATTTAATTACATATTCATAAATCAGTAGAAACATTACCAGACATAATATATTTAACCTATATTTTTTATTGACAAATATGCAAACCTTTAATTTTCTCGAAACAAGAGAAAATGGACTTACACCACTTTCAAAATAAACGGTCCATATCTTCGTAAACAGACAATCTCTCTTAAATGTTAATTTATTTAGAATATTTGTCAATGAAAGATTTTGCAACATCTTCACGTTGATACTTTTACATAAATATGAATTACCAACTTTACTTTTACGATTAACTGTAAAATCGTTACTGTTATTTTTAGTGCTTCTGTGCTGATATACCAATATATACATTTTCAAAAGAAAACTATCTGTTTTCTTTGCACTTCCTGTTAAATTATTATATTATATTTTTTTAAATTACAATTCTCCAAGAAAAGTTAACATGATAGGCAATATTTTTTACAACTGCTAAAATATCAAAAAAAAGTTATACTTTTCCTTTAGATACAAAAATAACTATTAAACAATGTAACCATTTTCTTGGTTACAGTCTATTATCGTGTTAGGTATAAAATACAGAAATATATATGCCATTTTCATTTTAAAATTATTATTATACATATATTATTTTCGGTCATTATTTTTTGCTTTGTTGAAATTTCCTGTGACTAAAATTAAGATGCGATATAATTTCTTTAAAAGTTGTAGAATGAGAAACCTTCATTGTACTGAAAATATCAACAAGTGCTAACAAATTATTTCCATTCTAAATAAGTTAATAATGACTGTGAAATATATTGTTTCATTTGGAAAATAAGTGAAATAAATAGGTGAGCACTAGAGTCTGGGTATATGCACATTCTAGCCTCCTCCGATGGTATTACGACTAGGACTACATACTGATTAATCCATTGGTTGTACTACGTACCTAACAACAATGTATCGTGATAAGCATATGAAATATAAATGATAGAATATCTGATGAATTTAATTAATAATAAACATAGTTCAATATTCTTGAATAAAAACTATTCTTCTTAAGAATATGAATACAACTTTCCTTAAAAGATATAATCCGAAATATTTTTTGTATGACTAATCTTATAAGTATATGAATATGAATCATCATCTTATTCATAAACAACAATGAACAATCATCATATACTATCTGTACAAATATTCTGCAGAAACTACAGAAAATTATGCAGATGTAAACACAATGATAATGATTTAATTCTTGAAAACATGCGTTACTTATTTACCATAACTAAGCAGTGTACGTTGCATGCAGCTTACATTACACTTACATTTACAACTAGAGATTGTTCATACGTTAGGTCAGCGATCCCCCAAAGTACATGAAGAAAAATTATTTTTTCACGACCCTGCCGAAAGTAAAATTTTCTTTTCTCAATTGAGAGAAGAAAGTGTTACTTTTCGTCTCGAAACAAGAAAGTAAATCTTTCTTTCTTAAGGGAGAAAATCATTTCCACGGCAACAAGAAAACAATTATATGATTTGACAAAATGTTACTTTCTTCTAATAGGGCAGTTATCAATCCGATTCTCAAGAAAAGTTAATCGTGAATTTTGGATCAGCTAATATTGACCTAGTCCGATTTAAAATTTTTAATCCAAATCACATTCCGAAACAAGATTATACTGGAGTGTATTTAAACTTTATTGACATGGGCGCCCGCAAGGTTTGGAGCAAGCTCAACACCCCCCCCCCCCCCCCCCGAATATTAACTAGAGTAGAGACCACGACTCCCGAACATAGGACTTTAACATGTAAAATTACAATTTTGTAATTTCCTCCTTCCCTAAATATTTTAAGCAAAAAAGCTTGAAATAAAAGTTTTAGGACTTAAAATTCTGCATCTGAACCAATAAATTACCTCAAAACTATCGATAGGTATGTAATTGAAACAAAATTAAACAAATGTTTGACGTTTTATCTGTCAAAATAAAGGCATTAATAAATAAAGAATTTATTTTGGTAGTTTTGACAGATTGAACGTCAAACATTTTTTAATTTTTTTTTCAATTTCAGGGCTATCGATAGTTTTGAGACAATTTTAATCATTTTCAGTTCTAATTTGTGCCGTTAAAAAGCATGCAAAATTAATTTCGTATTTTATTCCCTAAAACTTTTATTTGAAGCTTTTTTGTTTTAAATAATTATGAAGCTGGAAATTAAATCAATATGATTTTACATGTTAAAATTTCGAGAGTCGCGGTCACCATCCTGTATATGTATATATAAATTAAATAAAAATTAAATTATAAGTTTAAAGATAATAAATTCAAGCTGAAACTTTCCAGCAGTATTCTTATGGCCAGCTAGCGACATGTTCCCTATCGTAACGATTGAGTAATCTAAGTTTATTAAGTATACACGGATACAAAATATTACAAAATAAAATCTGTAAATCGGAATTTATTGAAGAATTGGTGTCAATTTATGGAAGAGTTATTCGAAGATTGTCCTTCTTCTTCAAGTCAAACCCAGACGACAAAGACTAGTAATTTATTTCACAAATTTAAATATTTGTTACGTGTATTTGTATTTATATTATGTAAAAAAAAATTGTTTTTGAAATTTATGTCTATCTGAGAGTTTTTTGCGATCCGCCCCCCTGGAAAAATATCTGTGGACGCCCATGTTTATTGAGAACATGATTTAGCTTAATTTGACTAATCCAAAATTCAGGATTAACCAAAATTCTTTTCAGAATTGGGTTGTAAATGTATACCTCGTGAAAAAATGCCATTCTTCCCTCAGGTTCGTTACGAGTATATCCCTCGTATTTTATGTGGAAAGAGGAAGAAATGTATCACTTTCTTCCCTTGGTACAAGTACCTATTATGGTATATTTTATATTTCCAGAAAAATAAGAATTATATCAGCAACAAAATTTCTATTTTATTCAATATTTAATATTTTACTCGTGCATTCTATTTCTTAAAGCTTTTGTTAGACTTGATGCAGTTTTAAATATTTTGCATCAATCACAGGGGTGTGTAAAAAAAGTGACCGCTGGCTTTGATTATGATACTTTCAAATTATCTTGAAAATTTAGTATCATTATTTTCCGCAATCAAATTATTTTTGACAGAAATGCTTCAAATAAAAGTGCATGAAATATTTTTTTCTAAAATATATGATGCTAAATAATCTTCAAGATAATTTGAAGATACTATTATAATACATGCATACTCAATTAAAAAAAATGAAATGACGATGTTGTTTTAATACTAGTAGGTTGTAGATAGCATGTGTAGAAATATAGTGAAATTAGAAACATATGTTACTATTATTTCTTAGTATACTATTGTCGAATAAAAAGAAAGAACAGCGCTTTTTGAGGTTTTTCTTTGTGATGAGGCAAATTATATTTGTGATGCTATGATGTTCCTTGAACAATTCTGTTTACCTTCTCGTTTATATGTCTCATTTCTCCAAAAAGTTTTCAGTAATAATATAACAAAAGAGTGAGAATACATTGAAAATAATTTGACAGATCTTTCGAAAACTTGTTGTCAGGTATGACTTAGATGTTGCGGTCTACTCATCCAATTAAAAAAAAATTGGGCTGGGTTCATATCGATTTATTACTTATTAATGTATTCTGAGAAGTTGTTTTCAAAATATGTTGGTGTATTTCTGTATCTAAAATAAAACTAAATCGATTTTTTTCACACATTTTACTTGATGCGTTGACAGTTTTAAATAATTATTTGACAACTACCTATCATTTGTCACAAACAAAAAAGCATCTACAAAGATTATGCCCGGGAATAATCACAAGAGCTTTATTCTCAGTATAATAACGACAGGATTGGTTAAAACGCAGACACGTGCCATAAAATGTAGCATTTCATTGGTTTTGGAAACGTCAAAAAATAATCTTTATAATTTGCTGTATACAAGTATGTTAAAACAGATTATTCAACTCTTTAAAAATCTATTTATAACTTCATGTCCGGAAACGATGAGTGAATAATCTAATGGAAAGTTGTTATGCAATTCGTAGATATTTCACATACGGCTAACACTATAGTTTTTTTTTCCTAAAAATATTTTTACTTACATAAAAATATTCAACAATAGCGTTTAACCATGGAGCATAAAATTTAATATTGCAATAAATGTTGCTCAACTCCAATTTATATTTGGCAATCTATGATAAATAAAAATTAGCATACTTTTTAGTTGTATTTCATTTGTTATTTGATTGTTTCTAAAATATAGAAAGCAAGCTTTTGGTTATAAAAATATGAAATTCTTTCAACAACTAGAATCCTAAAATTACTAAAAATTACAAATTCGGATTTAAATGAAATCTGGACTTTATACGCGAACAATAATTTTGATTTATGAGAAGGATTTAATAAATTTATGGTGCATAAACACCGCAGAATGTGGATCAATGTGGTATTCTCACGTACGTCCTTTGGGTTAAAAAGAAATGCGTTTCAATACTGCCGCTGTGTCGACCTACTTCCGAAAATGATATCGCATGTTTGACATTCCATTATAATATCCGAAACTCAATAGTTCTGAAATTATTGAATTATAGAGAGAATCTTGTTCCAACCCTGGCTGTATCACATTTTTTTCTGTTTGTAATTAAATTTTATATTGTCATATTGTTAAGTATTTACTTAAAAGAAAAAAGTAATGAATACAGTATCAAATACTTTTTGGATATTTTGATCAAATCTACCTATATAATCAAATACTGCCATTCTAAAGAGCGTATAAATAAATTATATTAATTTTTTTTTCGTAATGAATAGTAGCATCAGCCCAATAAGATATCGGGCAATGCCGATCATTCTATAGGTCAATCCGCCCCTGCTTACATTTATGCTAAATTGCTTCACATTTTCATATTGCAACTAAAAAAACTGAAAGTTGACTATCTATGCATTCATATGCAAATTCTTAAAGCAGATTAGTTTACAATTCCATTTTAATTTTATTTCTGTTCCATAATTATAATACCAAGTATTAAGTACTTAGTTTTGTAAATAGTTCTAATGCCAAAAATATCAAGATTTAATACTCTTTATGAATTTGCCTATTAATTTTTGAAATAGTAATTAAAATAACTACTTTCCAATAACAGTAAAACTGTCATTAACATGTATATATACAGATATTTGCAAATTGTAGCAAAAAAGAAAGGAAACATACCTATTATTAAATGTATCGATGAAAACATAAAAAGACTTTTTCTGAAATTCGCTTTAATTTCACATTCCTTAGAGCACATTTTTGTGCCACTGGTCTGGTATGTTACAATAATGAATAAAAATTATAGAACATTCAAATTAATTCAATTTCATTAAAGTTGTGTAACAGTTCTTTCAGTGTTTAATAATTTTTATTCATTATAGTAACCTACCAGTGGCAAAAATAAAATTAGCTCTAAGGAATGCGCAATTATATTTGCAAATTTCGGAAAAATAACTTTGTGTTATCAACGATACACCAAATAATATATCCTTAATTTTTTTGCATTAATTTTGAAACATCCTGTTTACATACATACATACATATCTTCACGCTATATCCCAACAAATGGGGTAGCACGAACCCTAAAATCACTCATAAAACATTCACTCATCACACTCATCAAACAATCAGCCCTCGTCAAACATTTTCATCCAAACAAACCACCCTCACTTCAACCATATTCATAGATCACTCCATATAAACTCATTAATTTATTACACTCGAAATCATTTATCACACAACAAAATTTCAATCACATCATTCCTATTCCCTTATCATTCATTTTCTTTCTTCAACGTACATAACATATGCATAAAACATCTCAAATTACCCTGTTTACCTTACTAATTAAAAAAAAAATATTCGACGGGCGAAGCTTCTAACCTTACCAGGACGCTGTTCTACTTTGGACTTATTAAAACCTGGCAACCTTAATATAAACAATTATTCCTGTTTTTTCTTGGCTTTTCAGGTCATTACTCATACCTTTACCATTATTATTGGTGTAACAATATGTAATTTGGTCCTATACGTGATATGTAACAAATTATAATTAAAATCTCATAAAATATCAACAAAAAGTTACATTGCTTTGTGTAACCATAACGTCATACTTTTTTATGTAATTCATTCCGAAATAATTATAATAATAATTTAATCTCTTATCCTTGTTTACATATCCGTCAATAACTGCCATTTTCTCTTTAGTTATGAAAAACTGGATTGAATTACAGTGATTGACGTACTGTGAGAACGTTTGCATATACAGCATACCGTATAGTTATTATATTTGTTTATTTTGAACAAAGCTGTGTATTTCAGTTTTACTAAAAAGTACAAACATACAGGCAATAAAATACAGTATATATTTATAGTGCTCGTTAAGTGCTGGTATCCAGATATTACAGCATATTTTCTTACATTCTTCTGTGTTCCACTTCCTTCTTCGATATTTATTCGAACAGTTCCGTGTTTATTATTCGCATGACTTAAAAACAAACACGAAACATAGTTCAGTAAAGAATCAAACAAATAGTAAAAATGTTATCTACAAAAACGTAGGTAGACCAGTCAGAAACATTATATGTGCAAAAATACCGTTCTTCGGAACAATAAATATGTTTAAATGTAATCACAGACGTTACAGAACAAAAGTTAATTGTTTATAAAACTTATTTTGCAATCGAAAAATCGGACCATAGCAATTTGAAATAAACTGTTGTATAATAAACTTAGCCAAGCGAGACAAATACTGATGAAATTTTTACAACTTACAAACAAAATAAAAGGATTTTTTTAAATTTAGTGACATAATCTTTCAATAATCTTGAATAAGTGAATAAAAGAATATGATTTTTTTTTACATCAAAAATAGCTATTTAAAAGTGCTGATGTAGGTGTCCCCATTTCATAATTAAGTACCCATTTATCAGTTATATTGTTTTTGGAAACTACATTTAAAATCATCCAAACAAAACAAATCAAAATTGAATTTTTATGGTTTTATATTCTTTGTTTACTTTTAAGTAAAATTGTATACAATTCACCAAATAACTAAATATCGATATCAAATAGTTAAACGCCCAATATTTTGAAAGCTCCTGAGACAGTATACAAAAACAGGATAATTTCTTATAAATAAATAAAATAAATATATCATCACGCCTTTTCCTCATTACTGGGTGTGGCACTCTGCCGAAGCAGATCTCGGTAAGTGATATAATTATGCGCGGGAAGTGCGGCTATCAGCCGTCAAATCACGGCCCCCAAAGCTGCTAGTGGAGGGGAGCCACAGGGGTAATTTTAAATTTGTGAAAATGTCTTATCGGCTGTGTGAATCGAACCAGGGTTCTTAGGATCCACAGGCCGACTTGATACCACTGAGCCATTACCCCAAAATTTTAATGTGTTGAAAATCAGTTTGTCGCCTGTGGGAATCGAATTCAAGTTCTCAAATACGCACTTCGACGCATTGTCACTGAGCTACACTTAGTAAATATCTTAATTATTTACGTTGTAATATTTTTGTATATCTACTAAATAATTTCGTCAAACACAAACTAATAAATAAATAAATAAAACGACAAACTAGTATTTATATGTTACATCATTTTTTAACGAATTAATTAAATCTGGTGTACACAAATAATTATATCGTATGATCCTTGTAACAGAATTAGTTATACGGATATTGTATATTCATGCTGAATCAAAAATATCTATATAATAGATAATTTTTCTTGTTATAAATTCTAAATATGGTATACAAATCTATTTGTAATAAATTAAAATATGTTAGCGTTGTTTCAAGACTTATCACAATCTTCTCACTAACATTTTAAATTTATTTGCAAAAAAAATTTAAAGAGTTTATTATTGAACGTGAGTTGGTACAGTTTCTAAAAATAGAAACTCGTCATCAGACCACAAAGGATAGTTGTGAATGCTAATAGGATGCTTATTGTCCTATTCTAATCCTCGCAACAAATGCAATCAAATCACTGACACTAGTGACACTTATTGTGGGGTTAGAACTGTGTTAACTAGCAGTCATTGAGTTGATTTGATTGTACTCACAGGGCCGGCGCAAGGCGGTAAGCAAGGTAAGCACCGCAGACAGGCGCCGCAGTCTTAGGGCGCCGCTTGCTGAAAATAATAATAATAAAGCAATCATACATGAATATTAATTTGTAACAAAAATTGTTATAAATGCATTAAGTGGAACAATTTATCATCGTTACTTAATTTCTAAATTGCATTACAATTCCAGTTATGGGATAATAGCTCAGCGGTATCGAGTCGGCCTGTGGATCCTAAGAACCTTGGTTCGATCCCCACAGCAGACAAACATTATCACTAATTTAAAATTATCCCTGTGGCTCCCCCTCCACTAACATCTTTGGGGGCTGCGACTTGAAGGCTGGTAACCGCATTATCCCGCATAAATATATCAAATAGCGAGATCTGCTTCGGCTGGGTGCCACACTCAGTAATGGGTAAAAAGGCGAGATGATATATTCATTTTCTTTTTAATTTCAGCCAGTGTATTGGATTAAAAATTATACAAAATTACTTGCGATCTAGTATATAACAAGAGAGGCTTGTGAATTTGGCAATAATTACAATTGAGAGCGACGGTTTTTACATGTAACAGTATATAACTACCTTTTTTATTAGAATAGTATATAACTACCTTTTTTATTAGACTGGTGAGAAAAAAAAAGGAAATAATTTATAAACCGTCATAACATGGCGAATTTTTAAATAACTTGGATGAGTTTTTTTAGGGTGAAAAATTTTAAGTATCTACTGTAATGTGATATATGCGATCTTAGGGTTAACCCATTCCGCCTTCCCTCAACCCCCTAGAAGAAGAAAAAAGTTTGTAGTGGAAAAACGTCAATTTCTAACGATCTGTACGGAGCTAAGAAAAATTTGTGGTCGATTCACCATAAGAGCAATATAGTTTATTCAATTCCCTGCAAAGGACGCAAAGAACGAAGTTCCTATGATAATGTGACACAGAGTTATATGTATTTTAAGTTGGATGTTCATTCGTGGGGTTTTTGCCTAAAACTATGTTATTTGTTTGGAGGGGGGTTGAAGGGTGCAAAATGGGATAATCGTAATTTCGCGTACAGCCCCTTAAAGTATAAACAAAACAGTTACCCGTAAGATCACATATATTCCCTTAAAGTAAACACTTTAAACTTCTTCCCCCTTGAAAATTCGTACAAATTAGTAAAAAATTCGTTAAGTTATAACGGTTTGAAAATAGGGAAAATTTCACGAATTTCAAGTGTTTCGTTTTTTGTTTTTTCTTCCCAGTGTATATTATTTAATTTTTTTAATTGTTATATACGTTTTTTCATTAAGTATACATTTTCAAAATATAGTTCTTCATTTTTTCTATCATATATGGGGAAAAGATCGCTTTTCTATAGTTTGCAAATGCGTTCAAGAAACCCAAGCGCCGGCCCTGTGTACTGGCTTTACTAACCGCAAAATTATCTTATCTGAGATGTTTTTCATTAAGTTATATATATATATATATATATATATATATATATATATATATATATCATCACGCCTTCTACCCATTACTGGGTGTGGCATTCTGCTGAAGCAGATCTCGGTAAGTGATATATTTTGCGCGTGAAGTGCGGTTACCAGTTATAAAGATAATTAATAATGTATGCTATAATGTCTTATGTGAGACATGTAATTATTTGATGATATATTCATTTGTAATTAAAGCATTTCATAGAAAAAGTTTTAGTTAATATTAGCATATGGTTTTCATATTTAATGTTAAAACAAAAACATAAGTTCATAGCATTATGAAAAATATTATTAAATTATCTTGAATTTAGTACCATGGAATTCTGCAATATATTAAAATATATTCTGTTGGAATATCATACATAAATTGTAAATTAATAAGATGTAGCTGAATTATTTTGTACAATATCATAATAGACGTTATATAATCAAATAATTCTAAAAAAAACCGGTGTTGCCTGATGACGGATGATTTAAAAAAAATTAGAAATATTGTAATGAATAACAATTTGTGGCGTAATATAAGTGAATTTATTTTAAAATGTTATTAACTATGAACGTTAAATACAAGAGTAATATCCTTTTTAACGTTATATAGTATTAGTGTGATATCGTTTTCATTCATTTTCATATTCTTAATCTTTTTATGTAGTCATAAAAAATATATTTACGTAATAACTGATTGTGAAATCATATTTCACAAATTTTGTTATTGCAAAGATATTTTATTCTAATCTGTTCGGTAAAGAGTTATTTTATTTCTTCACAGAAATTATTTACAAGTATTAAGAGAAATTTTTCGTATGTCTTCAACGATTATCTATTATTTATTTCTGAGGGAAAATTTTTCTTTATTTGCATTTTACTTATTAGTAACGTTTTATTAAATAATTCTAATTCTGTCATCAATTTTGAGGACAGTATTGTTGTCCCTAAAACATCGTCTGTTACATAATATAGGCTGACACAAGGATATAACGCTTTCTATACATACAGAATTTAATTTCCACTTTATTTTACTGGCTGGTGTTTGGTAAGGAAAAACATAGGGATTTAATCATAATGTTGTAATTTCTTGCTTCTTTAATTATTTTAAGCAAAAAAAACATCATATAAAACTTTTAGGGCATTAAATTCTGTAACTAAATCAATAAAATATAATAATTTTGCATACTGTGTAACGGCACAAATTAGATCTGAAAATGACGAAAGTTGTCTTAAAACTATCGATAGGCATGAAATTAAAACAAAATTAAACAAATGTTTGACGTTTTTAACCACCCGGTATAAATCTACAAATAGGTGTTCAAGTCTTAGAAAGGTCAGCAATACTTTGGTGGCGGAGATTTAAGATAAATCAGACATTCTCGTGATCTTTGAGCTGCAAACAAATATTGATTTTTTTTTGTCGTATATGATTTGCAAAAAAATAAAAGAAATTCCCTAAAAATATAGTAATAGGAAACAGGATAACATTTTATTTAGTACTTATCTTTTTGTTTATAACTGATTTAAAATCAATGAAAGTTATGTTTTCCAAAGTTCATAAATACAGTTATTTGTCAACATTTTGCTATTGCTATGTACATAGGTTATTTATTTGACATAGAATATAGAGATGAGACAAAGTTATAACTTACATCACATATTTTCCGTTTTGCACTTATCGTTGGTTGCACTGTATAATAGGTAATTTTTCTGTAGAGAACTCATATCTCTGCCAACAAATATTTATACTACTCGTATTTATTACATACGTTATGGAGCGTTCAAATTATACTACATTTATTTTCATAGATAATTCAGGTTAAATGCATAGTTCAGAACAATCAAGCACTCCATGTCTAATAACAAGAAAATTATATAAAACCCAATATGGACCACGATCAGATAAGCATAAAAGACCACAATATTACCGTAACACAACCACGTTAACAATTACCTTAACTACTACAACCCACAGATAGAACAGTTATCTTAAATATTAGGCTAAGCGTTCTACTACAGATCTTAGTCCTAGCAAATCGTAAATTCCCTACGATATCATGCAGATAGCAGCTATTTGTGCAGCATGCTATACAGGCCGGAAAACAGTTAGGTTAAATACTAGCAGACTCTTGAAAAAATTAAGACGCCCAACAGCTAAACGGCATTTACACAACATGAGGTATGACAGTTACCTTGATTGTTAATGCAATACCGTTTAATATTTGGAGCGAATATGATGACATGAATAGTCATAATTCTCTTATAAGTTTAATGACATAACCGGAGTTTAATTTGAATATAAGTACAGTAAATTTAAATTTTATAAATACCTCTCATGTTTACCGTTTTAAATATTATCAAATAAACTAGCAAAATAGTGAATAAATAATTTACATTAAGATTTTCACATACGTGGTCATGAAATGTACATATCTACGTCCTCTACAATCTCGTATGTCATTTTATTACAAGAGCCTATTTTATGCGTAGGCAAATGGAACAACTGCCTAGTGCCCGTAATAATAATGGATTCGTGTATTTTTTAATTATATATAAATATATATTTTTTAAATGTGGTGGCTAGCACAGTGGTATGAAGTCGGCCTGTGGATCCTGAGAACCCTGGTTCGATTCCCACAGGCGACAAACAATTTTCATAATTTCAAAAGCTACCCTGTAGCTCCTCCACCACTAACATCTTTGGGGGCCATGATTTGACGACTGGTAACCGCACTTCACGCACAAAATATATCACTTACCGAGATCTGCTTCGGCAGAGTGCCACACCCAGTAATGGGTAAGAAGGCATGATGATATATTATTATTATTTATTAGTATATATTTTTAAATAGTTTTGCAATCGATTTGTTTGTTCGTATTTCTACACACATACTCACATACATACATAACACCACGCGATATATCTTCAAATGAGGTAGCACAAACTGTAAAATCATTCATGGGACATTCAGTCATCAGATTCAACAAACATTCTCTTCCTAACACATGTTCCTCTCTTCAAACACATTCATAGTTCCTTCCATACAAGCTCATTTGAGGAGTAGAAATTCAAAACGTAGTTTTCACACAAAGTTACATTTTGAATAAAACGCAATAAACTGTTTCTCGTTAAGTAAACTGAGTACTTTTATGTGTAATTTGTATTATTGTTAATCACATGATATACGCAAACTTGTCTAATTAAAATAAATATTTTTCATTCCATTTGGCCATTATACCCTAATAAATTTTTTAAAACTACGTTTTGAACGTAAATTAAAAGAAAACTTCGTTTTGAAAAACATAAATGAAATTAAAACTACATTTTGTTAATCAATCAATAACAACCTGTTTAACTTAAACAGGTAAAAGTTACGTTTTGATTTTCATAATTTTCATATATGGTTGTAAATACTGCGTTTTGATATTCCATTCAACTTTGAGCGTCTTATATCGCATTCATTCATTCATTCATTCCTATATACATTTCATTAGCCTTTTATTCAACATATGTTTTACATGCTCCAAACATCTTAAGGGGTTATACTAACCAGCAATTTCTTTTAAAAAAATTTGTATTGTGTTAAATGATGTATAAGCTATATGGAAATGATATTCAAAAACAATTTTGGGAGACAAGCTATGAAAAACAATTTTTATAGCTTATTTTTAGAGACGCATTTAAGCGCTCTGAAACGTTTGGAAAGGGCGCTTAGCATAGAATCATTAGAAAAGCGCTCGGGAAAACCTTACGTCGCTTAGAAAAGAGACTGAAGAGCGAAATGCATGCTTGGAAGGGCAGTATAGTGCTGGGATAGCAGAGTGAAGGTAAAAAATAGCATGCTTATATTTTGAATATTTCATATAGTAACGCGTTTTCTCGAAACTATGTTTTTAAAATTGGCGTGCAGCGTAGTTCGCTCAATTTACTTGAAATTTTAACTGTAGCTTCCTAGCTAGAGCATATTTCGAAGTTCACACGATTTTTAAGAATGATAAATAATTACATTTGCCTAAAAAAAACATTTATTCAAGTTACCTAGTGTCAGGATCCCATTTTGTTTTGTAAATTTAAATAAAAAATATTTTTATATACCTTAACATATATATATATATATATATATATATATATATATATATATAATAAGGTCTCAAAATATCATTTTAATCCATTGATTCGTAATCGAGAAAAAAATCCCAAAAAAGGTTCACTTTTCAGTGCGCCTGGGTAGTATAAACCCTTAAATAATTCACGCTCATGCCTCTAAAAACGAGGGTAACAACAAATTTAAACTCAAATTTGTTTAATTGGTGGGCGCAAGCTCATCACTACTGGGATTAATACAATATCAATCCATAAATATAATCTCATTTATTTCTTCCGCAGCTTTTCTACATATTTTAATTTTTTTAATGGAAAAAGTTGCATTACTTTATTTCAAATTATATTTGAAGATTTTGATCAACTATTAAATATATATATATATGTTTAAAAAGTCTTAATCCACCATCCATTTATTAGCGTATTCAGGATTTTAACATTTTAAAATAAAATAATTTATTCACCTTTAACTAGAAAAGTTGCATATCAAAAGAGGAGTGCAATTACACCATTATATATATATATATATATATATATATATATATATATATATATATATATATATATATATATATATATCCGTCTCCTTGTTGTCGTTTACCTTACTCGTTATTATTAGTCGCTCCTCTTTGATTTACTCTTTCGTCTCGCTGCTTGGTCCTAATCAAGGATGTTGAAAGGAGGGGATATGGCATTACGATACTGTAGCATTGTTTGAAGTGAGACTTGGGCAAGGGAAAGAGACAACAATAGTTTTTCTGCACCGTGCTTAGCCAAATCTCTTCTTCTTCCAATTATTTTGAATTTTTGTGTAAGAGAAGTGGCGTTAAGGCGTTGTCAGGGAGCGTTGTTTTATGTAAACATAACCACGAGGTGTCATTTGTGTGTTGTATGGAATTGGACATATTTTTTTGTGAATAAGATGGTAACAAAGTGTTTAGTTTGTAAAAGACATGCAATTACGGGCAGTGGAATCAGTTTTCACCAGTAAGTAAATGTAGGTCATGTTATAAAAGAAAAGGAAAATAATTTTTTGTTTGTTTTACAGATTACCTAAAGATAAAGAGTTTCGAAAAGCATGGGTAGAAGCGTGTTGTTTGAATGAGTTGTATATTAGTCAGACGAATACTGGCTATAAAATTTTAATTTCAAATCTCTTTATGACACATGCGCAATAGCAGGCTAAGCACGGTACAGAAAATAATACTTCTGTCTCTGTCAATCTGCCGAGCCTCACAGTCTTGACTTGAATGTCATATCCCCTCCTTTCAACGTCCTTGGTCCTAATAATATTATTTATAATTCTTTGTATTTCGTTCCACCTATCTTGTGTCTGTACCGTCTCTGCAGTCATATTACCCGGCTCTAATTGTGCTGTGTTGTTCTTATCTCTAGAATTCTTCCATCTACGGCATTCGAAGACACAGTGTTTTACTGTGTCTCCCGCCTCCCCATATTACAGGCATATACCCGTACATACCTTGCCTATCCTTTGGAGATATGCCTGGAAGCATCCATGGCTCTCTCCCACCTGATTGGCCCGAGTGGCTAGGCGGTGATTGCCAATGAACTTAAAGTTTTTGCGGGTCATTTTAATATTTGTACTACAGCTTTTAATATATACAAAAAATAAAAACTACAATAACAGCATTAGTACGTTTTCATTACATTTTTGGTAAGGCTTTATTCGCTTGCATTTTTAAAGTAAATTTAAAAAAGGACTAACTAACGCCTAATGAAATTTATACATTTTAGTCAAGCAAACAAGCTTAGGAACTTCATTGAAAAAAGGAAAACAAAAATTTCTGATAACTAACTTTCATCTATTATCTATTTCAAAATAAACAATTAAAAAATATTTTAATTCCCTTAAAAACTTCAATTTTTATTTGTCTATCATCGTTTAAGAATTAAAATTAATTTAAACTAAATGTTCATCCTATATTGTTGCACGTATCAAATGAACGAATAATAATATTAAAATCGTCGCCTACTTTATTATACAAGACATGGAATATCATTAAAAAGCAGGGGATCACTGTGTGTTAAACTCGGCGGCAAAATATAATTTTAAAATTATTTATGACTCAAACATATACACATACACTATTTATATAATTATTGTATGTAAAATTAGAATTATGAAATTTAGAACAAGTATTTGTTTTCTTTTATTGTCGCTGTCAAAAAAATTAACTGGATCAACAGAATTAATTATATAAGAAGATTTGATCATTGTACAGATCACAAAATCGTCGGAAATTTTACAACATTTGTTTCCATATGTTTACTTGAAAACAAGCGTGACATTCTAGGCCTTGTACGAGTATATAACGTAGGCGACATTAAAAGAAGACTACATGACAATTTTTATCATCTATTTAACTGAAGTCGTTGCACTTATAGGTCACTATATTTTAATTGTGACCCAGATAAAAAAATCTATATGTATATATATATATATATATATATATATATATATATATATATATATCTTAGTTGTAAACTATATTTATATTCATTTGTCCACAGATATAATATTTATTAAATATATAACGTTGTTTCGACTTTGCAGTCATCATCAGATACAGTATTCAAACAAGAAAACAGTTCGACGGGTTTTTCTGAAGACTGCATTACAAATAAATATAAATTTAACGGCAATTTCGAAGCCATACACATAAATGAAAAAGTACCAAGGCTAATTCTTTTGGAAAGTTTAGAAATAAGAAAGGCGATTAATTCTAAGAAATACATTGTAAATGACCAATTAGATTGTATGTAACTCACCCCTATTCAACATAGGTAAACTTATATCTGATGATGACTGCAAAGTCGAAACGAACGTTATATATTTCATAAATATTATATCTGTGGACAAATCACGTGTTTTTATTCTAACTTTATTATTATAAAATATTCCACCAAGAACCGACTACACAATCTCTTACTTTTATTTATATTCATTGTTAATACATAATAGAAATTGGTAGAAATATAAATTAAAATCAATTTGATTGAAATATTTTTTCCCGTTCCATAAGTTTCAATACCTATTCCAAAAAAAAATCACACCATCCAAACCATTTGCAAAAATCGTAACCTGATTCCTTTTCCTAATAGTGTTTACATCTTTATGTTCATACTACAGTTACCTATCAATGTTTTGGCCGTGCAGAAGTGTGCCGCCCCTCAACCGCACTGTAGCGTGGTGTTCGCGCTTTTAACTGCAGCACTCATGATGTGTGTGTGTTGTGCGCGGTTCGCGCCATGTCTTGTCTTCCTGACCCACATTCTGCACGGAGCCGCGGAGCCGCTGCGCTGGTGAACTGTCCAGCGCGAACATTTAACAACGCCTACCACTAAATCTTCCTCACCTTCGTGACCGCGATGCCAAGGATGGATCGTTATGACGTCATAGTGACTGGCTTTTGCGTTACTTGGTTTTTAACAGGCAGATTCATAAATTAGATTAGCTGGTAGTCCCATTTATAGGTCCATTTTTAATTCCGCTTCTAATATACAAAAATGATTCCTAATTATAGCCCAAGTATTAGAATGGCAAAAATACAGCCTAATTTGATGTACGTAGGACTAAATGTAACTGTAAACTTATGAATAGGCTTATTTCGTTTTATAAATAGCACTAATACGAATCATTTCAATTCGGAATATATTTAACCTTCTTTATGAATCTCCTTGTAAAAAGTTAATTTTATGTACAATATTGAATACATGCACAATACTGTAACGGAGGAATCATTTACATATAATTTAAGTTTGTTGTTTTAATTGGTACCTATTGTCGAAAATTTCGCATATTTGATATCTAATAAATTATTAGACATACGAAAAATCCCTTGCCTTCACGGCCCTTTTCAATGGAAAATTTACAGAAGCAGGTTTTATGTGAATTGTCTGTTGATTATATTAACTGCTTTGCTATGCAAACAAATTGCTAGGTCTTAATCATAAAATATCAATATTAAACTTATATAACTAATGTAGAACCAATAAAAAAACGAAGATGAAAGTTTTTATAAAACACTTGAAATTTCAACAACAAAAACATCAAAATAAAAGTTACAACTCATTCCAAATTTTTTTTGTTTATATTTTGATCGCCTTTTTCTATTTTTATTAATGATTTTTAGTCCTCATAGGCATGAACTTGCTACTACAATTAGATTGGCCGACCGTTAAGCCTTAATGGCTCCATCTTCGGTCCCTCCAAATACATTTTGATAATTTTTGATCAGAATCTTTATATAAATTAAATCTAAAAATCTAATATAATTTAGATTTCAATGTACCAAGTTTTCCATATTTGCTAGTGAAATGGCTTTTCTGCCTTTCTTTACTCGTTTAGATAATATTTTTTTTGACCAATGCAACAAATAAAACAATTTGTTTAACATTTTAATTAGTTTTAAAAATTATATATATATATATATATATATATATATATATATATATATATATATATATATATATATATATATATATATATATATATATATTATGTTTTATCAATCTTAAATTATTATTTATTGTTCAGTTTCACGAAGGTGACATTCAAGATTAAAAAGGAGGTACAACCACAAATGTGGTGATATGATTAATGATTTGTTACATAATAAAGTGATGGTTAAATAAATGAATAAGACATATATCAAGGCTTAACTGCAACAAATAAATATTATAATGGATAACACTACATAACCTATTGAACATTGTTTTTCTAACTACTGGCAAGCAGATTTAACCTCCAGCAAAATTCTTTTTACCTAGAATGTAACTAATATACAAGAAAACAAACATTACTATTTGACTATATTACAACATACAAGTATAATTATGTAAACCTCGCCGTGATCATAAGGAAAATATTTGTTGCACGCATGCAACTGAAGTGACCAAAACGTATAATTACCTCTAAAAAAGGGAAACAAATTGTACGATGAACCTGAAAGAAACCTTGGACGAAATCAAATTACTATAGTTAAATTATATATTGGACTTGGCTATCAAGAATATCCAGAAACCTTGTTGCTACTACCTGCTGGTATGATTCATTGTGTGTTCATTTTTCGTTGAATTAATTTTGTAACCAACAAAAAATTGCGTAATTATTTAATAAATTAAATTTGTTCATGGTTACTTACCAGATTTAGCAAGTTAACAAAAAGATAAGGTAGTTTTAATTATGGATGTTTAATTATTAAAATTAGAAAAAAAGCACAATTAACGCAAAATTACTAATTTTTAATTGACATGCTTGTCTATGCACATGTACAATGATTAATTCACATTTTAAGCGTTAATTTGTTTTTCGTAATTAATTGCGTTAAAAAAAGTTGGAAAACTGTATATTTAAACAATTGCTGAACCTCAATAAAAATTCTGTACGAAATAAAAAAAATTATTAAACTTTAACTGATTATTTTTTGACGTTTCTCAAAACCAATGAAATGCTTCATTGTATGACACGTGTCTGAGTTTTAACCAATCCTGTCATTATTATACTGAGAATAAAGCTCTTGTGATTATTCCCGGGAATTATCTCTGTAGATGCTTTTTTGTTTGTGACAAATGATAGGTAGTTGTCAAATAATTATTTAAAACTCTCAACGCGTCAAGTAAACTGTTTGAAAAAAATCGATTTAGTTTTATTTTAGATACAGAAATACATTTTGGAAACAACTTCCAAGAATACATTAATAAGTAATCAGTCGATATGAACCCAGTTAAAAATCTTTTAAGATGGATGAATCGACCTCAACAGCTAAGTCAAAAAATAATCTAATTAATATAACTTGAGAGTTCAATAAATTAGGAAATAATTTTCCAGTACCTTTCTCCAACTTGTTGTCATTTGGCAATAACAACTCAAGCCCTATGGGCTTTCGTGATTATTGCCTGGCAACAAGTTTTCGAAAGATCTGTCAAATTATTTTCAATTTATTCTCACTCTCCTGTTAATTATTACTGATAATATATTTACATCGAATGTAAGGACTTGAATTTGTTGGGCGTTAAATAACTTGATGTTGATTTTCAAAACGATTACGAATTTATCAGATTTTATATTTTAAAATATAGGTATAAAATATTGTTTATTCAATTGAGGAGGCATCATGTTTATTTTTGGGAAATATTAAATTTTTTTGGTGTCAAGATAAAAATATGTAACTGTGAACATATAAACTTCTTTTCAATTACGATTCTTATGACCATAATTGATTCTAGAACATAGTATGTTAATGAAGTCTGCCTGCACAGTGCTCAGTATTGATGCTAATCATTATTGCATGATTAACATTTTGCAAACGACAATGTGTATTCATACAATCTCCAGTAACCAAGGTTAACCACTACAGTAAACCAACTCAATTATTAATACATTTGTCCAAATATGTGAAACCAGAACACAGGTGATCTATTGCATTAATGATCCTCTCACGTGCTCATCAGCTTTGCGTTTATCGATAACAATTATTGTTCCTGGAATTATACAGATCAGTTGTTACGTGAAACTTGTAAAGCAAAACAGGATACGAATTTTTATGTATTTTCCTAGGAGTTTTTATAAACATAAATATTATGGTTACGCGGTTTTCCGTTTTCCTTATTAGATAATGAAAATGAAATTAAAATTTTAATGCGGATAATATTGTCGTGATGAGTTTTTAATCTTATTTTTTAATTATTAGTTGCATAACGAACAATTTTTCTCATACGATACATAGATCGATAATTATTGTTTTGTACTTCTAAGTTTATCCATTAAAAACAAATTATTGATCTTTTCCGTTAGCACTTTTAGTTTTATTGCTAAACAGTACTTTCATTGCAAATTGATACAAAATTTGTTCCGTAATTTCATACCTTTTTTTATTTTAATGTATATAGTCTTAAATTATGCCCCAGGAATTATGTAAGATACCAATATTTTTCATCTAGATAAAGTTAAAAATAACTACTCGTTTTAATAGAAATTGTCTAAATATATCTGTGCATCAGAGGTAAATTGTGTTACCTGAACTAAAAAGAAAGTCTTTTTGAGATAATGGCATCTACAGTTCCAAAAATATATCGGATGTATCAGGAAAAGCGGCCATAGACGTTTAATATGGGAAAACAGTTTTGCCGTGTGCATGGTTTATCAAATTATTATAGACAATCTTAGCCGTATTCCATTTGCCACTTAGTTCACTTAAATCAGTTCAGATAAATTAGACAACATGACTAAATGAACAGAATTAGCAAACTGATGCACTTATTGGAGTGAAATACTTCAAAGTAAATTAGAATAAGTAATTCTAGTACTGGAATTAAAGCCAGCCAAGTAATCCAGGGAAATAAATAAGTGATCAAGTTCAGTAAATGTAAGTTAGATCTGATCCAAATGACAAATGGAATACGCCTTAAAAATAGAGAATTGGCGTAGATGAGATTTTTTTGCATTATCTAGGTAGTTTGAAAATTGTAATAAATAAATAATCTTACCCCGCTGCTCCTCCAAACACAAAGTTCCAAACATTTGGACTAGGTTTCGGCGGCGAACTTGAAGGGGATGTGCTCATGTTGTAATTTCAAAATAAATTTATTTTAGATACGACATACACACCAACATTGTGAAGATTGTACTGTCAACATTTAAAATCAGGTGACTATTTAAAATTATGTATCTAAATCCATAAACTAAATTTAATTTCTTCGTTTTGTAACGTCAGAAATTTAATATGAAAAATTACTAAATTACAATTTAATAGTGTTAAAACAAAATAACAAACAAATGCGCAACTTAATTTTGTCAAATATTGAAACATTGAAGTTCTGCATTGTTTAAAAGTAATTTTTGATCTGTTTGTAAATTTTACATTATTTCTATAAATTCATTATAAATGGAAAATTATTCACATGAAGAAAAATTCAAAATAATTAAATGACATTATTCAGGTCAAAGTTTTACAGAAAAATGTCATGCATTTCTTTATTATTTTGTTTTAATTCCATAATTAACACTAATTAAATTGTAATTTTGTAAATTTTCGTATTCGGTTTCTGTATCCTGTTGAATCGATTTATGATAAAAAAAGTCGATAAATAATATTACCTAGATGAAATTCAATAAAAGATAAAAATAATTTGTATTTTGTGTGGAGAAAACAATATATAAACAAGAAAAAATATATCTAAATAAGATAATAGATAAAACCTCGGATAAAACTATATCAACTACCTAAGTTATTATGACTTCCTAAAATTTCGAATGAAACAAGAATTTTTTAAATACTGTGTATGGATTGTGACTGATTAAAAATTCTTGTGCCGGAAATAGTTAACACAATTATATAGATTTACAAAGTAGATTGATCTAAATCTAAACACTGGAGTTAGCAAAATATTTACTGTCATTATAAATCATCTGTGATTATTGCTATTAAATATAATTTATTCTTATCTACATGTTCACATTAAAATTTCCCGTGAACGAAATATTTGCGAGCAACCTCTAGATGAAATTTTAATGTTGTTTTAATATCCTAAAGTTTTAAGTTTGACATTTTAAATCGGGAATATTCTATTAATTTTCCGAATAATTTTTTGAAAGTATCTGTTGTTCCAAGAATATTTATCTTAAATAATATGGAAACGATTGGTAGTAGGATGTGGGATAGTTATATGCTGAATTTGTCATTATTCTTTGAATATGCTATATACTATTTCGTTATGTTTTTTTCTTTATAATGTCTATTAATGAAAATATAAAATGTTCTTGACATCTAATTTTATCATTTAATATCATCTCATAAAACTATTTAAACTCAAATTTAATCTTGTATGTAATTATACAACATCATAAAAGTAAGGTTAAATTTTCCAGAAAATCTCGTCCGGCTTGCGGCACATTACAAATGTAAATGTTTATAATTTAACAAAATTGTTTCATTTTGCACATTTTTTTGTTTTTGTTTTTTTTGTTTTTTTTTTGTTTTCTTACTCTCTTACATAGATGTAGTAGTTTTAGTTACGTAAAATTTAAAATGTTGTAATTTTTAATTATAGTATAAAAATTCTTTCAACGTAGGCTTACTGTTTCCACATATGTTATTCATACTTGCCTATTGTGTGTAAGTTTTATTAGCCAATGTTGTATTTTACTTCTATTAAATTATACACTTTAAATAGAGTTCTACCTGTTACCTATGCGTAATTGTCTGAAATTACGTTACGTACATCTTTACCCAACTAATTGTCTTTGGAATTTTGCAAAACAATTAAACTCGTTCTTCTTTAAGATAATAATCGTATTTAGCATTTAAATTTTGTAAATATGATTTCACATCTAATATTGTAAATATATAACATTATTTAAATTTTTTCTTTCCATATTTACAATAATATTAACATAATAACCCCAGATAATCTCTTATGTGTTTTTTTATCTTATCATTTTAATCTAGAGATAATTTTTGCTAATGATTCATCTTATATGTTATCAGATAATCACTGATAATATGAAAAGAGATTAAATAGAATAACTCGCTCATAGAGTACTTTTTACTTTTAAAGTATGTGATATTGAATTGTAAGAAGTGAATGTTTAATGGTGTCATTTAAGTGATTTTAAATTGTTGTCGTGACATTTGGAAATATAATAAATGTTACCGTCGAATAACAAATTAACTCGTAAGTAACATTTAGGAGCAACATGGGTTGCACATTTGGTATTTTTAATAGGATGTAATATTCGTTTGAAACAAAAGGCAGTGTTTAATTTAGAATAATCCCATGCAATTTGATATTAATATTTCATGGGACATGTCATATAAAAATATCATATGTGGAATAGCAGCTTCTGGAAACCATGTGAACTTTACGAAAAATTTGTTCCACTAATCTGATTTATGTTAAAAGTTTTATTTCAATAATGTTAAACAAACTTATTTTTTACTGATTCTGGATACTGGATTTAATACTAAACATAAAATTAAGTTTAATTAATTTTTAAATTGATTACTATATTTATGATAGTAAAGGAAATTCCAAACATATAATTTTAAAATTCTTCAAAAATTATATAAATAATAATTAATTGCGTATCAATTAATAATTGTTGTAACCTTGTAGAATCCAAAATATATCTAAACAAAGACACTAACTACTAACCAAAAAATGCAACCAAGCGTTTTTCGATTTCTCTCGACTGACATTGAAACCAACACGTATTGTCACGTGTCAGACATGCTTGAAATATTTATTACATAGCAAAACTGTCCGAAGCAATGGTCAACGTGAGGTTTCATAAAGAAGCTACGATTTACATAATCCCATAAATATTTTGATGTAGAAGAAATCAGTGGCAAAAACTGTATTATATTTATAACTAGATAGAATCGGTTTACTTCAGGGCTGATATTTCAATCTCGTAATAAAAATACAGGACTAAAAACATGACAGTTGATGTAATTTTTCTTATTTTGCAATTTGTTTGTTTGTTAAATATATTTATTAAGAATTTTGTTAGAAGATTGATATATCGGTCATAAATCAGTTTAGATAATTCATTTCATTTTTTGGAATAGGATTTTTGAAAAATCAATCAGAGAAGCAGTTAATCTTAAAGAAACGCTTGACAGTTCTTGTTTGTGTGTTTCATCAACTGTAATATAGTTATCAAGGATTTACTATAAATTCTTCTTACAATTATTGTATTGGATAATAATCAATAAAATATGGATGAGCTTTATATATAAATTAGAAATATGCAAATGATTATATCTTAAATTAGATGAAATAATTTATCCATTGTCATAAAATTTCAAATATACAAATTACGGGGTATACTAAACCGAACTAACTTTTTATCTCTCGAGGTGGATCGTTCAGAATGTTCAGAATCATATTGTGATGAGGATAAAATGAACCAGACAAGTGAAATGACAAAATAAGTAAACTGAATCAAAATATATGTTAGATCTGACTACTTGAAAGGCAAATATAATACGCCTGCTAGGATTTTAAATAAAAATGCGCTCATAATGCCGAAAATTAGAACAATAACAAAGGTACAATTTGTTACTAATCTAATAACTAACAACTGAAAATATAAATAAAAATGAATGATAATAGAACTAATATTTACAAAAAGAAGGTTATAGAGCTATAATTAACTAATATTATTCTAAAAGAATTCAAGAATCTATAACCTATCTATATAGGATAGAAAATAATTGAATATATAGTTCTGGATAACATTTATTAATTTATATGTATAATATTTATTAATTCTAATATTATTGTAGTTACACCATTGTTTGATTTGTTTATTTAATACCCTATCGAATAACCTAAAAAACCATATGTTCCCATTTAAAATAAGAAAGTTGTGTCCCGTATTTTGAGAACCACTGATCAATAAATTTTATTTTTTTTACTCATTGCAATAGTCTTATAAAATAGTGGTTCTTTGCTAATCTCGTAGTTCTTATAGTTCTTAGAGTAGCAATGGTGGCGCACTTAAATGAAACACTCTGTATACTTAAATTTGTACCTAAAAGTTAAAAGATAAATGAGAGTAATACTAAAACTACTACACAACTATAATCTATATAAATTAATTTAAAAAAAAAAATCTATTAGTAAACATAAAATAAAAGAAATACAAGTGACAGCAATGGTAAGCTTATGGAGACCAACTGAAAGTGTACCTTTGTCTTAAGTTTGATATATCGTGATCAACGCTATTTCGTATTAGTTGAATATCCCAGTAGACAATTAATATGGTAATAAGTTGCTTTTTTGGTTACTTTAAAGGAAAAGTGATTCAAATAAATTAAATGAAGCACTTCAATCAGTCTGCACATTTATTTAGTTAGTGTTAAAATCAAGTTTAATATTTGCTTGTAAGAGTTAAACATTATACATGTGCTTGTATTTATTTCATTGCATGGACTAAAGCCCGTCTGATACGATAAATTTTTATGTACATTTTCAATTTTTTTAAAAGTAAAAAAAATTACGTACATACATGCTCGACACTTCAATGTTTCCTTCAATTTTAATGTCAATGAAAAAATAGAACTGGTTCCATCTTCTTGCATGGCATAATGTATTGTTAAAACGTCAAACTGTGTTGAATCTGTTGAAACCATGAACCTAATTTTTTCTATTTGTATCATTATTTAATCAAAATGTCGTAGTCTCGGCAACGGGTGTCCGTTTTAATAGGGAAGTTCAAAAATAAGTCTTGCTTGTATGCCACTAAAACTGCCATATATAAATTATAAGAGCAGAATTGAATTCTTTACAACCTTTTATCGTAAAGTAGTCGGCAAAATAATGGTACCGGAAAACTTGCTTTCCGTGTTAATAGCCCTATGGCATTGTTTTTGTGTAACATCCTGTAAAATCGTAATGTTAGTCTAGTTTTTGAGAAAAATATTAGCACGTACCTTGACATGAAATGTGAAGGCAATATCAGATTTATTTGCAACCGCAACACTTTCAAATACACAGGAATGATCATTATCTGCCTGTGAGTCATTGTGACTGTCGAAGTTGAAGATAGAATCATCAGGGTTGGTTCTATCTATGCATCTTAGTTTTTTCTAATAAAGGTTTTTTACTGGAAATTTAGTACTGTATAAAATACAAACTAAAGATGTATTCATAACGGCGTAAAGATCAATCATTTGTTTAAAGATTCGTTTTATGCAAATATGAGCATAAAACTTGTTTTTTTTTATTGATGTATTAAACAGGATGTAAAGTTGTAATTGCATGAAATTAAGAATGAATTTTCGATATTTTAAATTCTTTTGTAAGTATATCTAATATTAGTGTATCTATTGTTTTGCTTATCTATGTAATTTTATTGTATTTTGCTAAAAAATAATGATATAATCTATAAAATAGACATTATTTTTCAATGACGTGTTAAATATCAAAATAAATTTAGAATGAATGATGATCATTAATTTAATAGAACAATAGGTAACGAATTCGTCATTCATCGTAATATTTATATCATATTTATTATATTTTTATTCTCTTATTAATCTGGACATTACTTATTATAATAATAAATTATACGACGTACAGGCTTCCATAGCGCTAAATAAAATCTTAATCACAAGTAGATAAATTGAGGTTTCTAAAGTTTTAATCACGGCATGAAGATAACAACTGACGTATTAAACACGGGATGAAGTTAGGTTCCTGCATCTGTCATTGTAACTTAACCGTACTTTTTAAATAATTGATAAAATATTAAATTTTTTTATAAACTCTTTAAATACTCGTTTTTTTTTTACGATATACACTCGTAACTAAAGAGATGTTTATAAAACTTGTTACATTGTATACTATTATGTAATTTATTGTTTATTATAACATTTAGATTACATTATCAACCACTGTAATATTCAACTCAATGATAAGCAAATTTTATTTATATAGAGCTGGGAACTCAAATAGACAAAATTATTTGCAATAATTTTCGTTTAACAAAAAAGACAAATAGTGTTTTATTTGTAAATTACTGTATTTTATTATATTTTAAATATTTGTTGCTGCATTCGGATAAGGTTTGAATAACTAAACGTGCTATCTATAATTAATACATAAAAAAAATATACTCTTAAGCCTTGTTTCCACCTCTTAACATAATTTTAGTTTTTCGACATAACCTTGAGAGTTTGTCATATGTGAATACAGCTGAGCGTTTTCAGCTACTGTTTTAGTCTTTGTCTTTGTCGCTGCGCATAAACACGAAGTTTGCACACTTCATACTTTCGACATAGTCTTTCGTCGCTGTTCTGTAAGAGAGAGCTAGCTGCGGTAATGCTATCTCTTGTTATGCTGCAATATACAGTCAATTCTATGCCGTATTTATCATATGTCATTAGGTTTGTGTTGGGAATACGATAAATATAGACAATAAACTAAAAATAGTAATAATTTCAAATTAGAATAAATAAAAATTACTGAATTAATAGCATCAACAAAACTAACAAGTCAAAAAGAAATTATTTAATCGCTGTCATTTTAAAATTTATCTTTTCTTTGAAAAATAAGTATACTTGCAATTTAATCATATAAAAAACAATTTTGAAATTTAAATTACTATATTTGAAATATTCTGGTTTGTTCACTACAATAATGTCTCAATTTTTTAAAATTATTTTGGAATTGTATAAGTTATTTAAACTAGTGCTTAATTTTAATATTAATTACTATTTCTCAATAATTATTTTATATAATTTTTAAAGTATTTCAAATAATTTTATACAATTATTTTCTCATTTAAGTGAACAAACCTTTACTAGAATAATGAATTAAGGTTATGTTTATGTTAAAATCTGGAAATAGGCAGCAATTTTTCCGACATAAGCAGTAACAAAAAACCAAAACCAAAGACTAAAACAGAGACTATGTTAAGACGTGAAAACGTAGCTTTACATATTATGATTATTGTCTTAAGTAATGATTAAGAAAGAAGTACCAGATATATTTAAGAAAAATTGAATAGATGTTGCTATTGAAAGTAAAAATTAAACTTATTATTGTTCTGATCTTTATATTATTTTAGCTAAATTTTGGAAAAAATATTCGACAGTTATTTAATCATTTACAAAGCATTTCTTAAATGTAATAGGCAAGGACAAAATGAGCCTTTAGAAACATTTATTTAACATACAGAAATTAAAGTTTTCCATATTCATAAACACAGAATCAACGAAAAAGCTAACATCATTATAATTTATGTCTTCGACACAGTTTTAAAAGTAAAACCAATACAGTTTAAAAAATAACTCATTCTCATTAATCATAATCATAGAGGCTTCGTGTAATTTAACCGTTTTAACGTTACTTTGGTCATTCCATTTACCGCTGCTATTAACATAAAAATATTTATATAGTTCAGTGTAACCCAATAAAGCCTCGCGTGTTAAGTTTTCTTGGCAAACGCCTAAATTATTCGGACACGGCCACGAAAATGTTTAAATAAAATTAACCGACATTTTCCAAACAACGCCTATAACCGTAGTTCCGATTACGGTTCTTAACCGTTCGCAAATATCTTTGCACTTACTTTTTTCTACAGTTCACTGAACTACGGAATACGTTCCCCGAAATGAAATCGAAAAGTACAAAAACTTACAGAAGAAATACACAAATTTCAGTTTCTGTGTTACGTAAAGATAGTTTTCACATTTATATTTCTTTTGTATGTATTGGAAAACTTATGTATTACCATAACATATTCAATCATTAATCAGTCATTTCAAGTACATACAATATGTCAAAAAATAGAATATTTAATTTTTTATAAATTGCTCTGAGCAATATACTCTCCAATCACAATACTATTACAGTTTTAATTTTATACCACATTCGTTTTATAAATAATCGAAGAATAAAATACTTATTTATAATAAATCAAACAAGTTTTTAGTAAAAAACTAAATTCATTTAAATTTTAAATTTAGGGTTGAAAAAATACAGTCATTTATAAAATGCTAAGATCTGGTCATATATGAAATATTTAAATATTTGAAAAATCCTCACATATCGATGATAAATCATTTGTACATTATTTTCATACCAAAAATGTATATAAAATGGTTACAAATTTTATTCAAGGTCATAATATTCATGCCGGTAATTCTGATTTTTCATAATCATAATCTAATTGTAAATTTAAAGAAGTAAACAATGTATTCATTTTACATAGATAAATACAGAAAAAAAATTCAATCCTGATTTGCAAAAACAAATAAATAAATAAAATAGTTTTTTATTTGGACATTAAACAGACATGAGTATATTTGGAGAGTGTTTTATAAGCCGAAAGGATAAATTGTAAAATAAAATGGATAACTGGCTTAGTTAAGGTCTTTATTAAGAAGACGACGTTTCGATCCTGATTAGGATCATTATCAAGTCTTAGTTGAAGTTAAGTTCACATAATATAAAACTATTGCAACCGTAAGGTTGAAGTAAAAAAAATTAAAATTTATACATTTTAATTTGAAAGTGAAGTTCATTTATATATCTTATCTAACCGCGGCCAACCCTATTTTAATTATTACGGTTTTTGTGAAGTACCCTACCGTTTACTTAAAATCGCAAGATCGATAAAACTCACCATATTATATTGCATTTAATTAGACTAATTTTATTTTTGTAGATTTTAGTTAAAAATAAAATTTTAATATATTTAATCGTCAATTAACTGGTACCTATGAATAATTTTCAGTTATTTTAAAATAAAAAGATGATGATTTTAAATATTAATTTTACGTAATATGTCGATGTATAAGAAAATACAAAAACAGTAACGGTTGATTAGATTATCATAGATTTTTTTAAGTATTTCTTAATTTTTTCCGGAACTTCCACTCAATATGTTAAGTTGCGTAGAAAGTACAAGTATCTCTTTGCGGCATACGGGATTAAAATTTAAACCATCAAATTCTAGCCAGTTGTGCCACATCGGTACACAAAATGAACCATATACAAAATTGCTTATGTGAAGTTGCACATCGACGCATATCGTGAACCACCTATCTAGAGATGGGAATTCTAGTTCATTTGAGTGAACTATTTCATTCGTTCTCGTTCACCAAAAAGATTAGTTCACTGAACTAGTTCATTAGTTCACTTTCGTTCACGAAATTTTTAAGACTATGATGAACTGAAATCATATTGTATTGTGATTCACGAGCGAGAATAAGTGAACTTTTAGGATCTGGTTCTAGTATAATTTGACAGCAGACAGCAGAAGCAGAGCGGTCATCATAGCAACGACCACGAACGAATGAAGTATGAGTCTCGTTCACTCGTTCACTCGTTCACTTGTTCTCTGCTCTCCGCTTTCGTTCGACCTCATCTGCCGTGCCTCCGTGCTGGTGAATCATATCCCAATAGTACGCAGTGAACTAGTAGTTTCGTTCACTCGTTCACTTGTTCTCCGTTCTCCGCTTTCGTTAGACCTCATCGGCCGTGTCGCCGTGGTAGTGAATAATATCCGAATAGTTCGCAGTGAACTAGTCTTTAATAAACTCACGAACTAATTCGTGTCGTTCACTATAAGGAATAGTTTATATGAACTAGTTCGTTCACGAACTACACACCTCTACACCTATCCCTATTTGCTTCTTATAGTTCTAGCGTCAACACGATCAGTTCTCAAATTTAGTGGAAGGGTGTTACAATAATATTCTAGAAATTTTCTAAAAATATTTTTTTTTACTTTTTTGATTTGAATTTCTCGTACAGCAAGGATCTTGAAAATCTGTGAAATGCCGTTGAGCAAAGAGGTATTCGAGTAATTAAATATACAGTTTACTTTAATGTGGTGATGTTCACGTCTTTACTGATATTCTTACGATTTAAAGATGGCGGAAATGTTATATGTATATGACAAAGGAGATATATTTACTGGTCACTTCGTGATTCAGATACTAATGACTTGAATAGCACCACATGAAAAATAAACTATTTATTGCCTTTGATTTAATTTGAATATCTGAATGTTTATGTTTGAGATTACTGCTAATGTTACATAGTTTATAAAAGATGTGTAAGTAAAGTCAAACAATAGATAATGTCAAATGAAATGAAAAATTTAAAGTGACAGTTAAGAAGAAAGGGGCACATGATCTCATGCTCTAGTTCTAGATTAGGTGTATTACACAGTTGCTATGTAGAAATCTTATTACTTGTAAAAAGTCTGATAAGTAAAAGTTAATTTTTAAAGAGTATAAAACGAAAGTTTGATCAATTTGTATTATCAATATACAATTAGTTTATTTTAAATCTAATAACAAATTAGCAATTCAACGTTTTAACGAGTAGAAATGTTTACATTATATATTATAATAAAAAACAGCGCATATTTTTATGAGTATTTCATTTAAGTAGATTTAATTTCTGGCATATTATTATACAATATGCTGATTACATAATTACAGAGTAAGTTACAGTGCCTATAAAAATTGTATTCATAATTTTTAACATGTGTGTAATAGGATACATCAAATTACTTTACTATTATTATTCAACTAGGAACAGATGTAGTTTTAGGTACTGTTTCATGTCATTCATATATTTTCATATATTTATCTGACAGACACGCAACAGTTTATCACATTTTCGTCCGATTATTATTTTTATTTGAAAATTCAGTACAGCAGAAAACTATGCAATATGCACTTAATATGACACATAATTTCCTCTGCTACTGTTCCTGTCCTGGTTACATTAGTGCAGTGGTTTTCAAACTGTGGGTCGCGATCCCCTGGAGGGTCGCCGGATGCTATTTAGAAATTATTTAAAAATATCTGTTCAAAGATCATTCACTTGCATCGCGTTCACGTAAATTATAAGGATTAGTTAAATGGGGTAATGGTTCAGTGGTATCAAGTTGGCCTGTGGATCCTAAGAACCCTGGTTCGATCCCCACTGCCGACAAAACATTTTCACCAATTTAAAATAACTCCTGTGGATCTCCCACCACTAATATCTTTGGGGGCCGTGATTTGACGGCTAGTACTTACCAAGATCTGTTTCGGCAGAGTGCCACACCCAGTAATAGGTAAAAGGCGTGATGATATATTTATATGAAAAATATCGAATCGAATTTTTGACAACAATGTTAAATTATTCATCTCGATAAGATCTTGTTCATTTAAAGAAAACTTAAAATTTAAGTTACAAAGATGTGCAGCTAACCATTAAAGAATTTATTACAAGCTTGACAGCAAAATGCTATTAATTCTTTTTTTATGTACTACTAAACCTCTTAAAAAGAAGTTTTTTCTTTAATAATTTCTAAAATCGTTATTCTATTTATGCAATGCACATTATTAAATAAGTCTTTCATGAACTGCAATTTTGATCACATACAGGTAAAAACAACAATTTGTAATTTTTGCCTCCGAAAAGTTTTAAAACCACTGTTTTAGTGCAAAAAGTTCGAATAAAAGTCCGACATAATTAAATTCTGATACTTAAACATAACCCATTCGTTTGTATTTGTTCCAGTTTCTTGACTAAATACGCAGTTATTTACAACTTTTTTAATTAATTTATAAAATAGGTAATTGAATTATTTATGGGTACTATTTAAATGCCATATAATTAATTAAAATACAAATTTTTTATTCTAGGATGTCACTTACGCTCAGATGTTAATATTATTAATCGATTTGTTTTAACTGTAATACTATAATAGTTATTTATGTACCAAGGGTGAAATAGGCGGTTATGGCCCGTGGAATGATTATGAGCACGAGGCGCAAAGCGCAGAGGGCTAATAACATGCTCAAGGTCAAAAACTCTACTTTCACCCGTGGTACACACAATATTTTATGCACAACAAAATAACAATTAATTATGTGTTCAAGAGATTGAAATATGTAAATAGGTTATAGGTCAAAATGACATTTTGCAGAATCAAGTATTCACAATAAACAAAAATTGTCATTTTATTTATGTATCCATAGGAGTTATTTCTTTTTGGCCCATGAGCCAAAATGATGTGTTTAAGACCGCTTTTTCGAGCTGAAACACATGCTTTTCGGCCCGGTTGTGTATAAAAATAGTTATGTTTTTTTGCAATAAAAAGAAATTAAAATAATTTAAAAATAAATCATTTTGTCACTAATTCTTACGTTATAAAAATAAATAAATGTTTTCACTTCAATTTCTTATTTAATTTAATATTTACCACTTGGATTTAATATTTACTACTTGGATTTAATATTAAACGCTATGTAGCTAGATTTTCTCCTCACAGATTTGTTTAAACCTATCCAAAGTTTCGAAGTAGGCAGTATTTAACAATAATTTTACCTGAGTAACATATTTATTAAGAAACTATTTTATATTAGATATGTATTTAAAATATACTTCTTAATCCTGCAAGGACCCACTGTGGGGCAAATCGAGATTTTACTGTTCAAAAATCGGTGGAGACTTTAATATCTGTCGGATCTGGATAATTTTTTTTTTAAATTAAAGGTCCTTAAATTCCCTATACATCTGCCGAGGCAGATTTTTAAATGACTTTAATTTATTTTATTAATTACATAATAATCTGTAAAAAATATTAAAAATTGTAACAATGAAAATTATTTATTCTTATATTATTTTCATACGTATATTACAGCACCATGACAGATTTTACAAAGCTATTGACAGATGTCAACTTTATATTATAATAAAATAAAATAAATATATCATCACGCCTTTTACCCATTACTGGGTGTGGCACTCTGCCAAAGCAGATCTCGGTAAGTTATATATTTATGTGCGTGAAGTGCGGTTACCACCCCTCAAATCACGGCCCTGAATGATGTTAGTGGCGGGGGAGCCACAGGGGTAATTTTAAATTGGTGAAAATGTTTCGTCGGCTGTGGGGATCGAACCAGGGTTCTTTGGATCTGTACCATTACGGATTTAACCAATAGATTAGAAATTTAGTTAAGGTATCTTAAGACAGGGAATCCGTATTGTAATTATTCTCAGCATAATATAAGGTTGACATCTATCAACAGCTTTGTAAAATCTGTCATCTTGCTTTAATATATAAAAATAATACAAGAATACATAATTTTCATTGTTTAAATTTTTTATATTTTTCAGTTTTTTGACAGTTTATTGTGTAATTAATAAAATTGGACTGAGTCATTTAAAAATCTGCCTCGGCAGATGTGTAGGGAATTTAATTACCTTTAATTAAAAAAAATATATTATCCAGATCCGATGGATATTAAGGTCTCCACCGATTTTTGAACAGTAAAATCTCGATTTGCCCCACTGTGCGACGTTAACAAAATAATAACCTCAGAATTAGCTGTCTGTTAGAGCGAAGGCAGAAGACATGAAAACTAGAAAGAATTCTGAATAGACTATATGTGCGAGACGTCAGACTATCTCACAAATGAATAACTTTTTGAACCTTTGATTATATCTGATACGACGTTTTTGTGTCTAGTCTTAATATAAATGATCAATTTACTAGTGTGTGACTTAGTGGAGCATCCCATTCTCAACAACTGTTATTTCAATCCTCTTCCTTTTACATAATTAGGAAAGCAGCAGTAGCGAATAATTATATATCCATTTTAATCGACTGTAGTCCTGCTACAAGTTTTATGAGCACTATGTAGTAAATACTTTGAGTATCTCAGCTTCTATAAATAAAAAATATAATGGATAAAGAAAAATTTGTTATAGTTCCAAATATCTAATAATAAATGCAATGTTTTTCGCTTTTATATTCATTTATTTAGTAAATAAATTATAAACAAACTGAAATATTTGTAAATATTTGCTTTTCAAAATTATGTTTAAATACTGCCAAAATATTTTTGAAAAGCATGTTTATAAATTATTTGACTTATAAATCATTATTCAGTAGTTATGAGTAGTTAAAATTTATCACCAAGAAAATTTATTTACATTAAATTATTCATGTTTTGCACGTGTTCGGTTTCGGAGTGATTAATTTGTAACAGTAACTGTGTTACTACTTTGATAAAACTATATCATCCCGATATATTGTATCTATATATATTTTAGAATATGTTACTTGTTTCTGACAAAAAATATTTTGTTTTAGGTACCAAGAATTAAATCTACAAAGATGTGAAAATGGAATCAAAAGTTCGAATAATTCTAGGTAAGTTATTTATTATTTTAATTGTTTTGTTAACCTTAGAATTAATTTATCGCATACAAATATTATATTTTTATGTAGATAAGGATAAAAATACTTCTGATTTGAAGGCTATAGTCGTATAGTTATTTTCACGTTAATAAAAATTTAAACTATATTGCATGTTATAGTAGTGTATGTAGTTAAAAATATTAACCATGGAAGTATACATACTTGTATACTCGACGAGTATAGGTAAAAGTTTGATCTTTGCAAAAAATTTGTTGAAATCGATATAAAACTGCAGGAGTCTGAGAAAAAAAAAATAAACAAACTGCCGAATGAACGTGAACAACATACATACATCCACCTAAACATTACGACGAATTTGTCAACTATGTATTTTATTCAGCTAAAAAAAGTGAATTGAAATTATTTCAAAATTTCATCCTTTTTTTAAAATTTATTTTAATATTAATAGGAAGAAAATAAATAATTGTTTTTCGAAAGTTGAACTTTGATAATTATTTATAAAATTTAAGTAATTTGAAAGATAAGACGAAAATAACTATCGAAACTTTATGTCTGACTTAATTAAAAATAAAAGTAAATCGAAGTAAAAAAAACATATGAAGAAGATAACATTGCTGTCTAACATTAGATGAGAAATTTTCAGTGTATGTCAAACTTGAAATTAAATTTTTATTGGTACAAAGGAGTATAAATGACAAAATTAGATAGAATTAAAATATACACGTACATATTTTTTCAAATTTTTCTGTTTCGTAGGTAGAGTTTTTGAATCTGCCATTTTTATTCCCAGAATTTAAACTACAATTTTTATAGAACATTGTATTTTGGATTTTTTTTTTATATTTCGCGGTGTTTTTCTATATTAAGCTTTTAATTGATTTTCAGTAACTTAAAAAAAAAAAAGAGTAGTAAATATTTTTCCTTAAACTGGCAAGAAAGTGCTTACTTTCCTGATCAATTTTAGTATAGAAAATAGATTTTTACCAAAAATATTTTTTTCTTCTTTTAACCTTGGATTCGTTGTTAGCTGTCAATATGATTCTTACTAAAAAATTTAAACATTTTGAATTATTTATGATTATTTATTGATTAAATTAAACGGTTTCAGAAAAAATAGTATACATAATACGTCAGGAAAGTGTTTCCTCACTTAGTTATGTAATAAACTATTTTTTACGACTGCTATTAAAAGTTGACAATTACGCTTTCATGTGTCAACGTAAAGTAAAAGTTTTTGAGTTGTCTAGTTGTAAAAATGTCATTGCTGAGCTTATGTTAAATTATTGCATTTTTTTTTTTTTTTGTAATAAAATAATTTCATTAAATTGCAAATCACTTTCTTATTAAAAATTAGAGGTATTTTGTTTTATAACATAACCTGGATTATTTTGAATTTGAACTCTAACCTAACTAATAAATGTCAAAATAATTTAAATTTCAATATTTATTGAATATGTCAGTATTACCACCTTGAAATTACATAATTAAAAAGAATAATAATAATAAATCAAAGAAAATGAATGCTATATAGGAACAATAGTATGAAAAACACATGTTACAATGACCAATTGTAATATTCGTTCTTTGCGTAACTCGCCTGCGGCTCGTTATATAAACTGTATTCATATTACAATAAGGGTCGTTGTAGCATTTGATTTTCATTATACTATTGTCGCGTGTTTTCAGAGGCAACGCGCGACACACTTAGGACCAGTTTTTCAATCGCTGATTAATGTTAATCATGATTAAATAATAATGGAAACTATGGTTACTATTATTATTTAATCATGATTACCGTTAATCGAGAATAAACCGATGATTGAAAAACTGGCCCTTAAACACATATTAAATGCACGTTTGCTTCATTAGTTACTAGGGTTACGAACAAAACAGAAACTTGTCATACTGACGAATTTAGTTTTGGCGCTTTTATTTTAATTCTTTTAGGACGAGTTTTCCAATCACCTGTTTTCTCTTGATTAACGTTAATCATGATTGAATAATTTAAGGTGCAATATTAGAAAAAATTATGTGTATCACCACCGTAAAGAGCCTTTATTCCTCTTAAAGTATTGCAGCAAGAACCTTGTTCGATTAACAAAAGCTGTATTCCATTTGCCACTTGGTTCACATAAATCAGTTCAGATAAATTAGACAACATGAACTAATCAAGCTGATGCACTTATTGGAGTGAATTACTTCAAAGTAAATTAGAATCAGTAATTCTAGTACTGAAAATAAAGTCAGCGAAGTAATCCAGCGAAATAAATAAGTGATCTGGATCAGTAAATGTAAGTTAGATCTGATCTAAATGGCAAATGGAATACGCCTATTGAATCACGTTACGCTTTTAATAAAAAAATAACTATTCTTTGTATCCAAATTTATTTCACTACTAGCTATTACCCGCGACTTCGTTCGCGTGGTCTACAATTTAATACGTGTACCCGACATGTGTTGCATTGCAACTCAAAGAAAGTGTTTGTGTACAGCTGTCCATGTGAGAAGCATGGATTTTCCAATTTTAGTCCACACAATTGTAGCGATTCTCCCTGTGCTTTGTTGATGGTCATTGCAAATGCGAGTCGTACCAGAAACTGCAAACGTCTGAATTCGAATGACATAGGACAGAAGCTTTATTATACCTATATGTTAAGATTGGTTCCCGTCTATGTCTATAACAAATTTGAATCAAATCAGTGCAGTACTTTTCAGGATAGCTATCGGCCATTTTGTTTCAAGACGGCGGACTCAAGATTTATTATACCTATATGTTAAGATTGGTTCCCATCTATGCGTATACCAAATTTCAATTGAATCAGTGCAGTTCTTTTCAAGATAGCTAGCAGCCATTTTGTTTTAAAATGGCAAACTGAAGTTTTATTATACATGTATGTTAAGATTTATTCTCGTTTATGCCTATACGAAATTTGAATTTATTCAGTGCAGTACTTTTCAGGATAGCTAGCAGCCATTTTGTTTCAAGATGGCGGAATAAGCTTTAATATACCTATATGTTAAGATTGGTTCCCGTCTATGTCTATACAAAATTTGAATCGAATCAATGCAGTACTTTTTAGGATAGCTAGCGGCCAATTTGTTTCAAGATGGCGGACTGAAGCTTTATTATACCTATATGTTAAGATTGGTTCTCGTCTGTACCTATACCAAATTTGAATCGAATCAGTGCAGTACTTTTCAAGATAGCTAGCGACCATTTTGTTTCAAAATGGCGGACTGAAGCTTTATTATACCTGCATGTTAAGATTGGTTCCCGTCTATGCTTATACCAAATTTGAATCGAATCAGTGCAGTACTTTTCAAGATAGCTAGCGGCCATTTTGTTTCAAGGTGACGGAATGAAGCTTTATTATACCTATATATTAAGATTGGTTCCCGTAATTGACTATACCAAATTTGAATCGAATTAGTGCAGTACTTTTCAAGATAGCTAGCGGCAATTTTGTTTCAAGATGGCGGAATGAAGCTTTATTATACCTATTTCTTCAGATTGGTTCTCGTCTGTACCTATACCAAATTTTTATCGAATCAGTGCAGTACTTTTCAGGATAGCTAGCGGCCATTTTGTTTCAAGATGACGGACTGAAGCTTTATTATACCTGTATGTTAAGATTGGTTCCCGTCTATATCTGTACCAAATTTGAATCGAATCAGTGCAGCACTTTTTAAGATAGCTAGCGGCCATTTTATTTCAAGATGGCGGACTGAAGCTTTATTATACCTATATGTTAATATTGGTTCCCGTCTATGTCTATACCAAATTTGAATCGAATCAGTGCAGTACTTTTCAGGATAGCTAGCGGCCATTTTGTTTCAAAATGGCGGACTGAAGCTTTATTATACCTGCATGTTAAGATTGGTTCCCGTCTATGTCTATACCAAATTTTAATCGAATCAATGCAGTACTTTTCAAGATAGCTAGCGGCCATTTTGTTTCAAGATGGCGGATTGAATCTTTATTATGCCTATATGTTAAAGTTGATTCCCGTCTATGTCTATACCAAATTTGAATCGAATCAGTGTAGTACTTTTCAAGATAGCTAGCGGCCATTTTGTTTCAAGATGGCGGATTGGACTTGTGCTAAGTCAGAAACCTTCTCGGGGGTGCACACAACAACTTAGCAAAATTTCATCGCAATCGGATGAATGGTATAGGAACGCATAAGGGACAAACAAACAAACAGACAAACAAACATTAATTTTTATATATATAGATTATTAAATATTCTGTATAAAATGGGACTCAACAAACAAAAATTTAATTGATGTAACCTAAAATTTTCATTCTTATACTTTTTCTGCTTAAATTTGTTTCTTGCTAAGTTGACATGTAATGATTAGGGAAATCAGTGATACCAAATTAAGCCAATGAGCCTGAACCCCCATATATTATATCCTATCAGAAATATAGAATTTGTCTTCGAAATATAATTTAGAAAATTATGTGCGACAAATATTTTCGAATTTGAAAAACAAATTTTGAAATAGGTTCAAATTTTAAATTAGTTTCTAAAGTCTGATTTGTCAATTAAGAAATTTTAACTAACAGTAACATATATTATACATATGTAGCTACATTTAATAGAAGGATAAATATAAAAGTAAATAAAAACTAATAAAAAACTGGACATGACACAAAGAATTTTTGTACATCCCTGGATATTGTTTAGGCGGAAATTGTATTCAAGATTATTTCTCACCATTTTCACTAAAAGTTTAAGGCTTGTTCAAATGAGAAACATCAAATAGTACTGTTTAATAGCATGTTACGTTTTACGATATTGTTTATTTAAAGAAAGCTTAAACATGAAATTAAGTACCTAACAGCGATGCAACTGGCCATCAAAAGAATAAAATTTATCAAAATCATAATTCAAAAAGTCGATAATAATAATTATGCAAACAATACAATCACCTCATAAACTACCATATTAATTCACGAACATTAATGTCTCTAACTTCTCACTTGACTAAAACAACATTAATTTAATTTTTATAATGACAAAATAATGACTCTAAAAATTATCTAGCATTTGCAAAGTTCAAACCCGCAGCGCAGAACAAGATTACCGTAATCCCGTCATGTTTTCAAGATTAAAGCACCACGCACAGTAAGCATTTTCAGACCGTTAATGCATGCTTTGTTTCATACACCGCGGGTACGGCAATGCCCTAAAGGTGTTGATGACATTTCTACATGCACGAAAAGTCGTTGTACAAAGAGAAGAACTCATCATGCTACTCTACACGCTTGTTGAATAATTTCTTTTTTGCGAAAGGAACTTCAGAGTTAATTACCTACTTTGTTTTATTGAAGTTGTTATTTTATTTCAAATATCACTTATATGAGATTGTTTATTGTGTTGTTCGTAATAGTTATTGGATCGGAATGTTTTGTAAAACGAATTGAAGCTTCGTATCAATTAGTTTTCAAATTAATAGACGAGATAAATACTTTTAATATAACGCGATTTAATACTAGATTAAATAAAACGAAATAAGACGACCTTGATGCGAACTTCTTGTAAAAATATATATTTAAAACATAAAAATGAAATGCCAATATTTACAGAAGTTATAATTAATAGTTAAATTAATCAAAAGAAATTTAAAAAAATTAGCCGAGAATGGAACAACAACAACAACGTATGAATAAACTATTATTAATGTTACTAAGTTACATGGCAAGACTTACATCTTGCCCAGACGACGAGAGCTAAACTTGTCTCGACGAAAGCCAATCTACCACTCACTAATTATTGTTGTTTCCATGGGATATTCTGACATAGGGTAAGAGGCTGGTATCATTGCGTTGGTCCAGATAAGCGTTCTCATGCATGTGTTTACATAAAAACCCTAGACGGGGTGTGTTACAAACGTTAACTCGATCTTCGATCAATACATGGCTAATAATTACCCAGATATGTCATCACATTCCGTATAACCAGACGCAACAATTTAGAAAAGCTATAAACTTGATAAATAATGATCTACGGAATACTGAAGTTACTATAACATATGCACTAATAAATTTGATAAACAAAATAAACTCTGTCAAGTCAATTTTAGAAAGATACTTAAGATAACGCTTAATTAGTCTGTATCTCTCGAAGCTGAGTTGATAGTGAAATACATAATTTATAAACAAATCCAAATTCTGAATTGTCCGTTTTGTTACAGTTTACAAATGTACGTTCTTGATTATTATTTGAGTCCTACTTATATCGTGAGTTACTACTGAATTATACAGAGTGTATATTAATTATGAAATAATGTTATTAACTTCTGAAATATTTTTTTTTGTAAATATTAAAACATCTTTGGTGGCAGTGATTTGATGGCTAGTAACTGCACTTCACGCTCTAAAATATATCACAACTCAGATTAGCTACGGTAGAGTGCCGCACTCAATAATGGGTAAAATTCGTGAGGGTTTATTTTAATTTTATTTTGTTTACTCGTATTTTATATTTGTACAAAAGTAGATAGTTTTTATTATAGTTATTTATAAAATTGTTACAGGTTCTTGATTTAACTATTTGAATTGTTCTTATCACCTATAAAGATCTGAAATTAAAAAAAAAATCATTGGAAAAAAAATTATATGGAATGTTATCGATTTTATTCTCTAATGTGGCAACTTTTATACTTAATTCTTATAGTTTCCAAAATGCGTTCAGTGAATTCAGATTTTAAATTTTTCAATTAGAGCTTCGATCTTCGAACAATCCCACGACTAGTTTGACATACGATTAGTGATCGTCGAATCACAACATTTATTCATTCATGGATATTTATGTAAGGTGACGCAGAGGACAGATATTAATCGCCAAATAATTCGACATTTCTGGAAAACTGTACTGCTAATGTAAGTTATTTATTAATTTAGTCATGAATTTTCGAACATAAAATATTTCATGTTAACTTTCTCTCGCAATATGAATTATATAACAATAAAACTTTTTAATAAATATAAAAACTCTGCAATGTATCAGAGGAAATGAGTTAGTATTTTGTAATTTCTATTTAATTTTGTTATATACACATAAAAATACTCGACTATCCGTGTTTAGAATATCTATCGAATCAAATAATTTACGTCATCGTTTAGAAAAATTTAAATTTCCTTGTTTTTTTTTCAATGTATACATATTATTTTAACGGTATTTTATTGTTTTTATTATTATTATTATTATTAATACACATTTGAAACCATTAATATAATTACTTACATACTTGTATATTCGAATATATTATTATTACATTCTTTTACATTAATATCTAATAAAATTATTTTTATTTTTTTGCTGCTAACAACCCTAAATATAAATATTACTGAATATCATACATACATCTTGTTCTTCTAACCATGGGCGTCCACAGATATTTTTTCAAGGGAAGGCGGATCGCAAAAAAATCTCAGATATACATAAATTATATATATTTACAGCTAACAAATAGACAAAAAAATATTGAAAGTTGTGAAATAAATTATTATTCTTTGTCGTCAGGGGTTTGAATCAAAGAGGAAGGACAATATTCGAAAATATCTTCCATAAATTCACACCACGTCTTCAATCAGTTGTGATTTAGCAGTTTTATCTTTCTTATTTTCTAATATTTTGTCTCTTTGTATATTTAAAAAACTTAAATTACTCAATCATTACGATAGGAAACATGTCGTTAGCTGGCCATAAGAATACTGTTGGAAATTTAGTTTCAACTTATAATTATTTATTTTATTTTATTTATTTATCCATATTTTTTTTGTATTTGGTTAGTTAATAATTAGAGGAGGGCGAGCGCCCCCCTTGCCCACCGCGGACACCCATGCTTCTAACCTGTACTGTTATTGACATAATTTTACTTTTATTCCAAAACCTATGTCACGCCAAAGCGGAGAGCTTGTAGATAATTTAACAGTCACTGAATTATATTAATGAGATATTATTTTGTTCTATTTATTAGAAATAATTTGAAAAATATTTCTAATCTATTTTTATACCGTTTTCAAATGCTCATGTAAACTTTTTAAACACACGATATCATTATTATTCGTGATATTGTATTGTACCTAATAAAGAACCTGAACATCTAATAATAAAGTAATTATTAGATAATTTTCTGATTTCTGATTCTGTATGTTTCTGGCAAATGTTATAAATTTAATCCGAGTATCCGATTATATTATACGTATCAATTAATTTCTTACTGTGATTACCTACGACGAATGTATATATATATATATATATATATATATATATATATATATATATATATATATATATATATATATATATATATATTTACAAGTAGTTCCGGTAATACGTAATAATAAATGTATTTTGTTCAAAATAAAAAGCTAAATTTAAAAAATCGGACCGAATATTGATTTATGGGATAGTAGCTCAGTGGTATCGAGTCGGCCTGTGGATCCTAAGAACCCTGGTCCGATCTCCACAGCCGACAAACATTTTCACCAATTTAAAATTATCCCTGTGACTCCCTCACCACTAACATCTTTGGAGGCCGTGATTTGACGGCTGGTAACCGCACTTTACGCACATAAATATAACACTTACTGAGAACTGCTTCGGCAGAGTGCCACATCCAGTAATGGGTAAAAGGTGTGATGATATATTTATATTTATTTGTTTATATAAAGAGTACCTGTCAAATATTACATTCTGTTCACTATGTAATTAGTGTTTTTACTTCTAATGGACACAGTACTTTAATGTTTTTATAAAGTATTATTATTATATGACATTTATAAAAAGAAACACAAAGAAAATAAATAATATTCACATTTACACAATTTTATAAAACAATGAATTATTAACCTAAAAATCTTAACTGTGGCATTGAAATTTTTATAAAGTTGTCCTTTCCAAAAATAGATCTTTCTTTAAATATTTGAAGCCTGAATTATTTTGTTAGTTTTTTCCCATGTTACATTTTGATAAAAATCTAACTGGTACGTTTTAAAAAAACGAAAAAAGTGTAATTATCATTTCTTTATAAAATAATAGGATTGAGAAATGCTTTTCAATTATTAACTAATGCATATTCAATTCAAAATCAATAACAAATGATTATTTATTTATGATAATTGTTGCTACATATTTCTACAGCGTATTTGATTTGTATTTTTAATTTTCTTTCGTAATTTGGATTTGGTTAATAAAACTCATATAAAATTTACGAATAGTTCTTAGAGAATCTCACTCGAATCTCACTCAGGCTAAATATTTTTGAACTATCACACTACGGCTCGGTGAGTTCGGTCCCTGTACTTTACTTGGAATTAAGTTCATGTTATGCAGAATAGAATAAATAAATAAATATGATTCGTAATCTCTTGTGCAAGTACTAAGACTTTGAACCAGGAATAAAACGTTCATATACTATTTTATAAACATTGAAAAATTTGACAAAGTTTAAAATTTGTACTTTTTAATGTTGTATAATAGTTGTACACAATTTAAATTAAATTATTTTAATTTTCATGTTTAATCATTTTTATTTATTGTAACCTATCAGACCTATGGAATAAAAAATGTTATCTCAAAAGAATGTGCAATTATATTTGCGAATTTCAGACAAATAAATTTTGCATTATCCTTATTTTTCAATAATTTTGAAACACTCTATATAATAGAGAAAGTATTTAGAACCTACTAAATCTAAAAAAAAACTTAGTCCCAAAAAGTCGGTTTAAGCGAAAAACTGAATTTAAATTCGCTAATGGACTATATACCACCAGTGGTACAACATTTTTATTGATGGATCTCTTTAAGTTTTTATGTTTATTTTGTGAACGATAGTCTTCATGTTGGAATCTTGGTTACACTTAAGTGTGAAAATGATTAACAGAGAAAATCTAAAGGAGAATGAAAAAGAAATCCAGACCCTTATGTCTTAATTTATACTGTTCTTGTTTATTAAATTATTTTATTACCGGTTTCGACCACAGAGTAGTCATCATCAGCTACCGATAAGACTACAAGAATAGAAAAACGTAAAAACTAAAAAGAAATGTAATTTTATTTTAAACAACTTTTACTTAAAACATTAATCAAAATGATTGATTAATTTTTTATATAGTAACATTTTTATTATTTTTATTTTTTAATAAAATCATTATAAAACATGTGAATTAAAAATTATCCAAATTTTAATACTATATTTGAGTCCTCATGACTCGTACTTAAATGTCAAAAATGACATTTAAGTAGCCTTCAATTATTTTTCCAAAAGTTATTCAGCACCCGACACCTCACGGTAAAAGGGTTTCTGACTATATATATATACATATATATAAAGTTATTCAAAATATACCGAGGTATCAAATTAAAATTATTCTAAAAGTAATAAAAATAATCATTGAAGTGATGTTCATTCGGTTTTTAAAAATTTATACAAATTATACCGGGTTTATCTAAATTTATCATTGGAAAAGTATTTTGCTGATCTCAGCAGATATTTATAATTCTATTTTACATTCGTCTAATTGAATGTACAAACCATTTGACGGATTTATACAAAATTAGTTTATTTGCCACTATATACTGCTATTTAAAATTTAAATATTGTAAAATTATAAATAAGTAAATAAATAAATCATCACGCCTTTTACCCATGTGTGGCACAGGGAGCCACAGGGGTAATTTTAATGTGGTGAAGATGTTTGTCGCCTGTGGGAATCAAATCAGAATTTTCAGAATCCACAAGCCGACTCGATATTATTAAGCCACGTACCCTATAAATATATTATATTTGTTAAATAGTTCTTTATTTAAATTTTCATATATATATATATATATATATATATATATATATATATATATATATATATATATATATATATATATATATTTCTATTTCTATTGTAACACTGCATTATTTGAACAGTTCTGAGGAATAAATTATCTGTCGACAAATTATCATGAGTGTATGAATTTATATATGTCCAAATTCCGACCAACGTTTTTCATTATGATATAACTTATTAAACTTCATTCTCTGTATGAAAACGATTACGTCATATGTAGACGAGATTATCATAGATATAATGAAATATAGCTATCTTTCTTTAATAATATTATTCGTACCTATGCGAATGGCATTAACGTATGTCTTAATAAGTAAGGACACACGTTTCATGTTTTTTCATGTTCTATCACATTTATTATTTTAATAAAAACGTATGACAGTTCTTAACTAATTCGAAAATTTCTATTTACTTTATTCACATTTTAATTTCACTTAATTTAAAATAAATAAAAGTAAAGTGAAATTAAATGTCTTATAATAAGGGTGAGCAACATGTGTTCTTATGATCAACATTCTGTATAAAAAATTTGTTGCGATTTACTTATCAAATACGTGATATTTAACATATTTGTATTAAACGTTAAAAGGGGATAGAGATAAAATTTGAAACAAAATGATATCGTATTAATAATATTTGAAGATATATTTATTTTTAGGGTTGTTGATTTTACGAAGATTCGAGACGTCGATTGTTCTGATTTATTGAAACTTCGAATTTAGATTCGAACATTCGAATTTTGGAATATTCCGAATTTTCGAATTTTCTTCTTATTTGAATTGTGAATCTGGATCCTAACGTGAACACGGCATGTTGATATGAATTATTTTCAGAATAAACTCAGGTGTAGAATTTTGTATTAATTCGTAAGTAATTATTATTAATTATTATTACTTGCCAAATTAATTCAATTGAGACTTAAAATTTCGCTACACTGTCAAAAAGTTTTAATTAAGACGTTTTTGTATTCTTTTTATTGTCATTTTAAAACGTTTACTAAAAGTCCACAGCATTTAGATGGGCGGTAAGAGAGTAGATGGCTTAATTAAGACGCCTAATCTTACAAAGTTTTGCAGGATACTTCGCCGAGTTTATTATTTAATTCGTGGCCGACTTTTCACGAATTATGCGTGAGCGTGTTTGGAGATGACAGATGACATTAATTCAGTGGCAAAAAATTGGAGAATTCGAAGCTTCGAAACATTCGAAAATTTGTAAATTCGAAGCTTTAAAAAATTCTAAAGTTCGAAGCATCGAAGTTTTTCTGACGAAATTCAAACTTCGGTGGAAATCAATGACCCTATTTTTTTTTCTTTTGCGGGAAGTATAAAATTTTAAATATTTTAAACCTGGGCCCAGCATCTACAAGCAATAGGGACATCCTGTTTTAGAATATTGAAATACAGATCCGCAGGATAAGAAATGTATTCAGATCAGATTTGAAAATTTTAACTGGGACTAGGTCCATAAAAGCTTAACAACAAACAGCCATGTATAAAATATCAAAGATGTATCAGACGTATGTTATAGAAAAAAAAGTTAACTAAAAGCTTATTAATGAGAAGCCTGCGTTTGCCGATCATAGTGAGTGTATATCGAGAAGGGTATGGGAACTACAGAGTGATCAAAAGGAATTTTGTTACAGTTGGCAATAAAAAAAAATACATGAAATTGGTAAGCCTGATACATAAATTCATTTCCTGTTGTTGATAGTGACATTTGAAAATTTAAATTTGAGTACATTTATTTCTAAAGTATTTTCATTACTTTGTTAGGTATCAGACTCCTGACATAACCTATTTGTATTTATTAGAAATGTCTAATAGTATTTCTTCCTTTACCTGGCGTTGTGCCAACTGTGAAATAAAAAGATCTCCGGAATTGTATTGCCAACTGTAACAATTCCTTTTGATCACTCTGTAGTAAGGGGACGATGTTTTATCTTTAAATAATAAATATGAAATACTTTTCACTTATTGCTAAAATTCATGTTTGAAGTCCCTTACTTTTAAAATTAAATCAGATTTTAAATACGCCTGTGACATATTGTCCATCCCTGTCATATAGCATAATTGACATTGCTGTCATTCGATTTACTTTAGTTATTTAAAGTTAGTTTAAAATTTAACCTCTTGTCGGTGCAACTGGCCATGAGATATAATGAGCTAACTATTAACTGATATGTTCCGAATTCCAGATTGTGATATTTAATTAGGAATTTAATCTTCATCTGCTATCTGGTAATATTAGATGAATTAATTCATAAATTTAAATATCTATTTCGGAAATATATTTAAATTATGCTTTCAATATGAAACCAAATTCTAGCTTAAATCTAAACACCAGCGTAACCCAACGCATGGTACAGTTATCTTCACCTCATGTCATGTTGAGTACGGTCACGGTTCCGCCGTGAACTCATTATCAGCGTAAAAATACCGAAACTTGCTGGCGTCAGCGCCATCGCTTGCGCCGCCCGCGAAACTCGATCCGTAGACGTTCGTTCTGCTCGTGATACGCCCCGTTATACACAGACATCATCGCAACGTGTTTATCTCGTTCACTCCGTGCTGTCCTGTCACGCTCCAAACTGCCCTGGTGACGGAATCATGCCGAGGAATGGGTTTAGAATGTGAGCGTTTTGTTAAAGTTATGCTTACTGATTTTTGTAATTAATATTGTGTTGAAATGGTGTAACTGTTTCTGATGTGGATATGGGGCACTGGGATAACATGATACAGCAATTATGACTCTTCATGTATAATTAATAAAAATGTTTACATTATACATTTGTTTTGTCTGTTATAAAGAATACATATTGTACAGGATGAGCACTGATGAATACAACGAAGAAAGGACTATGGACGAAATGGACGAAATATCGGCATTTTATTTTTCTTATCTTTTATAATAATAATAATAATAAATTTCTTTTTATTCCACAATGGTGAAGTTCAGCAAATTATCTGTATTTGCTCTTACATTAACCACTTCGCTTCTTATTTGTAATTAAATAAACATAACTAAAATATTAATGATAATTTTGTAAAAGCGCACTTAGCTCAACATTACATTTTTACTTTCTTATACACAGTATAAGGAAATATTGGAATCGTGGAAAAAATCGTTGACGAGATTTTCGCGGAAATATGTGTTTTGAGATCTACTGAATCCGTTTTGATCATTTTCTCAATGATGTATGTGTGTGTGTGTGTGTGTGGATGGATGGATGGATGTGTGTCCGAGTGTGCAATATCTCATGAACGAGATAAGATTTGTTAACGAAATTTGGTAATTATAAGTTTCATAAAAATATGAAGAGCTGAGTTGATTTTGAATGAAATTGAAAAACCGGAAGAGGAAGTTTACTGGACACACAAAACAATAAATTCCATTTATTTCAAAAATGGAATCAGTTACCAAAAAAAAGTTTGTTGGCAAAAATATTTGGAACATAAAATGTTATTTGCAATTTTTCTTTATATGCGTCTCATTTTGAGAAAAACTAATTTTTATATTTAATAATATATTTCAATAATCATAGTAGCAATAGAAACAAAAAACATAGATTTTAATTTTCGCTTTATCTAGTTATCTATGTCTTTTTTCATTAAAATGGTCAACTAATTTGGCAATTTTGCCTCAATTTATTCGACTTCGTATCTCACGGTTCTTGAAGATACCAAGGGTTAGGCTCGAAAAAGGACATGCTGTATGTGCCTCACCAATAAAGTTAGACATAAAGTAGTAAACATTTACTTTTACTAGGATAATCTAAAGTTAAACAAATGCCCTACAAAGTAAATTTGATCTTTTAATAAAAATCTTTAAGAAATCATGAATAATTAATTTATTAAAGTTCTTGGTAAATCACTTACCAGTTTTTATAGTTCAATGAACGATGAATCATATTTCGGGACAAACCTTTTTTAATCGAATAAAAATGTAAATTTAGCTTTTGGATCAATTTATGTAGAGGTATCTACAAGTATGCTGTTTCACAATTTCATTCTCTATGAAAGTTGCAGGCTGTTATTTGAGTGGGCGATCTAATCAAAATTTCTCAGGCAAGGGTTTATTGTACCGAAAAATTTAAATTGGTATTCTATTCATTAGTCATTCACTTTTCCAATAATTTTATATTAATTTAAAAGTCACTGAATAATAATATCAGAGCTATTAAAATATAATATTCCGTTTTCTTTGGTTAGTAGTATAATAGCATTGTTATTTATTTATGCAGATGCAAGTTACTAAACATTTTGTTTTATTTAAAGAGCTTTTCTTTAGAATAATTGAATAAACTAATGCTGAGTTTGGTCAAACATTTTATAATTTAAGAACTATTAAATAATACTTCGGGCTGGTTTTTCTACTTTCGGATAAAGTTTCCGATAACTCTCGACAGTATAATATCGTATCGAAATTATTTCAATGGTGAAAACTGTATTCAATGACATTTATTGACACTATATTTTTTTAAATTTATCCCGCTGATAGTCAGCGCCGGCACTTGGGTTTCTAGCGCTCTTCTGCAAACTATAGAAAAGCGCCCCTTTCTCATGAGAGAAAAAAAAAACATATTAATAAAAGAAATTTAATTATATATATATATATATACATACAGAGTGATCAAAAAGAATTGTTACAGTTAGCAATACAATTCCGGAGATCTTTTTATTCCACAGTTGGCACAACGCCAGGTCAAGGCGGAAATGCTATTTGACATTTCTAATAAATACAAATAGGTTATGTCAGGAGTCTGACAGCTAATAGGATTTTGACTTTTTGAGTAATAGAAATACTTTAGAAACAAATATAATAATAAATGTACTCAAATTTAAATTTTCAAATGTCACTGTCAAAAACAAGAAATGAATTTGTGTATCAGGCTTACCAGTACAAAAGTTTCCACTTCACATTATGTCAATATAAGCAAATGTAACAACGTGTTATTAATATACACAAACAATAAATATTTTGTATTTCATTTACTCTTTAAATAATACCATTTATCGATATATTTTACTTTGTTCGGTTCTTTTTATTAATTATCTTATTTAATGATATACTTGAGTTTTTTTCTGCTCAATGTGATGTGTACAGATTAGATATACTAGAGTTTACGGTTATGTTTTTAAACGTCAAAATATATCACGTTCGTTTGCTCGCGTACCTTCTTCTTTCAAAAGCGTTTGTGACTAAAATATGAATTTCCGCGCCCGGCGCGAAATTTAAATCGCTCTCAATTAAACTTTCTTTTGGCAGTTGCGTAAAATACAAATTACTTTCAGCCCTAGGGCTTCTTCACTGAAGAAGGCAATAATAGTTACTTAATAACAAAGAAAACGCACAGTTGTAGGAAAAAAACTTTTAAAATTATATTTTGAAGTGCTAAAATTATTTGCCAGTATTAACATTACCTAATAAAGCTTAGATGTTAGCTTAGTTTTTAATATAAATGTTAATACTAAATATCACTATTTAAACGAAGCATGAGTAGGCATATTATGTTTCGATTATTGTTAATGTTTTTTTAATCATTATTATTTTAACCTACTAGTATACTCTTAGATCTCTCTTGAAAGAGTGCTACTAAGTTACACCATAATAACTAAATAACAATTAGTTAATAAAAAAATAACTTAACGCTTTCTTTAGTTATTTGATTGTTAACGCGTGTTTAAACAAAAATTTTCTTACTTAAAATCTACTTCACGTATAATCTGCAAAGAATCAGTGATTGCGTGTTGTCGTGCTGAACTGTAGCGTTAAAATTTCCGGGTATACAAGTACTTTTGCTCAATACGTGAAAGTTTTATGGAAATCACCGGCATATTGTTTGCAGGTATGATTCACTGAATTCGTTTTAGCATACAGATGTCATGATAGTTAGCAGTGGATTATATTTAAATGTCATTTTACTCCAGTTTTTCTTTGTTATTTTATTCTTAATGGATTGTAATGTAGAAAAACTTAGTTAAAATAACTTTTCAGTTGCTACAATTTACTCTGGAATGTTTTAGATTAATAATTGTTGTTTTCATTTGATGATTAACAGAGCGAGAAAAAATGCAACTGTGAGCATGAAACGTAAAAAATGTGTTACTGTGAATTATAAAAGTAAATGTTTGTATGAAATTAATGTAAATGGTGAACGTTAGCTCGTTTAACATATACATTAATGTCATGAAAATAGCTACATTTATTTAATTAATACGTTAAATTATTCATGTAAACAGTAAAATGTTCTATATGGTATAATACTTATTATATAATATTAGTCAATATTGCCTGGTAGTAGTATTACAAGGATGTATTATTTTAAAAAAATTATAAAAAGTTTGTGTTTTCGTCCTTCAAGTGCTTAATTCAAACTTGGATATATTTTTGAATACCTTCCTATTTTGTTATTATAACTTAGTAAAAAAATAATACTGAATTATAAAATTATTTTAGATGTAACTATGACAGTTTTTTCGCTTGAATATTGAAATTAAAATGGTATTGATTATTGAATGATTGATTATACTAAAATGAACATGTGTAAGGTAATTTCAAAACAATTTAAACATTTGACAGTGTTTATTTTCCGTTATCAAATATTTGTAAATTATTTCTTAAAAATGGAACATATAGTCCATATGTTTAAATCATTTTTCTTTCAAATAATTTAGAAAAGTTTGATATCGAAAAAAATACGATGGCAAATGTTCAAGTTGTTTTGAAAATACTTACAGCAATAAATTAAATTCTTAATGGCCAGTTGCACCGCTATTACTTAAATTTTAACTTTTCTTTAAATGAACAATATAGTATCGAAATTAATTGTTATTTGAGAAACTAAACATTGCTGTCAAATATTCGATTCTATATTTTTCATTTAAGCAATCTTTAAAATGTAATTAATACAGTACAACTGGCCATAAATATTTCACATTTAAAAATTTCATTGAAACGTTGTTTGTTTACTAGTTTATCTAGATTTAAATAAATATATCATCAAGTCTTTTACCCTCTACTAAGTGTAGCACTTTGCAGAAGCAGATCTCTGTATAAGTGATACATTTATTTACGTGAAACCACCCGTCAAATTATGGTCCTTAAAAATTTTAGTGGTGGGAGATAACTCGGACATTTTTCATATTAAATATCTAAATCTAGTCTTATTCAAATGAAATATGATGTTGTTGTACAGGTTGTACGGTTAGGTATTAACAACAAGAATTGAAACATAATGCTAAAATGTACAGATGTATCACAATGGTTGTGGGTTAAAATCTCGCTGACTTCAACTTATAACTAAACAAACAATTGCATATGATTAGTTTGGATTCTTCTATAAGCTGTAAGTCTCTTGTACAGTAATGTGGATTAATTTCCTGTCTTGAAACGTAATAAATAAAAACTACGTACTATTGTATTAAACTATGACGTTATAAGTTATTGTTCATAAAACAGCTGTTTTTAATGTCATGTGCAAAGAATTCGCATTTATGTTTTACGTATTCCAAGAATTCATACAGGAACATAAATAGAAAACGCCATTAAATTCATTCATTACATAACAGTTAGATATTTCTGCGTTTAATATCAATATTGATATACTTGTTTTCTGTTTTAGGTATTTTCTTAATATCCTTCACCGTTTACCAAGTGGAATGTGCATCGCTGACACATCACTTCCGGTCAGTCCGAGATGTGGAACTTCCGCTCAGTCTCAACATCTCTGTTACCGACCCCACCGTCACCAAGAAAGATGTTGTTACCTCAACAACTGTACCCGTAACTCAGTCTAGTCTTATTTCGTCCGGTGATAAACCAACCCTTCAAAATACGCAAGAGAAGATCTCCAAAGATAATATAACTATTGACAAAAATGTGAACAAAATAGAATCAAAAACTGAAGATTTGGCTGAAAATGAAAGTGTTAGAACGTCTGCGGAAGAAACATTACCTGCTCCAAAAGAAAAAATAATTGTTTCTAGAGGAACTGTGAAATTCCAAACCGAAAATAAACAATCGAAAGAAAATGAAACAAAAGACAGTAGTAAAGAAGAAACTGTTGTAAATAAAAATGAAGAACCAAAAGCTACGGGTAGATCTTTAAACATTGATATTGATAAATATGTTTCGTCTGAATTTCATAATAAAAATAATGTATACTCACTACCAACATCACCAGAAATAGAAAAATATCTTGAACCTGGTTCTCAAGACTTTTCTGATGATGTGACAAGACCATCGTTACCTAAAAAAACATTTACTTCTAGAACAACAAGAAATGAATTTAATTTTGATTTAACAACACCACAAAGTAACATTTTCGATCCAAAATTCCAATTACTTGTTGACGGAATTAAACAAAATCTTGATGAATTCAATGCTAACACAGAACATGACGAAAAAGAAAAAACTAATTTAGATAATGACACTACATCTAACTATGATATTTCAAAGCTAATAGACAATTATAACAATGCAGATAACGAAACGGATGTTTCTTTACAAACAAAAGAATATAAAAGTATTGATCTTAAAACCGACAAAAACAAAGGAAACAAAGATGTAGAAAGCGGAAAAAATGTTAACTACGAATCAACTAATTTAAAAACACGTACATTTGGTGAAAAACCAGAAAATTCTGATGTTCCAGTTATCAATAAAATACCAGATAATCAGGAAGTAAATAAATCAACTGACAATGAAAACCACGAGACAAAAACAATAGAAACCTCTCAAACTAAAAAAGCATCTGATTCCATAGAATCGCAACACAGTGTGACGACAACGTTAAAACCAACAAGCACAACTTTTACACCTAGTAAGAAACCACGGTTTCAAGTTTCCCTTCGCAATAACACAATAGAAACCACTGCACCAGATAGTGAAATCAAACCTAAAAGTATTAAACATTTTTCATACGAATCTTCTAGTTTAGATCCGTTGTATGAAAACGAAAAAATAACATACACTCAACCAGTATACGAAAATGCAATTAACATTTCTAAACGCGGTTCTACTAAGTTTGTTGGCACAAACGAGGAATCAAATACTTCAACTACACCAGGTTTCATGGATTACGATAATAAAAACTTTACTATTCCTCCAACTGCGACTGCATGGACGTTAGTGAGTTTAAAAGATGTTCCTGGCGCAAGTACTCCTGCTACTGCATCAAATATAAGTGACAAATCAAACGAACAAAACAGTCAAGAAAACAATTTAGTTAAAGTACAAATTAACCCAACGACGAAAAAGGAAACAACTACCATTGTTCCTAATTCCACGGAAAATGATTTGACGAGTACAACTAAATTTTATAAAATTGCTTCTAGTAGTAGCTCATATGATTCTACTATTAGTAATGACGATTTAAGTGCAACTGATGTGTATGGTGAAAGTATGACAAGTACTGAAGATAATACGACTAGTTTTGAAGATTTAACAGAAAGACAATCAAGAACTACTGATAACTCGAAAGAAATGGATAGAACCACGGAAAGTATTACATCCACAGTATCTAATGAATATAGTACAAGTTACTCTAAATTTTATTCACAAAATTATGAAACTACTTCAGAACGTCCTGAAGAATTGACTGAAAACACAACTTTTAACTTTAAATATACAACAAGTAATGAATTAACTAGCACTGTTACTGAAATGGACAAATACTCAACAACAGAAGTAATGACTACAGAAATTGATGTTGCTACAGAATCCATTATTTTAAGAGAAACAAACGAACAAAGTACAGTTGAGCCTGATACAACTGAAGAAAGTAAAACAGAGTCACAAGAATTAACAACAGAAAATTATGGAACAACTGAAATATTTAATATACAATCATCAACTGAATCTGTTTCATATACAAATGGTATGAAAGCGATTACTTCAAAAACGGAGAGTGAAAATGAATTATACACTACATTAAAAACAGTATCAGAAAATGTTTCCGAAAATATTGAAGATGCTGCAAATACTTCTGTCAACAACATTTCTGAAATAGAAACAACAACGTTGCGTAAAACAACAGAACAATCAGTTCCAACAACTAAATTCCAAAGAATCAGTTCTACTCTCGCTTCTCATCTAGAACCACACGAAGAGGAAATAGACAACAACTTTGACAATGACTACTCTGACATAATGAAGAAAGAAAAGAACGCAACCGATGTTAATGACCATGACATTGAGATAGTTCCCATTGATAACGCAGAAGGTTCTCGTACAACTTGGAGACCGAAGAATGCTGATGTTTCAACTAAAAAACTTAATGATACTACCACTCCAGTGTCAATATACAACGATCAGAAATCAATTTTGGCGAATAATAATGATAGTGAGAATACGACAGTTGATACAACGTCATCTACTGATATGTTGTCTCATGATGAAAGCCCTGAAGACAGTAACTCTGGAATGATTGCTGCTATTGCTATATCGTCTGTTGGGGGAATTTGTTTGATACTTTTGGCTGGATTATTGGTAAGAATAATTCTCAATTTATTTTAAAATATATATTATACAGGATAAACTGCCTAGTATCTAGAGAAAAATACACAAAAGTAAAAGCCAATTTAACTGTTTTTTTTTTTTCATTTCTGAAACTATTTATAATTTGACAGCTCTAAATTAATTTAAATGCTAATCCTGTTTTGGGAATGCCGCTATAAGTAATATGTAATTAAAAATACTAAAATTGATTTTTTTCTCTATCTCAATATTTTTTAACATGGAGGAATCATTAATGGTTTGGCTGGGGATAATAAGAAACAAAAATTGCTTATTATTTGTTATTAACAAAATATTAAAAATTAAATTTATATACTCTTTCAAACATTGTGTTCCTAAATACAAATTAGACAAAATTGATTGTAGTGTATACCAAAGTGTATTATTTCGTTTATTCGTCACATGTTGTACTGGTATGTTGCTAGTCATTGCGTATACCGTACAGCGGAATGCACGAACTGTGTAAAAATAGAAAATAATTTGGTTTTTGAATATTAAGACAATTTTTATTTTCTTCCGAGAAGTAAAATATGCTCTTAATAAATTATGAATTATGGATTATACTATAAAAATATGCTCTTATATTGTCAAATAAAAATTAACAGGTTTAATCCGCCAAACTTGAAGCATGAATTAAACGCCTAAAATGAAAGGATAGTTCATTTGTTTAATGCTTGTAAAATCTTTTATTATTTACTCATTTTTAAATGTCATTTATTCAAACCGTTTATTCACTTTGAAAAATAATCTTTACAAACTACAAACTTTTAAAATTTTTACAGGTCTGCTGATAATTTCGAAAATTTAGTTTATTTTTATTATTTTTTGAAATTATGTCACATAATAAGTTAATGTGATAATTCTTAGTCATAATTTAATTTTAATTAAAATACTATTTAGCAGTAAAGTATTTACGATCTCAATTGAACTGTTTCCCTTATTTTTTAATGTTTAATTCATAGTTTAAGCTTGGAGGATTAATTCTGAGACAAACTTTATTTTATAGTTTTTGATAAAAACTAATTAGCTATCTAATTTATTTTGAGACTTAGCAATTTTACATTTGTGTATTATTCAAGGGGTAACAAGCTGAAAAATGTTAAGAAGCACTGGTCTAGCTGTGTTTTGTTTTTTATTATTTCTCGAAAAACACTGGATAATTAGCCTTTTTTCTAATGCGACAAACTCGGTCTAATTTTAATCGAAATTGTACCGAACTCTTTATTCTTGAGTTATGAATGCTGTATAACAGTGGAGGTACGTGAGAAGCTTCCACAGGGGCTAAGTAAACAATTTTTCATAATATTCGTGCTTTTGAAACTAGTAACTTATAATTCTCTTTATTAAATAAAAATAAAAATTTCATATTATCAACTGACAAGGGATACGTGACGCTTCAGAGTGAGGCCAAGAGGAACATTGATTAAAAAGCTTTCAGAGAACCACTACTGTACACGATATCTTGTTAATTCTGTATTCTACATATATTACATTATTAATTTGCTATAAAAATTATATTATTTGTCTTAAATTAAGAAATAAATTCAGCCATACATTACAAATTTTGTTTAAATTCCGTAATAATTTTTTGAATGATATAATATAATGATAATAATAATTTGACGTAACAAATTCTTTTAACTTTTTGTCAATTAACAATGCTTTTGTTTAACAGCAAAACAATACAATGCAATAAAAATAAATTAAAAACATTGACAAAATCTTTTTTATTTAAATTTGGTTTCCTTGTTTCAGTTGATAATGAGAAAACGACAAAAACGTGTGACTTACGGACAGAGATGCAGACCTGTAAGCCTCGATGCGTACAGCTTGGATAATGTGTCCGTTTACAACAGCGTGAGACGTAAAGGTGCTCTGCGAGCATCTAAACGCTCGTATGGAAATCCAGCCTTTGATGATCCTGTAAGTACTAAAATTATTTTTATATTTTTATATACCTTATTATTATATGCAACAATGCAGATAAGAATATAAATGGAGAATGTGCAGTTAAGAGTGCTAATATATCGTTGGCAATAAATATCTAAATATATAATAATAGTGAGAATAAACAACTTTGGTATATATTAGCTGAGAATGAACGAAGAAGAAGTTGTATTGTATCTCATAAAAATATATTATTGACGTTTCGGCCCTAATGTGAACCATTTTCGAAAGAGCAACAGATAAGTAATACCAAATGAAACAAATGATGATACAGAAACTATAAAATTAGTATATTTTAAATTAAGCAAATGATGAAACGTTATTTTCAAATATTTTTTGTCATCGTTTATGCTAGACGCTGTTAACAATAAATATGTGTATAATAAATGTTTGTAGAGCCGGTTTTACTTATTTTGAGGTCTCAAACCGTAATGTTTTAGGGATCCATAGGATGCGGGCACTCACGTGACATTGTGACGTTTTTACGTCACAATATCACGTGAGTGCCCGCATCTTATTCTTTCAATTAATATGTTACTCGAAAATAAAAATATTAATATATATTTGCTTGAATTTATTTTGGTAAACGAACTTTTAAATATTATCTTATGCATTATTTTATTTCTTTTATGCTAAAACTTAACCGGCAGATTCATAAAGCGGATTAGCGCTAACACCATTTTTTATTTCGTTTTTAACGCTCTTTTTAATGTATGAAACAAGTTTATTTTAACTTGAGTTAAAAAGAGACTTAATTAGTATCAAATTTAGTTTATTTCTTTAATCTGTTTTAATTTGAAACAGAGTTATAGATAATATTAAAAACGGTCTTAGCGCTAATCCGTTTTGTGAATCTGCCTGTAAATGATTGTTGCTGTTTGAGATTTAATGGCATTTCACGTATAAATTATGTTATTTTTTTCACTAATTTTTAACGAACGACAAATAATTATTTTTTTTTGCATTGCAACAAGCATTCGATTATATAATTTCTTACTAAAAATTCTTCTTCCAGTAAAGTAGTCAAACTAATATTACCTTATAACCAAAGTCGAATTCATATTATTGGCTCTTCTAAGTAATTCATTTCTGTGCGCCCGCTATTTAACTTCTTTGGCATGGGTAATTTTATTGTTTAATTTTGAACAGTCTACATTGACAGATAAAAAGACGATTAAACAAAATAAAATCAATATTAAAATTTCCATTATTGTATCAGCTATTTAATTTTAAAATGATAGGAATAAAAAAGTTTATATTTTACAAAAAAATTGCAATTAACAGATTTTTAAATGCTTCATTTTATTTGACTCCTTTTTAGGGCAAATGCCTGGTTCTTTTCTTGCAGATAAAAAATAAACTCATAGAAATACGTAATTGTTTATATCCATTTTAGAATTAAATAGAAGATAATTTATTTAAATTATTTTCTCATTGGATATGAAAATGATCTGGTCGTAGGTTTATTGTTTAACATACTTCTTTGTCTACATTATACATATATTTCAAACTTTCGTAAAGTCATTTTTATTTATTTTGCTTTATTCTTGGACAGTTATTATAGTTTCATAATCGTAAACTAAAAATAATTTCAGAGACCACTAAATCCTGTCGGTCCCATGCATTGTAATTGTGGATAATAGAGAAATACATTTTTGCTATACAAACATCGTTTACAATTTTTTGTTGATCCTCATTATGAGACTTATTAAAATTTCTTGTTGCAGCCAATAAATAAATAATAAAATCTCTTTCTAGGTCTCAATATCCCACCAAATGAACTTCCAATCCCTAGTGAAATTTGCTGATGACACTGAAGGCATCAGCACCGAGTTCGACGAAATTCCACAGGTAACCGCCCGGGCGAACGAAGTCCCTCCAGGATGCGAAACCAAGAACCGCTACGCAAATGTGATTCCTCTTCCTGAGACCCGGGTGTTCCTCAAAGCATCGGATAATGATCCGCATAGTGATTATATCAACGCCAACTATGTCACGGTATGTTGAAGTTGTAATAGTTTTGATCGTTTTGAGTTGGGTTAGGTGATTAGGAAATGTAGTGCAGTTAATTTTTGTTAAATTGCTTGTAATTTATTATGGTTCATAATTGTGTCATTAGGTTATGTTGGTGTAGAACAAGCATAAGCGACTAATTATAGAAGTTTAAAAAATCACATAGTAATTAGGCATAAGTAAAGAAATTGCTGTTGATATTACGATCTACATATAATCTTAATAAATTAAAATTATATTAGTTTGAGAAAAAAAGAAAAACAAGCTAGAATTAATGCTGGGTTTATGCAGCAAATAAATGATAAAATTAAATAAAATAAAGACAAAAAGTCAATTACGATGTGGAACTGTCTTAATTCTGATTCCGATTCTGTCGGTAGATGGCACCACGGGTTGCTCCTTAGCTCTCATGTCTTGTCTACCGACGTAGTTACTTTAACATCAGTCAGTTCAGCTTGTAAAAATATCACAGTTCACTAGTCCCTAGTTGGTCTAGTTGGATAGTTGATCACACCATACTGATGAGTCCCTAAAGGACGAAACGCGTCTATGGTTAAAGCTGAACTGACCAGCCGTTTGATGATGACCTGATAAGTTGATTCAAACGTGCTGTAAAAATTTTGGAATTTGTGACAAGTGATGGAAATTTTGTTTTCCTATTTTTCTTATTTAAAATTAAATAAAGTAACTAGATCAATATTTAGGATTTACTGATTTTATATTTTTTTCTCCGATATTTACGCAATAGTAATCATTTACAGTAAAATATAAGAAACAAGTAAATAGGTTCTAAGGCTACTAATTTGTATTTTACTGACATTCGATCATGCACGAAGGTTTAACGTTTATATAAAACTGAGATATTAAATTTAAAGTTGAAAATAGTCAATTTAATTTTCTAGTTCACGTCGATTACTGCATACATTTCAAACAATTGTTTTAATTTTCAATTTAGTTTGATAATTAAATTTTTTAATAAACACAGAATTGTCATTTTTTATTTAGTTAATATTGTAATAAAAATTTATGATTACAAAGTTTTCAAAATTAATTTAATTCAAAGTTGGTTTAAAATATAACATGGTCTAGATTTAAACAATTACATCATTATACATTTAATAAGAATTTTACTGCTAAATTTTAGTTTTTATGTTTCACAGATTGAGAAATAAGAAAGGAGCAATGATTAACGAAAGTGAAATTTGTTTCACTTGATCACGCAGTTTAAATATTGTTTTTTACTATGTGAAGTTAATTAACAAATAATGCATTTACTTTCATGAAAATATTTTCTTTGAAATTTAAATATAATTATTAATATAATAATAATTACAAATTGCATTATGTAGTATTGCACCAATATAAAATTAATTCTATTAATGGGTATAAGATTCAAGTATTACAATTCAATTATATATTATGCATATTTGTAAATAAGTAATTAAATTATAATTTATCTCAGTTATATTATCATGTTTAACATTGTAGGGTCCCAAGAATACTCGAGGCTACTATATTGCTTGTCAAGCGCCAATGCAAAATACAGTAGACGACTTTTGGAGAATGGTGTGGGAACAACAGAGTAGAGTTGTACTCATGTTAACAAATCTCTACGAAAATGGAATTGTAAGTATATACATATTTTTTATTTTTGGTTCAGAATCAAATATATTCAATTTATTAGAAGTGTTTCGATATTTATGTATACATTATAAACTTATTCTACTACAAAAGTACAAGTTTAATCATAATAAAAAGATATATGATTGTTGATGTTTCTTTTGTGATTAATAATTTTCTGAAATACATGTTTAGTATGATTTTAAAGACATACTAGAATACTGCCAGTTTATCATATGGAAGAGAATATTAAATTTTGCTTGTAGTAAATATATTTTGCTTTTAAATTACTATATTACGCAGTAATAATATAGTCCACTGTATTTATGGAAAACAGAAATCATATACAAATTACATAAGTTTATTATTTTCTGTTATTATTATTATTAATAATAATAATGTACTAATAATATTGTAGATTTATTTTAATTATTTATATTTTCTTTTCAGGAAAAATGTGCTGACTATCTACCACCATCAGAAGTACTAGACTGTCACAGATTATTTGGAGACTTCCAAATAACACTGAAGAAACGAGAAGTTAAAGAAAAGTACATTATTTCTAGTCTACAATTAAAGGTACGTCAATAGTGATATGCGCTAAACCTCTGTGGTTTTCATTTTGTCTGTGTGTGCATCATGTTTTATTAGTGCATGTGTATGCAATAAATTACTATTTTCCAATAAATTTAATTGTACTGATGATTAAAAAAAAAGTCTTCAGAATCATTCAAAAGTATTCTCATGCTGAATTATGAAGTATATAAAAGGTTATTATTTAAAGTTTGTATTATTATTGAAAAATCCCATACTGCATTCACACTTTCACTTGCTGTGGGTGTCTGTGCACCCACGTACTTACACATCTTTTATCTGAACTATTATTTTCTTTTTCAGAACATGGTTTCCAATAGCTGGAGGGAAGTGACTCATCTGTGGTATCTCGGCTGGCCAGAGCGTGGTGTACCCACGGAAACAAACTCGTTGATCGCGTTCCTCATCGAGGCTCGAAGTCATCTCAAAACTGCCTCCAATAATAACTCCTCTAACGACAAAGTATGTATTGTATTACATTTTAATACACATATAAGTATATTGACTATAACTGTAATTGATTTAGAGCAGTGTTTTTCAAAAAATTTTCAACCGCGACCCCAAAATGACTCTAAAAATTCTCCCCACCCCCGAAGCTTCTGTCTTAATAAATGATATGTTTATATTTTTCATTTATTAATTAAATAATGAAAGTAAGTATTTCTACGCGCAGTGATAGTTAAATATTTCCCGGCCATTACAAGGAAATGAAACGGATGATACGCGAGCAGCTAATGGACTCCTGTACCATAATCAAAATAACAAAAATGAAGGGTAAAAACATAAATCTATATTGAATAATAGCTATTAGAAAAAAAAATTTTTTTAATAATGTTAATGATATAAGCGATAAAAAATAAAGTGACATCAAAAGTTCGGCCACAAGTATTTTCGCGTGGTATATAACTAACTGTGACATCTCAGCACTGTTTTTTTCAAATTGTTCTATATTTGCTGGTATTTATATGTTCAACACGTTGATATTTATTACAATAATTTAATTTTGTAAACGAGTAAAAATTTCTATGTTAAATAAACATATTTATGACCAAAGACCGTTAAAAAAATCGGTAACTTTAATATTACTGATCAATCTTTTTTTTAATAAAAAAAAAATCGGTAATCTCATTTTTTTGATCATTCAATATTTTTAATAGATTTTTATCGACTAATCGATTTAAAAAAATCGATTTTATCGGCCAATCGATCTTTTAGAAATTAAACCAACGCTAATTTAAAAAAAAAAGATCGGTTAAGTCGTTCAAATGATTTTTTGTCCAGTTCTACTCGCGACCCTCCCTTTATCACTGATTTAGAGAGAGCAATATTAAAAACAAGTAAAAATCTTCTGAATGACTGACGAACTGATGAAAATTGGATGCGATTAAATTTAAAATGTGTATTGGTATTACACAATATTACCAAGTTTGCTATTATTATTTGTATTTTTTTAAAAATATTTTATCACAAGTTACTGTTATAATATGACGTACCTATTCGTTAGATAAGACGTCAGTAATCAATTTTCGTATATTGTATTTCCTTACGTTATGTATTGTGAAATATTCATTCATTTTTACTTTGTAGTACTTATTGAACATAAAAGTTTCTATCGTTTTGCAATACCTAAATTGTAATCACCTTAGGACGTCATTTTAGGTAGTAAAGTTTTATCTTTGTCCATATTTTCATTTATTCATGGTTATATTGTAACTTTCCAATGACGTGAAAACCAGATTTTTTTTGTGTATTTATTAATCACATTATGAAGTTTTTGTCATATTATATATATTTTTCGGAATTTTAATTGTATAATTTCTTTATGAAAAAGTATATGCAGAACTCAAGCACATAATATTACGTACATACACATATTACCTATAACATCATAATTTCGATTCACAAATGTATAATATGAGTATCTTTTTTATACAATCAGCAGCTAAGTTCTCAGCTATGGTTTAGCTAGCTATTCTTGAATTTTTATTCGATTAAATTAGTTAAATCATGTTCTAGAAAGGTTTAAACAACCTGCAATCTAATGGGTAATCACTTATTATTTTGTTTGGAGAAATTGTTTCATTATTTTAATCGGATAAAAATAAGTTCAAATAAATATTATTTGAGAATTCGGCTACAAATGTTAAAATTGAATGTTTCTGTTGACCACAATTTTTTTCTTTCCAGACAAGCGAATCCAGCAACATGTACATCAGCAGCGCAGCAGCAGGCTCAGGTAGTGGCGGACCTGACGGAGGTCCTATGGTGGTGCACTGCAGCCCAGGTACAGGCCGCACTGGCACGGCCATCGCGTGTGATGTGGCCATCCGCGACTTTGAGCTCACGCGTGCTGTTGACGTACCCAAGATCGTGTACCGCGTGCGCCGAGATCGAGCTAGCGCAGTGCAGACACGGGATCAGTATGCGTTCATTTATAAGGTTGGTACAACGAAAAGTTAAAGTTAAGGAGTAATGCCTTTTATCATTTTTATGTTATTGTTTAGTCAAAACTATATAATAATACGTATCCCAGTATACACAATTTATGTCTATCAAGCAAGAATACATGAGATCAAACCTCGTGGACTGCAACTTATATCCAAAAAATACAACTGTGTCTCAATAATGAAGGCCCACTGTTTTGTAACTGGGCCCACTGTTCTTGTTTACAGAGTAGCAAATGAATAAATAAATAATTTAAACTGTTCTTCCAACAAGCAGCAAGTTGTAATAGCAGAATTGGCAGTTTTACCATATTGAATAATATTCTTAAAGCTTGAAATACGCATATAATACTGTGGTACACTAATTGCTAAATGTACTATTCATAGGCATATTATATTGTATCCTACACTTCGTATTATTCACAATTTATTAAAACTAATTCACGGATTCTCTTTTAAATGGTGTTAAATTTGTTTATCGTGTTTCGACGCACCACAAGCTCGTCATAAATTTAGAGATAAAACTTTTTGGTTGTCGGCAGGACGATTCAAATTATGATGCGTATCATTATTTTCTATTATCCTAAATTAATTAACTAAACGCGCTTGAAAAGTACCTATCCTCATTTAATGAAGATAACTAATTTAAAATAGTGATATTTGAAATGTTTATAATTAAATTTGCCTTTATATTATTACTACAGATGTTTAATAATACAAATATTTTTTTTTTCAGGTGATATCATTGTATGCAACTAAACTGACTGGTGGAGCCCTGGACTCTATCTAAACAAGCACATCACTTTCGTAGTGTACAAAAAGTTACATAATTGGGACTCTAATTAATCTTAATCTCAAATTAAACAAAATTAACAAAATAGTCCTGTGATGGGCTGTGGATTGTCCAAAGAAATAATAAATATTTTAAGTAAATTATGAAAATATTAAATGGGACCACAATTTAAAAAATAATATTGTTACCATTATATTTATAATTTAAAACCAAATTTTAAATAAGATCAATTACATAACCCAGTATATATAACGTTTATCATTTATGTTGTAATAATTTGTTCACGCTATTTGTTTCTGTAATATTTTGAAGAATAAAATGTAATCTAAGTTAAGATAATTATTATTGTATGTATATTATTAGATGTGATTTATGTGTACATAATAAAATTAAATGTAGATTATGTAATTAAATTACACATTTATATATTTAAATTTATATTTAGTTGTGAAAGTGCAATTTTAATTGACTACATACACGTTAAGTTCTTGCTCTCTAAAATTATATTAGTGTTAATTTAAGTGCGAAAGCTGCTACTGTGTTACTGATATATGTAGATTAGACTAAGAATAAGAATTGTTAATGTTAATGCTAGTTTAATTTTTCTGTTCCTAAGTGGATGAATAATTTTGTTGAAAATTATCACTATATACTCTATGTATATTTTCCGCAAATGTATTTTGATTCTCAGTTCTTGAGCACAATTAATTATTGATGTAAGAAAAGTGTTAATTTGTATTATAGAATTATGCACGTGTTATATCTAAATACAAATAATTAAATAATTATTATTTCATTTGGTTTCTTATTCTAGTTTTGTTTGTTTGTTTTGTTCTGGTTTATTTTTATAGTGCTTTAGTTAGAATCTTTTGGATTCACGTAACTATTGAAGAATGATTGGACAACGTCACTTCATTAGATTAGATATTATGTAGATGCTATGTTAATATGCATTTATTCTATCGCCGTTTTTATTGTATAATATGCAGTAATGTTTAGTGAAATTAAGCTACTGTAATAGTGTTTCTTAAGTTTTCGAGGTGAGTTACTGAGATGAGTTACTAAATGCTGATGATGATATTAAAACGCTGCTAGTATGCATTTTGAAACGACTGAAACTGGGTATGAATAGATAATAACTTTAAACTAGAGTAATCCTGAATGATAGGAATAGAAGATTGTGCACGTTTAGCTTAAACTTTTTAAGTCAATTATATAACGAACAGTTTTCCGGTATCAATTCTGGTCAAGTTAGCAAAGATATACGAATGTTATACGATTTAATCAAAGTGATTTATATAGACTAGTTTATCAAATTGTTGAAATATATACAAATCGACATAATATTGTGCCTCCAATCAACCAGCGCTCTAGACATTTGCCTGCTTGTTTACCCTGTCAGTACGGCTCTACTTAATCTTTCACAAAGATACACCAAATATTGATTGTATTTGATGGCATCCAGTTAAATCATAGTCCTGTTATAAAAAGTCTAGTATTAAATATTGACGAACACTTCAATTTTAGAGCACATTTAACAAGAAATTTAAAAACAACTAATTCAAACTTCGTCATTTATTTAAATTTTGTTATATACTGTCGTCATAAGTTTAATCCTGGCACAAGTAATATTACAAATCAGTAGTGTAATTACAACTCTTGGGCCTCTATGTGAAATATTTCTTGGAATATTAAGTCCTTTTTTTGCAAATAATAAAGTAAAAATAAAAATCGAGGATCCCAATAGTCATCTATTTGAATAATAATGAATTTTGGGTTGAATTAATTATTAATGTTAGATTTTTTGGATTGCCAATTTAATTCTGTATATTATAAAATAACTGAGGGCTCAAGACGGAACCAGATGTGTTTCAAGAAGGGCCTATATCTCTCTTGCAGGATAATAATAGCATGTTATATACCAAGGGACTACAGTTTATAATTTCTGAGAGATTAAATACAGTGTATTCCTGTAGTATATATATACAAATTTTCGTACTTCCATCCAAACCTTTTGAATAAATGATTAATTTTGATATTGACTTGACATATAATTCACAATGACAGTCACAGATGACAGTATTATATAAGGGTAACTTAGGCAACATAAACAAAGTGAAATATATCGAGAGTTTATTTTAACGTGAAACATAGGATCTATCATATCCATGGTTACGAATTTGACAGCAATGTATTAGTGTCCTTTTTAAAATGGAATACATTTAACTGAATTTAATCCCAGGTTAAGGCAAGTGTCGGACTCATTTCGAACATCATTTTCAGAAAGTCCTACACCAAGTAGGTACTGTAACAATTTCAAAAATTGTTAATAACTTTAGATGAAATAGTTGCGTCCTGGCTGATCATACAAAGAGAAATAGATCTAATCTTGTATTAAAGCAGAGAAAATAAATGAAATTATGACGCTAATAAATAATAATAATAGATTGTGTATAAAAGCGATCGGGCAAGCTGTTGGTGTAAGCAAAAGTGCTGAACAGCAATGATTAAAAAAGGAGTATTTCTCCACATTTAAAATCACCAAAAACTAGTTGTAGACCGTGGACGAACGACAAAGTTACTTCGTCCGGTCATGATTGTAGACGATACAAAACGAAGAATAAATTTTTGAAATATAGTTTTTACAGACGAAGCAACTTTTTATTTACGGAAAATTTGCATCTATTCCATAGCCCAAGAACTTAATGTTATAATGAATTGTGTAATCCCATAGCTGATGCTGAATAACAAATAATTTAATTTAAAATCTAAAATTTTTTATTTTTGAAAACATTCTTTTAGATTGAGAATTAGGACATCGAAATCAAAATTTACAGGTTTTTTTAACAATTTGCGTAATAAATGTTCAGAAAATGAAAGACTACAATGAAGGTTTTTCACATATATATTTTTTTATCCCCTTACATTTTGTTTCGCTAAAAAGTGCTCAGTAATTACGGCCCAATACTTGTTTTTTAAAGCGTCGGGGAAGAAACTTTTATTTTTAATAACGTATAGATGAATAAAAGGTATTTATCAAATTACAAATTCATTTTGGAAATATTAATAAACATTACACAATTAGTATGATTGCAATATGTACTTCCTTAATTATAGATTATCAGAGAGATAAATAAAACATTATTTTAAATAGCACATTATAAAATTACAATAATATTACGAGTAATGAACAGTATATGTATATGAGCTAATGTAAGCACATTAACAAATATACTTGTATAATAGTGTTATTATTGCCATACAAATGGTATATAAAACCATTGATTTAATGTTTTATTGTTTCTAATAAGTTGTGGTGGCCTACTCTTAAATAAAATATGTACGTATCTTGATTATTGAAAAAAATCATTACATTCATCGAACCATTTCTTAATATCAGATTCTACAGTACTTTTCTAGTAAATATCTACTAATTATCATAAATTAAATGCACAAAGTCTGTACATATAGTTAGAGAGATAGGATGCAAAATGATGTGTCATTTTTTCCAGTGACAGAAATGGTTTTTTTAATAGATTATGTCATGATAAACATGAAAAAAAGAAATTTGGGACCAGGTGGCAACAATAGATGGCGCCGATGTGAATGCGCTGATTTTAAGGGTGGTTGTTGACATATTTTTTAAAGGCTAATTTTCAGTTTAAATTATAGACTATGATATAATTAAGTGATAAAAAGAGTTGACAGAAGCTTTGGTCGGTGATGCAGGCTCGACAGAACCGCTCAAAGTGACAAATTTTTATGGTGTCGTGTGATATATTTTTTACAGGCTGAAATTGATTTTACTACTTGTTCACGATGAACACATAACAAAAAAATTATTGACAGAATTTATTGCTGGTTGCTCAATGGTGACAGAAGCTCTGAAAGTGGACTGATGTAGGGGGGTCACGTGACTAATTTCTTACTTCTGTCGTTTGGTATGTAGGAAATTAAACATCCTACAAAACATATATGAAATCGATAGAAGCTTATTATGGATCCAAATGCATGATAGACGAGAATAATTGTATTATTTATGTTCGTTTTAAGTTACATATACAGAACGAAACTACCTCGAATAATTTTTATATTATTCAAGATATAATAACATACTATAAAACAAAGTTATATAAGACTAAGGCAAACATCCGATTATAGAAGAACATATTTTATTAAACTAGTGGTTGTCAAGTTACATCACAAAGTTATATTTTTTAAAATAGCAATCTATAAACTAATCTAACATATTCAATATAGAATTTTTTTCTGAATTGAACTGTATAATCATTTTATATCCTTGTATAACAAAAATATTGAGAAAAATGCGATTGAATTTTAAATAAATTTAATTTTTAATATTAATATACTATGGGATGGCTAGCTCAGTGGTCAGCCTGTGGAGCCTGAGAGCTCTGGTTCGATTCCCCCAGGCGATAAACAATTTTCATAATTTCAAAAGCTACCCCTGTGGCTCCTCCACCACCAACATCTTTGCGGGCCGTGATTTGACGACTGGTAACCGCACTTCACGGGCAAAATATATCACTTACCGAGATCTGCTTCGGCAGAGTGCCACGCCCAGTAATGGGTAGAAGGCATGATGATATATTTATTTTATTTATTATATACTATGCATGAAAAACAATTGGATTTAAAATTTAAATGAAACGTAAATATTTTTAACAACTTTATGAATTGTGTTTTATTTGATTTTTTTGTTATTTATTCAGTATTACTAATTATGGCACCATTAAAATTTCTGTGAAATATATAATTAGAAATATCTTACATTTATTCACCCATTCGACAAATTTCAATAAGTCACGTGATCCTCCTACATCAGTCCACTTTCTGAGCTTCTGCCACCGATAAGCAACCAGCAATAATTTCTGTCAATAATTTTTTTGTCATGTATTCATCGTGAACAAGTAGTAAAACCAATTTCAGCCTGTAAAAAATATATCACACGATACCATAAAAATAGGTCACTTTGAACGGTTCTGTCGCGCATGCGTCACCGACCAAAGCTTCTGTCAATCCTTTTTATCATTTAAGGTGAAGCATCAGATCTGAAGTTCGTTAACCAAAAATTTGTTATCGCGTAAGTAGGGTTTCTTGTGGTCCTAACAAAAATGTTGATCTGACCTATCACAGATAATCAGGAATATTCTTTATAGAATAGTGGAAGGGGTATTAGCGCGCGTTTAAAAGCTAAACAAACTTGAAGATCTTCAAGAAAATGATTTTAAACCACATGTCAACACAATAAAATTTAATAAAATATAGTATTTTATTTGATATTATAATATAAAAATAAAAAATTTTACTCACAATTTTATTTCAGTTATACATAATCATATAATAATAATAATAATAAATTTATTTCCATCGATCATATACAAGGATATAGGATGTCAGACAAAAAAAATACATTATTATATGGATACCTAAACAGTAAAAACAAAATTATAATCATAAGCTAAATAACATTTATACATAAGACATATATTCATTAACAGAATAAAAACAATATAATTGTATATTATTTTATAAGGAGTTAAAGTGATACTTTTTTGTGCTCGTCCGTCAAATACAGATGAGGCACAAAATGTCACTTTTATTCCACATAAAATATGCTATTTTTTCTTCAAACGCTGGAATATTTACTTATGACATAATTTCGCTGACACTCGTGAGTGGCAGAAAGACATTTTCTGCCGCAAGTAAACTAATGAAATTCCTTGATTTGAACGAGCGTCAGAAAAAGTATTTGACAGAAAAATCAAACTTTAACTGTATCTATAGATTCTGATATGTCATAAATTTCTAACGTTAGAAGAAAAACTATTTTATGTATCAAGGAGGAAAACAGATATTTTCGGCCCGTGGCATTATTATTAGCACCCGGCATTTTGCGCCTCGTGCTAATAACATGCTCAAAATAAAAAATCATAATTTCACCCGTGGTACACAGTATTTTATGCACAACAAAAGAACATTTAATTTTTATATTTAAAAGATTGAAACAGGTATATTTATATGTGAAAATTACATTTTGCAAAATCAAGTATTTACAATAAACAAAACTTGCTACTTTATTTATGCATCCGTCGGAAATTATTTTATTATGGCTTTAGGGCCAAAAATAAGTGTTTACGCCCGATTTTCATGACTAAAAAAGTTAATTAGGAAGTGTTAACATTTATTGATAGGTAATATTATTTTATCATCTGTAATAGTTATTTGTTACAAAACTGAATGTGATATTTTACTGGGCGAGAGCAAGCATATTCCAGCGTGAACCGTAGGTGAGCTTTGTAAGCTTGAAAGCCCAGTAAAGACACTTTCAGGATGTGTTATGTACATACTCATACGGTTGCCGAACTAGACTTCGTCTAGTCCGGAAATTTTCTGCATTCGTTCGAAAAACTGCATTTTTCGTCCTTGTGTAACAATTATTTTCATTTTGGTACACAAATAGTTATTTTTTGTATGTAAATTCTTGGCGAACCAATAACTCAGGTCATATGCCGCCATTACGCCTTGATCCGCTTTTAGGTGTTGACAATAGTTATTAAATAGATCGTTTATGTAATCATAAACAGATCGTACATCTTAGTTAAACCTGTCGGTAGTAACGCAGAATACATTTGATAGAACTGCACTGTGACGTATGCTGCCCAATACAGAACACGTATGTCAGGTCTACACTAAGTCAAATTGAAAGAAATCTATTTGATACTAGTCGCCGAAGTTGACATCTACTTGCTTTGGTAATTAGACACCGTAAAATGTTACTTTTACTTAATTTTTAAAAGTCTTATTTTATTCACTGCGTTCCATGTTAATCGCATCATAAATGAAACATTAACATTCAGACAGTCTGGTACTATGTCACATTTTAAGATCATATCTAGGTATATAATATAAGAAACGTATGACTCGTGTGTCGCTTAAGCATCGGTAGCGAAACATGTCACATTTAGTTTCTCGCGATGTATTCACTTCACCTAGATATACTATTGAATCACGGTAACTGTTTGATTCAGTTACATGTGACTATCTATAGTGGTTTACAAATATCGACGCTATACATGATGTACAATAATATTAGAAGGATGGCATTTTGATAAACTTCTCGCTGGGTAAAGATTTGCCTGGCTGCTTAATCAGTTCAATTGGTTGACATCAGTACACCGTAGAGCTTGAGCTTATGCCACTATTGAAAGTGACTTATGTTCAGGAATACGGCGACTTCAAACTCATCGTGTTGACAACGCACTTGGTGAATACAACTTCTGCTGCAAATAGTCATACATCTTGCACTCCGAAAACAATGTTGCGGGTGAATGTTATGTAGCCACTAAATACGACATATAAAATGAGATATGTTTAAATGAACAGGGACATCAAATATACCTTTTCAATGAATTCCTCCAATGTATTGTTCTTTAAAATAATTGTTTGAAGGCCAACCAGGTAGTTTCTTGTACATGTAGTTTTTTTCATTTTTTTAAATCATCTGAAATGTGTAGATATTAGTAAGAAAATAAATAAAGACTTTAGATTTATATCAACTTACCGAAAATGTTTTTTTTATTACTATTTATGTATTTTGCATTTTATTTTGATGGAATGTTTGAGGTTATAAATGAAATACTTTTTATAACCGTACAATTAAAAACTTTTATGTTGAAAATATCGTTTATGGAAAGATAAATAATACATTTCAATATTACACATAATCCTGTTCCACTAGTATGCTCTCCTAAAATTGATAAAATATCTTATTATAAAAAAGTACCCATGACTTTAAATATTATAATATAATATTACACGAAAAACAAAAGTAGACATATTTCAAACCACAAATCATGAAATGGTTATATATTTTCATGTATATCTCTATGTAGCACATCTTGACACACATGATTATGACAGCTGTCATACATCCAGATCATTTTAACGCTGAGTGTATGTGAAAGCCCGTACCACTTGTGGAAAATGAGAATTTCGCGAAGTAGCAATAACAAATTCAAATTTCAAAAAAATATTTCATATATTTAATCTTATCCAAAATAAGAAACAAGTAGTACTACATAATCTTTGAACATTCAGCTTTTTGATAAAGGTATTGAAAAGAATGTTTAATCTTTGTAATATAAATAAATTGGAATTGAAGTGTAAAAGATCATGATATCAAAATTTTAAGTCTGATTTTGTCAAAAATGTGTCGTTCAATTTGAATTTAAAAATTCTCTATATTTACAACTCAGGCCTTCTATAATACAAAAAATTTTTATTCAATTTGATCGTGGGACTTTTGAGAAAAAACTAAAAATACACGAAAAAGTCCTGTTTTGAGCGTTTTTTCGCATATTTTATTTTTTTTCTCTAAAGTTCCACGATCAAATTGGATAAAAATTTACTATATTATAGAAGATCAGATACTTAAGCATAGAGAATTTTTTAATTAAAATTGTTCGTCACATTTTTGAGAAATAAATTCAAATTTTGACTGTAATTTTTTTCAATATTTGTACATAACATTAATGGTATATAGTTTATTACCATACTTTGAGGTTTTGGCTTCAAAATTATATACAAAAATTAATAAGTTTCATTCATAATAAGAATAATATTTCGCTTCAAAGAGATCAAGGCAAATCATCGTTCTGATACTAGTTTCAGATCTGATGCTTCACCTTAATTATACCATAGTCTATAATTTAAACTGAAAATTAGCCTGTAAAAAAATATGTTAACAACCACCCTTAAAATCGGCGCATTCACATCGGCGCCGGCGCCATCTATAGTTGCCACCTGGTCCCAAATCTAATTTTCTTTTTTTTTTTCATATTTATCATGACATAATCTATTACAAAAACCATTTCTGTCACTGGAAAAAATGAGACACCATTTTGCGCCCTAGCTCTCTAACTAATACACACTCTTGCATAAATAAGTCAATACAAGGGGATTAAACGTTTGTTTAATGATTTTATGAATTTCAGAAAAAAATAATATTGGACATGATTATTGAGAAATGTATGTGTTCAGAATTTAATATTTTCTTTCAATTTGCAAAATGGACTAGTATTTTACCATTGGAATCTTATGGAATTACAACGAATCACTTCAAAACAGGATGCAAATTTCGAGTTTGGCCAAACCGATTTTGGTTGTTATTTTTCTACTTATTATATTTGACTTTGTTTGGAACATGGATGGTGCACTCATATGTCACACTTCCAAAAAATGAATTAAGTTTTCTGATGTAAGTTTTAAACATATAATAGTTAGAAAGATAGGGTGCAAAATGATGTCTCATTTATTCCAGTGACAGAAATAGTTTTTTCATGTGACCCCCGTAAACCAGTCCACTTTGAGAGCTTCTGTCACTAACGAGCAACCAGCAATAATTTCTGTCAATCATTTTTTTATTATGTATTCGTCGTGAACAAGTAGTAAAACCAATTTCAGCCTGTAAAAAATATGTCACACGACACCATAAAAATTGCCACTTTGACCGGTTCTGTCACACGTGCGTCACCTGCCAAAACTTCTGTCTACCAATTTTATTACTTAATTATACCAAAATTTAAAGTGAAAATTAGCCTGTACCCGTTCCAAAATCTAATTTCCTTTTTTTCATGTTTATCATGACATAATCTATTGAAAAAAACCATTTCTGTCACTGGAATAAATGAGACATCATTTTGCACCCTAACTCTCTAACTACAAGGTTGTAAACCGAGTTGTGCAAGCACATGAGTGCTATACTATGTTTTAGTCCAGCTGTGACAAAATTTTATATACGACTGCTAAAAATTAATATGAAAACCGATATTTTGTTTCATGATTCAGTAAATAAAAATGCGTTAGGTAATGAATTTATTAGGCCACTAATCTCGTGTTAAAATACAGTACCTGAATAGAATAACTGTAAATCAATGATGCAATAATATGTCGTTATTCAAGTAATAGTAGATAAATGTTTTAATATTCCACATTTTGCCTACAAGTTTTTGTGGGTATTCATAAATATTCATGTAAACATATTTGTTACTATCAATATAAAAATCATGAAATGGGATTTAAATGCTAGTAGTGAAAAAAATATCATATACAGCTAGAGATTTTTTTTTGGTGTTATTGTATCCCAAATTCAATATCAGATATCAGATTGTAAACGCGATTAGTTCTACAGTCTCTGTAATGTACCATGTACTAAAAAATAGTTATTAAAAATATTTTTTTCTTAAATAAATATGTAATTTGAATATAAATTTTCCGAAAAATATTTAATCTTAAAATTCTTAAATTTTAGGTACGCTCAATTATACACAATGATAAGTCTATTTGGAGAAGCATACGCTATTTTAATTACCAATACTATATATGCAAATCGATTAGCAAAACTATTTGAACGACTATCTGTTGTTCCAAGTAAATTAAGTGCGATGAACAGTATACATCGAAAAATAGTTCTTCTTTTATTTATGGAATTAAGTACTCTTTTATTGGGTTTAATATTTTGTACGGTTTTAATTTTTTTAGGTCAATCATTTGTTACTCTTGACTTTTTTCTTGGTTTGTATCTATACATAGCTAATAGTTTATAAAATTTTACTTCTCTTTATTCATTTCAGATTGTGCTTTGGGCTGTATATTAATCATTTTTTCACGAATATTTCAATTAGTTCAAAATATTGTTTTAATTACACTTTGTTTACTCATCATTTCTAAATTTGAAAATATTGCTGGAGAAACTTACCAGTACTAATAACATATAGCAGACCAAATAACTCAATAAAGATTCAGTGCTTTGTAGATTTTACAAAGGTACGTATAATTCTTATTTTACTCGTATATCTAGTAAAGAGATTCATGTTGTATGTTCATCCGTTTCTAATTTTCAAAAAAGTGTGTTTTTCCAATGTTATAGAGAATTAATTTATTTAACTATTGACAAAACAATGTATTAAAATGTTTAATTAGCATTTAGCCATTTGAAAGCATAATCAAATGTCACAGAAATTAAGATGTCAGCGTATGCGACAAATAAGAACCGTAGCACAATTTTGTTCCGGCTAGGTTCGCTAATAAACTAATCACTTTTGATGAATTTGTTCTTCAAACGATGTTGTCAATATAGATTTAGTTGAATATTACATCGATGACTGTAAGAATGTGAAAGATGTCATAGGGGAAAAAAGGAATATTTGGCAAAGATTAATTACAGGATGAATCTCATGAATAAATATATAATGAATGTTGCAAAGTTTTGTGCTAGTTCATTTGATAAGTTATAAAGCGTTGTTATAACTGTTGGATGTGTGAGTGATAAGGTAAAAAGAGTTGTTATAAGAAATAGCAGTAAGTGACATTATAAGCCAACTTTGGTTTATTCTTCTGTCTAAAGGGAAAAACCTGCATGTAGCATATAGCAGAAACTGACGATTTGTTGATCAATGTGAACCTGAAAAGTAATATCACAATGTATATTCACTTAATAAGAAACAATGTGAACATAAAAAACAATATCAAAATTTATACTGTAACAAAGACGAATAATTCAGAAATTGGTTTTGTTTATAAATTATGATATTTCACTATCAACTCAGCTTCGAAAGATACAGACTAATTAAGCGTTATCTTAAGTATCTTTCTAAAGTTGACTTGACAGAGTTTATTTTGTTTATCAAATTTATTAGTGCATATGTTATAACTTCAGTGTTCTGTAGATGATTATTTATCAAGTTTATAGCTTTTCTGAATTGTCGCGTCTGGTTACACGGGATGTGATGACATATCTGAGTAAATTATAGCTAAGCGAGGGGTCGGAATGATTTAACCTCGTCTGGGTTTTTATGTAAACGCATATGTGCGACCATCGCGACGATACCACCCTCTTACCCTTTGTCAGAAGATCCCATGGTATACAACAACAATTTAGTTAGTGGTAGTTTGGCTTCTAACGAGACGAGTTGTCTCTTCGGTGCAAGATGTAGATCTTGCCATGTATTTAAGTATTTAGTTACTTAAAGATTAGTTTATTCATACGTTGTCGTTGTTGTTGTTGTTTCCATTGCCGGTTAATTTGTTTAATTACATTATTAACTTTAGTCTGTTTATAATCTAGAACTTTTGTATTTTTATAATTTATACTTATTTTTATGTTTTAAATATATTTTATATTTACTAGAAGTTCGTCTTATTTCGCGTTTTATTTTATCGTCTATTAATTTTGACAACTAATTGAATTGTAGCTTTCAATTCTTTTACAATACTTACGTATTGTTTTTACTGCGTCATGTAATATTTATGAAAACGAGTTAGGAAGGTGAAAAGGAGTATAAATTAATTTTTCAATTACACAAATGATTCATATTCATATCGTTACACATACACAAAAATAAATTTTCATTATATAAAATTTTGTTTAAATTAGTTACTGCTTATTACCTTATCACGGCAGAATTAATAATATCTCACATTGCCAACTAATACCTAATAATTAATTTCACATATTTTTTTAATGATTTCAGAATTCCACAACTACTTTGGATGAATTACACGAGCAACTATGCGAAATTCGAACATGTTTATCTGAGACAAATCGGTGCATGGGATTTCAGTTACTGTGTTCTTTATTTGTTATGGTTACAAGTATAATTCATTTAATATTTCGCAATTTCACAAGTGACAGGCATACGTTCAAAGCAGAATTTTTTGTAGAAGCATTTTCTATCTCTGGTTTCATTCTTTTTACTATAATTTTATTTATATTTATTATGATTGGACATTTCATCAGATCTAAGGTAATGAAAAAACTAAAATGTATTAAATATTTGCCCTGAATTAAATCGAATTTACAGGGAAAGAAACCGTTAGAAATGCTGCAAAATGCAAGATTATTACATTTATCATTTTCCCAACAACAGCAGGTAAAATAAACAATTTATTTTACTTTAAATTAAAGTATGAATAAAAAGGTATTTCTGAACTTGTGTAAAAATACTTTTGAGATGCATGATTAAGCTCATGAAAGTGTAGAGATATTTCCGAGACGGATAGGACTTCTTTTCTATCAGTTATTTTGTAAATTAAATAAATTGACGTATCATACATACTAATTTAATATCTTATCTTAAGCAATGATTTTGTCAATTAAATAACGGATAATGTCATATTTTCTTCAACTGAACAGGTCACAATAAAGAAGTATATTTCATCTTATTATTGCCAAAATCAATAGATATTTCTAATTAATGAACAAACTAAAAAAAATTAAATTAAATAAAAAAATTAATCATCACGCTTTTTACCCACTACTGGGTGCGGCATTCTGCTATGGCAGATCTTGGAAAGTGTTATATTTATTTGCCTGAAGTGCGATTATAATTACGTCTTTCCCATTTAGCGACCCACACACTACGTACTTGTTGGACCATTTGGTCGACGAACAAGTCTGTTCGAGCAAAACCGACACAAAACTGAAGTGTGTGGTGGTAAATCTGTCATTTTTGCTCGCGAACAAAGCTGATGAAAATAATCAGACTGAACCTGATTATATCTGTCGAACTTGTCAGTTCGAGCAAAACCGAAGTGTGTGGGGTAAACAGAAGACAGTTTGTCCAGTAGTGTAGTTAAAAAGGTTTTGCGTGGTTTGTATTTCGCAACGAATTGTTTCAATATGACAGATCCTCGCCAGATGAGTAGAAAGTTTTTTTTTGGAATTTATAGAACTGTTTCTCTTCAAAAACCATTCCTTTGCCCATTTTGTCCTTTTCTTTTACTTTTTTAATTTCATGGCAAATGCCGCCGCCACTACACATAAATATATTGTTTTCATATTTAATCAGTTGCTAAACAAAATCGAAGTGTGTATGTGCAAATCGCGTTCGTCGGTTTTGCTCGAACAGACTTGTTCATCGACAAACAAGTACGTAGTGTGTGGGCTGCTTAAGATGTTAGTGGAGGGGGAGTCACAGGGATATTTTTAATTTGGTGAAAATTGTTTGTTTGACTAAGAGAATATAATATTGCTATAATTTAATCCGTATGCCATTTTACCTTGCGGTGTAAGGCGTTACTCTGGTGGTGTTCTTCTTCATGCTTCTCTTCAGGCTTTCCTATCTTCCATTTGTTTTTTGCCTCCGTATTGTTCGATACCTCTGCGGTTCATTGCTGTTTGTACTTCTGTATCTCATGTCTTTATTGATCTGCCTTTACTTTTTCACTTCGTGGCTATAGCTTCGTATATACATTTTTCCCCGTCGAATCTCATTTCAGTGTTTTTAATTTAGCTCTAATTTTTTTCTACGGTTGTCCATGATTCGCATCCGTAACTTAGAATTGGGACTGCTACTTTTTTGTAGACCTCTACCTTTGTTTCTTTGGGTACCTCTGGAATTTTTTCTTTAGTGCGTTGAAAAGTCCGCCTCCTTTTTCTGCTTTTTCTCTTATTTCTTGGTTCATTTTACTCTGTTTCTCTATAATCACTCCCAGGTATTTGTATGCCTGTAATTATTCAAGGACTGTATCATTAATTTATAGTTCACGTCATTTTCTGTTTCTGTTTCGTACGCATAGTTTTTCGCACTCTGCGTTCCAGATATTCCCCCATTTTTCTCCTGTCTACTTTCTCGGATGCTTTTTCTATGTCTATGAAATATAGCTTTAGTTTTTTAGCTGTGAGTTGTGCTTTCTCTCTGATCTGTCTAAGCGCAAATATGTGGTCCTGAACTCCTCTTTGTGGTATAAAGCCGTTTTGTATTTCTTCTATAGTTTGTTCGATTACCTACATTATTCTGTCTTCAATAATTCGTGCATACAGCTTTCCGAGGATGCTTAAAAATGTGATGCCTCTATAGTTCTAGCTTTCTTGGTTGTCCTTTGTTTTAAAAATAAGAGTAATAATTCCTTTTTGCCAATTTCTGCTTGCGCATTGTTTCTCTAGTTTGTTTTTCGAACAATCTTGTCCAGTTTTCCCATGAATTTAATTATTTCGGCTGCTATATTGTCGTATCTCGGTGCTTTTCTTAATTTTACTGTCTTCAAAGTTCTTAAAAATTTTCTCCTTTACTTTCTGTGTTTCCGTAGACGAATTGTTTCTTGTTTCGTGTATATGTCCCTTTTGTTGAAGCAGTTCTTGGAAGTATTCTTTTCATCTGTTCATAATTTCTTCTTCTTTATTTAACTCGTTTCCTATTTTATCTTTTGTGCTATTTAAAATTGTTACTTTTCATTTCGTATTTTTTAAATCACTCCATAGAATAATTTATGGTTTTCTCTGTGCTTCTCGCTTAGTCTCTGCTCAAACTTTATCCATTCCATATTATTCGTTTTCTCTATGGGTTTTTTCACGTTTATCCTGGCTTTTTTATATACTTCATAGCTTTCCTCGTTTTTGCTCGATAGATATTTATTTCGTAATTGTTTCTTCATTATTTTTATATATCTGATGACCAGCAGGATGATTTTTTCAACTATTTGTTATTTAGTTTAGCTATCTCACATACTTCTCTTGTTGCTTGTTATGCTAGTGTTGAATTTTTTCCATATATTGGGAATTGCTTCATTGCCGAAGTCTACCAATTTTCTTTTTCTTTTTATTCGTACTTTATTTTCCCGCAGCTTATATGATGAGCTTAATTTGAAAACATAATTATTCCATATTTTCAAGTTTTGAGAAAAATCTAAAAAAAAAAAATTCAGCACTAGTCTCATACAAATTTTAAATGATGTATTGAAAACGTTATTTTTTCAAATAATAATAATAATATAATACTATTTGGAATGAAAAAATATATATTTTTTTTATTTACACATTTGGTACAATGGAAAATAAAATAATAGTTTTGTTACAAAAGTATGATATATACAATTTTGCTAAAAAAGTAATGGAATAATACACTTTTGTACAATATATTATTATTATTTCTAAAAAAAATACATTGATACGAGGGTCGTTTGATACCAATAAATTCTTTTTTAAAATTCACCCTTATTTCTCAACATAGTCTCCTTCAAAGGCTACTTACTTAGTCCAGCGAGATTCCAGTTTTTTCATCCTGTTACAAAAGTACGATTTCTCGAGGTCTACAAAATATACATCCACGGCATCGATGACTTCTTTATTGTATAAGAATCTCTTCCCACCGTGCCATGTTTTCAAATTGGGAAATAAAAATAAGTCGCACGGAGCTAAGTTTGATGAATAAGGGGGCTGCGGAACCAATTAGAAGCCCAGAGATGTGAGTCGGCGCGTTGTCCTTCGCCAATCATGTCCGTTTATTTTTGAGTTCGGCTTTTAACCGGTCCAGTAACGTTGTATAGTATTCTCCAGTAATGATACTATTCTTTTTTCAAATAATTGATGAGGATAATTCCTTGAACATCAAAATGACTGCGCATATAACCTTTCCAGCCGACAAAACAGTCTTCGCAATCTTTAGCGCACTTTCACCAGGCAGTATCCATTGCTTCAACTGTCTCTTTGTTTCGGGTGATCGGGTTTATAATGGTGGATCCAGGTTTCGTCAACGATCACAAATCGACGCAAAAAGTCCTGCGAATTCCGATTAAACATCGCAAGACTGCGCTGAAATGTCTTTTGGATGTTTTTGGTCGGGTATCAGTAATCGCGGTACCCATTTTGCACACACCTTCTTGACCTCCAATTTTTCATGCAGTATGTTATGCACTCGTTCAGTGGAGATGCCTACGGCCTTAATAATCTCACACACTTTGAATCGGCGGTCTTCCATAACCATATGATGGATTTTTTCTACCATATATGATGTGGTGACTTCAATTGGGCGTCCGAAGCGCGTTTCATCTTGAGTCGAGGTTCGGCTAAGTTTAAATTCGTATATCCAAAAATAAATAGTTTTTAACGAAGGTGCCGAGTCCCCATGAACTTAATATAACTCAGCTTTGATTTGCGGGACCGTCCACTGTTTCAGATGAAAATGTTTTATCACTGGTCTGAACTCATTTTTATTAATTTTTTAGAAACTGCTGACTTACTCACTTCAAAATATTACTAAAATTAAACTAAGAGTTGCTGATGGAAAAGATGGTGTATCTAGAGGTTTGAAGACTGACACTAGGTTATGTACTACAAAGTTCATTGTAGCGCCATCTCTTGGAAATTTACCAGACTTATCAAACGACCCTCGTATATTAATTCCCGACTAATATCTTATTGAAATACTAAATTACTTTAGATTGGAATATTATATCACAGTCCTCTTCTGCACAATCACATTTAAAATTATCTTTTTCTTTGTTGTCATCAGTAGTATTTTCCTTTTATAATTTAATCTCATTAATAGTTTTCGTATAAAAAGAAAGTTCGGGTCTATTTTGCCATTCTTCTCAAAAAGGTAACAATACTTCGTTATTTTCTCGGGTTTCATTTTATTTTATCACTTCTCTTTCTTAACATCTTCTCTACTCTTCCAAAAGCATGATCCGCAGATGCATAAGATTGACTATGAATTTTACATATTACAATTATTTCATTAACATTGGTATATGTGTTATACACTCATTTCATTAAATTATGTATGATTAAATTGTTTTTAATCTAGCCTGTGAAATTGTCTGCAGAAAGTTTTATTGTGTTGCATGGTAACACCACCAAAACAACACAAGCAACAAAATAGAGACATTCAAGGTCGAGCAGAAATCGTCACCCTATCGGATGTTGCTTATTTTTGCAGACGGCATCTCATGGCTTCGTGACGTTGACATTAGTGAAGTAAATAGAAACAGAATCCACATAGACATGCTATGAATCTCTGTAGTCCTCAAGAACGTGGAATAATTGAGTCAGTGTTTTCGACAAATAATCTCTCGTTTTTGCGATTAACAGAAGTCCGCAAAAGCGCCCAATAGCCTCGATGTTATTATCTGTCTACAACTGTCAGTTTTAACTTTGCGTTTTTAGAAACAATAAATATATTTTCCTTATCTTATATTTGGGCTGCTTTCCTTCACTTCACTCGCACTACACTACACATTCTTTGGAACACGACTTCTGTTAAAGCGATAAGTCCCGGTGTTCCGAGGCTTTTATCGGCTGCTTAGAAAGTACGTCTCACTTCATTTAATGAACACTACTTTTTTCTATAATTTAATAAATGTATGGAAATATTAAACTGGCTGAAATAGTATTTCATATATTCATATGATTACATTTTAAAAGTTTTTTCTTTAGCTATCAATTTTGATTGCAGATTCAAATTTTGTTGCAACAGTGGACATCAATGGATGCTTTATATTTATCAGCTTTTAATGTTGTACAGTTGGGTCCATGGTTATTAGCGCCAGTGAGTTCAATTATTATTAACAATTAATTTTCTTGCTTACTTCTTTATTTATTTCAGATGTTAGGCAGTATTTTTACTTATGTGATGATATTTTTGCAACAAGACAAATAAAATGTTGGCAAGTAACGGTCATTGAGTAGAATTTAATTAAAATTGGACGAAAACTATGCCTCCACTCCTTGACATACCTTCAAAATAAATTTTCATATTGCACAGTATTATATAAATGTGCACTATGTTCCTTCTTATTTTTGTAGTTGAGTGTACCTGGGTGAAACGTATTGCGACTGAGTCGTGTAACATGCACAATTTGTGTGAAACAAGAGCATTATTTATTGTAATAAATATTATGATATTTGTTTACAAGTTGTAATTTTCTGGAAGAAAATTTTTCATTAATTTTTTTGTTTAATGATAGTTTATTAAATATTTGAGTTATACAACTTAGATAAACATTAAACGAAGAAAAGAACAAAAGTGAATAAAATTTTAAAAGTGGCATTAGACAGCTGTAGGTGAGTTTAAACTATTAAACAATATTTTGGTTGTTTCTAATATCTCAAGTTTGAAATTAATTTTAATAGGAAGGCTAAACAGTGTTGTTTTGTATTTTAGCTAGTAGTCAAGCACGTTTAGCGTAGGCGTCCGTCGAAAATTTTCTGGGGTAGAAGGAACCAAAGTTTGGAAACAAATAATTACATCAATAATATTTTGTTGGGTTTTTTTTCTCATTTGGATTACAGAATACAGTGGCACTATTAGAAAATTTGACTGTCTACACCATCCAGGCAACAGACAACAACATTCAAAGAATTAAGGTAGTTGTATCACAATAATACATATACTGTAAGTAAAATTTATATTAACTGGTTACAAAAAAATATAAATTACCGCCACAAACAAAGTTTTTGTTATTGTTTAAACTTTAAATCAATAGATGTGTAACGAATTTAAAGCCAGACAAGTCGAGAACATTCCGGAATGTTCTCGAGAAACAAGTGCGTAGCAGCGTGACCTCACTTGTGCATAGAACTCGCTCGCATGTCTAAGCGTGTGGTTTGACGGGATATTCTGGGACGTTCTGGAAGATTCGAGAACTGTTCTACGGACGGGAGTATATAAGCCGAGGTCGAGTGGCTGAGGGCAGTTGACAGTAGACTTCGAACGCGTAATATAAATGTGGTGAAATAAATAACAGCTCAAGTGTACGTAATATAAATAATAGTGTTAGTGACCATTATATAAATAATATTAGTGTTTAAATATTTATTAGTAGAGTTTAAGATTTATTGTAGTGTTAATTAGTTTTAAATAAGTTTCTATTATTTTTATATTCATTTATTAAATAAATACTTTTATTTTCGTTTAACATAAATAGTTGTGAGTCATTTCTGTGCCTTAAACATTCTACACACTTCCAGAAAGACGAAAAACGTTACAGATGGTTGCACCATTAACATCGAAATAGGAAAAACATTGCTTCAGAACTTACGTATTTATATGGGGTGTGTGTAATATATTTATTAGTAATTATTCAAAGAGAATTAACAAATAATTTGAATGGGTTCTTGTCAGACCGGAGAAAGGACAAGTACTAGAGTATTGTTGAAATAAATAGGTACTTACAGTTTTGACATAATAAACAATGATTTATTTAACTGACACTCTTATCTAATACAGATCTTCTTGCACTGTCACTGACTTTTATTTCATACAACAACTTAACTCTTAATGAATAACCTAAATAATAAATAATAGATTACGTGGCAACACTGAATAAAGAAATGCCAGTTTTTGGCAGTATTACCATAGTAACGTCACTCTTAATGCCCTTAAAATCTTATAATGCCCTACGGCATTATGAACTAAATAATGTATCTTGTATCCATGATATTATACGAGTATTTATAATATTACAACTTAGTGGTATTGAATCGTAATGTGGATTTGAGAACGCGGGTTCGATTCTCACAACCGACAAACAATTTTCCCCACATTAAAATAACCCTGTACTAACATCTTTGGGGGCGTCATTTGACGGCTGGTAACTGAACTTCATACGCATAAATATGTCACTTATCGAGATCTGCTTCGGCAGAGTGCCACAGCCAATGATGGCTAAAAAGCGTTATGATATTTTTCTCCGCACTTTTGAGAATAAATGACCTACTTTATTCTACCTTTTTCAGGACTGAAGTGTTAGTTAATCGCAGAGGAATTAAATTGATAGATTAACAAACATTAATATAGCAACAATATAGTATATTATGAACCTCAATATATTTCACTTTGTTTATGTTGCTAAAGTTACCTAAAAATTAGTATAATGTCAATTATATATCAAGCCAATAACAAAATTATTAATTAATTCTAAATAATGTACCCATAACCAATAAACAATTACCTCTGTAGCTCCCCCTCCAGTAACATTTTTAGAAAGCGTAATTTGACGGCAGGTAACCGCACTTCACGCGCAAAAATATATCACTTACTGAGATCTGCTACGGAAGAGTGACACACTCAGTAATGGGTAAAAGGCATGAAACAAACTATAAACTTAATGTAACAAAGCGGAGGTATGAACATCGCGAGCGCGAATTATTTAATGTGAATAACACAATTCACAGTTCTATTAACTAATTAAGAATAACACACATTAAAACACATATAACTTTATTTAACTTAATGGACTATATGATGAGTAAAATTATAACAAAATAAAACTAGAAATATATAAGAATAATTAAACGCTAATTAAATACACGCGGAGCGCAAAACGGATTCGACGTCGTCCACATCTTAACCGGCCGACGGAGCAAAACTGGCTTCAGCAAGGGGCGAACGCTGTCTGGAAACCTTGAAGTGCTACATCCTTGGCTGGCAGGCCTCTCGTTCCAAGATTTCCGAAATATTTTTTTGGGGTGCGGCAACTTACGAAATCGTTGGCGTAGGTCTTTCCTTCTCCATAACATGTTGCTGTTCTGCCAGATGTTTTTGACCATTCTAGATACACGCCGAAACTGACCTTTTTTTCTTCGATGGTGTCACGTTTCATAAGAGGTTCAACAGCGTGTACCTCACTAAAAACATCTGTGCAGGGAATCGCTTTTAGATCACAAAGCAGTAAATCAGAAATTATCGTTCTTTTGATATCTTCGTTCTTAACCTCTTCAACAACCTCTTCGGAGTTGTTTGCCTATATCCTGGTGCCTTCGTCGTCGTCGGTGACTACGTCCTCGAGTTCTATGTTTATAACGAAGTCAGCGCTTACCTTTTCTGTAGGACGCGGGATGTCCACAACCACCCGTTTCTCGGCCCGTAGCAATGACTCAATTTCAGCCACGCTGATTGTTGCTACAAGTAGCATTTGAACCCCAGTTTGGACAACAGATCCGTAGCTCGGTTCCACATATGACCGACTACGATCCGTATTCTGCCCATACACAAACGGCTGGATCAACGGTGCTTGCTGATCTTGCGGCGGCGGCTGGACATACGACACCATCCACGTCTCTGGTAATGCTGTCTTCAGCTGGACGTCGGGACGAAATCGACACGGTGCACCTCCCAGAGGATACCGTATGAACTGTGACGCGTCTGAGATGGAATTGTCACACTCATAACCATATTGCGGGTACATGGTTACCTGCGGATGTGGCGGAACTCCAAGGTACTGACTCCATGGATAGAACGGTGGTGGAAGCCACGATGGCACCTGTGTATACGAATACATTTCGTTGCACTACACTTTTAAATTCCCGGTTGAAGTTAAAATGAATCTAATTTACATCCGTACCGTGAACATTACTTGAATAGATAATTCCGATGTAAAACAAAATTTGAAATAAAACATATTGCGAAAATAAAATTCTCACATAAAATAAATTACACACTCACAATGCACAACAAACATAAATTCGAAGATAGCCAGTTAACAAAGTGATTCGCTCATGCAAAAAATAAACTTGTATGGCGATCACTTTGCAGCAGTTAAATAGATATTCACCGCGATTCTGTATAAATTAAAAAGAACTTTTTCTGACTGCGCCAATGTATAATAATACGCACAATACCACACAGATATAACTTTATTTAACTTAATGGACTATGTGATGAGAAAAATTATAACAAAATAAAACTAGAAATATATAAGAATAATTAAACGATAATTAAATACGCGCGGAGCGCAAAACGGATTCGACGTCGGTCACATCTTGACCGGCCGACGGAGCAAACCTGGCTTGACTGATGCTACATCTCAAAACCAGAGGCTAAGTTTTCAGCGGGGGTGAAGAGTGGTATTTTGGGGAGGCAACACATGGCCGAAGACTGCAGATGACCACACACATTCGTTGCCACGATACGATTTTTCTCAGAATCTTATCGCACAACACAGGGAAGCAAACTAACAGAATATCTCCAGTCAACTCAAAAACCACCTTGTTACATTACAAAGCGTTATAATTAACTCTACTACCTAAATAGTGAAATTTTAATTTAAATGGGTATTAAAAAAGAAAGAAACAAAAATCATAATAATCAATAAAAATAGGAACTAAAACATTACTTTTGTTGTTTTAATACTAGTAAAGTCATTAACAAGTTTTTTGTTATTAATTTTATTGCAAATATCACTTTCTATTGAAATCATAGATAGCTCACTAAGATGTTCTTGTGACAATGTTGATCTTATGTAAATGTGTGTTTTTTTTTAAATAATTTTTGAGACCTTTCTCCGCTTGCAACTGTTACTGGTTGCATGAACAATTTTTTTAACGCTGTACATAGATACACTGTTATTATTATTTAATTTTTCTAAGTCGGTCCAAATGTTTGCATTTTGTGAACAGTACTACTGTGTGTTAAAAGTATGATAATATGAATACATTTTATATTTGTTTAATACTTTCTGGTATAGATTGTAATATCGTAGCCTACGTTTTACACAAGGTGATGAAATATAGCTCTGGTGGCTGGCAATTGGTGCTGTCAAAAATTGAGGTTAAAAAAAAAGTCCCGTCCTAAAAGAAAGAGACTTGATGAACCAAGTGGTTAAAGGACCGTTTAAAGACTAGTTAAAAGACCGCTTAAAAGACCAGATAAAAACCGGTGAAAAATGGTAAAAACGACCGGTTGAAACACCAAGAAAAGACCAATAAAAAAAATAACATAAGAATAGCTGATACTTAATAATTACCTTCAAAATTTAATTCTCGTTCACTGTTCGTTTTAAACTTGAAATTGAAGAATACATATTTTATTTAAAATCTGGAAAATAAAGATGTTGATGGAAAAAAATTCAAGAAAACGAGTAAATTGGTGTAAAGGATGAATGCTATGAAATTTTTGAAAAATTTGAAGATAAAGCGTGCCAAAATAATACTATTACTGTAATTAAAATAATATGGATGATGAACTATTATATTTAAATAAACATTTTCCTGTCTTTTTTTCAAAACTTTAGAGATTTGTTTAAACCAAACTACAGCGAAATTAAACTTTTACTAGTAAATTATAATTTCGTAAAGAAATACTCGTATATTATATATTCCCAATAGAAATACGTAAGTTCTAAAATAATGTTTTCCCTATTTCGATGTTGATAGTGCAGCCATCTATTGGTTGTGAATTTTCCGAATTGAAGAACTGTTTACAATCCTACAGGTGTAATGTGACATCTGATGGCCAAAATTTGAACTACTATATGAAGGTACCTAAACTGGAGGTTACATGTAATTTATATGGTACTTCTATTATAAGTTATTTGATTCTTAGTACTGAATGTATGGGCGTGCCTTAAATTAATAATTTAAATATTTCAGAAAATTACATTGCCTATCCTATTACAACAAATTATATAAATCGCAAAAGTGTAGCCATTCAGGTCATCCTATTTGTGTGAAAGACAAGTCAGGGAGCTATAAAGAAAGAAATAAGCATGAGGAAAACGCACTCTTTACGATCCGACAATACGCGACCAATAAGTAACAGAACTAAAATCGAGTGATAAAATTTGATATTCTGTTGATAAGTAACTGATTTGATAACACTGCAGTTATTTTATTCTTTCGTTATAGTTTATTGCTTTGTTAGATAAGCATAGATTTAACTGTCGTTGGTGAAAACCACCCTAAGCCATGGGAGTTCGCAGGGGAAGTTCAATGGGTCGATGGACTCCTCCCTCTCATTTTGATAGTTGGAGTTTAGCTTTTTTTTATCAAATGTTTCATGATATAAGGTTTTTTGTTTTAAATGTAAAAACAAAAAACCTTATATCATTAAACATTTTATAAAAAAAAGCTAAACTCCAACTATCAAAAAGGCGGACACCAATGACCTAAACAATTTTTAGTATTTTCCTGTTTCGCTATATTAGTAATTGTAGCAATATCATCTCAATAGCAGATATTAAATCAATGTTAATCGCGTATTGGCGAAAGTATTAGTATAAACCTGATAATAGTTAACACTGATACATTGTTTCAGTAAACAATCACGTCGCTGGCAGATCTAACCAGTAAATCTGGATCGGAGCAGATAAACATTTCTGAACTAATTGTCACCTACGTTTCACCTGCTATTTCATTTTAGTTGCAGTCGTTGGTTGGTTGGAATCGGCGACAATGTTTGCCAAGTATTGACGTTTGTGTCCATTAGAAATACAGAGATAAAAGTGCAAATTGATTATTGCAACATACAAATATTAGTGATTGTTAAATTAAAAAGTTAGTTAAGTAATGGTAACAGCAAATTGTTTAATTAAAAGTGAGACGATACTACTAAAAGTGATTATAATAGCTTCTAGTTTAATTAAATGTATTTTACTAGATAACTATACGAGTAGCTTGGCAACAGGATATACATTCGCGGCAGAAAAGTGAATTACACTTTTGTCCTACTACTACTGTTCTACATATATATATATTTCTAGTTTGTTTTATGAATTAGTAAAGTAATAGAGTAAACTGTGTTATAATACAAATCAAAATTCATATAACCATGTTCAGGGCCGTTTCTTTCCGATGTACAAAGACGTCAAAATATTTTCTATCTATATTATGTGTTGTTACTTTTTTTTTAAATAAAAATGTGAAAATATTTTTACTATTAACTAGTTAAATATTATTTGTAATTGATTTACATTCATTAAATCGCCAAATAATAACACATTTACTGACATCTATGCGTAACTTGAGTAATCAACTTAAAGTTTCGTCTCGTGTCTGCAAGATAATGGAAATAGTAACACAAATATTAGTGGAGTAGAATTATACCAAGAAATAAAATCTATACAAATACTTTTTAAACCAAATACGTCACATATTCGAATTTTAACGTATATTCATGAAAATAATTCAGTTTTATAATATATAAATTTACTAATTTTGATAATAATTGTAGGTAGATAGGTGGCTCATTGTGTCAAATCGGCCTGTTAATTTGGAAACGCGGGTTCGATTTCCACAGCCGACACACAATTTTCATCATATTAAAACTATCCCTGAGGCTCCTCCTCCACTAACATCTTTCAAGACCGTGATTTGACGCCTGGTAACCACATTTCACGTGCAAAAATATATCACTTACTGAGATCTGCTATGGCAGTGTACCACATCTAGTAGAAGGCGTGATGATATATTTATTTTTATAAATGTAGAACCAGTAGAATGTAGCTTTTCGAAGCTAAAGTTAATTAAAAAAATTGTACAACAGCGTGTGATAAATTTAGCAATTATTGTAATTGGGAATGATATAAGTGAGAATATTCTATATTCAATATTATGATTTTACCTATCGTAAATTAAGAAAAGTTAATTTCATAAAAGAAATTAATTTTATAATTACATATGTATTCGCCAATTGTTTTTGTTTTTGATTTGTATTTATTTAAGTTCCTTTATTATAATTTAAAACGTTATATTTAATATTTAATTACTATAATTTGTTATTGATTTTCATATGTTTATTGGTTTATCTTAATATAATTTAATACGAGTATGTATCTAACATCATAAATAAAAATTAAATGATATACTAGAATTAAATATAAATTAAACTATTCATGTATTTATTTTTTGTCTTTTTTTCATGTGTCTTTTCATTAGTAGCTGTTTTACTGTATTATACATTAAGTCTTGATTGCACAAGTGATACTAAGGTATATATTCAAAAACAAAAAACTTGAACATTTGGTTTCATATTACTTTCTGTTTTAATAGTAGAGAATCCGTATCGTTTATTTTGATGCATTTTACATTAATATAATTATGTTTGACACCAGAAAATATTTGATGTTAAATTTTAAAATTAATTTGAAAATACAACAGCCATACACTTTCCAAGGGCTTCATATGCCCTGTGCGAATGTATACATAATAATACGTATTGTAATAAAAAATATTCCCTCTTCTTCTGCAACTGGATTGTTATCTGTAAATGATCGATATGTTATTAACAACTTTTTATACTTCATGATTACTTTAAATTTTATCACAATTTTGATATTTTCTAACCGGAATAATTTACTTGGGCATTTTTCTGAATTTTTGTATGCACTTTGTTGGCTCACATACTTAATTGTTATTAAGAAAAATTATATAACAGCTCACTGGCAGTTACGGAAAGAGTGTGTTTAAAATGTAATTCTCCCTATTCTGTAATTCGATCATTATCTCTTACCGATCTACTCGTATAAGTTATTGATAACCCTTATTTTTACTTTCTTATACACAGTATAAGTATTGTACTCGTGAAAAATATCGTTGACGAGATATTCGGGGAAATACGTGTTTTGAGGTCCACTGAATCCGTTTTGATCATTTTCTCAATGATGTCTGTGTGTGTGTGTGTGGACGGATGGATGTGTGTCCGAGTGTGCAATATCTCATGAACGAGATAAGATTTGTTAACGAAACTTGGTAATTATAAGTTTCATGAAAATACGAAGAGCTGAGTTGATTTTGAATGTAATTGAAAAACTGGAAGAGGAAATTTACTCGACACACAAAACAATAAATTCCATTTACTTCAAAAATAGAATCAGTTACGAAAAAAAGTTTCAAATAAAAGATGTTAGCAAAAACATTTGAAACATAAAATGTTATTTGCAATTTTCCTGTATATGCGTTTAATTTTGAGAAAAACTAATTTTTATATTTAATAATATATTTCAATAATCATAGTAGCAACAGAAACAAAAAACATAAATTTTTATTTTCGCTTTATCTAGTTATCTACGTCTTTTTTTGGAAAAACAAATACATCATTAAAATGGTCAACTAATTTGGCAACTTTGCCTCAATTTATTCGACTTTGTATCTCACTGTTTTAAGAAAAACTAATTTATATATTTAATAATATATTCCAATAATCATAGTAGCAATAAAAACAAAAAACAAAAACATTTTTAACATTTATATGTCAAATAATAATTGCCAAACGCAAGGAGCAAGTCATAAGTGTTCAATTCAGCGTTTTTGATGCTATATTAATTTCATTGGTTAAATAGTAAGTAATTTTATGTATCTATTTCTATTAATACAAGTTCATTTATATAAAATTTTATTAGGAAGTTGATTATCTGTAATGAAAATTAAAAACAAATCAGTAAAATCCAAAAATTTTAATAAATTCAGATAGGTAAATGCTGAATTACTTAAAAAGTAAATTACAAGTTAATTAATATTATATAACATTCATATATTCTAAATATTAAATATGCTGTGTATAAGAAAGTCGTGTGGTGCCCACATTAGATTTTTTATTTATGTGACTAAAATAATTTATTTTGTTATTTCAATTTTTTTTATTTTTATGCATTTTATTCTTCTACGAGACTGCCAGTATAAAAAATAGAATCGTCATTTGTAAAATTCGCCGCAGAATGGCTCATTTTCCAAATTTGGTCTCGTGCGTTAATAAACTGTATTATGAAACTAGTTCTTTAATATACTATTTTCTATTGCGGTATTCTTATAAATCTATAGATGCACTGCAAACACGTCGTATAAGTGCACTGTTTTTGGTGCTTTTCATTGTCTAGGAGTGATATGAATGCTTTTAAAAATGACTGATGAAAGTCATATAACCTTAAAATTGTAAATTATTGATGACGAAATATGACTTTTAATTATGAATCTGGGTGATAGGACTACAAAATTTATTGTTAAATAACAATGGTAAAACAACAGGTGGAAAATTTTTACTTTACTTTACCAGGACAATATCTACCATCAATTTATCTATTCAGAAATATGCACCGTTTGTAATACCTATGAACCAAACGACATTCCCCATTTTCTATTCCGTTGCTCAATTTTCGCCCCATTCAGAGCATTTTATCTTCTCAGGTACCTCTCTACATATGCTCTCTACTTGCGGAATTGACCTCGGAGAAGTCATGCGATGTTTACAACTACGTAACCAGATCATTAAAACTCCGGTCGTTCGGTATGAAACTATAGAAGAAAATTAAACTATATATTATAACAAAATGTATACCAGATTAATTATAATTCCATGCTACCAACATCTTTGTATGAGATTTTTTCTCTCGAACAAATAAATTTCTATTCTATTCTATATAATAATTAGTTTAATGCATACTATAGAAATATTGAACTATCAAAAATTTAGACATTTCTTAGAAGCATTTTTTAATTCTAATTCAACTTTTTCCCATATTTAACAATGCGTTTAGCTAACAACACTTTGTTCAACTGGGCCTTATGGCCAATTGCACAAAAAAAAATTAATTTTGAACTTAGTTTAAATAAATAAAAGCATAATGAATGTTTGACAGCAATATCAATGATTCAAGTGGTAGAGTTTTTTAATATATATTTATTAAAATAAATTCTTGACCGTACAGCATATTTAATACAATATAAAATCATACCATAAATTATATCTTTATTGCTGAAATATGAAAGTTAAAGTTGAATAATTTAAAACGTTCGCACTGCCATATTGCAATGACGTAGTTGCATTAAGCCAATCATAGAGCTTTGTCTGAAACGTTTATCGGTGCTCAAGAAGACGAAGAAGAAATAAGCATTCAGCATTCTACGATTCTACCAATGCCGTATAATACTAGACGAATTATGCCGTATTCAAGTCAATGCAGTGTTGTGAAGCAGAGAGGAATGGAATAACTTGATGGTCCTCCGGATACGCGGCAAGGAGCGAGTACACTTTGATGTTATGCAAGTTGCTCCTTGCCGCACACCCGCCTCACCAACCAGTTATTCTATCCTTTTCTGACTCACAACAAACGCCGATGTTATCCGTCTAGTTATGTTTTGTCTGAGGATTCTACTGACAACGACAAGTTACGTGTTATTTATCTCTGTCTTATCTGTCTCTCTTTAAGCTAAGATGCAAGTACGTCATATTAATTTGTTTCGAAAGTTTAAATATTTTTATCATGCTTAATACAAGTTTTTTTAAAAAATAAAAAATTTGGGTATAATTATTTTATTACGTAGATTAATATATAAAAATTCAAAAAAGTCTTGAAAGGCCCATTATTCCATACCTATAACATGTAACTTCAATTGACTTCTATTAATTAAAACCAAATTTAAAATTTAAGTTTTGTTGGTGCAACTGGCCATTAGTGTGGTGTTAATCTATAAATTAAGTAAATATGAAAAATACCGACTGTCATTAATTTATCGATCGGTAGTATATAATAATTGAGGAATAAATATGTGTTAATCTAAGATTTAAACTAACTACTTATAAAAAACAATTCTAATAATTGTCAGCGATTATACATCTAAAGGTATTGAATAACTATTTTAATATTAATTTTTGACTAGCTTAATTGGGATTAGATCACCACCACCAGTAGACGATTATGTAAGGGTTAGTTAGTCTTTAATTTACTTCATGTGTAATTCTTTTTAGTTTGTTCTTGACCGTTCTGTTGAACAGTCGTGTCAGTTAGTTAGTGATTGTGTAGTGAGTTACACTGAGCGTGTAAGCGTGTGAGCCTGTGAGTGCAATTGTTTGGTATGTTGAGATGATTTGATATCCTAACACCAAATCCTTATTCCTTTATGGCGACGCCGTCCTGTTAACTTGCTGTTCTCGATGTACTGTGTGTTATCGAGGTCGCGTATCATGCTGTGTGCGTGAAGCGATGTTCTGGGGCCCGTGATGTACTGTGTGTTATCCGGTGCCTGTGCCACCCGGTTGTTAACCGTGGTGTGCGTCTCTCATACTCTAAGCTGTGTGCGCGGAGTGAGAGGTTCTCTTTATTTCGTCCTAGTATGCTCATACTGTGTTGTGTGCATATGGACGGATAATTGAGAGTTTGACCGTGAGTGTGTAGTTTGTTAGCGAGGCTATGTGGAGTGCTTGAGCTCATGGTAGTTTCTTTCTTTTCAGAAGAGCGCTCCAGCTGGACAACCCAGGACATAGTTTTAAGTGTGATTGTAATATTTTGGGGTAATTATATTTGTTTTGCGTAATCCGTTTTTACAGTTTTATTTTGGAGCCCTGACGTAATGTTTACTTTTAACCTGTTTTCTTTTCATCTTTAACATAATGTTTAGTTGATAATTATTTAACCCTGCTCACCTGCTCTTATGATTGAATTTAGTATATACACTTGTGTTCTTCGGGACAATACAACCTGTACCATTTTATCTAACTTTAGGAGAATATGGGACCTATTCAGTATGAATGATAAAGTGTATGAAACTTAAAACTTTGTGGAACAAATAATGCAATATTTTAATTAATTCTGCATACACATATAAATTAAATAAAAATTTATATTTCGAATGTCACTATACGCAGTTCTATGAAATAAAGCTATTGAGAGTTGAAAGTGACCCTCGAGTTTATACGTCTTCACACAATAATAATTTGTACTGAATATTGCAAATGTGTGATTTCTAAAGATTTGTAAAATAATATACATTTATTTATTCCAATAAATTAAAAAAAAAACAGTTTCTTATTTCAAAATGGGACATATTGACCCGAACATTACATTGATAGTAGTCAATGAAGTCTATGACAAACACTGATAAAAATAAAAAATATGTTAAAAAAATACAATTAGTAATACATATCTAGCAAAGTCGTTGAGTGCTATAACGATATCTTCAATAACTAAATATTTATTGACAATAGAAATAAAGTTTGGATCAAACAGTCCCGAGAAGTACAGCTTGTTGAAATATCATTACAGATTTTTATTTACTTATTGTTTACAGAGCATATTTTATATCACTCTGTTAATTTTTAACGGTAGTTAAAATTTTTAACCAATGAAAACATACATAGCAACTGTAATCTATTCTTTTTATTTATTGTTGTTTGTTATTATTAGGTACAATTTTGAACGGGTGTTCGAAATTAACAGAGTCAGTGTGTTTCATTTTATTGATTATTTAGTTGCTAACTAGATGCTACGATATAAACTTCAAAAATTACAAAATCTACATTTTAAAGTTTATAACGATAACATTTATTTATCTTTAGAATCATAACAACTCAATGATTTGTGACAATAAAAGTAAAAGATTACGTCAATATTTCATCAGTTGTCAGTAGAGTGTTGAAGCGTGTAGATAGGAAAAAGCAAGGACAAAATCACGACAATAATTAAAAAATACTTCAAACTTAAGATCATAGCCATTATAAAACGAATGTTTATCGAGTTATTTAGAATATATCTGTGGCTTCCCTTTCACTTTATTTTTTTGAGTGCTGAGTCTGGTAACTGTAGTAGAGTGTCATTTTCAGAAATTGGTAAAAATGGTAAAAATTTATTTACATAACATGTAGATACTTAACATGTGGATACTTAACATGTGCAGTTATTATGAATAGTTTTTAGTAGAAAAAAATATAAAATCGTAGTTTAGTTGTAGGTTTGGAAACTATTGCAGTCATTTTGTGTGCGGGCGTGTGTTTTTTTTTAGCTTTAAATTTCCGGATCTCAAATGACACAATAATATTGTTTCCCTTGTGTGATAACATTGTTAGTATATTTCAACTCTGTTTCGGCATCTGCTATAGCAGAAAGTTACACCCAGTAATAATAATAACATGGTTAAACTATCAGCAGTTAGAGATGGAAGACCCATTTACATGTAAAGAGTAATAACGTAACAAGTAATTAAATTCTTACAGAATTTAATATAAAATTAGGTACATTTATTTTAGCTTATTTTAGTTACTGAAAACGATTGCGTAATGTACATAAAAAACCGCTACTGTAAGATAAATAATACTTTTCTCACCTGCTTAAATATAATAATAATAATAATAAATTTATTTATTTAGCAGAGTTGCTAATAACCACATAATTACAAATTAAATAAAATTAAATAAATACCCAATAACAATTTACAAAAAATTACAAAAACGTATAAGAGAAGCATTATTTTACAAAGGTAAATACAATTTCTTAATTTTATATTTAAACTCTCTTAGAGATTTAGCATTTTTTATTTCTAAGGGTAATTTATTATAAACTAACAGCCCTTGATCAAAAATTGATTTTGATGAACTAACTTTATTCTTTTTTGTAACATAAAAATGGTCAATTTGTCTAGTTACATAATTATGTACATTTTTAACACTTTGCAAATTGTTAGCTAAATTAGGATACATACCATTAAGTATTTTAAAAATAAAAATCATGCTATAATATGACACTATTATTTTAACTTTTTCAATACTTGTTTACTTTACCATGGATATGTCATGGGTTTTGGGTCCTAGGACCAAAAATAGCATTTTTACTACAATTGTCATGGTGATAAAAATATTTTTGTCAATTTAAATAAATCTGTGAAAGTTTCTAAATAAGTGTGTACAAAAAATAATGTTTCAGTCGGACTAAAAATACTATTTTGAGCCCTATAATATTGTCAGACTTCGCTACGCGTCGTTCGGCAACCTTTAATATGAGCATTTGAATTTTTGGTCGTACTGAAACAAATAACTATTTAGCTAAAAACTGTAAAGTAAATATACAATTAAATTGTAAATAGCTTCACCCGCTAACATTTCATTTTATTAAAATAAAATCACTATTTATAAAATAATAATAATTAATTCATCAAGTAAGAAATTATTTTGACATTTCAATCTTATCAGACAGCATTATTCACACTCTATCTAATATTTATATTATTCCTTCATTTAATTTCATTTAGAAAAAGTAAAAAAAAATTTAATAATCATAAATAAAATACCATTCTACGAACAATATGCGAAATAATAATATTAATATATATATATATATATATATATATATATTTTAATTTCAAAGTAAATGAATAATATTACAGTGATTTATAGAATTAGTAAGTTTCTGATTTTATTGATGTCACGAATATGATAAATTAATGACGAAAAATGACTTTTAAAATTATGTTTACAGTTGCCATTATCAAAAATTCAATCCTCGTTTTCTGCGGGATCATTAATTTTAAAGTGACATGATATTTTAATGACATTGTACCTGATCGATTTAAATAACAACGAAAATATGTTGACAATACATCAAAGTCATATAGAATTTTAAACATTTTCTCTTTATTTGGCGTTTATGTAATTTGAAGCAAGCTGCTTATGAAAGATTCATCACATCCTGATACTATATATAACGTTCTCTAACTGAATAGTATAAACGTCAATAATGAACGGACGTCAAACCTCTTCCACTAAATTTCAGTTGGGACAAGATAATATTTTTAAATCATTGTAATCCAAAGACAACACTGGGGTTTTAATTTTTGTTTAATAAATTATGTAGCTACTCATTTTCCTTTATTCATAATAAATCATTTGAAAACATAACTACAGCGAAATACGTTCATGTTTATTTGAGTTACTGAAATTATAAATAACAGAAACAAAATGTGTTAAAGATATTGATATTAGGTACTCGAGAACGGTAACAGATACGATATCGGTTAAAGTAGACCAACTTAGTGATGCTTACTTTAAAAAACATAGGTGACTAGAAATCGATGAATATGTAAATTTTTTCAATTTTTAATTTTGTTCATAATGAAATGATACAGGATTTTTTAATTTCCAGAAGTACTGAAAAAATTTCTATCATATACTATTCTCGAGAAAAATATACCAACAATTATTTTATATGAAGCTAATATGAAGCTAATAGTAAACTATGCAATTGTTAAATAGAGATTTTTTTCGCTTTTCAACGATATAAAACATTTGTTCTTTATTATTACCAGATTACCTTAAAAGTAATTTAAAATATCACAAGGATATGCATATGTACAATACAAGAAATGGTGAATGTTTTTATATAGATCAGAAAAGTAAAAAAAAGACTTTTAACATGATATTTCATAAAGGTTTACAGTGGATTGCCTGTTGATATTAAAACATCCCAAACTCTAAAACTTTTTAAAAATCGATTAAAATGTTATTATTTAAACAAATAGATTAAGTAATAATACGAGTATATAATTATGTTTTTTTCTTTTGTATATTTTATATGACTTTTTGTTACATATTTGAGTTTAAATTTTGTTCAATGTTATTTATTAGCCAAGCTATTAAATAAATACATTATTATTATTATTATTATTATTATTAGAATAACTGCAAAAATTTAAGAATTATGTTTTGCTATTATTTATATACTATTAACGAAAAACAATAAAATTTCCAAAGAAAGTATTTTATTGAAATAAACTAAAAATAAATTAATAACTAGAAAAATAATAAGATCACTACATTCTGAAATGGTACGAGTATATTGCTAAAACAAATATTGCCCCTCTATTAGTTCTATTTACTACTAATAATAGAGTAAATTATGTCAATATTTGGGGATTCAATTGATTTTTCAAAAAAAGCACATTTGTTGTTTTTACTTTGTAAAATATTTGAAAAATATTTTTTCGCGAAAATGAATTTAGATTATACCAAGCAAAAATAGGTTTAGCCGCATTAAAAAAAATCATGTGAGATTGCAATGGAAGAAAGCGCCTGCGGTAGCCTGATTGCCGATCTCTGCTCTAGTTGATCGTAAGATTTGTGGATATTGTCATATACATATGAAATTGGGACAATATAAGAAATCTTAAAATCAAAATATATTTTCCCAGCTTTGATACCAATCAATCAACTGTAAGTCACATTTCATCATTTCTTGTTGTCATATACAATTTGCTACCATAATGGTTTCTTGGACACTTTTGTTTTGCAAAAAATATTTGCATTTACATCTCTATTTATTTGGGGTACACGGTAAAATTAATTACTGGCATGGAATTAAAAAAAAATATATATTATATTTAATTAATTGCAAAATATTATAAACCGAATTATATTTGGATGGTGGATAGTAGTGGCCCTAAGAAAATATTTGCGGGGAAGGGAAGAAGGAAATTTGAAGCTACGCCACACAACAACTATAATGGCGTAACTGTCAAGCCATTTACTCTACTCGTATAATATATACGTGTAGAGTCGGTTTGTCTAACTTTCATATTTATTTTAAATTACATTCTTTTACTCAATAATATTTTTCAATTCTACGTTTGTAGTAAAATATAAGAAATAAATTGAAAATATATTTAGAGGCTAATAAATTGTATCAGCTTTTTAGTTTAGTTTACTTAAATTAATTTTCTAGTATTTTTCATGAACGCTAGTATTAAAAACAAATGATTGTATATTTTCAATTTAATTCAATAATTTAATTTAATTGATTGCATAAACGAAGCATTGTAAAAACAAACCAAATTATCTGTGCAAACTAAACTAAATTAAAACCATTTATTTTTATCTTATATTAACAACAAATACTGTCATTACTAATTCCGTTATTAGTAATTCGTATATCGACACCCTGAAGTATCAATCTGTTAGATATTTTAAATTTTCTGAAAATGTAACATAAGATTAACTAATTTTTCTTTTCGTTAGTCGATATTTAATTATATATTATATCAGCGAAACAAAAGCAATAGTATCCACTAGAGAACAGATAAAAGATGTAAATATAATTTTATTTTTTGTTGTGAAAATTTTAATAATCAACAATGCCTAACAGAAAATAATTGCTGCATAATAAATACAACGCATCACATAAACATCAAAATAACCCGGAAATCAATTGTCTCCGAATTAACTCCGTTTTGTTTACTCGGTTCACGGTTCCGTATGTGTCGTACTCCACGTGCTGGCGCTGTCAAAGAGGCGGCGGCGGCGGCGACTGCGACGCAATAAACGACAAATTGACACAATACGCATGCGTCATGTGTCACATCCGGAGAGAAACAAACGAAAGGCAGAGATAAACTGCTGAAGACGGAAATGGAATTTAAACTTCTTTCAGATCTGATCCTGTTCATTACACATTCATGTTTTTGTTGTTGTCAATTTTAGAATAAAGTAATTTAAATGTATTTGAAATCGTACGGAGGTCATATCACAGATAAATGATGCATAGATAAAAATGGTCTTTATATTTACTACTTATGCCGATAATATATGGTAATAAATTGATATGTATATCTTGTCAAATTCGTAAATCATATTTTACAACAAATATTGATCATTGTATACGATTATAACAGTTTAGAAATATTTATACATACAACCAACCGGTGGTGTAGATCATTGACCATAGGCCCTGGAGCAAAAAAAAATTGAGGCCCTAACTAAATAGTAAAATTACATAAATACATATATACATAAAATAAAAAAAAACATAATAAAAACAAAAAAAATTAATTAGATTTCAATTAGGCAATAAACCGAAGTAGATATATATATATATATATATATATATATATATATATATATATATATATATATATATATATATTTCACTATTTGCAGCGCCATCTATTGCAAATTGAAAAAAAATGTTCAGACAAAATTTACTTATTTTTTTGCGTAGAATCCAAATCTGAAATAAAAAGTGGGGGTCCGTACACCCAGTAATGGGTAGAAGGCGTGATAATATATTTAAATTTTATATTTATTTATTTACATTGTTTAATTTAATATTGTTTATTAAAATTATAAATTTAATTTATATTCTAAATTTACTCCTTTTTAAATAAGCAACTATTCGGTGTGTTCGAATATTCGATATTCATATACGAATTCGAGAAATTTGATATTTGCCCACCTCTAATTACCCAAAATGTCATATTATATTATGTGAGTAAAATGAAAATAATTGATTCATAATTATATTACTTGGATAACTATTTGCATTTATTAATTGATGACTATAAGAAATATAAATATAAAATAAAATAAATATATCATCACGCCTTCTACCCATTACTGGGTGTGGCACTCTGCTGAAGCAGATCTCGGTAAGTGATATATTTTGCGCGTGAAGTGCGGTTCCCAGTCGTCAAATCACGGCCCCCAAACATGTTAGTGGTGGAGGAGCCACAGGGATAGCTTTTTCAAATTATGAAAATTTTTCGCCTGTGAGAATCGAACCAGGGACCTCAGGATCCACAGGCCGACTTCATAACCACTGAGCTAGCCATAGAAATATTCATTGTATTAATGTTTAAAGTGTGTACTGTTTAGATTTTTGAATTCGTTTGTTTATTAGAATGTGCTAAAATATTGTAGCTAAATTAAAAATCTAAAGTATTTTTTAAGAACTTTCGGCAATTCGAACTATTCGTTAATTATTATTGACTATTCCGATATTCGAACTATTCATATATTCGGATATTCGAATATTCGGTTATTCGAATATTCGGTTATTCGGATATTCGGTTATTCGGATATTCGGTTATTCGGTTATTCGGATATTTGAATATTCGGATATTCGAACTATTCGGATAGCCAAAACCGAATATTCGTCATATAAATATTCGAATGTTCGAATATCCGGATATAATCAACATCCCTAGATAAATCTAAGCTTTATGCGACCTTGTTTTTTAGTGCTATTAGCACTAAATCTCGGAATCGAACTTGGCCTACACTATTTCTTAAATAGTTTTTTATTATTTTTAATTTGTAAATGATGAAACTCTTATTGATGTTATATTAACTTCCAATGTTGAACTTTGTACCGATATTACTAATATTAATGTTCATGACATTTCTGATCATATGCTCACCTCTTTCAAATTAACTTAGCAATATTCTAACTATAAATCACGTGATACTATTTTCATTCGTGATTTCAAAAATGCAAATTATGAAGCGTTTTTCATTAGTTTAAACTCCGTTGACTGGCATTATTTTTACACCTGCTTGAATGTCAATGATAAATTGTCAATATTTAAAACAAATATACTCAGCATATTTGACTTACATATGCCAATTAAACACATTGTAGTACGGAAAACTCCTATGCCTTGGATTACTGATGTAATTAAAATAATGATTAAGTTCAGAAATAATGCTTTCGCTGACTGTAAGAGAACAAGAACACAGGCACACTGGGACTATTATAAATCTTTGCGCAATCTTGTAACTAAATCTATTCGATTAGAAAAAAAGGCTTATTTAGAATCTAAAATAAATGAAAATCCATCTAATTTATGGAAAATTTTTCAAGAATTTAGTTTACACGTTAAAAACTGTAATGATCTTTCTAGTATTATTTCTGATGTAAATGTTCTTAATTCTCACTTCTCTGGGTCCTCCTATACTTCACACCCTGATCCTGAAACTCTGTCGTTTTATAACAGTAATTTTCTTGACTCGAACACAGACAAATTTTCCCTCCATACAGTGGAACAAGAAGAAATCCTAAAAATTTTCCAAGCTCTTCGTTCCAATTCAATGGGGGTTGATGGCATAAATTTGAAAATGCTTAAACTGGTAATGCCAATTCTTTTACCACAAGTTACTCATTTAATAAACTCATGTATTTTGTCATCAACTTACCCTGATATATGGAAAATAGCATATATAAAACCAATTCCTAAATGTAAAAATCCCTCTTCTCATAGTGACCTCAGACCTATTAGTATTCTTCCCACCCTCTCCAAAATCATTGAAAAAACAGTTTGCAATCAGATTTTAGAGTATGTTAATACTCATAAAATTCTTCCTGACATACAATCTGGATTCAGGTCTGGTTTTAGCACAACTACGGCTCTGTTAAAAATTACTGATGATATTTTCCGTTACATTGATAATAAAAAAATGGTCCTTCTTGTTCTCTTGGATTTTAGTCGTGCATTTGACACTATTTCACATGAACTACTTTTAGCTAAATTAAAATTCCTTGGTTTTGACGAGCATAGTTTGCAATTTGTTGAAAGTTACTTCATTGATCGTTATCAAAAAGTCGTGAGCAATGATAGAATCTCTGACTGTTTAAATATATTAAAAGGTGTACCGCAAGGTTCTATCTGTGGCCCTTTGTTTTTTTCTCTGTACACCTTTGATCTCTGCAAATGTGTTCATAAATGCAATGTGCATGTTTACGCAGATGACACACAAATTTATGCTCCATTTTTTCCAGAAGAGTATGACTGCTATGTCTGCTATCAATAAAGATTTAGCAAATTTGTCGAATTACGCTAAAAACAACTGTTTATTTATCAATGAGAGCAAGTCTGCAGTGATGCTGTTTGGCAATAAAAATGTTCGTCAACATCTTCTGGACAATAATATTATAAATATTCACTTGAATAATATTAAATTAAAAATTAAAGCTTCATATAAAAACTTGGGTCTTATAATGGATAGTGAGCTGAGATTTTCTGAATATGTCACACTTTTAATTAAAAAGGCATATTTGGCTTTGAAAAATTTGTTTATGAATCGTTTTGTTCTATCGAGAAAACATAAATTGATTTTAGCCGATTCTCTTGTACTCTCTGTATTCAATTATTGTGATACTGTTTATGGACCATGTTTATCAACCTATGATATAAAGCGAATACAGAGAGTACAAAATATGTGTGTTAGATTTGCTTTAAGCCGGAGAAGATTTGAATCTGTTTCCTCGCTGATTTCCGACTTAGGTTGGTTAAATATGCATCAGCGTAGAATTCATCACTTTGCCTGCTTAATTCATCGTATCATGTCGTCTAACGTTCCTTTTTACTTATCCAGTAAATTGTCATATCGTACTACATTACACAAACGAGATTTAAGAAATGCAACTGACATTCACATTCCCTTTCATAGTACTGCTCTATTTAAGCGTTGTTTCAGTTACAATTGTTCTTCCATCTACAATCAAGTGCCTAAACAATTAAAGTTGCTAAATAATAAATCATTTTCTACACATCTAAAAAACTATTTTATCTCAAATTCTATGTTTTCTATTTAACCGATTTGCTTTGATTTGATAATGAAATTTGTATGATTTTTCTGTTTTATAAATGCTAAAATGTATAGTTTTCAATTTTATTTTATATGCTTTATATGATCTGTTTGTACCACAGCTAACAAATGTAAAAGTTACGTGTAAGATCAGCTTCGGCTGAACGGTTGCTAAATAAAATTGATATTATTATTATTATTATCTTTCAGCTGATACAGTCGTGACAAGAATTGTTAAAATAACAAAATGAAAATTGGGATCTATACCATATTTAATTGCAGTTTCACTTGAATGATTCACGCGATCTCAAACACAACATGTGATCTATGACAATAATTGAGCTTCTTATTATAATTCTGGAGATTGGGGAAAATTTGTGAGAACAGCTAGAGTTAGAGGTATGCTGGCCAACGGCCAGGGGCCTCCTGAGCTTGAGGGCCCCGGGGCACGGCACCGCCTAGCCCCTTGGTAGCTACGCTACTGCAACCAACATGTTTAAATTTTAATGCTGCTACGAAGTGTTTCGCGTTTGCATTCAGCATATTTCACTGTTGATATGCAAGTAAATATAAACAAACAAAAACAAATGTATTTTGCAGCACTCTAGAAAATTCTAGGTTAGGGCGGTAAACGCCTTTTATCCTATAAGATCTCGGTAAGTGATATATTTATGCGCGTGAAATGCGGTTACCAGTCTTCAAATCATGACCTCCAAAGATGTTAGTGGAGGAAGAGCCACATGGATAGTTATAATGTGATGAAAATTGTTTGTCGGCTGTGGAAATCGAATCTGGATTTTCAAATCCACATGCCGACTCGATATCACTGACCTCAGTGCTAGATTATAGCATAAGTTGTCTAAGCTATAGTTTAGAGCCACATTGGGAGACCCGCGGAAATTGTAAAAAAATTAAAAATCAAAAAACTAATAATGAAAATTTTTCTGGGTAAAAAAAATTAAATGAAGAAACTATTGGAATATATAAGTTTGCGTATACCTAACTGCTGGTCATTTCTAAAGGTCGTTAAGAATTAGTTGATTTTGTATTAAAGGCAAGTTTCGCGCACTCGACATATAGGAGGTTATACGTCAGTGCCGTACTCGCAGAATTGATTCCGACCAAATCAAAGTATATACAACTAATTTTAAATATGTCATAAAATATATTATATACGCTATATTCTGAATATACAATGGTACTAATAATGTCAATATTCATTTACTTACTTACTTTTTTAAATTATTGTGAAATAATTAAATTTGCCATTGTCATATGATCAGTCTTTTGTTATAATGACTGTTAATTTACTATTATGTACACAAATATCAAAAATAGCAAATACCATCTGGCACCTACTGTGTATTTTTGCGTATTAGAGCCAGTTAGAACCGGCAACAGATAATTATTTTGTGTGGGTTTAGCTTGTACGCATGCCTACTTTGTTGACCTTCTACTTAAAAGGTAGCTTTAAGCTACAAAAAGTAGCTTTAAAAGTAGCTTCAGCTGTTATTTTTACAAGCTACAGCTATATTTTTTCACAGTTAGCTAAGCTACAGCTACAGCTAAGGTAAATGTAGCTAAGCTAGTAGCTAAGCTACAAAAGTAGCTAGCTACTGCCCAGCTCTGCTGGCAATAACCTTTTCTTCCCTTTCAATTCTACCGTATAAAAACAATGGTACATAAAATAATAAATTATTTCCTTGATATTTACAGTATGTTCAACGGCGAATTTGTTATAACTTCTTATTGAGCTATAGGATTCTATAAGCATATTATCATATAAAGTATGAGAACATGTGAACTTATGGGATGGCTAGCTCAGTGGTATGAAGTCGGCCTGAGGTCCCTGGTTCGATTCCCACAGGCGACAAATTTTCATAATTTGAAAAAGCTATCCCTGTGGCTCCTCCACCACTAACATGTTTGGGGGCCGTGATTTGACGACTGGTAACCGCACTTCACGCGCATAAATATATCGCTTACCGAGATCTGCTTCAGCAGAGTGCCACATCCAGTAATGGGTAGAAGGCGTGATGATATATTTATTTATTTTATTTTTTTACATGTGAACTTATCAGAGAGGATAATTTTCGGTTTGATGATAATAATTATTTGCAGTGATTTGATTGAAAAACAGGATTTTCAACATTAAAATTATGATCTTTGGGGTCGTAATTTGTCGGCTAGTACATCACTTACCGAAATCTGCTACATCAGAGCATTACACTCGGTATTGGATAAAAGAGTGATATTCTGATTGGCTGACCAAATTGTTAAAATGACGACATGTTTATTTATAACAGTGACAGCACTTTACCAATTTCATCGTTTCTCATTTCTATAAATGCTGATACATAATATTTAAAAGTTTCATAAAATTCATTTACAAGATATTTTAGAACATGTAACTAAATTGTACGACATAATTATTTAAAGTATAATTAGCGTTGTCACTGTCATATTTTTTTTATTCTACGTAAATTTATATTTATTTTGACGTTTTGTTCAGCCATTAGGGACTTATACAATTCAAATTTTTCGGTTGCCATCTAGTGAGTAAAATAGAATTTAATAATTTGTTATGTAGCGAACATGGTATAGCTTTACAGTTTGACGTTTATTACGTGATCCAAACGTTAAACGACAAACAAATATGGTGATCTGCGGGGCGTAGGGGTAAAAAGGAGAAAGCAGTTGATCGACTCGGCATGGTGTCACCTCGCTCTTTCTACAAATTTGTTGTTTTACACAAAATTGTGTGGAAGGGGGTCTGCCTCGGGTCTGCTGCATGTGACGTCAAAATTATAAGTCCCTGTTGGAATGCAACCACATTGTAATCTCTCATCGAGTAACTTTAATTAGGTAGAAGCAACATAAATTATATCTGTTGCCTGTTGCTGTTCTTGGCAGGTGTGACTCGTCCTGAAATCAAAGGCGTTGAATGTCGTACCCTTGTGCCTACCGCCGCTCGTCGTACGACAGATTTCAGGAAATGATACGTAAACAAGTGCCGGGAATTCTCAGATCTCTGACGTTTCGGTGTTCGATGCTGAAGCTTTGTTTAGTAAGACAATGTATAGGATTGTTTGTTATTAAATTGTAAGCTGTTTACAAGATATATTCTGATTATATCTTTTTCTCGGAAAATTTGTTAAAATTGTCTTATTTTTATTCTTGATACAGTCCAAACTGCCACAACAAGGAAAATTTTCAATTCTTGTATGAAGTTACACAATTTTAAAATATAGGTTTAATTTAAAAAAGAATTATTAAATATTAGAAAACGTTTACATAGACATGGTATTTATAATTAGTCGTAGTGATTTTGTAACTAGAAATCGAAATAATTATTTACGCAACATGTGTGTAAAGTGTTACATATTTGTGTCGAAAGTTTACTTACATTATGTACACATTAATTTTTCTATTTCGGTGTTCTTATAAATATGCACTGAAAACACTTTCATTTTCTAAGAGAGAATAAAACTCAATTTTTCAGCGAATTTTCTTTTATTATTTCTGCAAAGATAGATGAATATCCAATATTTAAAATTTAATATTATAAATAAAAATAAATAAAATATATCATCACGCCTTCTACCCATTACTGGGTGTGGCACTCTGTTAAAGCAGATCTCGGTAAGTGATATATTTTGCGCGTGAAGTGCGGTTACCAGTCGTCAAATCACGGCCCCCAAACATGTTAGTGGTGGAGGAGCCACAGGGATAGCTTTTTTTCAAATTATGAAAATTTGTCGCGTGTGGGAATCGAACCAGGGACCTCAGGATCCACAGGCCGACTTCATACCACTGTGCTAGCCATCCCATAAATTTAATATTATAAAAGTGTTAAATGGGATTCGGTTCCGACGGTGGAAGATTAAGAATATTTAATAATATGTCCCGATTTTTAATTATACCCTAATTTTCGTACTTGTGTCATAATGCCTAACTTTACATACTGACTTGCGTGCGTAAAATCTTACTTCATATACGATCGTAAATAAATAGAATTTATACTCGATAAAACAATCCATCATTTCTTCTTCTTTTGGCTTATTTATTCCAATGAAATTTTTTAGCCAGCTGGTTATAGACCACTTAAATATGATATACATACATATTTTAAATAAACTGATGCCAAGGATAAAAACAGTCATATTTCTCCGAAATATATTATAGTTTTATCTATACGAATTTGTTTCATCATCTTGCTTTTAGAATAGTTTTAAAAAATCAACGGTTACGTTATGATTAAGTTAATCAGTAACTACAAAAATACAATATGACAAAGGCTATAGCCGGGTAAGATGGTCAAATCTGCCCCCAAAGGAAATCACATGGGGATATGATTTCCATCTTATTTACACGAAAGTCGAATTTTCTGACCAATTTTCAGCCCCCCACCCCCTCCCCCCGATAGGAGGAGTCAAAAATGAGTTTTTTTATAACTTAATTTTTTTTTGTATTGGTACTATGTATATGACAACAAGACAAACCTACGAAGTATATTCCACTCTTTCTGTTAAAAATTGTTTTGGGATTTTTGGCGCTATATTTGAATTGTGAGACATATTTAAAGTAGGTAAACATTGATTAAAGTAGTTAAACATTATGTTAATATAAAGGTGAGGCTATGAAAAAAATCACAAAAATTCCTCTTTAAAAGAGGATTAGTTGGTATTTTTTTCAGATTTTTCCAGTTGGTGCGACCAACCGAAAAAAATTAAAAACCGTATTTTGGGTTCTAAAAGTGTGATTTCCATTCCATATGACAATGGAAATTGATTGAAAAAAATCACAAAATAATAATAATAATTTAGATTAAGGTAAATCAAAATATTGATTGAAATTATTGTCGAGGTCGTGAGAAACTGATAAACTTCCTATAAATGGTCAGAAAATTCTACTTTCGTGTAAATAAGATGGAAATCATATCCCCATGTGATTTCCTTTGGGGGCAGATTTGACCATCTTACCCATAGCCTTTTATATGTAAAAAACACATTACCAACAAAAGATAAAAAATTACGCAATCTAAAAATTGTGATATTTTATAAATTATTATTATTACTTACTATTTAGGTAAATACCGGATATTTTTATTAACACTAACTTCATTTAATAGTTTTTATCATGTCTCATTAAATTTCGCAATGTGCATTAAAAATTGCAGCTTTTGAAAATCAAACACATTATTATAATAATAAATTGTGACTCTAATTATTCATTTGAAAATAAAATAATTTATATATTACTCATAGACCAAACCGATGTGACTAAGATTGTAATATTAGTGTTACTATCGAATACATTTTAAAAAGAAATATGACTTGTATTTTTATGTTTGTGTTGTTTATGTTGTATTTTATAAACTGTTTCAACTTATTTTCTATTATTGCTTTTTTTAGCTATATATGGTTGTATTTCTCTTCATACATGTCATATAACTTGAATGCATGATTATGTAATACAACTATTTATAGTTTTCGTGAATTGAGTGGTACTATTCCAGTATTATGTTTCTGTTTATCATCAACTACCAGGTATAATATACTATTATTTATTTATTTGGTTTTATTGGCTACAATAGTAAGCTACCCCTGTCGCTCCTCCACCACTAACATCTTTGGGGGCCGTGATTTGACGACTGGTAACCGCACTTCACGCGCAAAATATATCACTTACCGAGATCTGCTTCGGCAGAGTGCCACACCCAGTAATGGGTAGAAGACGTGATATATTTATTTTTATTTATTTTTTTATAATAGTTAAGGTTGATATATTTTTTAAAGACATCACAAACGATATTGATGGTATGGTTCTGGGCGGGATTAGAACCCGCAATCTACTGTAAGCAATGATGACGTAGCACCCAAGGCTCAGACCACTGGATAACCGTGGCCGGTTTGACGTGATATCTTATTGTTAAATAACCTCATCACTTTAATTGATATGAACAAACCTTTTTAGTTCGAGAGAATACTATCCAAATAGTTCTATATTTCTATCAAAAAGTTTTGTAGGGTTTTTGGCAAATAATAATGATCTATATTTAAAGAGTTTAAGTCATATGAATGACTTTGAAGTTTGATAAATTTAAAGTTTATGACAGAAAAATTCGGGAGACGCCCGGACTCGAACCGAGGACCTTCAGCTTGCCGGGCTGATGCTTTAACCACTAAGCCACGGCTGCCCTGAACGAATAGGCGTCAACCGAATTTATCTTTCATAGTGTCTAACACAGCATCGATCCCAAGACTCCTATGGCATCAGTCCGGCAAGCTGAAGGTCCTCGGTTCGAGTCCGGGCGTCTCCCGAATTTTTCTGTCATAAACTTTAAATTTATCAATGATCTATATCTTCGGGAAAAAATTTTAAAATAAATAAATGCAATCATTAGTTTGCATGTCATCGCTAAGAATGAAGGCTTAGATGCTTGGAATAAAAACCCATGATAATATAGATACGTAAGCAAATAGATACGTAAGCAAATAGATCATAAAAGTGTACTTGTATGAGAAGTATTCTACGTAGGTACTAATCTTAAATCTGAATATTTTTATTTCTTATGGAATAATGATATCTATCTTATATGAAAACATTAAGGTCTTTACTATTCAATAAAAATAATCTATAAAATATTTTATCATCACATATGTCTCAACAGCAACAAATAAATGTAACTTCGCAGTTTTTGCTGCTAGTTTAAATGTAGCGAAATAGTTCGAGAGTATTTTTAAAACATCATATGCTAATAAAATATATGCATGAGTAAAATGTATATTCGTACTTCAACATTTGATCGGTTCTACGAATATAAAATGTACATTTGGAAAATATATGACTATATATTTAATATTTTGATCATAATAATTCTGTAAAATGTTTTTGTTTAGGTGAAAATTACAAATAAAACATGACTTCATATTTCAAGAAACAAAACAAAATTGACAGTCGAAATTATTAAAATTTAAGTTTCTATTTAGTACGAGTAAAATAAAATAAATAAATAAATGTATCATCACGCCTTTTGCCCATTACTGGGCGTGGCACTCTGCCAAGCAGATCTCGGTATGTGATATATTTATGCGCGTGAAGTACGATTACCAGCCGTTAAATCACGGCCCCCAAAGATGTTAGTGGTAGGGGAGTCACAGGGGCAATTTTTAAATTGTCGAAAATGTTTTGTCGGCTGTGGAGATCGAACCAGGGTTCTTTGGATCCGCAAGCCGACTTGATACCACTGAGCCATTACCCCATAAATTAGTACGAGTAATCTTAATTAACCCTTGCGTGACCAACGAAGTAATTCAGTTCTTCTGGCAACACATTGTGTGATTATTGTTTACACATTCGTTTTTATTGACCATTTTTTTGGCTATTCGCAACTAACTTAATGCTGAATACAATATATTATATTTTGTTAGATAGATATATTATAATAAATATTCTGTTTCGCATTTCAATTCTATGGGTATCAATTTGGAAGCTACTACACATATATACAAATATAATATATCTGGTAAACAATCCTCGAAATTACGATCTGGTAAGAGATATCAGTTCTGCTCAAGGCAAGAAGACAGATTTGTTGTGTTGAGTACAAAAAATCGATGTTGCAATTGATAGAAATTATAGTGGTGAACTGTGCACACTACAAGAATCTTTAATTTTCTTTTTACATAAATATATAACATCACGCTATATCCCATTAAATGGGGTAGCACGATAGCAAGCACTCCTGAAACATTCACACTCATCAGATTTATCAAAAACCAGTCTTCGTCAAACATTCTTAACCTGACACACCATTCTCGCTTCAACTACATTCACATTCCCTTCATACATTATTTATTCCTCACACTCGTAATTTTTCATTACGCAGCAAACCTTCAATCACATCCATGCATTTGCTCCTATATACATGTATCATTAATCTTTCATTAGGCCTACGCTCCGCGTGCTCAAATCATCTCAAATCAATTCACAAATCAATATTTTGTTTCAGTAGATGTTACTACTAACTAAAACTCCAACTAAAACGTGATATGTGAATGCTGCTCCAAAATAGTATAAAACGTAAAACATAAAAATAATACTAATTTCGATTTGTGAATGATCCTTAAGAAAGAAAGTAAATGTTCTACGTTTGCTTTTGAAAGTGAATTCCACATAATTGTAGTTACACACTATATTGTAAAAATAGAAAATAAGTAAAAAAGATAATAAAGGAAAGGACTGACGTCCTGCATCCGTTTTTGAAAATGAATTTCGTAAAATTGCTGGTAAACACTCCAACTGAACAACTAAACAATAAAGATCGAATTTAAAATCAAGAATCCTACGGTTGCCTTATCAGATTCATCTCGCAATTATCTTAGCAAAATATTCTTATCCTGACGTACCACTTTTTTTTCATTTTATAATATTTTGTAATATCTTAAGATGATAAATAAATGCGTTAAGTTTAATAAAATGTATTAATTTTTATCAATAAAGACTAAAAATATTTACTTACATGCACTTAAAATATGGGGTTATCAGGATACTCTCTTGGTATTTGGTATCTGAAAAATATGTTAGTCTCGCAAGGATTAATCAAGAACAGTGCATATTTTTGTTGACACATTTGGCGTCAAACACTCCTAATAAAATATAGGAATCATTAAAATTTTCTAGCACATTTATTTGAAGCAATTAAAAAATTAAGGAACTTAGGAAAAATGCATACTATGGTCTTTATGAAGATCAAAATATAATCAGAAACATTGTAAGTCTAGAAACTTATCTTTAAACAACTAAGAACACTAACTTATCCATTGTATTACAATCAATAGTATTTAATTTATGTACATTCAATTCTTTCAAATTTAACAAACTGTTAAGCACTCGCAGCTATGAAACAATAGAACCAGATGTTTAAACAATGTACTACTATAAAACATAACTTTCAAAAAGTTCAGCATATAGTTTAATTAATTTTTTAATCAACTACCAGAAAACATTAGGAATCTACCTACCACTAGATTTAAGGTTAGATATGCTGTTTACGTAGTCCCTAAATTACATATTAATTCTTATCACACAATTTCGCTACATTTTCTCTCAATGTCTTTAACTCTCTTGGGAAATGCCCAAAAAAGGTATACTTTTCTACTATAATTTGATTCAGTGGCTATTGTGTTTATGATTCGATATGTTGATGAAACACGCATTTTTGTTAAGGTTAGCTTTGCGCTCAATGCTAACAAACACAACGTACTCTGTGGTTACCTTAGAAGTGTGTCTGTATAGTTCGTGAATGAACTAGTTCATATGAACTATTCCTTATAGTGAACGACAAGAACTAGTTCGTGGATTTATTAAACACTAGTTCACTGCGAACTATTCGAATATGATTCACTACCACGGCGGCACGGCCGATGAAGTCGAATCGAAAGCGGAGAACGGAGAACAAGTGAACGAGTGAACGAGATTAATTACTACAGGAGCTTACTAAGCTAACTTTATACTTCATTCGTTCGTAGTCGTTGCTTTGATCACCGCTCTGCTTCTGCTGTCTGCTGTCAAATTATACTAGAACCACATCCTAAAAGTTCACTTGTTCTCGTTCGTGAATCACAATACTATACGATTTCCGTTGATCATAGTCTTAAACATTTCGTGAACGAAAGTGAACAAATCAACTAGTTCAGTGAACTAATCTTTTTAGTGAACGAGAACGAATGAACTAGTTCACTCAAATGAACTAGAATTCCCATCTCTAGGTTACCTGCATTAATACATATTTTGTTCGTCTTTGAGAGCCGCGATCTTACGGCTGATAACCCCAAGTAAATGGCATATTTATGTATTTATTTGCTCAATCAAAACATGTTTTTCGTTACCACTGTCTTCCTAATTATTTTAAAGGAAAAAGTTTCACTATGCATATTCAATTTCATTTATTTAGTTACTGTTAAAATCAAGTTTAAGTATGTAAGAGTTTTTTGCGTTTGTTCTAGTTTCATAATTAACTATATAAATAACATAGGGTTGTGAATGGCCATGGCTGCACTCATTGAAACTGATCTATGAGAAAACGCGAGTGCAGCAACATTGCGCTCGGGGAGTATTTGGATGGGTGATCGTCCAGAGAAACCCTCGTTGCTGTTGACTCCAAGATCTAAAACACAGAATCACGGTAATGGCGGCATTTGACCTTAGCAGTTGGTCCGCTAGGAAGTCAACAGAAAAAAAAACATAGGGTTTTGATAATATGACGAGTAAAAATAATGGGGTAATGGCACAGTGGTAGCAAGTGGATCCAAAGAACCCTGGTTCGATCCCTACAGCCGACAAAACATTTTCACCAATTTAAAATTACCCCTGTGGCTCCCCCACCACTAACATCTTTGGGGGCCGTGATTTGACATCTGGTAACCGCACTTCACACGCATAAATATATCACTTACCGAGATCTGCTTCGGCAGAGTGCCACACTCAGTAATGGGTAAAAGGCATGATTATATATTTATTTTATTTTAAAATAACAATAATTCCTTATAACAAAAAAAAAATATATATATATATATCATCACGCCTTCTACCCATTACTGGGTGTGGCACTCTGCTAAAGCAGATCTCGGTAAGTGATATATTTTGCGCGTGAAGTGCGGTTACCAGTCGTCAAATCACGGCCCCCAAACATGTTAGTGGTGGAGGAGCCACAGGGATAGCTTTTTCAAATTATGAAAATTTGTCGCCTGTGAGAATCGAACCATGGACCTCAGGATCCACGGGCCGACCTCATACCACTGTGCTAGCCATCCCATAAAAAAAATAAAAATAATAATAAAATTAAATAAGAGTAAAGCAATTTCTCGATACCTTCTTATATTTTGATACTATACTGTAGCTTCCAATATGAATAAAAGTAGTGAATTCATAGTAAAAACAGGCACGAAAATAAAAAGTGGCTGCTTATGAAAATTTTATATTGGGACTAATAACGCCTCACAGAGTTGCGCCCTGTGACAACCATCTTGTCACCTGGGTGCCCAGGAAAAATAAATAAATAATTTGGAATAAAAAAAATTTAAGCTGAACGTCAAATTTTCTATTTAATCCTCTAAAGGGTTCAAGGTGTTAAAAAATGGCGTTTAACAAAGTATGCTCCGAAATATGAGTAAATTAATTCTTTGTTAATAAATTATGTCACATACATAGAAACTGAATTTAGCATATGTAGCCACAAACATACAATGATCTTTAGTAGAATTTATTATTGTTTCTCTGAAGTAAAATTGCACTTTTGCGATACTGATTTTTGTAAATTTACTTTATTTTAATTTTTTTCTTGATGCTACTGTGTGCTTCTGATATTCCTTCACATTAATTCCAGTCGGTTCATCTTTTGAGTCACTTTCTTCCTACAGTAATATTTGGTTTTAATTATTTTATATTATCTCTAGTATTCATCTGAATCTGTATCTTTGACCAGTATGTGCTCTGTATCCTTAATGACCTTAATTTCCATTTCATCATCTAATGAACTGTATTCGGATATATCTGACATACGTGAATCTGTCGGTGGTTTTTCGTAAATAAAACTTGTAGTTATTTTCATTATCTTTGCAATAAAATATCACCAAGAAACAATGTTGCCTTTAAGCTACAACAGGACTGTAGCTAATGGAGGGCGAAAAAGGGCTGAGTCGACTTGGAAATATATTAATCTCCCTAATCAGTATAAGTTTAATTTTAAATTTTAATTTCCTATTGTATGTGCGTATTTACGTTATAAATGTTTAGTTATTCATCTGACTGTTATGTGTCTGTTATAATTATCTGCCTATTAAGTACAGGAGAATACGTAAAATATAATATATTACTGTTATTAAACATTTATTTAACAATCGATTGATAAATTGGACATTAGTAATTATAAACTCTATCCAGAAAGATTAAATTAAATATTTGATATATTCGCTACAAATTATATACATTGGTATAGTAACAATTGTCTTAATACATTCGTGGATTATAAATGAATTGTCGACTATTGCAACAATTTATTGATTGATTGTTTACCATCTACGTTTCCATGTATTGTTAGGTAATATCAATAAATATTTTGAGTAGATCTTCGGTATTCTTTTTATTTCGGTTTGTGCTTTCCGTCACTAAATATTGATGCTAAATATTTGGAGTTTGTTGTATTGTGTAAAAATTTTTGTTAGGTAAGAAAGATTTATTAATATTTATTATTACGTTTTTGAGCAAGGTAACTTAATATTTATATTTAAAATTAAAATAAATATATCATCACGCCTTCTACCCATTACTGAGTGTGGTACTCGGTAAGTAATATATATATATATATATATATATATATATATATATATATATATATATATATATATATATATATATATATATATATATATATATATATATATATGCGCGTGAAGTGCGGTTACCAGTCATCAAATCACGGCCCTTAAAGATGTTAGTGGTGGGGGAGCCACGGGGGTAATTTTGAATTGGTGAAAATGTTTTGTCGGCTTTGGGGATCAAATAAGGGTTCTTAGGATCCATAGGCCGACTTTATACCACTGGGCCATTACCCCATAATTATAATAATTTTTATTTGAAGATAGAAATATTGCTTCGTCAGCATTATTTCTCATTTTTGGCATCACGTAAACTTCAAAATCCTCATCGTTAAAAATCTTTTTGAGAAAAATCTGAAATTCCCTAGCATTAATTCCATTCTTTTCATCTTCGGAATAACTTTCTTCTACAATAATATTTGCTTTAATTATTTTGCATTATTTCTAATGTCGTATTCATATGAATCTGTATCTTTGACCAGACTGTTTTTGAAGCAATGGCTTTTAAAGCCGCAAATTTTTGGTTGCAGCACAGCAACTATTGAATCGACATTTTCGGTTTTTACGCGTTTAAGGCAGCGGTCTCACTGATCGAGTACCGTCAATCGTGTACTATCGAGCAAATTTCAAACACGTGTATTGTAATGGCGGATGTCTCACTGATCGATCGTTTTGCGTCGAGTGCTGGCGAGTTGTTTGATTTTCAAGTTGGTTTGATTTTCAAGTTGGTTTGAATTTTACTTGACGCTCGATGCTGCTGTCAGTGTATGACAGGTTATGTGCATATGTTTATTATTATTTATGTCATCTGATGACAGTTCAAAAATGGAATCAACCAAATCAAATGATAAATAGTGGACCTCAAGCGAAATTGATATATTAATTTATTGATCTTTATGATAAATCTAAGCCAGGGAATTCAAATTTAAATATTATTGACAAATGTTGCCGACATATTTCAGAACGCTTTCAAAAAAAGGATGGTAAGTTAAATTTGTATTTTAGGATTACAATTATTTTATTTAACGAAATTGTATTAAAACTGTAATTGATTTTAGCCAAATTATGTAAAATTGAAATGACAAGTGCTAAGAGGGCACTTACAGAACAAAGAGGCAAGAAAATTATGTAGCATCTGGTTCTGCCGCTAAAAAGACAAAAAAGTGGGCGTATTTTGATTCAATGTTATTTCTGGAGAAATATTTGACAGAACGAAATATGTGGTTATTATATTTAAATTGTAAATAAATTAATTCTAAATTCCTTAATTTTATATTTGTCAATTTTTTACTTGTCAAAAGAGAAATGTACTTGACACCAAACGATCTATACAACTCGATCAGTGAGACCGGACCATCGATTTTTAAACGACACGACACGAATCGACACTACACGACACGACACGACTCGTTCAGTGAGACCGCTGCCTTAATCATCATCAAATGTTGTCCATGCTACATGAAGGGTTTAATTTTATAGGATTTGAAAAAGTACAACAAAAAACATTAATATAAATATATAATTGAAAAAAATATCAATGTTATTATTATTATTTTGTAATTAATCCTCTCTTCTTACAATTTACTTCTAGCTACGGCCCTGTGCTATATACACATGAATTAATCAATTTGAATAGATACACAAAAACAAACAATATATTGTAAGAATTATACTGTATGAATTTCGGGTCAATATTGACGATGAATTTTCTATATTGAAGTCAAGAGCTTTTCGAGCTAACTTAGAAACAAAATATATAAAGAGAAAAGCTTTGTTCCACAATACAAGCCCAGGGCCAAAGAAGCTATTAATTTTTAAATTCACTATTGTTCAGGTTTAATTCAAATAAAATATTTGTTTAAATTTTATTAGTTTACTTTCAGAACATATTTTATGTTTTTGTGTTATCTTTTGTTTCAATAAACGCATTTGTTGCTTTTGGAAGTTTTTTTTAGCTTTTTTACCACTTTTATTTGCACAGGTTGAGAAACATTTTACTAGAGGAATAGCTAGAAAGTTAAAATAGCCATATTCCCAAATCTAAGACTGATACTCGATAATTTATAAAAAGTATGTAGGTATCACTTTGATTTTTGTGCCTTTAATTCTTTATAACCGGTATAGCAACCTAAGGCCATCAGTTGCTAATTGAGTCACAACAAACTTTTTAACTCATTAAATTCATTACTTAAACAAACTATAATATTACCATCTTCCAGGAATGGCATCGCCAGCTAATTTCGCTAATGCATGGGTGTGGCGGGTGATGTTAAGGACACTTCGATTTTGTATCGACACGAGCTTCGTATTTTGCAGCGCGACCGGAAAATCTGACACGTTTAGTATTATTCGTTCCTCGTTCCGTTGCCTGTTCATGTTCATCCCTTACTTCCCGGAAATGTGTCAGTGGAGCACAGAGTATTAGCTGCGGATACAATGGCAAGATTGTGAAAGTAGAGAAACTTGTTCGGTACCTATTCGTGTTAAAACCGCTGGCATTTATTTGAATTTGATAGTACAATGTTATCTGTTGAATTAGAATTATGTATTATTTCGCACTTTCATCAAATCACGACCCCCAAAGATGTTATAGAGCAGAACAACAGGAATTATTTTAATATAAAATCAATTATCGCCTGTGGTTTTTTAAATCCACAAACCAGACTTGTTGCCATTGAGATTTCTACCTCTCTATTGTATAAAGCGATGTCAGGGCACCCAAAAGAAATTTAAGAAGAGCTTTTATATTCAATTGTAATATAAAATAGAATTCCTTCAATCAAATATTTGAAATTGCATCTGAAAAGTCAATTCAATAATCTATACGATGGTGTAGGTAGCGTTACGGCATTTGAAGCCGAAGATTCCGAGTTCAAATCCCACTCAAGCTAAAAATATATTAACTACCACGCTGCGGATCGGTGAGTCCGGGTTTACTCCATTATACTTGCGATCAATAAGATTGCAAAAACTTTGCACTGTCAACTATTTTAAAGACTGGATGCATGGTTTGGATCTTGTTTTGATGGCCTTTGAATTAATAGAAACAATGTTAGTCGTAATACGTTCTTAATGTCTAAGTGACAAATATTTCACCTTAGATAAGTAGTTTACTCCTATGTTGATATCTATTTTTTAGTTTCCTGCTTAAATGAATACGCTTTTTGTGATTTTAATTGTAACAGGAACAGGTGCATATCTACTTCTTTGTTATTGCATATACGAGTACTTAAAAATAATTTGTCAACATATGGAAAAAAGCTTTCAGAACTCATGCTTAAGTAAATAAAACAATTATGACAGAAATTTAAACAAGAGTTTTAATTATTTAAAATATGTTTAAAAAATTGTTTGTTTTTTTATATTATCTTTGAATAGTATTTCTGTCATTTTTATTTTTGTAAATAACAGTGCCCCTTGCGCACTCATGTAAAAAAATTTAAAATGCTACGTAATGAATTTAGTGTTACCAACATTTGACCAGCATTCAACTCGATAGTAGTAGAATTTCTCGCGATGAGGCAAGAACAATATCATCGAGATTTGCATTTTAACATTATATCCAAATATACTGTTAATAATATCCCTATAGGTATAAGCCATGTCAAATGGGAAGAAATTTATTCTGTTCTATTTTAATTTATTTGTTACTGCGCATAACAGGAAATTTATTTCAACTATACAATTACAGAATAGAGGCAGATGACGAACGGTTTGTAATGATTTCCAAACTGCTGGGATGCGGTTTTAATTCGTCCTTGCGAAGCAATTATTTTCTTATTGTGAGAATATAATCATTTAAAATATGACATAAAATACGGATATCTGCTATAACGTTTATAAATGCACTTAATGAGATTTAAATTAAAAATCACTTTTAACCATGAAACCCGACCGAATTAAAATAAATATTCTAGGTCGGTTCATCTTCAAAATTAATTTTTTGAAATCTATTCCGGTTCAGTTTTAGTTGCATAAATATTAATTCGGTTTAACAATTTTTTTAGTCATCAAATTTTTGGAAAATTTGATAATTTCGATTCGAGGTCGGAACGAGACGAGAATTACTCTGTCGAGATGAAAATATACCTAATTTTGACTTGAATTTTCGAGATGAGATAAGAAGTAACTATTTCTCGTCTCGTCCCGCGGCATCACTACATCTAAAGAATTAACAAAAAATCCAAGAAAACATAAATTATTTTCTTTGAAACAATTATTTTACCTTTACTGGGATTTGAATCCGGAACTTAAGAAATGATAACTGTATAATTTCCTTCAAGATATATATTGAAATAAATATGCCGTGCGACAGGTAATTATTGTTCAAACAATCATCTAGTATGAATTAAAATGTTTAATTACGGACCTACGTTGTGTTTTAAATATCAAAGAATGTAACCCTCAAAATGTTCGTAATACGAAGTAGCTGTTCAATGGTGGAGGAATATAGGAAGGGTTCAATTAAATGAAAGAATTAAATTCCTTCCAAAAAACATGACTGTGACGTCATACCTTGTGCATTTGTTGAAACTCAAGTAATCGAAAAAATATAATTTATCATTTGAATTTACTCGTAGTGTAAACAGAGTGATTTGAGCACAAAGTTCTGTCGTGAAATAAATATTAAAATAGCTCTCTGACATTCACCTTACGTAAGAGTGAAACACGACAAAAACCCCAAACAGAGAGAGAAAACCATGATCCAAAATATGATCAAAATAAATCAGAATGTTTCTTGTACAATCAAAGTTACATATTTTATATAATTCATTCAAAATATCACAGAAGTAATACTTCAAGACTCATCACAATAATTTATCAATATAGTAATATCTTTGTTTAAGCATTGTTAAATCGGTGGATCAGTATTGTTGAAATTGTTGTAATTATAGGTTAGCCCTGAGGCAACGACGAACGAAGGGTTTTCTTTTATAGATTACCAATGTTCATTCATGGGGAGTTTCCTTATAGGTAACCAATGCCCAGTGTTGTGTCCTTTTTATAAACAATTAGCAAGTAATACACGATCAGTAAAATAGTTCTGATAATTCATATTTATATCATTGTGACTATCTTTCAGCATTAAATAATAATCAAATGCATTATTCAACATAGTAGCAGCCATGGGCGTCCACAGACATTTTTCCAGAGGGGGGGGGGCGAGTCGCAAAAAACTCTCAGATAGATATACATAAATTTCTAAAATATTTTTTTTTACATAACATAAATATAAATACACATAACAAATGGATAAAAAAAATATTTAAATTTGTGAAATAAATTACTAGTCTTTATCGTCTGGGTTTGAATTGAAGAGGAAAGACAATTTTCGAATAACTCTTCCTTAAATTAACACCATTTCTTCAATAAATTCCGATTTAGCAGTTTTACCGTTTTCATTTTCTAATATTTCGTGTCTGTGTAAACTTAAACTTAGATTACTCAATCGTTACGATAGGGATCATGTCGCTAGCTGGCCATAAGAATACTGCTGGAAATTCAGTTTCAGCTTGAATTTATTATCTTCAAATTTATAATTTAATTTTTATTTTATTTATATATACATACACAGTGTGGTGGCCACGACTCTCGAACACAGGACTTTAACATGTAAAATCATATTGTTTTAAATTTCCTGCTTCCTAATTATTTAAAAGAAAAAGCTTCAAATAAAAGTATAAGGGCATAAAATACGAAATTAATTTTGCATGCTTTGTACCGGCACAAATTACATCTAAAATGACTGAAATTGTCTCAAAACTATCGATAGCTATGAAATTGAAACAAAATTAAACAAATGTTTAACGTTCAATCTGTCAAAACTGTCAGAATAAATTCTTTATTTATTATTTCATTTATTTTGACAGATGAAACGTCAAACATTTGTTTAATTTTGTTTCAATTACATGCATATCGATAGTTTTCAGGCAATTGTCGTCATTTTCAAATCTAATTTGTGTCGTTACAAAGTATGTAAAATTAATTTTGTTTATTGGTTCAGATGCAGAATTTTAAGCCCTAAAACTTGTATTTCAAGCTTTTTTGCTTAAAATATTTAAGGAAGCAGGAAATTACTAAATTATAATTTTACATGTTAAAGTCCTATGTTCGAGAGTCGTGATCATCACCCTAGTTAATCTTCAGGGGGACGCGCCCCCGGCTTGTCCTTTCCCCTGCGGACGCCCATGAACCTAGCATAAATAAAGAAACATATGTCAATTCAAGTTATGCACACGTAACCGGACATACTAACAATAACACAACGAATAGGAGCGTTGAAATCACCCTAGCTTATTTTCTGAAAAAAATTGACACTATGTTCAATCAATTCGTGAACCAAAACAGTATCATGATTCATATGCTATCCACGTTAATAAAAAACAAAACTGTCAGAATAAATTCTTTATTTATTATTTCATTTATCTTGACAAATAAAACGTTAAACATTTGTTTAATTTGGTTTCAATTTCATGCCTATCGATAGTTTTGAGGCAATTTTCCTCATTTTCAAATCTAATTTGTGTCGTTACAAAGTATGCAAAATTAATTTTGTTTATTGGTTCAGATGCAGAATTTTATGCACTAAAATTTCTAAATTATAGTTTTATATGTTAAAGTCCTATGTTCGAGAGTAGTAGTCATCAACCTAGTTAAAATCCAGGGGGGGCGCGCGCCCCTCCTTGCCCCCCCTGCGGACGCCCATGGTAGCAGCTCCTATAAGTATTTTATGTAAAATTTCATTGTTCCTGTGACCAGTACCAATAACAATCTATTGCTGATTTATATTATTAAGTCGGAAGTTCATTGAAATGTGTATTTGGATATGGTAAGTTTCACCAGCAACCTGGCCGAGCCAAAAGCGCTTGTACGGGTGCGAAAGTCCACCAGCAGCCTGGCCGAGCCGAAAGCGCTTGGTGGAGGAAAAGAATGTTGACCAGCAGCCTGGCCGAGCCAAAAGCGTTCGGTAGAGTTATTGAAAGGAAACTAGCAGCCTAGCCGAGCCAAAAGCGCTTGTACGGGTGCGAAAGTCCACCAGCAGCTTGGCCGAGCCAAAAGCGCTTAGTGGAGGAAAAGAATGTTGACCAGCAGCCTGGCCGAGCCAAAAGCGCTCGGTAGAGTTGTAGAAAAGAAACCAGCAGCCTAGCCGAGCCAAAAGCGCTTGTAAGAGTGCGAAAGTCCACCAGCAGCCTGGCCGAGCCAAAAGCGCTTGGTGTAGGAAAGGAATGTTCACTAGTAGCCTGGCCGAGCCAAAAGCGCTTGGTGGAGGAAAGGAATCGAACTCTGGACTTACTAACATAGAGTCAACGTGGAGATACAGAAGCGTCTCCCCGATTGAAGCAAAACTCGCAGCTTATATTCCCAAGATTTCCCTCTTGTTCCTTCTGAAGAACTAGGGTTCCACGTGGACCGGTGATGTCGGCGGTGGGTGACCTGGGTGCTGAGACAACATCTTGGAAATATTTGTTATTTGATGACGTCGGCGTCTGGGCTCTAGAACAAAGAATCCGGAACACATATGCAGCTATACAAGTGCGACAATTCTTAAAACACTGTATCCGAAGTTTACTTAAATCCAACTATCTCTAAATGTTTATGCTCATGTCAGCTGTTTAGCGATTAGCTGATCAGCTGCCGGCGTTGACTTACGTCTGCCGCTAAAATTCAATACGTAGTGATAACTTCTTTATTAATCGAAATTTCATTATAAAAATTACACAAAAATTCTAATATAGTTATGGTTATAACATTGTGCAAGAATTAATAAATAAAATAAAATTAATATAGATGCATACCGTCTCACTAAGGATCAGCAACAGGCGGACCGCAGAGGATAGAAAACTAAACCGTGCTATAAAGAGAGAGTTTTCAAAAAGGGAATTAAGTTGTTATCACCTAATTCTATACTAAAATAATCTAGTAATTTTTTTTAGCGTAATTCATTTACAAAGTATACAATTTTTTTGAAAGTCTTCATTCCATAATAGGTAATAGAGGAGGGGAACTTTTTAGAAATTTTTTTTTGAACAAAAATTTTTTTTTGCTCTAAACTACTTTTTATCTATCTGGGAATAAGTCCTTAATAGCATATGGCCATCCGGAACTTTTTTGCAAAGTTATACGCATTTTAGTGAGTGCCTGTCAGACGGCTGAAATACGCCTGTGGCGCGCTGACCGAAATACGCCTCTTTCGACACCTAGCGTTAACTGTAATAGGAAGCTATATTGACTGCTGATAAAGTAGATTCCTAGAAATGTTTTCATCGTGTTTACAAGCCGCAACCACGTCAGGAAGAGGAGGACATCTACTATGGCCCGGGAATAGCCGACTAAAATTGCAGCCGATTTGAGTGAGTGTAACATACGGTTTCATGAAGTTGAAACTTTAAACGCTTCTCCTGAAAAGTTGTGTTTTTAAAATTGCGGGAACACTTGGAGACCAGAGATTTTGTCGAAATTGATTGCGATTTCGTGGTCTGGATAGAGAATTGAATTCTCTACTTCGGTAACCAAATTATTTTTGTTTTATGTAACCAAAAGTTGTCTTTTTTTAATAAAATAGGTGAAAAAAAAAACGCGAAAAACGTGATTTTTTTTTCAACTCGAAAATTTCCTACGAATTTTTTTTTTTTCCAACATGGCATGAGGTCTCCGAAATGCGCTATCATGTGAACTATAAAACCCTCTTCTTGCTTTCTGTTTTAGTCACGATCCTGAAGTGCCACATAGGCCCGCCCAAAGCGCTGCACGCGAAAACCCATATTTTCATATGCAAATAAAATATTTAAAATAAAACATTTTCCAAAAAATTTGTACATGGTTTTACTCTTAAATATATGCCCAATAAGGTGCAAAAACAATGACTTAATTTCATTCATTTACCTACCCGCAATCCACTCCCAAAGTTAGTCAAATTTTCCTGCTTCTAAATGAGGCTCCTCCCTTAATACGTGATCTAACACAGTGTGTTTGCTTTCTCTCAGGATATATTTGAAAGACGTTGAAAATCATTTATTAATTTTTCACAAATTATGAATATAGAAAGAATTCCAATAGACACTGCAGTGTTCTTAAGTTTTGTATCAGATCTTTGACAGGAATTTACGGCAAGGTTTCAAGACTTTTCAGAGATAAGGAATCCATCCCAGTATATAAAAAAACTTTATGAAGTTTTTCCAGCAAAAGAATGAACTGATGTAACTATGAAATAGTTCAGTCTTTCTAAACTCTCAGTTCAGATGGAGATCATCGACCTGTAGGAAGATGTTCCCTGATTATTTTTTGACGTTTCTCAAAACCAATGAAATGCTTTATTATATGTCACGTGTCTGCGTTTTAACCAATCCTGTCATTATTATACTCAGAATAAAGCTCTTGTGAGTATTCCCGAGAATAATCTCTGTAGGTGCTTTTCTTTGTGACAAATGATAGGTAGTTGTCAAATAATTATTTAAAACTGTCAACACGCCACATAAAATGAGTGAAAAAAATCGATTTAGTTCCATTTCTGATACAGAAATAAACCAACAAATTTTGGAAACAACTTGCAAGAATACATTAATAAGTAATCAATCGATATTGACCCAGTTCAAAATCTTTTAAGTTGGATGAATCGACCTCAACAGCTAAGTTAAAAAATAATCTAATTAAATGTAACTCTAGAGTTCGATAAATTAGAAAATAATTCTCCGGTATCTTTCTCAAATCTGTTGCCATGGCAATAAGTTTTCGAAAGATCTGTCAAATTATTTTCAATTTATTCTCACTCTCTTGTTATATTATTACTGAAAATGTAGCAAACTAAGTTTCCAGAAGAGTTTTGGTATTAACATGTTTTAGAGAAGTATGTAAATTGTAAAAAACAGTGTACCATCTTTGGTTTCACATATATGTCAGACCTCTTTCTCCAAAATGAACTTTTTGAAGAACAAAAATATCGTTCAAGATTAACGGATGCCCACCTTGAAGACACAATGCGCATTAGTTAAAAAATCTGGATCTGCACCATTAATCTGCTTTGTATTAAATTTTGTTCTAAAATTGTCTGTTGTATTATTTTTTTATTCCGTTTTTTGAACTAAGTTCCTTTTTTAAATGCGATGCTAATTTTTATTTTTTCTCTGGACATCGATAAAAAATTTCAAAAACATTCGGATCACACTCGATGCCTGCTATATACATTTGAAAAAAAATCATCTTGCCTCGACTAATTTGAGAAGAAATGCCACTTTTTAAGAATATAGAATAATATTTATCATATTCCTTGAGACATTTGGAGCAAAACTGTTTATTAGGTATAATGTCACCTGTAGTATTTTAATACTAGGAAAATTTATGTTTTCACGCTACTGGTTTTTATTAGTTCAATTTACCTTGAATAAAATTATTTTATAAGTGGTATCTAGCGAACTTGCTCAACTTAAACGATAATAATGTTTGTTGTTGCACAATATTTAGTAAGAATAACAAAATATTAATCAGATGCAGAACGTGTATATTTAAATTAATATTGCAAATAGAGTGGAACTTTTCTGTTTCCTCTTGTTTTACTGTAAACTTTGTAGGAATATTAAGTACATAACAAATAAATAAATAAATATAAATATGTCATCACGCCTGTTACCCATTACTGGGTGTGGCACTCTGCCGAAGCAGATCTCGGTAAGTGATATATTAATGCGCGTGAAGTGCGGTTATCAGGCGTCAAATCACGGCCCCCAAAGATGTTAGTGGACTGAGAGCCCAGGGGTAATTTTAATGTGGTTAAAATGTATGTCGGCTGTGGGAATCGAACCAGAATTCTCAAGATTCACAAGCCGATTCGATACCATTGAGCCACCTACCCATTTAAGTACATTTGTACATTGTAAAAATTGAGTCCTAAATAAGCAAAATATTTCTTTGTTATAGATTTTTTAAGTCCAGAAATGGGTTTTGAAATTCATTTTCAGATAATAAAATATTATCGTATTATTATTACTATAAGTATGTAATGTAATTTTTTTAATAAATTAATAAAATAACTTAACATTTATTGAAATAAATAAATTAACATAAATATATTAACAAAAGTAAACAATTAAATTAAAAGTATTATTCATTCTTTTTACGATTATAGCAATTTAATTTTTTCGATCTTACCTACATTCAAGTCACTTATCTGTTGGTACCTTTTTATAAATAAAAAATGAAACGCTCGATATTACAAGATATTACTGAAGCATATGCATGTTATTAGTATTTTGTCATATTTTCGGAAAATTGCATATTTTCTTCCGTATATATTTTACTTATACTGTCTAAGAACTGCACGATGAATATAGCTGCCCAAGATTCCAACCGCAAAAATAAAAATCTCTGTAATTTAATGAGAATTGAAGAAAAAAAATTTGAAAATACTAAAAAATCACAAAAAAATGTTTTATATAGATCAATTTTGTAATTAGAACCATTTGTAGGCTCAAATATTGTTCTTTTTTCCGTTGTTCGAAATAAATTTTTGTCTACCAAACCTAAAGATATTATTGAAGTAGAAAAATAGGTAATAATACTAAAATCCCATATCTAGTTATCACTATTGGCCGAAAAATTACGTAGTTATTGTAAATATGCTTGATAATAACAGATTGTAATTGTCAGCTCTCCAGGCCTTTCAGGGTCATGGCTTGTACGTCTTTTCACTGTAGTCTGTTCGCTGCTTTTTCTTCCCACTTTTTAACTTTTAAGAGTCTTTCTTGACCGCATTGAACCACTTCTCTTTTGGACGCCCTTATCACTTTTGTTACAATTCCACCTTTAAACACTGCTTTCTCTGGCCGTATTTGTTTGGGAAATTTTGATCCAACCCTGAACTGACCTAGAACTAACTCGTGTTACTTCCAAATAAATGATGCATCTAGTGTCAGTTGTAAATATTAGCGGTAAATTTAAAATCTGAATGCATGTTCGAAGCGACATCTGCTTAGTTTTGTTTGTGTGTTAAATTGCGCTTTTAATTCGATGTTTTGAGTCATCTTTATACTTTTTATATGTAGTCAAAAAACAAATAACGTCAGGGTCTGTTTTTTTTTATAATTTTGTCATCAGCACTATCAAAATAATGAATTTCGGAGTCGCAATAATGTGTCATAATATAATCCTCTGTGACTTATATTGCAAGAAACACATAATGCATATTGCTTTTCCATCATCTGCATAATAATAGTTTAGTATATTTTTTCAAAATATTATTATAAAATTACTTCCGTTTTTCATAAAAATAACTCCTAACTTCTCTATACTATTACAAATCGCGATGCCGCCACGAATAACAAGGAACCCAAGTTGATTAGAAAGAGATAGTAAACGGGTTGAATCTACCAACCCGCTAAAATAGCTGGGGCAGTAGGGTCAGTTTAAGGTTAGTTCCAGGTTACTTAAAGTGTGCCAAGTAACCTGCAGGTTACTTTAAAAATCCCAAATAAATACGGCCTCTGTTCTTTTCATCGGCATACTTGTCATGTGAACTAGCCATCTTAGTCTCTGTGCTTTAATAACGCACTCACCATATAAGTCCATTATTTCTTTATTTGTTGTACGCACAATCATGTTTCCCTTTTTTTGCCACCATATATTATTCTTAATAAGGTTGCTATATATCTATTCATTTTTAACGGCCCGTTAAAATATTTAACCAATGAAAACAGACGGCAATGCATAAAAATGAAAATTTTATTTGATAAATTTATTTTTAATGGTTAAAATTTTTAAAAGGCTGTTAAAAATTAACAGATAAGTCTCAGAATACGCCCATGTAAGATAAATCAGTAATGAAAGTAGATCTAAAGCTGTCGATTAACTGAGTAGTACTAATTTTTGGTATTATTGAAAAAGGATTTTTATTTGTTTTTAAATTGAAATATCTGACGTGTGAGAAATATTTTGTTGAAAACTGCAAGAGTAATTTCAAGGATAAATTAAATCCAGCAACCGAATATCCGAGTAAATGGCATACATACATACATTTATATAGATCCACCTAAATCACGATCACTAGAGAGATAGATTAAGTAAATTATCCACTAGATGTCAATAGTGTTCCTCCCGATTTATTGTACATAATTTAAAGTAGAGTACTATTTTCAACATGAAAAATATATATATACATATATATATATATATATATATATATATATATATATATATATATATATATATATATATATATATATACATATATATATATATACATATATATATATATATATATATATATATATATATATATATATATATATATATATATATATCATCAAACTTTCAGTCGTCAAATCACGGTCCCCAAAGATGTTAGTAGTGGGAAAGCCACAAGGGTAATTTTAAATTAGTAAAAATGTTTGTCGGCTGTGGGGATCGAACCAGGATGCTTATGATCCACAGGCCGACACGATACCACCTAGCCATTACCCCATAGCAGCCAAATATAAATAAAATACATATAAATTTAACATAAATTTTTCTCAGTTATTTTGTTATATATATATATAAATATATATATATATATATATATATATATATATATATATATATATATATATATATATATATATCATATCATCACGCCTTCTACCCATTACTGGGTGTGGCACTCTGCTGAAGCAGATCTCGGTAAGTGATATATTTTGCGCGTGAAGTGCGGTTACCAGTCGTCAAATCACGGCCCCCAAACATGTTAGTGGTGGAGGAGCCACAGGGATAGCTTTTTCAAATTATGAAAATTTGTCGCCTGTGGGAATCGAACCAGGGACTTAGAATATGATATGATATGTTTATATCATTGAATTCAGAAAAAAATACCCTATCGAATAACCTAAAAAAAATGTCCCCATTTAAAATAAGAAAGTTCTGTCCCGTATTTTGAGAATCACTGGTTAAAACATATTTTTTTTACTCATTGCAATAGTCTTGTAAAATGGTGGTTCTTTGCTTATTTAACCAATTTCGTAGCTCTTATAGTTCTCGAAATAGCAATGGTAGCACACTTAAATGGAACAGCCTGTATATATAAAATGCAAAAATAACATACTTAAGATAATTGCAGGTTTCTGTTTTTTTTTTAATAATATATTCATATCAATGTTTTGTCATCGTACTTTTTCAAATCCTATTAAATTTAAATTTGCCAATCGTTCATGTAGCATGGACATCTTTGAAGACAAGTTAAACGCGAAAGGACCGAAAATATCGATTGTCGTGCGGCAACCAATAGTTTTTGTAGCAAACTTTTTGTTTGTGGCTTTTAAATATACTCTTTCTTGAAACACTATCTTAAAAACAATCTTTGTATCAGATCTTTGCAAAACAAAACTGACAAATCAGTAGGCGCAGATGTAGATCATAATGAACATTTTGGAACTGATGTGGTGCCAGAAACAGGCAATAATGTTAAAGAAGCGAATGGAATCGAATTTGGTTTAAGAATTTCGCCACAATTTTATCTATAGTATCGTTTTAATTTTTAATATTATTGCATTCAAATATTAACTTGAGTTTGCTAGTTTGGTATGGTATCCACATTATGCCTAACAATGTTTATCTTTAAACCGAATTCATCAGAGATTTCTAAAATTCCTATCGTACAAACTTGATAATGCGTATCCAGAAGGAGGAACGGATCAGAACGCGCTTTTCCAGCGCTAATCCATGATTCTATGGATGTTGTATTACAACAAAGTCGAAGCTCATTTTCTATTTTCACTTGTTTCTCTCTCTTCCTAATTTAGCTTCTAGGTCCAGACATGCAAGAACTTTTTACCTGCCGCCTCGCACATCGATATATTTTTGTTTTAATTAAAATTCATTATGTTTACTTATTATAGATATACAGAGTGGTGAACGCAACTCTAGAACCAGGGTCTGGACAGCTGTCTTAGTTACCTTGTTACGCGATTTTTAATGCCATCTCTTGCTGCCCCAGATGAACTAAATCAATTTAAAGTTAATAACAGGAATCATAGTAGGTAATATTTAAATAGTTGACATTGTTAAACAGATTACACATTTAAATATTTGACAAAACGGTGTTTTATATTTTGACAAATAAAATTTGTAAAAAACAAACATATCTGTCGTTATTATTACAATTTATTTTTAATGGTGAGTAGGTATCTTTTATAATTTTATATTTGATTTTAAACTATTGTATAATTTTAGGAGTGTGTGGTACCACAATGTAGTAGAAAAAAATTGTAAAAATGTGTTTTTCCATGTTTTACCACGGAATAATTTATTATGGAAAACATTAATAGAAATTATTTAAATGATGTACCTTTAGTAGGACTGTTAAGAACAATGTTGTATATAGTCGTCATTTTCAAAATTGACAGTATCGATACCCATCACCAAAAAAATTAAACATTGGGGCTGTTCCATATATTGATCAATGTGAGTAATTAATACAATATTGTGAAATTTGAAAGCTTTATAATTATGAAAATTCTTTTGTAGTAAATATAAATTCATAGTCAACAATTCGAGATGTAAATATAACATCTCTATCAATAACAACAGAAACAGCAACATATAAGAATAGGGATACTGAAGAAAGTAGCGAAATGATAAATGAGAATGTGCATAAGAAGGCGAAAAATATACATTCATATTTATTTTATTTGTACGTGTTTAATATTTTAAATATTATTTGATAAAACTAGTTTTTTGCTAATTGTTTGTTTTTTTATTATTTTATTTTAATTATTTTGAAATATTTTAGTCAATACGATCACGAAAATGATAAACATGTATCCTATATTATCGGTATTTTTCATTATAATTTTTTGGGGCAACAAGAGATGTCACCAGTAACTGCGTAACAATCTTTTGTTATAGCTGTCCCTTCTTCTATGGTTACTTGTTCAGTGTCTAGAACATAGGGATTTAACATGTAAAATCATAATAATAATTACTTGGGGCAACAAGAGATGTCACCAGTAACTGCGTAACAATATTTTGTTATAGCTGTCCCTTCTTCTATGGTTACTTGTTCAGTGGCAGAGTGCCACACCCAGTAATGGGTAGAAGGCGTGATGATATATTTATTTTATTTTATTTATATATATATATATATATATATATATATATATATATATATATATATATATATATATATATATATATATCCTATATTTAATAGGCAGATAATTATAACAGAAACATAAGAGTTTGATGAAAAACTGAGCATTAATAATGTAAATACAGTAGAAAATTAAAATTTAAAATTAATATTACATTGATTAGTAGGGTTAAGCCTTCTCCCAATCCCCTTTAGCTACGGCTGTAGGAGGACTAAAATTACCCAATCTTTCTGTATAGTTACCATGATCTAAATAAAAATCGAATTCGTGATCTGATACAGGCTAAATATTGTATTACGTAAACACATTTTAATTACTATTAAATATTTACTTTTATTTAACATTTTTCCTACATTGAAAACATTAATAATTTCTAGGGTTGTTGATTTTACGAAAATTCGAGACTTAGATTGTTCGGATTTATTGAATCTTCGATTTTAGATTCGAACTTTCGAACTTGGAATATTTCGAATTTTCGAATTATTAAAATTTTTGAATTTTCGAATTTGAATTATTTGAAATGTTTTAACAGCTCGAGGACAGCTCAGACTGCAAACTGGCGCATCGAGGATTCAATTCTCGTCTTAGTCATTCTATTGTCAGATCTTAGCCTCATCACAATTTTTACTAGGGACGTGTTAGATATTATTTTTTAGGGAGTTCAATTTACTAACCATATTATGGGATGAAAAAGGAATGGCACATTAGTAAAACAACTGCATTTGTTGTATATAAATTTATGTATTATTATTTATTTATAAATAATATAAATTATAATTAAGAGAATAAATGTCTTAATTAAGATGACTAACCTTGCAGAGTTTTTGCAGGATACTTCGCCGAGTTTATTATTTAATTCGTGGTCGTCTTTTGCGAATTATGCGTGAGCGGGGTTAGGAGATGACAGATGGCGTTAATTCAGTGGCAAAAAATTCGAAAATTCAAAATGTTCGAAAGTTCGAAGCATTAAAGTTTTTCACGTTCAGAAATTCAAATTTCGGTGGAAATCAACGACCCTAATAATTTCATCTAGAGTAGAACTGGGTAACTTCGTAGACCATCGCGAGCCATTGCTCACCACTGATGTAGGGTCAGTCCAGCTGCCACATTATGGCTAATATTAACCCTTTGCACTCCAATTTTTTTTTTATGTGGTATACCGGCAACTCTTTAGGTTATAATGCGAAATTATTAGGAAAAATTACTAAACTTTTTAAAAATTAGAAAACTATATTTTTTGGTAAGGTATTAAATAAAAAAATGTAGTTATGCTAAGAAATATATATTTATTATGATATAATATTGGAAATCAAAGAAAAATAAGCATATTCTAATTTTTATAAATTTTTAATGTGCGGTATTTTAGAAAACAGTCTCCCAAATGCATATGTGGTTTGTTAGGACAATTGTCACAGTATTCACTAGTCCAAAACACGCGATTTTTTTCGTTTATGTCCTACAAAGCACTCTCACTACTCGAACTTATAATAAAATTGTCATATTCTATCGAAATTTCATCGGAAAAGTCACTTTGCACTTCAAAAACAAACTCGTCTTCACTACCACTAAATTCAACATTCTCCTCCATATTTATATTATTCGAATAGAATGAATGCGTATTTACTGTTATAAATGTAAAACATAGCAAAAAGCACAACGTATCACCAGTGTGTACTGTATACAACTGAATACAACTATTTGTAAACTTGTAAAAGGATCCTTTAATTTATTAAACAATAAAATGTAATCCTATTGTTTAAGTCGCCGCTGCGGCGCCATTGGATTTGTTAGAATGATTCCTATGTCGCCGTGACGGCGCCAACGGAGTGCAAAGGGTTAATAATAATTACATACGAGGGTGGACTGAAAAGTAGTGCGACATAGAACTTAAAAATGGCGATAGTGAGGGGATTACTTTTAGATTATGTACTGTAACATCTCGGTATTCCAGCTATATCATTTTGATTGGTTTCCTCGCTTAGTTTGGTTTAAAGTGAACAAGATACGTAATTTATGCGAAATTTGTTACTTTGACAGCCTGAGGCAAGTGGATACTGTTTTATGTGGTACAACGCAAAGACAATAAAGAAGATTTAAATAAGAATGACATTTAAATATCGATCTTATCAAACATACCGCAATTATAATAATAATTGTTATTATTATTATTATTATTACAGATATGTAAGAGAGCAATATAGTTCTAAAAAATCTTCGTGTTTCATTTTATTCATTGATCTGGTCTTAATCTATTTATTTTTATCGTCGTTAATAAAGATAATAAACTTGTCATTTATTTACATCTAAAGATCTCGTTTGCGAATTACTTAATTATATAATTTAGCTTCACTAAAAGATATCAACCTTTTTTAATCATAATCTTAATTACCACTTTCATGTTATTAACACATTTTTAATCAAATCGTTAATTTCTAATTATTTGCGCATTATATTTTTTAAATTATTTATCTAAACAATTGAGCTGAGATTCCAGCATGATAGTCACATTTTTAATATTTCATAATAATAAAGAATTTGTAGTATATTGTAATAATTTTTACATATCTTAATCATCAAAAAGGTTATTATAAAAATTAAATGTAGGTAATCTAATGACAGTGACCTAAAAAAGTATCAAAATCAACAGCGAAATTTACATTCAGCCTTGTTGATTTTTCCTACAAACAAAAATCACGTTAAAGTGAATTAATCACGATAAGATATGACTTTCGTTGGTGTTTACGTACTTCACATTTTATTGATAAAATAGTAGTAGCGATGTTGATAACATATCAGATAACTAAATCATATAACCATTACTGAAAAAAAAGTAGATTAAAATCAATTGTCTGAGAAATGAAAAATTTGTGAGTCACGTGTATAGTAGGTATCGTGTAATGATCCAAATTGATAAAGAAATATTTGCTGTTTTTCTACGATCCAGTGGTTTAAACTTGATTTGTTTTGTTTCAAAATACATTTTTTAAATGAGTGCTCATATTCATAAAACTTTTAATCAAATCGTTAATATTTGATAGTTCCCTGTGTAATTGTATAGAGCAGGGGTCGGCAAACTTTAGAGACATAAGAGCCAAACATGTTCCTCACAATGATTTAAAAAGTTGTCAAGAGCCATAAATATTTTACAATTAAGGTTAAGGTTCATTTGTGGTTCATCTATTGTTTTTTTTTCGTTATCATGCTGAAAAGCCCCTTTAACAATATCTAAGATCAATATTATTTTATTTGAAATACAATATTTGGATATAAAATTAATAAATAGTAAGGAGACTAGGAATATTCGTACTTGTAACCGCATAATCTATATGTTCGCATTACACACTAGCGCATGCTTACAATTACTTTGCATCGTATTCTGCAGACACGATGTGCAAAAATGTTGTATTTTACAATATAAACATAACAACATCATCAGCATACGCTAACACAGGCATTACACTACCACCAATATGTACATCATCCACCCCATTCAGCGCCTTTCGTAACAACACATCCATACACAAATTAAACAGCCACGGAGACATCCCACAACCTTGTTTCACGCCAACATCTATACAAAAGCAATCACTCAATTTACCATCAACTCTCACCGCAGTCTCGATACCATCATACAACGCACGAATTTCCCCCAACAAATCACCATTTATACCGTACTGTAGAAGTACATCTCACAAAGTCTCGCGATGATCAAAGAGATCCTGTTCTAAACAGAAAGAAACTATTTTCCTACCGTTTTCACTCTCGCATCACCAAACTTACCCAATACATTACCAATCAGGCTTCTTTTTACTCCCACCCAGCCATTTAAATCACCATATACGATAACTATCTCACCTGGATCACGTGAATCAAGAACACTACCTAACAATTTCCAAAATAGATCTTTTTCAAGATAATTTTCGGATTCAATTAGGCCATAAACTGACACAACAAAGATTCTATGAAAGGCTATCTTTAATCTCAGCCAAAGAATTCTCGATGAAGTACCACCATAATCTCTCACAAACGTTTTAATTATTTCTCTAACAAACACACCCACACCATGCTAAGCACGTTCATTCTCAGCAACTTCCGACCACAAGTAAAACATTCCATCCACCTTTTGTTCACTACATCCTTTCCTTTTAGTCTCACTTACACACAAAACATCTACATTATACACCAACATTACATTCATCAATCTAAAATCAACTCTCACCGCAGCCCCGCTACCTTCATACAGAATTGCTCCCAACAAATCACCATTTATACCGTACATCCCAGAATGTCTCGCAATGGACACTATCAAATGCTTTTTTAAGATCAAGAAAACCACAGAACACCTTGTTCTTAGCAAGTGACTTCTCAACAATCATACGAAGAGAAAACAATCGATCCACATACTCCCTCTCATGCAAAAAACTCTCAAATAGACATAAATTTCTAAAATTTTTTTTTTTTACATGATATAAATACAAATACACATAACAAATAGACAAACAAATATTGAAATTTGTGAAATAAATTACTAGTCTTTGTCGTCTGGGTTTGAATTGAAGAAGAAAGACAATCTTCGTATAACTCTTCCATAAATTGACACCATTTCTTCAATAGATTCCGATTTACAGTTTTTATTTTCTAATATTATGTGTCCGTATATACTTAATAAACTTAGATTACTCAATCGTTACGATAGGGAATATGTCGCTAGCTAGCCATAAGAATACTGCTGGAAAGTTTCAGCTTGAATTTATTATCTTTATTTAATTACATTACAGGATGGTGACCGCGACTCTCGAACATAGGATTTTAACATGTAAAATCATATTGATTTAATTTCCAGATTCATAATTATTTAAAACAAAAAAGCTTCAAATAAAAGTTTTAGGGAATAAAATACGAAATTAATTAGGCATGCTTTGTAACAGCACAAATTAGAATTGAAAATGACTAAAATTATCTCAAAACTATCGATAACTACGAAATTGAAACAAAATTAAACAAATGTTTGACGTTCAATCTGTCAAAACTGATAAAATAAATTCTTTATTTAGTATTTCATTTATTTTGACAGATATAACGTCAAATATTTGTTTAATTTTGTTTCAATTACATGCCTATCGATAGTTTTGAGGCAATTGTCGTCATTTTCAAATCTAGTTTGGGTCGTTAAAAGTATGTGAAATTTATTTTGTTTATTGGTTCAGATGTAGACTTTTAAGCCCTAAAACTTTCATTTCAAGCTTTTTTGCTTAAAATATTTAGGGAAGCAGGAAATTACAAAATTATAATTTTACATGTTAAAGTCCTATGTTGGAGAGTCGTGGTCTCCACCCTAGTTAATATTCAGGGGGACAATAACACAACGAATAGGAGCGCCGAAATCACCCTAGCTTATTTTCTGAACAAATTTGACACTATGTTCAATCAATTCGTGAACCAAAACAGTATCATGATTCATATGCTATTCACGTTAATAAAAAATAGAACTAATGAATAGTCTCAGAATAGCTCTATGGAATGCAAATAGTTTAGCGCAACACAAAAATAAAGTAGAAACATTTCTCAGTCAACAAAAAATGAACGTTTTTTTAATATCGGAAACTCATTTCACAAATAGAGTTATTTTAATATTTACAAATACAAAACATATATGAATCAGCCAGATGGAACTGCCCATGGAGGAACTGCAGTATTAATAAGTGATAAAATTGTATACTATGAAATAGAAAAACACGAAAAAGAATACTTACAAGCCACAATTATTAAAATCAAAAAAGCAAATAGTTCATTAGTAATAGCGGCTGTATATTGTCCTCCAAGGCATGCAATAAAGCAAAATCAATTCGAAGAATATTTTCAAACATTAGGAAATGGGTTTACAGCCAGTGGGGTCTTTAAATCTAAACACCCTCTTTGAGGGTAATGGCTGTCCAACCCCAAGGGCAGACAACTCCAACAAACGATGATAGATAAAAACTACGAACACATAAGTATTGGAAAATCCATGTACTGGCCTACAGATCCAACAAAAATATCAGATCTGCTTTTTTGTAACGATGGGAATCTCTTCGAATTACGTCGACGTAACTGAATGTTTCGACTTATCATCAGACCACTCACCAATTGTAGCCACAATAAGCTCATCAATCCTCAAAAAGGACAAAACCTACTCTCTTTAATAAAAAAAATAACTGACTGGGGGGAATTTCAAGAGTACCTAAACAATACTATCAATTCAACGTACAACTAAAATTTGAAGGTGATACTGCCTGGAAATCAACGCCTACTTTAAAATTGAACAACGACTCACTCACGAATTTCCCAAAATATATTAAAGATAAAATTACGGAAAAAAGGAAAGCTAGGAAAAAAAATGGCAATATACTAGAAACCAAATGATAAAAATGCTCTAAACAAATGAACCAAAGAATTAATTAAATTATTATACTCAATTAAAAATGATTCACTTCAGAACTATATAAGGAATTTTACTCCTCATGCCTACAATGATAACTCATTATGGAAAGCCACGAAAAAACTAAAGCGACCAAAACTATCAATCCCTCCAATACGTAAAGAAAATGGTAAGTGGGCAAGATCACATGAGGAAAAAGCTAAAGTCTTTGCTAAACATCTAGCCAGCATATTTATGCCAAATGAGTCACAAATAACAGATGAAAAGAAACAGAAATACTGTCATACTTAGATTCTCCATTGCAGTTATCCCCTCGAATAAAACACTTCACAGTAGTGGAAGTCAATGAAGAAATACAATTCATAAACAACAAGAAATCTCCTGAATACATTCTTATAACGGCTACAATTCCCTAAAAAAGTAATAGTTGTAATAAAACAAATATTTAATACAATAATTAAAATTTAATATTTCTCAGTGCAATGGAAATTTTCCCAAATTTTAATGATTCTAAAGCCAGATAAACCGGCACACGAAGTCACATCCTATAGACCTATATCCTTGCTCCTTATCGTGTCTAAACTCTTAGAAAAACTTCTACTTAATCGCTTATAACTTATAATTGAAGATAAAAATCTAATCCCGGCAGATCTATACGGGTTTACTCAACCCTAGAGCAAGTCTACAGAGTAATTAAAGAAATTGAGGGAAACCTAGAAGAATAAAAATTCTGATCAGCCGCCTTTCTCGACGTCAGCCATGCTTTCGATCGAGTCTGGCATATAGGACTATTGTACAAAATCAAATAAAATCTTCCTCATCAATATTATCTATTGTTCAATTCATACGTAGATGACAGATATTATCAAGTAAACCACGGCGATAACTACTTCGAACACAGTATAAATGTGAAGTGAAGACAAAATAACTCCTTCATATGCAAATGATACTGCATACCTTGCGTCACATGGAAATTCAGCAGAAACGTCAAGATTATAACAATCTCTTGACAAAATGCAAGCGTGTGCAAATAAATGGAGGATTAGAATAAACGAAACCAAATCTGTCCAAGTGACATTCACAACCAAACGAGAAACATGCCCTGAAGTATCAATAAACAATCAAACCTTGCCCGTAAAAACAGACGTTAAATATCTAGGCACGCATCTAGACAGGCGTTTAACTTGGAAAAAAACACTTGTCATCAAAAAGAAAGCAACTAGATATAAAAATAAAACAAATGTACTTGTTAATAGAACGCAAATCAAAATTATAATTACAGAGCAAAATATTACTATATAAAATTATAATAGTACCTATATGGACATACAGCATACAGCTGTGTGGTTGTGCAAAGCAATCCAACATCAATTTGATACAACGCCTCCAAAACAAAACATTACGTATCATTGCAAATGCACTATGGTTTGTAAATAATGAAACATTGCACACAGATCTACAAATAAAGTACATATATAAACGAACAAATAAAAACTTTCGCTACAAAGTACGATGCAAGACTGAACTACCTTCCTAACGAGGTAGCAATAAACCGTCTAAACAACGAGAAGTCAGAAAACTAAATAGAAGAAAACCACTAGACTTAAGTTTTAGTTAAATATAATGTAATTATAAAATGACAAATGTTATGTTAAGAAGGCACACCGATGAGTGATTCCTTCACGTATGCTATCTAAATGTATCAAATTTACTGATTAGCCTAAATTCAGGCCAGTTGTAAGTAAATTTAAATAATAATTATAATAAAAAACAAAATAACAATATAAATATAAATTAAATCAATTATTCGGTGAATAAATCGCTTTAATTTTTTTATAAATGAGAATATAGTACTTTCATTTCCATTTACAACTTTCAACAACTACTCAAAGAGCCCTAGTTTGTTAACACCTGGTATAGAACGCTGTGTAATGAAGCGTTAACATGAACGAGTTATTATGAATACTGGTATGAATATTGTTGAAAGAATAATGTCATGTTGAACCCTATTCAAGTATTTTTAAACAAACTACTACTGTTAATTCAAAGTGTGATTTGAAAGAATAGTACATAAAGTAACAAAACCTATCTATCCTAGATGTTTGTCAATATATTCAACGAAATTATTCATGTACAGCATGTTCTTCTTGATAAAATAAAAATATGATCATATTGTCATTAGAGTTGGTAGTAATTGTATAGTATTTTCATGTTCGCCATTAATTTATAAATTTTAACTATTTTCTTGCTATTCCGCGATAGTCTATATTGAAGAATCCCTCACAGACAGAGCTGGGCATGATTTAAATCAAAAGGAATTATAAATTGATTTAAATCATATTTCTAGATATAAATCAAGTGAATTAAGCCTTTTTAAAAAATTCGCAAATCAGGCTTGCGATTTAAGACCTTTAAAGAAATTGATTTGAGCTTGTGAATTGTTCTAGAGCTGAAAAAAGGCTTAAATCATTTTTCTGGGCTTAATTCAAATGAAAGGGCTTAAATCAATTGAAAGAGCTTAATTCAGTTGAAAGGGCTTAATTCAATTGAAATGACTTAATTCAATTAAAAGAACACATAAATTTGTTATCGTACGTTATAAATAATATTTTTTCATTTTTAACGGTTTCTTTATTTTTTGAATTATATAACAGTACATTATTTTTGTTATAGAGATTGGCAATGCTGGTGTACGATTAAATGTTACATTTCTGGCTGTAGCTGTCGATGATCTGTGAATTGATTCGTAATTGTGTTACATTAAACATTTATTTCAAATTGCTAGCCATTTTGTATATTTTTACAAAGAAAATTAGTATTTCTGAAGACTCTTAGTCTATAGTAGTTTTAAAAGCTAAACTATTACAATGCAATACAATGTAAAACCAGGTACAGATTTAATGTAAACATTCCAACACGTCATTCATTTAATTACATTTTTTGATGATGTAATTCAATCCTTTGAATAAATCTACTTAAATTAGTTTTCATTCGGTTGTGCACATATCTTTGGCATATTGCAATGCATCTAGTATTTTTCTAAAATAAATATTAAATAAATTGATAATATTTAGTACTTGTAAATGTGATTTAAGCCCCAAGCCCCAAGCCTCAAGCCCCAATTCACAAAAAGACTTGTGATTTACAATTCACATAAATAAAGCACAAATCACTTTGATTTGTAAATTAATTCACTTTGAAAATGAAGTGGAATTGTGAATTGTCATAAAAAAATAATTGTTTGATTTGTGAATTGTGATTTAATTCCTTTTGTTTGTGATTTTGCCCAGCTCTGCTCATAGATAAGAAAAGTGTGCGCCTCGGCATCTCTCAGCAGCAGCTTGAGCATTGAAGTGGAGACGAGTCTTAATCGCCAAGTCTAAATTCCGTAGATGTTTACCCTCCCATAAGAAGGATTGCTGGAATGATATAAAGAGGATCACGTCCGTCAGTATCAATTGTTCCTATTCAGAGAATGTGAGCCTCCAAAATATTTTCCTGTTCTAGTCCCATACGAGATCAATCAATGATACCAGAAATTCAAAACGCAACTATAAATATTCCTGGACAGCACTTCATTACATACAGAGTGTTCGAAAATTCGTTTTACAAACTTTTAGGACAAGTAAAGGAGACCAGATAAGAACTTTTTTATTATAACTTAGGATCGCTTATGTTTTTGTAAGTTTGAAAATTCCAGATGATTATTTCGGGTGTATTTATTGATTGATTGATTTTTTAATTGTTTTTAAAAATTCTGATATTTATCAAATAATTTTCAACTCACTAATGTCAAAAAATTTTAAATTTCCTGTATAGAATGCACTCAATCTTCATTAAACATGGGGTTTGCAGCAATAAATATGACTTGCCACAATTGCACAAATAATTTTTTTTGTAAATAAATAATCTGTAAACTGTGCAATCTAAAATAATAAAAAATATTATAATAATCATTTATCTTTTCGAGAACAATTTTTAGTGTATTCTTTTAGCATTATACTATCAAATAAACTTATCATTATTATTAACTTAGCAATATTTCATGTAAAAGTAAAGTATACTCATGTAAAATTTCACATAAATAAGTTTTGAATTTGACACATGCAATCAACAAGTCAGTTGAGTCTGCGCTTGTACAGTAATAAAAAAATTACATTTACAATGTTGGAAGTTGGTTATTTTTCTTGTTTAGTATTAATGTTAATTTAGTGTAAATTGAATGCATAAAACACTGCGTTTAACCTTATGTAAATGGTAATGTAAATTTTAATTTTGGTTGCATAAATCCACCTAAAGCAAATTAGAAAACGCTAAGTTTCGCTTTGCAAGCATGCTCGTGTAACCAGAACTTTACACATTCTAAAACTATTAAAATCATGCTTTAGGAACCTCAAACATAGTTATCTATTAAAAAAAAAATGATTGAATTTTTTATAAATTAGAAAGCAAATAATATTTGTTTATTAGCTTCAAATTTTACGTACAACGAATCTAAATGAAATTTTGATAATTATATTATCTTCATCAGGTTCGTCGGCAACATATTTATGGCGAAGTATTATTTAATAAATATAAACGAAACTTATTATTATAAAGAGAAACTTTTGTATACCGCCAGGATTTTTACCCGGGACCGTAACATAATTGGTTATATCACCTAAATTCGTAGGTCTGGGATACAAATCCTGGCGTTAACCCAATTTTTTCCTTTATAATTAAATTTGTTTCCATCATTTGTGAAGTATTTTCTTAAAATACTTATTAAAAGTAATTGTTTACTTATTTAAAAATATGGTTATCAACAAACAATTTAGCTCTAAAATAGTGCACATCTGTTAATACCAAGTCCTTCTATTTTATATTACATGAGGAATATGTCTCACAGGGAACGTATCGGATTGTGATATCCAAATTCGATGCCCACATAGGATTATTTATTTTCACCTCAAAGAAAAATATTCGCTGTCTCTCTCATGATAATTGCACTTCACTCGCAAATATATACAATTACCGAGATCAGCTACAAGATAGAGCTTTTTGCAAAATGATATTGCTCGCACACAAATAATTTCATGTGTTTGAAACTTATTAATTATATTAATAGTATCCACCATGACATTCTTTTTTAAGGTAGTTCTAGTGTGACGGTGGCGCTATCGGTCGGAATACAGAAAAAAATAACTTGTATATCTATTATGATTTGAATATCATGAATTGTTAATAGGTTAATGACCTATTTTTGATGACCTCAGGTGATTTAGTTAAATTTCTAGGGAATTTATTTTCTACTGTTGGTGACAAAGATCGACTATATATTTTAGAGTGGTATTTATGAAAAACTGCAAATTTTTAGAGGTACACAAACCAAATATGTGCGACTCTGAATGACGATCGCCATAAACCCCCTGTATAAGAACTCAACTTTACAAGCGAATATATTTGTTCACAGAAGATGAATGTGTTTCATATTTTAACAGGATGCGTATGACTATCCCTTGTTTACGTTTCATTACTACCAACAAAAAAAAAATTCTCGCTAGAACTACCATAATTTCAACAATCGAATGTCATGAAAATCGTTAAGGTATGTATCACAGATTATTATTTGAATTCTAATTTTTTTCTTTTCTTTTGTAGTATCGTTATCTGATTTAACAGCTCTGAAGAGGGTACTAAAAGTTAACATATTTTCCGTAAAGGTTTATTTATTTGTCCAAATTTACACAAAACTTCTATCCATTTTAAGTAAAATGTAACAAACTGTACTTCAAATACCTTTTCAAATAGTAAATATCTATCTACGCGTGAAAAGGACTAAATTTAAATATATTTTTGCTTTTGTTATGCATTAAGTACATTTTAATTTGATTCGAAAGTGCATCAATCTTCGTATACAAACAATTTCCTTTGCCTTAGAACTCGAGAAACTCTTGTAACACACAAATTGCAGCTAGGCGCATTATACTTTGCAATCTAATTTTGTAAAAGAAAATTGCGAAGAACATCTGAGAACTGTGAACGCATATACTTTCTTGAATCTTACTTCTCTTTAATTTGATTCAAATGTCATTAAAAATTTACGAACATTTGAAATCAGCGAGTTATACTTTTCAGTATCTTGAGATTATTACTGTGTTTATAACATGAAGTATTTTAAAATAAGAATTTATTCTCTAAGAAAAATACGAATATTTTTTATCGTAAACTACGCAGTATTTCTCATTTTTGTGTATTAAGTTCTTTTTATTAGTTTTTTTTAATTACAAAAATATAATTGAATCACCTTTTTTATTTGAAGAATCTATCGCAGAGAATGTAATAAATAATCTAATAAATATCTGTAATTAATAATAATCGCAACTAAAATAGTTCATGAACATTAATATTGGTTTCTTGACATAAAGAAAAGTGATAATTTAACAAGCTTAAAATTTGCGTCATGCATTTACAATCAATAATCATTATTTGTTGTTATTATTACATACAGTAAATATAAATATGAAAAACATTTATGGTTGTCAGATTTATTAAATGTAAAACAAACTCGTATCTGCATATCTTAAATTTTAATTGGATATTACATAACTGATTTTATTTGTCTGTAAAAATAAATAAATAATTCTCATATTATAGATAATGTCACGATGATAAAATTAGACGGGCAATTCTTGCCATTAGCAATAATCAATCATTCGTATTGTTACACAATGGATGTGTAGCATAATTAATCCAGAATACATTTGTACCCTCAAATGCCTTAATAACAAATATAAACGAAACTCATCTCAAGTAGACACGTAAAGCAAATGTACTCGCAAAACTAAGCAAACCTGAATGGAACAATCCGCGTATCACCTAACGCGAGCGTAAACCAATTAATGCCTGTAAGAACCAAACCGTGAGTAACAAACTCAATGAGGAGTCAATCTACCAAAACCTAAGCATCATTCATTCATACATGAGGGTGACCCCATACCCGTAGGTCGCCAGGTCACTACAGCCTTCGGCGCAGCTACCGTGGGCAACCACAGAACTATCTGTGGCCACTACAGCAACCGGCTGCTGCCGTTGGCAGCTACAGAACTATCTGTAGCTACTACAGTTCACGGGACTGCTCCGTTGGTGACCCCGTACGCCCGAAGGCCGCCAGGTCACTACAGCCTTCAGCGCTGCTACCGTGGGCAACCACAGAACTATCTGTGGCCACTACAGCAACCGGCTGCTGCCGTTGGCAGCTACAGAACTATCTGTAGCCACTACAGTTCACGGGACTGCTTCGTTGGTGACCCCGTACGCCCGAAGGCCACCCGAAGGCCGCCAGGTCACTACAGCCTTCAGCGCTGCTACCGTAGGCAACCACAGAACTATCTGTGGCCACTACAGCAACCGGCTGCTGCCGTTGGCAGCTACAGAACTATCTGTAGCCACTACAGTTCACGGGACTGCTCCGTTGGTGACCCCGTACGCCCTAAGACCACCCGATGGCCGCCAGGTCACTAAGGCCTTCAGCGCTGCTATCGTGGGCAACCACAGAACTATCTGTGGCCACTACAGCACCCAGCTGCTGCCGTTGGCAGCTTACAGACCTATCTGTAGCCACTACAGTCCGCTATTCAACACATCATCCCCGTGGTGGACAGACTGCTAACAGTGCTATGCACTCCAACTCAATCATACTCTCTCATACGTACTCTAGATTAACTGACTCACCTCGCTATTGTAACAGCTCAACACTAACCCAAACACTATCAACCGCGACTTGATCACTACCAACTTAACTGTCGCGCTACAACTTTACTCCTCAACCGATGAACAGAAACTAACGCAAGAAATCTGTTTACTGTGTAAGATCGGTCTAACTCCTTACATAAACCTTTATTATAAACTAATATAATACGAACTGATAACATAACGACGAATTAATTACTAACTTATATAAATATTATTAAATTAAAACTAACGTTTTGTGACAATAATATGCTTTTCTGCATGTATTTGATATATGAAAAGTATAATTTGCCGCCCACTTGTGTAAAAGGTTTTACTTTCCACAGACGTGCCTCATTGTTCGAGTCTGTCGACTGATAAATGTGTATGCCGATAAAATGTCACAATATCTAGCAGTTCTCATGTGGCACATGATTCAGTTTTGTTTGTAAACGATATTACCAATATTACAACTCATTCAAATTGGATCATGTATGCTGATGATTTTAAATAGGACCCATACTATATCTAAAATGATGATTGTAACCAGTTTCAGGACGATATAAATTTATTATACAAAATGTCAGTTGATATTTATTTATATTTTTACCGTAAAAAAATAGGTAGTGGCTCAGTTGTATCAAATCGGGTTTGGTTCCCGCAGCCAACATATAATAATCATCATATTAAAAGTGCCCCTGTGCCCCCCTCTATTTACTAACTTCATTGAAGCCTATGATTTGAGTGCCACACCCAGTTGTCACGAAAGACTGCCTGTCTGTAGAATGTGGAAGGCTTACAGGATCTGTATAAAGCGGCAGTGCGATTAGCAATATTTTACTATTAGTGTTATACGTAATACATGAACCGCTCTGCCAACAATATTAACTACAATAGACCAGTGGAATAAATACAATTTCATAGTGACGTTTTGTCGAGAGTACAGTTGCACCACTGTATCCCCACTTATTTTACAAACGGAGAGAAGCGCAGTAGGAATGAGCACATAGTAGTAGCAAAATGAAATCTACGCAGGATAAAACAATTCGTAGTAAAGCGCGGGGATATTTTTGCAAATATTATACAGATGTGCGATAATGAATCACAGAATAAAGCACTAAAGTTAAATTTACCTGCGAAAACTCAAGAAAAAGAATTAAAATAGTCTTTCTTATCAATGATATGGATAAATGGCGGATCCAGCGAGAAGCACAGGAGGCAAAAGCCTCCTCCCCCTGAGAATGTATGTTTTCAAATATAGATTTTGTCTTGTAAATTCACGCTGTAGTTATTTTCTAATCTGATCTTTGTACTTAATAAAATATGAATGAAGTAATTAAGTATACCTTTGTTTCAAATTATTTGCACATCTACCAACCTTCCTAATGAGTGAACAAATCCTATATATATTGTGCTTTTGGACATCAGGATGGAATTATACAAAAAAAATAGGAACAATGTGGCTATTAGCGGTACATTTTATCCTTGCAATGTCTCACACTCGTGTGTGCTAGCATACGATACATGCGCTTGTGCCTGATGCGAGCAACTCCTGAAGCAATTGTAGACATTGTAGAGTAAAGTTTATAATATTTTAATATTATTTTTTGTTCTCCTATTAAAATAAAACCGTCGTAATATATGACTCATAAAATAAAGTTAATATTTACATATCAGTATGTAAAAGATTTCTGGATCCACCACTGGTGATAATATATTTATATTTAAAATGTTTGGTAATTAATTTTATTATTAATAAAATCAGGTTTCAGAAATCCAATATTATATATTATTGTAATTAATTTTAGTAATTTCACGACTGGTAACCGCACTTCACGCGTAAAATATATCACTTACCGAGATCTGTTTCGGCAGAGTGCCACACCCTGTAATGGGTAGAAGGCGTGATGATATATTTATTTATTTATTTATAATTTTAGTAAAAAAAAATCTCATGCTGAATGCTTGATCAATTCCTGTTAAACATTACTAAAATTCATTTCGCCAACCTATCACGACTGTCAAATATAGTCGTATATTTTTTCAATTCTTTGTACATTTTATTAATTGTTAGTGTAGTGTACTGTCATTTATGGCAAAAACCGATAATTATTTTAAAGGCTAACATTGATTATTAAGAAGTTTATTCTTGTTTACACTTCTTTCGTTCCTGCCTTTCACTATTCCTTCTATAATGACCTTCAACAAACACTACTTTCTTACGCTACGCTTAATCCAGTTCGCCTTTCTTTTCCGAAACTTGTTCGACATTGTCCTTTCTTTTTTATGTGGTACCTCTTTCTTCCTAAATTTATCCTCCCATCTGATTTCCTCTATTCATCTCCTTATCCACAGCTCTACTGCTTCAATTCAATTTTCTTTCTCTCCGCTCCAAGGAATGCAACACTTCATATACACTATTTCGTCAGTCTCTTCTATTATTGAATTTTTTTTTATTGAATGAATCTGTGAACATAGTTATCCTCATTTTTAAATTATGTTACTCCCCAAATATTTTAATCTTTCGACCTGTAGTACCTCTTTCCTGATGGAAGAAAGCTCCACTATCGCCAATCAGCCTGTTACATCTTAGGCAGTCAAATTTCTTCTCCAAGTCCAAAACCACATACACTTTCCTAATTTTCTCTAGATATCTCTCTCTAATTACACTGAGCAGTCCTAATTTATCTTTAATTATATTCAATTTTACAATCAACTTTCTGTTTATATCATTCCTAATATTTTTACTGCATTGATGTCAAACTTATTGTCCTATCTACACATTTTATGCTGTTCGTTCTCTTTTGAATTGATATAAGGATTGTTTGGCTTTAGAACATTTTCTTTTGGCGTATATCGGCTTACATAGATTTATAAATTCCTCCCTTTATACATATTCTAATGCGTTTAGTCGCTTAATCAGTATTTCGTCTACTATAATCCATTATTGATTGCGTGGGCGACCTATGAATAAATGGATGAATATGATTGAAGGATGGTTACGTGAACGAAAGTTTCCGAGTATGAGGAACAAACGTGCTTGTATGAAAGGAATTATGAACGCAGATGAAGCTAAAGTGGTGTGTCAGGATAAGAACGTTTGGCGAAGATTAATTGCGGAATTAATCTGATGATTTTAGAAAAGTGCAGGATTTTTTATTTTAGTTTCGTTGTTTAATAATTTCATTAGAGTGTTTACCTGCAATTGTGTGAAATTCACTTTCAAAAATAAGCGCAGGGACGACACTTCCTTCGTTTCTTATCTTTTTTATTCGTTTTCTGATCTTACATTGAGTGTTTAACTGCAATTGTATGGAATTCACTTTCAAAAACAAGCGCAGGGCGATACTCCCTTCCTTTCTTATGTTATTGTTTAATTTTCAGCAACTGCATTGTGTGGACTTTTCTTCATATACAAGTGCAGGTTATCGCTTTCATCTTTTCTAATCTTTGTAGATTCGTTGTTAGATTCGTTTTTATATTCGTTGTTAGGAGTAAGCGTGAGTAATTTGAGATGTTTTATGCATATGTTATGTACGTTGAAGAAAGAAGATGATTGATAAGTGAATAGGAATGATGTGATTGAAGGTTTGTTGTGTGATAAATAATTCCGAGTGTAATAAATGAATGAGTTTATATGGAGTGATCTATGAATGTGGTTGAAGTGAGGGTAGTGTGATTGGATGATAATGTTTGACGAGGGCTGATTGTTTGATGAGTGTAATGAGTGAATGTTTTATGAGTGATTTTAGGGTTCGTGCTACCCCATTTGTTGGAATATAGCGTGAAGATATGTATGCATGTATGTATAATCCATTATTTTTTCTATATTTTTCCATTTTCTAATTTCTATAATATCTCTTTGAAATAGTTTTTCGCAACACCGTCCGAGATTGACAGTATTATATATCTGAAAATCGTTCGGAAACCATGTGTTTACCGAACATCGTTCGGTAAAACCTAGGAATTTTTTTAATGTTAACATTGGCATCACTGGCCGTCAGTGACAATGAATACTTGGAGGTTAGACATTTTTACCAATCTTAGAACTAATTTGTGCATTGTAACTTTAATCCAATTTGCTGTTGCTGTGTACAACCAATAAAAAATATGTATACAGATAATTGAACTACCTTTAATAAATAATATTTACAGTGTAATACGCCGTAGTAAAAATGCTGGGCGAGTCCAACATTTGAAAGTAGAGATGTTACGGTGTAATGAAACTGACTGTCAATTTCGTGCTTGGAGGTTAGAGATTTTTACCAATTTTAAATCAATAATTTCATTTAATTTAGCTTAAAAAATCTTGAGTATCACACGTCCAGAAACTGTTTTGCGAGTACTCGCAATTTGCAAGTCTCGCCTTCGACTCGGCTTGTCAAAATATGCTCGCACTCTCAAAAGTCCAGTTTCCGGCCTAGTGATACAAATAACATTGATTTGTTTTCTTTGTACGGCAATACCACTCGTCTCATCCGTTGACCTTAATTTTTCAATTAATAAATTTTCCATTTCTTCGTTCTTTCCTTCTTTTAGTTTATCAAATAAGTATAATTTAATAAATGATTATTTTTGTATCATTCATACACTAACCACTGATTACAGTGATCAGATCTCACAAAAGAATTATGATTCTTATAATTGATTTTCATAATAACAAACAATTATAAAAATATATTTTTCCGTAATGCGTTGTCAATGAAACTCAATATTTTCTAACACCAAATAGGCATGTGGTGTCGGATGGCATCTCTTACCTTACTTTATACGTTTCAGTTTCGTGTGATGAACAGGCTACTAAATCATTTAAAACTCTGGCAAGTCAAATTGTGGAACATATTTTGTGTATTTGGCTGCTGTTTACATGACATCGCACGACAGTATTAATTTAGGTAATAGTTAAACACTTAAATGATAATTATACGCAATTTAAAGTTTACTTGTAATAAAAATACTGCAATAATTTAAATTTATACAAGTAGTTTCCCTATCGCTTGCTTGTGCAGCAAATATTGTTGAGGTCGCGTGAGACATACGTGACTTCTCAAATGAAAATATGTTTTTATTATACCTGCACAATAATGCGTGCTTAACAAACCAAAAAGCGTGCGAAAACGCAACATTAAAACTTGCCGTGTTTTAAAGTTGCTAAGCAACAACAAAATCATTTTTCTCTGTAAATCCATTCATTTTTGTCACAACAAATTGTAAAACAACATATTCACATAGTAACGCAAACAACAAATGCTGACCTATCTTCATGTGAACTATATTATGTCAAATAACAAACACAAAATTATGAAATTAATCAAAATGAAAATGCTGCTATCCAGCCCTCATTTCTAGATTATGATGCAGGTATAATACAAATAGCGTATGATATACGTATATAAGTTCATTTAAAGCATTAGTGCCGTTAAAAGCACTCCGCTTCGCGCCGTCCTCTCTAACTTGTCACACGTGCTCTAAAGACTTTCTTGTACACTAGTATGATAATATGCAATTTTTGAAATTTATGGAAAAAAAATTCAATCAAATTTTATCCATTCCATAATGGCAGTCAATGTATTAAATAAAAAATTAAAATCTATACTACTTACAAAAATGACACTATTTTTTCAATACATATTTATTTATGTTACTCTGTTCAACATGTTTCTGCAGGAATTTACAGCACAGAGTCCGGACTCACAGAGCAGCAGTTTGATAATGCATGTATTTTTAGCTTGAACGGAATTCGAAATCGGATTCGAATGCCATAATGCTAACTCTACCGTACTGCCAAATGACAACAAATTTTCAGTGGTATGGGCGAAAGACAAATATTATTAATTATGCATTAATAGATGCCATCATGAAAATTGTTCGTTTGCTATTAATTTCACGCAAAAATATTCTATTTGCAACTTGTAAAATATAATAATATAATATAATATAATGTATTTATTTAATAGCTTGGCTAATACATAACATTGAACAAAATTTAAACTCAAATATATAACAAAAAGTCTTATAAAATATACAAAAGAAAAAAACATAATTATATACTCGTATTGTTACTTAATCTATTTGTTTAAATAATAACATTTTAATCGATTTTTAAAAAGTTTTAGAGTTTGGGATGTTTTAATATCAACAGGCAATCCATTGTAACACTGTAAACCTTTATGAAATATCATGTTAAAAGTCTTTTTTTTACTTTTCTGATCTATATAAAAACATTCACCATTTCTTGTATTGTACATATGCATATCCTTGTGATATTTTAAGTTACTTTTAAGGTAATCTGGTAACTGCCCATTAACAATTTTAAACATGAATATCATAGCAGAGTACTCACACAGTTGATTTATACTCAACCATCCTAACACATTCATCATATCACTTACTCTACGGTATTTAGAACATTTTAAAATAATTCTCATAGCTCTGTTCTGTAATACTTGGAGCTTATTGATATCTTTTTGGTTACATAGATATAGAATGGTATTACAATAAGTGAAATGTGGTAAAATAATTGAATTATAAATCAAATGTAATGTCCAAGTTGATAAGTTCTTACTTACACGTGACATGAAATTGAGTTTTTTCGCAACCTTTTTACATATGTACTGTACATGTACATCAAACTTAAATTTATTATCAATAACAACACCTAAATATTTAATGCTATGTACACTATCTAACTGGACATTACCTATCTGAACTTTCTTATCATTATTATATATTTTAATGAGTGCATTTTCTGTTGCCATAAACATGCATTTACATTTATCACAATTTAGTTTTAATTTATTATTATTCATCCACTGCTCAACACTATGAAGGTCATTGTTTACTTTTTGTATGATATCCGTATGATCATCTCCACTGTAGAAAATTAATGTATCGTCCGCAAAAAGATGTATTTAACAGAACTCAACTACATTAATTATATCATTAATGTAGATTATGAATAATAGTGGGCCAAGAACACTTCCTTGTGGCACACCAATATCGTTTGCTAACATAGTTGAAGTATTTTTATCAATCTTAACCCTTTGACACCTATTACATAAATAACTTTCAAACCATCTTAATACAACACCAGTCAGACCATATGTACTTAATTTTTTTATTAATATACCTCTATCAATAGTTTCGAAGGCTCTTTTGAGATCAAGAAAAACAGCACATACAGTTTTATTCTTATCTAGTGCACATTTCCAAATATTAATAACATAATTTATCGCTGTCTCACATGAGTGATTATTCCTGAAACCAGACTGCTCCTTACAAAATAAATTATTGTTATTAAAGTAGGATAATATTTGTTGTCGTACAATAATTTCCAAAATTTTCTCACAAGCTGGTAACATATTTATTGGTCTAAACTCATTGATTTTCTTAGTATTATTTATTTTTGGTATAGGTCTAATTGTCGCTAACTTTAATTTATCGGAAAACACACCCGATTGCAGAGAACTATTAATAATATTGAGCATTGGATGACCAACAATATGAAAAAAATCTTTTAAAAATTTCATATTAATCTCTACATAAGATGATTTACTATTTTGATTAAAAATAATATTTTTAAGATCAATTAGAGACACAGATTTGAATAATGATAGACTACAATAATTAAACGATGGAATCGTCCTTAAAACATTCGACTGATTAGTAGTACAAGTTATAGAGTTACTTACATCAACAATACTTTGAACAAAAAAATTATTAAAAGTATTAGCAATAACTTCAGAATCATTACACATTGTATTATTAATTATTAGTTCAACAACTTCTTCATTATTTGTAGTGTTTATAATATTCTTTAACGTTTTCCACATTAATGGAGAATTTTGTTTGCAATTGTCTATTTTATTATTATAATACTGTTCTTTTTTAATATTAATGATTTCTGTTACTTTATTCCGTTGTTTTTTATAAATTTCCCAGTCATTTTCATTACTCGTAATACGAAACTTGGAATACGCATAATTTCTTTCAGTTATTACCTTCCTCACGTTATTATCAAACCATGGTTTGTTGTTATAATTTTTAATCTCTTTTACGGTTACACATTTGATTATACACGCTAAAATATTCTTTTCAAAGTTATCATATAAATTATTTACGTTGGTACACTCATATTTCCAGTCACATTTAATTAATTCAGATTCACACTTGCCTATATTGAATTATTTACATACTTTTAATTTATGTTTCGATAATGTAAGATGATTCGTATTCTGAACATAAATAATATTGTGATCTGTAATTTTGGGCACTGACATTACTGATACTTTATTTATTAAACTAAAGTCATTAGAAATAATCAAATCAATTATTGTTTTACTGTTTAATGTTTCTCTCGTATAGTCTTGTATTAATTGTTTGTACCCAAAAAGTTGCACAATATCTTTTAACTTATTTGTATAATAATTATCGTCGGCCCAGTTAAAGTTGAAATCGCCTAAAATTATTTGAGTCTCCGAATTGTCACAATAGGAATCTAAAAAGTCATTGAAATCTGTTAAGAAATCTGCAGAACTGCCACTGGGTGAACGGTAAAGCACTGTTATTAAATAGTTTATTTTATTATACTTAATTTTTATTGTTAATAACCAGTATAAATTTTGTTTACTTATGTTGTTGATATTATGATATGATATATCTTTCCTCAAAAATATTAGTACACCACCTGTGTGCCTATTAATAGAATTGCAACGTATTGTATTGTAGTTTTCAATTGAAATTTCGTTGTTTTCGATGTCCTCAGTAATCCTTGTTTCAGATAGACATACTCCAATAGGATTCTCTTTAGTAATTAATAACTCTATTTCATCTTTATGTGCAAGATAACTTTGACTATTCATATAAATTATAAATGGTGTATCGTTTTTATTCTGTAATTGCTATGTGTATCTTATTTGATTTTTTTTAAATTCCATTTTCTTTAGTAACACAGGACATATTTTGTCAAGAGCAAAATGAGCCGTATCTAATGTTAATTTTAATTTCTCGTTGGCAGTGAGACAATTTATACATTTAATTTCCCTAGATTGACATTGATTGAACTTATGTTCCCCTGCACATTTACCACATGCACTTTTATTTCTACAATCATCAGCCTTATGATTGAACCCCAGGCATTTAAAGCATCGCATTATATTGATATCTTCATATACTGCATATCTTTGCCATCCTATGTTGATTTTACCCTCTTGCATAATTTTTCCAAAAGATTCTCCATCAATTTCTATATTAGCTGTTATACTATTATTTTTACCCTCCCAAATACTTTTAACTTTTATAGTGGAACTATGTGTGATCATATTATTATTTTGTACCGTCAGATGCTTCTCAATTTCTTTTAATGTTAGTCCTTTTTCAATTCCAACTACTTTAATATGTGGATTCTTTAGTTCGGACATTTTCACGTTGTACTTATTCCCTAATTTAGTTAATGCCTCCCTTTCTAACTTCTTAGTATCCTCTTCTCTCTGACATCTTACCACTATTCCTCCATCTTTAGCATTTTTCACAGAAGTGACACCTACGGATAATTCTAATGGCTTAATATTTTCTCTCACCTCTTTTCTTGTTTTTTCACAATTCTGTTTGTCTTTCGGTTTTATAACAATTGCTGGTTTATTTACAATTTGTGAAAAAGTTTGTTTAGAAACCTCAACATTAGTGGTATCACGATTGCTTATTAATTTTTTTATCTCTAGAATATCTTGTTCATATTTTTTAAAACCCTTATCTATTAGTTTCTGAACATCTTTTAACGCTATTGTTTTATCTATTCGACAGCTTTCACAAAACCATTTGAGCCCAAGACCCGAACATTCTTGAATTACTTTAAACTGTTTAGTTTTAATTCCTACACATTCTATGTGAAACCACTTTTGACATTCTCCATCACATCCTATAATATCAGATGCATCAAACTCCTTCTTACATTTTTCACAATGTTTTATTATTATGCTATTGTCATTTGTATCTTCTGCCATGGCCACACTTTTGGTGGTCACTGGTTTTGTTCAACACTGATATAATAACTTGTTATCCATTGGTTGTGAGTATTCAGCAACAATGGACCCTTGATTACAACAATGACATATATCAAACAATCACAAAAAGTTCACAAAGAGATGAAAGTTATTCAAACTACACTAACTACAATAGCACACACGAAGCACAGAAGTCAAAAATCGTCACAATTCAATCCTTTCGCGAGTTTGAATTCGCACTGTCATTAGCAAAATTAGGTTATGTACCTTCTCTGAGTTTTGAAGACTTGGTAGTAAGTTCTTGGCACCAAATTATGAAGGTTTATTGATTCTTATTAATAATTCAACACTAATTTATAGCATTTGATATTTATAAACACACACTACAATAAAAATAAAACTAAAAACGTATTAATCACTCACTAGAATTAGCGGTGCAACACAGCTTGTTGTCTACCTATTTTATATTTAAAGTTTTCCGTTATATCTAACTAAGAAAGGTGAAAATTGCTTGACACTATTTAAATAGGCAAATTATTTATGGAGGGCAATTTATATCATGATTTGCCAGTAAAATAGTGTTGCATGTTAAATATTGTGTATAGTGTAACATTTCTAAATCATGAATATGTGTTTGGAACAACTATTTTACTGGACAGCTACGGTGACGAGAACCGTTTTCCTATTTAAATAGTACGAAGCCATTTTCAGCTTTGAAGAGAATATATTTGCTCTTCTTTTACATAATAGCATCGGTTAGTATTTATAGATAGATTTAAATTATATCTTCCTACAAAAAATAAGAATATACATTTTTCTCTTTTGTTGAATTAACTTTTGTTTTATAAGATAATGTGTTTCAACTAATATATAAAAAAAAAAACATTTTTTCTAAAACTGTCAAAAAACGACATTTTTACATCGCTATGGATTATATGAAGGTGTGTATATTTATTTTTTTTCACATGTGAAAAAATTACATTATTTTATTGCAACCGGATAATAATGTCACCTGTATTCTTACCAAATCATTACTTTTAATAATTAAATGCAATCCTAGAAAAAATTAAGTGTGTACCACACAAAGAATCAATTTAAGCTCATATTTCACACATAACTACTATTTTCGTAGTATTCAATAGATCCTCATTACTCTTATGCGCATGTTAGAGAGATTACCTCAGAACTTTTCTGGAATTATTTATATGAAAATACTTTTAATTTTGGTTAATAATATTAAAAAAAAATAGGTTTTTGTAATCGCATCATTCAAAATAAGGTTTACATTACCGTGGAGACTGATGTAAAGTAACTGAAAACACTCCCATTTTTATGGTTCTAAATTTTGACTATTAAAACGCTAAAATTATTTAATGCATTATTAATTGCTTCCCGTACTTCTGGAGGCGTTTACAAAAGTAAATATTCAGATGAATCAGACATTTTCATAAGCTTTACGTGAAAAAATAAACAATTTGTTTTCATATAACAAATGTCAATTCATGGCATACTAAACTGTCATTAAGGTGGTTCTATCATGACAGTCTCATACAAAAGTATAGGTGACCTAAAAAGTTTATAAAAATAATTATTACATTTTTGTTTGGTATATTAAGAGAATTAACATTTCGCTGCAAATATCGTATAATTAACAATAACATTGAATAAATAAAATAAATAAATAAATATATCATCACGCCTTCTACCCATTACTGGGTGTGGCACTCTGCTAAAGCAGATCTCGGTAAGTGATATATTTTGCGCGTGAAGTGCGGTTACCAGTCGTCAAATCACGGCCCCCAAACATGTTAGTGGTGGAGGAGCCACAGGGATAGCTTTTTCAAATTATGAAAATTTGTCACGTGTGGGAATCGAACCAGGGACCTCAGGATCCACAGGCCGACTTCATACCACTGTGCTAGCCATCCCATATAACATTGAATAAATTAAATAAAACTATTTAACTAGTTTATGAAATTCAGTAACAACAAAATTTTTGGAAATGAATATTTCATGCCAACCAATAGCAGTGTAAGATTTTACACAGCAGAAGCTATGACAACAAGGCGAAAACCACAAGCAACATGATATTACCAGTCGGTACGAAACGTAACTGTATTATCGATACATTCTGTTGACAGTTCATAAGAAAAATGAGAAAAATGTACCAAAGCAATTATTATCAACTGTAACAACAAATAAATAAATGAAAAATGCTGTAATATTTTTTTTGTATTAAAATTAATATATTTTACTGATCGAAATAATATCTTACATAGTTCTTGCTTTGTCATTCGTGCGACCATCTCTGTCTACGCCTGCGACCATCTCTGTTTACGCGTGCGACCATCTCTGTCTACCCGTGCAACGTTGCCAAGCATTTCTGACAGTTTCATTGAAAATCAATATCCAACTTTCATCGCCAATTTCTTTGAAACTAATCCGGTAAAGCATGGATTTTTTAATTCTCATACCTTTATCATTACATGATGTACTGTGTGTTAGTTTTTTGTTAAAAAATAACTACAATATATGAATTTATTACGCAGTAAGCTGCCTCGCCAGGTACAATTCCTATAACGCCAATGCATTTTTGATCGACTTTAACTTTACATTACTCAGCTCAACAACGGTAAACTTAAAAAAAAATTGTATACTAGTGTAGAAACACATAAAAAATTACATATTTACATTTCATTAAAATCCGGGTTAAATGCTTCTATGATAGTACCACCTTAATATAAATTTACGCTTTAAATTTAATAAATTTTCTCATTGTCGCTTATATAATATTTGCTCGTTACAAAAAGTTGCTATTTCTTTAATAGGAATGTGCTTCATTCTTACTAGTTTTACATACTGTTAACTGCTTCTTTTATTAAATAACGAATTTTTCCGTTTGTATATAAAATACTGTATATAATACTTGAGTAAAGTGTCATTATTTCCCTCAAGCTACGCCCTTAGCATACAATCTTCGCTCTCGACAAATAATGACGAACTTTGCACCCTTGTTATATAAACTCTTGATTTCTTTTCATTGATAACTAAAATTTTGGCACTTTTTATTTATTTATCAAACATTTTCACGTTCCCTTGATTACAACACATCAATAGTACCAAATTCATATGATTTTATATTTTTTGTCCTTTTATTTACTTCAATGAAGCCATTATTATTATTTTTTTACAGTTGTAGAAAACTAAAAGTGACATTCCCATATTCATTTCACGCACTTAATATAAAAATAACAATTTTTACTCGTACACTAATAATTTACCCCATTTATGGGGTAGCTAGCTCAGTGGTATCAAGTCGACCTGTGGATCCTGAGAACCCTTGTTCGATTCCCACAGGCGACAAACAATTTTCACCATTTCTGAACTACCCCTATGGCTCCTCCATCACTAATATCTTTGGGGGCCATGATTTGACGGCTGGTAACAGCACTTTACGCGCAAAATATATCACTTACCGAGATCTGCTTCGGCAGAGTGCCACGCCCAGTAATGGGTAGAAGGCGTGATGATATATTTATTTATTTTATTTTACTAATAATTTATTGAAAATAATAATAAAGGGCGATGTAGATATTTTGGCTAGAGGTAAAACTTATATAAACCTGGTATTGGATATACAAAGCTTTTCTTTTACTGTAGTGGTGAATGTGGAAAACAAAACCGTAATACAACATGGTCGTAATTTAGAATAATAAGTAGTTTTTAACTGGCCTAGATAAAATTTGACTGATACGATACTCATTTCAGTTTCCTTGAAACAAAATGAAGTAGTTATATTATATTTTTATGATGTCGTTTCAAGTTCATTATCTATCTACCTTGACTGTGTCAAATAGAAAACAAGTTTGTTAAATTGTTATTTTATACTATGACAGAATTTCAGAGTTTTCTGCACAAGAACCTACGTTGAATTCAAAGTAAATCATGCATTATTCATATGCACGGATCGCTACTTATATAAAACATCGTACGCACGTGAAATACTTTCAATATTTGTATTTTTCAGTTGTTTGTAAATCCCCAATACGATATCAAGACATAGTTAATCCACAATTTTTACTATTAATATTATGTACAGTTATTAATGGTCGTTGGCTTACAACTTGTGTGTGTATGTGACTCATTAAGTTCCTTTTAAACGTGAATTGTTTTTTTGTAAATTCTGAATAACAGTTTTTTGAAGAATATGGTTAGTCACAAACAATGTTTGCTGATTGATGTATGAATTAAATAATTAATGATAATTAATAAGAAATTAGAGGATGAATTTCTAATTTTTTACTATGGCTGCTAATATAAACAACCTATTAAGGTTTACTAACTTTATTTTTCTATATCAAATGATCCTGAATTATTATTATTTTTTTTAATTCTTCAATTAAAACTAGCAGATTATTGAACTGAATTGTAGAGAGAATAATGAGGTACCACAAGGATTTAAACCTGGGATCTTTGAATTCTGATCAAATCATATATACTTAACCCTTTCGTCCCTGAATTTCAGAAATTTGTTTTGAAACAAAAATTATAAATATTTGGGACAATTATGTGTCACCTAATATTATTTAGCTAAAAAAAAATAATTTTGCTGGGGAGTTGGGCGAGGGGTTATGGTACAACTGTTTACCAACAGGGTTTTAGAGTGGTATAAAGATATACCATCAGGATTCAAACGGCGCAGTTAGAAATTCAAACATATTGTTTGTATGACTTATTTATTCAAAATTATATAAACGCCGTACTATTTTGTATGATTCAACATAAAACAATCTTTGCAGAAAGGCATATTACATTTCTGGCAAATGGTTTTTGTTCTTTCGTGTCTCTTTTCTTCTGTATATCTTGTACATATTCTTCTACTCTGTCCTTCTACAGGAAGGTGCAAAGATGTTACTCCGTAATTTTTTTTTTCTTAGAAGGAGGACCTCTTTTTAGTGGAGGCAGAGAGGTATTTGTCATCCCTTGAGTGATTAGTTCTTGCGCAAGAGTTACTATGAAAGAAAGATATGAAATTTGTTCATTCTTACGTCTCAACTCATTATAAATAATCCATGAATTTATTATACTGAGACGAGTATAAAACACTATTTCCACCTTTTAGCAGATTTCCTGTCGTGGTCATACGTGCCTATGAATTGATCGGCTCAATCAACTCCTTCCATTTTCTTGCGATAGAAAGCAATAGCTTCTGGACACTCAATTGTCGCTTGATCCAGACGAAAACGGATCTTCATCGTCTGTAAGCTCATCGATGATAGTTTGCAACTCCTTGACAGACAAAAGTCGTCGACTCCTCTTAGGGCTAATATAAAAAAAAGTAGATTTACATACCTGATGGTTCATATGTGTACCGTTCAAAATACCGGCTGGTAAACAGATGTACCACTCCAAAATATTATAAAGATTTTCTATAAATAATTAAGGTGGATCGAAACAATTATAAATAAAATAAATAAATAAATATATCATCACGCCTTCTACCCATTACTGGGTGTGGCACTCTGCTGAAGCAGATCTCGGTAAGTGATATATTTTGCGAGTGAAGTGCCGTTACCAGTCATCAAATCACGGCCCCCAAACATGTTAGTGGTGGAGGAGCCACAGGGATAGCTTTTTCAAATTATTAAAATTTGTCGCCTGTGGGAATCGAACCAGGGACCTCAGGATCCACAGGCCAACTTCATACCACTGGGCTAGCCATCCCAAACAATTATTAAAATAAAATAAATTAAAGGTTTCAGGATCCAATGATTTTTTAATAAAAAAAAATTTTATTAAAAAAATCATTGGATCCTGAAGCCTTTAATTTATTTTATTTTAATAAAGATTTTCTAAAATATAAACAAATGATACATACCTGAGAGTTGACGACGTTTTACACACAAAATCGCACAAAAAACAGTAAAGTTAACAATATAATAAGGACAATAATTATACTACAATGCTTTTAGTCGGCAAAAAACACTTTCTTGAGCTGTCATACTTCTCTAATCTCACATTTTGATACATAAGACGCGTGCCTGAAACACAAAAGTACGGTATGGTACACTTCTTGTTGCTATTAAACGATAAGTTGAACTTTTAGGTATTTTAAAAAGTTGATGGGATATATATATAAGCATAATTTTTTTATAATTTTCAGTCATATTATTGACGGAGTCTGTGAATTATTGAGAGGCCCAAAGGTGGTCCTCTAGAGTTGGCGCCTATATATAACTTTGATTTCATACTCAAAAACATCTAAAAGATATGTAGGTTGAATTTGTTTTTATATATAAAAAAAATGAGAGCAATACATTTCGTGTAAATGTGTTTTGAGTATTAAATTTTTTAATGAAAAATAATTATGTTCAATTCATATGATTTTGGACTCGTAGTTTTCGTGGAGTTAATTTACTGGATGGTGTAATACAGGGCTGGCCAACTTAATTTGGTATGCGATCGACTTTTTTCTTGAAAATGTATCACGATCTACTATTTTCTAAATTTTATTTCATGCGATTAAAAAAGTGAAGCAGCATATAATAAAAAATATTGTTCATTAATTTTGAAATGAAATAACTAATAGTTATTTTTATAACAAGTGCCGAAAAAGGCTCGTTACGTGCAAGTGCAGAATTTAACGCACGAGGCTTGTTGAGTGCGGAAATCTGCGTGTGCACGTAACCCTTTTCGGCACATGTTATAAACAACATTTTTCCTATAACTGTGCGATTTAGTAAATCACTAAAATATTATCCAAATTTATGAAATTTTAATGATATTGCACAAGATCGATGTTTTACGGTGTTGCTATGGTTTGTTTGTTGATTGCTTGCACATTGTTCTATAGGCGTAATCCATTTGCCATTTGGATTAGATCTAACTTACATTTACTGATCCAGATCAGTTATTTATTTCGCTGGATTACTTCGCTGACTTTATTTTCAGTACTAGAATTACTTATTCTAATTTACCTTGAAATAATTCTCCGTAATAACTGCATCAGATTACCTAATTCTGGTCATTTAGTCATGTTATCTAATTTATCTGAACTGATTTAAATGAACCAAGTGACAAATGGAATACAGTTATTATTTAAAAATATTTTACTAACGTCAAGATAATTTCTTCAAAATCGTCTAGATTGGAATAGTACAGTGAGTAATTCTTCTTTATCATAAATACCTCCAAAGATAATTGAAGTTCCGGATCATGCTATGTTGCATCTATTTTCGACAATGACAATCAACCTGCTGCTGGTACTTCTAAAGCCTCCGAAATTGTTGTCAATAATATTACTGTTAATAATTTGAACAGGTACGGAAGAAATCAATGTTTCTTTAGACAATACAAAAGTTTCCACTTTACATTATGTCAATATAAGCATCTGTAACAACTATGTTAATAATTTACACACACAATAAATATGTATTTCACTTACTCTTTAAATAAAACCATTTATCGATATATTTTACTTTGTTTGGTTCTATTTATTAGTTGTCTACAGCTTAGATATACTGCAATTTAAGGTTATGTTTATAAACGTCAAAATATACTACTGCATATTTACTAGCGCTGGTTCACCGTATCTTCTTCTTCCATAAGCGTCTGTGGTCAAAATATGAATTCCGCGCTCGGCGCGAAATTTAAATCGCTGTCAAAACAATATTCTTTTGACAGTTACGTAATGAAGCACTTTCCGCACTAGTGTTTCTTTGCTTTCGGAAACGCACTTGGTCTGCATTCATCTACTTTCCATACGTAACCAAGGCATTTATAGTTACGTAATAACAAATAAGTCGCACAGTTGTAGGAAAAAGTATTTTTTTAACATTTATATGAAATACAAATTTGAATCAATGTGAAGTTTGTGCCTTCATGTCATCTACCAAGCTTAAGAATCGGGAACATACTGTAATAAAGCCAAATGTAAAAAATATTCTGTATGCAAGTCAGTAAGAGTAGAACTATATTTAGTTTTTGTTTATTTTAAATACGAAACAAGAATTTAATAGTTCGTTGTTTTTTTTTTGCATCTTGAAACTTTTCTAGGCAAACATATATCCAAAAGTCCTTTTCTGGTGATCTGCATTTTAGAAAGGAATCATGTCCCAAGGTAAGTATTTCATTTTCAAGTAATATCTTATTCATGTTAAATTTTTTAGCGATTTTAGTTGCGATTTCCTTCGAATATAAGTCAACATTAAATGAGTAAGAAATGTATTGAATAATACATTCATTTTTTTTATTACTTTCAAAACTATCCACAACATTCACAAAAGAAACATAATTCGCGCTATCAAATACAAAAACATGATATTTTTACAAATGGTCTTGCAAATTTACAAAATGATCTAATTTTTTTTCTTTCAGATCCTCAGGCATTGCCTAAAATTGATATTTTTATGCGGATTCAGATCACTTAATTTACCGGTAAAAACTGCCAAAAAGCCAGATCATACAACCACTCCGGATTTTGTAGCTTTTAATAATCAGCTCCCTTTTATTAAACAATTTTTTTAAATCTCATTCAATATTTTTCAAAATCTCTGTAGGAATTTACTTCAGCTTAGCCACCTCACATAGTATTTTAAAATGTGTTCTTTGGAGAAATGAAATAATTTTGAAAATTATTATTATTTATTCTTTTGCTGGCTAATACTTGTTGACAAATATACACTGGTATCTCAAAAAATCTGGGAATTCATCAACTTTTCAGCACAATGCGATAAATCCGTTAAGATGTCCTGTCATTGATTTTGTTCTATCTGTTTACTACTGGTACACTTTAGTTAATAATTTAATTTTTATAATCAAAATTTTAAACGCGTTAAATATATCTAGTTCTTTCTTTTAACTAAATCATATCCAATATTTCTTCTCTAATGGCAATGGCTTCAAAAATCTTATGAATAAAAACGAGTAATAGAGTTAGCTATATCACTAACGTCTGTAGATTCATCCAGTAAAGAAAAAGAAAATTCAATTAGCGATGTGAGCTTGTAACTGTTCGCTCACATTTTTACTCATATTTTCCTTGCATCGCATGACAGTATTTCGAGATAATTGCAAATCTTGAATAGCAATTTTAATTTCATTTTTATTTTTAAAATTTTCTAAACCCGAATCTGTTACTTCTAAAAATGCATCTTTGATGAATTGGCTGTCAGAAAATTATTTACAATGTTGCTACAGTTACTGCTTTAAATTGTAAATTAGGTTTTATGAACAAATTTTGTTGTGCAGATAATCTGGTTTTAATTCTTTTAATTTATTTTTGTTATGTCACTATTAGATGGAAAATTTGTTTGATGTTTACCAAGCAATGTCTTGAAATACCTTCCTAAATTTTCTTTTTAGGTGTTGCGACAGAAGCATTGCAAATTAAAAGCAACAATATACAAACATTACAAAAAAAACACAAATCTAGTCCCATTCTTAAAGAAAATGATGAGTTTTACGATTTTTCGTCGAATTCATTTTAAATCAAAGCAGTATGAAAGTATTAACAAGATAAAAATTCGCCACAAACGCCGTACTCTGCCACAACTACAACGTAACTGCGTACGTGTTCTGTAACACTATGCGAATAAGGTGTAGAGCTGTCGTTATGGTACAATATTGTAAGCTAATTATGCTACAATATTATACAAAAATAAGTTTGAGGAATAATAATATATTTTTATTGTTTAATAAAAAATATATATATTTTGACTAATTCGTTTTTATATTTAAAAGTCGACTGAAATCATTGCCGCGATCGACTGGTCGATCGCGATCGACATGTTGGCCATCCCTCGTGTAATACATCAACACCTATAACTAGCAATTTCTGCATCTGATAAATACAAGAATATTCAATTGCGCTCCTCTCCTGTCTCGCAAAACTTGCATTACTTAATTAATAATAATAATAATATTTATTGAGTTAAATGGATGCAAAATTAGAATACATTTACGTTATAAAAGGCTATATGGCTTTAAGGGATAAATCACGAATTTTCTACGTAATTTATTGTACAATTTCCCTCTCTATATTTTTGAACTATTTTTAGAAACATTGTATTTTATTTTTTTATACAAATTACTGCGTGTAAGATAGTTGCGATAGCTGCTGCTAGTTCTTAAATTAATACTTATTTATTTTACTTATATTAAAAGATGCATATAACATGTTAGGCAAACTTTGTATATTTTTCTCAATAAACAAATTTTTGCAGTGGTCTCCAAAATTTGTATGCACAGCATACATTCAGATTCTTTCGGTAATTTGAAAATTCTTTCAGGAAACACTGAATTACTATTAAAATGAACCTATACAAGAAAATGAAATGAACAGTAGTGAAAGAGATTTCTAGCTGCATCCTCTGATACTGAATTTATAATTTTCTTAACATGAAATTAGTTTTGTGTATTTTGTTAACAATATAGTTTATAAGCTCGTCCTAATGTAAACAGAAGTAATAAACAAACCAGGAAATTCCACGCTAAAGTTATTGAGTAATGTTTATATGATAGGATTCAACTGGATTTAAACAAATTTTAAATTTTGAATGTTTACATCGATACTATTATAAAGCAATTTAATACGATGGGATTGGATCGAATTTACTGTATTTATTATTGAAGTCATAGTAACGTACCGTCATGTAGGTAATATCCGAATAAACAATATTGTGTTCGCACCGCCGCACAGTGGGTCAGATTCAAAAAATACCGTTCAAAAATCAGTGTAGATCTTAATACTGATCGGATCGTCTTATATTTTTTTTTTTTAAATAATCGTCAGGCTTTTAGCTAAATGACTGTCGAGGCAGATTTTTGAAAAAATTATTTTTGAGGTTAGGAACTCTGTTAAAAGTCTAAAAAATAATTTCAAAATTTATTTTTTTCCTTTTGGGAAGATACAAATATTTTCTAAATATATTTATAAGTCGTACTCTATGTTTTTTGGTTTGCTGATTCCGAAAATTGGGGTCCCAAACCTCTAAAATATGGGACAACCCCCGTAACATTGAAAAACACCCCTTTTGCAATAATATTTACAATAATCTGAGTATTCATCTTAAATAATCCTATAAATTCTCCTTTTTGAAACATTATACTATGAATTTAATGATTAAACATTGAATTGAGCTGAATTTTATTCAAAAGGGTTGATCAAAGAGGGCGAAAACTACCCCTAACATTATGTAAAATGAAAAACGCCTGTTTCAAATATTTTGTTTTACTATTTGCTTTCGATTCGAATCAATGGCCGTCTTCAAACATTAAAACAATTATTTTAACCACTTTTTGGGTAAAACTTACCCTGTAATTGATGTGCATTAAAAAAATTCAGTTTCCTGGTATTTTGAATATATCAATATTTAAAAAAATAGTGAATATTTTCACCCGTTTAGGGGGTAAAACAACGCATTCGACTTGAAGAAAACGATGATTATAAAAATGTTGATATATGATCGAGTAAAAGTTAACTGAATTTATTAAATTTACGAAAAATTGTGGAAAATCCAATAAATTCAGGACTTTTGTTTTTAAATATTTGTCGAAATCTTAAAATCTCATAAGCTGTATTTTAAAATAGTTGTAGTTTTAAGAAGAATCAAGACCAATTTTCTACTATCTTCATCCCTAATTTATATTTATAAATTGTAAAATACTTTTAGCATTCTTTGGAATTTTTTCAACAGTTTTATAATCATCGTTTTCTTGAAGTTGAATGCGTTGTTTTACCCCCTAAACAGGTTAAAATATTTAGTATTTTTTTAAATATTAATACATTTAAAATACCAGGAAATTGCAAAAAACAAATATTTGAAACTGAATTTTTTTAATGCACATTAATTAAAGGGTTTTATGGGTAGTTAAGGTTAGTTTTACCCCCAAAAGTGGTTAAAATAATTGTTTTAATGTTTGAAAACGGCCATTGATTCGAATCGAAAGCAAATAGTAAAGCAAAAAATTAGAAACAGGCGTTTTTCATTTTACATAATGTTAGGAGTAGTTTTCACCCTCTTTGATCAACCCTTTTGAATAAAATTCAGCTCAATTCAATGTTTAATCATTAAATTTATAGTATAATGCTTAAAAAAGGAGAATTTATTGGATTATTTAAGATTAATACTCAGATTATTGCAAATATGATTGTAAATGGGGTGTTTTTCAATGTTACGAGGGTTGTCCCATATTTTAGAGGTTTGAGACCCCAATTTTCGGAATCAGCAAACCAAAAAACATAGAGTACGACTTATAAATATATTTAGAAAACATTTTGATCTTCCTAAAATGAAAAAAAATAACTTTTGAAATTATTTTTTAGACTTTTAACAGCGTTTCTAACCTTAAAAAAAAAATTTTCAAAAATCTGCCTCGACAGTACTTTAGCTAAAAGACTAACAAAAATACGACGATCCGATCAGTATTAAGGTCTACACTGATTTTTGAACGGTATTTTTTGAATCTGACCCACTGTGCGCCGCGCCATCCGGCATTAGCAGTATTACATATTCCAAAATCGTTCGGAAACTACGTGTTTACCGAACGCTATCCGGTAAAAATTAGTAATCTTTTGATCATTATATGTTTGCATTACTTCACTACTATAGAGAGCTCCTAAAGTCCGAAATGTCAACAAATGCATTGGCATAAAAACATTATGGTAAAATATAATTTTTTAACATAAGAATTCAATGACAGGACCCTTAAAATTTGTTCCTCATTCGACTTGCCTTTTTTTCAGCTGTGAATAATATTGATATGGTTGTGGTTTTGTTAATACGATCGATTTAATATTTCAAGCAGTGGCGTATGCAAAGGTGAATTCATGGTGTTCGGACCCCCATTAGAGGTACTTTCATAGAAAACTTAATTAAAATATGCAAATAAAATATCTTAAAAAAGAAAAGAAGCTGAACTATAGGTGTTATACTATTTGGACTACTCCTTTAAGAAAATTCGGCATACGCCACTGATTTCAAGAATAATGAATATCATGACATACGAGTATGATTTGATCAAGTAGGTCCATGGAATATTAACGATGAATGATTGAAGGTAATTTCTCAATGAACAGCTTTCCTGTTCATTATATTTGTTCTTCACAAGTAAAGTTGACGAACACTTAACCGCATAAAATATGTAGAACTTCTTATTTTTAGTTTCTTTAATACGTACCTCAACAAAATCGAAACATACATATTTTATATGACAATTAAATTATTTTCTAATAAAATGTCCGGCAGTGAGTTTAGCGTTACGGCAAGCAAATCTAAAGATTCCTAGTTTGAATCCCACTCAATAGTATATTAAATAACTAGGCATCGAAAGTGTAAGATAACGTGCGAATGTGCAAATTGAAAAAGGAGGCGCGCAGCGCCGAGTGATTTAAGTACACGAGCACAGTTATCACATTTTTGAGCGAGTTATGTACACTATTTTTCAGACGACTAAAAATATTTCTAAAAAAAGTTTACAAGAGCAATGTTGTTACACTTTGACAATGTTTGTTTTTATAAATAAAGGCTTTTGATATTTTAGAAATTTCATTTTCGTCATTTCACTAAAACAACCCAGGGATTTGACCATATCACTTAATATTTTTAGGGAAATGACCCTATAGAGTTGTCATTTTAACATCTCCTGTTATATGTTCAAATCTCTTAGGGATTTGATCAAATCCCCGTTTTTATCATATCCCTGCGACATATATATATATATATATATATATATATATATATATATATATATATATATATATATATATATATATATATATATATATATATATGTATACAGGCTGGTGAACGCAACTCTCGAACATAGGAATTTAACATGTAAATTCACAATTTTGTAATTATCCATATCTCGAAAACTATAGAACTTAGAGAAATAGGGCTTAGCAGATTTCCTTCGTCATTTACAAGGCTACAAGATGGTTCTTATAGAAAAAATAAAAAAAATATATCTTTTAAAATAATTACGTCTTTATCACCAATCTAGCACTTTTTAAACAATTTTGTAATTTTATATTTTCAATATCTAGGGATACGTCGACCGTAGAGCAAAAATACCAACGGGATAGTGTTCAGGGAGAAGAAAACTATAAAATAAGAGCTAAAAATATTAGACATAGAGTCACATGCAGTTTTGTGGTAGTTTTGAATAATACGCCATCAAAAAAATATTTTCACATTCAAAAAACGTTTACTAGCAACCTGTAAGGGTTAATATTTTTGGCTCAAAATTTCAGGGGTCTCTCAGTACATCAAATGGATACATTTTAGCGAAGAGCACCATAACATTTCAATACTTCGGTATAATCCTGGGCAGTCTAATATATATATATATATATATATATATATATATATATATATATATATATATATATATATATATATATATATATATATATATATATATATATATTCCACGACTCCAGTATTTAGAACGAATACTTATTCGTAAGAATATTATTAAAATTGAAATGAAGGAAGAATGATTGAAATTTTGTTTTATGTTTCCTTCCCTTAACAACGAGACTGAGCAATATGTTATATACTAATTCTAGATTGCAAAACTAAAATAAAAATGTGTTTAGTTATATAATTGTTTATCTAGCAACAGTATCAATAGCGCTTTTCTGAAATTTATTGAACCTTTAAATGCTAATGAACCGATAAAACTATCATGCAACCCAGCATAAGGGTGAGAAATGCATGATTTTTTCCCGAGAAGTAAATTTGTAGCACGACCCCATATAAAGTGATTATTTTTAAAAATATTAGAAATAATTATTTAAAAATTATTTACTGAAGTTGCAACAGATATGTTTCTCTTTATGTAAAAAATTGAACAGAATCTCAATAAGATAATAATAATTTTTCTTCACACTGAGACTAAAATACTTTACTCTCGACGTTATTAGCGTAACAATGATAAATATCAGCATGGCGTGTTAAAATTAATTATTTCTCCCATGATTTTGGTGTCACAGACATCAAATTTTTATCATGGTCGTGGAAAAAATACATTTTCTCTCCTATCGTTGTTGACAACGGAAGAAAATGCTCTTTTCAGTTCTGTTGTTTTTAACAACAAATTATTGTATTGATTAATGCTTCAAATAAAAGAATAGAAATTTTAGTTTACAGTAATTTTTATTTAAATAATGTTTCTTTAAAGTAATTTAGAAAACATTATAGATATTTTAGAAAATACAATATTTTAATATTATGTATTTAAATAATGGTTTTTATCTGTAATTAATTTCTTATTATATAACAAAATAATAATTTAAAGATCTAATGAAATAAAGCTTTTTTCTAAATTAAGTTTACTAAAAAAAATTAACTGGATAGGTTTTTCAAATAAACTGTTTGAATTTTAATACAAGGTACTTGTAAAAAGCTTTGGATAATGAGAATTCCTTCTACTTCTAACATTGTTAATATATTTCAATGTCGTTCACAGTTTTATAAAATTAACTTCGTATTTGAATGGGGTGGATGGTGTACATATTGATGGTAGTGTAGTGCCTGCGTTAGCTTATGCCGATGATGTTGTTGTTATGGGTGAATCTGAAGAGCAATTAAGAAGAATGTATAAATAAAGTAGGAAAAGATTTAAATCTGTTATTAAATGTTGATAAATGTAAAGTGTTAGTATTTGAGAAGAGTGATTTGATGACCGACTGCAATGTTTAGGTGAATGGTGTGAGATTGGGTCAAGTGAATGAGTTTTTATATTTGGGTAGTGTGTTTTCGAGGGATGGACGTATTGATTGTGAGATTGAAAGAAGAGTATCTGCGGGTTGTAAGGTATTGGGTGCTCTGGGAACCTTTGCTCGAAATGTGAATGTATCCAGAGATGCTCGATTGAGTGTGTATAATGGTGTTTTAGTGCCTTCATTGAAGCATGGTAGTGAATGTTGAGTGTGGATGAAGAAACATGAACGTCGTATAACTGCTGTGGAAATGAGGTATTTTTGTGGTGTGTGCGGTTATACTAGAAGAGATCGTGTCCGGAATACATTGGTGTATGATGAGTGTGAAATTGAGAAGAATGTAGTTAAAAAAGTAGGTATAAGTCAGCTGAGATGGTTTGGGCATTTAGAACGTATGTCGAATGAGAGATTGGTGAAACAGGTATATGTTGGTGAAATTGAGGGTGAACGATTGCGTGGACGACCTATGAACAAATGGATGAATATGATTGAAGGATTGTTGCGTGAATGAAAGTTTCCGAGTACGAGAAACAAACGTGCTTGTATGAAAGGAATTATGAATATGGATGAAGTTAAAGTGGTGTGTCAGGATAGAAACGTTTGGCGAAGATTAATTGCGCAATGAATCTGATGATTTAAGAAGTGCAGGAATTTTGATTTTAGTTTTGTTGTTTAGTAATTTTATTAGAGTGTTTATCTGCAATTGTGTGAAATTCACTTTCAAAAACAAGCGCAGAGACAACACTCCCTTCGTTTCTGATCTTTTTTATTCGTTTTCTGATCTTACATTGAGTGTTTAACTGCAATTGTGTGGAATTCACTTTCAAAAACAAGCGTAGAGCGACACTCCCTTCCTTTCTTATCTTTCAATTCGTTTTCAGTTCTTACGTAGAGTGTTTAACTGCAATTGTGTGGAATTCACTTTCAAAAACAAGCGCAGGGCGACACTCCCTTCCTTTCTTTTTTTTGTTTCATTTTCAGTTACTGCATTGTCTGGACTTTTCTTTCATATACAAGTGCAGGCTATCGCTTTTATCTTTTCTAATTTTTGTAGATTCGTTGTTAGTTTCGTTGTTAGGAGTAAGCGTGAGTAATTTGAGATGTTTTATACATATGTTATGTACGTCGAAGAAAGAAGATGAATAATAAGTGAATATTAATGATGTGATTTAAGGTTTGATTGTGATAAATGATTTCGTGTGTAATAAATGAATGAGTTTATATGGAGTGATCTATGAATGTGGTTAAAGTGTGTGTTCGGATGGTAATGTTTGACGAGGGCTGATTATTTGATGAATGTAATGATTGAATATTTTATGAGTGATTTTAGGGTTCGTGCTACACCATTTGTTGGGATATAGCGTGAAGATATGTATGTATGTATGTATGTAACTTCGTATTTAAATTTTTAAGCATAAAATCAATAACGCATTGAACTGAAATTCTCTCATTTTTCAGAAGCTGATTTTTGTTTTCTCTGTCCTCTCGGAAATTTTGCGAAATATGTCAATTCCAGTGTTTCTTTTAATTGAATGTTTTTACTTTTTGATGATTTCCCTTTATAATAATTCATTTAGAAAAAATTCTTTTCTTTACAGAAGTTAAATGAAAATGTAAATTTTATCTCTATTACTTTTTTTTTCTTTTAATGGTGGGTAGAACCATTGTCAATTTCAATAAAAACTAATATCTATGTAGGTTTAATATTCTAACATGAAAGTTTTTGGCGTGCACACTTGCCATTAATTTAATTTATTATGAAAACCGCTATTGATATACTATATGGTATCCAAAAAATTGTTTAATTGCTCGGAATATTATTTATTTGTATAATTTAGTAGCTTATCATGCCATTATAACTAAAAATTGTTAAAATTTATAAAAGCTAAAAGAACTAATTATTATTTAAATAATAAGTATTAAAACAAAACAATAGTACTATCCCAAGTCCATATATATATATATATATATATATATATATATATATATATATATATATATATATATATATATATATATATATATATATAATTAAACAGCCAAATTCTCAAAAAGTTTTAGCTAATCCAAATTCAGGATTAGCTAATTCGTTTTAAAAAAAGTTAATTCAATTTACTTTTTGAAAACTAAATGGTGAGAAGATTATGTTAAAGCAATGAAGAACTTTGAAAACAATACCTGGTAGAAGGGTTCCAAATTTATTCACCAGATGGAGAGCACTAGGTTGGCATCGCCAATATATTTGTGCTTGAAGTGCAATTAATAGTCCTCACAGCAGTAATTTTAATGTGGCGAAAATCAGCTTGTCGACTTTCGGAATTGAACTTCAGTAAGTCAGAAGGAAAATTGGTACGAATCCTTGTTTCATACTCCGACGGGTGAATTTCCGTGAATCCATATATTGACCATAGGCAGTAAATCCTGATTAGCTTTACGTTTTGATTATAACATTTACATATAGATGGTTCAATGCCAGTAGTTAATTTACTTTTTTAAACTATTCCTATTCCTCTATTCAAGTAATATGTATAATACCCAACATGTATACGAACCAATTCTACATTTTTTAACATAGATAACAGAAAATAAAATATGACAAATCTTTACAAAAATTGCAGCGTCTTTATCCATTGTTGTATATTCTGTATTTCTACATAGTTTGTAAAAATTTTTGCACCATAAAATATTGAAAACTGACATTACCGACTATGGCGCATTATTGTACGTTCAACTGGACTTGGGATAGTACTATTGTATTGTTTTAATACTTAATATTTAAATAATAATTAGTTCTTTTAGCTTTTATAAATTTTAACAATTTTTAGTTATAATGGCATGGTAAGCTAATAAATTATGCAAATAAATAGTATTCCGTGTAAGTCAACTATTTTTTGGATACTCAGTAACGGTTTTCATAATAAATTAAATTAATGACAAGTGTGCACGCCAAAAACTTTCATTTCAGAATTTTAAACCTACATAGATATTCATTTATATTGAAATTGATAATGTTTCTACCCACCATTAAAAGAAAAAACAAGTAATAGAGATAAAATTAACATTTTCATTTCACTTCTGTAAAGAAAAGATTTTTTTAAAATGAATTATTATAAGAAGAATCATCAAAAAGTAAAAACATTAAATTAAAAGAAATACTGGAATTACGAAGTTAATTTTATAAAAATGTGAACGACATTGAAATATCTTAACAATGTTAGAAGTAGAAGGAATTCTCATTATCCAAAGCTTTTTACAAGTACCTTATATTAAAATTCGAACAGTTTATTTGAAAAACCTATCCAGCTTAATTTTTTTAGTAAGCTTAATTTAGGAAAAAGCTTTATTTCATAAGCTCTTTAAATTATTATTTTGTTATATAATAAGAAATTAATTACAGATAAAAACCATTATTTCAGAAAACCGCTATTGATAATGTTGATAGATAAACAATTATTTAACTAAAGAGATCTTGATTTTATCCTTGCAACCCAGAATTAGTATATAATATATTGCTGAATCTCGTTGTTAAGGGAAGAAACGATAAAACAAAATTTCAATCATTCTTCCTTCATTTCAATGTTAATAATATTCTTACGAATAAATATTCGTTTTAAATACTGGGATCGTGAAAAAAATAGTATACACCTTGTAAGAAAGGTGCCTGGTGTTACAACTTTATACCTTAGTAAAAAACATGGACTTGTCTTTCTATACTACTACTACTACTTATGTATATTACTAGAAACACATGATAGTGGTATGAGATGACAAATAATCGAGATAATAATAAAATACAACATTATAAATATCAATTAAGGAGAATTTATTGTTCATTTTATCCATTTACAATTCTCAAAATTCTTACTTACTTACATAATCCTGAAGCATTTCTACCTTTCGGTGTAAGGTTGAAAGCCACGTCCGCGGTTATTTACTCCTGTTGTGTTCTTCTGGCTTCGTTTTCCATATATCTGTCCACGTCTCTGTTTTTACTTTCTTATACACAGTATAAGGAAGTATTGTAATCGTGAAAACAATCATTGACAAGATTTTCGCAGAAATACGTGTTTTGACGTCCACTGAATCCGTTTTGATCATTTTCTCAATGATGTCTGTGTATGTGTGTGGATGGATGTGTGCCCGAGTGTGCAATATCTCATGAACGAGATAAGATTTGTTAACGAAACTTGGTAATTATAAGTTTCATGAAAATACGAAGAGCTGAGTTGATTTTGAGTGAAATTGAAAAACCGGAGGAGCAAGTTTACTGGACACACAAAAAATTCCATTTATTTCAAAAATGGAATCAGTTACGGAAAAAAGTTTCAAATAAATTATTTGGAACATAAAATGTTATTTACAATTTTCTTGTATATGCATCTAATTTTGAGAAGAACTAATTTATATATTTCATAATATATTCCAATTATCATAGAATAGAAACAAATAACATAAACATGTTTTTCAGACTACCACTTATGAAAGTAACCATAACAACATCATAAACTACTACGGAAAGTTGAAAATAACATACACTGGTATGTTAGCATAACGCACATTTCTAATATATCAGGTGAAGTTCCACTGATTGACAACAGATGGCGTTACGATGAAAGAAAATAATAAAATAAATGAAAAGAATTTGTATTATTATTTGAATTAAAGTTTTGGCATATTTTTCTACAAATTTGCACAGATAAATCTTATTTTTTTAAAATTAATAATTACTTATTTACCAATATTTAAGCATTATTTAATATTTTGACATTATGTACATTATGTACATTAGTACAGTTGCACAATACCTAACCTCAAACGTCAAACTACAAAAACGCATCAGCTGTCAAAGTGTAACAACTCTTGCAAACTTTTTTTAGAAATATTTTGTGGTCATCTGAAAAATAGTGTACATAACTCGCTCGAAAGTGTGATAACTGTGCTCGTGTACTTAAATTACTAGGCGCTGCGCGCCTCGTTTTTCAATTTGTACACTCGCACGTTATCTTAAACTTTCGATGCTTATTATGTTATATACTATAACATTTATATGTTAAATTTATATTTCATTTCTATTTCTATTAATATATGTTGAAGTCAGTAAAATCCTAAAGTTTATTAAAAAAAAAACGATCCAGCAAACTAAAAGGATGCAAAATGAATACAGAGAAAACGAAAATAATATTCGGAACGAAAATTTAAAACGAAAAGGAGAAGATAATGACTACAAAGAACATGAAAAAAGTGAAAATAAAATATGCTGTGTATAAGAAAGTCGTTTGGTGACCACACCAGATTTTATATTTTTGGCCTTAATTTCTTCTTCTTTTACTCCTATTTCTTCTAGCGGTACTTTTATTTCTTTGTCTCATCTTTTTATGGGTCGCCCTCTTTTTTTTTCTGTTGTCCTGACTGCGTGTACACATTTTGCTATTCATTCATCTCTCATTCTGTGCACATGTCTTTTCCAGCTAACGTGTCCCTCTTGTATGGTATCCTTTATTGGTCTTGTGTTGAGATTTTGTCTATGATTTATTTCTAATTTTATCTAGTTTAGTTATCCCTTCTATTTTTCTCAGAAACCTCAACTCTATTTTTCTAATTTTTGTTTGATACCTTTCGTTTCTTCTCCATGATTCGCAGCCAAAAGAGATTTCTGGAACTGGGACCTTTTTAAACAGTTCTATCTTTTATTCTATTGGTATTTCTTTTTCCCCTAAGAATATAGTTTCCAGTGCGTTAAAAAGTCTTCTTGCTTTATTTACTCTTTTGCTTATCTCTTGTTCTATTACTCTTTTCTCTTCTATTTTCACTCCTAGGTATCTAAATGTTTAAACTTGCTTTATTTTTGAGTTCCCTTTTTTATTTTGTGTATTTTTTCATTGTCGTTAATAATAATTGAATTTGTTTTGTCTATATTATCACCATATCGTCTGTGTAACTAGGGTTGTTGATTTCCACCGAATTTCGAATTTCTGAACATTCGAATTTTTTGAACTTCGTCAAAAAAACTTCGAATCTTCGAATTTTTGAATTTTTTGAACTTTTCGAATTTTCGAATTTACGAATTTTTTGAACTTTTCGAATTTTAGAATTTTCCGAAGCTTCGAATTTTTTAATTTTTTGCCAATTAATTAACGCCATCTGTCATCTCCAAGTACGCTCACGCATAATTCGTGAAAAGTCGGACACGAATTAAATAATAAATTCGGCGAAGTATTCTGCAAAAACTCTGTAAGGTTAGGCGTCTTAATTAAGCCATCTACTCTCTTAAAATTCGCAAATTCGAAATATTCGAAAGTTCGAATTTAAATTCGAATGTTCAAAAAATCCGAACATTCGAATTCTCGAATATTCGTAAAATCAACAACCCTATGCGTAACACAGTTCTGAAACTTTAATTCTTTGCATTTTTTCTGTATCCCATTTTATATATTCTCATCTTCTTCTTAATGTTCTATGTATAGGGTAAATAGGAGTGGACTTAATATGCATCCCTGTTTTAAATCTGTTTTCGTTTCAAAAGGCGCTGACTTGTTGTTTCGTACTTGTCATAACATTTATTTTCTGCATATAAAGCTTTCACGGTTTCTATTTTTTGTTTGTGTACTCCCCCTTCTCTAGACAACTCCATATCTTGTCTCTCTCTACTCTGTCAAAAGATTTTTGCAGGTCTGTAAAGCACAGATGTATTTCTCTATTTGTTAGTCTAACTTTTTCACATAGTTGTTTTCATTCACGAAATACGATATAAAATATGCTATAAAAATGAATCAAGTATGTAATTATTATTTTCCCCTCTCTAATTACTTTAAAGTTTTCTTAAATGTCAATTATAGTTATATGTTTAATTTCTATATTAAAGAATTTCGTTTAAATAATGTTTGTGTCAACTAACAAGTCATATATCTAAGCTGTAAAATATCAGTTTGGCGTAGCGAAACATTAATTAGTTGGCCGTGGTGATAGGAAGTATAACCTTGTTTGAAATTTATTTCCAATATTAGCAGTATCAACGGAGGTTGCGAATAGCAGCGTTTGAGAAAATCGTTTTAAAGTAGTACTATAATTGTATTAAAAAGATAAATTTCGTGAACAGAATCGCGTAGGTAAGTAAATATGAATTTTTTTTTAACATTTGCATAAGACGGCGGTCTCAATAGAGACTGATTAATTGCGATCGAGTAAAAATCAAATCAACACTAGCTTATGGCAATGGTCACACTGCTTGCATCGACTATGATCGAACGACGTCGATCATTACCGCCTGATTTCATTTATCAAATATATTCGATTTTTTTAAATTGACCGACAGCACTCGATTTATTACAACTTTTACAGTAACTGAAAAAAAATATATTTATATTTATTTTGCCGTATAAGAAATTAGGGTTAAAAATAAGTACCAGGATACAGCAATGGGTTCCTATACCTATTTATATTTCTTTTAATTCAATGAAACTACATGATAAACTACCAATGGAAACGCAGATTGAAAATTTCTTATATTACAACAGATATGATATTATTAAGTTTTGTAATGGGGTTGTGACGTCCTAAATTCGTTTCAGTGGTACTTATCTTGTTTCATTCAAAGAGTGCAAATAATATAGGATTGAGTTCTTGAAAAATAATCGTACTATGTTGATTATTTTTTGACGTTTCTCAAAACCAATTAAATTGCTCATTATATCGGGTCTGCATTTTAACCAATCCTGTCATTATTATACTGAGAATAGAGCTCTAGTAATTATTCCCCGGAATAATCTCTGTAGCTTTTGTTTTTGTTGACAAATTATATATATATTTTTTTTATTGTTTATTAATTTACAATCTGTCGCATTTGGACAATAAGCAAATGGTATAACAATAAATTAACAAGAGGGGGATTATGTCCATTGTCATTTACCCTAACACAAAATTATAAATTTTATAATCTATATGGTAAATCCAGAGGATTACATTTTTTAGTCTGTTATTACTTATGCTATTATCTAATAAATTTAATGCACTGTTGTTGGGATGGTTTTCCAGTTTGTTGATGTATTTTTTGCTTCTAAGTCTTGCTTCTTCCTTTACTGTTGATATATTGAGGTCATTTTGTATTGTTTTATTTGAGATATACCACGGTGCATTTATAATAGTTCTTAATGTTTTATTTTGAAACCTTTGTATAATTTCGATGTTGGATGTACTAGTTGTTCCCCATAATTCAATTCCGTAAGTCCAAATTGGTTTCAGAATCGTTTTGTAAATAAGGATTTTATTGTTTGTGGACAACTTCGACTTTTATCCCAATACCCAGTAAAGATTTCTAAATTTTATGTTTAACTGCATTCTTTTCGTTTTAATATGTTGCTTCCAGGTTCGTCTTCGGTCTAGTATCAGGCCTAGGTATTTAACGTGTTCAACTTGTGGCAGGTTTTTATTGTTTAATTGAACTACTGGACATGTCTCTTTTTTCAGTGTAAACGTGATGTGAGCTGATTTGTTTTCGTTTACCCGGATACGCCATTTATTTAGCCATTCTTGCACTTCGGTTAGGTGTTCTTGAAGCCCCTGTGATGCGGCTTCAGGATTTTTGTTTGTTGATAATATCGCTGTGTCGTCTGCATACGTTGCAATGGTGGTGTGCGCTTTTATTGGTATGTCCGCGGTGTAAAGAGTATAGAGAATTGGCCCGAGAACGCTACCCTGGGGCACGCCTGCTTTAATGGGTATTAGTGATGTGTATTCATCTTTATATTTTATTTGGAAATATCTGTTACGAAGATAAGATTTTATTAGTAAGTATATATTACTTGGCAGGATATGTTTTAATTTACATAAAAGTCCTGCATGCCACACCTTGTCATAGGCTTGACTCACATCGAGGAAAGCAGCAGAGCAGTATTCTTTATCTTCGAAAGTTTTATTAATTACATTTGTGACTCTATGTATTTGTTCTATGGTTGAATGTTTTTCACGGAAACCGTACTGGTGTTCCGGTATTATGTCCTTAATAAGTGGCTTAATTCTTCTCAATAAAAGCTTTTCGAACAGTTTGGATAAGGTTGGCAGTAGGCTTATTGGCCTGTAGGAAGTAACTTCTTCTGTGGGCTTGCCTTGTTTAGGTATTAGGATAACTTGGGCGGTTTTCCATTGGGATGGAAAGTACTGCAGTCTTAAGCAGGCGTTATACATAAAGGTAATTAATTTAATTGCAGTTTTTGGTAGTTCTTGTAGGACTTTGCCCGTAATTAAATCATATCCCGGTGCTTTGTTCAGGTGAATATTATTCTTGATTATGTCTTCAACTTCTGCTATGCTAAAACTTTTAAGAGGAAGTGATAGTTGCGTTGGATAGTTCAGAATTTCTATTATTTCTTCTTCTTCTTCGTCTTCAATTTCTTGTGGGAATTCTGTGAAGACTTGTTCGAAATGCATTGCGAAAGCATCTGCCTTTTCTTTGTTGGTTTTTGCCCATGTGTTATCGTTTTTGCGTATAGGAGAATTTCTAGCTTTTGGTTGTTTTAATGCTTTTGTTGCTTTCCAAAGCGAGTAGTCCGTTAATTGAGTAGCACTCAGATTTGACAGATAATATTCCATATTCTTTTCATTCCATTGTTTTAATTCGTTTTTCAATTGTTTAGCTGCCTTGTTGTATCTGGTTTTATCTGTTGCGTTTCTTGAATTTTGCCATATTCTTCGAAGTTTTCTCTTTTCAGCTATTTTCTGTTTTATAATATTTGGGTAATACATTGGTTGAACTTTTTGTAGCTTTTTAGTTGGAGTAGATTCCTATGACGCTTTTTGAATCTTCTGGACTAGATACTCTATACAATCGTCTATGTTTTCGCAGTTTTTAAGTGGTTGTTTGGTATTGACGGTTTCTTCCAGTATTTCTTTGAAGTATTCCCAGTCTGTATTTTTATTGTATAGTTTTGGTGATTCGGTTACGGGTATGACGTTTGTACTCAGTGTTATAATTATTGGACTGTGATCAGATGATAGATCTAAACTGCTTTCGATTTGCATATATCCTTGGGCTATATTTTTTGTAACACCAAAATCTAATAAATCTGGGTTTTATTGAGATCTGTCGGCCAGTACGTAGATTCTCCGGTAGAGATGTGTGAAAGTTGATTATTTCTAATGCAGTTTAGTAATTGTCTGCCACGAGGGCTTATTAGGCGTGAGCCCCAATCTGTATGTTTGGCATTGTAGTCTCCTACTGCCATGTACCTATTCCCTAGAGTATCGTAGAAATGTTTAAAATTGTCTTCTTTAATGTTGAAATTAGGTGGGCAATATACTGCAGAGAAAGTGATTGGACCTGTCCAATCTTCCACAATTATGTTTGTAGCTTGCAAATAGTTCATGCAGAATTCCGGAATTTCAAAGTGCTTGATTGTGTTTTTTATTAATATTGCTGTGCCACCATGCGCTGTGTCATCTGGATGGTTTGTTACATATATATTGTATTATATGTAGTTGTGAAATAATTATTTAAAACTGTCAACGCGTCATGTAAAATGTGTGAAAAAACTGATTTAGTTCCATTTTAGATACAAAAATACACCAACAAATTTTGGAAATAACTTACAAGAATACGAGTAATAAGTAATCAATTGATATTGATCCAGTTCAAAATCTTTTAAGTTGGATGAATTGATCTCAACAGCTAAGTCAAAAAATAATCTAATTAAATATAACTGGAACGTTCAATAAATTAGAAAATAATTCACCAGTTGTCAACGGCCATGGCTGTACTCGTTGGAACTGATCTAAGCGATAACGCGAGTTAAGTAACGTTGCGCGCGGGTAGTACTTGGATGGGTGAGCGTCCAGAGAAACCCGCGTTGCTGTTGACCATAATACCTAAAACGCAGATCAGGGCGTAATGGCGGCATATGACCTAAGTAGTTGGTCCGCCAAAGAAGCCACCAAAAAAAAAAAAAAAAATTCTCCAGTATCAATCTCAAACTTGTTGACATTTGGCAATAGCCACTCAAGCCCTACGGGCTTTCGTGATTATTGCCTGGCAACAAGTTTTCGAAAGATCTGTCAAATTATTTTCAATTTATTCTCACTCTCTTGTTATATTATTACTGAAAATAATATTTTATAGTAGTTGAAAGATCACGAAAATAAAATTAAATTATTGTAATAAATATACAACGTATTGAACATGTATATACTGGCAAACAACGAACAGTTTGAAAAAATTGTGCTGAGATATCACAGTTAGTTACATTCTAATCCACATATGTCTTTTATTTACCGCCCGAAAATTTTTGTGGCCAATGAGAACGCTTCCGAACTTGTAATGTCACTATATTTTTAATCGCTTATATGTCTGATATGAAACATTATTTAAAAAAAAAAATTCACTAATAGTTATTATTCATTATAAATTTTATATTTTTATCCTTCATTCTTATTATTTCGATTATGGTATGAGCCCCTTGGAAAAATACAGATTAATTGTAGATAGAATTATATCAAATTATAAAATGAGAACTCATTACACATTAATCATATATTTATGTATTTTTAAAAAACGTGGATATTTTCAGCGTACCAATGCAAGAAAATATGACAGTTAAATTCTTCTACTGACACAATAAACCAATTGAACCATTGAATGTGGCAATACGAGTACAGTTACAAAATTTTCGTCGAATTACTTTATCCTTTTAATGCAGTGTGACATAGCCAATAAAATATTGATCAAATATTGTTAATCAATGTTAGTTAATCGATTGTAATTTACTCAGTGGACCCACTACCTAATAGTGATTTGTGTTCCTGTAGCAGTAATTAATCTATTGCCGCGAGCGCATGGAGTGTGATAGTCAAGGCGCAGTCGAGAACAATAGGCAAAGGCGGCAAGAATGCACAGATAATTTTTTTCTGCGACCATTTAAAATTCTATAAAAATAAATCAAAAAATTATTTTTGACACAGTTTTTTTTTTTAATTCGTTGAAAACAGTTTTCATATGTCAATGAATATGATAACATACCCTAACAGAAAAAAATTACTATCTGCTCTAGAGCGAAAAATGGCTACTTTCTATACCGAAAAGCAACTTTTTGGTATGGTCATAGAAATATATTTTTTTCTAATTTAATATAGAATTTTCATTTGGTGGCAGTTTTTCTCTATTAATTTTTGAAAAAAGTATGTATACAAAAAATATTCAGAATTAAAAACTGCATTAAATGAGCCTAAGATTATTGATTGTCTTTAGGTATTTTCAGAGTGCCATGAAAATAATAGTTACTTTTATATCAAGTGCCGAAAAAGGCTTGTTACGTGCAAGTGCAGAAATTAACGCACGAGGCGTGCCGAGTGCCGAAATCTGCACGAGCACTTAACCTTTTTCGGCACGTGTTATAAACAACATTTTTCCTACAACTGTGCGATTTAGAAAATCACTAAAATATTATCAGAATTTATAAAATTATAATGATATTACACTAGAACGATGTTTTACGGCGTTGCTGTGGTTTGTTTGTTGATTGCTTGCACATTGTTCTATGTTATTTAAAAATATATCACTAATTTCAAGATAATTTCTTCATCGTCTAGATTGGAATACTACACTGAGTGATTCTTCTTTATCATATACACCTCCAAAGGTAATTTTTTTATCTATTCGTGCCAATGACAATCAACCTGCTGCTGGTACTTCTAAAACCTCCGAAATTGTTGTCAATAATATTACTGTTAATAATATGAACAGGTACGGAAGAAATCAATGTCTCTTTAGATAATATAACAGTTTCCACTTCAAATTATGTCAATATAAACAACTGTAACAACGTGTTATTAATATACATAAACAATCAATGTAATGTGTTTCACTTACTCTTTAAATAAAACCATTTATCGATATATTTGACTTTGTTCGGTTATTTTTATTAATTATCATATTTAATAATGATATACTTGAGTTCTTGTCTGCTCAAGGTGATGTGTACAAATTAAATATACTGCAGTTTAAGGTTTATAAATGTCAAACTATATCACTGCATATTTCTTCTTCTTCCATAAGCGTATGTCCCTAAAATATGAAATTCCGCGCTTGTCGTGAAATTTAAATCGCTCTCACCTATATTTTCTTTTGACAATTCCGTAAAGTACAAATTACTTTCGGCACTAGTGTTTCTTTGCTTACAGAAACGCACTTGGTCTGCATTTGTCTACTTTCCACACGTAACCAAGGCAATAATAGTTACGTAATAACAAAGAAATCGCCAGTTGTAGTAAAAAGAAATTGTTTAAATTTAATTATTTCTTTCAACTTAAGGATGGCAATATAAATTTATGTCTATCTCGAGACAGGAGCGTATAATATTAATAAATTTTGACTTATTAGAAGCAGTTTTTAACTGATCATTTTTCATTTGTACATTTTTTTCTAATATTAATAGAGCAAAAATCTATCGCCAATTGAAAATTTTAGTATTCCCTATATAATAAAACAAAGTAGACACCCAGTATAATGTTTCTTCTAATGTAAAATAAAGGTGCAATCTTTAACTTTGTTTTTGTACAATCGAGTTTGTTTTATTCTTTTTCCCGCGTCTCTTTTCTCGACAGTTGTATTTACTTGTTGTTAGGATTAACATAATGGTAAGTAAATAAAACAAAAAAAAGTTTAATTGATTGAAAAACCTGCCTACCTTATAAATACAATTTTGTGTGATCAACAATATTAGTGCATTTTATTTGAATTTTTCATTTCGATTACACAAAAAGTAGTATAAGCATCACAAATGTGAATAGTTATACCGATGTCAGACAATATTATCTTCGATCTGTAAATAGTGATAATCGTTCATGATACTTAAAAAAAAAAAATATATCATCACGCCTTCTACCCATTACTGGGTGTGGCACTCTGCCGAAGCAGATCTCGGTAAGTGATATATTTTGCGCGTGAAGTGCGGTTACCAGTCGTCAAATCACGGCCCCCAAAGATGTTAGTGGTGCAAGAGCCACAGGGGTAGTTTTTGAAATTATGAAAATTGTTTGTCGCCTGTGGGAATCGAACCAGGGTTCTCAGGATCCACACGCCGACTTCATACCACTGAACTAGCTGTAACACGAGCTCGATGAGCGTACAGAGCGAATAAGTTATAATTTGATAATAATATAAATTTGATGTGATTGCTACTTACTTGTTCTGTGAATTTCCTTTCTTGTTGTGAACTAAAACTAGGGACTGGCCAATCGTTTGCCAGTTAAAATACACATCACTTATTTAAGAACTAATGAAAACTTAGTTAATTGGAAGGGTTAATAAAATGAGCTTTGATATTTAGACATATAAGATATTATAAAATATTGAATGAATTGTAACACGCTGATACGATTGGTAAAACGTTATAAATGATGAAATGGTGAAAAGAGATTTAATTTTAAGTTACATTAATTATAAAACACTAAGTAAATTTGCGCACGCCGCGTCTCATATGAGGATGACCGCCCATCCTCACGCTTCGAGTCGGTGGTTCTGACTAACTTGGCTATCCCAAACACTTGACATCCTCTGGGTAAAACTACCCACATCTGGAACCCATTTCCACAGATGTCTCAAGTGTTTGGGGCTGCGTAATCTGACACAAAGGCAATGCCGTGCCGGTGAACACGGAAAGATGCTAAAATTCTTAGAACACTAACTAATAACTGTCACTTTTATAAATTAATGTCCTATATTTGAAAACCTACAGTTTTCGCATTCACAGGAAATGCCATGTGTCCACGAGTGTCAAATTACACGAAGCCAAGCTTTTATCTGAAGCAACATACAATAATGAGATAGCTCATATTGTTACATAGCCATCCCGTACTTAATATACTTTTAATTTGAGTTAATTTATATTTAAAACATGGAGTAAAATTTATTAATATTATGAACATATTAACCGAATTTGAAATATCATAAACGCAAAATGCAAGAAAAGGGTTAAATACTTTACTTTATCCTTTAATTTACTCTTACAGTATAATCACCAAATCTAATCAATGTTCAACGTCATAACATCCTTGTTGTCATGGATACTGTATTTTCATTCTTCTTAATGTCTAAACTCTCAGCCTTATACTGGTTATCGTAAAGCAGTTTACAACAATAACTAAGCGTATTAATTTTAAAATAAATTGGATTTTCGACCACTTGTTGGTATGACACGCTGAACGGCAAATAACTGACATGATGTTCCATTGTTACAAAATATTTGTTTAACTAATTAATTCTAATTTGAGCTTGTTTTGTTTGTGTTCTGTGTCTCCTAGTCGGATTTACATCAAACCGATTCAAAAGCGACAAAGCGGAAACTCTGGTTTATTGTCTTTTTGTTTTCCAAAACAAAAAACAATTTGTAAGCAGGAGTCGCCATAAGATGAGATGCTACTAGTCGTTTGTGGTCGTATTCATTTTGTTTATATTCGTGCAGATTCAGCGTTTTTCGATCATTTACTCTTAAAAACCTAAAAAATAACTTCAACATCCGAAAGATTAGGAGTGGTATTTAAATTCTGTAACGAAGTAAAACAATACGGATAAATATTCATGTAATGAATACTGTAACACTGAGGGTGTTGAAGGAAAGGATAAGGTTCGTACGAAATAAGTAAAACGCCAAATGAACAATGAGCACGAAATAATAATAAAATAACAAACAAACAAATAACATAAATGAGGTAAAATCAGTAAGTTGCGTAGGCGGTGAGGACGCGCGGTTGACTGGCATCCCTTCTCGGCCAAGGGTAGGTGCTGGCCGGTCGCGTTCTCCCCCCGGACACCCCTGGTGGAAAGCCTGAGGCCGGCGCGAAAATACGATTTCGCTACAATACTGCATTTAAAAATCTGGTGTAGTCACACGACTTTCTTATACGCAGCATATTTAATATTTTTTCTTTTTAATTTACATTACATATACCTAATCAACTTCCTAACAAAATTTTATATCAATAAAGTTATATTAATAGAAATAGAAATATAAAATTCCCTACTATTTGATCAATGAAATTGATATAGCTGAATTGACAATTAATATTTGACATATAAAGGTTAAACATGTTTATGTTTTTGATTTCTGTTGCTACTATGATTATTGGAATATATTATTAAATATATAAATTAAACTAATTTATATATTTAATAATATATTCCAATAATCATAGTAGCAACAGAAATCAAAAACATAAACATGTTTAACCTTTATATGTCAAATATTAATTGTCAATTCAGCTATATCAATTTCATTGATCAAATAGTAGGGAATTTTATATTTCTATTTCTATTAATATAACTTTATTGATATAAAATTTTGTTAGGAAGTTGATTAGGTATATGTAATGTAAATTAAAAAGAAAAAATATTAAATATGCTGCTTCTCACAATTAGATCCATATACAGGAAAATTGCAAATAACATTTCATGTTCCAAATATTTTTATTTGAAACTTTTTTTCGTAACTGTTTCCATTTTTTAAATAAATGAAATTTATTGTTTTTTGTGTCCAGTAAACTTCCTCTTCCGGTTTTTCAATTTCATTCAAAATCAACTCAGCTCTTCGTATTTTCATGAAACTTAATTACCGAATTTCGTTAACAAATCTTATCTCGTTCAAGAGATATTGTACAATCATGTGTCAAACGCAAGGAGCAAGTCATAAGCGTTTTTGATGCTATATCAATTTCATTGATCTATATTTTAAATATTAAATTGGCTTTGTATACAAAAGTCGTGTGGTGCCCACACCAGATTTTTTAAATTTATTTACGTATTACAAACTAGAATCATAAAATTTCACAAACAAATCAAGATATTTTCACAAATGCTGCATTAGTGGAAATAGCTGAAAACAAAAACTGCAACTACCGAAAACAAAACTTCGAATATATTTGTTTGGTGAAAACTCGATATAAGTTTCAATAGTAAAAAGGCAAGCGTAGCGAGTCAAATCAAAGTCCATTTTGTTAGGTTAAAATTGTATTGAGAACTAAAATTGCCGACGAATTGCAAATTTGCATGTTCGACTTACTAATGATTTATAATTTATTTTAATTTTCAGAATAAAACAATGTCTCCTATTCTCGAGAATTATAAGAGACTGCTTCCATTAAATTAGACAAAAGTTGTCAGTTTAATAGATCAATTTAACGAAGTTTTTTTTAATTACAAAATATATAGCTGATTACATATGGTCGAAAATGTGAAAATTTGTAGTAATAGATAGGGAAAAAAGTTTCAAATAAGAATTATATATATTAAAGCCCTATATACAATAGATAATATATTTTTTCATTTGTGCCTACGTTTGTCATAAAGTAAAATAGTTGAAAATAATACATTTATAAAGCTTGGTGACCTCGGTATTCCGTTGAAATTTTGGCGTTATTTTCGTCAATATCATTTTCACATAAAGATCATTACAATATAATAAAATGATACATATAACTCTTAACTTAACTTTTCAATCGCCGATTAATGTTAATCATGATTAAATAATAATTGAAACTATAGTTTCTATTATTATTTAATCATGATTAAAGCTAGTCGAGAGTAAACCTGCGATTGAAAAACTGGTCCTTAATCAATTAATATTTATGTGACCCAAAACTACAGATATTGTAAAAGATTAAATGTCTTTCATGATCGTGAAATTTCAATATTTTTTTTATATCATCTGAAAGTTCTTCTAGAGCCTTTTCATATAATATCAAATACGGTATGATTCGGAATACTTTATAATTGAAACAATTGCTGATTGAAATTTTTTTTTATTCCATCTGAAAATACTTCCAACGCCCTTTCATATGACACAAAAAAAGGTGTGATTCGGAAACTTTGTTTGAAAAAATTGACGATCGTAAAATTTAAATAATTTTTAATTTTATCTGTAAGTTCTTCCAGATCCCTTTCACATGACACAAAACACGTTTGAAAGTTCTTCTAACGCCCTTTCATATGGCACCATACTAGCCGTGATTCGGAATACTCTTAAGTTTGAAACAAATGAAGATCGTAAAATATCAATATTTTTAAAGTGACAACTTTTTATAGGTGGGTGAACCGCTCAGGAATTCTAACCTGGTGATTACTAATTTTTCTTTATTCCAGCGCCCAAGCTGACGCTGTGTGCGCGCAACTCTCATACCTACAATATTTCAGAAAAGAAATGTGTAACAAGGGCATAAGCAATTTGAAACTTTGTTACATGATTATTTTAGTTCGATATTTCGCACCGTTTGGGCCTTTATAGATTTTAAATAATAACTTTAACATTTATTTCTATTTGAAGTGATAACTTCCTCTCTCGCTCTCATTAGAATATTTAAACATTACAATTTCAAAATACCTTGTAATTACAAATACAAAAAAACCTCGTATCTCCATTATTTTACGAATGATTTATTTTTATATTTTATTTATTTCTGCTACACAGTAAAAGAGAATCCCAATTACACAAGGTCCGGACTCACCGAACGGCAGTATGGTAATTCATATATATTTTTATCTATAATGGGATCCAAACAAGGGATCTTCGAATTAAAACACCGTAATGATAACCACACCATCATACTGCCATACAATAAACAAAATTTTACTGTGATTGTTTTCGTGACTTAGTTGTAACAAAATAATTATTTTTATAACAAGTGCCGGAAAATGCTTGTTACGTGCAAGTGTAGAATTTGCACGAGTACGTAACCTTTTTCGGCACGTGTTATAAACAACATTTTTTCTACAACTTTATTTAGATTTAGATTTAGAAAATCACTAAAATATTATCAAAATTTATAAAATATAAAAAAAAATATAAATATATCATCATGCCTTCTACCCATTGCTGGGTGTGGCACTCTGCTGAAGCAGATCTCGGTAAGTGATATATTTTGCGCGTGAAGTGCGGTTATCAGTCGTCAAATCACGGCCCCCAAACATGTTAGTGGTGGAGGAGCCACAGGGATAGCTTTTTCAAATTATGAAAATTTGTCGCCTGTGGGAATCGAACCAGGGACCTCAGGATCCACAGGCCGACTTCATACCACTGAGCTAGCCATCCCATAATTTATAAAATATAAATGATATTATACGAGAATATTTTACGGCGTTGCTATGGTTTGTTTGTTGATTGTTTGCACGTTGTTCTTCTTCTTATTCTTCTTCTTCAATGGCGTTACAGCCCGAATCGGGCCTGGGCCTACCGGGCACACCGAGCCGCAGTTTTTACGCTGCCGTACTGCCGGTTTCCGTAATCGATGTTACTTTTTAAGGCATATATATAAGTGACTAGGTTATAGCGCCCGAGTATGATTAATACAAGTAACTGTATTTTTTTTTTTATTAAACGACAAATCATACTTTGTCGACAGGCGGATTCGAACTGACGAACCTTGGTTCGGATGACGTCACAGTATGTTAAGAGATGTGCATTAACACGCTCAGCCACCGCGCCTGTGCACGTTGTTCTACATTACTTAAAAATATTTCAATAATTTCAAGATAATTTCTGCAAAATCGTCTAGATTGCAATACCACATTAGTGATTCTTCTTTTATCATTTACATCTATTCTTGACAATGACAATCAACCTGCTGCTTGTACTTCTAAAACCTGCGAATTTATTGTCAATAATATTACTGTTAATAATATGAACAGGTACGGAATAAATCAATGTTTCTTTAGACAGTACAAAAGTTTCCACATCACATTATGTCAATATAAGAAAGTGTAACAACTGTGTTAATAATATATATAAACAATAAATATTATGTATTTCACTTACTCTTTAAATAAAACCATTTATCGATATATTATACTTTGTTCGGTTCTTTTTATAAATTATCATATTTATGTAATAATGATATACTTGAGTTTTTGTTTGCTTAATGTGATGTGTACAGATTATATATAGGTACTGCAATTTAAGGTTATGTTTATAAACATGAAAATATATTACTGCATATTTCTTCTTCTTCCATAAGCGTATGTGCCTAAAATATGAAACTCCATGCTTGGCGCAAAATTAAAAACGCTCTCACTTAAATTTTCATTTGACAATTGCGTAAAGTACAAATCACTTTCGGTATTAGTGTTTTTTCTCTTATAGAAACGCATTTGGTGTGCATTTGTTTTCTTTCCACCCGTAACCAAGACAATAATAGTTACGTAATAACAAAAAAAATCGCATAGTTGAAGGAAAAATATGTTTTAAATTGGTATATTTAATTGTCACAAAATTTTTCAACAATTTCAAATAATGCAGGTTATTTAAGTATATTGATTTAAAACGTTGATAAATGTGATAATTTGATAAATATGTTGAAATACTGGTTAATTTTTTTCATAAACTTTTTTATCTTATTATTAATAAATTATAAAATAAACTCTGAATTATGAAATAAAAACGTTTCAATTATTGACAATTTTTATTTCAAATTTTTGTGATTTTTTAAAAAGAGTTATTCAACATTAAATCCGACTGACTATACTTTTCAGTCCGATAGTAGTCCAATTTATATCTTGACTCGCCTGTCGCAAAATAGAAGAAAATAGCTAAATTCTTTAATTAACTCCCACGGTACAATCAACAAACACACAATCAATGTCCAACGTCATAACATCCTTGTTGCCATGGGTCCTCTATTTACTCTTCCTCCGCTAAGCTCCCAACATTGCTCATGTACAACTCGCAGCGTTAAAGTACACACGGCGCGCGTCTTCGCGTCACCGCCTCTCGACGGTGACGTTCAGGTGAAGACACGTGCTGCGCCGCCGCCGCGCCGCCGTGATAACACTCGCCGCCTCCGGCCGCCTGTCAATCGCTCGCGGGTGTCCTTACGCGTCGCACGGTATCGCCGGTGAATTATGATCACATAACATCGATATATACCTAGTGATAATAACAGTCAACATGAACGGCAACGCAAATGCAGACGGTCGGTTCAAAGTGAACAAAGTGGACTTCACACTCGCGAACTGCAACACCATCCACGAAGGGATGCAGCTGGATGCGCGGATACCAATACCGAATGTGGACACGGACGCATATAGTGTGGCATCGACGACGTGTCTACATGATCCTGCGGGCAAAAGGCGTCGCTCCCTGGCGCAATTCACCAGGGAAGCGTTGCCGAGGCTGGAGAATTACAGGAACTCCAAGAGGGCTATGAAACGGCCCTCTCTTGGCGAACTTCATGGCGGGGAAGAATTTTTCATCAAAGTAAGTGTTTTACAATATTATTTTTACTTGTTTCTTTTTGTGTACTTTACTCACTAAAACAATAATAACAAAAAACAGAAATTTGATAGATAGATAAATACATGGATTTATTAATTGAGTACAAAGATATTGAACAAATTATATAATAATGTACCGTGAAAATACTTTTAAAATTCGAATCTTAAGTGTGAACGCCGAAATTTGAGTATCTCTGACAAAATACAACCTATTAACTAGCACAGTTAATTATGTTACTTTCAAAACTTTCAAAGTACTACTATGAAGGTTTTGTATACTATATTTAAATTTAAACTAGTTATATCTAAATGAAACCGAATAGCAAAGTGATTTAAATAACTGGCCAACTACCGTATTATTGCTAACTTTTCTATTTCAAAAGAAGATGTGCTATTTTAAAAATAAATTTAATTGTGTAAATTACAGAACAAGTGAACATCAAACATACGTGTTAGGAGCAAAAATTATTTGACATTAAAAAGGAAGTATATATTCCAAAACCGTTTTCAAAAATAATATTAATCAATAAATAATATTTTTTTTGTATTTTATATTAAACACAACGCATGTGTGGCATTTAAATAAACAGTAGATAGGCCACTTGATTTATCGCAAAAATAATAATACTACTGCTTTTTACATAAACATGAACATTAAATACAAATATTTTACTTACGTTATTTGTAACTCCGGTGCCATGACAATGAATTATTTTGTTAAACTTTAAAAATATATCACGTGATGTAATTTTAGATATTGTATTTCTATTGCGAATAATTTGATTTTAATTATTTAATTATACGTTTTTATACGAAATAATTTTGTTATAGTTTAGTTAAATTTAGTTGGTCATGAAGATTAAAATGCCAAAATAGCAATTTTATTAAGTCATTTGCAGAACAAATTACATTTACTAAAATTATTTACTTTTACAACTTTTTAAACCACAAATGTTACGATTAAATAAAATATTATATATGCAATTGAAATATTTCTATTATAAACTTGAGTTCAAGCTTTCAGTGACAATAATTACATCTTTTATGTGTTCCACTTATTCTGCATTAATTTTAAAATGCTTATAATTTCATATTACAATACTCCAATGTTCATTATTAAATTATTCATCAACTAATTTTTTTTTTAAATAATATTACTGTAGGTATATATTTAAAAAGAAAACTTATTTATAAGAAACATTTCAAAGTATTTTGTAATTATATTGTTATTTTTAATTATATTACATAAAAAATTTGATGCAACGATGCAAGTCTGCACTAAGAATGCCATGAACTGACTGAATAAATGTCAAATTAAATCTAATATTAGTATATTTATGTCTATACTTAAAGTTGATTCGATGCATTTAGCTTCATGTAATATTATTTCATTCTTATCGCAAAAGATTCTCGAAATATTATTAAACTACTGACAAAAATATAGTACCTATGTACATGTTATAATCCCGTCTGTAGTTTTCTTATTTTTTCCATACATATATACTAGTACTTTTATATAGATTGTTTTTATTTCATATCGTATAAATGATCAAAATCACAATATCTAATGAATAACTTTCGCTAGAGAAAATCATATAAATATATAACTGACGGATATTTATAAATATCAGATCAGAACAATTCGTAATCAAAGTATATTTATTTCCATCTTTAATGTACGTATCCTTGGTCTAAAATTAGTGCATATATTTTTATAATTCAAAATTTGTATTTAATATTTTTGAATGTCCATGCATAAGTGTTACATTCGGTCATATGTGTTTAACATGGGAAAAGTATTAATCCTAATAATTTTCAAGAAAAAACTTGATGGACAATTTTAATTAATTTTTATGTATTTACTTCCATTTGAAGCTTTTTTTCTCAAAAGTTCTCAGAGGAATAAAGTTTATGGATTTCTTGTATAACATGTTGATGATGTCACTTTTCGATGAACAGTCGGTACCATATTTTCAAGAATTATTTTAAATATTCATAGATCGTCGGCTCATAACTCACACCAACAAATATCAAAATTAGATTTTATTATTTGACTCAGATCAGAGATGTAAATCAACGCATTTTTTAAAATAAAAATAAAATAAATAAATATATCATCACGCCTTCTACCCATTATTAGGTGTGGCACTCTGCCGGAGCAGATCTCGGTAAGTGATCTATTTTGCGCGTGAAGTGCGGTCACCAGTCGTCAAATCACGGCCCCCAAAGATATTAGTGGTGGAGGAGCCACAGGGGTAGCTTTTTAAATTATGAAAATTGTTTGTCGCCTGTGGGAATCGAACCAGGGTTCTCTGGACCCACAGGCCAACTTCATACCACTGAGTTAGCCACCCTATTTTTTAATATCATAATTTCATTTAATAGTTCTATTTACTAAATTGCATTTAACCTAGGGCGACCAGGGATTTTTTTTTTTGTCGATTCATATTAAAGAGGGCTTTTGTTGACAATTGCCGGACTGTGAAGTGCTGTTTTACAGCCCAGGCTGTAAACGTGTTGCTATGGAAAAACAACAAATTTGTCATTAGTTATTTGATTTAATAAATATAATCTTGGATGAGGTTAATATTTCTTTGCCATTTCCCATTAAATATTGTACATTCCATTAATATTTAGGGATTGCCAACATTCACAAAAAACAGAATGTCATTTATAAAATTATTCATGTTAAATTTGTTTTTACATAGCCACCGTTTAACAAATGTATAACATGATGTCTTCAATGAAGCCTATATCATTAAAAATATAGAAAATAATTACAAAATTAATATTAATTTACTGCCTTTGCTAGATTCATAGACGAGAGGTAAATTTGCTACTTTTTTTCTTAGTTAAGCAAATAACTATTTTTGTGACACACATATAGTTAAAAAAATCAATGTAAATAATTATAAATCTAAAATAAATTATTACCCTTAAATTTTATTAGGTACATCTTTGGTATCAGGAAATTAAAAATGAATGATTGAGTCGGTTGCTTACAGTATACGCTAGGTGCAGAGTCATGGTGGGGACAGCCGAATCGACTGCAGCGATCGCGGTGGACAAAATAAGCATAAAATCATTCTCACGTTGTTGTGACCGCGACTGTCGAACATAGGATTTTAACATGTAAAATCATCATTTCGTAATTTTCTGTTTCACTAAATATTTTAAGCAAAAATGCTTCAAATAAAAGTTTTAGGGCATAAAATTCTTCATCTAAACCATTAAACAAAATTGCCTGAAAACATCGAATTGAAACAAAATTAATCAAATTAATTTATGTAAGTGTCAATTGATAGACATTTTGTTCGAAATTAACTGTCTTAGTGACGATACGGGAGACATTTTGGAAAAATTACTATTTTATGGAAAATATGGTGACATTTTAGAAAAATTACTGTCTTTGAGACGATTTGAGAGATATTTTGGAAAAAAAACTATTTTAAATAGAATTTGGGAAACATTTTAGGAAAATAACTGCGTTAGAGGTGATTTGTGAGACATTTTCTTAGTAAATGACGGTCTTAAAGACGATTTGAGAGACATTTTGTTGAATATTAACTGTCTTAGAGATGATTTGGGAGACATTTTGGAAAAAATTATTATTTTTAGAGATAATTTAGGAGACATTTTATTGATAAATGAACATCAAAGCAAAAATTTTACACGTTGTTTTCAAGTTTTCTTGAGGTTGGCTTCGTCAAGTAACTGCCCAAGATCTATTTTCAAAAAATCAGTCAAAAAATATACTATTTAATCCATAAAGTAATAAATATTATTTAAAACATTTACTTTGCTTTCCATATGAGAGGTATTTATTTCTGCTATGGTTGAGAACCTTGAACCAATGAGACAATGAAAGAGTACTGCAAAAATTGAAACATCTCAATTATTATTATTCGTCATTCAATCATAATCATTTACATCTCTTTTACCCTTATAAAAATTATTAACCAGTTGCGAAATAAGAAATACAAAAATAAGAAAAATGTATCATTTTAATAAACACAATTCTTAGATTTCTTCAGCATTTTTTGCGGCTTTTACAATATCACTTTGTATATAAACTTAAATAATACATTTTGTAATATTTTCAACAGAAATTAAAAACATTTTCATTGTTTTAAATCTTGTTTTTATCAAAAATTAGACAAAATCTTGTATGAATCAACGGTCATAGAGCATGATTTAATGTGGCCGTCAAATATCGTTGTCGTCGCGCACCCAGCCAATAATAGGAATTACTTTTTAATTGTGCAGCGTAGGAAATAAATAAATAAAACAAATTAGAACTGTTTAAGGGGTTATACTAGCCAGACGCACTGAAAAGTTAATTTTGTTTTTGGGATTTTTTTTCTCGATTACTAATGAATGGATTAAAATGAAATTTTGAGATTTTATTATACAAGCATTATGGTATATAAACATATTTTTATTTCAATTTACGATATAAAATGGCGTCCAGGCACTAGGTAAATTGAACAAATGTTTTTTTTAGGAGGAAATCGGCGTGCACTGTATCAGTCCCCTTACACCACTTAGAGCAAAAAAATAATTTTCTCCTTAATTTAAATTAGTTTTTCTTTGGAAGTACCCAAGATAATAATTTTTTTTTTAATTCACAAATTGACATTAATTATTTTTTTAAAAAATTTTTTGGCAAAAAAACGTACTTAAATTGTTTACTGCAAATGTAATTATTTATCATTCTTAAAAAATCGTGTAATTCGAAAGATACTCTAGCTAAGAAGCTACAGTTAAAATTTCAAGTAAATCCGATAAAAATTAAGCAAACTACGTTGAACGCCAATTTGAGAAACATAGTTTTGAGAAAGGCGCGATGGCCGAGCGTGTTAATGCACATCTCTTAACATGCTGTGACGTCATCCGAACCAAGGTTCGTCAGTTCGAATCCGCCTGTCGACAAAGTATGATTTGTCGTTAAAATAAAAAATACAGTTACTTGTATTAATCATACTCGGGCGCTATAAGCTAGTCACTTATACATATGCCTTAAAAGTAAGTAACATTGACTCAGAAAACCGGCAGTACGGCAGCGTAAAAACTACGGCTCGGTGTGCCCAGTAGGCCTAGGCCCGACTCGGGCTGTAGCGCCAGTAAAGAAGAAGAAGAAGAAGTTTTGAGAAAAACGCGTTACTATATGAAATATTCAAAATATAGGCATGCTATTTCTTTTACCTTTACTCTGCTATCCCAGCACCATACTGCCCTTCCAAGCATGCATTTCGCACTTCAGCTTCTTTTCTAAGCGACGCCGACGTAAGGTTTTCCCGTACGCTTTTCTGATGATTCGATGCCTGGCGGCCTTTTCAAACATTTTTCATAGCTTGTCTCCCAAAATAGTTTGTGAATATCATTTTCAAATAGTTTATGCATCATTTAAGGCAATAAAAACAAATGAAAAAAAAAATTTCTTGGTAGTATAACCCCTTAAATAGCAGATAGTACGTTGAGGAAATAAAAAAGTACAAATTTTTTCACTGATATCATGATTCCTTTGTAAATGTAAACATAAATATGTAGATATATCCAATTAACTATTTATCATAATATATTATCTATTAAAAAAAAGTATGCGATATAATAAAATAAATTACTTAATATCATCATAATTTGACTGTTTGGCGTACATACATATATCAGCAGATAATTCAAACACAATTCTATCCAAGGCAAACAAAGGTGGGGACCTAGCTATTACACATTAATTCTGAAAATATCACAATGTTTATTCTATATACGATAGGTCTACCAACTACATGTTGGATAATATCCAATAAATGTTCGTAGATGGAGAATATTTACTTATCTCCTAAATTAAAAAAAATACAAGGAATTTCTTATCAGTTCGTTAACAGGAACATGATCTAAATAATATGATTACTTTTGTATAGTTATACTCATAAGTGTATTTACGAGATTTTGACGATAAAATTGTGTGACACAAATAAATGAAAATGATAATGTTTGTCTCATTTTTCGCTACTGATATCTATCAAGTTTTTCCTGATTTCGTCTGGTTTAATCTGGTAGTTCCTGAAAATACAGATTAATCGGTATTTTATAAAAGTAATTCATTTAAAAGTTAACAAACTTCAAATTTGAACAGGACTGAATATGTTTATTGTTATTAGAAACTCATTTAGGAATTAAATTATTCATTTGTGTTTATTTGATTGTATCATAAAGTGACGTTCTTTGATTATGGTATTTGTACGAAAATTAAACCTTTTTATTGAAGTATTCATATTTGCTATGGTTGCTGGTTGATGGTACGTAAAATACTTTTCAGTCTAGGACGAAAAAAAATTCTTTACAATCGAATAAACATAAAGTATGATACACGAACAAAAGAGCTTTTTTATTAATTTATATTATTATTAAATAAGTTTTTATAAGACGGATCCTATAGCTGATATTATCTACAAGACAGACAATCTAATCAAATTATCTGAAAAGACCATCTTTCAGATACATTGGATCATATATGGATATTTATTTACATTCATTTGTCTCGTTTGTGTTCAAACCTATCATTTCAGCATTATTGGATCATATGTGAAGTACGATGTAGTGTCATATACGATGATCTATCATGCTATTTGAATATATCGTCTGTTAGATAAATTAGATAGTCTATTGCTCATATTTAATTTTCGCGTAGAGAAAATTCACACAGATAAAACTTTAAGAAACAGTAGATAATTATATAAAATGCAAATTTTTGTTTTCAATATTATAATTTTGTATATTCAGTTCCACACCCATTATGTATGAAACTCATGATAATCAATTTACAAATAAAAAATTAAAGGTGTATAACTGGAATGTTGCTAGTTTATTTATGTTAGTTCATACTAACTAAATTATTTTAATTCCATCAAAATTGCGATGACTCCTGATTATTATTTCTCAAGATGAGTCATGATTTTATGACCTGCTAAATTGTAGACTTGTAATAACGGTACTGTTATCGACATGAGAGTATGCCAAGCTCAAAAATGTAAAATGATTGTAGGATCTGTATAAAGCGGCACTGCGATTAGAAATATTTTACTATTAGTGTTATACGTAATACATGAACCGCTCTGCCGACAAATACTAACTATAATAGACCAGCGGAATAAATAAAATTTCACAGTGCCGTGATTAAGTGAATTACTCTCAATTACTCCTTTGGCATTATCTCTTGGTAACGACAGAAGTCTGTGGTGACATTGTTATTTAAGGAGAATATTACAAATATTCAAATTTTATTAAGTAAGTACTTATCAACAATATTCTCTGTTTGACTCTCAAAGAGGCAACCTTGAGTGCTCGGTATATACTCGTAAATAACAAAAAAAATAAATGAAGGGTAAAATTAATATGAAGTCTGAATAATAATTCAATTTCAGGTGTTGCTCAAATTTTTCTAAAATAAAAATTGTTTAAAAAAAAAATAAATAATTTTGTTCTTTCTAATGTTTATTTTATTTATAAATTTTTATTGTTATTATTTTGTTGGAATAAAATAGCGTTACTGATTAAAACGTAAGCATGGAAAATATTAGGGAATATTCATATTCAAAAAGAACACGTGTACATTCAGGCTGAAAATATGATTCTTAAATTTATTTTTCTATTTTGTTTGCCATTTTTGGTAATGGAAATTATGTGTTGGATTTAGAAGAGTATTACAGTTTCTCTTTTTTCCAGTAATTTCATTTTGTTCCCTAATTTCATTTACTTAAGCACATTTCCAACTCTGGCTATTCTAATTATATTCATTCTCATTTACGGATTGTAATAGTTTAGTTCGGACTTAGAAAGGATAGATGTTTTTTGATTAGTTTATTTATATATATATATATATATATATATATATATATATATATATATATATATATATATATATATATATAAATATGAAACCTGTGTTACCTATTGTTCAGACATGGCTTCATATTTTTTGATTTTGTTTTATGCATGACAACTGTCAAAGTGTAAAACTGTTTATAAACATTGAAAAAATAATTTAGAAGATTGATTAAGGACATTTAAAATTGATTCTTTAGGTAATAAGTTTATATGATTATAGATATATTGTGTAATTAATTTAAATAAATATTCTTTAGTTCACTAGGAATTCAATTTGGTGTCTAATTTCTAACATACGAAGAACAGAATTACATATATATATATATATATATATATATATATATATATATATATATATATATATATATATATATATATAATACACTCACCGGCACAATATTCGAGCCATGTGCTATATTTGATTTTACTCATTTATATTTCTTTTGTTTTATTCACAGTATTTTATTTTGACTTATTTAATTAATTTTAAAGATATATTAAACAATTTAAATGCACTGTAACATTTAATTTCACTAATAATTAACTTAATAAAAAATGTCTAAAAAACAAACAAAACAATTTTTCCTTCACAAAAAAATACAAAGTGTTAGTAGCGTGAATTGCCTCTCCGAGGTCAAATTACAGCTTCAACACGTCTTGGCATCCCCTCAATAAGGTCCTGAATAGCACCTTGCTGAATTTCTTCTCATACTTGCACTTTCGCTGCACTTAACTCTTCCAAATTTGCAGGAGCGGGAATTAGGGCTCGAATTTGTCTTGCCACCATGTCCCAAAAACATGTTCGACCGGATTACGATCGGGACTTTTTGCTGGCCAAACCATGCGCCTTATTTCAACGTCGTCCAAGTGCTCATTAACAACTCGAGCAACGTGTGGACGGGCATTATCATGCATTAGCATAAAATTATTGCCCAGAAGAGGGACAAAAGGTACAACATGTGATTTCAGAATGTCACTAATGTACCTGTCTGCAGTCATTTCACCTCCGTTTACAACCAGTAACTCCGTGCGAGCTTCAATGCTAATGCCACCCCACACCATGATCGAGCCACAACCAAAATTAATTGTTGGCACCATGTTGCACTGAGAATACCTTTCTCCTGCCCTTCGCCAAACGTTTTGACATCCATCTGGAGAACTAAGACAAAACCTTGACTCATCAGTGAATAGAATCTGGCACCCCAGTTTTGGTATTCGCGACAAAAGCGAAGCCGCTCTACTCGATGTTCTCTGGTCAATTGTGGGCCATTTGCAGGTCTTCTCACATGCAATACATTTTCCTCTAATCTTCTTCTTACGGTTCTTTCGCTTACTGTTACCCCCTACTCCTTACAACTCGTTTCGTACACTAATGGCAGTAGTATCCCTATTTTGTAAAATTCTAAATCTTAAAAAGTTATCATCCCGAGCAGTTGTACACCTTCTTTTTCCTGAGCCAACTTTCTGGTGTAATTTCCAGTCTCATGAAAACGTTTAATAGCCCTTTGGACACTACATCTTGAAACACCAAGAACATGAACCACGTAGTTCTGCGATCGCCCATCTTGAATAAGAGCGATGGCTCTGGCACTGTCGGTCGGGTCTAAAACCATATTACAGTTTAGGGAACACTAATGCAACAATTCTTGACAAGATTGGAATCATTTATATAGAAAGAATGTCAAAAATGATAAAAGATCTGGAAAATTAAAAATTCCCAAAAAAACATTGTAATTAAATAGCGGGCTTGGATTTTCTTTTTTAAATTTTATATTGAATAAAACACGTTTTGGGTCAAAGTTTATACCCTATATACATATTTTTTACTTAATTTATCACATAGAAAAATAGTTACGCTAAAAATTGTAGACGGATCGAATTTTGTGCCGGTGAGTGTATATATATATATATATATATATATATATATATATATATATATATATATATATATATATATATATATATATATATATATGGAGTAGGTGGCACAGTGGTTATCGTGTCGGGCCTGTGGATCCTGAGAACCCTGGTTCGATTCCCACTGTCGACAAACATTTTCACCACATTAATACTATTCCTGTGGTTCCCCCTCCACTAACATCTTTGGGGGCCGTGATTTGACGTCTGGTAACCGCACTTCACGCGCAAAAATATATCACTTACCAAGTAATGGGTAAAAGGCGTGATGATAAATTTATTTATTTTTAGTGTCTCTAAGATTTAATAAAGAAATTAATACAGGTGTAAATAGGTCCTATAAGCTTTTATATTAAAATGATCATGGATACATTAAATTTACAGCCTGATTCTCGAAATAGTCCGATTTTGAAATGTTAATTCACAATACTTTCCAAAAACCAAATGGTAATATTATATTAAAGTTTGTGTAAGCTTTTTTGAGAACATGGTTGATATATTTATTTATTTATATGTATATATATATATATATATATATATATATATATATATATATATATATATATATATATATATATATATATATATATATATATATATGGGATGGCTAGCTCGGTGGTATGAAGTCGGCCTGTGGATCCTGAGAACCCTGGTTCGATTCCCACAGGCGACAAACAATTTTCATAATTTCAAAAACAACAACAGTATGCAGAACAATATAGGACATCGTATGCTATCGCGTACTGACAAGACTATTAATCTGGCTCCCAGATTAACGAGACTGTATGCAACTGCTGCTATAATCGGAAATTTTAACCTATAATAATGATGTTTTAAATTTGTTATATTTATTTTATTTAAATGCAATTTTATATTCAAAAACTTAAGTGACATTACAGTTATGTCATTAGTATATTACATAACAAGCATCGAAATTGTAAGATAACGTACCAGTGTACAAATTGACAAAGGAGGCGCGCGGTGCCGAATGATTTAAGTACACGAGCACAGTTATATAAATCGAAGTTTCGGCAGATTTTTCAACACATTTGCCTAGATAAATCTTATTTTTTTAAATTAATAATTACTTATTTACTAACATTTTACCATTATTTAATATTTTCACATTACGGATAGTACAGTAGGAATCACCACACCTAACCTCTAACGTCAAACGTCAACGCTAACCTTCAAAAACGCATCAAAGTGTAATAACATTGTTCTTGTAAACTTTTTTTAGAAATATTTTGTGGTCGTCTGAAAAATAGTGTACATAACTCGCTAGAAAGTGTGATAACTGTGCTCGTGTACTTAAATCACTCGGCGCTGCGCGCCTCGTTTTTCAATTTGTACACTCGCACGTTATCTTACACTTTCGATGCTTGTTATGTAATATACTATTATGTAATTGTTAAAAAAAAATACATTCACATGCCGATCCATTAATCAAAGTCACAAGAAGGCAGTTTCCAAGGGCACCGTGTCATAAGGGCGCCAAGCTGGAATCATAATAAAGCTACTGACGCCTTTTTTACTCTTCGTCGCGCATGATATTCAATATTCTGAATTATAATGCTAATGTTTAAGCTTAAAATTATTGGTATTTATTTATACACTTGCTTATTATATGAGTAAACTTCAATATTATTTTGAATAATTTTGTAATTTAATTTTCACTGTTGACGATGATAAATATTTATTGAAATACTTCAATTTATATACCTGTATATTTTATATCAATAAAAAAATAACAAAGATGTAAATAATTCGTAACGTTTTCATCCACATTGAACATTGCATTTATAAATGACATTTTAACTAATGCAAAAGAATACCATTTTCAAAATTAATTTTTATATAATCGCATTTGACGTGAGTCACTACTAATCATTTGTAGTCCTTTTTACTTGATCCTACTGCACTTCATTTAATCATTTTGTTTAATTTATCCGAAATTATTTAAGTGAACCACGTGACAAATGAAATACAGCTTTTATCGACCGTTGTTGCTATTGGAAACATATCCTAAAAATTACCAATTACCAGTTGGTTCGGTTCCCTAGTATCAATTGAATTAAAACCACGTGACTAACTAAGATGAATAAACTGATTGATCCAAGAAGCAGATTTACTTCAAACTGAGTCTTTTTATGTAAATTTTATAGAACGCGAGTGAAATAAGTGAAATAAGGCAGTTAAATAAATAAGTAATTTTTTTCAGTAAATGTAAGTTAGATCCCATACAAAAGGCAAATTAAATACGCCTCAAATCGCTAATATACCAAATATGTAACAAATAATTCTCAAAAGGTTATCGTTTCCTTGGTTATTTTCAAATTAAAATTTATAATAGATTTTGTACATTATTTAAACAAAATTGATTCATTTAGGGCTAGTTTTTCAATCACCGGTTTACTCTCGATTAATCATGATTAATATGAATCGGTGTTTGAAAAACTGGCCCTTCGTACATAATAATAATAATAAACATTTATTTGTTAACAAGATTATTCTCATACAAATGGATTGGTACATGTTATTATAAGTTAATATTAGGTTTTTGTGTTTATGTTGCTCGTATCTATTATTAAGAATAAATGCTCTAAGCTTAAGAGAAGTATTTACATAATTATAGATTTTATAAATTAAATTCAGGGGTGGTTCTGCTAGTAGGTTTTGGACATAATTCTGACTGTGTGTTAGTACATAAAGTACTTAATAATTACACTACAAAAGTATTTAACACAAAGAATTATAAATAGGTATATAATTGAGTTTTGTACGTTCAGCAATAAAAAAAAAGGAATTTCTCTGGAAAGAATAAAGATGATACATGGCACAAGATTTTCTTTTGATCCTTAATTTATAGCAGTTGTCCCTGTCAAAGAACATTGAACCTTCGCAAATATATTGCCAATTACAACAGTTGCGGTGACGTCGCTGTCGGCTGAAGGTGTACAGTCTATATAGATCGCAGCAGGGAAGTTAATAAAGGAAAAATATTAGGCTCTTCAAATTACTTACTTTTTTACTCATATCAAGTAAACGATATAAAATAAAATCATCTCGAACTTTTTTCAATATATAAACTTTTTTCTTGAGGCGCCACTTGATTTTACAGGTTTTATTTTCATTCACATTGATTACAGAAACATGTACTACTTCTGTTTCGTAAATGAAACATATTTATTTTAAAATTCGCAACCGATCGGGTCGTTTTTTTGCTCAAATTGTAAGCTGGTGTGGTAGGTCGATAAAATCCAACATGGCTGATAAAAAATTTAATATGGTGGCCGAATTTTTGAAAATAACCAATTTGCACCAAATTTGATATACAAATGTTTTTGGGGTCGCTAATCACGAATCCGAGGTCAGATTTGCCAAATTTTAGATGGCCGATCCAAGATAGCGCACGAAATTTTCGAAAATCTACCGATTGATACCAAATATTATGTAAGGGGTTTTTTGCGTTCGCTATCTTGAATCCGCCATCTTGAATTTGGAAAATCTGACCTCGGATTAGTGATCAGCGACCCCAAAAACCCCCGTATACCAAATTTGGTATAAATTGGTAGATTTTTAAAAATTCGGCCACCATATTGAATTTTGGATTCTCATGTTGAATTTTGTCAAGCTACCAAACCAGCTTTTTAGGGGTATCCATCAGCTACAATTTTAGTCAAAAAACGACCCGATCGGTCGCAAATTTTTATTTTTACATGCTTTTCTTTCTGGACACTTGATTTTTCACCAGCTTCTGGCCACCATACTGGAGCCGCCATCTTGGATTTTTTAAAGGCGCACACGGCATTTGAAAGTAGACGCTCTAAGCTTTAATATGAGCCTTTGGTCAACTTTTTTGGTTGCTTCTAATTTTGGTCGTAGCTCTAATCAGGTTGACGCGGATTGTCCCATAGTGTAGTTTTTAGACATTTATCTATTTACAGTTTTATTCCAAAATTATAGTTATTAATTAAGAACATTTTACCAATTACCATATACAAATAAAGTAGAATATAAATGTTAGTGTTCTGAAATGAGCGCGGAACATGAAATTTGATGGTAACATGAAGAAGATAGTGAAGTCGGGACATGAATAGTCGTGATCGTAAAGGAAATTATAATAAAACCGTGGCTGGAATGCGCTTTGACTCCACCCATTCGGGTATACTCGTATATTATGAATGGTGTAACTCTACTTTTGTCAAATATACAGGCGCAGTGAAAATACTTAGCCGCCGCACCATGCACGATATGTGCATTTATACAAATTTATTAATGATATATTTATAATTAGCTAGTCATAATTACTATTCTTTTGACATGCTACTTTTATAAATGGAAAGAATTATACCTCATCTTAATATTTCATAAATTCTAATAAACAACCATTTTTTATTAAATTTTTGACACTGAATGTACCGACGATAGTAGCGACCTCCGATGACACTTCTCTCAGGGTTGTAAATTTCTTTGTCCAATTCTATATAATTTGTCGTGAACGAACGTGAGCGAAAAATTTTAATATTTCCAGAATTTTAAATAAATGTACTTATAATCAGAAAATTAAAACCCAAAATGTATGCAAAAGTTTTTTTTTTTATTAATATAAATTATATATAAAATTATAGTTCATTTTGAAACATAACAAAAGTAATGCAGGTTAGGTTAGACGGATTTTATTACCTTGCAAGACTGAGTATGTCCCGCCGTGCAGGTCCCTAAAAAGGATTAATGTTGCTTAAGCACAAAATTACTTCTTAATTAAAATTGAATCATAGAAATTATTATTATTTAAAAACTCTAATCAAAATTAAAAAATTAAATGTGATTTTACTTTACCCATCGTTCGTGAATGGGCACGGCAAAAAATATGTAACTGTGACGAAGTGTGTACGTGAAATCACTTGAGCAATCGTGATCGTGACTTGAGAATCACTCACGTGCCCGTCTCTATTTCGTACATTTCCACTTGATACAGTTTATTTATCAATAAAATAAATAATGTACCACGTCACATTTGATTTTTTTATTTGATTATATAATACTATTTTATTGTTTACATGTAATTTAAAAAAATATATCTCATTTTTCTTGTAACTGACTTGTTTTTTATTTCTGATAATCAGCCGTCACTCGACTATAGAGTGTAGATCAACACTCAGTACCGATTAACTACGATAAATCACTGCTCCAACACAATTAGTTTTTTTCGCATATAAGAATGATCCTGATTTGATTCTAACTCAATAGCTTGAGTATTTAATTTTCGAATTTAATTATATATATTTTTATAACGTGATCTTTAATCATTTCTACTATAAGTAATCATTTTTTGCAGAAAAAACAAAACCTATATTATCGCAAGTATTATACTTCGAAACCACTAAATAATCATTTATTGACAACTTGGATACTCGTAAAGGAGCTGGATCTGATGAAATTCCTAGTGTGTTTATAAAAAATTGTGCAAACTCTTTATACTTCCCTTTATCCTTAATTTTTAACAAATCTTTATCAGAAAGAATATTTCCTGATATTTGGAAACAAGCTTATGTTGTACCAGTATTTAAGAGCGGCAGTAGGAGTCTTATTGAGAACTATAGACCAATATCAAAACTTTGTATTTTTGAGAAGGTTTTTGAAAAACTGATATACTATATTTTTTTTCTTCAAGTCAAAGCTTTGATTCTCCCTCAGCAACATGGTTTTATGCCTGGCAGATATGTTGAGACCAATCTATTGACCTATTCTGATTTCATTTTACGAAGTATGGATAACAGACAGCAAGTAGACTCTATTTATACCGACTTCAGTAAGGCTTTCGATACTATTGATCATAATTTATTATTACAAAAATTACTGAGAGTTGGTATACATGGTCAATAGCTCAATTGGTTTCGGTCGTATCTGTCTGGCAGAACCCAATGTGTCGTTGTAAATGGTTACAAGTAAGATAGTGTCTCAGTATCATCAAGAATTCCGCAAGTTAGCCATTTAGGGCCTTTACTTTTTAATATTTTTATTAATGACGTAGCAGAGTGTTTCCAGTATTCTATTTTTTTAATTTATGCGGATGACCTGAAGATATTCCATACAATATCATCACTTCAGGATAGTTTTGAGCTACAATCTGATTTGGACCGTTTTAACGCATATGCTCAGGCTAACAGATTGCTTATTAATGTTAATAAATGTTATCACATCACTTTCACCAGAAATAGAAATATTGTTGAATACAGTTATAATTTCTCAGGTAATATTCTTGCTGTTGTTGACTCCATTAAAGATCTGGGTATTACTTTTGATAATAAATTTATTTTAGATAAGCACGTAGATAAAATTGTAAAGCAAGCTTATAAAATGTTAGGATTTCTTAAGAGATCCAGTGGGAATTTTAAAAACCCTTATACGCTTCTAACGTTGTATTATAGTTTAGTACGAAGACAACTTGAATTTGCATCTGTCTGTTGGACCCCACAATATTCTGTGTATATTAATAGAATTGAAGGTATACAGAATGCTTTTTGTAAATATATTTTCTTTAAATTTCCTAATTTTAGTTTTAATTTATTGCAACTGGAAAAGAGACGTATATTACTAGATATTTGTTTTTTGTATAAGTTAATTAATTACCTTGTTGACTGCCCTACTTTATTAAATTAATTATCTTTTAGAATACCGTCGTACTAAACGAGCTTTTCTCAATATATTTTATGAACACTAATTCTGCAGTAAATTCCGCTATTAACCGTTTTCCGCTATTATATAATAAATATGCTACTGATATACGCTTTCCCGATTTATTTTCCTGTAAGTTGTCAAAATTTAAAAAACGTATTGCAAATATTATTTAATTTTTGTTTCCTTTTAAGTTAATATTCTTTTGTTGTATATATAGTATTACTACTACACTATTTTTTTGCTTATATTGTATATTATATAGTGCTTCTCTGTAATTGGGACTTGTCCTGTAGAGAATGTCAAATTTTGAAAAATAAAAATAAAAAAGATAATTATGATCTTAAGAGAATAGCAATTCAATAAGCTGTTATACAAGGACAGATCCACAAGTGGTACCTATAGTAGCGATCGCCCTCCCCCTCCTAGAAAATTTTATTCTTTTACAAAACCTAGAGTATAATTAGACTCTATTTCACGTATAGATGCAGTCATTCGAAATGTATTATTGAATATATACAAGTAAGTTGTTAATTTTAATTAGCTTCCAAAATATTAAAATGATGGCAAGTATCTACAAAATTATTTTATGAATTTAAATTAGGTACCTCTCTCAGTGATTAGTGAAAAGACACCGTCACAACTACCCACAAGTACCTCTCAAGTGCAGTTATACGTGGAATAGAGTGTTGTGATAATATTAAATATAAAATCTACAAACAAAAATGAAAAATATTTGAAATCTGAAAAATATAAATGATAACCCGTAAACGGTAACATTTCCCAGACACACTCCCAGTAACATCTGTCCAGGAGACTAAGCTTTTTTTATTATTCTTATTACTTACAAATATCAATTTTCTATTCTAATTACATTGTGGTTTTTTATTTAGGGTATTATTGATTAGTATTAAATGATTATAATTTTTATAATTTTTTTTTTTAGTAAAGGATGTCAATATTTATTACACATATAAAAATAATAATTAAAATTTTGGAACATTAAAAGAATGGAATAAAATAAAAAATTTAATTAAATAATAAATAATATATACATGATTCAAAATTAATTAAAGATCAAACAAATTTACAAATTTTCCATATACATATTACAGATTTTTTTGGAACACTCGAAGCAATAAGGTGTAAAGCAGGGTGACTTATTTCAAAATGATAAATTTATAGTGAAATAGGTAACTATCGTCAAAGATTAAAAACACAACCAAGGTTATGGATCAACTGAAGCAAAGCTGGACGAAGGAGGTTTCAAACCGACAATTAGCGACAATTAGCATAAAAAGTTTAAAACTATCCGTCCCACAGACGGATATTACCATTTACGGGTTAAATTAAATTATAAAGAGAAACAATGGAATACCCCTAGGTTCAAATAATGGCGGTACCCCAATTTTTCTCTTTATAATATAATTTGATTAATTAATAAGTATTTACTTAGAAAATAATAATTAAATTATAACATTTTATTGTATAGCTTGTATTACTCGGCAATATAATCATTTAATGAAACCGAATAAGTGTGATCATGTAGCTGCATTTAATAACCGAAAGAAATAAATAAAAAAAATTGTAACTATTTATATTTTGTAACAAGGTTTCACTTAAAGAAGATGTAGATATTGATAAAATTATAGACCGGTTTGCAAAGTCAGCCCCACGACGACTTCAATTTATTATTTAATTTTTCGTTTATTTTTTTACCGATATGTAGTTATTATTTATTATATTATTTATATGAGTAACATTTAGTTTTCTTTTTCTGTATCAGTACTATTTATTATGTTTTATGATTTGTGTTAAACAAATCTTTTTCATTTATCTTAAATATGATTAATATATTATATTCTGAAATTATATTAATACCTTTTATTCTGAAATAATTGTGTGTGAAAACTTCAATATTACAAAAAAAAATTAATTTGTTAAACATTACCTCTCCCACAAAAACTTTCTGGATGCGTCACTGGCTGTTAACTGTATTTAATAACGGAATTAATTACAGAAATTCTAAAATTGTATTCATAACAACGTAACAGAATACTTCTCTGAGAATGTATTTGAGTTCTGATTATCTCTATTTCTCCTGTTGCTGAAATTTGGAATATTGTATACTCGTATAATGTATTCTTTGCTGCGTGAATTACGTTGGAAACTGTTCTCATAGTAACGAACCCTTGCGCAGGATGCATGTAAATTCATATCCATAGTCTAAACATTTTCAGGGATGTTCTCGTTAAATGGCTCTTGACCTAGTCTGCAAGTCAGAGCAATTTATGATTCCATATCGTCAAACAAAATTTATTGGCACTTATTATACAAACATACTGACAATTAGATAGTTTACATTTTACATCGTAATAATAATATAAACTGAAACCTTTTGAAAATAGATACTATAAATTATTGTAAATGCTCGTATTTTATGAAAAATGTATATGCTTTTCGAATAAACATGAAATTTTATAATTGAAATCGGAATATTTGATTTTGACTTCTGAGAAATTTACACATATTTTTATTTAGAAGGAAACGAATCTTCTAGTTCTGTGAAATTGAATTTGTTTTACTTTAGATCTGCAATTTTCATTAATTGTACAGTAACCTAATAAATAGTAATAATCATACTTTTAATAAGACTAATTTCTTATACACTGCTCAAAAAAAAAAACCGGTCACCTAAAGAATCCCAAAAAAACGTCAATTTTCAAACCTCTGTCAATTTGTCAGTTTTGAAGCAAATTGGATGAATTTTTTTTTCCGAAGTAGCCCAAAGTCTAGTCTTTGAAAAGCTGTGAATTGATTTTGACTAACCTCCCTTTCCCTTCCCCCAGCCACCCCCAAACAAGAACCACTTTTTTTCTAAAAAAAGGTGATTTTCCAAGCTTTCTATGGGAATCACCAGCCGTCAATTGATAAATCTGGACCTTTTGTTACTCGAATATAAAACGGCATCAAAATCGGATGATTTGAAAAAAAGTTTATTTCACCAATTGTTTCAGTATGGTGTGTGCGTGAACGTTTGCGTTTACATCTGCGTGTACGTCGTCTGTGTGTGTGTATGTGCGTGTGTGCCTGTGCGTGTATGCCTGTGTGCCTGTGTACGTGTGTGTTTGACTGTCCGTATGGACAATTAAATGCCAACCTCTGCAAATGTCTCTTTCTTTTCAAAAAATCATAACTTTTTTAAAAATCATCCGATTTTGATGTTCATTTACGTTCCAGTAACAAAAATGTGCATATTTTCATTATCTGATGACAGATTTTTCAATTGACGGCTGATGATTCCCGTAGAAAGCTTTAAAAATCACCTTTTTTTTAGAAAAAAAGGTGTTCTCGTTTGGGGGTGGCTGGGGGAAGGGAAAGGGAGGTTAGTCAAAATAAATTCACAGATTTTCAAAGACTAGACTTTGGGCTACTTTGGAAAAAAAATTCATCCAATTTGCTTCAAAACTGACAAATTGACAGAGGTTTGAAAAGTGACGTTTTTTTGGGATTCTTTAGGTGACCGGTTTTTTTTTTTGAGCAGTGTACATGCAAAATACAACTAAATTATATGACATAATTGTTATTTATTTATTTAGTTATTTGGAAAGCCGACAGTTACCCAATAATGGGCTTCCACATATTTACATATTTATTCTGCGTTATAATATGTTTTAGTCTATTTCTTAATGCCGTTGATGAATTTGTAAATAAATATTATCTATTCACGATCATGAAGTATCTATCCTAAACTAACTTAACCCTAACCCAACCATGTGTAATACAATTTAATAATAATTTACAATTTCGGTTCAATTATCTTCATAGAGATAGTGAAGAGATAGTTACTGAGGCGAATTGTTTCCGAATTGCCTTTCACTTTATGAGCAACTTATACTGAAATTCAAAACAAGTTAATTGTTACAAAAGCAATATTGTTTAATAACAACAATAATATTATAATGAAATAAAAATATGCAATATTAAAGTTATGTTATCATGTAATACAAAATTATTTATATAAATAATGCCTATGCGAGGTCTATTAAAAACGTACGCGGACTATTTGAATTGCGCGGCTCCAGTATGGTTCCAGGGAAATCCGCTTGGTGTCGCTAGGTTTGTATAGATCAGCTGATGGTAACGCCGTTTCGCAATTGCAGATATCTGTCTTTGTAAAGAAATTAAAGAAAGAGAAAGAGAAAATATTGCTGAAATAGACGAGAATAAGGATGACACCCAACAAGTAAGTTCGAAAGAAGACCGTAGCAGTGAAGAGAGACCTAATGACGCCGTTACCGAGGAAGCTCCGGAAATTTACGAGGTAAATAGGGAGGAAAAAGAAGCATCAGGGGTTAAAAATGATGGCTTAATAGAGGGTACGGGTATTGAGGAAATTTCACAAGCGGTTAATGTAGGAAATGACGAAGTTGGACAGATCAGCATTAAGTTCGAAAACAGCAAACAGTTTCAGAGATATAAAGAACAAAGAAAACAGTACGATAGGAAGAATCCACATCAATTAAAGAACTCCACAACAAATGGCCAAAAGATGAAAAGAAGTACGAGTAAACGAGATTCGATATTTAGACGACATAAGCAGTACTACAAGAAGAAATTCAAACCAAATTCGACATTCACAAATAACCACAAGAAAGAACGAGAAACGAGGTATAAACTTCAATTTTATTCTAGTGTTGTGCGTTATAAAATAAACATAAGACGATGGTGGTGTTTATTTGGACTATTTTTCGATTGGAACGTGTAAAAAGTGTTTTAGTGTTTATGTATATTTAATTTAAAATTTAAGGTATAAAAAAGGGAATGTAACAAGGAAATAATAGTTAAATTATGTTTTGTGTAATATGTAAATGGTGCCCCTTTGCAGGAAGCAAATTGTTTGAAAAAGGGAGGAATGTAACAAGTCAAAGTCAGCACATTCTTAGTGAATACAATTAAGTAAAGTAGAGCATGTTGTAATGAGGTTAAGTATTCTAAATAGTATTGTTTGACGTAAGTAGCTAACTATTTGCTGACTTAGTACTTTTGTAATTATATATATAGTAGCGTTAGGTCAGTTATAATGACAGTAGTCACACAGTGAGATGCAGTCACATAGTCAGAGTACAGTAGTCGTTAGAGTTCAGTAGGAACTCGACAACACCAACCATGTAGTAAGTGTGAATAAATCTTTGTTATTTGTTGAACCAAATTGTAAGTACAAACTTATTTACAACAACCCTAGTACTTGTCCTTTCTCCGGTCTGACAAGAACCCATATAAATTATTTGTTAATTCTCCTTTAAATAAGGAAGGCTTACATTTTCTCCGGGCTCCGGGTTTAATTAATATTTCTCCGCGTCGTGTAAGTAAAATTGAATATGTACAAAATATATGCAGTCTGTCGCGTGTATCTCGTGTACTGACTGTGTACGGAATAGCTAGCGCGGTGGTTGGTGATCGAACGTATACAACTGGTGAAGGCGCAGTGCTGGCTGCGTGCAGCGTGCTACGTTGTTGTTCGGGACAAATCTGTCTCACTATCGACATCTTCTACGCCGCTAAATTGTTAAATTTTTTTCTTTGATGATCTTGTATATCTTACTGTTATCTAGTTTTATCTCTGTCACTAAGTCCTCCAATTTCTTGATTCTGACCTCATGAGTATTTAAGGAAGAATTTATACAATTAATTTCGGTTCTAATATTACATATATCATCTTGTATCAGAACAATTTTTTTTAGAATTGCATCAAGTTTTCAGAAATAGACATAATTTTAGGTGAGGGGATGTCTTCTGCTGCATGTGATTATCTTCAATTTTGTCAATATTGTTACAGTTTTATCGTATATATGACGCTGAGTACATTAATTTTATTGTTACAGTAGATTTATCACTTCCAATTTTGTTTTACTTTATTTTATAAGTAATTATTTTATCATTATAACAAAAACACTTGTCTTTAACAAAACAATGTAACCCTTTTTTTTATCAAATATGGTAATAATAAAATTGCAGGATCTTCTTTAAAAAAATAGTCATCGTCTCCGGGCGAGACTTAGTTCTGGAGGTGGTAACCCTAATTGCTATTTATCACATAGCCATTGTAATTAAAATGCTATTTTTGGTCCTACAGCAAAAACGCAATGATGTATCCATGGTAACGTAACTAATGTGCATGCGTAACCACAACTTCAACAACGCTGTCACTCAGTAGTATAACACATTAAGTCATGATCTGTTCGGACTCCACTATAAACTCCCTGCAATGTAATTGGGAATAAGTTCCTGTTGTGCAGAGTAACAAATAAATAATTAATTATTTATTGTCAACAGGCATGGCTGTTAATTATTTATGCGATAACACCAGTTAAATAACGTTGCGCAAAGGGAGTACTTGAAGGGATGACCATTAGGACAACCCCACATTGTTGTTGTCTATAAAAGAACTAAAATGCAGGATCGGGCATAACGACAGCATATTACCTGAGTAGTTGGTCAATAAGAAGGCCAGAAAAAGTCTTATTTCCAAACAAAAATTATTAGTTGAAAGATTAAATTTTTGAGTAGTTCTTTTTTAAATAATTATTTAAGCATTTACTAAGAACTCCGATATGGTACTGTTTCATTTAAAACAAAATTCACGAATTAAACTATGTACTAAATCGTCCAGATTACCACACTCTCACTTTAAAAACACTCGCAAAAAAATATTCATTAAAAAATACCAAATACGTTAAATTGTAATATTAACGAAAGTGAAACAACTGAGAATTCGATTTTGTACTAATTAGGATTTTTCACTATTAACTCAGCTTCGAGAGATAGTGTCCAGTTTTCTTGTTAAAAGTTTACTTAACAGTGTTTTGCTATATCAAATTTATAAGAGCATATTTTTGTAATAATTTCAGTGTTTCTCAGATTTATGGTTTCTCTGAATTTTCGCACATTGCTTAGATGATATGTAGGTATTGACATATTTGGATAAATTCAAAGACGCGTTGGTCTGGAATAGTTTTGATCTTTGTGCTCATCCCTTGCAAGCGTTTTATTTTTGTTTTTATGTATACGTAAGACCAGTTCTCTTTGGACCAACTTGACAATTCCGCCCTCTTATTCCTTGTCAACAAGTTGCATAGAAAACGTCAAAGTATATTTAGAAGCAGTTACAATTACTCTTATGGTTCCCATTTCAGTATCAGTTTTGGGGGCTGTGATTTGACAGCTGATAACTTCAAGCGCAAAAATACATATGTCGCTCACCGAGATCTGCTACGGAAGAATGTTAATATTTATATATATATATATATATATAATTTCATCATCGTTTGTCTTTTAATTATTTATGTATTCTGTGGTCATACCTGTAGTACTGCTAAAATATCCTCGTACACTAATTCTGGAAAGTTTTGACTCATACATTAATATATTGGTCATTGTAATACATGATTTTCCTACTGTTTTTCCTATATCGTAATAATCTACTTTTATTTAAAAATTTTAATTAAAACAATAATAATTAAATTTCAAGGTGATAATACTGACAGACATTATAAACATTTGATATTTAATTTATTTTTACATTTTTTAGTTAGAATAAGATTTTGTTTATTGACACAATTGTATGTAAGTAATTATTAGAAATAATTTTTTAAAAAGCAATGAGCGTTCGCTGGGATTTGAACCCAGAACATTTCACTCGCATGATGACTGCTCTAACCAATTGAGCTACTAACACTAGGCGAATACTCATGCTTTTTCATGCAATATTTAGTTGAAGAAATGTAAATTGACATGGGTTGCGTCGATTCGTTACAAGTCAACAACCTAGTATGCAATGGGTGATATTCCCTGGGTGAAATTATTATAAGATTTTGTTTATTGACACAATTGTCTGTAGGTAATTATTAGAATAATTTTTTAAAAAGCAACGAGCGTTCGTCGGGATTTGAACCCAGAATTATAATAATTTCACCCAGGGAATATCACCCATTGCATACTACGGTTGTTGACTTGTAACGAATTGACGCAACCCATGTCACTTTACATTTCTTCAACTAAAGATTGCACGAAAAAGCATGAATATTCGCCGAGTGTTTGTAGCTCAATTGGTTAGAGCAGTCACCATGCGAGTGACAGGTTCTAGGTTCAAATCCCGGCGAACGCTCATTGCTTTTTCAAAAATTATTTCTAATTTTTTAATTAGGTTACAGTTTTAATTCATAAATATCTAAGTTATGTTATAAAACTAAATACCTTTAGTTTACAATTTAACGTAAATTTTCAGTTATAAAAAAAAAACAATAATTTTAGATGAGCTGAGAAAGGATAAATAAACTAATAGATTTATGCTTGACATTTTCATATTTTACAACTTGGCAACTTAAAAGGAATCCTTAAAACCAGTTGTACAAAGTTAACCTTTCAACTGTTTTTGATAAAATAGTTGCACAAAATTCACTTTGTAAACGCAATATAGGAAAGTGACTTCTTGATGTAGTATTTTAAGATTAGTTGTGTACCTCTTCCTATCTTAATGTGTAATGAACAATAGTGAATACTTTACAAAACAATTTCCATTTCAGGACCCGGGGGACGGTGCCGACGCCGTACAGCCGTCGCTGCCGAGCCATGAGGGCGGCGTGAAGCTGGGCTGGATCCAGGGCGTACTCATCCCCTGCCTGCTCAACATCTGGGGCGTCATGCTCTTCCTGCGCCTGTCGTGGGTTGTCGCACAGGCTGGCATGGGTATGTACTCATTAAACTACGTTTACATTGGGTGGAATAGGGAAACAGATACTTACACAAACAAAATAAGTTTACTGATTTCTTGAGATATATAGAAAAGGCGCAGAAGCTATCTTAGTACGGCTTCTCGTTTATAAACCTAACGTAAAGAACTTTTGAAGTAGCTTCTGATATATTTATTCTGTTAAAAATTAGTACTATCATATTATATTTAGATAAAATAATTATACATTTGATTGTCTTGGAGATTTGAGAAGGGATTCTTATGTAACAAAAGACAAAGAACAATTAAGTTAATACTATTTACTAAGATTTAATTGTTCATTAAGATTATTAGATTATATCTGAAATTAAATTTACCTTTTTAGCTCATTGACTCTCAAAGAGACAAGCTTAAGTGATTGGTACTCTGTCTCTAATATCGGTAATAATTAAAATAGTTTATGCACCAGAACTACTTAATTTATGACACTAGCTATTGCCCATAAAATAGTAATTTATTGGATTAGTAAGATAAAATAGAAAAATTGGACTCCTGTCAATGTCAAAAAATAAGAGTCGCATTAATTATTATACTAATTTTTTTTTTCTCATTTAATACAACTTCTTGAGACTTTGGGAACACAACTGTCCACTTTTTGAAACAATTTTAACATGCTAATTATTGTTGACATTGTTAAGCGAAAGCAGCAACAACGCACACTTTGAGATACAACTAAATCTTTCACTTTAACATATTTTAAGAAAATAAATCGACTGCAAGGTAGTCGAACATGGAGCATTATATGCGACTTGTGCCTAATTGAAGTTTATGTACTTGTTATATAAATGATTATTATATGTATAAAAATTCTGTATTGAATCAATAGATAGGTAACTAATCCGACGTTAGTTATTTATGTATGTTGATTACTCGGTCGCTCATTTTTCTATCGGTTATTGTTTTAGCAAAAACTGCCCAAAACCATAAGTAAGATCTTTTGAAAAAATAGCGTGCGAAATCGATTGTTAATTATCAATTAGCTTACGAATGTTAATCCTATAACAGTGTTCGCGGAATCCAGCATCGGTGATTTATTTGTAAAATTTGTATAAATAATTTCATTGGAAAAATTATTAAATTAATGTGCAAAATTGATATTCAAAATCACTTAAATGTTGCTATCAAAATACACGACTACAAACAACAAACTAAAGGGACATTAATCTATCATCGTTATTCATGAATCATTACCACGTATACTGTTTACATTAAATATTGGTGGCAACTGAACGTATACGTCATAAAGTTCTTTAATATGAAAAGCAGGAAAAAAGTTTTACTTGAAATTTTATATTTTTTTGTTTTTCATTTCATTTAAAATATAAAAAGACGATAGTTTTAACTACGATTTTACATTAATAGTTTTATTTTATTTCTCCATTAATGTTAAATACACGTTACTATCTGATTAAAAAAAAAAACTTTTAAAATTTACAATAATTTTCGTTTTGCAGGACACAATTATGAAAATAGAATATTCTGCAAACTTTTTAAATTTAAATTAAAGAGAACGTTCTAAAATCTAACAAAAAAATTGCAGCCAGATTCTCAAAAAACTTTTAGGTGATCCTGAATTTTGGATTAGAAATCTTATGCTAATCCGACTTAAAAAATATATAATTCAATTCACTTTCCGTAAACTAAATGGTAAGAAGATTGTATTAAAGTTTATTTAAACTTTTTTGCGAATATGGTTTAGCTTAATTTGACAAATCCAAAATTCAGGATTAGCTAGATTCTAGCTAAAACTCTTTTGGGAATTGAACTGTTAAAGACTATGCTTGTTAAATTCCCATTTAAAATATATGATGATTGACAGGTAATATTTTTACATGAATTTAAATTCAATATTACGGAAATAGGAAATACAGCTCTTGCTGCGCACTCATAATTCATGTCAAAATATTATCGACATTTATCATATCATTTGTTACATTAGTTATGATAATTTCCCACGTTACACTGCTAACTGCCCATGGGCTATTATTACTTATGTTGCTAGGGAACAATAAGGACTGATTATGAAAATACTTCACATAATTTATTATAAAAAATTGTCCATAAATTCAATACTTATATTTCAATTCTGTAATAAATCTTTAAGTTTATAGATTCGTAAATCTATAAATAATGAACAAATTCACATCAACATTTGTTGATAAGTAGAAAATATTTCATAAAATCATAAGTTTCGTTGCGATTTTGTTCATCATTTACAAATTTACGGATCAACAAAACTTATAAATTTACACAATATTACACCATAAGATACTTTTATACAATTACCTGGAGAACTTTTCTTGTATTGACAAATAAAGCAGGTACACAACTAGTGTTTATAACAGCCATAGAAATTCTAATTTTTTTTCCAATTTAAGCTTGTGAATTTAGAGTTTGCATATACAATATAATTCTTATGAATGCCAAATTCATTATATTCACAAACATTAGCCGGAATTTTAGTGATGAACACAAATCATTTGCATATTTCGATCAATTTGAACGTAGCCATCAAGTAGTACTGTGAAACTGACTCATAATGTCATAGTGTATAATAAAGTGTCGGGCTTTTGTCTCTGTCAACGCGACAGCGTGGCATCATTGCTATGCCGATCGTGTGTCTGATAAATTAACCGGAAAACCGGTACTTGTTCTTATTGGAAATTCGGATGCTTCGATCGTTTGTTTAGCAATCTACGAACACCGAAGTTTTAAGTGCTATAATGTGTTTTGCGCAGAGCCGTCTTAGGCCATGCAGGGGCCCTTGGGCACACATAGTTTGGGACCCTTATAGAAAGTCAAGAAAAAATGAATGAAAACATCAGTATGTACTTTTATTAAATCAAATAAAAATAAATATATCATCACGCCTTCTACCCATTACTGGGTGTGGCACTCTGCCGAAGCAGATCTCGGTAAGTGATATATTTTGCGCGTTAATTGCGGTTACCAGTCGTCAAATCACGGCCCCCAAAGATGTTAGTGGTGGAGGAGCCACAGGGGTAGTTTTTGAAATTATGAAAATAGTTTGTCACCTGTGGGAATCGAACCAGGGTTCTCAGGATTCACAGGCCGACTTCATACCACTGAGCTTAGTTACTTTATTGGTTATTATGGTTAGCTTTATACAAATCAAATACAAGTGAACTGAATACTACTCGTATTTTGAGAATTGGGCTTACTTTAATAATAATAGTTTCTTCCGGGATTTCTATTGTGCAAAATTATGTACTCAAAGTTCTTTTAAATATTTTAAAGTTATTTTAATATTTGTATACATTTTATAGAATTAATTAAGGTAGTATTAGCGTGAAAATTTTTTTTGCAGATCTGAATGAAATTTGGGGCACATAAACATTGGATAGTCATACGCATCCTGTTAAAATATGAAACACATTCATCGTCTGTGAACAAATATATTCGCTTGTAAAGATGAGTTCTTATACACGGGGCTTATGGCGATCATCACTCAGAATCGCATATATTTAGTTTGTGTACCTATAAAATTTTGCTGTTTCATTTGAAAAACTAGTATGATGTTCTAGAACTATCCATGTATATTGTATCAGAAGGAGAAAGTTTTAACGAAAAATTAAGAATCCCAATTTATAATGGCAACACCACACGGTGGACCAACAACCTATTAACAATTCATGATATTCAAATCATAGTAGGTATAAAACACTTAATTTATTCAATTTTTATATTTTTTGAGCGTCAGTTTCGCCACTCGACAACCGATGGCACCACCGTCACACTAGTACATGGCCAACTTCATAGAATTGCGCTACGCTTATTATGGTCGTTTCATATGTCATTAAAATTCCTAGTTTCAAATTTACAGAGCGGATACGTCAACTAGCACCTCTGACAAGATACGGCGTAAATAAATTTGAAAATACTGCCTCTTGCATTGATTGAAAAAATCCTAAAAACAAGCATAATCATTGTATATTTATTATCATACAATCTTTACAGTAAAATACTAACCGTTGGCACCAATAATTCAATAATACTTCCTTCTTTTGATCTGTAAACACTTCAAAATTTTTAAATAGGTAGACAATATGGCGGCATTATTTACCTGAAGTGACAGATAATGCTACGTTGCCAAATGAAATATACTTAGTCTAAACTAGCTAGCACTGAACAAGTAACCATAGAAGAAGGGACAGCTATAACAAAAGATTGTTACGCAGTTACTGGTGACATCTCTTGTTGCCCCAAGTAATTATTATTAAAAATACCGATAATATAGGATACATGTTTATCATTCTCGTGATCGTAATGACTAAAATATTTCAAAATAATTAAAATTAAAATATATTACAAAACAACAAAAACAAATAATTAGCAAAAAACTAATTTTATTGAATAATATTTAAAATATTAATTAAAGACGTACTAGTAATGCAATACAAATAAATATGAATTATGTATATTTTTTGCCTTCAATGTGTTTTTCCATGTTTTACCACGGAATAAATTATTACGGAAAACATCATCAAAAAAATTAAACATTGGGGCTGTTCCAAATATTAACCAATGTAAGTAATTAATACAATATAGTAAAATTTGAAAATTTTATAATTATGAAAATTCTATTATAGTAAATATAAATTCATTTTAAACAATTCGGGATGAAAATATCACATCTCTATCAATAACAACAGTAACAGCAACATATAAGAATACGGATACCTACTGAAGAAAGTAGCGAAAAGGTAAATGAGAGTGTGCTTTAAAACTTCAAACTTTTAGTTAGTGGTTAACGGCACCGCCAATCAAAAACGAGGAGTAAAGTGACAGTTGGTTTTCTCAGTTTGAATTTGATGTAACGAAAATGAATCGAAGCACAATAAAAAAGTTGTTACTTGCAACTTTAATTGTGCAAATGAAAAGAAATAAAAAAACAAATAGAAGATGGTGGGTTCGCCCAATCAACCAAAACCGAACAAATCCGGGAGACTGAGATAATTTGATTCAAGAAATGAGGTCATATGATGAAGACATGTTCTTTAATTACACCAGAATGACCATAGCTCAATTTGATTTGTTGTTAGCACTTGTAGGACCAATTTTAAAGAAAAATAGTAGAAGAAAACCAGTTCTACCAAATCAGAACTACAGACAAAATATCAGAACTCAAACAAACAAAACTGTAACTATTTGTCAAAACTTTAAGTTGACAACTGTGACATCTATTATAATTTCTTGTAATATCTATAATTTTCAAAAATGTGCACTACATTACCGGCAGAAACATAAATTCGAAATCATTAATTTGGGCCATTGTGAACGATGTATTTTAATCTATAACAACTAACTATAACCACTAACCATAACCACTAACACTAACTACTAATTTCGTGTTGTGAATGAGGCTTTACAATTTTTTTTCTACTACAGTTTGCTACCACACACTCCTAAAATTGTAGAATAGTTTAAAATCAAATATAAAATTATAAAAGATACCTACACACTATTAAATATAGATTGCCATAATAGCGCCAGATATATTTGTTATTTACAAATTTTATTTGTCAAAATATAAAACACCGTTTGTCAAACATTTAAATATGTAATCTGTTTAACAATAGACATATTTCATTTGCCATTTGGATCAGATATAACTTACATTTACTGAACCAAATCATTTATTTATTTCGCTGCAAGCATTACTTTGCTCACTTTTTTTGCAGTATTAGAATTACATATTCTAATTTACTTTGAAGTAATTCACCCTAATAAGTGCATCAGTTTGCTTAATTCAGTTTCTTTTTGCCATGTGTCAAATTTATCTGAACTGATTTAAGTGAACCAAGTGGCAAATGGAATACAGCTAATGTCAACCATTATTATCTACTATGATTCCTATTCTTAATTTAAAATTGATTTAGTTCATTTGGGGCAGCAAGAGATGGCATTAAAAATCGCGTAATAAGGTAACTAATGCAGCTGTCCAGGCCCTGCTAACTAGTCACTTTAGTCGAAAGCTCAGAATACTAGTCATAATATTTAATAATATTGAATGAATAAATAAAATACCCAGTTCCATGAAATGTATTTGGTTTGATCACATAAACTTTAGTTTTCAAATATTTTACGGTTGTTTTTGTAACTTGACAGCGTTGTCATTTTCTTTTAATTGAAATAAAAAGCACTAGATGACATTACTTGACGTACCAAAACTGTAAAAAACTCACGACAAATTTTTATATGGCAAAATGATGAAATGAAACGGCCATAATAAGCGTAGCGCAATTCGATGAAGTTGGCCATGAGTAGTACTACCTTAACAAATTTGTATTTTTATTTTTCTTTTAGATATAGTAAAATGTTGTTCTGTTTAAATAAATATTTAGAAATCACATCTTGTTTTCGATTTACATTTAAATTTAAAAATTTAACGGCAATTCTAAATTCTCTAAAAATCGAGCTCCTCTATATTCCATGTAAAGACGACCTCGGCATTTTGAGGCCCTGAGTTCGTGCCTCATGTGCCCTTATGGAAAAAAAGGAACTGGTTTTGCGCACAGCTGTACTTTTTAAATATACGAACAACAAGTAATTAATTATCATGTTGATGTTTATAAACTTAAAACTTAGGATCGTCAATACAATGAGAACCTATAGTGATTCTAAAATTATATACAGCATTTATTTTTGAATATTTTCATTCATTCATAATTATTTACATATCATTTACTCCTTTCGAGTGTCGAGATGGTCGAACTCACCGATCCGCAATGTGGTTTTGCCTATTTGAATCGATGAACGGTCACTCATCCAAGTGCTAACTGCTGTGAAGCGTGCTTAACAGTGGTAATCACAACGCTGTCACGTTAGCCACACTGCCGTACAGCCGACTATTTGAATTTTTGATATAAATGAATTTTTTAGTTATGAAATGTCAAAAATTAAATCTGATTACTAGCTTAGATACAGAAATAATTATCTATAACATTTATTTGAAGTATTTTTGTCTAAAATAATTTGAGAACTGTTGTTAGACAGATACCTATGGCCAGTTTTTTTAAAATTTAATCTGTAAAATAAATATAAATATAACATCACCCCTTCTACCCGTTACTGGGTGTGGTACACTGCAGACGCAGATCTCAGTATATGATATATTTTGTGCGTTTAGTGGGATAGTTTTAATGTGCAGAAAATTGTTTGTCAAATGTGGGAATCGAATCCGGGTTTTCAAATCCATAGGCTAATTCGATATCACTGAGCCACCTACCCTAATTAACACGTGTATATAAAAAAGTTTTAAAATATGCTATTTTACATGTTTAAGTAGTAGATAATAAAATAGTGGTTAAGAAGGTACTAAATTATTTTTTATTGCAAAAATTTACAAGAAAGTTATCTTTCTACTATTTGAACAGTTGTTTTCTTCTATAATAAATAGTTTGGGACCGCTATTAATCATTCTCCTGCTACATTTGCATTGAAAATGACATATTTCCGATATCCGATATTTTGTCCCCATACAAATATGACATAAAATCAAAAATATGACTTTATTATAATCAGTGATGTATGGGAAAGTTTTGAAAAATGTAAACACATACAGCATGATTTTCAAAATAATTTTAGCTAATCCTGAATTTTGGATTAGCTAATCTTAATTTAGTTCGATTTAAAAAAATTAATCCAAATCACTTTCCGAAAACTAAATGGAAACAAGATTATATTAGACTTTATTTACACTTTTTTGAGAGTATGTTTAGCTGAATTTGAGTAATCCAAAATTCAGTATTAGCTAAAACTCGTTTGAAAATTGGGCTGATAGATTTAAAAAAAATACCCTTTTGCTTAATAATTTATTTTATTATTTATTTCGGTGCACTGAATGTATACCTTCGTCAGAATGGGAAACAGAAACATGTTTTTTCACAATATAATACTGGTAATAAATATATCCAATAAAACTTGAGAGTTAGAGCGTGTACAAACTTTCTTTAGTTATATTAATTACCAGAGAACCAGAACTAGTGTACTAATTTATCTTTGTTACTTTGTACCTTAAATGTTCGTATTTAAATATAATTATAAAAAAATAATTGCTATCTGGAAACGAAAACATCTACTCTAATATTTGTAAAATTTGAAAATAAAAATATTATGACTAAAGTAACAAAGTTTTAGTCAAATTAAAAGGGCTGCTGCTATATAGTTCTGCACATCACAATCCCATCAATAAAAATTCGACTAGGTACCTATTTTTATTTTCATTACCTATTTCAATTCGAATTATTTTTGGAAAATAAATATGTATATTTAACAAGCTATACAACAACACAATTGAAATCTGCATTTTAAATTGAATAATGCAAATTGCAATACTAGAAATTATGTAAATAGTAAAATTGTAATAATGTTGTCCTTAAAAATTAGCTTTTTTGAAATCTGTAATTACTGAATTGACAGTTTTAATTATTATAAATTATTGCAGAATTTTAATTTAATGAATTTAATTAAATATGAAGCTTTTACTTTGGTATCTAAATAAGAAATATAAATTACTATAATTAATTATTTGCAATTTGATAAATGTATCTAAAATTTAACTTCATGATACTATTTATTTCGAAGAGAAGACGCGAATATTTTTGTGAGTACAATTAATAACAGGCATAAAATATATGTGTTTCCCGGAGACAAAATTATTTATTATATGCGTTTAAAAAAGGATAACTTACGGTTATTTACAATAATTTCAATGTCATGAGTATGATTATTCGCCGATAAGTTTTATTTACGTTTCTTGTATTTTTTACTATTACGCATATGTTATTATTATTATTACTATTTTCGATTGTGACTTGTGACATTGTTATAACATATTAAATAATAACCTTCTAATTATCTAAATATTATTATTTTAAGTTCATATTATTCCTACTGCGCAAATAAAATATTCTATTGTAATCTTTAGTGCAATATACGATGGATGAATACAGATTACCTAACCACAGAATAAATACGATACTATCAACAAGAACGACATTAAGCGATTTTCATGTTTTTAACACATTTGGCCAGAGAAACTGGCTTCGTATCTCGGTATCTATCAAATAGATGTAACTTTTGTAATGATGTACACCGAATGATTGAAAAGATTAGGATAAATAGCTAATTTATTTACTTTTTATTTTAGGTCTATAGTTTAAATTACAAAGTTGTATATAAATATAAATTCTACTTTTTGGTGTATAAAGTTCCTGAATCTCACTTCCAGTTTCACCAGAAACGATTTCAATAATTTTATTTTAAATGTAATGACATTGTTTATCTTTTTTCTGAATGTACTTTAAATTAGCTCTATACGAGTAATGATGCCAAACACATGAACTTTTAGTACAAAATTAAACCAAATATAAATTTTTCAAAATTTTCAATTTTTTTTATATATTACCAGTTCGCTTTGACGGGTTTTCATACATAAGAAATTTAAAATTTTGAAAAATTAATAACTGGACTTATTTTTTAGTCATGTGGTTGGTATCATTGTAAAGCTAATTTAAAATACTTTCAGAAAATAAATAACATTGTATTTAAAATAATATGGAGTAATCGCTTAATGGTATCGGCCCGTGGATCCTAAGAACCCTCGTTCGATCCCCACAACCGACAAAACATTTTCACCAATTTAAAATTGCCCCTGTGGCTCCTCCAACACTAACATCTTTGGGGGCCGTGATTTGACTGCTGGTAATCGCACTTCACGCGCATAAATATATCACTTACCGAAATCTGCTTCGGCAGAGTGCCACCCAGTAATGGGTAAAAGGTGTGATGATAAAATAATAAAAATAAATAAATTAGTTATTTGTCTCTATTTTTTTCAATCATTCTGTATGTGTAATTTTGCAGAAAAGGATATGTGTTGTAAAATAAATAAATCAATTAATAATTTAAAAGAATTAAATAATAACTAATGTTTATTAATAAAAATGTTGTAATTTAACAAATTATTTTGTTGACGATTTAGAATAAATTATTTTAATATACTTTACATTATGTTTATAACAATAATATTATGTTCCCTTTGAATAAAATTTTTTGGTAAGAAAAGACCCTTGTTGAGTAACTAGGTTAGACTTGAGACCAAGACGAAGTTAGTATCGAGTCTAGACGAAACAATGGCGAGGCTCGGTGGACTTTTAACCAATTATCCACGTGAAACTTCAGTTAATAATAAGTCGATCATTTCAACTCCAGTTTGTAAATTTTGTATATTATTCGAGATATAATCTTTGAATGTTCTAAAATTAACTTATCATCTTATACAAACTGCAATAACAGAAGTACGTAGTATTGTTATTTGTACAATATCTGTACTAACTATTATTGCTTCGAATAATATTTTTGTAAAAAACTGAAATTATATTCTATTTAAATTTATAACATTAAAGTAATTAAATATGATAATAAAATATTTATCCGACATAAGACATAATGAAGTACTGTGAATTTGTACCAGCAACGTAATATAATTAAGAATTAAATAAATGAACAATACTTTCAGTTTAAAATTAATAAAAACGATGAAATATAATTTATATTTATATTTATTTATTTATGGGGTGGCTAGCTCAGTGGTATGAAGTCAGCCTGTGGATCCTGAGAACCCTGGTTCGATTCCCACAAACGACAAACAATTTTCATAATTTCAAAAACTACCCCTGTGGCTCCTCAACCACTAACATCTTTGGAGGCTGTGATTTGACGACTGGTAACCGCACTTCACGCGCAAAATATATCACTTGCAGAGATCTGCTTCAGTAGAGTGCCACACCCAGCAATGGGTAGAAGGCGTGAAGATATATTTCATTTTTTTTTTTTTTTAAATATAATTTATAATAGTTTTAAATATTTTTTATTTAAATTTATTTACTTAATAGAAATATATATATATATATATATATATATATATATATATATATATATATATATATATATTTCTATTAAGTAAATAAATTTGAATAAAAAATATCAAAAACTATTATAAATTATATTTCATCGTTTTTATTAATTTTAAACTGACAGTGTTATTCATTTATTTAATTCTTAATTATATTACGTTGCTGGTACAAATTCATAGTACTACATTATATATATATATATATATATATATATATATATATATATATATATATATATATATATATATATATATATATATATATATTTATAATTATTATAGAAATTTATGCTTGAAAAGGTGAGATTCAAGGCCAAAGCAAGTGTACGTAACTAAAAATAAACTTTTATTTTTATTTTCTATAAAATTAATGTTAAACAATCCTCGGGAAATAAAATTTGAAAATAATCACATAATTATCACACAAAGAAGGCGGCGCGACCATAAATAGTAGTATTATTTGATAAATAAATCATACTTAGCCCTGAATATGTATCTAAGTTCTGAATAATATATTACGGAAATGTAATCATAAATTTCTACTAGGTACGTTTGTTAAATGAATATTATTTATTTTTCCATTATGCGGATATGACTACCTAGTTTTAACAGAATTATGCTGGGTTGCATGAAAGTTTTATCGGTTCATTAGCAACTTCAGTTCAATAAATTTCAGAAAATCTCTATTGATACTGTTACTAGATAAACAGTTCTTTAACTAAAGAGCTCTTTATTTTTTCTTGCAACCCAGCATTGAAATGATAATTTTATTTATATCATGGATATTTATATTTTAATTTCAGCTGCACCGGCCAATTAAAAATTTATTATTTTTCGAAATATTTATATTGTTTACTTCGTTCACTATAGGTTTTTAATTGTTTATATATTACATATGCTGGGTTGCATGAAAGTTTTATCGGTTCAGTAGCAACTAACGGTTCAATAAATTTCAGAAAATAGCTATTGATACTGTTGTTAGATAAACAATTCTTTAACTAAAGAGATCTTTATTTTTTCCTTGCAACCCAGCATTTGACTAATGGCCGGTTGTGCCAACAAAACTTAAATTTTAAACTTGGTTTAAATAAATAAAAGCAAATCGAAATAATTGACATTGTTGTCAAATATTCGATATGTTTTTATTCATCGAAATTAAGTTTAAAATTTAAGTTTTGTTGGTGCAACTAACTAAGAGACAAGAGTATTCATTATGATATTTGACGTTTCGTGAGACAATACAATGTAGTTGCATAAAACTAATTTTAATCTGATTCTAATTAGTAGACCAAAACGTCAAAATAAATATATATTTACATAGCATAAAAAATTTGTGACTAGTGACAACGTTAATTGTCCTTCAAATAAGCATGATGTACTATTTGGTTTACATGTTCTATAGTGTCTTATAGATTCAATTTTGAAACTTTTAAATATTATCTATCAACATTTATAATCCTTATGTGGCGGCAAAAAATTACTGCATACATAGCTGAAGGTAATACCAGGGTACTCGGATATAGACATTCTATATTGCAGGGATGGCCAACAAGTCGATCGCGATCGACCGGTCGATCGCGGCTATGATTTCGGTCGATCACGACGACTTTTAAATATAAAAACTAATTATTCAAAATATATATATTTTTTTATTATTACCTACTATAAAAACTTATTATTATACCTTGAACTTATTTTTGTATAATATTTTAGCATAATTAGCTTACAGGACACGGACGTTGTAGTTGTGGCAGAGTATTGTGTTTGTGGCGAATTTTTATCTTGTTAATTCTTTGACAATGCTTTGATTTAAAATGACTTCGACAAAAAAAGTAAAATTTGTTATTTTCATTAGGATTGGGAACTAGATAATTTTTTTTTATAATGTTTATTTTTTATTTTTTTTTATTTGTTACTCTGCACAACAGGAAGTAAATCCCAATTACAGTACAGGGGGCCTACAGCTTATAGTGGAATCCGAACCACTCAGACACAATCGTATTTTTTTGATATAAGTAGAAGTCAGTGAGATTTGAACACACGACCTCTTGCTTGCTAATTAAGAAACGCAAGTTTTACCTCGCTTTTGTCCACTGAGCTACGATTGCCTGTTTGTATAATGTTGCTGTTTAATATGCAATGTTTCTGTTGCAATAAAAAAAGGAAATTAAGAAATGCATTTCAAGACAATGCGTGGTAAATATCAAACAAATTATCCACCTACGAGGGGAGGTCCATATATTCGCTCCCTGAATATCAAGTAGGCCAGATAATAAAACAAAAGTTAATATTTTCTATTTATACATCTATAATAAGTATAGTTTTAAAATTTGAACAGTTTCGTATAAATAGTTTAATATTTATTATTAAAAGAGTGAGGTGAATTGTTTTAAATATTAAACTATGGACAAAATTTAATATGGAGCCATCATAAAGTTTGTGGTAAAACAGGGAAAAAGGCCGCCAACCATTTGGGATGTAATATTGGTAGTATATGGTGAGTCTACTCCCTCCGATTATACAATTAAAAGATGGTCCAAACTTTTTAAATGGGGTAGAGATTCCTTAGAAGATGACACCCGCTGTGGTTGGTTTGTTGAAGGCACTACAGGAGAAAATGTGGATAAAATGGAAAGGTTAATTTTAGAAAATTCAAGGCTCAAGAAGAAAGAGATAGCAAAAATATGTGGCAAATTAGAAACAACAGTTTTACGGATCCTTTATGACCATCTCGGTATGTCCAAGGTCTCTACAAGATGAGTGTTTGATTACTCACACCTGTTCAAAAACGAGCGCGCGTGACCACATGTAGCGAATTTGTGGAAATGTGTAGAGATAATCCAACTGAAATTACTAATAAAATTGTAACAGGGAATTAAACCTGGGTTCATTTTTATGACCTAGAGTCGAAAAAAGAATCGATACATTGGCATCGGAAGGGCACAGAGCACTTCAAGAAATTTAAAGTTGCGCAGGCAGTTGGAAAAATTTTGGCAACAATATTTTGGAACTCGCAAAGAATTTTGTTAATTTATTAAAAAAGAAAAACATACAAAGATCACAGGAGAATACTATGCTAACATTTTACACCGTTTGAAAAAGGCCGTTACAGAAAAGCGTCCTAGAAAAATAGGCGGAGGCGTGCTGCTCTGGCATGGCAATGCTCCTGTCCGTAGAGCTCGTACACCAGTAGCAGTAAATTAACCACGCACTCTACAATTTAGACTTGACCCCTAGTGACTTTTATCTTTTCTCAAATTTGATAAATGAGCTAAATCGACAAAGATTTTCGACCAATTGTAAACTAATTACTGCTGAAAACAAGCATTTTGAAGGGAAATATAAAAGTTATTATTTTGAAGATTCAGAAAAATTAATTGATAGGTGTCATATATGTATTAAAGTAAAAAGGGATTATATTATAAAATAAAAATATTTAGGTTTTTATAGAAATTTTCTCCCCTCGTAATAGTGACAAAAATAAGTTAAAAGAACTAAAAACCAGGTTATCTGCAGAACAGGATTTATTCATAAAACCTAATTTACAATCTAAAGCAATAACTGTAGCATTATTTAAATTGTGTCACCTTCTTGCAAAAAAATGTAAACCATTTTCTGATGACCAATTCATCAAAGACGCAGTTTTAGAAATGACAGATTCTCTTTTTGAAAATTTTAAAAATAAAAATGAAATTAAAATTTCTCATTCAAGATTTGCATTTATCTCGAAATACTGTGATGCGATGCATCGAAAATGTGAGTAAACATGTGAGCGAACTATTACAAGTTCATATCGCAAATTGTGTTTCCTTTTCTTTACAACTGGATGAATCTACAAACGTTAGTGATACAGCTCAGTTGCTCGTTTTTATTCGTATGATTTTCGAAGATACTGCCACTAGAGAAAAAATGTTGGGTATGAGTTTGTTAAAAGAATGAACTAGAGATCAAAATATATTTAACGCATTCAAAATTTTTATTATAAAAATTAAATTATCACTGTTTTAATTTCGTACCAATAACAACAGATGTAGCTAAATGAATGACGGGGCATCTTAACGGATTTATCGCATTGTGCCGAAAAGATGATGAATTCCCGGATTTTTTGAGTTACGAGTACCACAGTATTATTTATCAACAAGTGTTAGCCAATAAAAGATTAAATACTAATAGCTTCCAAATTTGTAAATTCCATGAGAGGAAAATTTCTCCAAAGAAAACTTTTCAAAATGCAATGTGAAGTGACTGAGCCGAAGTAAATTCCTACAGAGATTTCGAAATTTGTTGTAGGAAATTAAAAATTTCAACAGCTACAAGATCCAGAGTGGCTGAATGAACTGGAAGTAATAATAAAATATGGGTAACATGATTAGTAGTATGTCCCCATAAACATATCAACTTTTTGCAATGGTTAAGGATCTGAAAGAAACAAAATGAGATCATTTTGTAAATTTTACAAGATCTATAAAAATATACTATTTTTGTATTTGATAGCACGAAATATGTTTATGAAATTGAGAATGTTGTAGATGATTTTGAAACTAGATTCAGTGATTTAAAAAAAATTAAAGACATTGTTCAATACATTTCTTATTCATTTAATTTCGATTTAGATTCGAATCAAATCGCAAGTAAAATCGCTGAAATTTTTCACATGGAAAAGATATTATTTGAAAATGAAATAATAACATTGGAAATGATATTTTTCTAAAAGCCAGATCACCAAAAAAAATATACTTTTGGAAATATGTTTGTCCAGAAAAGTATCCAAATGCAAAAACAAAAACTATGAACTTTTAAATTCTTGTTTCGGTACCACATATTTAAAACAAACAAAAACATCGTTCTAAAAAAAACTTTTAGCTGTATTTAATTTTAAAACTAATAATATTTTTCATTATACGTTGCTTCACTTTTTTAACCATAGTCAATTAAATTTACGAAATGGTAGATCACGGAACATTTTCAAGAAAATAAGTCGATCGCATACCAAATTAATTGTGTTCGTAGGTACAAAAATTAACAAAGCTGTAATTTTATTATTCACAGAAACCGATGCTATCATGGTGAAAAACTCAAATTATTTTTATTATTAATACACTGCCCAACAGGCATAGACCCAATTACAGGGCAGAGACAAGAAAATAATTCAACTTATCTACTTTGACTTAAAAACTACTTAATTAATAAAATGAACGAACTAATAGCTTTGTTCGTTTCGCTACGTGGCTGTTACTGTTTACTGCTGCCGTAACGATTTTATGTTCGATTGAGTTGGCGGTAAAATAATAAGTTACTAGATTTTGTTCGTTTCACTTTTTGACATCTCGCGCTAAAACGCTGCGGTAGCTTGCGGTAAAAATTTTTATTGCAACTCTAGGCATCGCTGAATAGCGGTAGAAGTTAATTTTGACACATTTTTGACATCTGCAAAAATAAATAACGAATGGAGCAGCGGTGAGAAGAAAAAAATAAAATATCTATCTTGGTAATTTATAAATAAAATATGAATTTTATTTGATACGTCCATACCTACATGAATAATTTTGAGGCTCTATACTAAAGGGTCCAATGTAGCGCGTTGGGCCCCAAAATATACTATTTAAATCTCCACGCCTCGAAGCTAAGCGTGATGTGTCCAATGTGATATTGAGCATTGGTGTGGGGCAGAGTCTCACTGTATAATGTGGGGCCCCACGCTGATTTAAGAAAACACCATCATCTTTAGGAGAATTTTTATCTGTTATATTATTTTCGTATAAATTTATACAAGCGAAACATTTTATTGTAAAATGGGGCCCATCAAACAATTATTAAGTTCAAACTTCATCATTTTCGATCATCTACTGTTGAATCCTCCTCACTTTCCGATGACAAAATCACATTTGTGACAAATTCTTCTATAAATAAAATATAAATAACCCATTACTGATTGTGGCATTCTGTCGTAGCAAATCTCTGTAAGTGAAGTGCGGTTATCAAATATATACCAATTTATGTCAAAAGGACAATTTATGCAATGCATAGTATACTGGTCATACAAAACAAAAATATAATTTACCTCGCATGAAAAAAACAAAAATTATTATTTTACTGACTTAAATTATTACTGTCACTTTTTGTGGTATACAGTAAAACGCTGCTGTAACTAACCGCCGCGTTTTACAGTAACTGCCACGTAGCGAAACAAACAAAGCTAATATCAATATACGAGCATACTATAACATAATATAAGATTATATAGGACAATAAACCTATTCACATGAATTTTGTGAGCATTTAGAATTATTCAAATGAAACACAATCAAATGTAGAATGTCTTGAATGGAAGGACAAATAATTCTTATTTATTTTATTTAATAATCTTTTTACCAATGAAACAATAAACATTAAAAATCGTACGATTTATTTATTTTTTGTATAAAATTCACGCCCAGGTTCCACAACCCACCTGGAAATGTTGAATTTCCTTTAGGACAAAAATAAATAAACCCACATTCTTCTCCAAATTTGAAATTTGTAAAAAATACTAAATAGTATACATACTATATACCAAGGGGCTAAAGTGCATAATTTAATCCTAAGGGTGAAATTTATTTCATTAAATGCACTTTAGTCCAGTGGTATTAAAACAATTGTATGCACTTCCACTTAATGTTTATATTAACTTGACATAATTCACAATGGCAGTATTATATAAATGTTTAGATAACTTTGGCAACATAAACAAAATGAAATATTTTGAGGTTTATATGTCAATTTAATCCTGACAGGATTAAAAGTGAAACTTCAGTCATCGAAAAGGAAGAAAGAAGTAGGTCGTTTACTCCACGAAGTGCGAAAAGTAACTTACTTGAAGATGTCCTAAAATATCAGGTTAATGTGACTTCAGAAAAATTAAATATTGTATCTCTTCTAATATTAAAACACGCTGCCGGGCTTGCGTTGCTGCGAATGGTGGCCATTTTGAAAATCAAATTTAGTCCCTCCCTTGTTGTTTCATTGTGTAATTTTTCTTGCTTGTTTTTTTTTTGTTTTTCTTGTTTAATGGCAACAAACCTACTTTGTTTGAAATGATTGTTACAGATTGTTAAAATTTATCTTGTAATTCAATTTGAATAAAAACTTTTTGGATAAATGTTTCAGACAAATGTTATAGTAGATAGTTCATAAATGTTTTATTTTTAGAAATCGATCGGGTGGTTTTCAAAATATCTTGTTTTGAAATTTTTGATCGGTCGCCATTTTGTTAGTTGATAAAATAGAAAATAATTGTAAATACAAATGTTTTGGAGAACCGAAAGCAAATGCTGAAAGTTTTTGCATTTTTTAAATATTTTTTAAAATATGGGAGTAATGACGATTTTTCGAAAAACAAAAAAACTATGAACTGGGGCTCCAAATAAAAATTTTGAACTATGAAAAGTTATTTGTTTGAATGAGTTCTAACTGTCGTTTTCGAGTGTTACAACTTAATATTAACACCCTGTATATATACAGGATGTTAAGGGTATATGTTGTTTGGTATCAAACCAACAACGCTGATTACGAATCATATACCAGAGGTCGACAAACTACATTCGGTTCTTTGAGTTGTTGTATGCAGCTCTTTGAAAATAAAGTTGCAAATAGAGATAAAAGTACTAATTTTCATTTATAAAAAATCTAAAGAAATTTATTCAGAGAATAATTGATGTAATTTATGTTTATATTATAAAAAAAACCTTTTCGCGCGTCATGTTTATAATTCCTACAACAGGGCAGAACTTGATGCGCGGTAAGTTTGCGCTAGAATGCGAACATATAATTTAAATATCAACCTTATTTGTAAAAATATATTTATGGCTCTTGAATAAATTGTAACTCATTATGATGGACATGTTTGGCTCTTCTGTCTCTATAGTTTGCCGACCCTTGACATATAACATTAACGTATGTACCCGATGTTATGAAACATATATAAGATATATTGGAAAATTTAAATAAAAATTCAAATGTTAGTTGGGTTTTAGAATTATTATTTGAAGATCCTTTGTTTAGATCATTTTCCAGTAAAATGATAATGACGGTAAAATTACGTTAATTACAAATTTTGCTTAAATTCTGACAATAAACACATTTAAACACTTCAAGAATGAATTGTTACGTTTACTACGTACTCCTATATTATACCTAACCTATATTAGAATTAAACAAGTGCAAAAAACGTATATATATTTACTTAACCTAATCCATTTAAATATTGGTAAGATATTGTAGTTTCATATATTTGGGAAGTATTATTAAAGCAAAAGGAGGAGTCGATAAAGAAATAGACAGGAGAGAACAGGCGACCACAAGAACGTACTATGCACTAAACAAACTACTACACAAAAGATATAAAATGAGCATCTATAAAACCATATACCTACCCATATTATTATAAGGAAGTGAGACATGGGTCACTAAAAAGAGACAGAATAGCAAGATACAGGCAATGGAAATGAAGTGCTTGCGCAAAATAGAAGGGGTAACGAAAATATATAATATACATATATATATATATATATATATATATATATATATATATATATATATATATATATATATATATATATATATATATATATATATATATATATATATATATATATATATATATATATAATATATATATATATATATATATATATATATATATATATATATATATATATATATATATATATATATATATATATATATATATATATATATATATATATATATATATATATATATATATATATATATATATATATATATATATATATACAAATGATAATGCAACAAATAAACAAGGCAAGGAACTCACTAAAATAATGGAAGAAGCAAACTTATTCGTTTTGAACGGAAGAACTCATAATGACCCACCAGCCAAATTCACATATATCGGAGTTAACGGTAGAAGTACTATAGATTTAGTGTGGGTGGATACTAACGCAATGAATATCGTCTCGAACCTTCATATAATAGAAGATATATTAGTTTCTGATCACATGATATGCTCTCTGTCAATAAAATGTCGCTCTAATAACTCTATACTACCTGATGACACAAGTAGAACTATAAGCAAAATAGTATGGGATAACTCAAGAGCAATATCGTTTGCTGAAGAACTAATAAAATTCACTGAAACCACTCCACTACTTAACAATGCCGATGAAAAATATGAGTACATTACAAAAGTAATTATAAAAGCAACGGAAAATGCAGGACTTGTAAAACAAATTAAAACAACTAATAAAAGTAACATAACTAAAAATAAGTGGTATAACGAATCATGCTATAAATTAAAAACAAATGCTCGAAAACTTTTAAGAAAGTGTAAATCAACTAATTTTACTAAAGAATCTGCCCAAGAGTATCAGGAAGCAAAGAAACTTTACAAACAACAAATAGAGAAACAAAAAATAAACTACAGAGAAAGTATTAAAATTAAACTTGAAAATATAAAAGATCAGTCACAGTTTTGGAAGACTATCAAGTTCATGAACCCCTCTAAACAGGTATCAAATCCGATAAGCATACAAGAATGGACAACCTACTTCAAAGAATGGTTTGGAGAGAAAATTACGAACGATACCTATTACTTCCATATCTTGCACCCATATTTAGATAACGAAATATCATTACAAGAACTTAATTTTGCGCTGAAAAATCTAACTGAACACTGGAAACTATACCTAAAAGACTTACTAAATGAATTTATGACCAAAGAAAATTTACCCCAGAAACTAAAAACAGCAAAACTAACTTTAATCCACAAAAAAAGGAGACCACACGATCAAAGATAATTACAGGGGAATAGCATTAATAAACACGATTACAAAACTTTTAACTTTTATATTAAACTCTAGAATGGAAAAATGGGTAGAAAGCTGCAACATTTTACCGGAATCACAATCCGGTTTTAGAAAAAGGAGATCCTGTGCCGACAATCTGTTTTCATTGAACTCAATAATTCAATCAGTCTTTCTAAAAACTAAAAATGGAATATACGCAATTTTCATTGATTTTAAAAAAGCATTCGATACCGTACCACACAATCTGCTTTGGAATAAAATATTTAGTTTGGGAATAAGTGGTAAATATGTAAGACTGCTGAAAAATATTTATGACGAAGCCACAATTCAAGTTAACTTAAATAATGACACTTCAGAAGAAATACCAATCACGAGAGGAGTACTGCAAGGTGAGTGCACAAGCCCATTATTATTTGCGCTTTATATCTCCAATTTGGAAGAATACTTTAGACAAAAAGGACTTGAAGGCTACTATATTAATCAATCTTATGACATTCTCTCGCTCCAGTATGCGGATGACATTGTCATTTTCGCTAACTCTCCTATCGACGTTCATCATAAACTTGTAGCACTTACAGAATTTTGTAATAAACTTTTATTAAAAGTAAATCCATGTAAAACCAAAATTTTACATTTTCACCAAGGGATATCTCCCAAAAAAACTATCAGATACACTTGTCAAGGAGAAGATATACAATTTACTTCGTCTTATACATATTTGGGAATAATGTTCAAGGCCTCAGGATCTTTCAACGAAAATACAAAAGAGAACATATCCAAAGCAAATAAAATAACAGGAACAATAAAGAGTGCGATGATAAAAGCAAAAGTTTTCTCCTGGAGTACTGTCATGAAATTATATGAATCATTATTAATCCCATCGATCTTGTACGGAGCAGAAGTTTGGGGCTATTCTCAGTCGCAGCAGAATAGTGTTGAAAGAGCACAAGCACAATTTTTTAAAACTATGTTATCATGGCAAAGAACAACGCCAAATTACATAATTAGGAGAGAAACAGGGCAATCAAAATTAGAATTACTAATTTTTAAAAAAATCTTATCTTGGTGGTACAAGATTCTTTTAATGCCAGAAGAAAGACACGTCAAAGTGTGTTATAATAAATTACTTCAAATTAACGCTAATTCTCTAATCAGCAAAGAAAATCAAAATAAATGGAACTGGGTTAACAATTTGGAACGAGTGTTAAATAGAGTACACTTCAACTGGATATGGAAAGAACAAAATCCTCTACTTCTAAAACAAGAATTTAACAACATACTTATGGCATATAATGAAATACTTTTCCAAAACGACTCAGAGCTCATCCTAAATTCCACTTATAACCCTTTTTTCAAATTCTTCAATACAACTCTGAACTATCTGGACACAAATATTCCCTATGCTATACTTAAAATTTGCTGCCAATTACGTACTACAAACATTAACCTATTCTACGTTTACCATGAAGGAATCTGCCACAAATTCAATGGGGATGAAATCTGTACCATTTGCAATACACACGAATCCAACAACATAATACATTTTCTATTTCAGTGTCCTATATTTTCACCATACAGGATTACATTCTTAAAGAAATACGGCCCTAATGACGATCTTAACTTCCCTAGTCTAATGACGGAAATATCGAAAGAAAATGCATACGTTATATTCAACTACGTCAGAAACGCCCTACGATTTCGAGCATTTATTGTAAACAACTAATATATATCTTGTAATACAAAACAATTTTATTTATTTTGTTTATATTGTTACTAACTACCTTTTGTATGGAGATGTAATATTTCTCTTAGCAAAATATATCATTATTATTATTATTATATTATTATTATATATATATAGAGCGTTCAACAATATGTAAAACTTTGTTTATATTTTGGTTATTACTTAAAAATTGATTTTATTTTAGTCAAATAACCTAAACAACAGAAAACTGTCTTGGTTTTGACGTAGGGTAAAGTGACCACACGTTCCGATTTTGGCGGGACAGTCCCGCTTTTTGCTGGACTGTTCCGCGTCCCGCCGATTTTGAAAAATGTCCCGCTTTTTAGAAAATATCTGCATTTCTTATTTTAAATATACTGTAAAATGTACTGTAAAAATTTATAATAACTGCTTGGAATATCTTGAAGAATGGACAGTTCAATTCGAAGATATTAAAAATTTTCATTGGGTGACATTAAAAAAGGAGATTTTATGGGAATATGTGGAAAAATCTTTTGAATATATAAGTAACCATTTTCCGAAAAAAAATATTTGCGAAAATGATCTTTTTGATGAGGTGTCATTGGTAAAAAGATATGTTACAGATGAAAAAATTAAATGTTGGTTGTCTGCAAATGTGGAAACAGACATAAAATGGACGGAGTTATTTCTTCGTTTTAAACAGAATAATATTCCTTATCAAAACTCGAATATTGCTCTGTAATCTGGTCTAGTAATACTAAATTGTACTCTGATATGATTGAAAAACTGCAAAAGAAATTTGTAAAATTTTTGTACTTTAAGAAATTTGGTGTGTATCCGAATGATATTTCTTATGACATACTGATTGTAACCTTCAAAATCTGTACTCTTCAGCAACGTAGATTTTATTTGGATATCTTGTTTCTGTTTAAATTATTAAACTGTATTATTTACTTACCAGGTTTACTCGAAATCATTGATATCTGTGTTCCTAAGTTAGGGCTACGTAATCAAAATAATATACTATTTAATTGTAATCTCTGTTATAAGTTATCACCGTTATATCGGATTATTTATTTGTATAGACTCAGTATGTATTCTCAGCTTGATTTATTTAATTGTAACATTGCTATGTTAAGAAATGTACTTACATCTACTACTTAATTGTACTTACTTCATTTACTTAATTATGTATTTTATAATTGTTTTTTATTCTCGCAAACTGTAATTAGGTTCTCTTGTAGTTTGTTGTTCGTAATTAAAAATTAAATTAAATTAAAATATTTTGAAAATTGTAGAATACGCGCTCTCCCTTCCAGGAACAAATGCAGCAACAGAACGTGTTTTTTCTAGTATCAATAAAATATGGACAACTGAAAAAACGCAGTTGAACATTAAAACTTTAAAATTTATATTAAGTGTAAAATATAATTTGACCTATTCATGTGAAATATTTCACGACCTTTTAATAAATGATCCGAATCTATTGCAAAGTATTCACTCGGATCAAAAATATGACCCCTGAAAGAAAATCATCATTTTTTTAAATAAAAAAATTAATTTGATTAAAAATCATGATGTTCAAATTATTATTTTTTACAAATATTTTTATAGTTACCAATAATTAATAATAAATACATTTTTGTACAAGTATATGAATGTATACAATAAAATATATATAACTAAATTGTAATTCTCATTTCATTTCATTTGTCCCGTTTTGTCTCAATGAAAATGTGGTCACTTTAACGTAGGGAGATATAACCCACACAAAAATTTAAGTCAGGCCTATTTTCATCTCATTTAAATATATATGGATTGCACTGAATTATAGGTCGACACAAGCGAAAAGTACAGCTGCTCCTAAATCAGGTTACTACGTATTAGAACTAATCTTTCAATTTTGATGTTAATAAAATCAAAAAGGCAAGGGAGACGGAAAAAGAAAATGGTAATAAGTTCTTGTTTGGTTTATATTTCGGTGCTGTTTAGCACCATATTCAGAATAAAGTTGATGGGTGATGATTATTTATGGTACTCTGTACAAAAGGAACGGGAAGCGTAGATATAATAAATATTACAGAATCATCAAAAGGAATTGATACAGTTGGCAATAAAAAAATATACTTAAAATTGGTAAGCCTGATACATAAATTCATTTCCTGTTGTTAACAGTGACATTTGAAAATTTAAATTTGAGTAGGTACATTTATTGTTACATTTATTTCTAAAGTATTTCTATTACTTAAAAAGTCAAAATTCTATTAGCTGTCAGACTCCTGGCATAACCTATTTGTATTTATTAGAAATGTCAAATAGCATTTCCGCCTTTACCTGGCGTTGTGCCAACTGTGGAATAAAAAGATCTCCGGAATTATATTACCAACTGTAACAATTCCTTTTGATCCTTCTGTAGTTATATTTAACAATACTACTATAAAATCTATTGACTAAAATTTTTACTTCAGTAATACCCAAATAAATGAGTTTTAATTTTAAATAGGTACCTACTTCATTTTCTGACTGTGTTCATTCCACATTCACTCAGATTGATTATAATGCCAATTCCATAGTATAAATTAAGTTTAACAATTGTGATTTTATTCTTTCAAAGAACGTTTATGGTGCTATACTATATCTTTATTTATTAGTAGTTTTGTGTATAGGGTAAACTATAAATAATACCTGATCGAAAACTATCACAACTTTTGTGATATGAATTGTACATAAAACTATTGTACGAGTATATTTTCTCATATTGTCAATAAGTAACCAAAATTTCTAATTTCAGTAACAATCAAATTACCATTTTAACAACCTACAAGAACTTCAACACAGAAAACTAATTCAGAAAATACAATTTTACACACACTAACACTCACGAAATAAAAAACTTTCAGCTAGTGAAAACTTCATAAATCATTACCCTATAAACGAACTCATACTCACCCAGGCTCTGATTACGAGTTTGCACTCACAGTTCTTTTGTTTTATTTCAGGGGAAAGTTTGCTCATCATCGGCATATCAGCGGTGGTGTGTGTCATCACGACGCTGTCCTTGTCGGCGCTCTGCACAAACGGCGAGGTCAAAGGCGGTAAGTGACCTAAATAAAACGTCAAGCGACAAATAGAAAACTCAAGCGAATCCCCGATGCTTCACACTCGGGAGTGAAATGACAAATACTGGTATAACAAGGGACAAATCCCAAGTATACTATAGCGCGTAAATCACATGGACTTTTGAGAATGTTATTGAATTTACAGGATATATTGGTACTGATTTTATAGCGCAGGATTTCATTTTAGAAGCTACAACTGAAATCTACAGATTTCTTGAGTAAAACACACTCACAGATAGCATTTACACTGTTTCTAAGGATAACTAATAGTTATTTATTATACAAGTGTTTTATTAGGTATATAAAACACGCAAGAAAAGTCTAAACACGAGACCGAAGGTCGAGTGTTTAATTTTTCTTAAGTGTTTTTATATCAATAGAACACAAGTGTAATATAAAATTTTATCCACAACTCATAATTATAGGTATCGAAGAAGATTGGTCGTAACGTTTAACGTTGATTCATTTATATATAGTTTCTCAAAATATGGTAGAACATGAAGTGGTTGCTAAGTAACAAGTTGTTTACAGTGTTTTATGGAATATAAAACACTAGTGTTTTATGAGCCATATAATACAAATGAAATCAGTGTAATTATGTCTTTATAATATATGAGTTGTGGACAAAAGTATTTTTTATTATTTTAATAGTCGGAATTTGTATAATGAGAGCATATGCGTCGATTCCATGGGAACAACGAGGTCAATTACCCCCTTTACGAATTTAAGCATAGAGGCAAAGGCATATTTTCGCCCTCGTGATAATTTCAAGGCCGATTTACATAAAAAGAGTTCACAGGCGTAAAATACTTTTGAGGCCCCTTACTTCTGTACTTTGCTATACTTTATTACATCCGGTTTCAAGCTCACACTCATCTTCAAATGAAAAAATTACATTTCTCAGAAATAAATCAATTTCGTCAATATTTTGTATGTACATTATAACTGTTGACATTAAACTAACGAATTCCACCACTCTTTTCATGATGTTAATGCTAATGTTGTTCGTTGTTTCATTGAATATTTGTAATCTTACATACTTCTATGTGTTATATATGATTTAATGTTTTGGTCATATAAGTGAGGTAACTGTTTTTCTATTTTAATTTAAATAAGCGCATTTGTCGTGGCAAACTAGTTTCTTTTAGTACAAAAAAATATTATTTTTACAACCTTATTTTTATTCAAGATTTAAGATAAGTTTGAATTAGTTTACTTATATTATTATAAGTAACATAGTTTAAAACACATATAAATTAATTAAACACTTGATGTAGTTTCACAGAATTTATTTAAACAAAAGATACAACGAATTTATTTAAATTAATTCTGTGGAACTACATCAAGTGTTTCATTAATTTATATGTGTTTCAAAATGTTTCACTAAGTGCCTATGGCTCAAACCTTCGGTTCTAAAATAGTTTAATTTATTTTTTTTACTAATTCAGCCGTAGATAGTGGTTCTGTGTTTATACTTAAAAAAAAAACTGATAAAAAACAGCCCATTCAAAGTCAAGATCAACTATCAATTTTCAAGGATTAGATATATTAGATTTAGAATGAACTGTTAGAAGCAATACGTTTTCTTTAATAAATACTTTAATATGTACATACTTTTGTATTGTTATAATATTTATAAAGGTTAAAATTTATATATATATATATATATAATATAAAATATATGACAAAAATACATTTGTTCGTAAAATAAAGATTCTTTATTCCGAATTATATTCATCGTTTTCTTTATTTACTTCCCCCCATGATAAAAAGGAAAAGTTGGCACCTCTGAGCTCTGAGTGGGAGTTAATGACGACTATTGACAACTCAAATCAACTATAGAGGCGATGCGTTCGCTGAGCTTTGGTAGGATACATGGTTTGTTACATTGGAATACATTTGCTCATGTAGAGTTCGTATCGTCAATTTTTATGATGAAATTAAGTATTGTGCAATTATTTAAATTACTGAATGCATCTTCACCTTCGTAGGAAATTATATTATTTTTTTATTCTGATTAAAGCATGCAACTCTCATAATATTAGAAAATAATAGCAGATTTTTTTCTCATGATCATTTACTCTTTGCTTGAATAATATTATTTTCGTGTAGATAAATGATTTGTGGTTACAAAGTCAATCTAAGTATAGAGGTACTAGTACGTATCCAATTATCAAAATATTAAATAAATAAATATATCATCACGCCTTCTACCCATTGCTGGGTGTGGCACTCTGCTGAATCAGATCTCGGTAAGTGATATATTTTGCGCGTGAAGTGCGGTTACCAGTCGTCAAATCACGGCCCCCAAACATGTTAGTGGTGGAGGAGCCACAGGGATAGCTTTTTCAAATTATGAAAATTTGTCGCCTGTGGGAATCGAACCAGGGACCTCAGGATCCACAGGCCGACTTCATACCACTGTGCTAGCCATCCCATATCAAAATATTAACGTTATAAAAACCCGTATTTTTGCTATATAAACATGCATCATAAATAAAACAGTCCCACCAATAGAAGTTATTTTTTTAGCTCTAGTTCGCATATCAGAGCGCTTCGAGTAGTAGAAACGTAGTAGAAACGTTAGAGTTTATATGAAGTGATTTATTTAACTCCCACTGTCCAAATTCCGACTACTTCTAAACTGAAACATTTCCATTGGACGCTATTGATTGTCACATTATTTTTTTTATAAAACTGTAAAAAAAAAAGTTTATATTTATATTCGCTATTAAATTCACAAAGTTAATCGTTTTTAAATATAATACTACTTTATCGAACGTAGCCAATAGCAGGGCAGTTAATAGTATATTAAAGAACAAATTTCATTAGGCAATCACTCGTCCATTGTAAAACGAGCCGCTGGACTCGTGCGTGAAACGTGTTCTTTACACTATTTTTTCTATTGAGGTAATTTTATAATTCTGTTAGATTTTTAAAAACTGGGATAAGTTAGTGTATTTCATCATTCGTGTTGATAGCGCTTCTCATAACACATACAATTGAAATATTTTTTTTTTTGACAATTAATCAATATTTTTTTCTGTATTGTGAATGTTTTGATTTTCGCCTGATTCTAGCATATTCTGTTAGTAATATTTCAACACTGACAATTTATAATTTTGAGATTATGTCATTCATCTGTCAGATTTAAGAGCATTCATACCACTCCTACAAAATAAAAAGCGCCAAAAACAGTGCGCTTATAGATCTCCTTAGCGACGTGTTTACAGTGCGTTTATAGAGCTAAAAGAACACCGAAATAGAAAAAAATCATTTTATCAGACGCTTCTTTTGGTATACAACCAAATATTTTTTGGAAATCAAGTTTCCTTTGTAATAAAATTATATTTATAGTTATGAAGTAATTTTTAAATTTGACATAATTCAGTTTCACAATAGTTATTACAATATGAGTGAATAAACTAAGATTCTTGCGAATTAGTAATTTCACGAGCGTTGTAAAGCGTTTTTTTTTTCAATTCCTCTATTAAATATTAAAAAAATATATATTAAAATGTTTACTATTTGGTTTATACTTGGAGTGTAAATTAATATAGACGTCAAATTATGTTATTGTTCTTATTTATAAACATTTACAATTGTCCAAATTTTCTCTGTCGCATCATAAAATTTGTTTGTAAATTGTGAAAATATGGAAGAAGATGAAAATATTTTAAATAAAGCGAATGCAGCTACATTTAATCTAATGCCGAAAAAATCTAAAAATTTGAGCGAATTGGAAAAATTGCATAAAAGTCCACTTGTCAATTTTAAGGTTGAAAAAATGTAGTAAATTTGAAAAGTTACTAAAAAATAATAAAATATAGCAGTGAACACAAAAATGTACTCCCAAAATGTAAATGACAAATAAGTAATAAAAATTAAGAACATGTGGAACAAATATCAAAGATTAAAGCAAAATACATAAAATCTAAGAAGTATTGTTAAGATCAGTAGTCTGCGGGATAACATTTTTAGCAATATTATCCAGAAATATATCAAAACAATTATTATCATATCATTTAAATAGGAATTAAATAAATCTTTTTTCCTATCATGATGATTACTAGCAGATTGATCACGGCATTGAAAGTAATAAGAATCAGATTCTTTATAGCTCAACAGAACCATCATAACTATTATTATTCGAGAATAAATGTTCACAATAAATGGTAATAAAAGTGGTGAGGAGTAATTTTTGACATTTGACATGACAAGTTTAGCCAAAAATTTCGTCACTGAAGAAATCTAAAATAGCAAATATTTTAACAGAAAAAGTTGTGGTAGCCTATTTTAATGGATTAGGTAATAGAAAAGTATACCTTCTCTATTTGTGGTCAGCATATTCGATTGACCTTAGTTTTATATAATGCTATATTTTTAAATTTACTGGATGTAACCGTGTAATGAATTGGCAGATTTAAGATCTTGTTTGCAGTTTAAAAAAGTAAATCTAAAGGATACTAACCTAAGAAGGCAAAGACATTTTAGCAAAAAGATGTGGCGAAGTTTGTGAATGATGCTCCTGATGAGGTTATCTTGCTAATATTGTAATGGGTGTTACGGGCGCTTGTCGGTGCGATGAGTGAGTGAATCTTAAAACAACGAACATTGAAGATAATGGTACTTTCTATATTGATTGTCATAATTGAAGCCACTGAGATAGGTGAATTATCAGTTGATGACATGTTTAGTATAAGTATCCATGTTTTTAATAATCGTGAAGTTAATTTTCATGTTAATAAATAAATAAATGTGACGAATTCTATTGTGGTTTATTTGTTTACTCCTATTTGCGGTAATGACATGTTAGTGGACGACAGCACTTTCGCTCACTACTTTCGCCCACCCGTTCCCATAGAAATAACTTGAATAGGCAAAACAAATGGTTTCAAGTTGCTGCCTCCAAGTAAGAAGAAACATGTTTCAATAGTAGGATTGAACAAATATTGCTTGCATTCATAGAATTTTCACTCGTAGTTTATTTTGACAGCACAAATACAAATATGTCTGTTTACATTTGTTACATGTATTTCAAACTTACATCACCTTAAACTCGTTTACGTAATGATATAATATAAATAATAACTTGTAATCAGACTTTACCACGCAAAAATAAAGCATTTACCAACAAAATTTGTTGTAGTAAAATGTCCAAAATCCAGATGAATAAAATATCGTCATTTTTATTTATACTAATTTCTCGTCTTTATTTTTTTTCTTAAATATAATTAAAAAATCTAAAATCTAAAATAATCGGGTAGGGCAGTCAATTAATAATATTTATTTAATTGTAACTGACTAACGTTTCGGCAACATTTATGCTTTCTTCAGGATCTAAAAAACGCAGACTTAGTAGATGTACAAAAATTGTGAAACTTATAGTTAAAGCAAACATTACTATGTAGTTAGTTAAATAAAAATAATAAATAATTATAAAATTTCCATATCCACGAATTAAAAAATGTCTGGGGTGCATCAGCTGTAACAATATTGGAAAACTGAGATCATGATGAAAAAAAAAATTTACAACAGAAAGTACTTCCTACAGTTGGTGGTGAAAATTTCCTTGTAAGAACCGATATTATATGCGCGAAGGTTTCGAAACAGCCGTTGATTGTATAGTAGCTGCAAAATGTTGCTGTAGGCACTGCTTAAGTCTTCAATATCGGAACAAACAAAAAATGTTATTTACTCTGTTGATGTGGAGCATTTCGAGTAATAAACGGACACAGTTTCATGATTTTTGGCAACTTCAAAATCAAACCTATACTGGAAGGTTTGATAGTGAAGTGTTAAGGTGCCCGGATTCGTTGGTAGTTGTTTAGTACTGTACGCTTGTATTTGTTTAATTTAGTTTTCAAATACCTTTTTGTTTGACTGATACTTTTTCACTGTCATTGCATTTAATTATATATATTATTCTATTTCTTACTGTTTTATAAATTTTGTCGTTGGTGTTAATAAATAATACCATCTTAAGTAAAACAATACTAAACAGCTAACAACGAATACTGGCGCCTGTGCCTTGATGCTTCACTGTCAAACCTTCTACGAGAGTTATAATTTGGAGGGCACATAAATTCTTGAAACTAGACTTAGCAGTATACACAGCAACATTTTGTAACTACTGTACAATCAATGGTCATTTCAAAACCTCCGCTCATAAGATACTGATTCTTAACAGGAATTTTTTAATACAACTGCAGGAAGTACGTCCTATTTGTAAATTTTTTTGTCAATAAAATTTTTAACCACATGGTCTCAGTTTTCAAGTATGATGTTACAATTGTTGAGTCTAAGAAATTTTTTGAAGACTCCATCCGAGAATATGGAATTTTTATAATTATTTATAATTTTTAATTGATTAACTTGAATATATTTTACTATATTACTATATTATGCAGAACTGTAAGTTGTACAATTTTTGTTGTATTCTCCATCTATTATATCTATGATTTTTAGCTCCCTGATGAATGTATAAGTGTAGCCGATACGTTGGCCAGTTACAATTAAGTAAATATTATTAATTTCCTGCTGTATTTGATTATTTAGCAATTCACATTCTACTACCAGTCGAAAATATTATTTTTACTAATGATAAAAAATATTGCTAATATAAGTAAGTACATTATGTAGTAAGGTTTTGTCGTATTATGTGTTTTTCGTGTGGTGGTACCGAATTTTTATATCATCTTAAATATTTTCTATAGGTATAAGATTGAAATACTTTTTACCTATTTAAAAATATTAATACAAAAATCAACACTAACAAATTCAATTTCATATATCAAATCACTTTATTTTATTCGAAATATTTGATACTAAAAACACTAAAAAAATAAATTAACAAAATATAATAATGTACTTAATTGAACTTATTAATAAAAAACATACTTTTCATTTATAAATAGTCGTCTAACTAAAATTCCTCGTAATATTTTTGAATGATTTTCAAACATTTCGGTACATGTCTGCCTGTCTCATCAATTCTCATACATCATTTATTCTTTGATGATGTCCCTTGTTACAGATGATGAAACGTTCTAAAAGTTTACGTTTACCGGAAATTCATTCTTGTTTCGTCTTCACATTTTCAGTCTTGAAATTCCGAGCTAATACGAGAATACGTAGTAACGAGTCGAGAAAACTGGAATTATTAAATATATAACAATGTTCGTGGATGGGGGAGGTCACAGGGGTAATTTTAATGTAGTGAAAATTATTTGTAGGCTTTAGGAGTCGAATCTAGAGCCCAAAGTCACAGTCCAATTCGATACCACTGAGTTATCTACAATTACATTCAATAAAGCATAAAATACATCTTTGAAAAGCCTCAAAATCGATATAAAACAAATAATTAAAATTGAGAACAATTTATATGATTATAAGAAACATTATTTTTCATTAAAACAATCTAAAACTAACTTCATTAATATATAGATTTGTTAAATTACGCAAATTCGTTAAATACATTTGATTTCAGGAATTCATTGACTTTAAAAAAAACTTTGATTAATGAAGTAATCGTTGACAATTTTTTTCAAATTTATTTAAGGAATTATAGTGTCTCTGAATTGGGTAGGGGGCTCAGTGGTATAGAGTTGGCCTGTGGATCCTGTGAACCCTGGTTCGATTCCCACAGTCGACAAACATTTTTACCACATTAATTACCCCTGTGGCTCCCCCATCAATAACATCTTTGAGGGTCGTGATTTGACGGCTGGTAACCGCATTACACGGGCATAAATACATCACTTACCAAGATCTGCTTCGGCAGAATGCCACACCCAGTAATTGGTAAAAGGCGTGATGATATATTTATTTATTTATAGTGTCTCTAAGATTTAATAAAGAAATTAATACAGTATAAATGATCATGGGTACACTAAATTTACAGCCTGATTCTGGAAAAAATGTTAATTCACATTACTTTCCAAAAACCAAATGGTAATATTACATTAAAGTTTGTTTAAGCTTTTTTGAGAACATGGTTTAGTTTAATTTACCAAATAAAAAATTAAGAATTAGTTAAATCTCTTTTACGAATTGGGCTGGAAAAGCAGGCATATACTGTTTTACACTTCTCTGGAGTTTCGGTTCCTTTAACTCCAAAACACCACGGGGTTTGATAATACGCATCCCTTATATTTGATGTGCAGGACGTTGATGGTTAACAGTCGAGCGCACAAAACAGTCTACTGTGTGGTGATGTCTGCCCAACAGCCAACAGCCGTCTTGTTAAATTTTACACGTCGCGTCACATGATGTAGATTACCGAACGCATAATTTCAGCTTATTGGATTTTGTGGAGGTTGGAACGTTTGATGCATAATTATCGGATGATGCCCTTTGATTTTTTAATTCAGGGAAATTAGCGGGGGATGGAATTTTCTAGAAAACTTTGTATGCAATGTTTCAACCCTAAATTGATTAGTCATTGAGGTTCATTCTAGGAAAATTGTCATCTGAAATACTATGTTTACAGAATATTGACATTTTGTAACATAATCATGTTAAAATATATTGAATGGAGAGTTTCTGAAATTTGCATGACGTGATCGTTTTTAATTGGAATTTGTAATAACTACAGAATTATAATGTATAACATTTAATTTTTCTAAGTATTTTATAATAATTGCAGAATAACAAATACCTCTTTCATGGTATTCATTTGTAATATCAATTCTAGTTCGATTTTTGCATATCTTGAAGAAACTGTAAACGAAATCAATATTCTTTTAAATCTGGAATATTTTTGTTTTTCTATTATTTTCTGTCAACAGTTTTCTTGTATACTTTATAATGTAAATATGTAATTCTTAAAAGTCGGACGAACATGGATATTTTAACCTAGATACATACTTCCGAGTAATATATTTTATTCAGTCGAACAATGCACCACTGTATCCACCTCTTTACAAAATATTACATAAATATCGCAACTTCCTAAGTCAATTAGGTATTTGCGATTGGCTTCTAGACGAAGTCAGAATTTTGATTACAAAACGTGTCGGTCGGAATTTTCGTAGTTCGCAATGGCGGATCTGTAATTTTTTTCAAAGAAGGTGTTAGGTTTAGTTATGTTACAAACTGAAATATAAAAATCAATTTTATTTGATGAATCATAAATTACGACAGTTTTATTTTAATTAAAAAAGAAAAAATATTATAGTATAATAAACTTTGTTCTACGACGCCTACAACTGCTTCGAAAGTTGGGCGTTCGCCTTCATGCTCGCGTCAGACAGGTGTAAAACATTGTACGGATTAAATGTATGTGGCCAGCAGTACGGTAGAGTGAGTAGCGTTACGGCATTCGAATCCAGAGATTCTGAGATCGAATCTCACTCAAGCTCAATATATATGAAGTATCACACTACGACTCAGTGAGTCCGGACCGTGTACTGTAATTGGGATTAAGTTCCTGTTCTACAGAATAGTTTAAATAAATAAATGAACAAATTAATGGCTACATTTTCCTGATTTTTACTTTCTTATACTCAGTATAAGGAAGTATTGGAATCGTGAAAAATATCGTTGACGAGATTTTCGCGAAAATACGTGTTTTGAGGTCCACTGAATCCGTTTTCATCATTACCTCAATGATGTCTGTGTGTGGGGGTGTGTGGGGGTGTGTGTGTGTGGATGTATGTGTGCGCGAGTGTGCAATATCTCATGAACGAGATAAGATTTGTTAATGAAACTTGGTAATTATAAGTTTCATGAAAATACGAACAGCTGAGTTGATTTTGAATGAAATTGAAAAACCGGAAGAGGAAGTTTACTGGACACACAAAACAATATCCATTTATTTCAAAAAGGGAATCAGTTATGAAAAAAAGTTTTAAATGTTAGTAAAAATATTTGGAACATAAAATGTTATTTGCAACTTTCCAGTATATGCACCTAATTTTGAGAAAAACTAATTTTTATATTTAATAATATATTTCAATAATCATAGTAGCAATAGAAACAAAAAACATAGATTTTAATTTTCGCTTTATCTAGTTATCTATGACTTTTTTCGGAAAAACAAATACATCATTAAAATGGTCAACTAATTTGGCAACTTTACCTCAATTTATTCGGCTTCGTATCTCACGGTCCTTGAGATACCAAAGGTTAGGCTCGAAAAAAGGACATCCTGTATATGCCTCATCAGTAAAGTTAGACATAAAGTAGTCAACTTTACTAAAAAATTATACGTAAACAAATTTAAATTACATGTTTAATAATATTATATATTCTAAATATTAAATATGGTGTGTATAAGAAAGTTTTTTATATAATCTCGCCTTAATGTACAAAAGCTTATCATTGCATTGCGATGGACTTGCCCACTCATAATGAAGGTTGGTATTTGTGAAAATAATTTAAATCAAATTTCTACTTAATTTATTGATTTATATGTTATTAAAGTACAAAGAGCTGATTGGAAAATAACAACTGCGTGAATTCACAAACACAATACCTAAATTGTGTTTATTCTACAGCAAAAAGATATCAACATTTGATATCAAATGTTATTATCAGATATAGTGCAATTTGCAATGTTTTATTATTTCTATATTCTTTAAATTTTATATTTATAAGTAAATTCTATACCGTTTTCAGCAGATATTACTTTTATAGATTATTTTGTACTTTGAAATTTCAAATACTATAAATATTCTATAAATGACAAAACTTCCTATATTGGTATAGTAAAAAATATTTGAAAAATAAACGACATAAATTTCAAACATAAAATAGATGGTTTTGGGAAGCACTAGAAACTTTACGTCTTAAAAGTTTAACGTATTTGCTGGTTAAGAAAAATATAATAAGAGTTTTGTGTTGTTCTTCCCTTCCAATTCTATATGAAACTGTATAAATACAGCGTGCTAAAAATAGCTTTAAGAGTAACCATTTCTTTTCAAAATTCGCAAAATTTAGATATGAATTATAGATTTTTTGTGCTAATAATAATGAATTATTTAATCACGTAACTAATGTAATATAACAAATAAATTAATTTAATTCTTATGCTTATACATGAAATAAAAAAATAAAGGAAAATTTTTGTAGACAATACTCGATTTGTATATGTTTCTTCATACTGTAATTGGGATGAAATTCCTGTTGTACAGAGTAGCGTAAATAAAAATAAAATAATAAATAAAGACAGCGTGGTGCTTGAAGTGCGTTTCCATTACACAAAAATCAAATTGGCCATTTTAACGTTGGAATAAAAAAAGCAAGATTTAATAAGTTAAGAAACTAAAAATTAGAACACTGTTAAACTGCTCAATTTGAAGAACAACAACGTAATACTACAAAATAAAAATATATTAAATTTATTTCTTATTAAATATCTAATTCATTATTAGTTTTTTTTTTAATTTCATGCCGGCCAGTGGCACTAAAATGTTCATTTAAAAAATCATATATATGTATGAAAAAAATCATTTTGTTTGTGAATCAGCACATCAAAATGTATATAACCTTAATGTTTTTTTATTCGCAACGCGGGTTTCTCTGAACGGTCACCCATCCAAGTACTGCTCGCGCTCAACGTTACTTAACTCGCGTTATCGCTTAGATCAGTTCCAACGAGTGCAGCCATAGCCGTTGTCTTTATTCTTTTTTACCACCGAATTGTTCCTTTTCGTTTAAAATTAATAAAAACTTTTTCTAAGAATAAGGATTTATTATTATATATTAATTATAATATATAATATATAATAATATATAATAATTATATAATAATAAATATGTAATTCATTATTATTTTTATTAATTAAAAATTTCATGTCGGCCAGTGAAACTAAAAATTAGGGTCGTTGATTTCCACCGAAGTTTGAATTTCTGAACGTTCGAACATTCGAATTGTAACGTTTTTCGTCTTTCTGGAAGTGTGTAGAATGTTCAGGGCACAGAAATTACTCACAACTATTTATATTAAACGAAAATAAAAGTAATTATTTAATAAATGAATATAAAAATAACAGAAACTTATTTAAAACTAATTAACACTACAATCAATATTAAACACTACTAATAAGTATTCAAACACTAATATTATTTATATAATGGTCACTAAAACTACTATTTATATTACGTACACTAGAGCTGTTATTTATTTCACCACATTTATATTACGCGTTCGAACTCTACTGTCAACTGCACTCAGCCACTCGACCTCGGCTTATATACTCCCGTCCGTAGAACAGTTCTCGAATATTCCAGAACGTCCTAGAATATCCCGTCAAACCACACGCTAAGACATGCGAGCGAGCTCTATGCACAAGTGAGGTCACGCTGCTACGCACTTGTTTCTCGAGAAGGTTTCTGGAATGCTCTCGACTGTCTGGCTTTAAATTCGTTACAGAATGTTTTGAACTTCGTCAGAAAACTTCAATGCTTCGAACTTTCAAATTTTTTGAAGCTTCGAATTTACGATTTTTTGAAATTTTCGAAGCTTCGAATTCTCGAATTTTTTGCCACTGAACTAACGCCATCTGTCATCTCCAAATACTGTCACGCATAATTCGCGAAAAGTTGGCCACGAATTAAATAATAAACTCGGCGAAGTGCCCTGCAAAAAGTCTGCAAGGTTAAGCGTCTTAATTAAGCCATCTACTCTCTTACCGCCCATCAAAATGCTATGGACTTTGAGTAAGACTTTTTAAAATGACAATAAAAAGGATACAAAAAGTCTTAATATGAAGTTTTTTCATCCTTTTTTTTACCACCGAGTTGGTTTTTTTTGTGTTAAAAATTTATAAAAAAAAATTCTAAGAATAAGGATGTGTCAATAAATAAGATGTACCAAGTACTTTATGTGAATTATTATTACAAATAACTTATAGGACATTGAGTTTAAATAAAGTTAAAAAGTATTCTTGGAATCCATTTAGTTATTTTCCTTTTCAAATGATCAGAATGGAATTTAGTTCAATTAAAAATTCGTTATCTCTGTAAATCTAGTTAAATGTTTTCAAATTCCGAGTTCAATGATAATGTAATTTAATTGTTTGCCTGTTACGTTAATCTTTCTTCTATCGTTTTGTAATTCATAAAATATTTGTCTTTTTATATATAAATAACGACGTAGAAAATACAACACAACAAAGTCCATATATAAAATATGAAAATATTACTGTGGCAGGACTAATTTAAATAAAACAATTTAAAGTGTAAAAGCGTTGTCTAATCTACCTAAATATTACAATTATAACTAATGTCAAGTGTTCTTAATATTTACAGTAAATTATATAACAATTCTAAAATACTTAAAAATAAATAACAGATTTAGAAGTTTGAATTAATTAGTAATTATTAATGGAATAGATGACTCAGTGGTATCGAGTCAGCCTATGGATATTGAGAACCTTTCACCACAATAAAGTTACTCCTGTGGCTTCCCCATCATTAAAATATTTGGGGGGCGTGATTTGACGGGTGGTAACCACACTTCAAGCGCAAAATATATCACTTACCGAGATCTGTTGCGGTAGAGATAGATAGCTCAGTGGCATTGCGTCGACCTGTAAATTAGAGAACCTGACTTCGATTCCTGTAGCCGGCAAACATATTTTTATCACATTTAAAATTAACCCCTATTTTGTCTACTGATGATGAGAACTTAGTTCTCGAAATACGTATATAGATTTATCTTTATATTGATTAAGACTTAGGGGTTAATTTTATTTTTAGTTGCATCTTAGCCTTAGATTTTTACTTTTTACTTTACTTTTTACTCCTGTAGCTTCTTCTCCACTAATATCTTTGGGATCCGTGATTTAACGGTTGGGAACCTCACTTCGCGCGCATAAATATATCATTTACCGATATTTGATACGGCATAATACCATGGGTTGGCTAGCTCAGTGGTATGAAGTCGGCCTGTGGATCCTGAGGTCCCTGGTTCGATTCCCACAGGCGACAAATTTGCATAATTTGAAAAAGCTATCCCTGTGGCTCCTCCACCACTAACATGTTTGGGGGCCGTGATTTGACGACTGGTAACCGCACTTCACGCGCAAAATATATCACTTACCGAGATCTGCTTCAGCAGAGTGCCACACCCAGTAATGGGTAGAAGGCGTGATGATATATTTATTTTATTTATTTATAATACCACATCCAGTAACGGATAAAAGGCGTGATGATATATTTATTTATTCATTACACTTGATTGTTCCACAATTTTCATGTAATGATCATTTTCTCTTCGCGTTTATCTTCAGACAGAGAGACAACTAATGAATAAAAATTGTGAAACAACCAAGTTTAATTATTTCAATCTTCCTAAGTTTAAATATGTTTCATCAAGTGTAAACTACAAGTTCCTTCTCGTATATAAATGTCACCATTTAATAAATAAATACGATCTTTTATCTCGTATTTTATATAGCAAATAATTAAGTACTTGTCAACCCACGCTGTCTTTAAAACTTTTATTACAGTAACTCCATCAAAAGGTGAAACCCTTTGGAGATGATATAAATAATGTGGCGAGTAGTTTTCCAGGACGAAATAAAAATATATATATTTTTACCTATAGTTCAGTCAGTAGGTTCCTACTGGTAAACTTATAGGAAGGTCAATTTATATTTTAACAAATACACTAGTTAACAACAATAACATAATTATTTTGTTTATATTACTTATATACGTACATAGTTATACAAACAAATAATATAGACAAATACTCTTCTTCTGCGTAAACAACTATTCAATTCAAAACTGACGTCACTAGATTTCCATTAGCTATTTATTGATATTATTTTATATTATTTGCTTTATTTACTGTTATTTACTTTTATTAATCAATACTTTTTTACAAATGGTGCAACGAATGAAAACACAGAATATTTTACTACATTCAGTATGTTTCTACAAGATAATTCGAATGAGAGTAATGCTGGATGTATACAGCGTATGCCGTAACGTATCGTAATATACCGTAATCTAACGTAAGAGATGGAAATACTGTTTTGAATGAAAACATTTACAATGTAACGACGTAGACTTGACTATCGTAACGTATTGTATTCTAAGCGGCAAGACTTTTATCTTGTACGGTACGGCAGCTTACGATGTTAAAATTATAGGCAATGCGCATGCGTGGTTTCTCGATGTACAACTCATTTGAAGCAATCTAATAATAACTGGGTTTTCAAATAAAGTTAAAAATAATTTAGCTTTTCTAAAGCTTTCGTACTCTGTTTCATACAAGATCTTATTTATGTTAATTTAGTTTGAAGTAAATTTCTGTCAGATTAGTTGAAACTGTGCGCATGTGCGATCTGACAAATTACGCTACGTTAGTATCGTGTATAAATATCCACTAGCAAGTAAAATACGATACGATACATTACGATACTTTACATTACGATACTTTACATTACGATACGTTACGGCATACGCTGTATAAATCCAGCATAAGACTTTGACTGTAGGCTTCATATACGGGGGAATACGTATTCCACCCTCAATTGGTTTACCGTGCCATATAAGTCTTATTCACTTGTTAAATATTTCACTTGTGTATTATCCTATACATGTGTTGTTCCCCGGTTAAACACTATCTAGTCAATTTTGTCGTGGATCTCTTCCATATGGAGTAATGGCTCAGTGGTATCAAGTCGGCCTGTAGATCCAAAGAACACTGGTTCGATCCCCACAGCCGACAAAACATTTTCACCATTTAAAATTACCCCTGTGGCTCCTCCACCACTAACATCTTTGGAGGCCGTGATTTTACGGCTGGTAACCGCACTTCACGTACATCTGCTTCGGCAGTGTGCCACACCCAGCAATGGATAAAAGGCGTGATGATATATTTATATATTTATTTATTTATCTCTACCATTATTCGTTTTTTAGGCTTCAGTGTTTCATTTAAAATTCAGTAGACAATTAATTAAAATATAAGAAACGATTATTTCGTATTAAAAAAATATACATTATTGGGCCCCATTCAACAATCTTGGAGGGTCAATATCCAATTGACCTTACGATTGAACCGCCATTACACCTATTGAATAATTAATAATATTTTTCTTTATTTTTTAAGAATCTTATAACTTGCATAGATAATTTTAATAACCAAAATGATTATTTTAATTTAATTTGGCATACATTTAAAAAATAATAATATGTTTCTGCGTTTCAATAAAAGGTTGATTTTATTTTTCTAACAGCTTAAGTTCATTCGAAATTATTTTAATTTCATATATATATATATATATATATATATATATATATATATATATATATATATATATATATATATATATGGGGTAGCTAGCTCAGTGGTATGAAGTCGGCCTGTGAAGCCTGAGAGCCCTGGTTCAATTCCCACAGGCGACAAACAATTTTCATAATTTCAAAAGCTACCCCTGTGGCTCCTCTACCACTAACAACTTTGGGGGCCGTGATTTGACGACTGGTAACCGCACTTCACGCGCAAAATATATCACTTACCGAGATCTGCTTCGGCAGAGTGCTACGCCCAGTAATGGGTAGAAGGCGTGACGAAATATTTATTTATTTATTTTTATATAATACTTGTATATTTTAAATGAATTGCACTGATATTTAAAACGGTATTCATAATCAAGTCCAACGGCCGGTATTATTTTATTAATTTTAAATCTAATTTAATAAAGACAACAGTTAGTCATTTAAGAGAAATGATCATTGCTATCAAATTTTAAACTATAGCTAATGATAAATGCGCACTTAAGTTCATTTTATCCGAATGAATACCTATTTCTATAATCATAATGGTTTTTTTATTTATTCACTACGGTTGTGATGTTTTTAAGACGATTTGACTGATATACGATTTTGTAAATATTTATGTTGGATATATTTGTTTACCTAACACAAAAATGACATTGTTTGTTATTTTCGTACAATAATTTCATAACGCTATACAGACTAATATCAAAATATAAAATTTATAAAATGTAATCAACTGATTGACAATGCTGCAATTGAAAATGTTACATATTTTGATTTTTATTTCCAAAAAAATATAACATAATCAATATTCAAATTACCTATAACAGTATATACAGAACGATTCAAAAATTCATGTTGTTAAATATTTCTCCCTATTCTGTAACTCGATCACTAATCTGTTACCGATGGATAAGTTAATTACAATCCTTATTTTTCATAGTTGATTTGATGTGTTTAGAATAATTTACCCTAGCATTTTTATGTTATTTGCAAATATTTTGCTTACATATATGTTATTAAAAAATAGATTAGCTCACTGACAATTTCGATAAAGTATGTCTGAAAAGAAATATACAGGATGGTGAACGCAACTCTCGAACATAGGGATTTAACATGTAAAATCACAATTTTGTAATTTCCTGCTTCCCTAATTATTTTAACCAAAAAAAGCTTCAAATAAAAGTTTTAGGGAATAAAATTCTGCATCTAATACAATAAACAAAATTAATTTTGCATGCTTCGCAACGGCACAAATTTGATCTGAAAATAACGAAAATATGCTGAAAACTATTGATAGCCATGGAACTAAAACAAAATTAAACAAATGTTTGTCGTTTTATCTGTCAAAATAAATAAAGAAATTATTTTGACAGATTATACGTCAAATATTTGTTTAATTTTGTTTCAATTCCATGGCTATCGATAGTTTTGAGGCTGATTTTGTCATTTTCAGATCTAATTTGTGCCGTTACGAAGCATGCAAAGTTAATTTTGTTTATTGGCTTAGATGCAGAATTTTATGCCCTAAAACTTTTATTCGAAGCTTTTTTTTTAAATAATTAGGGAAGCAGGAAATTACAAAATTGTTATTTTACATGTTAAATCCCTATGTTCGAGAGTTTCGTTCACCAACCTGTATATGTTGGTATCGGCAGTTAACATGTAAAATAATTATTTTATAAATAAAAAGTGTGCGGCAAAAAAATATATGGAAGATTATTTTTTGACGATTCTCAAAACCAATGAAATGCTTCATTGTATGTCACGTGTCTGCGTTTTAACCAATCCTGTCATTATTATACTGAGAATTAAGCTCTTGTGATTATTCCCGGAATAATCTCTGTAGATGCTTTTTTGTTTGTGACAAATGATAGGTAGTTGTCAAATAATTATTTAAAACTGTCAACACGTCAAGTAAAATGTGTGAAAAAAATCGATTTAGTTGTATTTCTGATACAGAAATACTCCAACAAATTTTGGAAACAACTTCCAAGAATACATTAATAAATAATCAATCGATATGAACCCAGTTCAAAATCTTTTAAGTTGGATGAATCGACCTCAACAGCTATGTCAAAAAATAATCTAATTAAATATAACTCGAGAGTTCTGTAAATTAGAAAATAATTCTCCAGTATCTTTCTCAAACTTGTTGCCATTCGGCAATAGCCACTCAAGCCCTGCGGGCTTTCGTGACTATTGCCTGACAACAAGTTTTTGAAAGATCTGTCAAATTATTTTCAATTTATTCTCATTCTCTTGTTATATTATTACTGAAAATTTTATATCACAAAACTGCTAATATCAATAGATCTTTTACAGATTATTTCTTTTTGATAGCGTAATTTTATGAAATTTATAAAAATAATTCTTAATTTTTCGCCTACTCTTTTATTGCTACTGACATAAAGTGCTTGAAATTTGTTTTAAATATTTTAATCTGTCACTGTCATCATTACCATTTTAATTTGTCTAACAATTTCTGGTGATGGAAATTATTCGGCGTTCATTTCTGTGAAGTACTCAGATATTTGTCTTGTACTGCGCCCCTGACAATAGAGTCTAATATCAACATTTGCAAGGGTCACACGGTATTTATAATATTGAGAATATACCGCATTAAAATAAAATAGAAATAACAGAATAAATAATTTTAGTCAAAGAATGCCATAATGGTGGTAATTAAATAATAAGCATGAAACTTAAGAGTTTTCATTAAATAAACGATCGATAAAAGTAAATAATCAACATACAGATTAGGAAATATTATTCAACGAGTGTTGATACAAATGAAAAAATTACATAGTTCTTTAATTTTTTTCTCTTTGAGATCATATTACATCTAAAGATGTATTCTGTACAGAAGTAGGTAGTTATCACTATCGTAATATTCCGCCGCGCACTCTGGTAGCGAATAACATGTACTAGTTAAGTACGACCTCATATCCAGTGATTAAAATAATAATAATAATAATATCACCACCGCTATAGATAGTGCTATGAATATAGCACTAAATTATAGTACTAGTGACTTTTGAACAATATAAAAACATAACCAAATTTTCAAGTGTAACATTTGATATATTTTAATTAAGTAATGCTTTAAACGTAAGTGATAACAATGCAATTGACCATTAAATAGTTATTGGTTGCGTATGAATATTATTGGTAAATAAGAAAGTTCTGTTTACAAATAGAAATCTGTTTTAATATAACCAATTTTAAATAAATTAAACTTACTGCACTATAAAACACCAAAATTTACGAATAACAATAAGCTTTTTTTAATATTAAAACATAAAATATTAGGTTATGTTCGAATAATAAAAACAAGTAAATTAATTTTAAAAGTAAAGGAAAGTATCATCAATCTACCTTTAGAAGTACTGAAACGCATAGAAACAAATTTCACGAAAAAGTCACTAGTGTAGTAATACGACATGAGGATTGCATGCAGTCTGCGTACGTAATCATTTCAGTCATCAGCGTGACAGTAATATTTTTCAGAATAGTTCTCCCGATGCAATAACATGGAGCTATATACATAACATACGTAGACACATCAAATTCGATAACATAAACTCTTAAAATATTCATTAAATTCATCCCGCCCATTCGAAATTATTTGATCACTTAAAAAAACTTCAATCATACAATCATATCTTTCAATTTATTCATTGATTGTTTATGTTTGCTCTCAATTTAATCTGAATATATCTGTTAAATCAACCAATTATACTCATATATCTAACAAGCAGAGCTGGGCAGTAACTAGCCACCTTTGTAGCTTAGCTACTAGCTTAGCTACGTTTACCTTAGCTGTATCTATAGCTTAGCTAAATGTAAAAAAATATAGCTGTAGCTTGTAGCGAGCTATGTTTTTTTCTATTAGCTTAAAATATTGTTATAACAACTAAAGCTACTTTTAAAGCTACTTTTTGTAGCTCAAAGCTACTCTTTGTAGCTCAAAGCTACTTTTTGTAGCTTAAAGCTACCACTGCTCATTAAGATATACCTATTAATTTTTGTTTTGTATTTGAATTGCACCTTCTTTATTGTTTTCTATAACTGTAGGATAACAAGTTATTATATAGTGTAAAATCTATTAACATATTTTATTTTTCACTTGTTCTTAACCTATCCTACTTTTGTATTAAATATTAGATGAACTAAACATTGACTGTTTAGGAGTCTTCTCTTAATGTGACTGTTAATTGATTCTGATATAAATAAGAATTATAGCATAACAAATTAACAGTACATTTGTTCATTTGCGATTTTTTATATTTATTAACAGTCATAATAACAAAAGACTGATCAACTGATCATATGCCAAAGGCAAATTTAATCATTCACAATAATTGAAAAAAGTAGCTTAACAATTTAACAGCTACTTTAATGAAAGCTTTTAGCTGTAGCTTGGCTATATTTTACAAAATTTAGCTTATAGCTGTATCTCAGCTACTTTTTTTAAAGAATAGCTGTAGCTGTAGCTTAGCTACTTTTTAGTAGCTTGCGAAGCTCTGCTAACAAGATTATCTTAATAACACAAAATTCGTTTATTCCAGGTGGAATCTATTACATCATCTCCCGCTCTCTGGGCCCCGAGTTTGGGGCATCTGTAGGTGTAGTCTTCGCGTTCGCCAACGCAGTTTCCGCCAGCATGAACACCATTGGCTTCTGCAATTCGCTCAATGATCTCCTCTCGGAGTACGACCTAAAGATCGTCGACGGCGGCGTCAATGATGTCAGAATCGTCGGCATTATCGCGTTACTTGTGATGATCTTTATCTGTTGCGTTGGCATGGAGTGGGAGTCCAAAGCGCAGAATCTGCTCATTGCGGTCATTGTTGGAGCCATTGTTGACTTTATTGTAGGGACGTCTATGGGACCGTTGGAAGACACGCAGAAGGCGAAAGGGTTCTCTGGGTTCAGTTGTAAGTAGAACAATAAATTTTAAGTTTATGTAGGTCGTATTTTGAATTGCAAACTATTAATTCAAGCTAACCCGGATATTCGACAATTAAAAAATATCTCTAGGTACTCCCTACATTTTATAATCAAGACAGGCGGTAGTTGTCGACGCCAAGATCAAGCAGCCTACGGCCGGCGACACTGACTGTCTATATTACAGTAATATAAACTTCGAGCCAATATTCGAAAATTGTAACTCCATTTATCTTTTTATTAGCCGATAAATTAGTCACGTTAAACATATGATAATTTACTACATAACACCCTTGTTTGTATTAGATAAAATTTTTGTATTAATTATTACTTTACAAGCTATTATTTCCCTATATAAGATTTTTTTCAATCAATTTTTCGTTCCTCCCTACTTCCGGAATATTTTGGTTTTTCGCGACTTGTCCGACTGGCGGCAGCACCTTACGCTCAGTTCGACAACTTCGGCTCTCGAGCTCGCTTCGTTGTCGATCGGAAACTGATGCAAAACCAGAAGTACAAAACTAAAATTTATTGACTTTTGACATTGCGAATTACCAAATTTGTGTAAAATATATTTTTAAAGTTCATATGTAAGTATTTCTGTATTCAAAAATATATAATCAAGACAGGCGTTAGTTTAATACTTTTCGATTGTCAATGTTTTAGTGAAAGTGCTTCAAAACACATCGTCTTCGGTATCAATCGAAAGGTCTTTTGAAGGACTTACATGCAAAATTGGAATTTTATAGATTGGCAATTGTTTTAATGAAAGTGACTCGAAACCTATCGTGTTTGGCATCAAATGAAAGGTCTTTTCAAGGGCTTGCATGCCGAATTAGAATTTTTTCGATCGGCAATTGTTTTAGCGAAAGTGTTCCAAAACCTATCGTGTTTGATATAAAATGAAAGGTATTTTTAAGGGCTTGCATGAAAAATTGAAATTTTATCGATTGGCTATTGTTTTAATGAATGTGCTTCAAAACCTATCGTGTTTGGCATAAAATTAAAAGTCTTTTTGAGGGCTTGCATGCAGAATTGAAATTTTTTCGATCGGCTATTGTTTTAGCGAAAGTAATCCGAAACCTATCGTGTTTGGCATCAAATGAAAGGTCTTTTCAAGGGCTTACATGCAGAATTAGAATTTTTTCGATCGGCAATTGTTTTAGCGAAAGTGTTCCAAAACCTTTCGTGTTTGGCATCAAATGAAAGGTCTTTTTAAGTGCTTGCATGCAGAATTAAAATTTTATCGATTGGCTATTGTTTTAATGAATGTGCTTCAAACCTATCGTGTTTGGCATCAAATGAAAGTTCTTTTTGAGGGCTTGCATGCAGAATTGAAATTTTTTCAATCGGCTATTGTTTTAGCAAAATTGTTCCAAAACCTATCGTGTTTGGTATCAAATGAAAGGTCTTTTTAAGGGCTTGCATGCAAAATTGGAATTTTTCGATCGGCAATTGTTTGAGCGACAGTATTCTGAAACCTATCGTGTTTGGTATCAAATGAAAGATCTTTTGAAGGGCTCGCGTACAAAATTTAATACTTTTCGATTATCAATTGTTTTAGTGAAAGTACTCCAAAACCTATCGTATTTGGTATCAAATAAAAGATCTTTGGAAGGGCTCGCGTATAAAATTAATATTTTTCGATCGTCAATTGTTTTAATAAAAGGACATCAAAATCCATCGTTTTTGGTATCAATTGCAAGGTTTTTTGAAGAGCTTTCTTGCAGAATTGGATTTTTATTGATCGGAAATTGTTTTAGTGATAGTGATTCAAAATATTTAGTATATATTAAAAGATTTTTAGATGGACAGCAGTGTAGAATTTAAAAGTCTTAGATTCGTAATAATTCAATTTATATTGTGTCTATTGTCTTACTGAAGTTAATTCTATTTCAGTGTCCGCGGAGATTAGCGTGAGACCTGGCAAAGCCAGGCCGACCGATAATATTTATTATTATTCCAATACGTGATTGTAGTAATAAGAGCATTACTATGCAAGAGCTTATTAATAAACAATTGGTTGTGAAAGAAAATGTAGAAGCTCATGGTTCAGAATGCTTACACTCACATAAATTACATAAATGGATGCTTGCAAATGATTCTCACGTTGAAAAACAAACTTGGCCAAGAAACTCTAAACATGCTTATATATTTATTTTAGAACGAATTTAGATTTTTATAGAAAGATGTAATAACAATGTACCAATACCAAATAGCATTTATAATATAGGGTCAAACTATTGTATCAAAAAAAAAGTGATATCTCCCAAAAAAACAATTACATTGTTAAAGGTACGCCAAGATTGCGCAGATACCTTCCCCAAAAATTGTAATATCTATATGTTACAGATTTTTAAAAAAGTGATATCTAATTAAGCCAAGAAAAATATTCGAATTTAAAAAACCTTATCGACCAGTATTAAAAATATCGGGTCAAATAAAAAAAAAATTAATTAAAAAAAACCTTGGCGACCCCAGTGTTTAAAATGTTACTTAAACTGGTAACATTTTAAACACGGGGGTCGCCAAGGTTTTTTTTAATTATTTTTTTTTTTTATTTGACCCGATATTTTTAAAACTGGTCGACAAGGTTTTTTAAATTCGAATATTTTTCTTGGCTTAATTAGATATCACTTTTTTTTAAATCTGTAATACATAGATATTACAATTTTTGGGGAAGGAATCTGCGCAATCTTGGCGTACCTTTAACAATGTAATTGTTTTTTTGGAATAATTAATATCAGGAAAAAATCACAGCATTTCTTTAAATCTGTTCAATTTCTTGAGTAATGCCTCAAAAATAGTATTTATTTTTACTCCCAACCATTCGATTCAGTAAATATTGTGTAGATCGTTGATTAATATATTATTCGAAAATAATTCAAGGCAAAAGTATTCTACAAATTCTTTATGCAAAAAATGCATTCAAACTTATATTCAGTATGTGGCGAATTTATACTTAACGCCTTCCACCCATTACTGGGTGTGGCACTCTACAGTAACAGATTTATAAGTGATATATTATACGCGTGAAGTGTGACGACCAGCTGTCAAATTATAACCTCCAAAGATATTAGTGGAGGGGAAACTATAGGAGTAGTTTAAATCTAAACTCAAAACACAATTACATTGTAAAGATTTATAGCAAGAGTTCCGCAGCAGTGTTTTAATTAAAACTCAAAACATTTCCCAAACAAAATGAGTGATATCATTTGTAAGCAAGAAATACATTTTTATAAACCAAAATGTCACGAACGTAATAAATAAAATGAAACAAAATACAAAATTAATAATTTTTTTTAAAACTAATTTATTGTTTCAGTAATATCTATCCCTTCAAACCGTAACCATCTCAAATTGTATTGGTTGACAAGGTATCAAACTTGCACAACTTGAAATTAGTTAGTTTTGTTAAATACTAAATAACAAATTTGAATAAAAAAAAATTGGCATGTCTATTTTTTACAGAACATTTAGAATAAAATGTATGTAATAGCGACACCGAGTCATGTAATCTAACGTATTATTTAACCTAAAATTAGTGGATTGATTGTGTTCGAAATATGAAGAAAAGATTTATTTATTGTAAATGGACACGCCAACTCTTGCCGTAACTCTTTATAATGTAATTGTGTTAAGAGTTTAGACATCATTTATTTTTGTCGGCACAAAAAAAAATTATAGTGTAGTGTAGTGAAATAAATTTGAAAAAATATAGCAATATTTATACTTGTTCCAATATTACTAAGTAACCATTTTTGGAATTCCTCGGCCAACTTTTTTTGATAATTGTAAAATCATTTGCTTCTATTTAAGATTTGTTAATTGTAATAAAACTTCCTCCATTGTTTGTTCATGATGCAATATAGCATTAACAACTTTAAATTGTTTACCTTGAATTTGATAAGTATGACTAGATAACCCTTTTATTCCACAAGTATCATTAATTTTATTCAGTATTTCGTAATTATTTTCGAATAATTCAATTTAAATAAACATAATTTTCCCACAGACCTGATATTCTGTGTTATACAACAATTGTAGGTGCCCGAATTCAGAACATTTACCTTCAACGTATTCAGTTTGTACTAAATTTTTTTTCTAAAAGTTTTTGAAAGCTAGAGGCACCATGTTTTTAATTTAAAATATCTGCAAAACTATTAGTCCTAGATAGGTACTGTTAGCGAAGAAGTTGTTCCTTATGATTTACCGAATAAGTATGCCAAGTTTGACCGGATTCCGTACTGTAGAAATCAAAATATTGACATTTATTTTCGCGCGCGTCTGCCGACACGTGCTATGCATACAGGAATTACAGTTAAATGCCCCGTCATGTGCTGCCTTCTACGGCGACTTTTGGTAACGGATAAAATCTGAAGACAAGCGAATTTGACATAAATGATTCCGCGCCTACGAAAATCGTTGAAAAACCGTATAAAAACGATTTGAAAATATAAGGAACTTACTTCAAAATTGAACGCAAGTAATACATTTGGTTTGACGATTTAGGTTAGGTCTACAGTTAGCAGGTAATAAGTCTTTCGGTCTCGCGGCATGAAACTCTTAACTCTTGCCGTCGTCGTATCGACCGAATGACTTGATGTGATGAAAACTATTTGTCGGCTGTGGGATTCGGACCCGGGTACTCAGGCCAACTCGATACCACTGAGCCACATACTCCATGATTTGAAATATTAGTTTAAAAAAACTAGTTAAATCGAAAAAATAACTTTAAATCTGAAGTGATCGAATCAAAAAAGTCTAGAGTAACCTTATTTGTTCTAAAGTTTGGCGAAAACTTGAATGTACAGGAAGATTCAAATTACTAGTAAAATGTGAAAACTTACAATTTCTATTTATCTTTATTTGACTGCTTATTTTTTACTTGATAATAACCCTTGATCAGTTTTCAATTATTAAAAATGCAAAACATTTGAAAATTCAACCAATAATCCCAAATACTAGGAAAATTATTTTCACTACTAGAGTAAAATCCAATGACCAAGTAAATATTTTTATAGACTGTCAATTTGTCATAAAATTATTTTATTTTTGTTTTATGGTGTTAGTTTAATACAATTTTATTTTATTTACCGAAAAGCATGGAACCTCTCAGATTTTCTATACTTTCATTTTTGTTTTCTAGCAGTCAAATTATTTGCTAGTAGCAAAATCACTCGAGCACTCGTATGACAATGCGCGATCAAATATTTTATTGCGCGCTTAAAAAGACAAATTTAAGATGTTTTCACTCAGTTTTAACTAAAATATGATGATTTGTGAGGAAATAGACTCAAACTAAATTCTTTTTTATTTACTTGTATATATTGTCATAGTTACAAATAAAATATTAATTGGTTCCACGTAGATTGAACTAACCAAGTATATTTATTTTGAATTTAAAAATACCTATTTTGATAATTTAACTCGTAGGTAAAATTAGGGATGTATCACAAGCGTAAAGTGTCTTTGTTTCTCTTGCACTATTACCCTATGCGAGTAATACGAGGGTAAGGTGAAAAGTTCTCGGCCTGACAATGAAAGACTTCAATTAAAAAATTATTTTATTTTTCTACATACTCTCCCTTGCCTTCAACACACTTGGTCCAACGTTTCTCCAACATCAATATTCCTTCCCGGAAGTGAGAGTCTGGAAGGCTGTGAAAATATTCATCTACGGTCCTCTCAACTCCTTCTTCGAACGCGAAGCGCTTGCCAGAAACAGATTTCTTCTGTTTGGGTACAGATAGAAGTTTGAGGGTGCCAAATCAGGAGAATATGTGGGATGGCTGAGCAAATTGTACTCCAAATCCCGCAGTTTTCCCATCGCCAACGCACCCATGTGTACAGGTGCGTTGTCCTGGTGAAAGATGATTTTCTTCTTGTTCGAGCCAGGCCTCTTCTCGCAAATTTTGGCATCCAACTGGTCAAGAAGGTTGGAGTAATATTCGCCTCTAATTGTTCTGCCTTTTTCAAGGTAATCAATTAACAGGATCCCTTTCGCATCTCAACACACGCTGACCATGAGCTTTCCGGCAGATGCGATCGACTTCGTTTTCTTTGGCGCTAAACCACCGGCTTCCACCCACTGCTTGGACTGCTGTTTCGTTTCTGGCGTGTAGTGGTGAACCCATGTCTCATCCATGGTGACAAATCGCCGCACAAAATCGGTCGGATCCCTATTTAATCGGTCCAAACATTGCTGCGAAGATTGTTTGCGCATCTGCTTTTGATCGGCATTCAACAAATGCGGCACCCATCTTGCGCAGAGCTTTAGCATCTCTAATTCTTTATGCAAAATGTTGCGCACCTTTTCTTCCTATATCCCCACAGCCTCAGCTATCTCACTCACCTTCACTCGCCTATCGTCCAACACGATATCATGCACTTTTTCGATGATTTCCGGGGCGGTGGCGGTTTTTAGCCGTCCTTCACGTGGGTCATCTTCGAGGGACGTGCGACCACGTTCAAATTCAGCTGCTCACTTTTTAACGGTTGACATAAAATGAGCAGAGCCCCCGTAAATTTTTGTCAACTTCGGATGAATTTCCTTAGGGGTTAATCCATCCAAGACAAAGAATTTTATGACCGCACGATATTCAAGTTTATCCATTTTAACGAAAAACACGCAAGACGTCTACTTCCAAAGTTCGTGTAAACAAATTACTTGGGAGAACAATTTGAAACTTGTCGTACGAACTAATGACACGTGCACCAGGCAGGAAACACAAATTTTTGCTGATTGGAGCGCCATCTCTGTGTGAAGCCGAGAACTTTTCACCTTATCCACGTAAAGATTCACTTTACGCTCTTAATACACAAATTACTATTATATATAAACGGTAAATAATATTAACTTTATTCTTATCAAAAACCTTATTTAATGTTCTTCATTGTTTACCGAGGGAGGCATGATAAGTACTCCCTAAGGAAATCTACTATTCAATTGATCTTCTTTATTACTCTTGTGCGCATGTCAAAGAGAGATCTCTGAACTTCTCTGTGAAACTACTTACATGAAAATATTTTTGTTATTTGTTAAATATCACTAAAAAATAAATACTTTTTCGTCTATAGGAATGTGCTTCATTCTTACTAGTTTAACATGCTGTTAACAGTCTCTTTTGTTAAATAACGAATTTTTCCATTTGTAAACAAAATGTTCTATATAACACTTGAGTAAAGTGTCATTATTTGCCTCAAGCGATTGCATCCCTCGGGCTACGCCCTCAGGATTTCATCTCCGCTCTCGACAAATAATGACGAACTTTAATCCCTTGTTTTCCTCATACACGGGGAGAAAACTAAATATATTCCTACCTTATTCATGTTTGGTTTCATAGCAACCGTCAACACAGTCTTAAATAGGTATTTCTGTATTTATATATCGTTAGAATTTTTAATTTTTATTGAAATGATACTAAAGAATGGTTTAAAAAATCATATCTATACTTCTGAAGTAAAGTGTCATTTTCTTGTATGGTTACTCTTTTCAGCTACGCTTCGGGCATTAAAGATCACCCGTGGGAGTAAATATTACACTTTCCTCCCACGTTATACAAATAGCTATTAAGTTATTTGAATAAAGAAACTTGAAAAATATTAACCAGGTTTAAGTCGGGGTGCATGACAATGATAGTGGATTCAAAATACACAATAATATCTCGATAGATTTGTTCGTTTCGATACTTAGCATGCAGCTGCAGTATATTTTCTCACTTCGTATGAATCGAAATAATTTGTAATCAATGCACGTGCATGCAGAAATTTTTGTTTACAACCGGATGTAGATTAACTGCTAACATTTTGACACTGCGTCTTACTGCTAAACGTCACCGTAAACGAAACAAACAAACTTAATTTTAGGCGTATTACTTTTGCTATTTATATTCGATCTAACTTACACTTACTGAACCAGATCACATATTTATTTGACTAGCTTATTTTGGTAACTTTCTTTACAATACTTAATATACTTACTCAGTTCCTGACTCTGATTCAGCTTGAAGTAATCAACTGCAAAAAGTGCATTAGTTTGCTTAGTTCAGTTTATTTTGTCATGTGGTCTAATTTATCTGAACTAATTGAATTGAAATAGCAAATGATATACGACTAATGATTGGAAGGAACTTTCAGAACTAATATAATAATATTTAAATATTAAGAATAATTATAACAAGACTTTGCCAGGCTCTTGAGATATAAAAAAATATTTGCTAGTTTAATATATGTATGGGGTAAATTTATTATTTATTTCAAATGAGGTAGAACCCGAGTTAGATTCCTATAGCTGATTAACTTATTTTCATTACTTTAAAATTAAACTCTGTAGCTCTCACCCTAAAATTTGTGGAAGCTAAAAAGCACTTATCGAAATCTGCTAACCGAGAGTGTCATATCTACTAATGGGTAAAAAGTATGCTGATATTTTTGTTTATTTATACTTGTTCAGCAGTACGGTGGTGTGGTTAATATTACGGCATTTGAATCTGGAGATTACGAGTTCGAATCCCACTCAAGCTAAAAATATATGAACTATTATATTGCGGCTCAATGTGTCCGGTCTGTAATTGGGGTTTAGTTCATGTTGTGCAAATAAGTATAAATAAATAAATACGTTGAAATTTAATAATGTACCGACAATAACATTAATCCATAGTCAATTTAGTTTGCGAAATTTCGTATTGTGTCAATAGCAATAATAGTTAATATTAGTAAATATCGTTAACAATTGTTGAATAATCGATATGAAAAAATAAATAGAAATACTCCTATATGCTATTTGTAATTAAAACAAATGTTTAAGAAGATTTTAAATTATTGTGTTTTAATAGAAAAATAGTATTTTCATTATAATAGGCATCTACGATAAGTCACAGGAAATTTTAAAACACGAGGATTTTTGCGGTCATATCATTATTAAAAAATATATATATTTATTAAATTGTATAATGGTAAACGTGTAATAATTTATAAGATAAAAAACGTTTAATTAGTAATTTAGCTGTCATTAATAAATTAAAAAAGAATATCTCTAATCTATTAAGAAATTTGTATTGATTTTTCAACACACGAGTACATAATATTTCTTCAAATAAATTTGCTACCTTACTAAAAAAAACAGAATACATCTGTCTTTATTTATATAGTAAATATATATTTGATTTAATTGCGAAGTGTTACAAACTTATGTATATTTGAATAACGCAATATAACGAATAATATAATAGGGGTCCTAAGAAAAAATTTCGTGGGAAGGGGTCTGTTGAAATTTTTCTGAATACTGTTACGTATTTTAATTTTTCTATTTCGGTGTTCTTATAGTTCTATAAACGCACTGTAAACACGTCGTCAAGGAGATCTATAAGCGCACTGTTTTTGGCGCTTTTTATTTTGTAGAAGCTGTAGAAGCTATTAAATCTGACAGATGATTGACATATTACCTTAAAATTGTAAATTATCAGTGTCAAAATATTACTAAAAGAATATGCTATAAACACAACACAAAATTCACAATATTCACAATACATATAAAAACATTGATTAATTGTCAAAAAACTTGAATTTTTTTATTGTTTTTGTTGTAAGAAGCGCTACCAACACAACAGATAAAAAACACTAACATATTTTAGACAAGTCGCAGTTTTTTAAATCTAACAGAATTATAAAATTAGCTCAATAGAAAAAATCTGGTGTGGGCACCACACGACTTTCTTATACACAGCACATTTTATATTTATAATATAGATAATTGAAATTGATATAGCATCAAAAACACTGAATTGAACACTTATGACTTGCTCCTTGCGTTTGTCAATTATTATTTGATATATAAATGTTAAATATGTTTATGTTTTTTGTTTCTATTGCTACTATGATTATTGGAATATATTATTAAATATATAAATTAGTTTTTCTCAAAATTAGACGCATATACAGGAAAATTGCAAATAACATTTTATGTTCCAAATATTTTTGTTAAAATCTTTTATTTAAAACTTTTTTTCATAACTGATTCCATTTTTGAAATAAATGTAATTTATTGTTTTGTGTGTCCAGTAAACTCTTCCGGTTTTTCAATTTCAATCAAAATCAACTCAGCTCTTCATATTTTCATGAAACTTAAAATTACTAAATTTCGTTAACAAATCTTATCTCGTTCATGAGATATTGCACACTCGGACACACCACACACACAGACATCATTGAGAAAATGATCAAAACGGATTCAGTGGACCTCAAAGCACGTATTTCCGCGAAAATCTCGTCAACGATTTGTTTCACGATTCCAATACTTCCTTATACTGCATATAAGAAAGTAAAAATAGTATAAAGAACACTTTTCATAAGGCCTGTTATCGCACTCGTTCTTTGTAAAATTTGGACTCGTGCGTTAACAGATTGCCTAATGAAACTAAGTTCTTTAATATTTTTATAAATATATTTCTTCAAGTTGTGTACATATTTTCACTTTTACTAATGCATTGCAAAATAAAGAATATTTAAAACAAATTATTTGCAAAGAAGCGTAGTTTTTTGATTTTTCAAAAAAATATTTATCGCTCAGCTTTAAATATTCATGAAAATTTTCGTATGCATAATATCTCCTCTACCAATTAAAATTAATTGCATAGAACACATGACCGAGTACATGTCATAATACATTCTTCGATAAAAATTGCAGCCATCTATATTTTATATAAGATGGCAAATGTAAAGGTCCGAAAGTTATAGGTATTCATTTTTAATATAGATTCTTAGAATGAAATTCGATACTCATACGATGATACTGTAACAAATTACCTTGTTAGGCGAATGCGTTTCATGTTTTTATTTCCAAATCAATAATTCTACAGTTTATTTTCCGTAACAAGAAATAGAATTACAAACCAAAGATAATAAGTATTTGACGAAAGTTAAATTGAAGATGGTAAAAATAATAAGAATTTCCGAGAACAAATTGTTTTTGATTCGCGCATCATTCTTCGATTCGTCGCAATTTCTAAATAATCAGTTTACGATGTATCTTCTATACATGAATATGCTTGTTGACAATTTGTAGAATCCATGTGCAGATGAACAAAAATAGACAGAACATCATGTAAATTCTACGAATTCAATTGGAATCATAATCCACGAGTAAACTTCAAGATATTTATAACTTTGATTCCTACGCGAAAATATCGTTATGTTTTTCCACCGACGTAACTTTTGTTTACATATAGCTAAAGTGCGATCCTCTGATCATGAATTGGTTTATATGAAAATATTCTCGAGAACTAGAAACATTGTAAATAAATATTCTTTTACGATGTTGGTTTCTTTAAGCTGCCACCATCACGATATGACTATTTCTTTATCCCGACGTTATTTCAAATATGCTCGTAATTTAAATAAATTATTAAATTAAATATTACTATACTCTGTTTTTTTAACTAGGAGGAGTAATTTAAATTTTAACCGCTAAAACTGACGCTTCTGATTGGCTTGTGCTTCGTCCAGTTTACCAGTTTACTCTGTACCAGCCCTACGCAACTTCGTATATAAGCGCAGCTAGAAAACGTCCAGCTTTATGTCACTTGCGCGCATGACTTTGAAAGAGAGAGATAGCTTAAAGAGGCTGGAACTCAACGCCATATGAACGCAGGTTACTTTTTTCAATCATTTGTGTTGTTTGGTAATAAATAGTTATAAACAATTAGTTTGTAATGGGTCGTAAGTGTTTTGCGCCCAATTGTACCAGCGGGTATGACTCAAATCATGACAAAATATCTTTGTTGCGTGCTCCAAAAGAGCAGTTGGAAATTTGGAAAAAAGTAGTAACATGAACAGATATATATATATATATATATATATATATATATATATATATATATATATATATATATATATATATATATATATATATAATATTGCATGTAAACAAAGAAAATGTATGTCACATAAAAGAAGCGGAATTAACAAATGTTAAAGTCGTGGCTTTTTAATCCACCCAAATATAAACATATTTAGATTATCCAAATATATTCAAGATAAATTAATATTTATATAGATAATCCTCGTGTATATGAAGAAACGGTGTATTCTGTAATTGAAAATTATGCATTCTCCTTCTCTTGTAGAGATCACAAGAAAGAAATAATATCTGTTTTTGTCCATGAATTTATTTTAATGCGCTTGAAGCAATATTTTAAACAGAATCAAAATAATATCAAATCTCAGTGTAAGGAAGATCTAAAAATCTAAATTAAGAAAGAATTAAAATATTCAGTTCAATCTGTTTTTATTATTATAAAATTATAAAATATATTGTATAAGTACAAAAATTTTAATTAAGAAAAAATTGAAATATTCGGTTCTATCTATTTTCTTTATTATTTTTTAAATAAAATGTCCTATTTACATTATATAAATTTTACCATTTTGTATTTTAATAATTAAAATATTTATGCCAATTTTACACTTGTGTAACTTGTCATGGTGTAGTTAAATAGCAAAAATGTACTACTAGAAAAATGTGTTTATATATGGTTTTACGTATTTATATTTGTCAAGCTAAACCTGATATAATGAAAGAAAAGTGTGTATTTAATTTTAAATAATTGCAAATAAAATTTTTTAACGTAATTAGTTCTAAAAGTAAAAAAAACCTGAATAGACTCGTAAGCACCCATGCATTCGCCAGACTCTTTTTCCTGTCGCACTCACTTTTTTGTCGCTCTCTTTCTACAACATTTCTGCGGATGCTTTACCCGCAAGACTCGCCTGTCCTTCAATATAATAGTTCGTGCTCTGTACATAGTTTAAGTTTTGAGGTTATCTGTTTTTATGCTGGTTTTTTGAATTTCTGTGACATTAAAATAAATCAGTTCTTTTAAAAGCTAATAATATCTGATTATATCGATATTAGTTGTGTGTTTTTTTCATTTAGTTTTTTTTATATTCGAATTTTGCTTTTATTAGGTTCTTTAAAGAACTAAGATTTGATTGTGCCGATTTTATTCGTGCGGTTTTTCTATTTCTTTAGCTTTATATTTGAATTTTGTTTGTACTTATTTATTTTAAATCATAGATGAAAAGCGTAGCACAAGTAGGTACAGAATTTTCACCTTTAAAGAAAAAAAAAGTCTTGACTTGGGGCATTTATCTGTCGCTGAAAAGCAGTGCATATTAAATATGTACACAAATTTGAAAAATAACCCCGGTAAGAATATGACAGCAATATACAAGAAATTTCTTGTACAATGTTACAAATCAAGTAAAAGTGTTTATTTAGAGTAGGGGAGACTGGGTACGGTTGTGCCAGGTTACGGTAGTGACAGTCGTCATAACAGCAAAACTATAAGGAATTTTGGAAAGGTTGCAAGGGGAAAGAGAAGCGGCATGCATGTCTAAACGCGTTCCCCAGGTTACGTCAGCCAGCGCGCGACGCTAACGTAAGCAGGAGTCTACATTGCTTTTTAACAGTCAAAAGTAAGTTTTTTTGTTTAATTTCTTTTAATATTTACTGTTATTTGTATACAGATAGATTATATCATATATTTTTTTGTTATAAGTTGAATATTAGTAGTTAATTACGAGTGATTAGTTTTTACGTAGATTACTTGGTCCAGTCATGGCGATTGTTTGTTTTCGAAAGTATGCGTTGGGTACGGTTGTGACAAATGTTGTGGGTACGGTTGTGACATATATTATACGTATACAGTAATAAAAATTATTCATTTATGTTTAAATTATTAAATTTAATTTATTTTGATTTAAATCAATGATTTAAAAAAAACTCTTGATTTAAATCTCTCAACCCTGGTTATAAACATTAGATGCAGTGCATTATTAATTGTAAGAATAGAAGTGATCGTAGATTTAAGTTCATTTGCTTTAATTATGAATGTTAACTTTTTATAGAAGACAGTTATGTTGTGTTATGTTACATATTTCTAACAATAAAAGTAATTATTATATCTGTCACTACAGACCCCAACCACTGTCACAACCGTCCTTGGGGTGTGGTCGGTTGTGACACTTCTCTTTTTTCTTTTAATTTGATGCTATAACTAATACAGCGTATTTAGGGACAACATTTTGGTATTTTTACGTAGACAAAAGTACAAATTAAGATTTAAATTACTTTTCTCGCAGCTAACTAATAAATTAACAAAAATATTGGCGATCAAACCAAAATTGTCACATCCGTACCCAGTCTCCCCTACATATTATTTTTATTCATATAATCAAATATACGAAGTGAGAAATTAGAGTTTATAATGTCATTTGTATTTATAAGTATCATGAGACTTAATCAGTGCAGATGTGTACGGAATTTTTGTATTTCGCGCGAACAAAAATCTAGCAACTTTCTTTGGTACCTTTTTGTGGTGTAAATTTGTGTGATTTGATCAAATAATTTAAAATTGTATATCACTTTGAATCTTTAGCTTCAAAAATTAAATATACGAATAATAAATAATTAGTTTAATTTGTTTTTTCTTTTTTGGGTGCATTCTTCATAGTACTCGTATCATAGTAATCGGTAAGCAGATGAGCAGATATTTGACCTTAATTGAAAGCTTTGAACTAATTTTTGACTTATTTAAAATAAAATAAATTACTGGGTGTGGCACTCTGCCAAAGCAGATCTCGGTAAGTGATATATTTATGCGCGTGAAGTGCGATTACCAGCCGTAAAATCACGTCCCTAAAGATGATAGTGGTGGGGAAGCCACAGGGGTAGTTTTTTTGTTAAATTGTGAAAATTGTTTGTCGCCTGTGGGAATCGAACCAGAGTTCTCAGGATTCACAGGCCGACTTGATACCACTGAGCTAGCTACAGTACAAGTAGAATATATTTAAATCAGTTTGTATCAAGTAATATACGCTTTTGAAATGGCCTACATACGAGGTCGATTCATAAAATATCCGAACATTTTGAATTACGCGAAAACGGCGATATTTAGTGATATGCTGTTGGCAACATTGCGTTGCGCATAATTTCCTCTGTAACCATATATTCTTGTATTATCGATAGACTCCTTTCTTGCCAGACCTGGCTCCTAGCGATTTTTTTTTTACTTCCCAAATAAAAATCAGTACTGAAAGGACGCTGTTTTCAGACTATTGATGACATCAAAGCAAATTCGTCACAGACCTTAAAGACCATTTCAAATGAAGCTATCCAGGACGGCTTTGAGAAATGGAAACATCGCTGAGAAATGTGTGTGAATAGGGAAGGGAAGTCCTTTGAAGGGGACAAGAACCAATAATCTGTAAAAAGTTCATTTATTTTCTGAACAGACCTCGTACATACTAACTTTTGTTCAATTTAACCGACCATATCTCTTTAATGGCTAGTTCGCTAGTTGCACCGCCAAAAGTTAAATTTTCTTCATTAAATAAATAAAAACAAATACAATATTTCACAACAATGTCACTTATTCACTGTGTTATGTCCACTAAACTTATAAAAAAGTAAAAAAAACTGAATGAAAACATAAGTATATAGTTTTATTTAATGACTTTATTGGTTATTATGGTTGGCTGCTTTATACAAATCAAAAATAAGTGAAGTCATTACTACTCGTATTTTGAGAATTAAACTTACGTTAATGATGATAGTTTATTCCGGGATTTCTGTTATTAAAAATCTTCTATTATATCCTCAAAGTTATTTTTAATATTTTAAAGTTATTTTAATATTTGTATAAATTTTATAGGATTAATTAAGAAATTATAAGTTATGTATTATTTTTTTAGATTTAGTAAAATTTTGTTCATTGTTTAATAGTTATTTTTATAACAAGTGCCGAAAAAGGCTCGTTACGTGCAAGTGCAGAATTTAACGCACGAGGCTTGCCGAGTGCGGAAATCTGCACGAGCACGTAACCTTTTTCGGCACGTGTTATAAACAACATTTTTCCTACAACTGTGCTACTTAATAAAACACTAAAATATCAGGATTTATAAAATTCTAATGCTATTATATTAGAGCGATGTTTGACAGCGTTGCCAGGGCGTTGCCATGGCGTTGCCATGGTTTGTTTATTTGTGGATTGTGTCATTGTTCTATGAAAATATTTCACTAATTTTACGAAAATTTTTTCTTGATTATAATATTACAATGAGTGACTCTACTTCATCATGCACACCTCCAGATTTAATTGAAGTCGCTGGTCAAGCTACGTTAGATTTATTACCGGAGAAATCTAAAGAGCGGTATTTGCAAGTTTATAATAATTTCAAACTTTGGTGCAGTATGAAAAATACAAGAAAAATATCTGAAAATGTACTGCTGGCATATTTCATGGAGAAAAGTAAAGTTTATAAATCTTCAAGCTTGTGGAGTCAGTATTCAATGTTGAAGTCTACGTTGAATGTACATGAAAATGTCAATATTGATCAATATTCTAAACTAAGTGCATTTATAAAACGTAAAAATGTTGGATACAGGAGTAAGAAACCTAATATATTAACAAGAGATGAATTTTACAATTTTTTAACTAATGCCGATGATAAAACTTACTTAATGATGAAGGTAATGTCGCTACAATAGATTATATAATATTTAATAGAAAGATTCATCAAACAGATTAGTCGCTAATATGATTTTTTTATTGCAGGTTGCTTTAATTCTTGGTATTTCGGGTGCTTGTCGTCGAATAGAGTTAACAAACATTGTTCTTGATCATATCGAAGACAAAGGTACATTTATAATTGTGAATATTCCTGATACTAAGACTAAAAGGTATAGACAATTCACAGTGACTTCTGTTTCTTTAAATGGCATAAATTTTTTGGAAATATATCGCAAATATGTTGTTCTTCGACCTGGAAACGTGGCACATCGTCGTTTTTTTTTTAAATACAAATGCGGAAAATGTACAGTTCAACCTGTAGGAATAAATACCATGGGTAAAATTGCTGAGAAAATTGCAGAGTTTTTAAAATTACCCAATCCAAAAAGTTACACAGGCCACTGCTTTAGGCGATCTTCAGCCACATTATTAGCCGATAGTGGAGCAGATATAATAAATCTTAAAAGACATGGTGGTTGGAAGTTTAGTACAGTGGCTGAGGGATATATTGAAAACTCGCTGCAAAATAAGATAAAAATTGCTAATCAAATTCTTGGCAATGCAAATCAACCTGCTATTAATACTTCTAATACCTCTGAAATTGTCAGTAATAGTACTGTTGACAATAGCAACACAGATGAAATCAATGTGTCTTTAGATAATACAAAAGTTTCCAGTACACATATTATTAATATAAACAACAGTAATAATTGTGTTATTAATATTCACAAAAAATAATATGTATTTTATTTACTATTTAAATAAAATTATTAAATGTCAAAATATATCACTGCATATTTCTTCTTCTTCCATAAGCGTATGTGGCCAAAATATGAACTTCGCGCTCGGCGCGAAATTTAAATCGCTCTTTGACAGTTACGTAATGAAGCACTTTCCGCACTAGTGTTTCTTTGCTTTCGGAAGCGCACTTGGTCTGCATTCATCTACTTTCCATACGTAACCAAGGCAATTATAGTTATGTAATAACAAAGAAATCGCACAGTTGTAGGAAAATATTATTTATAAATCTCTTCTTGTTTTCGATTTACATTTAAATTTAAAAAAATTAACGGCAATTCTTAGCATAATTGCATTAAAAATTTAGCTCCTCTATTTTCCGTGTAAAAGATGACCTCGACATTTTGAGGCCCCTAGGCTCGTGCCCCATGTGCCTTTATGGTAAAGTCGGCATATACTCGTATATATTATACTAGTGGCTTAAGAAATTGGTATTCGATTGTTAATATTCTCTTGCCGATCTGCTTTGCTATAAATCGAAGAATGTTTTCAGCTACACTGATTATAATAATGAGAACGTGAAACTTTTAAATTTATTTCCTCAAATTTTTACATTTTAAAATACCACAATATATTAGTTATAACTGCTATTTTTAACAAGGGGCCGTGAAAGAATATCAAAAGGTCCACAAATCTATAAAGAAATATTAGTAATTTATTTCACAATAATTTTGATTTGTCGACTTAACACAGATAGGGTAGTTCAATTTCAACAAATAAGTACTGTCGAAATCTTGGTATACTACTGTGTGATTATGACTTCGGTGCAATTTCTCGAATTTAGTATAAAATTAGATAGCTTAATTTTTTTAAATATAATCAGGAACAAAAATTTATAATCCTTTAGGTACCTAAAGATTGACACAAAATTCTTGGAATTAAAGAAGCTTTAAATTGCATTAGTATTTTTAAAATAAATACTTAATAATTGATGAACTCAAATTTTGTTATTTATTTATTCGAATTTGAATTAAGCTGGTTTCGATAGCTCAATAGTGGAGCTTTTGATCAAAGTTCAAAAGATCTCAGGGAATTCGAATTTTTATCTTTTGCAGCAGTTTGTTTTAAACAGGAGTACTATGTATTTCTTTTGTAAGCATACATAGAAAAAAATTGGTTATGATATTTGTAAGAGTACCTAATGCTTATGAAATCTATTCGAGTACCTAGTAATAGAGTACCTATCTAATTCTACCAGGAAATTGATTAAATATGACCATATTTGCATTAAAAGTATTGGTAATAAATTCAATTTTTAAAATGTACTATCTTTATCATAATTCAACATAATCAGTGTAGGTTACAGTCTACGTAAACATTATTGTTATCGATACAATTATGACGCTTACTAACTGGAATATTGTGGAACTTCCATTAAGTAACTGATCAATGCTTTTGAACTTTTGAACTACTTGTTGAACTTTATATTTAATTGACATTAATTATTTTGAAAGTAAATTTTGATATTCATTTGTTTCTTTGGAAGCACGCTGATCAGAATTAAATTAATGTCAATTTAATATTCCTTTTTCTCAAAAATTTTGTAATGTGATGAAATACTAAATCGAATAAGCAAATAAAAAAAATAGATTGCCATTTATAATAAGAAAGTTGTGTGTCATATTTGAAAAACCACTAATCGAAAAAAATGTTTGTTAATAGTTTTGTAATAGATTTGCAAAATGGCGTTTCTTTCATAATTTAATCAACCTTGAAGCTCTTATAGTTCTTGAGATAGTAATGGTGGCACACTTTAATTGAACATCCTATATATTGATCCACAATGAAGTTTTGATATGGTGAAAGCATACTTTTAGAATATATATGTAATTGAGTATAGGTATACTCAAAATGTAGAAATTGATATACAAATTATTTACTACTGCTGGTACGATAAACAGCAAAATGACAATTTCTAGTTTTGTGTAGCTTATTCATTTATTTTATTATTTCTGTAGAATTTAATTTATATATATGGGCCATTCTCTGGGAAACGGACACCCCACCTTCTCCAAAATTTGAAGCATCAAAATAATTTTTGAAGGGCATGAGGAAATCGAAAAAAGTATCTAGTTTCCAAATATGAGTGGCGAAATTGACAATTTTTATTATTTTTGGGTGTTTTGCTAATTTTTTTTGGCCAAAGATTTAAGCGAAAAATTTGAAAGTTGAATAAAATGTTTGGGTTTGCTTGTTTTTCTTATTTTGACGGTGGCATCTCGTTTCTTGTTGAAAAATTGAAATAATTTATCTCTTGCCAATTTTTCTAAAAAGTTACCCTTTTTTTAAAAGTGGGTCAAAAAAATTATTATTATTTGAAATCTATCAATTTTTTACTCAAAAACAAGGCATCCTACAAAAAAATTATGTAACAAGAAATGCTTAGAATTCATCGGAGAATACGTGTGATTTTTTTAGTTTTTGGACTATAGAATTTTCGAAATTTTTTTAAATGTTTCTGAAAATTCTGAAAAAATCACACGTATTCTTCTATAAATTCGAAGCATTTTCTGTTATTTAAATTTTTTTGGAATTGTGATCCTTTTCGAGTAAAAAAATCATTACATTTTTCTATTCCAATTTTCATACTCTTTGCAATTTGAACACAATTTTCGCGAAGGAACATTTTTAAATTTCTTGTTTTTTGTTTTTCATCTTTCAATATAGCGTTAGCTTTAAGGTGGTATATCATAAAATTTATCAGAATTTTCTGAAACATTTTAAAAATTTTCTAAAATTCTCGTCTAATAAAAATAATTTAAAAAGCTCTGAAAAAATTACACGTATTCTCTGATGAATTCTAAGCATTTTTTGTTACATAATTTTTTTCGTAAGATCCTTTGTTTTTGAGTAAAAAATAACATTTCAAATAATAATATTTTTTTTGACCCAGTTTTACTAAAAATGGGTAACTTTTTATAAAAATTGATTGGAGACAAAATATTTCAGTTTTTTAACAAGAAATGAGATGCCACCGTCAATATAAGAAAAAAGCAAACCTAAGCATTTTATTCAACTTTATAAATCCTTGACCAAAAGAAATGCACCCAAAAATAATTAAAATTATCAATTTCGCCAGTCATACTAGAAAACTAGATACTTTTTTCGATTTTTCCATGCCCTTTTCGATGCTCCAAATTTTGGAGAAACTGGGTTGTCCGTGAACTATTAGTATTTATATATATATATAAATACTAAATAGTTCACGACCAGTCGCAGTTCAGCAATTTAATTTTAGTTTCACAAGCAAGAATTCGCTAATTCAAGTTCAGCAACTTCAACAAAACAATACGAATAATACAAGGTTTATGCAGGAAATTAAATTAAAATATTGAATTATTTAAATTAAATTAAAAGTGGAAAAACAACCAATTTAATGTATTTGCTTACCGAAGTAAATTTTAAAATTAAATTAAAGAAAGTAAACAAAAAAGTTGTCATTTTCAATTTTTTAGTTTAATTTCTTAATTTTATAAATATCACACAACTGTATATATGACGTATCAAAAAAAGAAAACAATTTATTAGTCTCAGGTCTCATTGTCAACTTCTTTTTTATATTTTATGGTATAAAACTAAATATTATTATTGGAATCTGAACCACTCAGTTGAAATGGTTTAAATAAATGTGACTATGAATGGTGGAATTACGTGGTAGCCGCTGTGCAGGGAGCCCAAATTTGCTGGGGGCCAGAACTCCTTATCATTTTAAATGTTGGCTAATGTTTTCCAGAGAGTAAATTTATTTTCAAATTTTGTTACATTGTTACATGACTGAAACATTATTATTTAGATTTTCTCTCCAGTGTATATTTGTAGCAACAGAATATTGAACAATCTTTCATTAATGTTTAACGTCTGCGCAGTGGTTATGGGATGCCTATTTTTTAAATACTAACTAAAGCCCGTCTGACAAGATCAATTATTTTGTACATTTTTAATGTATTTTTTTTTACAAAGTCACAAATTGAACGTAGTCAGTTCAATGTTTTACTCAATTTGAAGTGTTAATAAAAAAATAGAACCGGTTCTATTTTCTTCAATGTTCCATTCGATGAAATGCGCAAATAAGATGCACGCAGCGCATGGAATGGTGTATTTTTAAACGTCAGTGTTGAAACCGTTGAACCTTGAACCTAACTTTTTCTGTTTGTGTCACTATTTAACCAAAATATCGTTGTTCCAGGAACAGGTGTCCGTTTTAATAGAGGAATACAAAAATAAGCCTTGCTTGTGTGTCACTAAAACTGCCGTATATAAATTATATGTTTATTCTCACACAAAAGATTCTAATTAAATACCAATATATTTTCAAAACAGATCGAAATGCACATGAGCATCTAACAAAAAATTGATGTTGAATACAGAAATTTTTATCTTCAATGAAAATGTACATGGAATTTGCAGTTGTTGTGTACAACCAATAAATATGTATACTGAACAGATAATTGAACTATCTTTAATAAATAATATTTATAGTTTAATACGCCGTAGAAAATATTCAGCTGCTCGAGCCTAACGTGTGAAAGTAGGGATGTTACGATGTTATGAAACTGATTATGAATATCGTGCTTGGAGATTAGAGATTTTTACCAATTTTAAACAAATAATTTCATTTAAATCGGCGCAATTTGCAAGCCTCGCCTTCAGCTCAGCCTGTCAAAATATACCTGCACTCGCAAAAGTCCAATTTCTGGCCTAGTGACACACCTAACTATTGATGTCCTGATCAAAAATGTTTTTTTTTTTAAATTCGCAAAATTATGGCTAGGTTATTTGAAGTGAATATTTTTTTTGTGCCAAGAAGAAAGTTTTAATAAAAATAATAATGAATTATATAATCACGTAGTAGTACCTACTCGTATATCATACAACTGATAAACTTAACACAGTGTTGCAGTTTATAAAATTAATAAAATATGCCTTTGTATTCCAATATTCTAATGGCCAATATTTTGTAATAATATAATATTATATATAATTTAACAATTGGTAGCGTCCTCCTCCCCTCCCCTAAAGAAACAACTTTACTTTTTGCTTTCTTCTTTTAAGATGATACCCTTATCATTGTCTCAGCCAGGATTGAACATGAGGAATAGCGTCAAATTCTTCTATTAAAACTAAATGAATTGCGATAAAATTAATTAACGCCATTAACAGTTAGAAAACTTTAAAAAAATTAACAAGTACGAGGATAAGGTGAAAAGTTCTCGGCCTGACAATGAAAGACTGCGATTTTCAGTTAAAAAATGATTTTATCTTCCTACATACTCTCCCTAAACTCCAACACACTTGGTCCAGAGTTTCTCCATTCCTTCCCGGAAGTGAGAGTCTGGAAGGCTGTGAAAATATTCATCTACGGCCCTCTCAACTTCTTCATTGGAGGCGAAGCGCTTCCCAGAAACAAATTTCTTGTTTGGGAACAGTGTAGGTGCAGTCCTCTTCTCGCGAATTTTGGCATCCAGCTGGTCGCGAAGGTTGGAGTAATATTCGGCTGTAATTGTTCTGCCTTTTTCAAGGTAATCAATTAACAGGATCCCTTTTGCATCCCGAAACACGCTGGCCATGACTTTTCCGGCAGATGCGACTTCGCTTTCTTTGGCGCTGAACCACCGGCTTCCACCCACTGCTTGGACTGCTGTTTCTTTTTTCGCGTGTAGTGGTGGCCCATGTCTCATCCATGGTGACAAATCGCCGCACAAAATCGGTCGGATTGCTATTTAATCGGTTCAAACATTGCTGCGAAGATCGTTTGCGTATTTGCTTTTGATCGGCATTTAGCAAATGCGGGACCCATCTTGCGCAGAGCTTTCACCTCTCTAATTCTTTGTGCAAGATGTTTTGCACCCTTTCTTCCGATATCCCCACAGCCTCAGCTATCTCACTCACCTATCGTCCAACACGATATCATGCACTTTTTTATGATTTCCGGTGTGGTGGCGGTTTTTAACCGTCCTTCACTTGGGTCATCTTCGAGGGACGTGCGACCACGTTTAAATTCAGCTGTCCACTTTTTAACGGTTGACATGGAAGGAGCAGAGTCCTTGTAAACTTTTGTCAACTTCGGATGAATTTCCTTAGGGGTTAATCTATACAAAATGTAGAATTTTATGACCGCATCCATTTTAAAGAAAAAACACGCAAGACGTCTACTTCAAAAATTCGTGTAAATAAACTACTTGAGAGAACAAGTTGAAGCTTGTCATACGAACTAATGGCACGTGCACCCAGCAAGGAAACACAAATTTTTGCTGATTGGAACGCCATCTCTGTGTGAGGCCGAGAATTTTTCACCTTACCTTCGTAGTACGGTCGTACCAGTCTTTAACGTCTGAATGTCACTACGGATCACACTCATATGAATTATTTCTACATTTGAAAGATGATTGTAAATACTTTTACTCACGTCGCAATTTAACCATTACAAAAAAAGTTTTCATATAGCCAGACATTTTCAAGTATGTACTTAGATTGGAATGAACAATTTTTGAAGCTTGTGTCTTATTTGAATAAATATTCCCTACAAGCTTTTAATGTAGAATTCTTGTCACAGATTTTTAGCAGCATATTAATACACAATCGCTGTTTTCCGGTTGATTCCACGCCTAGAGGCAACTATACAATATTACTTTACGCTTGTCGGTACTATAAAGGAGAACGTGTAAACCTATCTAGCGTGTGAACTGTATTTCACATGACTGCGGGCAAATACAAAACGTGTAGTAGAGATGTATTCCTGCATATTCCTAGAAATTTGAAAAAGTTAACTATTTCTACGCATAAACTAGCGCAGGGGTCGGCGAAGTGCGATTCATTGGAGATAAAAGTACAATATTTTCAATTATAAATAAAAATTAAAGCGTTTTATTCACAGAGTAATTAATTTATGTTATGTTTATATTATACAATACAATATTTTCGCTGTATCTGCAGTGCCCACAACAAGGCGGTAAACCTGCGCTAAAGTCGAAATGGGGATATATATTTTATTCCAGTCTCCTTACTGTTTCTCGAGCTTAAGTTATTTTGTACCGCAGATATTGTTATAATTATTTCAATCTCATATAAAAATAATACTCGTCTTATTATATTTTAGATATTGTTAACCTATGAATAAATAGATAACTATGATTGAAGGATTGTTGCGTGAACGAAAATTTCCGAGTATGAGGCATAAACGTGCTTACTCGTATATAAAAGGAATTATGAATGTGGTTGAAGCTAAAATAGTGTGTCTCGATGGGAACGTTTGGCGAAGATTATTTGCGGGATGAATTTAAAGATTTATGACAAAATTCACTTTCAAAAACAAGCGCAGGCCGACACTTCCTTTCGTTTTTATCTTTTTGTTTAACTCTCACTTACTACATTGAGTGAAAATTTCTTTCATTTACAAGCGTAGACTATCGCTTTAATCTTTTCTAATCCTTGTAGATTCGTTGTTAGATTCGTTATTAGATTCGTTATTAGGAGTAAGCCTGAGTAATTTGCGATGGTTTGCGCATATTATATACGTCGAAGAAAGAAGATGAATGAAAAGTGAATAAGAGTGATTGAAGATTAGTTGTGTGATAAATGATTTCGAGTGTGATAAGTAAATGAGCTAATATGGAGGGATCTATGAATGTGGTTAAAATGAGGGTGATGCGTTAGGATGATAATGTTTGACGAGAACTGATTATTTTATAGCAAAACTAAACAATTCAGAATTTGGTTTTGGTTATAAATTATGATATTTCAATATCAACTCAGTTTCGAGAGATACAGACTAATTAAGCTTTATCTTAAGTATCTTCCTAAAATTGATGTGATGTGCTTAGCGTTGGTCGGATAGATTTAACCTTTGTAACTCATCCCGTTTAGGTTTTTTATGTAAACTCAATGCATGGACACGGTTTATCTCGACCAATGCAACAATAATTAGTTAGTGGTAGATTGGCTTTTGTCGAGACAAGTTGTATCTCGTCTTCACGTGCAAAATGTAGTCTTGCCGTTTTATTTAGGAACTGTAACTTATAGTTTATTCATACGTTGTCGTTGTTGTTGTTTCCAGTGTCATTTCTTTTCTTTAATTTCAATATTAATTTATAACTTCTATAAATATTCTTGATTGATTTTGATGTTTTAATAAATATATATTTTATAAGAAGTTCGTCTTAAATCATTTATTTAATCTTGAATTACATCGCGTTATTACCAGTTTATCATCGTCTATTAATTTGAAATCAGAATTGATTCGAATATTTCAATTCTTTTACAATTTAATGAATTTTATGAATGATTTTAGGGTTCGTGCTACCCTATTTAATGGGATATAGCGTGATGTAATGTATTTATGTATGTACGTATGTTAAGAAAAAAAAATAGATAAACCATATTTGCAAAAATATATTTATGGCTCTTGAAATTTTTTTAAATCGTTGTGCGGGACAAGTTTCGCGCTTTTGCCTCTAAAGTTTGCCGACCCCTGAACTAGCTGATACATACCCAAATATTTAAAATGATTTTAAATACAAAGTAAAAGTGTCAAATTTAGTTGTATGATTTAGATTTAGGCATCATACTCATACTTATTTCTATAAATTTGTGATTTTATTTTCTTATTATTATTTTTTTTATTGAAAATTTCTTTTAAATTTGAAATATGTGGAAATTTATCATAAGTCCGGTAGCGTTCAGAGATTGGGGGGTAAAATAGGTACAATAGTAAATGCGCGTTGTCAAATAACTAAGTTTTTTAAATTTATGTATATTGTAAATAGGCTATTCCAAAAGTATGGCGTTTAAAGAAATATTTAACGCATATCAATTTTAGTTGTAAATGTGTTACAATGAAGCTTAAAAAATGATCAAAAGTAACGTATTAATATCGAAAATATTTCATTAAAAAGTGAATTATTCAAAACGATAGCGCGAGTAAATTCACTTTGTGAGACATTGCGTATGTGCACCGAGATGGCAATTCTGTACAAAGCAATATTTACTTATATCTATAATTGAAACAATAAATGTTAGAATAACACAGTACATAAAATTCTTCCTTTTTAATTGAACCTAAAAATGTATATCAATGTTTACTTCTTAAATTTCTAGAATAATAATTATTTTTATTATTACCTGAATATTAACAGTTGGAACGTGATTAATATAATATAGTTCTTCACAAATTTCGTATAATATAAGTAAAAACTGGCAAAATAAGTGTTGACTGAAACGTAAACAAATAAGAACTTAGTTCTGTGAGATGTTTCCCGCGCTTTTCAAAATATACCCATCTCTCTCTAAAAAGAAGGCCTTTTCTCATTATTATGCTTTCTCCCTTAATATTAATGCTATATTTGCTACCAAGTAGCTATGTCACGATTAATGAATAAATCTTCATTATTTTTTACTCCCTTAGTAGGAATTTTGCAACACATTAATAAAAAAAAAACAGAAAAAAAATATTTTTGTACGTAGTTTAACATATATCAAATATTTGTGAAATAGCCTATTGTAAATTGCAATAAATATAACTAATTTCTAAGGTTTGACTACCTAGATCTACTATGGCACAAATTGGCATATTTACTAATAAAATGGAACTTGAGTTCAGTGGGCTTATGTAAAAATAAGTACTACTAAAATCAAGTATAACGGCTTCAGTGGATTTAGGGTATTAAAAGTTGCGATAGAAGTAAGCTCATCTACAAAATTCGTTTAAAATTATAATTTGTAAAAAAATTCTGTGAAAACTAATTATCTTGGTCCCGCTAGAAAAATTAAATAACAATTTAATTTTTATTTCAATTGTGAAAATTATTTTTCTAAACCTGTAACTAATTTCTTTTTAGTAACTTTTGAAATTTATTCACTTTTACCGACCTTAAAATATTTTGATGGGTTGGTTGTAATACAATTTTCCTACAAAATATCTGTGAACATCGAATTTTAGTTGGTAACCAACCTCAGTTCAACCGCAAAATATATTACTTACTGAAATCTGCTACGGAGTGTCACACCCAGTAATGGCTATAGTGGATGACGTGTTGATATATTTATAGTTATTATTCATTTTACTTTATATAATAATAATAAATTTATAAATGGCACAAAAGTAAAATGCATTTTTTTTTTCATTTTAATACCAATAAGAGCGAGGTTCAGTAACAATGCTAGTCTAACCCAGAAAAACTGAAATTTTTAAAAGAATAAACGTAATTATAATTAACTTAAATCATAGCATAAAATTAAAAGAAAAACTTAATGATGTATTTGTTATAGTATTTAATATTTAAGGACATATTTCTTTTTACTTTTTCCTAAATGAATTAATTGAAGGAGTTTTTAAATCATTACTTGTGTTACTGTTGGTCAATTTTTCATTGAACTGTTATGTCTCTGTTAAATATAGGATATTAAAAAGAATTCATAAATTTACTTTTCTTAAATGAAGGAATGTTGAACAGCAGAGGTCGCAGAAGACCCGAAGATAGTAAGAATATTGTTTGATGGTTAGTTTATTAGATATAGGCATAAATACATTATTTTGATAAATTAATTTTATGCCTAAAATTAGATATATGTTTATATTTCCGCACACCAAAAATATATCGAGAGCACGAGTTTGGAAATAATGTGATACGTTGTATGTCTCTTTTATAAAGAATTGGAATGTAAACACAGTCACAATAGTCAAACAGAGGCAGGACAATGGATTGGACAATTTTATGTTTGGCTTCTTGCGAAATAACATTTAAATTTGTTTATAAATGCCTAAATTTCAATCTGGCAGCAAGTACCTTTTTACTTAAATGATCTTTAAAGATCAAATTTTCATCTATAGGCGTATTCCAATTGCCATTTGGATCAGATCTAACTGACATTTACTGAACGTGATCACTTATTTATTTCCCTGGATTACTTCGCTAGCTTTAATTCCAGTACTAGAATTACTTATTCTAATTTACTTTGAAGTATTTCACTGCAATAAATGCATCAGTTTGCTTAATTCTGTTCATTTAGTAATGTTTTCTAATTTATCTGAACTGATTTAAGTGAACCAAGTGGCAAATGGGATACGGCTTATATCTGCTCTTAAGTTTTTAATAACCTTATTTCTTTTTGAGGTTATATCATCTAATATATTCTTATAATTAATACCCTTACTTTGTTTTACGAATTTTGTAGGTAAAATCCCTCGAGATTAGATTTGACGATTGAAATAATCAGGGCCGAATCTAAAGGTGTGCAAGGTGTGCAGTTGCACCTCCAAAATTTTATACAGAGCGGAATTTTACGAACAGCGAGTTAAAAATATATTTTTACAAAATTTCTACTGTAAGTTACCCATTAATGACAATAATTAAACACAGTATAATGAGGTGGCTAGCACAGTGGTATGAAGTCGGCCTGTGGAACCTGAGAACCTTGGTTCAATTCCCACAGGCGACAAACAATTTTCATAATTTCAAAAACTACTCCTGTGGCTCCTCCACCACTAACATCTTTGGGGGCCGTGATTTAACGACTGGTAACTGCACTTCACGCGTAAAATATATTACTTACCCAGATCTGTTTCGGCAGAGTGCCACACCCAGTAATGGGTAGAAGGCGTGATGATGTATATTTTTAGTATAAGTGGAACTTTTATTGCATAGTTGGTTTTCATGGTTATATATAAATATAAATAAAATAAATATATCATCACGCCTTCTACCCATTACTGGGTGTGGCACTCTGCTGAAGCAGATCTCGGTAAGTGATATATTTTGCGCGTGAAGTGCGGTTACCAGTCGTCAAATCACGGCCCCCAAACATGTTAGTGGTGGAGGAGCCACAGGGATAGCTTTTTCAAATTATGAAAATTTGTCGCCTGTGGGAATCGAACCAGTGACCTCAGGATCCACAGGCCGACTTCATACCACTGTGCTAGCCATCCCATTTATATCAGTACTATAATATTTACTTACCATCCACCGTTGATAGTATGTACCTAAATACTATAGATTAAGGTCCTGCTTATTTTGGCAATAATTTGACAGCTTTTTATTTTGAAACATATTTTTCTTTTCCTTCTATTTATGCAGGTATTGAAAAAAATAGCGAGTATTTAGGAAATGTCGGCTCTACGGGCTTCGATTTTCCAAACTACATTCTTGACTCAAAAGCAATCACTTACAGTTTATGGGATGTAATATACTATTTACTCATTATTAAAATAAACAAATAAAATAAATAAAATAAAATATATCATCACGCCTTCTACCCATTACTGGATGTGGCACTCTGCTGAAGCAGATCTCGGTAAGTGATATATTTTGCGCGTGAAGTGCGGTTACCAGTCGTCAAATCACGGCCCCCAAACATGTTAGTGGTGGAGGAACCACAGAGATAGCTTTTTCAAAAATAAAAAAAAAATAAACATTAATTTATTTTTCATTTGCACTACATGAATAACAAATTATTATTTTATTTTCATATTTTTAATTCGTTTGACGTTTCCAGCGAAATAATGTTTCCATTTCTTTCTGCTAGAGGCACTACGCTGCACACTCTTGACAATAGTAATGAAGTAGTATACCATATTGCTGCAAGAAAATTTGTGAAACAACAAATAGCTAATATTTTTACCTTTTTTGTTTATGTGACAGTAAATTTATGTATCACGAAAAAGAATAAGACTGTCCGTAGTTTAATACATAATACAAAAGTTAGATAAAGAAAAAGATAAAAATTACAATCAACTAGTTTAAATTCGTATTTAAATAGACAGTTGAATGTGTTTGTATTCACCACTATCTCCTGTAAAGATATTTTTAGAGAAACCACAAATAAAATTTAAATGAAATATCAATACCTCGTTCCAACATAAGTAGCAATATTACAATTACAAAAAATGATCAATCAGCAAGTACTAAAATCAATATCAAAATAAATATTTAAAAGAAATGTATGCATTGTTTTCAGATTCCTTTATACCCAATCCCGAGTTTCTGTCTTTAAAACGTAAATAATACCTAATAAATAAATTACAATTACGATATTTATAGTGACCGTATTTGTTTCGGATCTTGGAGTTCAATCCTGAATTGACCTAGAACTAACTCGTGCTACTTCCAAATAAATGATGCATCTAGTGTCAGATGTAAAAATTAACGATAAATGTTTAAATACAAATTGCAAAACGGATAACAAGGAACACAAGTTAATTAGAAGGAGGTAGAAAACTGGTTCTACCTGCCAACCCACCAAAATACAACCAGTAGAACCAGTTCAGGAACTGTTCTGGATGACTTAAAACGTGCCAATTAAACAAATCGGGTTACTTTAAAAATGCCAAATAAATACGACCAGTAAAGAAAATAAAAGTTAGCAAATTTAGCCCTCTTTAAAGGGGCGGAATTTCGAATACCCCAATTTTTCTCCTAGATGGAAATAATCATAGATATACCTGCATGTACAATGTGAGACGTGAGCCATCAGCTAGTACATGTAGTACATGTAAGTAGAACTAGTATAAATATAGGAATAGTAAACGAGAATAAGTAGGTTTTACTAATTTGACAACTTTTAGTAAATTGTCAAATTTATACTAGTTCTACTTTTATTACATATGTTATGATAAATATGATAATGGCTCGCGTCTGAGCCAAATGTTCTGAATAAAACTATTTCCATTTTTAGGCATACATCATCTATATTTTGTCTTATTTTTTCAGGTCAGTTATGGAATATTTTTAAAAATTTGAATATGAGAGAACACAAATATAAAATCTCATGACATCGTTCTTTGTGTTAGAGAGTGTATGTGAACTTCCGGATATAAAACTTTATCGACTTTGAGATTTATTAATTTGAACGCACAAACCGAGTTTACTGGTTTAAATGCGTCAGGAGTTTTACTTGCATTTTGTCAGCTTAAAAGTTTAACGGTAAAAACAGCGAGCAAAGCAAGTTTTCCATAATATCTATCTACTCGTGGAAATCTAGTTTAACATGTTAACTTGACGATTGTGAGTTTTATTATTGGCATATAGATGAAAGAGTTTTGACTGTAAAAGTACAAAAATGTTGAACACTTTAAATTTTATGGTTCATTTTGACGACGGTTCACCGAGAATTTGCTGTACATCACAGTTATATTAACAATAGAAATTTTACTTTTAGCATTTAATTTAGAATGTATATTCCCTAGAATAAAATTAAAATAATATTCGAAGTAAAATTATTAGTAATGAAATTATCAGTTTTTATTCAGTTTTCTTAAAAGTAAATTAGTTAATAGTTAATAAGAAATCTCAGAAGTATAATGAGAAATAATTGATTAATTTCAGATGATGTCTTCGCAACAAACTGGCATTCGGACTACCGTCTTCACGAGGGGAAAGAATACGACTTCTTCTCGGTGTTTGCAATATTTTTCCCGTCCGTGACTGGAATTCAAGCTGGTGCGAATATTTCAGGTGATCTGAAGGTAAAACAAAAACTTTTCAGCTTCTTCAAACTTTCTAAATACAAAATAATTTAATATTCCACAAGTTAAAGCTCATAATTTAATATGAAATTAGAAAAGGATATTGAAGAAGACAGTCTTGTAAAATTTGAGATGAATGAACAATAGATTAATAATTAGACTAAATTTCTTTAAACAGGTTTTACTTGACGTCATTAGGTATTGTAACGGAAAGATATTTTAAACGTCATTAATTAATAACATTTAAATTTAACTCTTGCTAATTATTTTTTAACCTTCGCAAGTGGTGTTTAATGAAAAAGGTCTAAACATGTAACTCCGTTCTTAATATTTATATTTGTCCAACTTATTACTTTTAATATATGAGTAGCACATTAGTCACATTAAGAGCACCTAAATATGATAAATACATATTTAAATAAACAATTACATAAATAGATTAATGTTAAATTTTAAACGTCATTTCTATTTTCCCGACCTATATAACAGCATTTATTGACCAATACTATTATTAATTAATCAATAATAATAGAAAAAGTATTTTGTCGATCTCCATATTTTGATAAATTTAAATACACTTCTTGAAATAAAATTTTATATTTGCTAACGACTAAAAAACTGAAGTTAAGTTTAAGAATAGGCCAATTCTATCATTCATAACATACCTTTATTGATTATTTTTTAAATGTTTACGTTTATTTTGTAAACGATAAGATTTATTACAATATCTGTAAAATTTACTACAACACATGATTCAAAACTAGTTTTTCTTTCGAAATTATTATAAATTGATTTGTTATTATTATTTTTTAATATTTATAAAAAGAATAATCTAATTCAGTAAAGTCTCACTTTCCGACCTGAAATCACTACTGTAAACATGATAATACAACACAGTATTAAATAAATATATAAACTTCCGCACTGCAGTTCGTTGAATCCAACCCCTGTACTGTAATTGTTCCTGTTGTACAGAGTAGTAAATATAAAAATATTAAATAAATAAATAAATACTTCTCATTCACGCTATATTTAAAATATTACTAAAAACGATGTTTATGTATTTTTATGAAATAAGAATACAAAATACAGTCTATATTTTTTTAACATAATTTAATTTATTTTAGATAAGACATGTTCCTCTTATCAAGGGCAATTACAGAGAACTGAAATAATATTTACATTTAAAATTTAATCAAATATTTACATTTTATTTGTAATTTTTTTTTTAAGGTAACTTAGGGGAAAATTTTCTTGTGATATTTACATAAAATATTAAGTGTGCTTTGCGGATAGCAATGAATATTCATCGCGTTAAATTTAGATGAAGGAAACTGAATTAATTTAGTATACGGTATTAAAGATAGTAATAAGAAAAATGGACTGTTTGTGAAATAACATGTTAGGACGTAGTGTTATAAACAGAGCTGCGCAATAGCTAGCTACTTTTATAACTTAGTTACAAGTTTAGCTACAATCAGTTTAGCTACAATCAGTTTAGCTATCGCTATAGTTGAAACTAAATAAATAAATATATCATCACGCCTTCTACCCATTACTGGGTGTGGCACTCTGCTGAAGCAGATCTCGGTAAGTGATATATTTTGCGCGTGAAGTGCGGTTACCAGTCGTCAAATCACGGCCTCCAAACATGTTAGTGGTGGAGGAGCCACAGGGATAGCTTTTTCAAATTATGAAAATTTGTCACCTGTGGGAATCGAACCAGGGACCTCAGGATCCACAGGCCGACTTCATACCACTGTGCTAGCCATCCATCCATCTTGTAGCTTAAAAATTATGTTATGACAACAAAAGCTACTTCTTAAAGCTACTTTTTGTATCTCAAATCTTCATTTTGTAATTTAAAACAATTTTTGTTGCTTAAGCTACTTTTAAAACAGTTTCAGCAAACTCATAATAATTATTTGTTACAAACTCTGACGTCTTAACTGAAAACACTTTTTTACAAAATATTGCTAGTAGGTTTTAGCTAATCCAGAATTTAGAATTAGCTAAAACGTTTTTGAGATTTGGACTATTGGAGAGTAGTGATAGCTGTAACTTTGTTACTTTTTTAAATAGCTTGCCCAGCAAGTTAAAGTACTTTTTTTTTCTTTTTTGCAATATATCTTATTTCTGAATCGCTCCGCATACATAATATGGATTTTTTTAAATATAACTTAATTATACTCGTATACTCCAAACTAAATGCCATCTAACTTTATCACTATCTGCTTGTTTAGGACCCAGCATCTTCCATCCCACGAGGCACTCTACTCGCGTTGCTGATCTCGATGATCTCCTACGCCGTGTTTGTATTCATGGCGGGCGCCGCTGCCCTCCGGGATGCCACTGGTGACGTCTCGAACATCCTCAACACCACCATGTCGGATTGTGTTGGGAAATGTGATTATGGACTGCATCATAGTTACACGGTAAGTTTGAAGTTGTAACTCGTAATTCAGTTTATTTCTCAAAAGTTATTAATGAATAACTGTAAACTATATATATATATTTTTTTTATTGTTAAGTGTAAATTTACAATCTGTCTATATTAAACAATAAGTAAATGGTTTAACATTACATAACATGAGGGGTTATTACCCAGTGGCAAATTCCCCGACGGTGTTTACTAGGTAGGTTTTATGCGAATCTGAATGGTATTTCCAGTGGTTTGTGTCTTTTTAGTCTTCTCGTTTCTTGGCTGTTGTCAAGTAGATTTACTGCTCTGTAATTTGGGTGATTTTCTAGTCGTTGTATGTATTTTTCAGAGGCTATCTTTGCTTCTTCTCTTACTGTCTTTATGTTCAGGTCATGATGTAGTGCTTGGTTTTGTATGTACCAGAGTGATTTTGTTATAAGTCTTAGTGCTTTAGATTGAAATCTCTGTATAATTTGTATGTTTGAATTGCTTGCAGTTGCCCATAGTTGTATTCCATACATCCATATGGGTTTTAGTATCGTTTTATATATTAGTAGTTTATTTTCCAGTGATAGATTTGAATTGTAGCCAATTAGCCAGTAGTGTTGTTTTAATTTCATGTTTAGTTGTTTAGCTTTGGCTCTTAAGTGCTGTTTCCATGTAAGACGTCTTTCGAGATGCATACCGAGGTATTTGGCGGCATCGGCTTGTGGTATGGGGTTGTTGTTGAGGTATACTTGTGGACATGTTGCTCTTCTCATAGTGAATGTGACGTGGACGGATTTGTTTTCATTCGCTTTAATTCTCCATTTGTGGAGCCATTCTTGCACTTCGTTGAGGTGTTCTTGTAGTTTTGAGGATGCTGTTCCCGGATCTTCGTCAGTAGCTAGTATTGCTGTGTCGTCTGCGTATGTTGAAGTTTCTGTGTGGGGGGATATTGGCAGGTTGTTTGTATATAGCGTATACAGTACAGGACCAAGGACGCTGCCCTGTGTAAACTATATGAATATATTTTTTTATTATTTTTCTGTAACCAGTATTCAGTAATATTACCTACCTATATATCTCTTACACCAATAGCAGCAACATTATTTATTTTATTTGCTACGCTGCAAAACAGGAAATTAATTTTAGTTCAGTATTGTCCTGGCATCATTCAGACAGACGCTTTTTTATTAATATTATTCATTGTTTATGAAGCATGTTTGTATTAATACTACAGTTATTTTAGGAATAATAGTATTTTTTCTGGCTTATTTGAACACTGAATATTTCGACTGCGAATTATTAGATCTAGGTACACATAACGTAATGTCAGCGCATACGTAACGCTGTTGAAGCATAGGAACAGAACGGGAAAACGAGAAAGAAATTTAGAAATGAAAATGTATATTAAAACCATGATCACTGTATTAAATTCAATGTATATATAATTTTCAGACGATCACTTATGAAAGTAACTACCTATAACATCATAAACTACTACGGAAAGTTGAACCTAACATACACATGGGCGTCCGCAGGGGGGGCAAGGAGGGGCGCGCGCACCCCCTGGATTTTAACTAGGGTGATGACCACGACTCTCGAACATAGGACTTTAACATATAAAACTATAATTTAAAAGTTTTAGTGCATAAAATTCTGCATCTGAACCAATAAACAAAATTAATTTTGCATACTTTGTAACGACACAAATTAGATTTGAAAATGAGGAATATTGCCTCAAAACTATCGATAGGCATGAAATTGAAACCAAATTAAACAAATGTGTAACGTTTTATTTATCAAAATAAATGAAATAATAAATAAAGAATTTATTCTGACAGTTTTGTCAGATTGAACGTCAAACATTTGTTTAATTTTGTTTCAATTTCATAGCTATCGATAGTTTTGAGACAATTTCAATAATTTTTAGATCTAATTTGTGCCGATACAGAACATGCAAAATGAATTTCGTATTTTATGCCCTTATACTTTTATTTGAAGCTTTTTCTTTTAAATAATTAGGAAGCAGGAAATTTAAAACATTATGATTTTACATGTTAAAGTCCTATGTTCGAGAGTCATGACCACCACACTGTGTGTGTATATATAAATAAAATAAAAATTAAATTATAAGTTTGAAGATAATAAATTCAAGCTGAAAATGAATTTCCAGCAGTATTCTTATGGCCAGCTAGCGACATGTTTCCTATCGTAACGATTGAGTAATCTAAGTTTATGTTTACACAGACACGAAATATTAGAAAATAAAAACGGTAAAACTGCTAAATCGGAATTTATTGAAGAAATGGTGTCAATTTAAGGAAGAGTTATTCGAAAATTGTCTTTCCTCTTCAATTCAAACCCAGACGACAAAGACTAGTAATTTATTTCACAAATTTAAATATTTTTTTATCCATTTGTTATGTGTATTTGTATTTATGTTATGTAAAAAAAATATTTTAGAAATGTATGTATATCTATCTAGAGTTTTTTGCGACTCGCCCCCCCCTGGAAAAATGTCTGTGGACGCCCATGAACATACAGCTCGTATGTTAGTATAACGTACACTTCTAACATATCAGGTGAAGTTCCACTGATTGGCAACAGATGGCGTTACGATGAAAGAAAATAAAAAATAAATGAAAAGAATTTGTATTATTATTTAAATTGAAGTTTTAACAGAATTTTCAACACATTTGCACAAATAAATCTTATTTTTTTAATTAAATAATTACTTATTTACTAATATTTATACATTATTCAATATTTTGACATTATGGTTAGGACAGTTGGTATCACAATACACAATACCTAACCTCAAACGTCAAACGTCAACGCTTACCTACAAAAACGCATCAGCTGTCAAAGTGCAATAACATTGCTCTTGTAAACTTTTTTTAGAAATATTTTCTGGTCGTCTGAACAATAGTGTACATAACTCGCTCGAAAGTGTGATAACTGTGCTCGTGTACTTAAATTACTCGGCGCTGTGCGCCTCGTTTTTTAATTTGTATACTCGCACGTTATCTTACACTTTCGATGCTTGTTATGTAATATACTATTAAAAACTGTAATCCAACGAAAACTAATTTTTCGAACTCTTAGATTTTAGTCAGGGCGAACTTTTAGCAAACGTGGTTCGAAAATTCTAGTTTATTAAATGAATTTTAATAAGATACACAAACTTTATCACTGTGAAAAAAAGTACGGGTAACAGTTATTGAAATCTAATAAGAATTGTTCAATTAGCCTGGTGACTACATATTTTTGTTTTGGGATACTTTTTTCATGACCGTTTTGATTTGCAGAAACTTTCGATACTACCATTGTATTTGTTTATTTTCAAAAATTTATTCATAATCATAGTCAATTATAAATGCACCTTTCGTTTACAAAGACGATTAATTGGAAAATTATTTTATTTAACAAAACCATTTCAATTACAAAAATATATTTTATCTACACTTCTTGGATAACGATTTATTTTATACGGTAATTGATGATTGATTACCACACTAGTTGAGTATGTGATGAACTCATTATCTAACATATTTTTTTATCTAAAAAAAATATGAATAAAAAAGGAGTCTAAATTTAATCAAACTTGACAAATAAATAATATATTCTAATTTTATTATTATTTATTAATTATATTTTTGAAAGTGTCGCTGCAAATGTTTTAACAAAAAATTGCATTTATATTAATTTTAAGTAATCGTAATCGTAGAGATTATCAACCACATGTGAACTGAAATATATTGCAGCACTCGAATGATTACACGACTCGCGACTTGGTCTACGATCTCGTTGTGTGCAATTCTTTTCAACTCGTAGCCCTATAATTATGCTTTTATCCCAAGATTAACAAATATCTATAAATATTATATTAAGAATATAATTTTACAGAATACAGAATTGCATAATATTTTCGGCCTAACTGAAAATTTCTTTATTATAACACTAATGACAAAGTTAAAAACACCTACAACGGATTTAATTGAAAAAATACAAAATCAATTAACTAGATTTTGCCGATAGATAGATTTGACGGCTGGTAACTGCACTTCACGCACATAAATATATCACTTACCGAGATCTGCTACGGCGGAGTGCCACATCCAGTAATGGGTAAAAGGCGTGATGATATATTTATTTATTTATTTTTACATACGGTTTTTTTTTCTTCTTTAACATGATGCTCTTGCTAATGTGATCAAATGAAAATTCGTTTCATCGTATTCTACAAATACATAAAATTGAAAAACAAAATTTAAACTTTGCTTTTCAGAAACCTTAGCTAATGTTAAATTGTTCTCCAATTATTTTAAATTAATTTACGTATACTAAATTTTAGGCATGCAGTTTCATCTATTTTTCAAGAAAAAAGTTTCGGATAAAAGTTGTAGAGATATAATTTCTTCATTTAAATAAATAAACAAATTTGGAACAAAATGCGATCAAATGTAGAATGTTTAATATTTCTTAAACAAGAATAATAAATATTTGAAAATAATTTAGTTTTTTCTAAGATATGTAAGAATTTAATAATCATAAAATTTTAAATCATGTGAATTTTGTAAGTAAAATATCAAAGTCAAGTTGAACGTCAAACATTTGTCAAACGTTGTTCAAATAGTATCGTAACCAATGATCTAACAAAATTAAGAACATACCTAAGAATATGACTTCACGTTCAAAATTTAAACTGCCTTTTAAATTCGAATTTTTTTGTAACTTGTTTATTTAATCGTCCAGGTTATTAAATAAGTAAAATTAAATATGTTGTTTGGTTTAGATGCAACATTATAATCTCTACAGCTATTATTCAAAATAATTTGATGAGCAAGATTAGCGGAAAAACCGATTTCTCATGTTAAATATATATGACGCGCTTTTTGCGTTACTGCCTGTATGTACTAGATATACAGGATGATCATAAATGATTGATCGTCACGTGACTTACAAAACTCCGCTTTATTATCAAAATTTATGTTCCACGAAACATAATGGCACAGTGATATCGAGTCGGCCTGTGGATCCTGAGAAGCCTGGTTCGATCCCCACAGCCGACAAACATTTTCACCAATTTAAAATTATCCCTGTGGCTCCCCCACCACTAACATCTTTGGGGGCCGTGATTTGACGGCTGGTAGCGAGATCTTTTTCGACAGACTGCCACACCCAGTAATAGGTAAAAGGCGTGATAATATATTATATTATATTATTATGCTCCACAAAACAAAATTAGTACTCATTTCTTGTCAAAGGAACGTTGTTTAATGCCATTACAATAAAACAGTAACTTGTGATTTAATTTTCATAGGTGCAGATTTATTTTCATGTGCACAAACAATTTGGAGTTTATCTTATTTTTAACACTTGCAGTAAAACAAAAAGTAAGTTAAATACACTATTATTAATTAATTTTGAAATTAAACTGTTTCTTGACGGTAAATTTCTTTTGGAAACCCGTTTTCGTAGTGGATTAAATAATGATATTGAGTGTAAAAATTTCTACTTAATTTTTGTTATTTCGAAGATATTTAATATGAAGTTTTTAATTAATTAAAAAATTTAATTAAAATAAAATCAAATAATTCAGATTTTATTACAAAAAAACAATCCTTTTTTTGCTTTTATTTTCAAAAACACATAAATTTTAATGCATTTTTGTATCACTCATAAATTAACTAAGCGCCGCTCATGAGTTTTGTTCTGTACGCAATAACATAGAAATGGAAAAAACAATCATCAATCATTTATGATCAACTTGTACTAACCTATACCCCACAACTGCAACGCACAATTAGATAAAATTCAGTACCTAATCATCTAGATACCATAATGAAACAAAATGATGGATAGCATTTTACTAATTTTTATACCACTAATAAAATCAACGATATTTCTTTCTCCAGATGATGCAAACCATGTCAAGCTGGGGTCCACTCATCTATGCCGGGTGCTTTGCTGCCACCATCAGCACCGCACTCACGAACCTCCTTTCCGTTCCTCGGCTGATCCAAGCTCTGGGCATTGACCGCATCTACCCGAAGCTCATCTTCTTCAGCAAGGGTTATGGCAAAGCTGGCGAGCCGTACCGTGGATACGTGCTGACATTCTTCGTAGCTGCTGTCTTCGTATTGATCGGTAAGTGAGGTTAGGTTATTTTTTCATGTTATTAGTCGTTAATTGAAGTAAATGAGAATGAGATGTGAGTGGGTAGTACGACTTCCGAGAACTGTCACTTTTGATAGTGTCTGGTTACGAAGTTAAGATATTTTTAGATGATAAATAATTAATTTGAGGTGGAAGCGGAATTTCTTATTACATAGCTATAGGTTTTTTCTGCAATAGATATGAACTATTCAATTTGAAAAAAATATATATATATTACATCGCAAACAATATGTAAACTATTTCCGTGACTCCTTTATTAAATTTATTTACTGCTGGATACCGCAGTGCAAGAAGTGCACTGGAAATTATTTGGACTTAAGTAGAAATTCAATGTTGCTCATATATTTACTTTCCTAATATTTTTATTTATTTATTTTATAGTAGATATTTATGTATCAAGAAGGTTAAAAAACAGATAAAACCATTAAATTCACTTCTCGCTGGTGATACATACAAAAAATTTTCTTCCAACTACGAAAAATAAATTACAGCAAAATTCTCAAAAGAGTTGTAACTAAATCTGAATTTTGAATTATTCAAATTAAGCAAAACCATATTTTAAAAAAAGTTTAAAGAAACTAATAATATCGTGTTACTATTTAGTTTTCGGAAAGATTTGGTTTAACTTTTTAAAATCAGATTAAAAAAAGATTAGCTAATTCAAAATTAGCTAAAATTATTTTGGTTATTTTTTGACGTTTCTCAAAATCAATGAAATGCTTCATTGTATGTCACGTATCTGCGTTTTAAACAATCCTGTCATTATTATACTGAGAATAATGCTCTTCTGATTATTACCGGGAATAATCTCTGTAGGTGCGTTTTTGTTTGTGACAGGTAGTAGCTGTAATTATCAAATAATTATTTAAAACTGTCAACGCGTCAAGTAAAATGTGTGAAAATAAATCGATTTAGTTCCATTTCTGATACAGAAATTTTGGAAACAACTTGCAAGGATACATTAATAAGTAATCAATCGATATGGACCCAGTTCAAAATCTTTTAAGTTGGATGAATCGATCTCAACAGCTAAGTCAAAAAATAATCCAATTAAATATAACTCAAGAATTAGATAAATTAAAAAATAATTCTCCAGGCTCTTTCTCAAACTTGTTGCCATTTGGCAATAAGTTTTCGAAAGATCTGTCAAATTATTTTCAATTTATTCTCACTCTCTTGTTATATTATTACTGAATAGACCACGGGCATGTGACATCACGATTTTAGAAGTGCTCCGTAACTGTCACACTAGTGACTCTCACATCAGTAATAAATGTGCGATTTACGTTGTATAGATAGAATATATTTTTAACAAGTATATGTGCATATAATTCCAAAAGTGACAAGTTTCTATTCTGTGCATCATTTTATGCGTGACAAAGTGTATGATTTATTTTATCAAGTGAAACGTAATTTGAAGATTGTGTCGCGAGTGCATACTTTTACAATTTTATAGTGTTTATATATTTAATATATAGAAAATAAATATTTCAAAACAATTTTATATGTTTACTTCATAATGTAAAGCCAAGTAATTACTATAATATACAGTAATTTTACTTTTATTGAAGTTTGATCACTTCATTTTAGGTTAACATTTTTAAAATCAACTAATTTCGTTAATTTTTTTAATATTTTACTGTAATATTTTTTTTTTTTTCATTTATAATTCTTGTTGTGTTTTCAATTGTAGCGAATATTCCACAGAATCGACAAAACGAATGTTTAAGTTACTATCTGAAATGAATTAAAAGGGAAAAGGACTCTTTGGCTCTGAAATAGCAATAACAATATAAAGAAGGTAATATAAAATATTGTCATAATCAAAATATTGCAAGACCTAGAGCAAGAACGGAAAGAATGTCGGGTTTCTTCGCCCCGGTACAGATTCCGATACAAGAGCTTTAAGAGTTTCCATTTTATTAATCGACTCCCAACAGAGTTCAAAGATTTAAAGCATTCTGACTTGTATTTCTTCACGGATGCCGGACAAGATGCAAGGTCTTACAATATTGTGATTATAACAATACTTTGATTACAACAATGTGTTCATGCAACAAAACATTGGTTACAACAACGTGTTTTAATATAACATGATTCGCATTTATAACAGTAACCGTCAAAACCTAAAGAAAACTAAATATAAATGTTTTGAATTACAGTTTCTATTTTTTATATTGTAATATTCAATATATCTTGAGCCAAAAACCTCGACCTACCTTCCGTTTCTCTTTTTATTCAATTCAGATAGTATCATAAACATTCGTTTTATTGATTCTTTGAAATTTCCACTACGATCGAAAACACAATAACAATTATAAATGAAAAAAATTAAATACTACAGTAAAATATTTAAAAAATTAACGAAATTAGTTGATTTAAAAAATGTTAACCTAAAATGAACTGTTCAAACTTCAATAAAAGTAAAACTATTATATATTATAATAATTACATGGCTTTGCACTATGAAGTATACGTATAAAATTGTTTTCAAACATTTATTTTCTATATATTAAATATATAAACACTATAAAATTGTAAAAGTATGCACTCGCGACACAATCTTCAAATTACGTTTCACTTGATAAAATAAATCACACACTTTGTCACGCATAAAATGATGCACAGAATAGAAACTTGTCACTTTTGGAACTATATGCGCATATATTTGTTAAAAAATATATTCTATCTATACAATGTAAATCGCACAGTTATTACTGATGTGAGAGTCACTCGTGTGACAGTTATGGAGCACAGCTAAATTTGATGACGTCGCACGCCCATGGTCTATATGTATTGTTACTATAACAACAATGTCAAATTGTTAATTACAGTCGCAGGGGAGGGAAGAGAATAACTCATTATATCCGTAGTAACAAGAAAAAAAAACACTTTCTACTGAAGTTCTTATTACTTGCCACACAGAAAATTGTTAAGAGTGATATATTCTAAAAATTTTATCCGATCCGATCCAACCCGGCATACCATTAAGGTCGCGTGAAAAATGCTGCTTAATGTTTAGTTTTTTTGTAAGTGAACTATGTTTTAAAATTTTACCTAAATACACTGCATCTTCTATAAAACAATATTAAAATAAGTTTGTTTTTAAAAGAATGAAGCATATATATATATATATATATATATATATATATATATATATATATATATATATATATGTATTTCGTGTTAGTTTACCTATATATTTCAGGACATGATGATAGAAAAACATAACATCATAAATCTTCGAGTTTATCGTTTCGTCTCCCACATGTAAAAAATACATACTAAAGAATAAAATTTAAATCTATATCTACGAATACTCGCGGTGCGAGGAGAGGAAGGAGAGTTTGCAGGTAGTAGAAGTAACTATTGGCATTAGATTTTGCGCTCACAGTGCTCTTCTAAAGTACAAGTGGCGCCTACGGAGAGCGGTCTGCGGATGTTACGAATACTAACACATTTTAACGCAACCTTAAATATAAATTTTACGTTACCCGTTATTTTATCATTTTATATGAGTATTGGGATATTCAACTACTAAAAGATGACGTTAATTATGAAATGTCACACTTGAGACAAAAGTACACTTTCAATTGGTCTCCATAATACCGGTGACACATATAGCGTTTAAACACCGAGTCTTCCATTTGACTGCCAAATATAGAAACGCCCCTATTTTTAGCAGTCCGAAAACCAACTTCATTGTGATGCTGGCTTGTTCGCTATCTTTACCTTGTTGTTTGACATATGCATGATTATTGTTTATGACTTTGTTTAATATTTTGTATATTTTAAATTCATCTACTTTATACATAATGAAATACTTTTAAGTTTTTAAATTTCATTTATAGTACATGTCAATTTATTTTCATTTAATTTTGTGTTTTATATTTTCTAGTTTATAGTTTTTATTTTTCTTAATATTCGATAAATATTTTAAATAATACAAATTAACAAATAACAGATTAAAATTTTAAAAATATTTATTTCTGATTGTCAGAAACACCGACTCATATGTGTCACCTGTTTTGGACGTAACTCTCAGTTTTTTAATAGTTTGTAGCAGACCCGGAGTCTAAACGCTATATGTGTCACCGGCATAAGCTTTGCTGTCACTTTTTGTTTTGTTTTGTCAGATAAGTAGTAAACTGTATCTTTGTCGTAGTTCCAATTTTTGCCACTATGAGAGCATTCTTATTTTCTAGAATCTATGTTTCAAAATTTTATTGGTTCGAATTTGGATTCGAAAATTTTATTCGAACTTCAAATTGGATTTCTTATTCGAATTTCAAACGAATGTTTTTAGCCTAGCTTCGGATCGGATATTTTATCTGAACTTCAGATCGAATCTAATCCTAAATTATTCTAATTCGATTCGAAATCTAATTTATAACGAATATTTTTGCCGATCTCTACAAGATTATGCTATTTATTTTATTTTATTTTGCAGTGAAGAGTAGAGTTAATTTACTTCACTGTTCTGTTGTAAATTTATTTCATTGTATTACGACAAGACAAGTAAAATAGTGCTGCCAATTTTTCAACTGTCAATTAAGTGAAATATATTTGTCTAAACTACGGAATTGTTTGTTTCATAGTCGCAAAATATGAAGAACTTAAATTAATTTAAAATATTCCTAAGAAATTTTCAAACTACTGAAAAATATTTCATAATTATTAAGAACTTCCGCATGTGTTGATTACTAGTAATGTACTATGTTATGTTATAGGAAATATTATTGATTGTGAAATTGTAGTAATAACGTTTTATTATTAATAAATAAAATTTAATTTCAGCCGATTTGAACTTGGTCGCGCCATTAATTTCAAATTTCTACTTGGCTTCTTACGCCCTCATCAACTTCTGCACATTCCACGCTGCCTTGATTAAACCTTTGGGATGGAGGCCTACCTTCAGGGTAAGTTATATTTTTTAACAAAGTTTTACACGATTTTCTAGTCAATGAAAAAAAAAAAAAACACTCATATTGCAGGCAACTGTACAACCTGTATAAATAAATTGCACATATTTTTGTATTCTAGAGTAAAATAAGAATTAACCATACAAATTTAACTATATTAGATAATTTATGAAAAAAAAATAGAACAATCATTTCAAACTTTCGATTAAAAAATTGTTAATTAATTCTTCTGCGATAATATACTAAAATGGTTCAAATGAGTCCACTTTGTAACAGAAGCTGAGATGTGGCACGCACGGAACAGTTTTTAACAAAATTTGCAGTACAGTCATGAATAGAATACGACATATCATAAGTTTATTGAGACGAAATTACGACGCCGTAGTCGCATTCTTTCCTTGAGAATTTACTTGATGTTTTTCTATACCAACGTAGTGATTGTAGTATGATTTGACAATTTATTAATAAAATATTAAATCTAAAATATAATTTTCAATATAATTTTTCAACAGCCTGTACAATATAGACCGCCTGATCAATGCGAAACCTACGTTTATCTCTGCAGTACGGACAAAAAAGAAGAAACGTACATATATTATGTCATTGTTATTACATTTGAATCATCCTCTTTATTCTGAACAATGCAGTTGTCTGACCGGTAGAAAATCGTCTTGTTTTTAAAAATAGTAATATCAATAATAAACCCTAACAATTTTAAATACGAAAAAATTGTTCATTAACTATAGACATTAAATGTAAGTCCCATAAACTTTTTATTACTACTAGTACGATAAACAGTAAAATGACATTTCAAAGTCAAATTTTTCTTCACAGTACGTTACTTACCTTATGGCGCTTGATTTAAACAAAATACACCAAAAGCCAATATTTCAACCTCCTATTAAATTTATCTGTCAAATAAACAATCAAATTTCTATCGAAATTTGAAAATTATATTATATGTCAATTTTTGATGTCCTATTTTTTTATTGGCAGACGGATAAATTTAATAGAAATCTTATTATTGGCCCTGATAAACATAATGCAACATTTTTCCCTATTCTGTAACTCGATCATTATATATTAATGATCGATAAGTTAATGACAAATTTAACTAGGTTAATTTTTACATGATTACTTCACAGATTATCATAATTTCGGTATTCTGTCACTAAAATAATTTACGCTGTCATTTTTATGTTTTATTCATGCAATTTAGTTATTTACAAATGAAGTTGTTGTTAGATAATATAATAACAGCTCACTGACAGCTGCGTAGGAAATGTGGTTAAGAAATGATATATTTTATATTGGCAGATTTGAGCGAAAGACAAATGTATAAAAGTCAAATAGAAATAACAGAATAAATGATTTTGATCATAGAAAGCCAAAATTATGATAATTTATATAGTAATCATGAAATATAAGGGTTATGAAAAATGTATCAATCATTAACAAATAATGATCGAAAAAGCCATTATTAAAAAAAAACATAGTAAAGCAACTTGTTACCTGCAATAATACTATTTATTCCATTTGAAATTGTGAATATAAGTACTTATTTCAACTTTACTGTTTAATAAAATGTACATTTGCATAAAAGATAGAAGTTCTGAAGGTTTGATGGCAGTGTCAATATCCTATTATACCTGACATTTTGAATATGATACTCGAATAAAAGAAATAATAATGTTTTTTATTTCAGTTTTACAACACGTGGTTGAGCTTAGCAGGATTCTTCATGTGTGTGGCCATTATGTTCCTTATAAGCTGGGTGACTTCGCTTATTACCTTTGTCGTCACGTTCACATTGTATCTCGTCGTAGTTTATCGAAAACCAGGTAACTTATTTATACATATAATCATTTATTTTATGGAACGGTAGTTTATTATTTTGTACATATTAATTTATCATCATTTGTACACTACTAATTACTCATTTTTATTCGAATCACTTGACGTATGGTGATCTGAGATTTGGAAAAATTCTGTTATAGATACTTATCTTTGGAAATCAGTATTTTTGCCAGTATAGTTCGCCAAAATATTTGAAAGAAAAGTGTGTCAAATAATCTTTGTAGAGATTAAAATTCTATATCTAAGCCAATCAGTAGATTTCATTTCACTCATTTAATACCACGATAAATATGATTTTCTTCAAACGTTACAAAAGTGATACTTTATGTGTGTAAAGTAAAATAAATACTTACGTATCATCTGCAAAAGGATTTAACTGTAGCTAGATTTACTCCACCGGAATAAAACTAAAATAATAGTTATTTATGCAACTAGTGTTAAAAGTGTCACTTTATTGCACGAGTGGGAAGTTTTCAGTACGAACCGTAGGTGTAGCAAACCCATTAGAGCAATGCAAGTTGCGTACGCTACTTTTTCAACAATCGAGCTTTAGTTAATTATGCATACTAATTTTACTAATTAAATTTCGAACATCAAAAATATTTATTCTGTATATTATCTTAGGTTATGTAGTTAAGTTTATTTCGTAGCTATTATTTTATCGCACGGTTGCAATTAGATAAGCCGTTTTATCGCACACCGTATTATAAACAGTCACTTTTTGCTCTTAAAATTAGTACGTAATTAATCATTTTTGCACGATCATAGAAAAACAATTAAGTATCCATAATAACTACATAAGAAATTTCTTGCAGCAGCGTGCAGTAAAGTTATTTTACCGTACATCTCTCATGGCAACGTGGCACTTTCAGAATGTGTTACGTACAATATTTCTTTGCAATCATTATTAATAAATTGACTTGACACATAAAGTTTTACCAATCTCTCTGGTCGTATTTTCCGATATAGATCAGTAAAGATGGGTTTTTTGGTCTAAAATTTATATTTTATGTATTTAAATTATCATCATTTTAAAATTTATTATCATCAATTATTACATAGCTGAGAAACGACAAAAGTACTACTGTTGTACTCAAATTTTAATTTTCATGTTTAAAAAATATTACACATGTGGCTCTACCTTCACTAACATCTTTGAGAGCCGTAATTTTACTTACCGAGATCTGCTACGGTAGAGAGCTATACCCAATAATAAGTAAAACGAGTGATGATATATTTATTTTATTTTTATTAAAAAAATATTAAATATTTTTTTAACAATAAAAATGTTCTACATATGTTTACATTTTGTTCCAAATTCCATGGCAAACTCATTAAAAGCAACAGGGTATTTGAAACTTTTATATCAAATTTGTGAGACAAGCTGTTGAAAACTAAATTTGTTTACTAGTTTCAAAGAAGAATTTAAATCTCTATTTGAAGCTTTTTTTCTTAAATAAATTGGCGAACAGTGGCAGCAAGAAAAACTGATATCCATATTAAATTAATGATCCGCATTTCTTGATTTTTCAATTTAATTTAAAATTCTTGACAAGAATTTCGTCATAATCTAAAATATTATTACAATTATTATTATATTATTTTACATTATATTAAAGTAAATAGAATAAACTAAATTGCAAAAGAACATAAATCACATGCACATCTCTTATAGTTTTTTCTTTTATCGATTCTTGCGTTTCGGTCTTAAAATAGAACAGCTATAACGTCGCAGTAATTTGGATTACTGTTTATTTCATGTTTATTTTTTTAACATATTTTTATAAAATTTAATTAAGAACCTGCTTTGAAAAACAAAATAAATTTACTAATTTCACTTTCAGCTCTTCCGCTATTTTAATTACCTTATAATTTTTTTAAAATTAATTTTGATTGATTTTTGAAGCTAAATATAAAATATACAAAGTTTTTCACGATAACTATACCATAGGATTGCAGTTAGGATTCTTTGATCATGCTAAAATTTCACATAATTATTTGCCGGTAAAAGATACCTGTTATTTGCAACAAAAATCTAATTTCTTTTGTTAAGGTAGTACATTTGCGTAATTAGATTTGAAATTCAGGCGCGTATTCAAGGGAGGATATGTTCAACACTTCTTTCCCATTATTGAAAATAAATATTATAGTTTTATTTATAAATTTTCATAATTTCAAAAACTACCCCTGTGGCCCCTCCACTACTAACACCTTTGGGGGCGTGATTTGACGACTGGTAACCGCACTTCACGCGCGAAATATATCACTTAGCGATATCTGCTTCGGCAGAGTGCCACACCCAGTAATGGGTAGAAGGCGTGATGATATATTTGTACATTTTAAATTTATTGAAATTAGTTTAGAAATAATGGATATCACTTGTATTGAACTCAATTGTATTTTTTTAAATCCTATCTAAACCATCACATGTTTGCAGATGTAAACTGGGGCTCCTCCACCCAGGCTCAGACATATAAAACCGCACTAACTTCCGTCCATCGACTGACGCACACCGGCGAGCATGTGAAAAACTACCGGCCGCAGATCCTGTGTCTAGCTGGCCGCGTCCACACCCGTCCTCCGCTGGTAGACTTTGCCAACCTCATCACCAAGAACAACTCGTTGTTGGTCGTCGGCGAAGTTTCTGAAGTAAGAAATGAAAGCATAGATAAAGATAATTTTAGTATATATAAATTTTTTTTAAATCTAATAATTTTAATTTATTTTATTTTCTTATAACAGTAAATATTTATTTTAAAATTTTTAAATGTAAAACTTTTTTTAGTTTAATAGGCAAATTTAAATGATTTTAATACCTTCTCTTTGAACCCAAAACATTAATTTTTAAAATAGTTCACATTTACAACAATTCTATGAAATAAGCGATATATTAATTTTAAAAGTATAATTTATGATAACATAAATGTTTACTTTTAGTAGTTTTCAACATAAATATTAAATAACGCAAACCCAAGTTTGTTTAGATAGTACATATGGTGTTGAACTTGTACTTGATTTTAAAGTACCTTCTTATTATTTTTATTGCTCTTATGTATGTCAAATTTATTTTTATATTTGCGTTATTACATTTCAGTTAAATTTAACAAACGCAGTTATTAGTAAAACAATAAAAAAATTAATAAATATTTATCAATTTTCAAAATTTAAAAATGCAATTATTATTTAAATTAATTTTCTGCCTTAAAACATTCAGTTAAAATGAAATTACGGTAAAATATTTCTGCAATAACTTCGGTGCATTCATATTGTAGAACATTCAATTATAAACTAAAATTTAATATGAATATTCATGCATTTTAGAAACGAATATCACACCGTACGAAAGCATCGCGAAAGAAGCAGGGCTACATCTGGCTGCGCTCGAGAAAAATTAAGGCTTTCATCAACCTTGTTGATGGTGAGTGCTTCGAAACGGGAGCCAACTCTTTGATTCAAGCTTCTGGGATTGGCAAACTGGCACCAAATGTACTTATGATGGGATTCAAAAACGACTGGCGGTCTTGCAACACTGAAGATTTAATGGCATATTTCAATGTTTTGCAGTAAGTATAAAGATCAGCTCTACAATTTCGATGCAGTTTTGTTGCGATAATCAATTCCGTTAACATGATATTTTTACGTTATTAATGCATTTATAAATAGTCATTATATACACCAGTATTATTCTTTTGCAATCACTTTATTTATTATATAATATGTTTGATATGTGATCGATATCTAGTAAGTAGAACTTTCGCCTCACATGTGACTGTTCATGACTTTGACTTTGCTGACTTCAACTTATATCTAAAAAGCAAGTGTCCAAGTGATTCAGATTTTACTATAACCTCTAGACTTCTGTACTATAATTAAGTTACTGTTGTGCAGATTAACGAATAAATTAATAAACAATTATAAATATATTAATATTTTTATAAATTTTGTAGCGGCACATTTCGTATTCATGATTTCAAAATAATATTTTTTAAATCGCCGAGTTTTGGCTGGTGTAGTAAAAAATGTTAAAATACATTCTTTATAGACACCATTTTGGTTTAATTAATATAAATTAGCCTTGTAAAACGAATTTATTCTACAATTAATATTTTATAGATAATCACAAAAGAATACCTATATATTTATGTTTTAATTAAATGTGTTAATTTTCACTTTTTCATGGTAAATTTACGGGAAAAAACATTTCTCGTTTACCATTTTGAAGTTATTAATTAAAGTTTTGTACATATACATACAATAGTTAAAAATGTCATCATATGATCTCTTTTCAATTTTATCAATGTACTCAAGATTTTCATGTACCAAACAATATGCCCTATCAAACGCTAATATCAGATGTCAGTTTATTGCACATTTTTACCGGTAAATTATTAAACTAAAAACAATTTCTAAGAAGTCAAAAATGTTAAAATTCTTTATTACCAAATTACATGTTTAACAACAAAGCAAATAGATTAATTAAAAATTTTACAGGAAATATCAAGTTATGTCTGAATTTACAACAATTTTTATTTTCAGCAACGCGTTCGACAATCGCTTCTCCGTAGCAATCCTGCGACTCCCCGATGGCCTAGACTACAGCCGCATCATGGATGATGAAGAAAACGGCGGCTGCTATTCCAGTGGAGATCTCACACTCGTGGGATCTGTTCAGACCACACACTCAAACAACGGCATTCTAAACTCACCTTCTGTGTCCAGAATGATGCACGCAGATTCTAATTTAAGCATATCACATCTTGGAATTTCTGAAACCGTTATTTCCACATCTATGCCCGCTTTAGGTATCTACTTATATTACATATATTAAATTAAATTCCAAACCTAATTAATACAATTTTTATTATTACGAATATCATATATATATATATACAAAATTATGTTCTTCTAATTATGTATTTATTGTTTTTATTTGCAGGATTTTTAAATCACAAAATCGGAGGCAGTAACAGAAATCTCAAATCCAAAAAGAAAGCAGCAGCCGAAAAGATTTTATTTACATCATCTACAGGACAGACTCTGCACAAAAGTATCCTAGATAACATGAGCATCTTCCAGAAGAAACAAGACAAAGGAACGATCGATGTTTGGTGGCTGTATGACGATGGCGGTCTCACTATGCTACTTCCGTATATCATCTCATCAAGAACTGATTGGACACAGTGCAAACTGAGAATCTTTGCTTTAGCCAACAACAAAAATGAGTTGGAAGTAGAAGAAAGACAGTAAGTTATAATTTCGTACTTACTTCTTACCTTAGTATTCAATACATTATATAAGAAATGGGAATGATTCTTAAAATAGCAAATATTATTTGGATATTTTACAAAATAAATTTAACATAATAATGATAACAATCTTGATATCTTTTTATTTACTAAATTACATTCTGTTTCTCATATAAGGGCATTTTAATCATGTTATTTTTTTTTTAGTATGGCGAATTTATTATCTAAATTCCGATTGGATTATTCTTCAATTAAAATGGTTCAAATATCTGATAAACCTAATGAGACAACTCTAGAATTATTTGATAATATAATAGAAGATTTCAAGGAAAGAGATGGCATGGACTCAGGTATGTAATTCATAATTTTATCTCGTTTCAGTTTTCAGAATTCTGATTAAATTTTGATAATTCTTTGATGAAATGCATTTTTTTAATCTTTATCAATAAATCTGATAAGAACTGAATCAATAAAAGAAAAGTTAATCTATTTTCATCAACTATGATGTAAATTAATTTTAATATTTGGATGAAACCACGTATGTCATCCGTTTTAAAGTATGATTCACAAAGTTACATTTCTATCTAACTCGTATTAGTTTGCTGGTTGGATACTTAAGAACTCATTTTAATTATCCAAATTCAACAAATATATTTAAATATCGTAAATAATGTAATTATTTTTGTACTAACTAATTATATTATTTATTACGTTTTCAGACTGTTATATTTCCGACATCGAATTAGCAACTCTTCAAGAAAAAACTAACAGACAACTTAGATTACGAGAATTATTAATAGAAAATTCCAGTGATGCTACTTTAATAGTTATGTAAGTATTTCATCTTTAAATATTTGTCTACATTCCTCTGTAATAAACAGTGCTGATTCTATTTAAAATATGGCAATTCATAATCGACAATAACAAATTAAGACTGTCATTTTATTTTAAGAATAATTTTACATGTATATATAAATTATCGTTTTGCTAACTATTTTACTTATATTTGCATTTCTAATTAACAATATTATTTTATTTTCAAGGTCTTTACCAATGCCAAGAAAAGGAACAGTCTCAGCTCCTTTATACATGGCGTGGTTAGAAATACTCACGAGAGATTTACCTCCTTATCTCCTGGTCCGAGGAAACCAGCAATCCGTTCTTACATTCTACTCGTGAACAAATCATATCATTCTCACTGTATATTACAAAATGAATTCTATCTCCTTGTCAGTAACAATAACTATTTATTTCAATTAGTGATAATTTCTAGTTCCATGAAGTCGTATTTTAAGATTACGTAAATAGTTTGTAAATTATTATTTCTTTAATTAGTTTTAAATTATAATAGATTAGTAATAAGGTGTTAAGTATTTTAGTTAAGATTAAATATTCCGTACCTAATTTATGTTGTGTACAAAAATGTAATTATAAATTTTTTAAGCATTTGTGTAAATAAATTGCTAGCAAAATACAATAGTTGTTAATAATTTTTTCATGCCGTATACGTGTCTATCCAAATTTTAGTTGAAAATTCCTTGATTGAAAATGAAACAGGCAATATATTTTTAATAGTTACTATCAGAGAATCTAAAAGTTATTATTATTTGTAGGAAATAGTGATAAGATATTTTTGTGTATGAAGTACGTAAATTGTGAAAAATGAACATTCTTTATAATTGGACCAATATTTGTGCAAAGTATTTTTTAATGATCAACAACAAATACAGTAAGTGTATACGTTTGTATGTATTATTTTTTGTATTATTTTAATCCGAAAGTAAACAAAAGTCCTATGATTGTGATTAAAGATCTCGCCATAACGAGAAAATATGAAACTGTAAAAAATAATGTATGCACAACTGGGCCGAAAGAATGTGTTTTAGCCCTAAAAAGCGGACTTAAACACTTTTTTTTGGCCCATGGGCCAAAAAGAAATAATTCTTATGGATACATAAATAAAATGACAATTTTTGTTTATTGTAAATACTTGATTTTGCAAAATATCATTTTGACATATAACCTATTTACATATTTTAATATTTTGAACATATAATTGTTATTTTGTTGTGTATAAAATATTGTATGTACCACGGGTGAAATTAGCATTTCTGACCCTGAGATGTTATTAGCCCTCGGCGCTTTGTGCCTGTTTTCACCCTTGGTACATAAATAACTATTATAATACCGAAAATAAGTGCATCTGCACTGATCGCGACCTCGACGGATCCCAAACATAACAACGTTACTGTATTCATAGAGGATAAACTGTATCTGAAAATTAAAAAAAACGTTTGAGCAACGAAGTTCAGCGAGTTCTGTGATCAAGAATTGCATATACACATAAATCGAGGATACATTATCGCTCGCTAACGCAAAAGAAAATAAACATAGATTCCTTTGCCTCACCTTAAAATAGTAATCCTATAAACTATACTAAAGATACACGAAAGCACTGACGTGACTATTATGAAAATGGTTAACAAACTGTTGGAAAATTACTTTATTAACATCGATAAGGATTATATAATCACTGGAAATAAATTAATGCTACGTTGCATAGCATAAACAACAACAAAATTAACAAAAGTCGATACGTCAAAAAACTCAATCTCTTAATCGCTAACAATATTGTATTTGTCGAGCATTATTTTTAATTTAAATATATGTATATACCGGGTATCTACTTTATTTTCAAACATAGGAAATTTAATGTTTAAATTTTCTCTGTATGTATTAATTAAAGAGCAGAAGTGTAATTAAAAACTGCATCCAAAGATTACTAAGTTTGTTGTTCAATTGTTCTTATGAACGAGTTTTAAGGAAAAAAAATACACGATTTAGGGCCAGTTTTTCAATCAACGATTAATGTTAATCATGATTAAATAATAATAGAAACCATAGTTTCCATTATTATTTAATCATAATTAACATTAATCGAGGGTAAACCGGCGATTGAAAAACTGATCCTTAAGGTCATGGGCGTCCACAGACATTTTTCCAGAGGGGGGCGAGTCGCAAAAAACTCTCAGATAGATATACATAAATTTCTAAAATATTTTTTTTACATAACATAAATACAAATACACATAACAAATGGATAAAAAAAATATTTAAATTTGTGAAATAAATTACTAGTCTTTGTCGTCTGGGTTTGAATTGAAGAGGAACGACAATTTTCAAATAACTCTTCCTTAAATTGACACCATTTCTTCAATAAATTCCGATTTAGCAGTTTTACCGTTTTTATTTTCTAATATTTCGTGTCTGTATAAACTTAAACTAAGATTACTCAATCGTTACGATAGGGAACATGTCGCTAGCTGGCCAAAAGAATACTGCTGGAAATTCAGTTTCAGCTTGAATTTATTATCTTCAAACTTATAATTTAATTTTTATTTTATTTATATATACATAAACAGTGTGGTGGCCACGACTCTCGAACACAGGACTTTAACATGTCAAATCATATTGTTTTAAATTTCCTGCTTCCTAATTATTTAAAAGAAAAAGCTTCAAATAAAAGTATAAGGGCATAAAATACGAAATTAATTTTGCATGCTTTGTATCGGCACAAATTAGATCTAAAAATGACTGAAATTGTCTCAAAACTATCGATAACTATGAAATTGAAACAAAATTAAACAAATGTTTGACGTTCAATCTGACAAGACTGTCAGAATAAATTCTTTATTTATTATTTCATTTATTTTGACAAATAAAACATTAAACATTTGTTTAATTTGGTTTCAATTTCATGCGTATTGATAGTTTTGAGGCAATTTTCCACATTTTCAAATCTAATTTGTGTCGTTACAAAGTATGCAAAATTAATTTTGTTTATTGGGTCAGATGCAGAATTTTATGCACTAAAACTTTTAAATTATAGTTTTATATGTTAAAGTCTTATGTTCGAGAGTCGTGGTCATCACCCTAGTTAAAATCCAGGGGGGGGGGCGCGCCCCTCCTTGCCCCCTCCTCCTGCGGACGCCCATGCTTAAGGTCATTATCAGAGTTCCATGAGAAATAAAACAGTAATTATTTGTTTGTTGTTTCGGACATATCTGACAGAGTTAACATTACTTTTGATTTTTTTATTAGAATAGGTAAATAGAAATAAAGAATATTGAAAAGAATGCGAATTTAAAATGGTAAATCAAACTAAATGTCAATTCAGTCAGAAATAATATATAACAACTTCAGTAACAAACATGAAATTACATGCTTTCTACTATAGGCCAAAAAATAAATATTTCTAACTATCAGTCGAAAACAGGAAGTTGACGTTTGCCACTTATGGAGCGGCAATGTAGCAGTATATCATCGTATCCATGGACAAAGTTAAGGGTGGTGAACGCAACTCTCGAACATACGGATTTAACATGTAAAATCACAATTTTGTAATTTCCTGCTTCCTTAATTATTTTAAGCAAAAAAGCTTCTAATAATAGTTTTAGGGCATAAAATTCTGCATCTAAACCAAAAAACAAAATTAACTTTGCATGCTTCGTAACGGCACAAATTAGATCTGAAAATGACAAAAATTGCCTCAAAACTATCGATAGCCATGGAATTGAAAAAAAATTAAACAAATGTTTGACGTATAATCTGTCAAAATAATTTACTTATTTATTATGTCATTTATTTTGACAGATAAAACATCAAACATTTGTTTAATTTTGTTTTAGTTCCATGGCTATCAATAGTTTTAGCCTATTTTCGTTATTTTCACATCAAATTTGTGCCGTTGCGAAGCATGCAAAATTAATTTTGTTTATTGTATTAGATGCAGAATTTTATTCCCTAAAACTTTTATTTGAAGCTTTTTTTGCTTAAAATAATTAGGGAAACAGGAAATTACAAAATTGTGATTTTACATTTAAATCCCTATGTTCGAGAGTTGCGTTCACCAGCCTGTATATATATATATATATATATATATATATATATATATATATATATATATATATATATATACACACATTTGCACAAACAAAACATATATTTGAAACTTGATTTAAATGAATAAAAGCAAATCGAATATTTGACAGCAATATCAATTATTCCATAAGTCCTCGATTTACTTTTATTAATTTAAACCAAGTTTAAAATTTAAGTTTTGTCGCTGCATCTGGACTCTACAGAAGTTTCTTTATAAAAGAGTGCAGAATTAGTTTTCTGTCTCAAACTTTTTGCCATCTGGAAACAAGTTTTCGAAAATCTGTCGAATTATTTTCAATTTATTCTCACTCTCTTGGTGTATAGACCATGGGAATATGACTTCACAATTTCAGATATGTTCTGTAACTGTCAAACGTGTGACTCGAATGTCAGTATTAAATGTGCGATTTTCATTGTACAGATAGAATATATTATTTTTAACAAGTGTGTATGCATATAATTCCAAAAGTCTTAAATTTTTATTCTGTGTATCAATTTGTGAGTGAAATGTAATTTGAAGTTATACTTCTTCAATTTTATAGTGTATGTTTAATAGGTAGAAAATACATGTTTCAAATCCATTTCATAAGTTTACTTCATTGCATAATACCAATTAATAGTAATAGTATTCAATAGTTAAATTTTTATTGAAGTTTAAGCAGTTCAATTTAGGTTAACTTTTTTGAAGGGAATTACTTTCGCTAACATTTTTAGTGTTTTACTATATTAGATTTTTTTGTTATATTTATATTAATTTAATATTACCTATTCATATGAAATAAAGTAATAATGCTTGTTTGTTGTTGTAGCAGAAATTCCAAAGAATTGCCCTGACGAATGTTTAAGATAAGTACTACCTACATGATATGAAATGAATCGAAAGAGAAAAGCAAGGAATCTCGGACTTTTTAGCTCTGGAATAGCTGGTATTATAAAATTTTGCCATATTTGCAATAGTACAAGACTTAAGGCATGAAAGGAAGGAACATTATTTATTTTTCACTTTGGGACAATTTGTTATATAAATACTGATACAACTAGAGCCTCAAGAGTTTGCAGTTTGCATTTTATCAATAGACGTCCAACATTCAACAGAATTCAAAGATTCATAGAATAAAGTAACGTCACTGCCAAGTTGCAGTCACATCACAGTCCTTATCAATTCGCACTATACTAGAACCGTTTAGTAACAGTATAGTAAATCTGTTGTCAGTGCTGTTTTAAATACTTAAACATGTTATAATTTTGGATGAAGAAGCTAATTTACAACGAAAAACATATCAATTTACTAAACAGAAAAATAGAAAAGGAATAAAATTTTATCAATATTTTAGAATGTCAAAGTATAAATTTAATATTTTGATTTCTAAAATTGACAATGATATAATAAAAATAATACAACTTTCTGAGAGTGTATGAAACCTATAGAATAGCTCTCCGTATTACTTAAGTAAAAAAACTAATACAGTATTTGAAATAATTTTAAATTTTAAATGGTTATCAGTAATTTATAAAATTTACAATATAAAATGAAATAATACTATTCAGTACTCAGTAGAGAAATTTCTTGCACAAGAACTTGTACTACTGAATGCAGTTAGAGTACGGGTACGAAAGGATGATTCGCTATGATATTCGATGTCTTATAACACTGAAACATATTATTGATATTTTGTAAAAGAAACAGTAGTACATGGAGGTTACAGACTTAAATATTTTGCCTCCATTTCAATAACCATATTGAAAATTTGTATTAAGTACTGTTCTTGGAGTGAAAAGATCTTTACCGTTTGTTGATTCAAAAATTCAAAAAATGTATTAAGAGGATGAATATTTTTCGTCATTTCATAATTTTGTTTCTGCAAAATTGACTTCATTACTTTGCTGTGATAGGGACTATGCTGACCAGTGGAATATGAATTTTTCTTTGTTTTGGTTTCGGTGGTCTCGCTGGAATTTTCATTCTTCTCAGACACTAACAGTTTACATTTATCAACATTCAATAACAGGTTCATATCTTTTCCCACTACATTTATAATTAAAATCATTTTGTTTAGTTATTCTTCTGATTCACGATTCATCCGTTACAACATAATCCGTATACTCGTACACTAACGTAGACACTACAATATCATCAATACTAGGACATTCAGATGCCCTAAACACAAAATATTAAACAAAACAATACAAGAATATTAAAAATATGTATTAAACTTATAGATTATAAACATTTCTTTATGGAGTCTGAGTTGCGGGTTAAAAATTCTTATCTGTTGTCAAAACTGATTCAATGACACAATTCTGCTTGATTACAAAGATGTTTTTTTTAAATTCGTTAGTAGCATGTTGTTTTTTTACCTGTTTAAGTTTTTGCGCTCGTTTCAATTGAATAATTCTCATTTTTTCCTATTTAAGTGACCTACGTGAAATAATCGTAATGAGAAAATAAAATATTTGCAACACAGTAATAATGCGAATATAATAATAAATATCTGGAAAACTGAACTTCGTTAGAAACATAACAAGAGAAGGGAAGTTTAAAATTAAATAAGAAACTTTTCTCCCAATTTTCTTTCGAATTTATGTTATAAGTAAATAACTACATTTTCCTGCATTTTCTTCTCAATTTTCTTACAAAATGACATACTATATGAATTTTTCGGAGGATAAGACCTATCTAGAACATTTTCTGAGGCCAAAAGACATTAGAATAACAAATTTCATGAAAATTGTTAGAGCCGATTCTGAAATCGTTGACAGACAGACTCAAATTTATTGTATTATAGGATGGCATATTAGGTAAGAAAAAATATAAACATTTATTGTAAAGTAGATTTATTTTTATTATCATAATTTTAAAATATATTGGTCCACTAACAGGATTATAATATTATTATTATTTATTAATAATAATAAATATTCAATTATTTCAGTTAATCAAGTTATAAAAATCTGTTGCATTAACCACCAGCACTCTCTTTTCCACTTCATAAATTTGATTTCCTTGATGTGCTACACACTTATATAAACCATCATCTGAACTTATTACTTTATTGATTGTAATATTATACCATTTCCCAACTATGAATTTATTCTTTTGGACTGTATTAAATTGAACGGTGAAAGACCGATCGGCGTCTTTTAGGACATCGGTGATCTCTTTGTTTTTCTTGTTGGTCCACTTTATGTCTGATGCATTTGCTTGACCTGCATTAAAACAAAAAGTCAGTTTAATCAAATATTCTGTGTTATTTAAAGCAGTATACGAAGAACAACTTTATTTTAGTAGGGTGATTTTTGAAAAATAATTAAATAGTAATACCGAAATTTGTGTTTTAAAAAAAGAAACACTCATGTCTGTTTGCACTTACGAAACTTAAATTTGATGTCTGACTTAAATAAATAAAAGCAAATCGAAGTAAAATATCATATAAAGATATTAACATTTCTGTCGAATATTTGATGCAATCAGTTAATGTCTAACTTAAAATTTAAGTTTCGTTGCTGCAAAACGGAATCGCAAAATCAAATTGCACATTAGAATTCTTGCATGTTTCTAAAATAGTTATTTATATACCTAGTGCAAAAATTACAGTTTGTCACACAAGTGAAGAAATTATAGATCGAGATTTGCCGACATCGATGACTTCACGAGGATGGTAAATGCACTTTGTTCTTATCAATATGTAAAAATATTAGAAAATTTGTTGTTTTACATTTTTTTTGTATATAACAAGTGGAAAAAATGGAGTTTTCTGCTCTTGTGAAATCGTAGATCTTGGCAAATATCAGTCTACAATTACCTCGCTCCAGCAACAAATTGAAACTTTGCGCACTAGATACACAAAAAACTATATTTCCAACACTATTAAGCAATATATTTATTTATATATAGGTTTCTAGATAGATAAGATGGTTCAATATTCTAAAGTGGAGAATAATGAAAAAAAAACAACTATTAATGAACCATTTTTAAGCTTATCAGATTGCGGCTGTTATAGTAACGCTATTATCCAATATTATTAAAGCCAATCAGATTGCAACTACTTTAGTATCGCAGTGCACTGATTTATAATTATTGGTATTTTCATAATGCTTAGAAATTTGATCTTTTTCATGTAACCTTTAAAATTTACTATTTGCCTCAAAATTCTTGTTGAATGATTGCGGAAAAATATATTCAATAATTGCTATCATTACACACTCGTTGAATAATATACTATTTTGCTATTATTTTGAAACTAAATACATTTACTAATACAAAATTCTACAAATTTAGATCATTCTAATCTAATACAAAATGGTTTTGTTCAGCGAATATTATTACTCTTTTTAAGTACATGGAGAATTTATCACTAACTTAAAAACATTTGATATGTAAATAAACAAATAAGAACAGAATGAAATTAATTTTAAATTGATTTTGTTTTCATCAGCATAAAATTTATAGTTTCACAAACATACATTTTCAAAAATAGGTTCTATTTTTATTCACATTTACTCAAGTTTTAAATATTCTTGTTACAAGTTTAGAGTTAAATAATACGAATAATTGGGTTAAATGGCAAAATACAATTTCTATTCTTACCTGTGACATAACAGTTGAGAGAAATACTACGGCCAATTTCAGCAGTAATATCATAGTATTCTGGGTATATGTGCAAATTTATGTCATGGCAAACAAAATCATCTGATGTCAATTTGTCCCATCTCACATTATGTAATTTTTTTGGAGCATTACAAATTGGTGTCCAACCCTGATGTTTGAAAGTTGTTTGCCACTTGGCGTGAACTTCTTTTAAATTGCAATCACAAAACCAAGGGTTTTTATCAAGTGACAACTTCGTAAGTAATTCCACATGCTTTTTGTTCAAATGTTGTAATTTGTTTGAATATATCATCAACGATCTTAATTTTTGAAAGTTAGGTAATGCTGAGTCGTCGATATTATATATAAGATTATCGCTTATGTACAAATGATTAAGCTCCTTCAGATTATTGAAGATACCAACAGGAATTTTAGTTAATCTGTTACTATTTAGATATATGGTTTGCAATTTAGTATCATTATCAAATGCTCCAATTTCAATTGTGGAAATGAAGTTGTAAGATAGGTCTATCATATTTAATATATTTAATTTGGAAAATAACTTTTTTGAAATGTGCTCCAATTTATTTGCTCTAAGTCTAAATGTCTTAATATTCTTTAATTTGTTAAAAACACCGTCAGGTAAGGTTTCGATATCGTTGGTTGAAAGCAATAAATCATTTAAATTTATAAAATCATCAAATGCGGTATTTGAAACTGTTTCGACACTACACCCTCGAAAATCCAACAAAAGTATATCTTTGACTTCTTGTCCAACAAAAGTTTCATTGCTAATATGTTTTGTTGGATAATAATAATCAATAGTTGTCACGGTAGTCACAAATAATACAAATGTTACTGCACAAAATTGTATTAACGACATGTTTAAGATTTGTATATATGTTTATACTTACTGAAATTTACTTCTCCTGTTGCTTATATACGTTGGTAAATTGTTTACTTATTTTATTTATTTATTATTATAGACAGTTATTGAAAGTTGTTAGTTTCCTTATTGATTACGAGATCAAATGTTATGTATAGAGCGCGGATTTTAAGCATTTTCCTTATTGGTTGTATTATAAGCAGAACATATTTTCTTTGGATCTGAACGTTTTATGAAAAATGCTGAAGTTTGACATCACTTATATTTTGCTTATTTTGTTTTTTTCACAGATTTAAGCTTATTGTTTCAAACATAAAATATTCCGTATCATTCCGTGTTTGCTCTCATATGAAAGGGCTTTAGAAGAAATTTCAGACGAAATTAAAAAAAAATGCTTTAGCAAAATGTTTTCGGAAATAAAACAGGTATTTGATTGAAATTTTACGACCGTCAATTGTTTTATATTTCAAGTATTCGGAATCATGGCGTGTTTAATGTCATATGAAAGAGTTTTGAAAGAGCTTTTCTATGAAATAAAAAAAAATGAAATTTTACGACTCTCAATTGTTTCAAACTTAAAGTATTCCGAATCATGCCGTGTTTGGTATCAAATAAAAGGTATTTTGAAGGGCTTGCGTGCAAAATAGTTTTTTTTTATCCGTAATTGTTTTAGTGAAAGTGCATCAAAACCTATCGTTCTTGGTATCAAGAGAAAGGCCTTTTGAAGAGCTCACGTGCAGAGTTAGAATTTTTTTTATTGTCAATTGTTCTAGTAATAGAGCTTATTGTACTTGGTACCAATTAAAAGATATTCAGATAGACAGACGTACAGAATTGAAGTTTTAGATCGAAAATAATTCAATTTATATTGTGCCAATTGACATACAGAAGGGAATCTTACTTCAGTGTCCGCGGAGCCTAGCGAGAAAGACAACCGCTAGTTTTAATACTGTTTTTAATAAAAAAAGTTGACGTTTTTGTTACTAATATAAAAGTGTAACTGTTGCTAGATTACACTTTTAATCCTAGGCTTAAAAATACTTTTAATGTTAGACTTAAAAGTAATAAATCCAAAATTACTACCTTTACTGTTTCTGCAACATCTTGTGGTGTGCATATTATGTCTTCATCTTCAATGTCTTCGAATTCACATATTTTAAAATAAATTAAAGAGATAACTAATCGAAATATTTAGTAGTATGTTTTAATAAGACGAGATAATGTAGGAGAATCAGTAAAGGACATAGGCTTAAGTCTTCAATAAATTATTAACAACGTAAGCCTATGTCCATTATTGAATCCCCTAATCAAAATATTGTTTATATATATGCAATGAAACCTCACAAAAATTGAGAAAAAACTTCAAAAAACACGTTTTGGGATTGATGCACCACTAAATGTTAACCGAATTGTTTAAAATTTTGGGAATCTGAATGAATTTGAACGGGAAATTGCTCATTAAACAAAGAATCACTTTTAATCGTAATAACACAATATACTATTATTGGTAATAATTAATTTGATTGAATTACCACGAAATAATATTCATATTGCAAAATTATCTTTTGAAAAATTGCTTGTTTTTAAAATCTGGCATCCCTGAATGTAAATAGAGGTACTTTTATTTATCAAAACTTTAACGGTTTCGTCTTAGATTTTTGCGATGTTGCGACATACAAGGAAAAAGTGTAATTAATAATATCAGTTAGGTCATTGAAATGTTAACCTTATTATCAGTGAATTTAATACAAATATTTTTATGTAAATGTTTATTAAAAGGAAAAAGGGAAATAAATAGAATAAAGCTAAAAATAAAATAAATATATAATAATGCCTTTCATATATATATATTAGGGTGGTTCAAAAAAATTTAAAGTTTAAAATAGAAGCTGCTTCTTTAGTATATCATAAAGCACTTTATTTCTTAAGGTCTGGCCAAATTTGAGCAAAATCGATTAATATTTAGAGGTCGCTCAAGTGCAAAACGTGTAATTTGAAATAGATGATGAATTTTTTCGAAGATATCAATTTATTGTATCCCTATAAACGAATTATTAATCGTAGTTTGATTATAAAATATTCCAATACATAATATTAAACTATTAAAACGTGCTTAGAGTCAATATTATGCTATATTTTCATTGAAAAATGGATTTTCTCAATGTGCTCTGGGGTGTTATTTTTATTTTTTTACACTCAAGCTTTGTTTTTAACGCTCAACGTGAACAAGACGATGGGTTTTTGGGTCTATGCGACGTATCGTATATCAGAGAAGATGATTCGATAGTAAGTCAACGTTTTACTCACGTTAATTATCTATTTTGCCAACTGAAGTATTTATTTCATATTTTATGCATGTCTCAGTATATTGTAATTAAAAAATCATGAAAAAGAATTTAAAAACATTTTATCAAATAACAATGAATTGAAACTTTCGAAATAACTCATTATCTGTTTTAAATTACACGTTTTGCTAGCGGGGGGTCCAGGGTGGCGCTTGCCCCCTAAAATTTTCAGTAGCCCCCTGGTTGGCCCCCCGACTAGTAAAACATGATAAATCTGAACAACATAAAATGTATATTATAAAATATGTAAATTATATGAAATTAAAGAAATGATCAATACCAAAATGAAATTGAAGAAAACAGACACTACATCAAAACGTTATGTGAGTGTTTATTATTTACATGTACGCAAGATATTGCTCAACGTGGTCATGATGAAAGTGTTTTAAGTTTAAATAAAGGTAATTTAAGACAATTAATGTTATTGATAAGTAAACATGACACCATTATACAAAAAAAGTTACAGGATAGTTCAAATAATGCTAAATACCTACATCATGATATCTAAAATTTAGTAATTTCTATTATGACGACCATTGTACGTAAAAAAAATTCAGACGATGTAAAGGAATCAAAATTTGTTGCAATAATGTCTGACGAAACAAAAGACTGTTGGTACTTGCATCTAAATGCAATTCAGGAGAGGTTTTTAGGGTTTAAAAGTGCAAACGGTATGCTAGATGCTGCTAGTTTTGCAATTTATATAAAAACAATATTAGATGAAAATAATATTTCATTAAGCAATTGTATAGCACAAGGATACGATGGTGCTCCTGTAATGAGTGGTCATTTAGGTGGCGTGCAAAATTATATTAAAAGTATTGTTCCGCAAGCAGTATATATTCATTGATTTAACCATAAATTAAATTTATTTGTTGTCACACAGTCAGATAGTCAATACGAGAGAGTGATGAAGAGTCATTCAGAGTACAGTAGTCGTTAGAGTTCAGTAGGAACTCGACAACATCAACCATGTAGTAAGTGTGAATAAATCTTTGTTATTTGTTGAACCAAATTGTAAGTACAAACTTATTTACAACAACTCTAGTACTTGTCCTTTCTCCGGTCTGGGTTACAAATTGGTGGCAGCGGTGGGATATTTTGTCAGATCAGAGGGGCCAATCGTTTTTGGTCCACTCGCGGAAAAGCAAGTCTTGGGAATTTCAACAATAACAACAGTTGTATTCTCTCCGATACAAATGATGGCAGCGATTTGCGAATTTTTTTTTTCCAAACTACACGAACAAAATGTTTGGTAAATTGAAATTCATGGATTCAATGACAACAAGCAAGTAAGTAAATCAAGAAAGATGTATGGCCAAAGAAGATCAAATTACAACGAGAGAAGACGCTCTGTACAATGTTACATTTGCAATGGCAACCACTATGCCAGGCAGTGTCAGCAACAGCATCAGCGTCAACGGCCGAATCACTATCCGAGGGAAGAAAATTACTACCATCCAAGGCAAGAAAATTACAACTACCAGAGGGAAGAAAATTACAATTATCCGAGCGAAGATAATTACAATTATCAGAGAGAAGAAAATTACCATTATCATACGGAAGAAAATTACTACTATCCGAGGGAAGAAAATTACCATTATCCGAGGGAAGAAAATTACTACCATCCGAGGGAAGAAAATTACAACTACCAGAGGGAAGAAAACTACAATTATCAGAGAGGCGATTACTACCTGAGAGAAGATGATGACACTCATTATAGAAGAAATCAAGTTCAGTGTTATAATTGCAATGGCAACCATTACGCCAGACATTGTCAGCGTGAGCGTCAGCATAAGCATCAGCGTCAGCATAAGTATCAGCGTCAGCAGTCAAATTTTTATGATAATCATAAAGAAGAAGACATTGAAAATGATACACAGCATAACAGAAAAGAAGCAGAAACAACAGGCCAAACTAAGAAAAATACAGAAGAAATAGACCCGGAAGAATTAAAAGAGATTAAGGAAATTACGTGGTTCTTTAATATGTTAAGAATGGCGGAAATATCCGGTGACCAAGAGGCAGCTCTTATGATTTATAACCACTTAGATGGCATTCCGATGGACGATGGAGTATTAAGATGTTTTGGATGTAAGATGCCTAAGAAAAAGTACTGTCTTTGTGAAGAAATTAAAGAAAGAGAAAGAGAAAATATTGCTGAAATAGACAAGAATGAGGATGATTCCCAACAAGTAAGTTCGAAAGAAGACCGTAGTAGTGAAGAGAGACCTAATGACGCCATTACCGAGGAAGCTCCGGAAATTTACGAGGTAAATAGGGAGGAAAAAGAAACATCAGGGGTTAAAAATGATGGCTTAATAGAGGGTACGGGTATTGAGGAAATTTCACAAGCGGTTAATGTAGGAAATGACGAAGTTGGACAGATCAGCATTAAGTTCGAAAGCAGCAAACAGTTTCAGAGAAATAAAGAACAAAGAAAACAGTACGATAGGAAGAATCCACATCAATTAAAGAACTCCACAACAGATGGCCAAAAGAAGAAAAGAAGTACGAGCAAACGAGATTCGATATTTAGACGACATAAGCAGTACTACAAGAAGAAATTCAAACCAAATTCGACATTCACAAATAACCACAAGAAAGAACGAGCTACGAGGTATAAACTTCAATTTTATTCTAGTGTTGTGCGTTATAAAATAAACATAAGACGATGGTGCTGTTTATTTGGACTATTTTATGGATGGTACAAGTGATAAAAGTGTTTTGTGTTTATGTATATTTAATTTTAAATTAGTAAAAATTAAGGTATAAAAAAGGGAATGTAACAAGGAAATAATAGTTAAATTATGTTTTGTGTAATATGTAAATTGTGCCCCTTTGCAGGAAGCAAATTCCTCAAAGAAGGGAGGAATGTAACAAGTCAAAGTCAGCACATTCTTAGTGAATACAATTAAGTAAAGTAGAGCATGTTGTAATGAGGTCAAGTATTCTAAATAATATTCTTTGACGTAAGTAGCTAACTATTTGCTGACTTAGTACTTTTGTAATTAGATATATAGTAGCGTTAGGTTAGTTATAAGATAGTCACATAGTCAGATAGTCAATACGAGAGAGTGATGAAGAGTCATTCAGAGTACAGTAGTCGTTAGAGTTCAGTAGGAACTCGACAACATCAACCATGTAGTAAGTGTGAATAAATCTTTGTTATTTGTTGAACCCAATTGTAAGTACAAACTTATTTACAACAACCCTAGTACTTGTCCTTTCTCCGGTCTGACAAGAACCCATATAAATTATTTGTTAATTCTCCTTTAAATAAGGGAGGCTTACAGATGTAGTGTCTGTTTCCTTCAATTTCATTTTGGTATTGATCATTTCTTTAATTTCATATAATTTACATATTTTATAATACACATTTTATGTTGTTCAGATTTATCATGTTTTACTAGTCGGGGGGCCAACCAGGGGGCTACTGAAAATTTTAGGGGGCAAGCGCCCCCCTGGACCCCCCGCTAGCAAAACGTGTAATTTAAAACAGATAATGAGTTATTTCGAAAGTTTCAATTCATTGTTATTTGATAAAATGTTTTTAAATTCTTTTTCATGATTTTTTAATTACAATATACTGAGACATGCATAAAATATGAAATAAATACTTCAGTTGGAAAAATAGATAATTAACGTGAGTAAAACGTTGACTTACTATCGAATCATCTTCTCTGATATACGATACGTCGCATAGACCCAAAAACCCATCGTCTTGTTCACGTTGAGCGTTAAAAACAAAGTTTGAGTGTAAAAAAATAAAAATAACACCCCAGAGCACATTGAGAAAATCCATTTTTCAATGAAAATATAGCATAATATTGACTCTAAGCACGTTTTAATAGTTTAATATTACGTATTGGAATATTTTATAATCAAACTACGATTAATAATTCGTTTATAGGGATACAATAAATTGATATCTTCGAAAAAATTCATCATCTGTTTCAAATTACACGTTTTGCACTTGAGCGACCTCTAAATATTAATCGATTTTGCTCAAATTTGGCCAGACCTTAAGAAATAAAGTGCTTTATGATATACTAAAGAAGCAGCTTCTATTTTAAACTTTTAATTTTTTTGAACCACCTAATATATATATATATATATATATATATATATATATATATATATATAAACTCAGTGAATAGGTATTATCTTTTGTCTTCTTCTCCTCCACAACCTTTGGGCGGTTTTTGTCGGTTAGTAACCGTACATCATGCGCATAAATATATCACTTACCAAGATCTTCTACGGCAGAGTGCTACACCCAGTAATGGGCAAAAGGCATTATTATATATTTATTTGATTTTTAGCTTTATTCTATTTATTTCCCTTTTTCCTTTTAATAAACATTTACATAAAAATATTTGTATTAAATTCACTGATAATAAGGTTAACACTTCAATGACCTAACTGATATTATTAATTACACTTTTTCCTTGTATCTCGCAACATCGCAAAAATCTAAGACGAAACCGTTAAAGTTTTGATAAATAAAAGTACCTCTATTTACATTCAGGGATGCCAGATTTTAAAAACAAGCAATTTTTCAAAAGATAATTTTGCAATATGAATATTATTTCGTGGTAATTCAATCAAATTAATTATTACCAATAATAGTATATTGTGTTATTACGATTAAAAGTGATTCTTTGTTTAATGAGCAATTTCCCGTTCAAATTTATTCAGATTCCTAAAATTTTAAACAATTCGGTTAACATTTAGAGGTGCATCAATCCCAAAACGTGTTTTTTGAAGTTTTTTCTCAATTTTTGTGAGGTTTCATTGCATATATATATATATATATATATATATATATATATATATATATATATATATATATATATATATATATAATTCGAAGACATTCAAGATGAAGACATAATATGCACACCACAAGATGTTGCAGAAACAGTAAAGGTAGTAATTTTGGATTTATTACTTTTAAGTCTAGTATTAAAAGTATTTTTAAGCCTAGGATTAAAAGTGTAATCTAGCAACAGTTACACTTTTATATTAGTAACAAAAACGTCAACTTTTATTATTAAAAACGGTATTAAAACAAGCGGTTGGCTTTCTCGCTAGGCTCCGCGGACACTGAAGTAAGATTCCCTTCTGTATGCCAATTGGCACAATATAAATTGAATTAAGAAATTTGGCGGACCGGGCGCACCGAGCCGTACTGCCGGTTTCCGTAGTCAGTTGTTTAAGGCGAATATGTGACTAGCATAGAGCGCCCAATATATATATATATATATATATATATATATATATATATATATATATATATATATATAAATAAATAAATAAATAAATATATCATCACGTCTTCTACCCATCACAGGGTGTGGCACGCTGCCGAAGCAAATCTCGATAAGTGATATAATTTGCGCGTGAAGTTCGGTTACCAGTCGTCAAATCACGGCCCCCAAAGATGTTAGTGGTGGGGGAGCCATAGGGGTAGTTTTAAAATGGTGAAAATTGTTTGTCGCCTGTAGGAATCGAACCAGGGTTCTCAGGATCCACAGGCCGACTTGATGCCACTGAGCTAGCTACCCCATCCATTGTATTATATATTTTTGTAAAATAAAACTGAAATATATATATATATATATTCAATATTAGATATTTATATCGATAGTAATTTTTTTTAATGGCATGCAATAATTTTTTTGATCTCATTAGAAAGAGTTTTTTTCTCTATACAAATATATAAAAAAATAATAATACATTATTTGAAAAAAAGAAATGAAAAAATCGTGTTGAATAAATGCAATTTTACTGAATTTTAACGCTAATGGATTTTAGTTGCCGTAGATATATTAGTGACAAAATATTTAGTATAGTATATAGTAAAACGAAACAAAACTAGTTCTCGATAATTATATACAATAAAATAAGGAAATATTTTACCACGACAATCTATATTGTAAAAAAAATATGTCAAATGAAACTGTCACAAATGATGTCCGAAGAATTTTTAATACACTGATGAGCAAAAAATTCAGGTCAATTTGAAATTGTAATGTATTTTCGGAATTTACTGTTTTAAGCTTATATTTGTAAATTGTAGTAATAGTAAGCACGTAGTAATTTTTTTTTCGAGAAATATGTTCAGTTTTTTTTTTGTTATGTCATTTGTTTACGACTTTTATGAAATTGCGTGCATTCGCACTAATTGAAAATTCACATTTCGGTGTCTTTGTTTTTGTTTTGCTTTGCTTTTTCTCTGTAAAACCTATCAGTTGAACGGTGTAGTGTTTTTAGTGCTTTAATTTAATAGGATATAATGCCTATAGCTCCTATTTTTATGGCAAGAATTGTAGCGTTGGAAAAAGATGGCCGAGGACGACGTGAAATTGCAATAATTGTTGGTAAGAGCCTTTGTGCTGTACAAAAGGTATACCAGCACTATGAAGAGACTGGCCTGATATCCAGAAGATAAGAATCTGGCCAAAAATAAGTTCACCAGCCAAAGAGCGACTGTTTTTTGGTATATGCAAGGTTTCGGAATAGAACAACTTTTGCCCGAAATCACGTGGCATGGAATTGTTTTCAAATGAGTCGTTTTGCCTCAAAGACACGTTCAAGTTTGTATTGACGAGCAACTTCCATTTGGCGGTGGGTTACATACGTTTCGTCCTTTCGGACATCATCAGATACTTAAAATTAAATTACAAACATGGTCCTTATATAGTACGAGTACACAAATTTAAGAGGGGAGAATTAGATACATCTACCTGTTCATTTTCTAGAATTTACTGCTTTCCTAATTTCTAAATTAATTAGGCATTCAGTTGCCCTAAGCACAAAATATTAAACAAAACAATACAAAAATGTTAAAAATATGTATCAGAGTTATAAATTAAAAACATTTCTTTATTGAGTCTGAGTTGCGGGCTAGAAATTCTTCTGTATTGTCAAAATTGATTCGATGACACAAATCTGCTTGATTACAAAGATATATTTTTTAAGTTCGTCAATAGTAGATTATTTTTTCTACCTATTTGAGTCTTTGCGCTTCTTTTAATTAGATACTTCTAACTTTTTCCTATTTAATTTACCTACGTGAAATAATCATAATGAGAAAATAAAATATTTGCGATCTAGTAATAATGCGAGTTAGGGTCGTTGATTTCCACCGAAGTCTGAAATTCTGAATGTTCGAACATTCGAATGTTTTGAACTTCGTCAGAAAAACTTCGATGCTTCAAACTTTCGAATTTTGTTGAGGCTTCAAATGTACAAATTTTCGAATTTTTCGAATTTTTTAATTTTTCAAATTTTGGAATTTATGAATTTTCGAATTTATCGAATTTTTCGAAGGTTAGAATTTTTTACCACTGAATTAACACCATCTGTCATCTTCAAACACGCTCACGCATAATTCACGAAATGTCGGCCACGAATTAAATAATAAACTCGGCAAAATATCCTGCAAAAACTTTGCAAGGTTAGGCGTCTTAATTAAGCCATCTACTCTCTTACCGCCCAACTAAATGATATGGACTTTTACTAAGACTTTTTAAAATGAAAATAAAAAGGATACTAAAACGTCTTAATTAAAACGTTTTTTGACAGTGTAGCGAAATTTTAAGTCTGAATTGAATAAATTTTGCAAATAATAATAATTAATAATAATTACTTACGAATTAATACAAAAGTCTGCACCTGAGTTTATTCTGAAAATAATTCATATCAACATGTCGTGTTCACGTTAGGATCCAGATTCTCAATTAGAATAATTCGAAAATTCGGATTATTCCAAAATGTGAAAATTCGGATTATTCCAAAATTCGAAAGTTCGAATCTAAATTCGAAAATTCGAATCTAAATTCGAAAATACAAATCTAAATTCGAAAGTTCAATAAATCCGAACAATCGAAGTCTCGAATATTCGTAAAATCAACAACCTTAAGCGAGTATAATAATAAATAGCTGGAAGACTGATCTTCAGTCGAGACATAACGGGAGAAGAGAAGTTTAAAATGAAAAATAAGAAACTTTTCTCGTCAATTTTCTTTAGAGTATTCGCTCATATCTCAAATACAGTTAATGATATCGACTTGGGTCAAATTATATTATAAATAAAGAACTACATTTTCCTGCATTTTCATCTGAATATTCTTACAAAATGACATACTAAATGAATTTTCCGGGGGGTGAGACCTACCTACAACATTTTCTGAGGCCAAAATAGAATAGAAAATTTCATGAAAATTATTAGAGCCGATTCTGAAATCGTTGACAGACAGAGAAAACAGACACACAAATTTCTGGTAATAAAGGATAGTATATTAGGTATGAGAAAATAAAAACAGTTATTATAATTATCCATAATAATTTTAAAACATATCTGCCCACTAACAGGATTATATTATTAGTTATTTATTAATAATAATAATAAGTATTCAGCTGTTTCAGTTAATCAATTTATAGAAATCTGTTGCATTAACTACTCGCACTCTCTTTACCTCTTCATAAATTTGATTTATTTGATTTATACACACTTATATAAGCCATCATCTGAACTTTTTACTTCATTGATTGTAATGTTGTACCATAGCCCAATTGTAAATGTTTTAAGTTTGTGTATATTAAATTGAACGGTGAAAGACCGACCGGAGTCTCTTAGGACATCGGTTATCTCTTTATTGTTTTTGTAAGTCCAATTTATGTCTGATTGAAAGAGAAAATCACTTTAATCAAATATCCTGTGTTATTTAAAGCTGTATAGCAGGAACAACTTTGTTTTGGTTTGGAAGTTTTTCAAAAATAGTTAAATAGTAATACCGTAATTTGTATTTTAAAAAAGAAACACTCATGTCTGCACTAACGAAACTTAAATTTTATATCTGATTGAAGTGAAATATTATATTAAGACATTAACGTTTCTGTCAATCATTTGATGCGATATTGTCAGTTTATGTCAAACTTAAAATTTAAGTTTCGTTGGTGCAAAAGGACATCACAAAATCAAATTATACATTAGAATTCTTTCAAATTTCTAAAATAGTAATCTATATCAAGCTATTATCGGTAGGATTACTATTATTATTAAGGGCTATAAAATAGCCGTCATCAGTTTTAGTGAATGTGCCATCATGGTTCTTAAAAAATATATATTTATTGAATTCCATATTCCAAACAATAGCCTAATATCACCAGCACAAATTTGGCTGAAATTTGTTGCGTAAATTTCAATCTGTCAAATTCAAAACGCATAAATAGTACATACAACGTGCGCACTCATATTATTTGTCATTAGCCGAACACATTTCACGATGCCTTGTTCGGTACAACTCGGTCTTGAAAATGTAGCGAAACGAGCAAACCGTTCAATAAACCGAGCAATAAATCGCTTTTTGCTTGCCTAGCAATTGCTTGTTTTGCTGGGCTTATTGAACGCACCTATTATGTAATTTTTTTGGAGCATTACAAATTGGTGACCAACCGTCATGTTTGAAAGTTGTTTGCCACTTGGCGTGAACTTCTTTTAAATTGCAATCACAAAACCAAGGGTTTTTATCAAGTGACAACTTCGTAAGTAATTCCACATGCTTTTTTGTTCAAATTTTGTAATGTGTTTGAAGATATCATCAAAGTTCTTAGTTTTTGAAAGTTAGGCAGTGCTAACTCTCCGATATTAGAAATAAGATTATCGTCTAACTCCAAATGATTAAGCTCATTCGGATTATTGAAGATACCAACAGAAATTTTAGTTAATCTGTTACTAGTTAGATATATGGTTTGCAATTTAGTATCATTATCAAATGCTTCAATTTCAATTGTGGAAATTAAGTTGTAAGATAGATCTATCATATTTAATATATTTAATTTGGAAAATAACTTTTTTGAAATGTGCTTCAATTTATTTGCTCTAAGTCTAAATGTCTTAATATTCTTTAATTTGTTAATAACACCGTCAGGTACGGTTTCGATATCGTTGGTTGAAAGCAATAAATCATTTAAATTTATCAAATCATCAAATGCGATATTTGAAACTGTTTCGACACTACACCCTCGAAAATCCAACAAAAACATATCTTTGACTTCTTGTCCAATAAAAGTTTCATTGCTAATATGTTTTGTTGGATAATAATAATCTGTAGTTGTATTTGTTAAAAACACTGCCTATTAAGGTTTCAATTTTATTGGTTGAACGCAATAAATCATTTAAATTTATCATATCATTGAATGCGGTATTTGAAATTGTTTCGACACTACACCCTCGAAAATCCGATTTTTATATAAGTTTATACTTACTGAAATTTACTCCTTCTGTTGCTTACATACGTTAGTAAATTGTTTACTTATTTTATTTATTTATTATTGTAGACACTTATTAAAAATTATTAATTTCCTTATTGACTAGAAGATCAAATGTTATGTATAGAGCGCGGATTTTAAGCATTTTCCTTATTGGTTGTATTATAAGCAAAACATATTTTCTTTGAGATCTTAACGTTTTACGAAAAAATTTGAAGTTTGACATCACTTATATTTCGCTTAGTTTGCTTTTTATCGCAGATTTAAGCTTATTGTTTCAAACATAAAAATATTCTGAATCATGCCGTGTTTTCTCTCATATGAAAGGGTTTTAGAAGAAATCTTACATGAAATAATAAAAAAGATGCTGTAGCAAAATGTTTTCGGAAATAAAACACTATTTGATTGAAATTTTACGACCGTGAATTGTTTTAAACTTAAAGTGTTCCGAATCATATCATGTTTGATATCATTTGAAAGGGCTTTATATTTCAAGTATTCGGAATCATGCCGTGTTTAATGTCATATGAAAGAGTTTTGAAAGAGCTTTTCTATGAAATAAAAAAAATGAAATTTTACGACTCTCAGTTGTTTCAAACTTAAAGTATTCCGAAGCATGCCGTGTTTGGTACCAAATAAAAGGTCTTTTGAAGGGCTTGCGTGCAAAATTGTTTTGTTTTTATCCGCAATTGTTTTAGTAAAAGATATTCAGATAGACAGACGTATAGAATTGAAGTTTTAGATCGTAAATAATTCAATTTAAATTGTGTCAATTGGCATACAGTAGGGAACATTACTTCAGTGTCCGCGGAGCCTACAGAGACATTTATTAAAAATTATTAATTTCCTTATTGATTACGAGGTCAAATGTTATATACATTAAAACTATTTAAGACCGAATTCAAGATTACTAGACGATCAGATTTGTGCGGGATTGTCCCACTGTGGGCTCCATCGTCCCGAAATAGTCCAAAATAATAGTGATGTTAGACAATTATTTTAGTTGTGCAGTATAATATTTAACAACTTCAAAAGTAATATCTCTTTTCGAAATAAGTTCTAAAAACGAGGATCAGGGCGTAATGGCGGCATATGATCTTGGTAGCTAGTCCGTCAAAAAGCCACAAAAAATATCTCTTTTACTTTGACATTATTTTTTAGCTCTTTTGTCTAATAACATAGGTACCAGGTATATAAGTACATTATTCAGACTTTATATGTTTCACTTTTTATTTCAATGATAATAGTTGATTAGGGATGGTATAAATAAATCACAATATATCTGTCTCATGTTCTATATTCCACTTATAAATGCATAGCATTTTCTTTCTTCTTCCTTTTGGGATATTCCCAATAATGTATTAAAATTACTACACATATGTACAGTGTCTTCAAGTCGTGATTATTCTAATTTGTCAACGCCATTATCAATAAAAAAAATAATTTTTTCTTCAACCATCTTAAAAGTTGATGATTTTAATTCTGTTTTTAGTAATAAAAGTTGACGTTTTTTTACTAATATAAAAGTGTAACTATTGCTAGATTACAATTTTAATCGTAGGCTTAAAAATACTTTTAATACTAGACTTAAAAGAAATAAATACAAAATTATTTCCTTTGCTGTCTTCATCTTCAATGTCTTTGAATTCAGACATTTTAAAATAAATTAAGGAGAGAGCTAATCGAAATATATTTTTTTCAAACAAAACTAAAATCAAGGCTAAATTCTTGATAATTATATTATTTTAAAAAAATTGTTCTAATTCTATTCAGGTACGTAAATATTTAATTCGATAGAAGAAAAAATAGTACATGTCATTTGGATTAAAAATGCCTTTGTTTAATTCGCAATTTTTGCATCCTCTCGGCTACTCTCGCAAATGTAAAATAATTACTCATCAAACAAAGAATCACTTTTAATCGTAATAACACAATACAATATTATTTGTAATAATTAATTTTATTAAATTCACCCAGAAATATTATTCATATTGTAAAATTATCTTTTTCGATTTCTGTGTATTTATATGTCTATAAATACACTGTAAACAAGTCGTTAAGAACATCTATAATGTACTGTTTTTGGCACTTTTTATTTTGTAGTAGTGGTATAAATGCGTTTAAATCTGACAGATGAATGACATAACATCAAAATTGTACATTGTCGGTGTCGAAATAGTACTAACAGAATTTGCTACAATGATACAAAATTCACAATAAAGAAAAAAATATTAACAATTTTCAACAAATTTATAATTTCTATTGTTTTTATTATGAAAAGCGTTACCAGCACAACTGAAAAACACTAACTTATATTTTTGATAAATCGCAGTTTTTTAAATCTAACAGAGTTATAAAATGACCTCAATAGAAAAATTAGTATAAAAACACCTTTAATAAGGCCTGTTGTCGCATTCGCCGGTTCGTTTTCCAAATTTGGACTCGTGTGTTAACAGATTGCCTTATGAAACTAGTTCTTTAATAAACTATTTTAAAATTGCTTGTTTTGCGTGTTTTTATAATCTGACATCCCTGAATATAAGTAGAGGTACTTTTATTTATAGACAAATTTTTACTTTTTCGTCATAGATTTCTGCGATGTTGCGGCATACAAGGAAAAAGGGTAATTAATAATATCAATTTGGTTCATTGAAATGTTAACCTCATTATCAGTGAATTTAATACAAATATTCTAATGTAAATGTTTATGAAAAGGAAAAAGAGAAATAAATATAGTAAAGCTAAAAATAAAATAAATATATAATAATGCCTTTTACCCATTATTGGGTGTATCACTCTGCCGTAGAAGATCTTGGTAAGTGATATATTTATGCGCGTGATGTACGGTTACTAACCGACAAAAACCGCCCAAAGGTTGTGGAGGAGAAGAAGACAAAGTAATACCTTTTGTTTGTGATGTACGGCTGCTAATCAACAAATCAGATACAGGTTGTACTACAAATGGCATGCTACAATTTTTATGATCTCATTCGAAAGAGTATTTTTCTCTCTATACAAATCTATCAAAAGATAATAATAATTTATTTGAAAAATAAAAAGAAAATGAGTCAAATCAGATTGAATAAATGGAATTTTACTGATTTTATCGAAAATGGATTTTAGTTGCCATAGATATATTAGTGATGAAATGAACAAAAACAATAGAGATGGCGAGTATGATAAAAGAATTTTAGTTACCATAGATATACTAGTGATAAATAAACAAAAACCATGGAGACGACTGTCATTCTCGGTGTCGTCTTTAAATTACGTTTCACTTGATAAAATAAACCACACACTTTGTCATGCACAGAATAGAAACTTGTCACTTTTGGAATTATACGCACATACGGCTGTATCATGTAACATATCTTTAAAAATAAGCGACGTCGATAAATTTTACAAGTTTTGGCATCACCGGTTTTGTCTTGACGTTTGTCAAATTTGTATTTATATGAATATAAATTTGACAAACGTCAAACCGAAACCGATGTTGCCAAAGCTAAAAAAAGTTATCGATGTCGCTTATTATTAACGATGTGTTACATGATACAGCCGATATACTTGTTAAAAATATATTCTATCTATACAATAAAAGTCGCACATTTAATACCGATATTCGAGTCACACGTTTGACAGTTAGAGAAGACATCTGAAATTGTGACGTCATATTCCCAGGGTCTATAATACCAAGATAGTTAGAGAGATTTTCGAGAACTTGTTCCCAGATGGCAAAAAGTTTGAGACAGCTTTTGTAGAGTCGTTGCACCGACAAAACTTAAATTTTCAACTTGGTTTAAATTAATAAAAGTAAATCGAATTATTATGGAATAATTGATATTGCTGTCAAATATTTTAATACTAATGTGACAGTCATTTGTTTGACAGTTACGGAACACATCTGAAATGGCCTATATAGAGATATACATGAAAATAAATGAATATTTTATAATTTGTTGTTTGAAATATATCTGTTTCTATTTCTCAACCTCGACAGTCTAAACGGTTTGTTCGATTGTTGTGGTTTAAAGTATGGTCCTATTAAAAATCCTTTTGTGGTGTCAAATTTTTAGAAAGTATTACTTTTTAAAAATTCAAAGCTCGAAGTATGCAACGCATTGCTATGCATTTGAAATTGACCGTAAACTGAAAACGTTCAGTCACTTTTAGCGTTTTATACAATTATTTCAATTTCTAGACAAGTTATTTTGTAAATTGATTTAGGTATTAGTCCGGCAGTTCGGTGGGGTGGGTAGTGTTACGGAATTCGAATCCGGAGATCCCGAGTTCGATTCCCACTGCAGCTAGAAATTATAATTACGACCACTCTGCGGCTCGGCGAGTTCGGCCCCTGTACTGTAATTGGGATTCAATTCCTGTTGTACAGAGTAACATAAATAAATAAATAAATTTGGATAGAGGATATATGTTCTGAACTATTTTTAATTGATTTCATGTTCATATGCTCATATTACAGGCAATCATAACCCAGTGAATAAAAATCGAGGAAAAACTTGCGATTGCTAATTAACAAGCTAGAGATCATGCCTCAAATCTCGCAGACTTCTACTTATATAAAAAAATACGATTGTGTCTGAGTGATTCGGATTCTACTATAAGCTGTAAGCCACCTGTACTGTAATAGGGATTAAGTTTCTGTTGTGCAAAGTAACAAATACATAAATAAATAAATAAAAGTTATAAGGAAAAGTGCCAATTTGACAAACAGTTTTTAATGTATATAGTAAAACTAAACAAAGATTGTCCTCGGCAATAATATACAGTAAAACAAAAAAAAATGTAAGTAATTTACATTTAAAAAAGGGTTACTTGAATAATAGTTATTTATTATATTTAAGTGTTTTAGTTATTCAGTTATATTTAGTTTCACCGAATACAATTCACCGAAAAACAATTCATCGACATAGCAATTCACCGAAATACAATTCACCGAATGACAGTTCACCGAAATATTATTCACCGAAATGCTAATTAATTTTCCTTTATACTTTATCCAGGCTTATGAATGGCAGCAAAATGCAGGCGTATTTAAAAATAGAAAATTGATTCCTTTGTCATGCCTCATTTCATTTTTATAAAACTATATGTTTTACATTAATAACATAAATTATTTGCTATGCCTCGTAAATACTCATGTATGTTATTCTTGCTGTCATTTTGAACTATATGCTCTGTCCTCATAGCACAATCTCTGTACTTTTTATGCATCGGTGCGCCGTCTTGGTCGCTCACATACCTACTGCACTATTTGAATAAATCCTAATAACATATTGGCCGCGATGCTATTACGAGTATAAGTATTATACATGCAAGAGTGCAGTAATGTCATGAGAAACTGTCCCAGCTTAAACAAATTTTAGCCGATTCAATAATTACTTTAACCCTGCAATAATTAACGATATTTAACGTAATATTCACAAGATTCGGAATTTACAGTAAGTATCCTTTTCTAAACGCCTGCATTTTTGTACCAGTTCTAAGGAACATTAAAAATACTACAGTTTAATTATCATTTCGATGAATATGTTTTTCGGTGAATTGTTTGTTCGGTGAATTGTTACTTCGGTGAATTGTTTTTTGGTGAATTGTATTCGGTGAATTGTATTCGGTGAACTTTCCGGCACCCATATATAGTTTCTCAAAATACGTTAGGTCATGAAATGATTGCTAATAGTATATTCCGAAAATGAACCACGGTGCGGTTCAATATCTAGGGATACGTCCACCGTAGAGAAGAAATACCGTCGGGATAGTGTTCAGGGAGAAGAAAACTATACAATAAGAGCTAAAAATATTAGACTTAGAGTCACATGCAGTTTTGTGGTAGCTTTGAATAATACGCCATCAAAAAAATATTTTAACATTCAAAAAACGTTTACTAGCAACTTGTTTAATATTTTTGGCTCAAAATTTCAGGGGTCTCTCAGTACATCAAACGGATACTTTTTAGCGAAGAGCACCATAACATTTCAATACTTCGGTTTAATCCTGGGCAGTCTAATATTTATTTATTATTAATGTTTCATAATTATTATTCTTTTGATATACTATTTTTATAAATGGCAAGAATTACACGTCGTCATTTTAATTCAACTTTTGACACTGAATATGTAGACGGTAATACCGACCTCGCATAAGACACTCCTCTCAGAGTTTTACTTTGGTTTGTCGAGCTCTATGTGCATTTATGCAAATTTTTAATGATATATTTATCTATTTTATTAATTCTTCATAATTATTATTCTTCTTACATATTATTTTTATGAATGGAAATAATTACACTTCCCCTTATTTCATAAATTCAAATAAAAGTAATTTTTTTAATTCAACTTTTGACACTGTATGTACCAACGATAGTAGCAACCTCCGAAGATACTCCTCTCAGGGTTGTAAATTGCTTTTTTCAACTCTATTAGTTACAATAAAATGAAATTAGGTTTAAAAAATTTACCAAAAATAATTACCTACTACATATTTTTTAATTTCTGAGATATAAAAAAATACATATTTATTCGTTACTGGGTGTGGTACTCTGTCGCAGCAGATCTCGGTGATATATTTTACGCGTGAAATACGGTTACCAGCTGTCTAATCACGCCCCCCAAAGATATTACTGGAGAGAGTCTCAGAGGAAAATTTTAAAAGTGAGGAATATCAGTTTGTAGGCTGCGGTAATCGAATTCGGGTTCTCAAATCCATAGTCCAGCAAGTTTTCACTAAGCTACATATACTAGAGGTCGGCATATTTGAAAATTTTGGTATCCGATCCGACTTGATTCAAGATCCGATCCGACTCTATCCGAGATCCGATCCGATCCGACTCTATCCGAGATCCGATCCGATCCGATCCGAAATCCGATCCGAAATCGAATCTAAAATCTGATACGAGATCTGATCCGAAATCTACATATACTAGAGGTCGGCATATTTGAAAATTTTGGTATCCGATCCGACTTGATTCAAGATCCGATCCGACTCTATCCGAGATCCGATCCGATCCGAAATCCGATCCGAGATCCGATCCGAAATCCGATCCGAAATCCGATCTGAAGATCCGATCCGAAATCAGATCCGAAATTCGATCCGAAATCCGATCCGAAATCGAATCCAAAATCCGATACGAGATCTGATCCGAAATCCGGTCTGAGATCTGACCAGACGTGTCATTAGATCAATACAGTTTTTCCTATTTATACTAAACCAATTTTAACGTTGCATATTCGAAAGAAAAATAACAGTTATAGATGAAATTTAATAAATAGTTTTGTTATAAAAACTAAAGAGACATATTTTGTTGTAACAGAACATAAATGCTTATAAATATAACGTGGCGTTATATTTCGTTAGAGAGGAATTGGAATTTATGTTTTTATTAAGAGTGGATACCTAAATGTTGTGTATGTAAATTTCGGATCGGATCTTTTATTCGACTTTCGGATCGGATCTTTTATCCGACTTTCGGATCGGATCTTTTATCCAATTTTCGGATCGGATATTTTATCCGAATTTCGAATCGGATCTTTTATCCGACTTTCGGATCGGATATTTTATCCGTCTTTCGAGAGCTCCGATCCGATCCGATCCGAATCCGACTTCGGATCGGATCGGATTTCGCAAATTTTTGCCGACCTCTAACATATATCATACCCCCATATACGCATATATTGTCAGCAATCAATTTGAATTAAATTATAAAGAGAGAAATTGGGATAGTACCAGGATTTGAACCTGGGACCGATGAACTCCAGTCATATGCTTTAAACTAACTAAGCCTTAGCAGTGGCGGCGTAAGCGGGGGTCCAGGGGGACTTGACCCCCTAAAATTTTCAGTAGCCCCTGGTTGCAACATTTTTGCTAGTAATATTGCTTTTAACATCTTAACATTTAAAAGACAGAAACACTGAAAAAACACAAAAAAATATATTGTTATACAGCATGATTTTTTTGCATCAATGCACATGTATCTAAAAATATCTATCTGCATTTAACCATGATTATTATTGGTGTTATAATAAACGCGCTGCCGAACTTGTCCAAACTTGTCAAATTAATTGTGCGAGTCCGATAGCGACGCAATGCACTTGTAATTACTTGTTAAGATTGTTCTTTACTTTACTTTCTCGTTCACGTGCATAGTTTAGCAAGTTCAAACATGTTTTACAAATTTTGGTATTTATACGAGTGATGAAAATCTCAATGCTCATTCGTTATTTTGTGGCCAAAGAGTAAAGTAAAAATAAATATGAAGCGCACAAATAATATTAAAAATTAATTTTTATCAGAATCAGATAAAAAAAATTAAAAACTGATACTTTCCTGCCTTCGACCAGTATCGGCAGTACAAGCAGTAATTTAGAAAATATATTAAAAACGAATAAAATGGTGACATCTTGTAACTTAAGTGCTACTGAAGAAAGTGATAGTGAGTCTAGTTCTTGTGAAAATAAAACTAATGAGGATGCTATAAGTGATGATAATGAAACTGGCGTACATACCCCAACAGTGAGATCTGAACCATAACAAACAATTCTTACTGTTTCTGGACCTAGCGACTTGTCACAGACTCCTGAAGAAGAACCACGTCAGCCGATACTATCGCAGTATCCAAAAGTTAAACAAGGTGAAAGAATGAGAAGCTTTAAATCAACGTGGTTTAAAAAATTTACATGGTTGGAGTATAGTGTTTTATAAGACAGTTTATACTGCCGATTTTTCCTTGGTGTAAATCATGCAGACAATTTTGTGAATGAAGGATTTCGCAACTGGAAGAATGCACTTGATTCAAGTAAAGGACTAGTAAAACATGATAAATCTGAACAACATAAAATGTGTGTTATAAAATATGTAAATTGTATGAAATTAAAGAAACAGAAAACAAATATTGAACAAATGGTGAATGATCAATACCAAAATGAAATTTAAAAAAACAGACACTACATCAAAACTTTATGTGAGTGTTTATTATTTACATGTACGCAAGATATTGCTCAACGTGGTCATGATGAAAGTGTTTTAAGTTTAAATAAAGGTAATTTAAGAGAATTAATGTTATTGATAAGTAAACATGACACCATTGTACAAAAAAAGTTACAGGATAGTTCAAATAATGCTAAATACCTACATCATGATATCCAAAATTGATTAATTTCAAGTAATGCGACCATTGTACGTAAAAAAAATTCAGACGATATAAAGGAATCACTCATGGGGTTCCTGTCATTCGTTAAACAATATAAGCAAGCATTTGAATGCATTTATAATTTGGTAAAAATTTGTATTTTAATGCCTGTATCAACAGCTTCTTATGAAAGATCATTTTCCTCCTTAAAAAGAATTAAAAGTTATTTAAGAACAAGAATGACAAATGAAAGATTAAACAACATTAGTATATTAAGTGTAGAAAAAGACATCAAAATTAATAGACCTTAATAAAGTTGTAGACAAATTTGCAAGTTTAAATAAAAACCGAAGGACTAAATTAGTATAACTAAATCACTGCTGTGTTTTGTATTTAACATATTTTCTTTTAATTATATTAGAGAACATTTTTTGTCATATTTTTAAAGAATATGCTTGTTTTTGTTTATTATTTAAACAGGAGAATCTCCTACAGCACGCGCTAACTCGTTTCGTGTTGTAAAAGATTCGTGTAGTAGGAGACGCTCGACTGTATTATAGCACGTTATAGTAAAAAGCGCCGATTTTGTGTTATTTCACGTGTTATATGTGAGATTTTCGACGTGTTGTAATAGATTCATGTGAGTCGTAAATTTAGTTGGGGTGTTGTAGGTGAGCATGCTATAAGAGATTCTACTCTATATTATATTTATATTTATTTGGTACCAAATAAATGTAATATTGACAACATTGTTAATTATTATTAAAATGATAAAAAATATAGGTAAAAGTGCAGTATACGGCCTTGTCCAGTTTGTTATTTTGTTGATATATGGCAGAATGGTGGTATGTAATAACAAAATGAAAGATTTCCAGTGGCTCCAAATCAATGGTATAGAGTAAATAATAAATTATTCACGGATATTGAACGAATATCTCTGAGCATTATTTTTTTAGGTTAGCTCGCTTCGCTCGCACTTTTAATAAACAAACCCTAAGCCCGTAGAACTCACGCCCAACAGAAACAAGCCATTATATTCGATCTTGATGAAACTCATTTTTTAGGTTAGCTCGCTTCGCTCGCACTTTTAACGAACAAACCCTTAGCCCGTAGAACTCCCGCCCAACAGAACCTAGTCATAATATTCGATCTTGGTGGATTTCATTTTTTAGGTTAGCTCGCTTCGCTTGCACTTTTAATAAACAAACCCTAAGCCCGTAGAACTCAAGCCCAACAGAAACAAGCCATTATATTTGATCTTAATGGAACTAATTTTTTAGGTTAGCTCGCTTCGTTCGCATTTTAAACAAACAAACCCTAAGCCAGTAAAACTCACACCCAACAGAAAATACGTTTTTCGTTTTGAGGAACCAACCTGTCGTTTCATTTCAAAACGTAGAATCAAACTTGTTTTAGAATCACTGATTCATGAAATTTAGCGCATGCGCAACAAAGCAGATCAAGTGGGCGTAACAAACAAGACCGTATACTGCATTTAAGCCAAAATATATGCTCCCCTAATTTTCTTCCTGGTCCCTACTGGCTCCCCTAGATTTCAGAGCCTAGCACCGACACTGAGCCTTAGATTCAAATCTGAGTTTGTTTAAATTTTTCTGTCTATTTTTGACACTGTGACGTAAAAACAGCTGTTAGGGCAAACATCACTGCGCCACCTACAAAATGAACTATTTTTTTTGGGACGAGATTTGAAAAGAACGGTTCTTTTCAAATCTTGTTGGGCTGCGATCACTGCGCCACCTACAAAATGGTGGCGTAGTGTTGTTTGCCCGAACAGCTGTGTTTACGTCACGAAACGTCACAGTCTCACGTGAGTGCCCGCATTCTATTGATGCCATGACTCTTTCTTATACAGAAAGACTTGATACGAGAGTCGTCTGCAGTGACACTGTTATTTGTATATTAACCAATTGTAATTTTATTATTATTTTCTAAGTAAATACTTAGTAACTGATAAAATTAAATTATAAAGAGAAACATTGGGATACTTTAATTGCATCACTTTATTAATTATTTAAAAATAATAATTAAATCATTTTGAAATTAGTAGAAATATACGCATCTGTTTAGAAAATAGTTTTTGGGCTTTCAATATAATTACATCTGCATTGAGAATGAACCTTATTACCTTAAACAGGGTTTATAATAAAAAAAAAAACTAGAGCAGACTGTACACAAAATTCTCAGAAAAAAAGGCGACTAGTTCCTCATCTAATTAAATTTGGTTCGAAAGATAAAAGCGTATTTGACAAAACATCAAGATATTGCTATATTCGCATAAGAGCTTCTAAAAAAAACTTCTTGAATTAAAAATTAATTCATTGACTTCTTTAAATTCGTTGCGTATAATTGCACATCACACAATTAAGTACATGTAAGAAGTAGATAAAATAAATAATTTTGTAATAAAGAACTAGGTTGTTAACTTAGAGAAATATGTAATATTATTTCATTAAAGCAAAATAGGTAAACAAAGTGAAATAATATAGGAATGGAATATGGAATAATTTTTCAAATATTGAATTTTGGAGAAGCTTTTTTCTGGGTTATTTTCAGTATAGTTGTAGGAGAGCATGCTATAAGAGATTCTACTCTATATTATATTTATAATTGTTTGGTACCAAATAAATGGAATATTGATAACATTGTTAATTATTATTAAAATGATAAAAAATATATGCCCCCTAATTTTCTTCCTGGTCCCTACTGGCACCCCTAGATTTCAGAGCCTTAGATTCAAATCTGAAATATGTAATTTTCTTCCATTAAAGCAAAATAGGTAAACAAAGTGAAATAATATAGGGCGCATACTATGGAATAATTTTTCAAATATCAAATTTTGTAGAAGCTTTTTTCTGGGTTATTTTAAGTATAAGCTACGCTTTTTCTGGAAATTAGTCAATTAAGTTTATTTAACACAACTAGTTTAGTAAAACACTGAATACTATAAAACATCGCAAAAATGTATTGAAAGTAAAATCTCATCTCTATTCACAAATTTTATGTATTATTTGTTTGACCTTAACTTTTAATGTTAATTTTACTTTTGGGACAGTAATTTCCATCTACTTCTTTATGTGCCAAATTATATTGCTAATTTAGATCAAACAATTTATGAAGTTTTTAAATGATCCAAAATATTAGGGATTTACTGATTTTCTACTATATTTACATAACGAGGTTATTAGTAATTTGTAGCAATAGGAATATGAAATAAAAATAATTTTAATGAAATTAGTGACTTTATTAGTCACGTTATATGTTAAACTTGACATACTGTTTAATAATACAAAAGAAACTGAATTGTACGCTTACACAATTTTCACAAAAATACAACTGCTTGAATACGTACAAAACAAAGTTTCGTAATTATTTACAGCATTTACATTTCGTTTAACAAATATAACGCAGTTTCTTCCATATTATGTAAATATTTTAATATATTTATATCATAAAAATGTATACGTATTTACAAATTTTATCATAAAATGAGCATAGACACTACTTACAAAATTGTACCAACATATACATATGTATACAACTAATACAAATTATGCATTTTCATGCCATTTAAATATTATATGTAGGTTACTAGACTATACGTACTGAACGTTAGAGAGTTAACGGCGTTCAACAATAAATAAAAATATAATTTAATAGTTCTATTACAAAAAAAATACTATGTATTAATATTAATGACTGCTGTCTTCTTATAAAAGCAATTTTAGTACGTATAACAATAAGAATGTAGTAGTAACAAACAACATATATAATTCATAATATTATAAGTAATATAAATCACAAATAATTTGAAACGCGATTAGTCTTGACTATGAGACTCTCGAGTTATAAATATAGATTCTTTTTCTTGTCTTAATAAAATCACAGTATTAATACAGATGTTTCCAAACTTAAAGTTCTTGCTTTTTTCTACAGCCTCATTAAATATGTCCCAATCAAATCTTCCATTTTAACTTTTTGATATTAATATAAAATAATTGAATAGATAATAATTATAACTATGTACATACTAAAGATTTGTAAGCATTTTTATAAATTCGCAATAATATTATACAGCACCTTAGGGAATTTAATAAAGTTTTTTTACGTATTATTTAAAACCATTATAAGAAAAATATTTCTTTCACACTTTTTCAAAAAAAATAAAAAAATCATGCAATAGAGGGTTAATATAATGAAAACCAACTTAAAGCAACTCTCAAATATGGTTTAAAAAATGAGTTATACAATCTAAAATAAAATAAGAAATAAACGTGTGATTTCACCATTTATCCACATTTGAGTGAAATAACTCTAATGTTGCAGATTTCAGTAGATGACATTTTTTACTGTGAAGGTAAGCCACAGAAATAATTTTGATTCCCAGAAAAGCTGCAAATTTAATAACGAAACTGGAATCTCAACTCGCAATGGTTACTAATATTAGTCAATACCTTTAGGTCTTCAGCTATTTTTTCAATATTTACTGCGAATTCCGATTTTAATGTCAAATATTATATTTATTTGAAAGTGAAAAAGTCGGTTATATATTTATTGTCCACATTTTGTTCCATATAGTTAAGAAAGAATTATTTGTTTGGGACGCTACTGGCCAATTGCACTAAAAAAACTTAAAATGTAGGTAGGTAGTGTATCTGTCTTAAATGAACAAAATAAACCAATTTCTGTTTTGTTGGTACAATGGGCCACACGTCTGTTACAAAATGGCTGTAGGAAACTCTATTCTTAAATTCTGTACCATAGTCATATTATCAGACAAAATCATGTCGATATGCAACAATAATAAGTAAATGCATACGTTACATGAGTAAGTTTAAAGCGTAAGTAGTTCTTCACCACACAGGCAGTGAATATAATATCCAACATTAATAATCTAGTAAGTAAAATACCGTACAGTTCTACCAATCATTATTATTTTTACATATTAATTAATCAATGTTAACGCTACGAATTTTAAGTTGGTCATAAGATATACCTAATAAATCTTACAACTATGAACAACTATTTAAAAAATCTATATACAAGAATAAACAACTGTCAATTGTTCAAAAATTTCTGATAAATAATGGATAGTTCCGTTAAAGGCGAAAGAAAAGAAAATTTTATTCAGATAGTTATTTAGTTTTCCTTGTATGAGTTTGTACTTTTTGAAACATTTTTGATCACTAAAAATGTTTGTTTTACATTACGAGAATTTTCATCACAGTTTAAAACGACTTAAGAACATTAATATTGATTTCTATTTACATTGTGCTTTTTTTATTTAACGAATAATTTAATGTAAATATCAATTTACAGCTAGATTCAATTTATTACTATTTATTGAAATAATGACTTTATCATATCCAATTATGTTTTCATTCTTAATCAATTAAAGCTTTCCTAGTATGATAACAGTTTATCCATTACTTATCAATTATGTTTCGATAAAATGGTCTAACTACTAGTATAGCTACGTCTGAAACAGAAGATCAGTAGATCTGTACCAATAAACAATTGTTTTTAAGCAAAAAAATAAATAACGTCCAACTATCTTCAAATTAAAAAATTTATGAAAAAAAAAATACTTCTTCAATACGGGCAGCAATTGAACAGATAATAATCGTTCCCTAGCAGTCCGGTATCAGAAGATACTAGACCGCCACGGGAGTTCTTGTATGTCAATGCCATTTCGCCTTCTGTGCAAAGATGTCAGCTCTCAGATTTTGGGCAAAGCAAATTCCGAGAATCTAAAAGAATAAACATATAATGATGAAAAAAGAGAAAATATGTTTATGATAAAACTGCATAAAAAAAATACAAATCTACTTTTAGCTAATACTGAATTTTAGATTAGAGAACATAATTTGTACCCGATATTAAAAAGTTAATCCAAATCATATTCTGAAAACCAAATAGTAACAGTTTTGTAATAAAGAATTTAAAATTGTTTACAATATACTTTAGCTTAATTGGGCTAAACAAAAATTCAGGATTAGCTAAAACTTTTTCAAAATGAACTAGATAAATGTATAAAATTGGATTTCTATTTGTTTGTTAGAGTCCGTGCGCTTAGAGAAGGGAAATCCGGAAAGACCAATATTCGCCCAAACGAATTCAACTTGTAAAAAGAGGGGTATTCCGAATTTCATGTTTTCATTTCAAGTTGATAGTTGCGACTAATACCAGAAAGTTAGATTATCATAGTTATAGTTAATAAATAAATAACAATTAAGTATCTAAGCGCGCGGACTACCACAGAATATTAGAACGACTCAACCGATAATTAATTTTTCAGCGTAGTTCGCTCTTTGGCGAACTTAAAATATAGGCTTGTCGCTCATCTTCGGTTTATATGAAATTTAGAGAGAAATTCTATATATTAATTTAACTAAAATTATAGGCTAGGAATTTATTCTGCTGTCTTGAAATAAAATAGCAGCGATTTATCTCGGAATTGTAATGACAAGATAATAAGAAACTTAATGATAATCGTTTTTTTTTCAAATATTGCTAAAGACAATTGCTTTATCAACAGAAAAATGATTTTGAAAATGAAGAAACATAAAATATTATTTTCTTTAAAATACATTAGAATTTTAAGGACATCAAATTGAACGATGTTAAATATAATTTCAGTGTTCGCAGAAACTTAAAAAAATAAACTTCTACTTAGAATTTAAAAATAAATAAAATTTCTGTTCATTTCTTATTGCATTATGCGAGAGCGGCTTGATCGAAAATAGGGTAGTTCTAACTTAAAATATAAACTATAAATTTTGATCTACTATTTTGGAATGAAATTCCAATAAATATGAATCTATTTTAGCAACCGCGGAGCAAATAATAATTAAAAATAATCTGATCTGTACTAAGAGAACTCCCAAAGTTGATTTATTCAACAATTATTGCACAGAGTATTCAAAGTGTAGACATGAAACAATAGTAGTGCTTTTATTACTTGAGTTGTTGAGTATAACTTTGCATCTACCACTATTGTATTATTATGTTTCTCAATTATTTGTGAAAGTTAATAAAATACAAAAAATTGCTACCATTCTTGTATACAAACTACAAACTAGAGTCATGCAAAAACACTAAGTGATACACTTACCTGAAAAAATATAATGAAACAAGTACAACTGGCAACACTAAGCATATTTCGTTCCAACCATTCTTCAACAGCTTGAATACATCCTTTCTCGTAGATAATTTTACCCACATCATAATTCTGTCAAATAATGCACAATTCTTAAACATGCAATCCTACCTTAACTGGATTGCTTTATGTGGTAAGTAAGTGAGTCAACAACCAAGATTATGAACCAGAGCAACCATGCGAAAACTCCTTACATTATTAGTTCTGGATTCCACAAAATTTATTTACACATAAATGAATAATAGCAATTGGTACTTGGACAACTGAAATTTATTTATATATATATATATTTAGTTAATAGTTTTTGTGATGCAATACGTTTTAATAAAATCAAGAATATTTGTTAATTGCATTAAACAATAGTTTTTGAAATAATAGACCAGTTTTAACGAGAAAAAAAAAACACTTATAAATACTGTTATTAGAACGTAGTATATTACTGAACTATTGTAGAAACTGATTATAATTGTACTACATTAAGCTATAAAATTAATTAAAAGAATATCGAGTTAAATAGGAGTAAATATTTTTTACTTTTAGTTGTATTTACAAAATCTAATTAGTAATAATGAGCAGAAAATTAAACTCAATAAAAAGAAGTGCAAACTGAAATTACGTTTTACACAGTCAACAACTGATTTTCAAAACATTCAAATTGTTGGTAACAGCACTTTACAAAAATAATTATATCACTTATCAAGATCTATTGTACAAGTGTCACACTCAGAAATGAGTGAAAGTGCTTGATAATAAATTTTGTTTTATTTATTACGAAGTTAATAACAAAATCAGTCTAATTATATTTAATATATTTTCTTTCATCAATAAATATTTGTTGGAAATAAAAAACCTGATTAGAAAAATCTAGAAAGTGTTTATAATAATCTTCTAATGTTAAAATTTTTATACAATCTAATTGACTTCGTATCTTTTGATTCTCGTGATCTCACTACATAACAAGATATTTGGTAAACCTATATAAGCTTCTAATTAAGTTTTATTGCATGACAATATACTAGATACAATTAATTTCAATTTATTCCAGAACTAATCATATAAAAAGAAACACCAGCATGCACATATCCCATCAAATAAATTATCACACCACAAGCATCTACCAAGCATGAAGTGAATCCGCGGCAGTACCTGCAGAACCATCACCCCCACCGTCACCCCTGCTACAGGGACCAGGTTAGTCTCCACCCACTCCTCGCCGGCGCGCAAACAGCCGCGCTCGTAGATGTGCCGCTCTCCTGGCTGCATGCGATTAAATGCTGCTACTTATCAACAATGTCATTGTCTACACTCGAGCTATAATATGGAAATGGATCAATAACAATAGTCAAGTATGGATGTATTGTGACTGAATCATATTCGGAGAAAGTTGTTATGGAGGAAGGTCAGCCATGCGAATGATTGTAGAGGTGAACTCGGTTATAAAACATTAGGAGCTTTATAAACAAAATATAATAATGCCGATTAAATTCTATTTACTTATTTATAAACTTAAATATAGTTTCATTAATTTTAGATCGGTAATATTTTGGAAATAAAGATATTGCAATACCAAGACTTAGTTTTTTTAAATTAATATATTTATGTAAATATACCCACACAAAACAGACTTGCTATTACCCGTGCCACGTGACATCAGTATGCTCATGATAATGTAATGACGGTGCATAAAGGTGTCTAGATAGATTTAAAAACGATAATCTTTCAATTCTAATCTCTATAAAAAAACAAAAATGTAGAAGAGGGCTTTCAATATATACAAATTCGATACTACTCTCGACGAAATTAAATTTTTACGTTATAGACACATAAAATAATTCATTATTGTTGTGACAGTAGAAAAAGAATTAATTGATATATTAAAAGACTATTTTATTTCTATCTAGGCATAATATGTCGAAAAAAAAGTCACTATAACCGAGTTCAAAATTAATAATGATGGTATAAAAGACGCTTAAGTAAATGATGTTTGTACTTACAAATCCAGGTTTTCGGACATCATATCCGCATTGTTTATTTTTTATGATTTCCTGAAAATGTATAATACGTATTTACACAATTAAAAATAATTGCTGACAATATTAAATAAGAACAATTCGTGAGAAAAAGACAAAAAACTGGTTACGTTAGGAGCATTCCTGTATTTTTCGCATGATTAAAGATATTGATTGTTTTAAGTAAATGCATGTTATAAAAAAAGGAAAAGCATGTATAAAAAAAAATATTTACAAGAACGTTAAATAATACTTGTGCTTGTGTTTTGATTTGTAGTTCAATAACAACAACATCTAATTTAAACGTATAATATACACGCGCTTACTAATTAAAAAGAAGATAATAATGTTAAACAAATCTTTAACTTACATTTGACTTGCGTTTACAACAGGAGAATGGAACTCCACAAGCCTCTCGACTGCCGACATCTCTCGATGAACAATTAAAATAATTATTACGATCCCAGTCTTTTGGCCCCTCTATTCCACAACACTGCAACTGTAAATTAAAATTTTGGTTATATACTATATTCTAAAACAAGAATGCATATACTTACCCAATCTTCCTGAATCCAGTCAATCAGATTTTGTTGATCAGGATCTTCTCTATAGTGAATAATAAACGCTTGGAACCCTCCAGTTGCTTGTGATTTTATCTTTAACAAGTCAAAATAGTTTAATATCGCTATTATAATCTTCGTAATAAAAACAGACGTACCCAATCTTTAAATATAAAACCTAAAACACCAGCTGTCATTTCAAGGAGCAGTAACATCGATAAAAATATGGCATACTGGAAAGGAAAAATATGTAAATAAATGCGAAATTACATGTAATTTCCATAACTTACGGCAGCAAGTAAGCAAGTGTTCTCACGAAGAGCTCCGACACATCCTGTGAAACCAATTATGAACGTAACAGTACCTAAAATTGTATATTATAATTATAAACTAACATATGAAATTACAAATTAAGAATACTTGCCTACACAAATTAAAATGAACGCAGGATCTAAAGCAACATTGGCTAGTTTACCGAGGTTATTAAATGTATCTTTTTCACTCCAAGCCCAAACTCCGACAGTGAGAATTCCTAATCCAAGAAGCTGAAACATAATAATATCAATTTAGAAACACTTTTATACTAAATTACATGGCCTTCACACATGAATACTTTCTTTATACTAAATGAAGTTTCTAATGAATTATAGGATGCACTTTATAATCATTAAATGTAAATATACTTGCCCAAAACAATACGTTGAATCCAAAAATTAAATACTTCAAACAACAACTGACTTCGCTAGTTTCCCTTCTGTATTTTCTCACTGGCATATTCGACATTTTGAAAGAGGAGTTGAAAGTATTACAGCAAAATGTTTTAGCTTTTTGTCAATAAATACAGGTCATCACTTTAATTTTCTTTTCGGAGAAGGTGCAGTTCATTATTTTTTTTTAAATATCAGGACTAGTTCAAGTACTCGTTTTGTTTACCGTAAATTTAAGACTTGTTTAAAATTCGTAGATATCACAATCAACTTATTCTACAATTAATTTTGAAAGACTTATTAATGATATATTACAAAAATAATTTAATCTAGTTAAAAATTGTTGTTTTATTAACAAAACTTTAATACTAAACACCCACAGGCATCCACATCAATTTGACACTACAGTTTTGACAGGAGAGACAACGTACGGCAGTGATACCAACTACAGCAAAACGTAATCAATAACAGAGATGAAGAAAACTACAAAGATATTTATATAATACACACAGTTTTTAAAAAAAATAGCTTGAAATCTGTTAAAATATGAATATTGCAATTGAAATATGCTTATATTTGTGTTTTACATTTTAAATTTACTTTTAAACGTACTGCAACACTGTGATATTTTAAGTCGGTAAAGAAGATTTCTTTTATATTAAAAAGTAGTACATATTTAAACCCCATTATTAAAAAATATCTTATTTAAATAAATAATATTTCACAGAGTTCATTATACAAAAAAATCAATAAGCAATTTAATTGAAACCGTCAATCATGCCAATTACAAAATTGTCAAACGTGTCACAGTAAAACCAATTATTTTTTTATATGAATGTATTTAATATAGTATCAGTTTCGCGTATAATAAGTATTTGTTTTTGCAATAAATTTTCCAGCAGCTGTGGTTTCACTAGCAGCAGATCAAATTACGAACTCAGTGATTCGCAAGCGAGCGGCCGCAAAGAGCTTTGCCCGCCGAGCAGAACTGAACGGCGGGTGGCCACACAATCGGGCGCCTGCGTATGGACGGCGCGCGTGCACGAGGGTAAACTCGTAACTTTTGGCGGTTAGCGCACCCCAGTCTTCGGCATCCTTTGTGACCGTTTGGGACTAATCTTATAGTCTGTGGAACTATCGCGTATTTCTTTCGTTACTAAAATATTTTATTACTCAGTGCAAGTTTTTATTTGTTTTATTAAAATATAGTGATTACTGGACTAAAATATAAACTAAACTTGGAAAGTGTATAATATTTTGTGCAAAATAATTATTAATTAAAAGTAAGTTTGCTGTTTGTAATTAGATTATTAATATTGTTTATGTATTTTATCGTCGACATATTAATAATTTATCAAAGTGGATGTTTGTTTATGAATGAAAATAAATAAATAATTAGTAGCTCCCCAATAGCTAAATAATGAATTTAATTGAAGTTAATCAGTAATTCAATATAAAAATTGCGAAATTAACGAAAACTGTATTCACAAATGTCAGCGTTTTGTGACAACGTCCATCGGCATTAAATATTTTTTTTGCGAATTTCAGCGCTTTTCAAGGACAGCGTTTTTATTTGCTTACAAGAGAAAAAATAATTATGTAATCATTATGTACGTACGAAGCAAATTTAAAATACAAATCAATTTATGTATTCTTAAAATTTTATTCTAATGTAGAGTAATGTGTTTATCTAATAATTAAAGAAAATATATTTGTTACATAATAAAAAGGAAATATTATAATATAATGTAAATAAATTCTTTGATTGTTTCCGGGAAAATAAATTAATGTATAAATAAATTAAATATGTCAAAAAAATAAGCATTTATATTATGAGAAACTATTGTGATGTAATAAAATGTTTGATGAGGGTATTAAATTTATCTTAAATTAAATTGACTAATTATTATAAATTTTAATTATGTCTACCGATTTTTTTTCTAAATAGAACTAAAATATTTGAAATACATATGAATAAATAGTTGGTGCTAATCGAATAATCAATTAATAAATTTAAAACAATCTTTGTGCAGTTGGTTCACATAATTTTTTTTATTATTGTGGATACAGTATACACTAACAGAAAGTTTATTTATTTCCAGTGATTTGTAATTGTAAGTAAATTATATTTTGAGTATAAAATAAGGTGGAAAGGCCTTTAAAGATGAATTAAACTGATTAATTGGTTTAATTTGTCTAGTAAAACCAGATTACGTTTCGGTTATTCAAAAATAGTACCTAAATAAATTTCATAAAATAATTGTTGGAAAAACTTACAAAAACAAAAATATTAATATTTAAATACAGAATAACATTGTACAAGAAAGATTTGACATTAAAAAAATGGAGTTTTAGAAATTACAATTGCACAAAGTTGCATGATGAATAAACTTTGAATTAAAACTGAAAAATTCACTTTAAAGAGTCAATAAAAGGTGAGAAAAATACAATAAGCATACACCTGACATCCGGTCGTTTCATATACTTTTTGAATTTTGTCTATTAGTTGCTAAATAAATACGTATTATAAACATAAAGAACAAAATAAATCATATGGGCCATTGCCATAATCATTAAATTTCGGTAAGCAAATAAAGTGTCATTAAAAATAGCTCATTCCGAATATTAATAAATTATGATTAGACCCTTCGATGAGTTATGACACAGTGGGGACAAATTCCCTAATATAGTCACGTGAGATGCAAATAAAGGGCCCATAATTTGTTCGAGGGTACATCTTTCCTTATTTTAAGTATTTCATTTAAATGTAAATTTTTCAGACTTCAAGTGACTTAAATTATAGAGCAGAGGAACTATATTGACAGGCAACTTCGATCAAAATTACGTTAGTCATTGTTATCAGTCTTGCATGTTAATTAGTGTAATTAATTAGGGAAAATTTATTGCCAAGATCACGTTTAGTTTGGCTAGAATAGATTTCGCTTCAAGTTAGCAATTAACCCGGCAATTATTTTAATTATTTACTTAATTTGAGCGTTTCTGCCGTCAACAAGTTCTGTTGATGAATGTAATTATTAAATATTTTAAATGCTTCAGGCTTTATGATCTGTAATTCTTGTAATTTCCGCTCGTCTTATTAAATAAAATTCTACGATAATCGTTTGTGTAAATTCTGGAACTTCAATTAAAAGTTTGAACTTCCGTTATAAAGAACAGGCAGATTTATTTTCCATATAATCAAGAATGACAGTATTGACAGGAGAAAATAAAGATTTTGAGATTTTATAACTTGATTAAGTTTAAAATTAAGAAAACCAGTGGTGCATAAATGCTATTATTCTATATGCAGAATAATATTTTCTTTTCTTATATTTATAACAAATAATTCATAGAGATGTGACGAATATTAGAATATTTTTTGTGATCGGTGGCATTTGTATGATTCAGTTGAATTAGTTATTTATTATACAAGTGTTTTTTATTTACCAATAAAACACAAGTGTAATATAAAATTTTATCCACAACTTATAATTATAGGTATCGAAGAAGATTGGTCGTAACGTTTAACGTTGATTCAGTTATATATAGTTTCTCAAAATACGATGAAGTGGTTGCTAAGTAACAAGTTGTTTTCAGTGTTTTATGAAATATAAAACACTAGTGTTTTATGAGCCATATAATTTAACTGAAATCAGTGCAATAATGTCTTTATTATATATGAGTTGTGGATAATAGTTATTTGTGCATCAAGAGCGTAAAGTGAATCTTTATTGCTCGCGCTCGGTAATTGAAGCGCGAGGGAAGCGAGCGCTGCAATAGAGCGAGAGCAATAAAGATACTTTACGCTTGAGGCACACACATAATTTTTTCTACGACTTAACTCACTAAAAAAATAAAAAAAATATAGGGCTAGTTCAATTCACGTTCCACCAATTTTTGTATTGTATGTAACCATGACGATATCAGTATCCAAGTAAATAATTAAAAAAATATTTTATCAACAATCATTGTTTGTGCTAAATTTTCACACATAATTAAAAAAATGTGCTTAAAAATCTCAGAAAATAGCGATGAAAGTGATTTTTCCTGCACTCCGCCAGATATATTTGAAACAGCGCAAAATGCTACTTTGAGTTTATTACCTGCAAAATCAAGAGCATTATACGAAAAAAATTATAACCTCTTCATCGCATGGTGTAAGGTAAAAAAAAATGAAGAAATATACCAAAAATGTTATACTTGCTAACTTTTTGGAAAAATCTAAAGTAATGAAATCGTTTTCTCTTTGGACCATTTATTCAATGATAAAATCAACACTAGCAGTTAAGAATTATATTGATATTAGTAAAATTCAGGTTCAACTTCAAATCATAGCGCAGCAAACTTCATGTATAATATTCTAAAAATAAAAGTATTGGCGTACTAACTGAAAATTCTAATGACAATATCATAGAATCTAATTTATCCTCAAATTTATCAAACACCATTTCAAGGTCCGGAATAACTACACAAAACTGTCGAAACTGCACTTTCAACTTTAACATCCTCATTAAGTTGGCACTGCTGCCCAGCTGCGTTCAAGTTCAACTTAAAATCATAGCGCAGCAAACTTCATGTATAATATACATATGTAAAAGTGTAAAAATTAATCCAACCTATATTTTAGATTTTGTAAGTATTGTTTCAATAAATTAATATTTCAGCAACAATTTATATTTTTCTAAGCGAGCGGTAAAGTATTTTACCGCTTGTTGCTATAGGAGACGCGCGGTAAAGTATTTTTCCTACAACTGTGCGATTTCTTTGTTATTACGTAACTATAATTGCCTTGGTTACGTATGGAAAGTAGATGAATGCAGACCAAGTGCGTTTCCGAAAGCAAAGAAATACTAGTGCGGAAAGTGCTTCATTACGTAACTGTCAAAAGAATATTGTTTTGACAGCGATTTAAATTTCGTGCCGAGCGCGGAATTCATATTTTGACCACAGACGCTTATGGAAGAAGAAGATACGGTGAACCAGCGCTAGTAAATATGCAGTAGTATATTTCGACATTTATAAATGTAACCATAATTTGTAGTATATCTAATCTGTAGACAATTAATAAAAAGAACCGAACAAAGTAAAATATATCGATAAATGGTTTTATTGAAAGAGTAAGTGAAATACTTCATATTTATTGTTTGTGTATATTATTAATACAGTTGTTACAGTTGCTTATATTGACATAATGTGAAAACTTTTGTGTCTAAAGAAACATTGATTTCTTCCGTACCTGTTCATATTATTACCAGTAATATTATTGGTAACAATTTCGGAAGCTTCAGAAGTACCAGCAGCAGGTTGATTGTCATTGTCGAAAATAGATCCAACATAGTATGATCCGGAGCTTCAATTATCTTTGGAGGTGTTAATGATAAAGAAGAATCACTCACTGTACTATTCCAATCAAGATGATTTTGAAGAAATTATTTTGACGTTAGCGAAATATTTTTAAATAACGTAAAACAATGTGCAAGCAATCAACAAACAAACCATAGCAACGCCGTAAAACATCGTTCTCATGTAATATCATTAAAATTTTATAAATTTTAATAATATTTTAGTGATTTACTAAATCGCACAGTTGTAGGAAAAATGTTGTTTATAACACGTGCCGAAAAAGCTTACATGCTCGTGCAGATTTCCGCACTCGGCAAGCCTCGTGCGTTAAATTCTGCACTTGCACGTAACGAGCCTTTTTCGGCACTTGTTATAAAAATAACTATTATTATTCGTTACTCAGTAACCATCAACTTTACGATGACAACTGAAAGCATAAATGTCAACTTTTCATAGCAGAAAAAATATTTTATATAATTCAATTTATATAATGTTCATTTATTATATTAGTTGAATCCGATCTATTCACACAAACATATTTTTTTGAATATAAGTTGAAATCAGCAAGTTTTGTAAACGAAAGACTTGTTAGAGATATTTGTTTAGCTATTTTAATTGTTAAATGTTCATTGTTAAAGAAAAATATTTCAAATAAAAATTATAGAATATTTAACATACTTTTAAATACTCTAAATGCCCCTACAGTGCCTGGCTATATTATTATGACAACATATTTTTCATCTTTCTACTGCCGTATTTTATACAAATTGATTGTATAACCTGCATAAATATTTATATTGTGGCAACACTGACAAATATTTTATGTGCTTACAATAACATAATCTCAATTTATTATTCATATTTTTGATAGAAATAACGTGAGTACCATCAGATAATATTTTTAAAATTATTAACGAAAAGCTTTCTCAAATCAAAAATATTTTTATATATACATATTTCATTGGTATTATTTTATTAAACGATGTGATAATGCATTTTTTTTATTACATCATAATTTTTTTTCAAATCAATATCAGTTTGTTTTATGTTAAATATTTGTCTTAAATCTTATAAATCCAAGAAACACCCAGAACCCTTTAATGAATCCCCTTGAATACTCGTATAGTCTATTACTACAAAATTCGAAAAAATATACGCAGTGGTCATAATAATATGGCTAGAGACTGTATATTATTGTTGAGATGTGAAGATCGAATAGCGTCCAATGAATTATTTCAATAAATAAGTAGTCGGAATTTGGACAGCGGAAGTTAAATAAAACAGTTTATGTAACTCTAACCAACGTTTTTATTGTTAGACTTTTGCTGTTCTCCACAGTTCCGCTTTAAACTTGTTCCGTTGATATATTATATATTTATTGTAGAGCCTATTTTAAGGCTTTCAAATATATTTTAGCAAAGGATTTTTTTGTTGTACATTAATGGCGGGTTATGTATTAGGAACAGTGATTTGGAATCATCGATTCTTACTATCAATTTCCTTGCCAGTTAGGCAGCCCTGGTCTACTGTATCCTTCAAAACAGATATACAATTCATGATGTGGAATGATTTTAAACTACCATACTTCTGAATTTTGTGGATTATCATGACTATAAAATTAGCTAGTATGTCCGTGTAAATGTAAAATAAAAAGTGCTAATTGTTCTGCAGTATTTGAGAATTGAAATACTTATAGCTATCATCGTGGTTATTCATTTTTTAAAGACTTTATATCGATTTATTTATTTTGATTACTATACCTATCTTATAAATATGTAAGCATGCAAATCAAGAATTATTAAAATAAATTATCAGTAATAATATAACAAGAGAGTGAGAATAAATTGAAAATAATTTGACAGATCTTTCGAAAACTTGTTGCCAGGCAGCAGTCACGAAAGCCCGTAGGGCTTGAGTGGCTATTGCCAAATGGCAACAAGTTTGAGAAAGATACTGGAGAATTATTTTCTAATTTATCCAACTCTCGAGTTATATTTAATTAAATTATTTTTTGACTTAGCTGTTGAGGTTGATTCATCCAACTTAAAAGATTTTGAACTGAGTCCATATCGATTGATTGCTTATTAATGTTTTCTTGGAAGTTGTTTCCAAAATTTATTGGTGTATATCTGTATCTGAAATGGAACTAAATCGATTTTTTTCACACATTTTACTTGACGCTTTGACAGTTTTAAATAATTATTTGACAACTACCTATCATTTGTCACAAACAAAAAAGCATCTACAGAGATTATTCCCGGGAATAATAACAAGAGCTTTATTCTCAATATAATAATAACAGGATTGGTTAAAACGCAGACATATGACATACAATGAAGCATTACATTGGTTTTGAGAAACGTCAAAAAAGAATCACTTTAAAAATTATCCCTATGGAGTAGGTGGTACAGTGGTTATCGTGTCGGCCTGTGGATCCTGAGAACCCTGGTTCGATTCCCACTGCCGACAAACATTTTCACCACATTAATACTACTCCTGTGGCTCCCCCTCCATTAATATCATTGGGGGTCGTGATTTGACGGCTGCTAACCGCACTTCACGCGCAAAATATATCACTTACCGAGATCTGCTTCGGCAGAGTGCCACACCCAGTAATGGGTACAAGGCGTGATGATATATTTATTTATTTATTTTAAAATTATCCCGGTGGATCACCCTTCATCAACATCTTTGGGAGGCCGTGATTTGACGGTTAGTAGTTGGTAACCGCACTTCACGCACATAAATATATTATTTACCAAGATTTGTTCTTGCAGAGTACTATACCCAATAATTGGTAAAAGGCGTGATTATATTTCATTTCTATTTATATAATTTTCCGTATAGAGGAATTATTTTTTCATGAAAGTGTAGTTTGTTCTAGTTATTGCAATGTTGAACTTTGGTATTTCACTTTTCATTTGTAAAAAGATAATTTGTATTTTTAAAGCTTCTGTGAATGAAGTAATTTTATATTAATTAATTAAACTTAGATTTATTTCTACTTGGTTCTCACGCTATTTATGTCATTTTCTATAAAAAGAAAAGTTAAAAAAATATTCTTAATGTTTCTCTTTCCTTGGTTGGCACTTATTTCAAGTGGAAAATTCATATAATTAATAAAAATTAAATATCGCCAATTTAATTAAAATTTAAAATTGAATTGGCAAATACTTTTTTTTTTCATTCAAATATAAAAATAATTCACGCTCACGCTGGTTACATTTTGACCCCACAAATATATTGTCTCCGCCCAGCAATAGGAGATGTGTTTAAACTTATGTATAATATTTTTAAATTATAATTTTAAACATTACACATAGTTTGTTGTCTGCTGTTAAATTAAATTCAATAATTATTTCAAATGAAACGAATTTGTATTAGAGAAACTTCTCGCAATTATCTCCTGTTACAGTCATGCATAACGCAGCATGTTCACTTTCGAGAAGAAAACATAATTAGAACTATATGTGCCTCGCTGAACCAATGAAGTTCGTCAAATTGCCTCATTCATCGTTTAACCAACCTTAGAATAAGAAAAATCAAATACGTGTTTATTTCGTCATATTAACGTACTCAGCAATTTAATTTCATATTATTTATTGAATATATTATAAATGAACGATTTGAATTCTCGAAAATTTTGATATTCATTCGGATACGATCCGACTCGATTCATGATCCGATCCGACTCAATTCGAGATCCTATTCTATCCGAAATCCGATCCTAGATCCGATCAGACATTAGATCTGAGATCAGATTTGACATCCGATCCGCCAGCCGATCCGAAATTTAATCCGAGATTTGATCCGATCCAAATTTTGATTCGACATCCGGTCGGTCCATTATCCGATCTGACATCCTACCAGGTGTACCAATAAAGCCGTACAGGTTTTCCTATTTATATTTAACCAATTGTGACGTTGTACATCCGAAGGAAAAATAACTATTATAGATTGAACTAAATATTTTTATTGTGAAAAACTATAGAGACATAGTTTGTTATAATTTATAAATTTTACGTAGTGTTATCATTTCAATAGAGTGGAAATGGAATTTGTATGTTTTTTACTCGGAGTGGATACCTAAAAGTTGTGAATGTAAGTGTTGGATCGGATATTTTATCTGAAATTTTGGATAGATGTTTTAGCCGACATTTTTATCTGATATGTTATACGATATTTGAATCGGATCCGATCCGAAATCCGACTTCGGATCAGATCGAATCGATATTATAACGGATATTTTTGCCGATCTCTATACAACTAAAGTTGCATGTAAATATTAAAATGATTTAAATTTTAACTATTCTGAAAGCATTTTTACTTTAACATGTGTTGGAATATTTCAATGAGAATGCGAACCTAGTGGCGAAATTTGAAACTAAGACAAAGTAGCACTTTCATGAGATTTGTATACTGTTACATAAGACATTACTGTTTCAATATTGTTTATGTATTAATTTCAAATATTTTCGAGGAAATTTAAACTTCAATTTCATTCGTATAGTTTTCTTGCTTCTATATTATATTAATTGTAATTATTTTGTATACTTTATATGAAATAGAATAGTATATGTGTAAATGGCACTTATAGATTATTGTGAAAGATGCAATTTTCTCAAAAAAAAAATATTAAAAAGTAAAAAGTATTGTTGTATACCTGATTGTAAATCTACTACGAAGCACGATCGAAAAGTCTAGATTCCACAAATTATACTTACAATAAAGTTAACTACAAAGATAACCTAACTAGTTACTAAATTATCTATCTAAACAGAAAAATTAAAGTTAATATAACACTAATGCTCGGTTTCACCACCAAAAGTTAAATTTTAATCGTTGTTTAAAAGTAAATCGAATACATGACAACAATGTCAATTATTCCCTTTGACATGTAATTTTGATTTGCTTTTATTTATTTAAACAATGATTAAAATTTAACTTTTGTTGGTGAAACCGGCCATAAGGGACAGTTTTTCAATCACTGATTAATGTTAATCATGATTAAATAATAATAGAAACTATGGTTACCATTATTATTTAATCATGATTAACGTTAATCGAGAGTAAACCGGTGATTGAAAAACTGGCCCTAAAAATAAAACAAGAAACATTGAACTACCGAGGAACATGAAACAAAATATCAAAATTAAATTTATTTATTCATTATACAATAACAGACACCCAAGTATGTATAATGTTTACAATTATAATTTAATTATTAATATTATTGGCAATATCGAGCATACTAGCGGTAGCAAAAATATTTACTTCGAATTTAATATTGCGAATTAAGAAAAAATATTTTTATTCCATTTCCAGTAAAACAAAAAATATAATTAAAAAAATAAATATAAATATTTCATAACACCTTTTACCTATTACTGGGTGTGGCACTCTGCCGAAGAAAATCTCGTTAAGTGATATATTTATGCGCGTGAAGTGCGGTTACCAGACGTCAAATCACGGCCCCCAAAGATGTTAGTGGTGGGGGAGCCATAGAAGTAATTTTAATTTGGTGAAAATTTTTTGTCGGCTGTGGGGAGCGAACCGAGGTTCTCAGGATCCACAGACCAACTCGATACCACTGAGCCATTACCCCATAAAATATTTGCGGTTTAAATTTTACGCAAAGGTTTAGTCAAGCACGTTATACCGTAGATCGCTGCTTGTTGTGACGTAAGACACCCGTGCAGTCCCGAATTCAAGTCCACCCACATGGACATAAAGTTCTAAATTTTACATTAAAAAACTGAAGGAATAAAATTCATATCTAGATTTTTATTTGATGTTAGAATAAAATATAAACATTATTGGTCATAAAAAATTTTATTCGCCAAGTAAAATTTGATGTCACGAAGTTCAATACCAATATTGAATTGCTTTGGAGTTAACGAAGTGGTTTTAAACTTTCAACACTGAAGTCTGAAGTGCTAAAAGAAAACATCAGTATACAATAAAGACAACGGCCCATGATTTAATACAGAGGAAATTTAATTTTCGATGTTGTCTCTTGAAATTAACGAACTTTTCGCTAACAATGGACATAAAAACTTTAGATGATTAATAAAATTCGCATCGCGATCGCACAGTCAAAGTAATGTTGAACAATGAAGGCTGTTTTACAGGGCATTCTTTCTCAGACATTAACCACGATATCATTAATCAGTTCGCGCAAAGTTAGGTTAGATTCACGTTCACGATGTCGCTGTCCACGTTGCTGGACACAAGATGTAAAGCCACGTTCACATGCGAATATAGCGTGCGTATTTCACGCGTTGCGATAAACGTTCCTGCGCAGCAAATTTATTGTTGCTGTTAAAGTTAAAAGTTTACCGATATCTTGGCTTTGGACTTTTATATCGGGTCAATCTAAAATTAAATTCTAAACCTGAAAGAGAAATATAGATTTGAGAAAATGTGGTTAACAGATTTCGTTCTGCTTAAGTGATTATTTCAAACAAGTTTTTGCATTTATCACGAAGAGGAAAGGATTTGTGTAATTGTGAAAGATAATTAAAATTCCATTACAATAAAGAAAACAAGAGAAGTATAGTTAGTGGTGGCATAAATCAATACAAATCATGTAAAATGCAATAAAGTAATCATGAGATATGGGAAATTATGTAGATTTCATCGAACTATATATCAAACGATTTAATAAATATATCGTACGACAAATTGAACAAATAGTTCAGTTCTCGTCTTGCTAGTTACTCTTTTTCTCACACTTATGACATTTGTCATTCGAACTGGGCGTAAATAGTTATTTATATAACTAGTGTTAAAACATTATTACTCAAGTACAAGCCGTAGGCAAGTGTTGCAAACCTATGACTGTAATAAAGACATTTTTAATATGAGTTGCTTACATTATTTTTTCTACGATCGAGTTTTAAATCCTGATTTATAGATTGCATAGAATAGAATGGAATAGAATAGAACAGGGAATAGAAATATAAACCTATGAAAATGCATGCGACCATTTATAGTTGCATTAGAATGGAATAGAATAGAACTGCACAGAACAGGACATAACCAAATTTTATTTCGTGTTCTATTCTATTTCATCTCTTCGTCGATCGTGTAATTACGATACATTTCGTTCTATTTCGGTTGAAATTTACGCGACATCTTTGGTCATTTGTGACATTTGTATTTTAAAGCAGTGTTATTTATTTGAATATGTTGTATTTACAAAAAAACATGCTTGACGATTATCGGTTAGTAGAATTAATAGAGAAACACTATCATTTTATCATTTTATAATTCTTTAAAAATAAAAATAAAAAACCGCATATATTTTTTCCTTTATTTATTTGCCGAATTCTACTATTCCGTTTTCGTCTTCGTTTTGTTTGTGAATTTTGTATCATATACAAACTCCCTTAGCATGTGCTAAGTGCTAAGTTAATTTTCATTTTTTAAAACTACAACTTTCAACTGATCAAATTTTCATGTCACTTCATCACCATGAAGTTTGTAATAGAAATCTAAAATACCAGTATGAACATAGCTATTTTAGTGTAAAAATGACGGCATTCTATTCACTGCTGTTCTTTTCTGTGCAATCTATAAATTGTTATTACAAATTTCTATTCTATTCCATTTCATTCCTTATTCTATTTTATTCTATTTTATTCTATGCAATCTATAAATCAGGCTTTAACTAATTATACTAATTTAACTAATGACATTTCAAACATCAAAATTAACGTAGTTAAGTTTGTTCCGTAGCAACTATTTATGTAATCATTTTTTTTGCATGTTCCTAATGGCAACATCTAAAAAAAGTAGTCTTTTAAAATGTCATTGGTAGTAGAAAAAAAATTCATAAAATGTTTGCTTTTTGCAATTTTCTTGCACAAATGTTGACTTTTTGATGTACTTTCAAAAGAACTATAAAATCTTTGTATGCTGTTTCCATGAATCAATGTTGATAAATCATATGAGACTAAATAAAATGTATAATATTTTGGTAAAAAATATTATTAACAAATTTAATTGTATTTACTGAAATAAAATATTTGGAAACAATATATTTTTTTAAATATTTAATTAAAAAAAAATACTTTTGCTAGTTTTAAGTCTTTACATGCACAAATTGTAACGTTATTTCGATAAATAAAAATTTTAAACTGTCCCATAATATGAGAAACGAATATTCAGGTAATCCATATCGGGATGGGGATACAGCATAGAATATATATAAAAAGTAAAGTACTAAGATAAAAGTCAAATGGTCGTTCTACTTATTGGAGTGGGGCTAACTGGCTTCAATCAGAAATATTTGGCTCTTTCCACGTATCTTCTACCTTCAAGCTCCAAGCGCAATATACGTTTGTGCTCACAATCAAAAGCAAAAAAATGCGCATCATTTATCTGATTGTAATGATAGCTATAATCTTGTAAATATGTAAGTTAAAGTATAAAATAATACCAATATTTGAAAATTATAGTCGTTACTGTATTTACTCGAATGTGTATAAGATTCAATCAAACGTTACATATTATAGGTATATTTAAGAATGCAAAAGATTAAGAAGTTAATTTAAATTGCATAAATTCTAATATTTGCGGTTATTAATGAAATGTCGTGACGATGAAAAGTCAATAATTTATGATTTGTATCAAATATTTACTTGTCATGTTGTCATGATATATATGAGTTGGGAACTTTTATCGCATAACACAGCAACTTTTGATATTGGTTTCGGGTTCCATATTTTTAATAAATATGTCAACGTTTTGATACATCTGAGCTAGACACAATATTTCTGTCATTTTCTTTCAAATAAAAGCAATAAAACAATAGTTATTTATGCATCAAGGGCATTATCATCTAATAATGTCCATGGTCCATACAAGATTTGATTTTGCACTAGCATAGGTATAATTAGTTTAATTTATAATAATTATGATTATAGTAAGAAAGTGATATATTTTATGCGCGTGAAGTGCGGTTACCAGCCGTAAAGGCCTCAAAAAATATTAGTAAAGGGATATTCACAAATGTATTTTAAATGTGGTGAATATTGTCAGCTGTCGGAACCGAACCCGGGTTCTCAAATCCACTATTCGACTCGATATCACTGAGCCACCTACTCCATAGTAATGCGTGTACTCAGTAATAAATATATGGCATGTTGATATTTTTATTTTATTAACCAACATAATAAATATAATCTGCTAATATAAAAATAAAAAACTGACTTTTACTGGTGCAGAATTTATGTAAATTTCCTGCAGAAATTATGTTAAATATATATATATATATATATATATATATATATATATATATATATATATATATATATAAATGAATGTTTGTTTGTCCCGTACGCGTTCATATATCATTCATCCGATTGCGATGAAACTTTGGTAAGTTGTTGTGCGCATGCCCGCGAAGGCCGTTAGATATTCTGAAAAGTAGTGAACTGATTCGATTCAAATTTGGTATAGGCATAGACGAGAACCAATCTTAACATATAGATATAATAAAGCTTCAGTCCGCCATCTTGAAATAAAATGACCGCTAGCTATTCTGAAAAGTAGTGAACTGATTCGATTCAAATTTGGTATAGGCATAGACGAGAACCAATCTTAACATATAGATATAATAAAGCTTCAGTCCGCCATCTTGAAATAAAATGACCGCTAGCTATTCTGAAAAGTAGTGAACTGATTCGATTCAAATTTGGTATAGGCATAGACTAGTACCAGTCTTAACATATAGATATAATAAAGCTTCAGTCCTATGCCATTCGAATTCAAACGTTTTGAGTTTCCGGTACGACTCCCAATTGCAATGACTATCAACAAAGCACAGGGACAATCGCTACAAGTGTGTAGACTAAATTTGGAAAATCCATGCTTCTCACATGGACAGCTGTATGTGGCATGCTCTCGCGTCGGAAAATCTTCTGATTTATTCGTGTACGTCCCAAATAGAAAAACAAAAAATATTGTGTATCCGAAAGCACTTCAATAAACTGAATTAAACACAAACACTTTCTTTCTTTGAGTTGCAATGCAACGCATGCCGTGTACTCGCATTAAATTGTAGACTACGCAAACGAAGTCGCGGGTAATAGCTAGTTAATAATAAAAATTGGGTAAGATTTAAAATCATACAGATTTATAAGCATATTGCTTTGAGGTCATAAAATTCTTCATTGTATCGATTCTTTTCTAGTATAAAGTCTAAAATAGTGACACTCAATTTACAATATTTTTATATTTAGTAACATACTTACTTTTATGACTTACATAACGTTCATACAAAATTTCATAGCATTTCCTCGAAAGACATGAAAATGGCACATACTTTAAATATTCCAGAGAATATGACTAGAACGCAAAACCATATTGAAAGGGGATAACCAAAGATAAAATTTTCCGGCTTGAAATTTTTCACATTTCTGTTCGCGAAGAATTTATATGAGTGCGCGTGAATTGTGAATGCATCGTGAACAATGCACTGCATAAAAACAATGCATAGTTTCCAGTTTCCATAGCGACTTGGGTGGGAGTTGAATCTCTTTCAGAGGAATATTCCATGAGGAATCATTTAATTTTTTAAATTTTTATTTATTGCTGATGGGCAGACGTAGTAAAATGGAAATTTAATTTGTTTTCGCGTGAGCTGTAGTGTGAAAGTAAAATTCGCTGTGTAATGGGATGAAATACTGCGAAATGATGATGATATGTTGGTTTAGAGATAGAAAGGAAATGTTACAAAAGTATTTTAACATTGGCATTTGAAATGGAGATTAAATTATGCATACACACATTACGTCAAATGTCAAATATATCTTCAAGGGTTGTAGCATAGTCTTTCTGTTTTTCTAAGTTTTGATACAGGCCGGCAACAGACTATTTTGCGTTCTAAGATAAAGCTAGAACCTGCAACAAAAAATTGCCAATTCAGTTTCTAAAAATCTGGTGCGGCCACCACACGACTTTCTTATACACAGTATATTTAATATTTTTCCTTTTTAATTTTTATTACAGATAATCAACTTCCTAACAAAATTTTATATAAATAAACTTGTATTAATAGAAATAGAAATATAAAATTACTTCCTATTTGATCAATGAAATTGATATAGCATCAAAAACGCTGAATTGAACACTTATGACTTGCTCCTTGCGTTTGACAATTATTATTTGACATATAAATGTTAAACATGTTTATATTTTTTATTTCTATTGCTACTATGATTATTGGAATATATTATTAAATATATAAATTAGTTTTTCTCAAAATTAGATGCATATACAGGAAAATTGCGAATAACATTTTATGTTCCAAATATTTTTGCTAACATCTTTTATTTGAAACTTTTTTTCGTAACTGATTCCATTTTTGAAATAAATGGAATTTATTGTTTTGTGTGTCCAGTAGACTTCCTCTTCCGGTTTTTCAATTTCATTCAAAATCAACTCAGCTCTACGTATTTTCATGAAACTTATAATTACCTAGTTTCGTTAACAAATCTTATCTCGTTCATGAGATATTGCACACTCGAACACACATCCATCCATCCACATTCACACACACACACAGACATCATTGAGAAAATGATCAAAACGGATTCAGTGGGCCTCAAAACACATATTTCCGCGAAAATCTCGTCAACGATTTTTTTCACGATTCCATTACTTCCTTATACTGTGTATAAGTAAGTAAAAATAGATCTATTGTAGATGATTATCTTTCACAAATACTAAAGACATGCATATCATTTCTAACTAAATGGTACTCGGTAAAAAGCTTACCTCCCCATCGCAAACACACTTTAAAAACTTTTACGTCACATACTTTTAAATATCTATATCGGTTTTTTACTTTATTTGTGTTACAAAGGAAGTACAGTAAAATTTTCATCTAGCTTGAATTTATTTCTATTAATTTTAAAATAAAACTAACTGATAATACGAAGATCTATGAATTACAATTGGATCTTGTAAGCTTATTTTTACTTTCTTATACGCAGTATAAGGAAGTATTGGAATCGTGAAAAAAATCGTTGACGAGATTTTCGCGGAAATACGTGTTTTGAGGTCCACTGAATCCGTTTTGATCATTTACTCAATGATGTCTGTGTGTGTGTGTGTGGGGGGTGGGGGTGTGTGTGTGAGGTGTGTGTGTGTGTGTGTGTGTGTGTGTGTGTGTGTGTGTGTGTGTGTGTGTGTGTGTGTGTGTGTGGATATATGTGTGCGCGAGTGTGCAATATCTCATGAACGAGATAAGATTTGTTAACGAAACTTGGTAATTATAAGTTCCATGAAAATACGAAGAGCTGAGTTGATTTTGAATGAAATTGAAAAACCGGAAGAGGAAGTTTACTAGACACACAAAACAATAAATTCCATTTATTTCAAAAATGGAATCAGTTACGTAAAAATTTTCTAATAAAAGATGTTGGCAAAAATATTTGGAACATAATATGTTATTTGCAATTTTTCTGTATATGCGTCTAATTTTGAGAAAAACTAATTTTTATATTTAATAATATATTTCAATAATCATAGTAGCAATAGAAACAAAAAACATAGATTTTAATTTTCGCTTTATCTTATGTCTTTTTTCGGAAAAATAAATACATCATTAAAATGGTCAACTAATTTGGCAACTTTGTCTCATTTTAATCGACTTCGTATCTCACGGTTCTTGAGATACCAAGGGTTAGGCTCCAAAAAAGGACATCTTGTATATGCTTCATCAGTAAAGTTAGACATAAAGTAGTCAACATTAATAAAAAATTATACGTAAACAAATTTGATATTTTATATGTTTCAAACAGATAAATGCTGAATTACTTAAAATCTAAATTACATATTATATATTCTGAATATTAAATATGCTGTGTATGAGAGAGAGATATGGTGACCACACCAGATTTCTTTTTGTTAAATTTCAATGTCTTATTCGCTACAAGAGGTGATAAATTGTCTAACGCACGGTAATTCTATGGATAGAGAGCTACAAAACAATTATATAATAATGATGATTTTTTATTTTATGTGATCTAAATATTTTTAAAACTTTTAAAATATATTTAAGTAATGCAATTAAAGATCTGCTGCCTCTATTTCTTATAAACTATGTGTCCTCAAAATTCCAAAACAAAAATTATCCGTTCTAATCTCTTACTATAATCTAGACATGTACAATTTTCAATACTAGTGTATATTTCATTTCATTTGTGCTCTTTTGAACAATATAAACTTAATCCCATTTACAGTACCGAGGTCCCGGGAGTCACTGAACTGCAGTGATGTTGCTAATATATTTTTATCTTGAATTGGACTCGAATTCGGGATCTTTGAATTTAATGCCGTAACGCTACACACATCACAATACTGTTTTTGTAAAAAAAAATAATGTGCGTCACGTAGTTTAAGAATACCGAAACAACAGCATTGTAATCTGAAAAATAATTGTTCCAAATTATAATGACAAAATTCGAGTTTAAATTTAAAATATTGCGTTGAATAATATTTATAAAAATTTTCTAAATCTAAAAGTCAACATTCACTTATGTGTGTATTTTACAATGAAAATATAAATTTAATTAATTTATGAGGATTTTCATGATTAATTATCTTTTGTTTATTTTATATAATTAATTCATACACGGTGCAATATGATAACACCGATATAAATTATATACTAATAAAATATTACTTATGACAATGGATAATTAATATTGTTAATACAAATTTTGAAAATAATAATAATTTTTGAATAATGAATCTGAAATTAATGGTATAGCAAACATAAAACTATAAATATTTACGTGGTTTATGAGTGCAATAAAATTTTAATGGAGATGCAATATGATGCACTTGATATAGGTACTTACTTATTTTGATGATATGTGAGTTGATAATACATAATGTAGGTACTCGTATAAAGTGATCAATTTATAAATTATATGTATAATCTATATTTAAAAAAAATATGTATTATGCTTTCATTTAGATAGATTAATTTTAATGGCTTTAAAGTAATAATTACTCGACACTAATTGTTAGTAAATACATGCACCTAACACATTAATTTGTTGTTATATTATTATATTTTGATATTGGTATTTTTGGGTTAAATAAAAAATAACCGTATAATGTATCCTGAAGTTAGGTATTTAAAAACTAAGTAATAAGAAATTACTTTATATTTTATTACAAAATACCTTCTCTCACAAGGAAAACCAAACAGAATATTTAACCAGCCTATTAAGATTCTTCACAAATAAAAATCCCTATTTAATATTTGATCCGAATAAGAGGCATTTTAATATGTTACATATTCCATCAAAATCAACCAAAGAAGAATTTAAAGTTATTTCTGAAAAGGAAACAGCGAATTAAGGTCACGTTTATATAAAGTCGCTCAGTGAAACGAGAAGAAAATAATAAAACGCAAATAATATTGCAAATATTTTCTGTAATATTTGATATTATCTATACATACGAGTATACTGCAGAAAAATATTACTGAATGAACATTTAAGAAAAATAGACTGATGTTTAAATGAATGAAAGTAGAAAAGGAGTAAAATTATTTTATATTTCAACTACAAATATTAAACTTACAACATATAGTCGTAGTTTAATGAATAAAATATTCGTTTCACAAGTGAAAATAGGCGAGTTCTAACTACGCTGTCTTTAAGTTCTTCACTAAAAAATACAATTGTATTAGAGTGGTTTTGATTTCAGTATAAGCTGTGGACCTGTGGATGGCCTGTAGTATATATGTACTGTACTTGGGATTAAGTTCCTCTTGTGCAGATTAGATGTGGAACAAAATAGGTATATTGCGTATCTATGATAAGGAATGTTTAATAATATATTATTATTATAATATATATATATATATAAATAAATAATTTATGAAAATACAAAATACATTATCTCTTTTACTAGAGTTAAATTAATTCGTCAATTCCCGCACACACATTTTTTAATAGGTAGTAAGTTAGGCTGATCCGTCACGCTCTGAGGTGAAAGGCTCGATCGGGTGAACTCGGGACCGCCGAGTGTACCCGAGCACACACATTTTTTCGTAGGTAGCACGAACTATTATATTGAAGGACAGGCAAGTCTTGCGGGTAAAGCATCCGCAGAAATGTTGTAGAAAGAGAGCGACAAAAAAGAGAGTGCGACAGGAAAAAGAGTCTGGCGAATGCATGGGTGCTTACGAGTCTATTCATGTTTTCTTTACTTTTAGAACTAATTACTTTAAAAAATAATAAAGAAAATAGATAGAACCGAATATTTCAATTTTTTCTTAATTAATATTTTTGTACTTTATACAATCCATTTTATAATTTTATAATAATAAAAACAGATCGAACTGAATATTTCAATTCTTTCTTAATTTAGATTTTTAGATCTTCCTTACACTGAGATTTGATATTATTTTGATTCTGTTTAAAATATTGCTTCAAGCGCATTAAAATAAATTCATGGACAAAAACAGATATTATTTCTTTCTTGTGATCTCTACAAGAGAAAGAGAATGCATAATTTTCAATTACAGAATACACTGTTTCTTCATATACACGAGGGTTATCTATATATAATATTAATTTATCTTGAATATATTTGGATAATCTAAATATGTTTATATTTGTGTGGATTAAGAAACCACGACTTTTAACATTTGTTAATTCCGCTTCTTTTATGTGACATACATTTTCTTTGTTACAAGCAATATAATATATATATATATCTGCTCATATTACTACTTTTTCTAAATTTCCAACTGCTCTTTTGGAGCACGAAACAAAGATATTTTGTCAAGATTTGAGTCATACCCGCTGGTACAATTGGGCGCAAAACACTTACGACCCATTGCAAACTAATTGTTTATAACTATTTATCATCAAACAACACTAATGATTGAAAAAAGTAACCTGCGTTCATATGGCGTTGAGTAAATGCCGGCCTCTTTAAGCTATCTCTCTCTTTCAAAGTCATGCGCGCGAATGACATAAAGCTGGACGTTTACTAACTGCGCTTATATACGAAGTTGCATAGGGCTGGTAGGTAGTAAGTTAGGCTGATCCGTCACGCTCTGAGGTGAAAGGCTCGATCGGGTGAACTCGGGACAGCCGAGTGTACCCGAGCGAGAAAGATACAGTTAGCTGCTCTTCGCTGCTGAGTCGCTGTGTTTAGTATATTAAATTAATACGTAATAATTGTTATTATTAATTATTATAAATTATTTAATAGTTATTATTGATACGTAATAATAATTATTCTAGATATATAAATAAAATTCAATCAAAAGTATTTATTTCTTATTTTAGTTATCACAAACACATTGTATCCTTTGTAGATACGAAAACGAAAATAAATAATTTGATTTATATAGAATTAAATAAATAATAAATTTAATTTCTGACTTGTTTCTCATTTATTCTACTAATACGATCCATAATACATAATATTATTTACTATCTATATATATATATATATATATATATATATATATATAAATTGATTGCGATTGCCAATGAATTTTTCACTTCTGCCGTGCGGTCTTAAGCACACACTATGTTTTTTTATTAATACTTTCGTACCTATGCGAATGACATTATTGTATGTCTTAATAAGAAATCGCATTTATTCTTGTATTGAAAATGTATGACAGTTTATACTAACACGAAAATTTATATTTACTTCATTTACATTTGACGACTGGTAACCGCACTTCACGCGCAAAATATATCACTTACCGAGATCTGCTTCAGCAGAGTGCCACACCCAGTAATGGGTAGAAGGCGTGATGATATATTTATTTATTTTATTTATTTACATTTGTTTATAAAAAAAATATGGAGCTATAGTTACAATTTTGTTATTTTCTCGCCAGTCATTTCTAAGTTTGTGATATTTATATTTGATACACAAATAAAGACTGCGAAACTTCACGCTCAAATTATATCACTTACCGAGATCTGCTCCGGCAGAGTGCTACACCCAGTAATGGGTAGAAGGCGTGATGATATATTTATTAATTAATTTTTTTATATAATTCAAACATATAAAATTTAAATTTATATTTCGTTTTCATTTAATATATTGCAAAACTTGGTTTCATTTATAAACTAATAAAATTTTATAAAATAATAAATATATTAATTCGACATCTAAATCCAATACCAATGTAAGTTTTAAGTACAAAATCTTGGATCACATAGATACCGAATGTTATGTAATAGTTTTCATATAGGAAATTAAATATAACAATATAACAATATCCGCAATACCTAAAATTACGTACTTCATGGCTAATTAACGAGCTGATGAAAATACATTTTTTGAAGAGATAATTCAGAAGTAGAAAACTAAAGTTGAGGTGCTGGCGTATAGGTGTGTCGCTGAATCAATGAAGTTGCGTCATGTCAAAAGTCATGAATTTTTATTACGTTTCATTTATAACGTTTACAGTTAATATCAAAATGTTAAAATGCAAAGCAGGAATGAAGCAATTTACGCAATTTGCTATCACTGGCAGCGCTCTGTATAAAAGGAAAAATCGGTGCTGCCACACGAGGCAAATTAAATGTGTCTTTAAAATTCTTTAATTTTAGTTAATATTTACATCCAATTTCTTACAAACTGATTATGCAAATAAATCCAAATACTACTAAATTCATTCAGGGTAACTCACGTAAGAAAAGTGGAACTCATAATTGACTACGGGGGTACGAACTACATTATCACAATCAACATCTGTTCACCATCAAAGCAAGGACATCAAAGTTGAACTGAATAGAATAATTCAATAAGTCAGGCGGCTCGGTTGCAAAGTTGTTATGTTATCAACAATACCGGCAATTACAAGCAAATTGAATTAAAACTAATTACTTACATAAACACACTATATGAATATAGTGTTACATTAAACTAACCAGAAAAGTGGTGTGCCATCGAGGACAAAATATTTCTTGTCAACTTATTACTTTTTTCAGAACGATTAATTTTATTGTACTTTATAACTAATAAAAAAATTAAAAATATATATCATCACGCCTTCTACCCATTACTGGGTGTGGCACTCTGCCGAAGCAGATCTCGGTATGTGATATATTTTACCTGTGAAGTGCGGTTACCAGTCGTCAAATTACGGCCCCCAAAGATGTGGATGGTGGAGGAGCCACAGGGGTAGTTTTTGAAATTATGAAAATTGTTTGTCGCCTGTGGGAATCGAACCAGGGTTCTCAGGATACACAGGCCGACTTCATACCACTGAACTAGTCACCCCATAAAAAAAGTTAAAGTTCAAAAAGTTAAATGTTGTTGTTTTCTCGAATATATTTTAATTGGAAATTGCTGAGATTCGTAAAAATATCATTTAAGAGTTATACACATATCAACGATCTACGATGATTCATTGAAAAGACTTATTATTTAAATTATTTTTTTTGACATCAAGTTCAATATTCGAATTCGAGAAATTTTATATACTACACTCACCTCTAGTAATATTACACTACTTCAAGAAATATTACACTCAAGAATTATGATAAAGTGCGGAGTAATATTCCTCGCTAGCATGGGCGTCCACAGACATTTGTCCAGGGGGGGGGGGGGGGAGCGAGTCGCAAAAAACTCTCAGATATACATAAATTTCTAAAATATTTTTTTTTACATAACATAAATACAAATACATATAACAAATGGATAAAAAAATATTTAAATTTGTGAAATAAATTACTAATCTTTGTCGTCTGGGTTTGAATTGAAGAGGTAGGACAATTTTCGAATAACTCTTCCATAAATTGACACCATTTCTTCAATAAATTCCGATTTAGCAGTTTTACAGTTTTTATTTTCTAATATTTTGTGTCTGAGTATACTTAAACTTAGATTCCTCAATCGTTACGATAGGGAACATGTCGCTAGCTGGCCATAAGAATACTGCGGGAAATTCAGTTTCAGCTTGAATTTATTATCTTTAAACTTATAATTTAATTTTTATTTAATTTATATATACATATAGTGTGGTGGCCACGACTCTCGAACATCGGACTTTAATATGTAAAATCACATTATTTTAAATTTCCTGCTTCCTGCATCAAATAAAATTTTTAGGGCATAAAATATGAAATTAATTTTGCATGCTCTATCGGCACATATTAGATCTGAAAATGACTAAAATTGTCTCAAAACTATCGATAGCTATGAAATTGACACAAAATTAAACAATCTGTCAAAACTGTCAGAATAAATTCCTTATTTATTATTTCATTTATTTTGACAAATAAAACGTCAAAAATATGTTTAATTTTGTTTCAATTTCATGCCTATCGATAGTTTTGAGGCAATTTTCGTCAATTTCAAATCTAATTTGTGTCGTTACAAAGTACGCAAAATTTATTTTGTTTATTAAAACTTTTATTTAAGCTTTTTTGCTTGAAATATTTAAGGAAGCAGGAAATTAAAATATTATAGTTTTACATGTTAAAGACCTATTTTCGAGAGTCTTGGTCACCACCCTAGTTAATATCCAAGGGGGAGCGCGCGCCCCCCCTGGCCTCCCCCTGCGGACGCCCATGCTCGCTAGTTACGGTTTTTATTACAGAAGGCAGTCCTTTGTTTTAGAGTGTACCCTTTAAATTGAGTTATTACTTAAAAAAATAACTTTTATCCTTTATTATTTGATTTACTATTTAAAATACCTATATCAGTCTTTATCTGTTTATCTGTTTAAATGAGTTGAAATATGAGCAAAAATATTAACATTGTTATTGCTAGCAAAAATTTTATTGTGATAACCATCTTAAAGATAAATTGTTAGTTGTTAAACTAGGAAAAAAGTATTAGATTTACTGCTGCGAGAGTCAATCCAAGGCAATAAATCTGCTTTTTTGCCGTGTTGAACAAATCATTTGTATGCCAATTGGTTAAATAATTTTGTGATTATTTTTAATGTTATTGGCATCATCATGTTCTTATGCATTTATTAAACGGTGGCTATGAAAAAAACAAATTTGACGTTTACAATTTTATAAAGGTCATTCTGCTTTTTATGAATGTTGTTAATCACGCTATATTATTTAAATTTACAATATATAATGGAAACTGACAGAGGAATGTTAATCGGATATTAAAGAAGCGTCATGCTGTTGTAATTATATTTTTAAATTAAATCATAAACGTGAAATATATTTATCCATAACAACACTTTTACAGTCTAGGCTGTAAATGTAGCATTTCAGTCTATCAATTGTCAATAAAAGTAAAATTTCAATGTCAATCAAATCAAATTTTGTAACTGTTCATTAATGATTCCATCAGATCCTGAAGCTTTCTTTGGTTTGAGTTTTCTTAGGGCGTTGTGTAGTTTGTTGAGTGTAATGTCCTCATCAAGATATGAGCAATGTGTGCCGAAATATATTTCTTCATTGTATAATTTAATTTTATACCAATCTTGGAAATAGTTTACCAGTCTTCTTTTTTAATTATATATATATATATATATATATATATATATATATATAAATAACTTACTTACATAAAGTGAAGTCCATTAAAATGAAAAAATTAGGTACAAGTCCAAATAAAGTTCTTCTATGTTAACTAGTAACGGTTATGCTACTGCAAAAAGTATACCAATTAAGTATTGAAGCTCAGTGAGAATATATTTCCAATTATTAGTTCCAGATTCTCCACAGGTTAAATTAATCAAATCACATAACATTCGATATCCTTTCGTATCTCGTTGGTAAACTGATCATGGTTATTAAAGTCCATAGCTGCTCACTGTATCGTTGGTGGCCTGGCTAGGATACCACTATAGCCCAAATCTACTCGCTGTATCGTAGCTGCCAGCAATGATTCCTTACCTCCCAAAGCCGCTCGCTGTGTCGTCGGGAGTCAACCACGATCTCCATAAATATCGGGCCTCGGCCGTACCAAGCGCTCACATTTGCGCTATCTCCAATATACCAACCTTCAACTTAACTCACATAGGCAAGATGCACTCACTTCTAAAAATATCCCGAATATTCCTCTAAACTCTATCAAGCACTAATATAATCACTAACTAACTCTCAACGATCTTACTTATCAAATGATGAACTGAAACTCATGTAAGAAATTCGACAATTAGATGAAACAAAAATCCATCATTATATAATTACTAAGTTTCGTAATAACAAGAAGAGATGATAAAAGAAAAGAGTAGACTAATTAATGAAATTATTGAGATGTAGGTAAAAAATAACACACATTAACATTAAATATTTATTTAATGTCATAAATGCAATTTATAAGAAGTGGGTGTATCTATTAATGCCACGAGACGAGGTTAAGTATATGAGCCCGTTCCCACTTCAGTTGGCCCGAATTTAATTTTTTCGTTAAAAATTTGAATATGTAATACTAAAAACACAGATATCTTAAATTTACTAAATTCTACAATTAATTTTCAACATTTTTAACCAAATTTAACATTAAATATAACTTAAAAACAAAATGTACAGCAGTAAAACTCTCATTTTCTTTTCTTCACAAAAACTAAATCAACACACAAATAAACTATCATGATTATTATCTTATGGGCAGTTTGGCGGATGCAATTGAAGTTAATTATCATTTAAAACAAACTTTATTATTATACAGTTTTTTTATAACACAATTTTTTTTTTTTAGTTAAAACAGAAATTTTACTTTCTCTTTCAATGGCTGTAATTTCTAGATGTATGTATCGATTGACTTAAAATTTTATCTGTGTATTTACAACATATTAGTATATGTCTTATTAAAATTTCATTTCATTTTCTTGCATACTACACGAGAAATAAAACTGTAAAATATAACTTCAAACGAAAAAATAAAAATAAAATTGGGCCAACTGAAGTGGGACCGGGAGTTAGAAATGGTAAACGACTAGATAGATATAACGAAAAATGGGAAAAATATACAGGATTTTAGTCAAAAGATAATTTATTTATTTATTACTTAATAAGTAAATAAATTGTATTTTGACAGAAATTCTGTAAATTTTCCCATTTTTTATTAACTATACTCTCACTACGACAGAGTTGTTCTCATTTCGTTTCGATATCGAGTCGAGTCACACTTTTTTCGAATATTTTGTGACGAAACAACAATATGCGTGATCTGCAGCGGACCAGACTAACTTTGCAAATAGTACAGTAACGCAATATTTTATTTTTAAGTAACATGGGATAGGTGGCTTAGTCGGCCAGTGGATTCGAGAACACGGGTTCGATTTTCACAGCCAACAAACAATTTTTACCGCATTAAAAACTACCCCTGTGACTCCCCTCTACTAACATCCTTAAGACCTCTAATTTGACGACTGGTAACCACACTTCACGCGTAAAATATACCACTTACCGAGATCTGTTACGGCATAGTGCCACACTCAATAATGGGTTGAAGTCGTAATGGTATATTTATTTTATTTTAATGGGGTAGCTAGCTCAGTGGTTTCAAGTCGGCCTGTGGATCCTGAGAACCTCGGTTCGACTTCCACAGCCGACAAACAGTTTTCACCACAATAAAATTACCCCTGTGGCTTTTCCTCCACTAACATCTTTGGTGTCCGTGATTTGACGGCTGGTAACCGCACTTCACGCGTAAAATATACCACTTACCGAGATTTGTTACGGCATAGTGCCACACCCAATTATGGGTTGAAGTCGTAATGGTATATTTATTATATTTATTTATTTTATTTTAATGGAGTAGCTAACTCAGTGGTTTCAAGTCGGCCTGTGGATCGTGATTCGTGAGAACCTCGGTTCGATTGCCACAGGAGAGAAATAGTTTTCATCACATTAAAATTATCCCTGTGGCTTTCCCTCCACTAACAATTTTGCTGTCCGTGAGTTGACGCCTGGTAACCGCACTTCACGCGCAAAATATAACACTTATCGAGATCTGTTACGGCAGAGTGCCACACCCAATAATGGGTTGAAGTCGTAATGGTATATTTATTATATTTATTTATTTTATTTTAATGGAGTAGCCAGCTCAGTGGTTTCAAGTCGGCCTGCGGATCCTGAGAATCTCGGTTCGATTGCCACAGCCGACAAACAGTTTTCACCACATTAAAATTACCCCTGTGACATATTTGCTGTCCGTGATTTTACGGCTGGTAACCACACTTCACGCGCAAAATATACCACTTATCGAGATCTGTTACGGAAAAGTGTCACACCCAGTAATGGATACTAGTAATGATATATTTATTTTATTTTTAAGTACCGTTTAAATAAAGTAAGAAGTAAGCGAACTTTGTAATTTATTTCAATATAAAATTATTACCATCAACCAATCCCATGATATTATATAATTGAAATATCTTTTATTTAACTTTGACTTCTCTTATTTGACCTTTGGCACCAATTAGTTAATTGTTTAATCTTGTATAATTAAAATCTTTTGATATACCGTGATTTTCTGCTTGTGTTATTTGTTGTTTCTACTATTTGTATAACATTACGATACATTTTTTTCTATTTCGGTGTTCATATTGACAACTCAAATCAACTATAGCGGCACTGCGTTCGCCTAGCTTTGGTAGAATAAATGGTTTATTTACATTAGAAAACATATGTCCATATAGAGCTCGTTTCGCCAATTTTGACGATGAAATTAAGTATTGTGTAATTATTTAAATTCCTGGATGCGTCTTCTCCTTCGTAGGTAAATTATATATTATTTTTCTATTCTGAATAAAGCATGCAATTCACATAATAGAAAATAAAAGCAGATTTTTTTCTCATAATCATTTACTCTTTGCTTGAATAATATTATTTCTGCATAGATGAATGATTTGACATATTAAATATAGAGTAGGTACACATTCAACTATTAAAAATTCAAACTTAAGAAATATAAACATCTAATATTTACTCAATAAAACGAATCATACAAAAAAATCAATTGTAAGAGTGAACTTTTTTTTTAATGTTTTAATTTTTTGCTGCCGATTATTTACTTCAAAATACAAGTATGTTGTGTAACCAATGTTGTAACTAGAAAACTTCTTGTTTCTGCTTGAGTTTTATTATATTTGTGAGAACGGATGTAGAACAGTTAGTGCTAATTTCTCAAAAATATGCTTCTATGCCAATTCTAATTTCTCATGTATTTCTAAACCAGAATGTGCTGATTTTTCCGATGAATATGTTGTAAGAGACAATGGTATACAAAATTTATTACATGCATTTTCTAAAGATTCCAAATAACAATTATATGCAAAACTGCAAGAATATGATTTTACTGACGAATTAAAATCAAAATTTAAATTACTTATTGACAGATTTGCATTCGTGAAAGCAACAGTTCATATTAGATTTTCTATTTTAAAGTTTATCATAGCAAAAATTTAAAATTAACGTTATAAAAACACGTCCTTTTACCATACAAACATGCACAATAAATGAAACAGTCCCACCACGAGAAATTATTGTTTTACCGCTAGTTGGCGTATTCGAGCTGGAGTTGTCAACAGCTCTATAAACGCACTGTAAACATCTTGCTAAGGAGATCTACGAGTATAAGCGCACTGTTTTTGACGCTTTTTATTGGATTGGTATGAATGCTCTTAAATCTGACAGATGAATAACACATAACCTCAAAATTGTAAATTGTCGGTGTTACTAACAGAATATGCTAGAAGCAGACAAAATTCAAAACATTCACAATTCGCGAAAAAACTCAACTATAGGTGGCACTGTCGTCGCGCACTCTAATTGGGAAAACAAACCAGATACCGCCATTGCTTTGTATGTATTCGACGTATTGTTTGATGTTTTAGTTTCGTTTTTATTATAAAGTTTGGACTTTTTATTCGTTTTGAGTATGGAAATATCATTGCCCCATTATGTTTATTGTATCGTGCAAGTAATTTTGAGCTGTTGTAAATAAAAATTTAAACATAACAGCCAAAACTCTGAAAGATAAATCAGTTTTTAACTTTACGAAAACTAATAATGTTCTTTCTTTTATATTTTTATTGTGCAACTTCCATGTTGAAGATGCTATTTGCATGCAGTGTTCTATTTTCACAAATGTTTAATATTTATTCGCGTATATGCATACATGTTTTTATCTGATTGGAATAAACAGTGAATTAAAGTCTCTTTCATATCACATATCCCTAAATTAATTTGACATTATCACATCTGATGGCGGATATTGTGTCAGGCACTGACTCCAGTGATATTTAGGAACATGATGGCTGTGAGGAAATTTCTGTTTCTACAATGGAGGAAAGCTCCATTCTTTGTGCCGTGCTTGTTTCTGTCACTAAATCCGCTTTTAAGTTTGATACTGTTCTGCAAATATATGAAAATTACTAACATCGACCAATTTTCTAACTCTATATTCGGTATTTACTTGTTAATATTCCGCTTTATTGTTCTATCATCTCTGCTTGAACTTTTATTTTGATTCGGAAAACTATCTACTGGTAATTTTTTGGTTGGAACAGCATCAGGTTTTAATTTTTTTCTTCATCAGCTTTGAACGATATCCTTTTAAAAATATATGTAATAATAACAATAACAAACAATTAATTACACATGTTCACAATTACATACCCGGTGATACAAAATCTGTAGGACTGAAATGTTCAGAACATACATTCATGTACTTACTTACTGATTTTCCTATTTTTAATGCATGAACCCATGCATGTCGGATTTTTAAGTCTTTGGGAAAATAATGCAAAGATATTTTTTCGCTAATAAAATTGTTACATTGAAGAACTGAGCAAAATCTCTTAGATTTGCTCATTTTTCTGTTCAAATCTCCTATCTCTTGCAATGTAAACAACGCTTTGTTTTCCCAATTAGGGACCTTTCAAATTTTGCCACCAGATGTCAGCCACTATGTATTTTTTCGCCAATACAGAAAAAAATATTGATTAATTCTCAAAAAATATGATATTTCAATTGTCTGTATTCTGAGAAATGCTACCAACACGAATGATAAAAAACACCAACTTAAATATAAAATTACCTCAATAGAAAAAATTGTATAAAGAACACGTTTCATAAGGCCTGTTAATGCACTTGTCCTTTGTAAAACTCGCCGCACAGCGGCTCGTTTTCCAAATTTGGACTCGTGCGTTAACAGATTGCCTTATGAAACTAGTTCTTTAATATACTATTATGTAACACCAAGCAAAACAAGCGAACGACATATAACAATGAATAATATGGATCACCGGGTACTAGAATATCAGATGACCATTTCTCAGGTTACGCAAAAATTCTGACTTCTGATTAAGTAACGCAAAACAGAAAGATAAAAGTTGGTTATCTCTTGCTTAGCGTGTTTTACCTTACTGCTCACTTTATTTTATTAGAAATCATTACTAGCTCTAGTATACGCTCAACTTTACTTACATTATCGATACCATCCGCGTTACCTCTTACGTTATTTCATTGTGAAATCAGCTTTAGTGTATCTAAAAATGATATAATCTCTGCATGTCGGTGTCACTGTCAATGTCATTGGTGGCGACAGGACATCTTTGCGGGTGCTCGTAATCAGGAATTGATCCTTTGTATCGAGATATCATATTGTGCTAATGTAAACACGACTTGTGTTCGATGTATAATGGCCAATGTCGCACAGCATAGCTCAGTATTCCGTGCTCTATATCCATATCCATGCGCATTGTTACCTCTGCATTCTCAGCAACATTACGTAACTCGAGTGTATTCATGACATAGATTCTCCACGACAAATCTGTGATTTATATATCTAGAGCGAGGTTGTACAGAGAAGCTAGAATTTATTATTGATGCCTTCTTTACATTTCATGAATTTATATCTCTTTTAATATTGTTTGTTTATAATTTTTATAATATGGTTGATAATGACGCTCAAAAAATAGTTACAAAAGTTGAGGTTATACTATGTCGGAAGACAATATCATTTACCATACTTTTTATTTCGTATTATTTTTTTTTTCATATAGATTGTTCAATCGAAAATTTATATTGCCGTATAGCCATAGTTTCCATTATTATTTAATCATGATTAAAATTAATCGAAAATAAACCGGTGATTGAAAAACAAACTAGTCATAAATGTTTAAATAAATAAAAATAAATATATCATCACGCCTTTTACCCATTACTGGGTGTGGCACTCTGCTGAAACAGATCTCGGTAAGTGATATATTTATGCGCGTGAAGTGCGGTTACCAGCCGTCAAAGCCCGGCCTCCAAAGATGTTAGTTGTGGGGGAGCCACAGGGGTAATTTTAAATTGGTGAAAATGTTTGGCGGCTGTGGGGATCGAACAAGGGTTCTTTGGATCCACAGGCCGACTTGCTACCACTGTGCCATTACTCCATAAATGTTTAAGATAGTGTAATAATCTGACGATATTAAAAGTATTACAATTTGATATATTTATATCGAAGGCTTCAGAATATTTATTAGAGATCTAAAAATAATATTTAAATTTCGTGTTTCCAATTTACTCTATTTGAAAGTAAAATAATAAAATAAAAATGTATCAGCCTGAAACTTCGTATTATCTTGTTAAATCGCCGACTCTCAAAAAAACGAGCAAATGATTGGCACGGTGTCTGTATCGTCGGAAAATTATATACAAATCTTGGGCAGAATACCTAGATGATGAATCAAACTTTGACTTTTGGTCTCAAAATTAAATTTGAGAGTAATAGTAAAGTACCGTGATAGAAAAAATGTTCATTTGAATAAAATGTTTAGAATATGTTGTATTTCAATTTAGAAAGCAGCAAATGTTTTTAAAAAATCTTAATATATTCTTATTACAATTCAGAATAAAGTTAGATGATCCTAAATTTAGGATTAGCCAACATATTTTTAAGAATCGGGTGTTTTTAATTTATAATTTATATCCGTACAAAATTCCATGACATAAAATCTAAGGTCAGAGGCATGGGCGTCTACAGACATTTTTCCAGAGGAGTGGGGCAAGTCGCACAAAATTCTCAGATATAAAAAAATTACATAACATAAATACAAATATACATAACGAATGGAGAAAAAAATATTTAAATTTGTGAATTAAATTACTAGTCTTTATCGTCTGGATTTGAATTGAAGAGGAAGGACAATCTTCGACTAACTCTTCCATAAATTGACACCATTTCTTCAATAAATTTCGTTTCAGCAGTTTTACCGTTTTTATTTTCTAATATTTTGTGTCTGTGTATATTTAATAAACTTAGGGCCAGTTTTTCAATCGTCGGTTTACCCTCGATTAATGTTAATCATGATTAAATAACCATAGTTTCCATTATTATTTAATCCTGATTAACATTAATCGGTGATTGAAAAACTGGCCCTTAGATTAGTCAATCGTTACGATAGGGAACATGTCGCTAGCTGGCCATAAGAATACTACTGAAAATTTAGTGTCAGCTTAAATTTATTATCTGTATACTTATAATTTAACTTTTATTTTATTTATATATACATATACAAGCTGGTGACCGCGACTCTCGAACATGGGACTTTAACATGTAAAATCATATTGTTTGAATTTCCTGCTTCCCTAATTATTTAAAACAAAAAAGCTTCAAATAGAAGTTTTAGGGCATAAAATTCGAAATTAATTTGTAACGGTACAAATTAGATCTGAAAATTACTAAAATTGTTTTAGAACTATCGATAGCTATGAAATTCAAACAAAATTAAACAAATGTTTGACGTTCAATCTGTCAAAACTGTCAAAATAAATGAAATAATAAATAAAGGATTTAAACGTCAAATATTTGTTTAATTTGGTCTAAATTTCATGGCAATCGATAATTTTGTGTATTGGTTCAGATGCAGAATTTCATGCCCTAAAACTTTTATTTCAAGCTTTTTTGCTTAAAGTATTTAGGGAAGCAGGAAATTACAAAATTATAATTTTACATGTTAAGGTGAACCATACGGGCTGAAGATAACAACAGAACAGTGGTGAAATGACGATCTGCCTCGATCTTTTTGAAATAAAATATCTTTTTTATTATATATGAAACATATTATTTATTGTACATATTCTTGTAGTCTAAGGTTCAAAGTTTTATAATAATATTACTAATTTGACATATCTTTCATATAATAAAAGAAAATAAATTATATATCACACCAAATTTAATTTGAATTTATTCAAAAATGGGCTCTACGATATCAATATAAAAAATACAGTAAATTATAAATACGACAGACTAAGCCTGATGAAATTTTCAGCCAAATTAAACACGACAATTTTTAGCAAAAAAATAAAATAGGCCAAAATACCATGAAAAACAGAGTTTTTCTTTTTTTTCTCAAAAGTGTTGTGTTTAATTTGGCTGATTTTTTTTTGTGTTATAGACTATCTTAATTTTAAATATACATATTTTTTTTATTGAAAACGTAGGTCCCAATTTTGAGAAAATCTGACTCAAAATTGTGAATTTGTCTGCTTCATTTATATAATTTTTTTCATATATTTTCATGATTTATTTGCTCTTGAGTAGTATTTATTCATGAACTACAATGTTATAAGAAAGTAATACACTGCTTTATATTTATCTATATAATGACATTTGTAAGAAATTAATTGTTGAAATTCAAATTTGCATAGATTTATTGTTGGTGTTCTTGAATCATGAGTTTTCGTTGTGTGATTCGGATTTTTGATGACGTATGATGTACACTCAAGTATCGAACTTTCAGTCTAAATTAAATTTGGCTACCAGATATGTAAAAATGTTTTAAGATTGAATATTAATGATAATAATAATGAATATATTATATGTTGTTTGCAAAATAATCAAGTTTTACAAAATAATAAAGTAATAATAAAGTTTTTGGATATAGTTTTAACCTCAAACGTCAAATGTATGTAAGGTAAGTAGAATTGTATTGATAAGTGTTTATTTATTAATATTAAAGTTTTATTTAACAGTTTTGAAGCGGACACTGCCTTAATAAGATTAGGCTGACAAAGTAAATACATCAGAACTATCGAAATGTTGCCCAGGAATAAACTATACATTCTATAAATAAAGTCTACTTTCGCTTTATTTATATTTTTATATTGCAAGTATTTTTTACCTAATTTTACTATAAATTAATAGCAATGTTAAGTGTAGATATCAACAAGCGCAATGAGTTGGAAATAAAAATGCGTGGACAATCTGAAAACATGTTATGGATGGAGGAAAGGAAGCATAGATTAATCACTTCAAACTTTGGTGAAGTGTGTAAACTTCCAGCTGGACCACTTGTAGAAAGAATGCTTTACGTTGGAAATATTACAACTGCAGCAACTGATTGGGGTAAAACTAGAGAATCTGTAGCAATACAAGTTTAAGAGCAGGTAACTGGAGTTACAGTAACACCATGTGGTTTATTTGTAAATTTAGAACCTAATGCAGGATATTTAGCTGCTTCGCCAGATGGTTTAGTGGATCAAAATGTTCATACACAGCTCGACATTTGTCACCAAAAGAAGCTGCTGTTAAAATAAAAAACTTCTGTTCTGTTTTAGATAGTGATAAGTTAAAATTAAAGACGAATCACAATTATTATTACCAAATACAACGCCAGTTGTTCATAACAGGACGAGAGGAATGTGATTTTATTATTTGGACACCTCTGGGTATAGAAATAGAGACAATAAAAATGGATGAAGAGTGTTAAATGGATGCTTCCAATATTAAAGACATTTTATGTAAAAGAACTTGCTCCAGAAATAGTTGATTCACGAAAAGAAAGAAGTATGTCGATCAGGAATATGCCACAGAATCCATAGAAACAGTTACAGTTTGATTTTTCTGTCAAATACTTTTTCTTAAGCTCTTTAAAAGCAAAGAATTTCTTGAGCAGAAATACATTTTCTGCCGCTCACGTGAGTCAGAGAAATTATATGATAGAATGGGTAAATATTCCGGCATTTGAAGAAAAAATGGTATACTTTATGTGCAGTGAAAGTGACTTTTTGTGCTTCATCTGTAGTTAATGGACGAGTGCACAAAAAGTATCACTTTAGTTCCTTATAAAATAATATACTATTATATATGCTTATGTATAACTGAAATAAAAATGTTTTTATTTTTATATTATAATATCAAATAAAATACTGTATTTTATTAAATTTTAGTTTTTATTGTGTTGACATCATATAGAAATATTTCCTGTGATTTTAAATAATGTTCTTGAAAATCTTCAAGTTTGTATAGTTTTTAAACGCGTTCCAATACTCCTTCCACTATTCTATACAGATTTTTTGTGATTGGTCAAATCTACATTTTTGTCAGGACCGCAAGAAACCTTACATACACGATAACAAATTGTTGGTTGACGAACTTCAGCCCGTATGTTTCACCTTAAAGTCTTATTTTCGAGAGTCGTAGTCAACACCTTAGTTAATAACCAGGGGGAGAGGCGTGCGCCCCTCCTTGCCCCCTCCCACTGCAGACGCCCATGATCAGAGGATCAGAGAATTATATTCAACTGCTCTCCATTTACTTTATTAGTTTGCATTATACGATTTCATCATAAACCTGAAGTAATGTCAGCAGCAGGATTGACAATGTTAAAACTGGGAAAAAGGTTTCATTCATGTATCATAACTCCTATGGTTTACAACAAAGCATTTGAAATTATTTCTCCTAAAAATTAATGATCTTCACCAAAAGAGTAGTTTTCTAATGAAAAGAATAACAATTCTTATCTAACACCAAAATATTTGTATGCTTTTGCAGCTTATATCAAAACAGTCCAACAAAAACTTTAGTCTGAAAAATGCGTCGTTTCTAGCGATAACCTTATCTAACATAATAAACGACAGTAGAACAATATTTAAGCAAATATATCACTTGTTTTTATGTGCGCAGAACATGTCACACGATTCATATTTAAATCGCGGTTCGCAAGATACTTCAGGCGATAGAAGCCGGAGGGCAGGATCAGCGTGAAGTACGACTTCACTAACTTACTTCACGTCGTTGAGCATGCGCAACAGTGTACGAACACTGCATTTTTCTCTGGAAATGTCCTGAAATCGTGACTGTGCAAAGAGAAATATGTACAAAACGATTCTGTTCCAGTTTTGTGATAATGTAATGGTTATGATGGGTTTAACTTTGTTGAGGATACAAACAATTTTATTTTATAGAAGTTTATGTGTTGGTATAAATTTTAAGATTTATTTGTGAATATGTAATTTTTGTACGAATTAAGAAAAATGAATGAAACAGTCTTAAACTAGATTTGGGCGTAAATTATACGGGCCAGAGACGAGCCGTGAGTTTTTGGGGCCCTGGGCTAATTACTTCACATTGTAATTTTAATATCAACTGGGTAGAAATATTACTTCTAATTTCAGTTATAATCTTAATTCAGATTCATAAAGCCAAGTAATCACTAATATAATTTTTAATTTTCTTTTCAACATTCTCAGTTCAAGAAACAAGTTTATTTTAATCTTAAATAGTGAACCAGCATTAAACTTAATTTATTTCGTGAATCTGATGATATTTGAAGCACAGTTATACATTATGGTATTATCGAATAACGACTAATCTGCTTTATATATCTGCCTGTTAAATTATATATCGCTTTCTACGTCTTCGTGAAGTGTGTAGATTTTGATATACAAAAATAAATAACTAATTATGTTAAGGTGGTACTATCATGGAAGTATTTATGCCAGATTTGAATGAAATGTAAGTATGCTATTTTTGATGTGTTTGTACACTAGTATGCAATTTTTTTTTTAATTTTCCGTTGTTAAGCTGAGTAGTGTGAAGTTAAAGTCGATCAAAAATGCATTGGCGTTATAAGAACGGTATCTCGCGAGGCAGCTTACTGTGTAATAAATTCATATATTGTAGTTAGATTTGAACAAAAAACTAAAACTCAGCATATCATGTAAAGGTAAAGGTATGAAAATTAAAAAATCCATGCCTTACCGGATTAGTTTCAAAGAAAATGGCGATGAAAGTTGGATATTCTATGATTTTCAATGAAATCGTCAGAAATGCTTCGCAACGTTGCACGGGTAGACAGAGATGGTCGCACCCGCATACAGAGATGGTCGTACGCGTAGACAGAGATGATCGCACGAATGACAAAGCAAGAACTATGAAAGTTATTATTTCGATCAGTAAAAAATATTAATTTTAACACAAAAAAAAAATTATAGCATTTTATATTTATTTATTTGTTGTTACAGTTTATAATAATTGCTTTGGTGCATTTTTGCCATTTTTGTTATGAACTGTCAACAGAATGTATCGATAATACAGTTACGTTTTGTACCAACTGGTAATATCATGCTGCTTGTAGTTCTCTCAATGCTGTCATTGCTTTTGCGGTATAAAATCTTACACTGCTATAGGTTGGCAGGAAACATTCACTTCTAAAAATTTTGTTATGTTACTGAATTTCATAAACTAGTTAAATAGTTTTATTTAATATATTTAATGTTATTGTTAATTATACGATATTTGCAGAAAAATTTTAATTCTGTTAATAACCTATACCATACAAAAATATAATAATTGTTTTTATAAACTTTTTAGGTTACCTATACTTTTGTATGAGACTGTCATGATAGAACCACCTTAAACGAAACTAAAATGTGTTTATTTAATAAGCGAAAAAAAAAAATAAAGAAAACTTATTTAAATTAATTAACACTGGAACACAACTTAAACACTAATTATTAATACATGTAGACTAATATTATTTATCTCAAGTTCATAAGATCTATGTACTATACGAGTATATTATCACTATATATTTATTTAAGTGAGTCTGAAGTCAACTGTCAACTGTCACTCGAGCAGTCAAGCCCCCGCTTTTAATTAAACGTCCGACATACTCGCATCTAGAACGTTCCAGAATATTCTCTAAGTTGCGTGTCCTATCCAGCGAGCTATGATTCATGGATCCGACCGGGTTCGCTCCCACACATTCGAACGTTCCCGACTGGACGCTCATGTCTTGAGTATATTCGTTACAGTACAAATAATATTAATTGATATGATCTAAAATAGTTCAATACGAAATATAGGATGGTATATGATATAAATAAATAAATGTATATCGTCCCGCCTTTTACCCCATAGGATGTGGCACTTTGCCGCAGCAGGTTATTATTATTAAACAAATTTAAAATGGATCAATTTCATAAAATTTTGTGCAAGTTATGCTTCTGAAATTTTGTAATAAGACAACAACAATTTTTTACACACTCCAAAAGATTCCTTGTCGAAAATAATTTTACTTCGATTGTAGACTATAGTGGACGCAAAGATATAAGGAATCGAGTTGACTTCTTAATAGGAGGGAAGTCTGGCTACAGTTAACAAAGGAGTGCATTAAGTAGATTTGTCACAAAGTTAATAAAATTCTATTTCATGCTCATATTATTGTTATTCTATTTTTATCCATGTTATTATATTATTATTGAACACTGTAACATGACTTTTGACTATATTTTAAACTAGAAATGTAAATAAATACATAAATAAATAATAAAACATCTTTATTATATAAACAGAAATAAAATAATTATAATACGGCTCTGTTTCTTTTCACATTTCTACCAGTTTAATCCTGGGATAAGCCTGTACTAATTACATGCTGTGAGGGGTGTCTAATAGTTATTTTTATAACAAGTGCCGAAAAATGCTCGTTACGTGCAAGTGCAGAATTTAACGCACGAGGCTTGCCGAGTGCGGAAATCTGCACGAGCATGTAACCTTTTTCGGCACGTGTTATAAACAACATTTTTCCTACAACTGTGCGATTTAGTAAATCACTAAAATATTATTAAAATTTATAAAATTTATAAAATTTTAATCATATTACATGAGAACGATGTTTTACGGCGTTGCTATGGTTTGTTTGTTGATTGCTTGCACATTGTTCTACGTTATTTAAAAATATTTCACTAACGTCAAAATAATTTCTTCAAAATCATCTTGATTGGAATAGTACAGTGAGTGATTCTTCTTTATCATTAACACCTCCAAAGATAATTGAAGCTCCGGATCATACTATGTTGGATCTATTTTCGACAATGACAATCAACCTGCTGCTGGTACTTCTGAAGCTTCCGAAATTGTTACCAATAATATTACTGGTAATAATATGAACAGGTACGGAAGAAATCAATGTTTCTTTAGACACAAAAGTATCCACTTTACATTTTGTCAATATAAGCAACTGTAACAACTGTATTAATAATATACACAAACAATAAATATGCAGTATTTCACTTACTCTTTAAATAAAACTATTTATCGATATATTTTACTTTGTTCGGTTCTTTTTATTAATTGTCTACAGATTAGATATACTGCAAATTAAGGTTACGTTTATAAACGTCAAAATATACAAATGCATATTTACTAGCGCTGGTTCACCGTATCTTCTTCTTCCATAAGCGTCTGTGGTCAAAATATGAATTCCGCGCCCGGCGCGAAATTTAAATCGCTGTCAAAACAATATTCTTTTGACAGTTACGTAATGAAGCACTTTCCGCACTAGTGTTTCTTTGCTTTCGGAAACGCACTTGGTCGGCATTCATCTACTTTCCATACGTAACCAAGGCAATAATAGTTACGTAATAACAAAGAAATCGCACAGTTGTAGGAAAAAGTCATTTTATTATATCTTTGCGTCCAGTATATCAGAAAATACCAGTAAACAACTGAATGAAAATAAGTTTGACAGACGACTATGGCTAAAATTTTAGAAAAATCTGTTTTACCGATCAAAGAAATCTGTAGAAAACTATAGAAAATCTGATCTAAAATAGCTAATTATCTATAACATGTAAAACACGTAAATAAATAAATTCATTATTGTTATATAAATATATATTTAATATTATAAATATTACAATTTTTGTATAGAATCACATGAACACATCTCAAATTACTATTGCAAATTAAGTACTATAAAATTAAAAATTACAGTCATAAGTAAGATATTGCAACTGTAAATAGACAACTATAACTTTTGTTATTATATACTTGTTTGTAATTGAATAATATCCGACATGTTTTTTTTCAAATTCATAATTGTAGCAGTGATTATTTTGTAAAACTTGTTTTGTGTTTATTAAACCACATTATCTGTAGAAATTTCAGTTAAGTCTGTAGATCTGTAGACAGATGTGATTATCTGTAGAACTACAGATAAACCTGTGGTAACGGCAACACTGTGTTCAGGTACACTCGATAACAGACCACGGTAGTCGAGCATCTAGCCTAGTAGTAGCTTGACATTGCACGCAGTAGAATTCGAATCCCGCCCAGGCAATGGATGTTTGTGATTTGTAAGGGTTAGATGGAAGAACAGTGCACGACTGAATCTCGTCTTTTACCCTTGTAAAAAAAAAATAAAATAAAATAACAAAAATAACCGAAGTTTTCAATATTAACACCGTGTGCTGTTGTCTTAACATTGACTTATTGACGACAATAAGGAAACTAGGTGGCATATGACCATGTTGAAAAAGGTCATTTGATAAAAATAATACAAATCGTTATGAGAATATTTAAATGTAAGTCGTAATTAAATATATATATATATATATATATATATATATATATATATATATATATATATATATATATATATATATATATATATATATATATATGATTTTATAGCAACGCACCTGACTGTAGATTTTGAGAACCGTAGTTTAATTTCTTCAGTTGACAAACTGATTTTCAGTACATTAAAATTACCCCTGTGGCTTCCCCTTCTCTTTAACAGGTCGGGAAATCGGAGTAAATTATCTCAAGTGGGATAAAAATATAAATCTTGTGGGAAATGAGAACTTAATAAACATAAATAAAATTATATAAAAAATTATTATTTAATAAGCAAGCGAAATGAATCTTTATCGACGCACAATTATTTATATGCAGTAGGTAAGTAGTAATAGTCTGACCTTGTCACTCTGTCCGCCATATTCGTGAGTTTCATTCACGAAGTAACTATTGGGTTGGAGCGGATATTAGTGTTTGACCTTGTCACACTGCTTCTATACTTTTCAGATTGTGTTCGCCATATTTGTGTGAAATCTGAAGTTACTCTGACATATATTTTGTCTACTATCTACTATTATTTTATTACAAACAGCTTATTTTTCACGTATTTGTATGTAAACTATTGATCTCTGCTTTAACATCTTTGGGGATCGTGATTTTACGACTGGTAGTCGTACTTTACGCGCAAAAATATATCCGAAATCGTCTACGGTAAAGTAGTGTCACACCAAGCAATGGATAAAAGATATTTATTTATGTCTGTTAAAAATATGATAGATCCATTTAATATAAATTACGATTTACATTTTTCGAAAACGGCATTCATGTTATAATGAATGTTTTTGTGTACTGAAAAACTTTAAGAAAATAATTTAATATTTCAGAACAGTAACGTAGGCAAGAGGGCGAGGATTTAAAGGCCGGATCCTCCCTCCAGTGATGATTTTAAAATTTCTTAATAAAGAAGTTTCATTTAACCTATCTATCTATATGTAGCTTAGACCTTTGCGCCGATTGGGTTTGTGACGACGGCGGCATATGCCCAAAAAAAAAAAATACCAGTGACGACGCCGCGCCGGCGTACATTCCAATATTTTTATCGGCGACGGCACGTTCGCTCATATAGCGCCGGCGTCAATATATTTAAAAATATGATAAAAAAATTGTCTTATCTTATACTCGTATAGTATACAAAAGATACCTTAAAAACTATTTCTTGTTTAACTAGACAAGAAAGTAGGAGATTTACTGCCAATGTTAGAGTTTGGATCTAACTAAATCAGTTTTTTTTCCAGTTGATTAAAATTAATAGTAATTTTGTGATTATTTTTAATATTATAAGCATCATCGTAGTAATCATGTTGTTACGCATTTGTAAACAGTGGCTATGTAGAAACAAATTTGATATTTATAATTTCATAAATGGCACTCTGTTTTTCGTGAATGTTGATAATTACTATATATTTACAATTTACAATTTATAGTTAATATAAATTGATGAAGGAATGTTAACCCCACCCGAGATTAAAGACGTAACATGCGGCTGTAGTTATATTTATAAAATTAAATCATAAATATCAAATTTGTGGTGCCCAGGTTGTAAAGTAACTCTTTAAAGCCTGTTTATGATAATGATACATACAATTATTTCAATGAATAAAGACTAATTTTCTTGAAACCGGAAGAAATCCCAAAATCTGTTGTGCTTAGGGCCCCTCATAGTGTTCATCCGGCCCTGACTGTAAACAAGAACTGAATAAAATGAATTACTTTAATTTTTATATTAATCGTTCGGCGGCGTGCCAATTAGAATTAAAGGCGGCGGTGTGCATAATAAAACGGCGGCAGTGGCGCCGCGGTGCATAGGTCTAATATGGCTATAAAAGTGACTGACGTGAAGCTCGATATGTATCGGTTTAGTTGCTACGCATTTCTTTATTTCATAATTTATAGATTTAAGAAATAAAAAAAAAACTAAAACTGGCCAGTTGCACCAACTTAAATTTTTTAATTAGTTTAAATACATAAAATCTTATCGAATATTTGACAGCACCATCAATTATTGTAATTGCGATTTGCTTTTATTCATTCAAATCAAGTATAAAATAAAAATTTTGTTGATCCTAAAGTTGTTTATTATTATTTTTTTAATTTTGTTAAATAAATTGTATTTAAATATAATTTAATTCTAAAATTATATAAATAATATACATGACATGTATAAAAACTTCTGGTTTCGTCACTGCTGTAGAGCCCACATCACAAATTGAATAGAGGGTTTGGCGATATATTTATTTATTTTACTAGATATTTTTATAATATAGTAGTTATGAATATAAATAAATTAAATTTAAATAAAAAGTTCAAAGAAAGTATCTAAATAATTAATGTAAAAAAAAAAATGTTATGTATCATTACCATTCATGCTTCAAGGCATACTAAACATTTCTATTCTTTATTGATTCCACGCTTTAAAAATACAAACCATCGATAAAAATGTTGATCTCTGCAACATACCACTACCACCGCCTGGCAAACGATGATGTACCGCCAGTTCTCGCGTTTGTCGATATATACGAGTATGTTTGTGTTTGTGGCGTCCCCAGGCTGTTCGGCTCCGTATGTAGAAAAGACAAACGATCGCGGCGGCGGCAGCGTTGAGACGTCTGGAACACAGCAGCGTGCTTGTGAAATTGGCAGCATGGCAGCCATTGTTCAGAACTCATAGCAAATTCGCGACGTGCGCTATGGGGATTGTGCAATTGGGATAGTGGAGGGGAAAGTGGACAGCTGTGGTCGGGGATACATTGGGGAGCAGAGGTTCTAAAACTGCGGCAAGAGAGATTGCAAGCATTATTGAAGTGTACATAATAATAAAAAAAAATCCCAAGCATCTTCAAAGGGCTTGAAGTGACAGATTTACCACAAGAATAAGTAGGCAAATTTTAATTTAATCTATTTTTAAAAATATACAAAATTATGTTAAGAAATTCTAAATAATCATAAGTAATAGCACAAGATTTACTGATTTTATGGATAAATTTTTATTATTACACAAAAAGTCTGTAGAATTAGGGGATCGATATTTATGTGGGAGTCAATTTATTATGTTGCATTTGGTGACATCTGTTTTGCTTAAATTAAATGCGTGATAATAAATAAAAAATTAATAAATTTCATTAGGTAAAGGTTAAAACATAAAAATGTGTACATTTCCATTCTACGAAATGTATCGTGTTTAATAATGATCAGGATAAATTCGGAATTTATTGATTGTGTTAGAATATAATGATTTAAAAAATGAAATTTAGATAATTATATTGGCTTTGTTTTTTGTGATATGACATAATTTTGACATGTAATAATTATTTTCCATGACCGTACTAATATGTTCTATTCTAAAGAATATAGAAAAGTAATAAATAATAACACTGAATTTATTTATCAAGGATTGAGATCCATTAAAATCGACCAAATGTAATGCAAGGGATAAAAAATATTTAAAAGGGACTCATGTATCTGAATGGTACCATAATATTAAATTTTTTAAACAATACTTTCGTTTAAAATATTATAAAAATAGGGCAATTTAGCTTATGTTATGTAATTAAAAAAAAAACATTATTTTCAAAATTGAATTCAGCAGTACACAAAATTTTTATAACATTTTGTTTATTTAGACAAAAGTAGGTGGCATTAGTGCTAATTTGCTAAATCCAAAATGGCCTAGAATTGTAGTTTCTTTTGTATGTTCGAGTGATTTTACTATAAGCAAAAAATTTTACTGCTTGAAAATAAAAATGTATCTAGGAAAAAATCAGAGAGCATAATATTTTGTAATATAATTTCCCGCGACAATAAAATAAAATAGTTTTGTATCAAAAAGGAATATAGTTATTTATGTATCAGGGGTGAAAACAGGCATTTCTGGCCCGCGGTACAATTATTAGCACAAGGTGCAAAGCGCCGAGGGCTAATAACATACTCAGGGTCAGAAACGCTAATTTCACCCGTTATACACATACTACTCGTATATGCACAACAAAATAACATTGAATTCTATGTTCAATAGATTAGAATATGCAAATAGGTTGTGTATCAAAATGACATTTTGTAAAATCAAGTATTCATAATAAACAAAAATTGTCATTTTATTAATGTATCCATAGGGATTACTTTTTATGACCCTAGGGCCAAAAAGAAGTGTAAAAACCCGTTTTTTAGGGCTAAAACACATGAATTTTGGCCTGGTTGTGCGGAATAGTTATGTATGTACCAAGGGTGAAAACAGGCGTTTCTGACCCTTGACATAATTATCAGCACGAGGTGTAAAGTGTCGAGGGCTAATAACATGCTCAGGGCCAGAAACGGTAATTTAACCCGTGGTTCATACAATATTTTATGCACAACAAAATAACATTTAATTATATGTTCAAAAGATTAAAATATGTAAATAGTTTATATGTCAAAATGACATTTTGCAGAATCAAGTATTCACAATAAACAAAAAATGTAATTTTATTTATGTATCCATAGGACTTATTTTTACGCCCGCTTTTTAGGGCTAAAACACATGCTTTTCGGTCCGGTTGTGCATAAAAATCATTTTGTATAAAATTGTCAGTATACACACATTTACTTGTTTACGGGATTTTGCCATAGCAGCGGTATTTATTCCAGTAAAGGAATTTCATGCTTGTAACGGGAATTTATCAGTACATTGCTTAAATTTTTAAATGTTTTGTATTATGATTCGTTGAAAACAGATCAAGGGCAATTTTCAGATATAAATACGAAAGGGGATGGAAAATTTTGCAACCGAATATTAAACTTCAATTATTTTTCTGAGATTAGGTGCACTGATACTCTGCAAAGTTTTATTTTAATATTCCAATTAGTAACTTTTATAAAAAAAATTTAAGTAGAGTGTGCACAGATTTTTAAACGGAAAAAATCGAAAATCGTGCCTTGATCAAATACTTGTAGAAAAAGACTTGATGAAGTAAATTCAAGTCTTCATGAATTTGTTTTAGTGTTAAGCCCTTTTTTGTGCAGGTATTTCATCACAATACGATATTTGTTTTTTTTTTTCATTTAAGAGATATCATTGCACACTCCAATAATAATAATAATAATAAAACATAAAAATATTAGCTGGAGTTTTAATGTAAAATTTTGCAGAGACTCTAATGATAGTGTACTCAATCTTACAAAAAATAATTGTCTAGTGCTGCCCTCAGTCGCGAATTCTCCAATCGCCCCTCATATGTATCTACTAATTTTAATTATATTTCCATTTTCTTATACTTTAAAAAATAAAAATAAATAAATTTATCATCACGCCTTCTACCCATTACTGGGTGAAAATTATTTGTCGGCTGTGGGCAGAGCTGGGCAATACTTATTTTTATTTTTAATTTTTCGTATCTTCTAGTACTTAATACTGAAGTATATATTTTTGTGTTACTTAATACTTGAAATTTTTAAGTACTAAATTTCAGCTTACTTACATTTTAGGATAGTAAATGTAAAAAATATTGAAGTACTTTTCAAATAATTAAGTATACCAATATTACTAAAATCACGAAAAGTACTTAAATATTTCGAAACATTGAAGTACTTTGAGTTCGCTGTTAATGCTGTACACTAGTATTACATATATATATATATATATATATATATATATATATATATATATATATATATATATATATATATATATATATATACATATATATATATATATATATATATATATATATATATATATATATATATATGTATATTTTTATATATAAGACTGATTTGTTTGTAATTTCCGACTACATACTGAATTTTGCATGTACTTATTTATTTTTAAATCAAAAAATCTTTTTATTATCATTTTCAAAATGTATATTTAGAATATGTTGTTATTAAAATAAATAACAATAACAGAAAAACTATTTCATACGAATATACCCAATGCTGGTACTTGCAAAATACTTATATTGAAGTACTTTGGTCTAAAAAAACTGGTACTTTACTTAAGTATTTTCAAGCTGTGCTTGAAAAAGTACTGCATAACAAGTACTGACCATGATTAGTCCTGGTACTTATACTTAAGTACTTTGGTCCTGGTATTTGCCCAGCTCTGGCTGTGGGAATCCAACCCGGGTTCTAAAATTCACAGGCCGATTCAGTACCACTGAGCCACCTACAAATTAGTTAGATGCGTCATACTAATTTGTTTATTAAATGTTAAATTTTGATAAAAATACATTTAAAAACAACAATTAATTTGAAACATAAGAAGATTAATTAATTTCACCTCACAAATCGACAGTCCAAAGCGTTGCTACTGAGCTATCAACTTTATAAACAAAGTATTATGACTCCAGATGATGTAAAAGTGATATATGAATAAAAGCTGTTATACAAAAATCGTTTGTGACTCAATAAATGTTAGTTTTGATCACAGTTGCGGTTGCCGGTTGGTATAAATTCTAACTTGTACGTGCATGATATATGAACTAAAAATAAAAAGTGTAGTATACTGTTAATAAAAATTGTCGTGTCATTTCTTCTTTTATAAAATTATTTCCAGTATGTATCAGATTTGTGAGTACATGTAAAGTAGACATGCAATTTTTACTACTACGACGACCGCTCTGTTCGTAAAGTTGGCGTTTCATGAAAATCCGGCTTTACATATGTCGACATGACAATGCAATCCAGGATTTCAACCCATTTATTATAATAATGCGAGTCATGACACTATATTTTTATATTTGTCAAGTCTAGGTGAATGTCCGCAGCTTTAACATTGCAGGAAAATACCAAAATATATTGCTTGACGCCTGACTAAAAGCATAAAGAATATACTGAAATTTAACAAACAAATTGTCTGGAAGGGCAGTGATCTTTTTAAAAATAACCATCTTATTTTGCACCAATGCTGAAAGGAATGTTTCATCTTTAAAGTAGTAACACTACTTTTATATTTTGATCAATATTTATTAAAAGAAGTGAATGGATACCGAGGAAACATGATTGATGAACTGTGGAGTGATTCAAAATTTTCTTATTAAAGTGGGTGAGTCGTAAACGCAATGTATCTACTACATGCATAAATAGCAAATAGCATATCATCATATTATGCATGCAGTACATCCCACCTAAATTCCCATTTATATTATAAATTTCGTTTTATAGTTAAAAAGAAATATAAAGTGATAGATACACGAATTATTAGATATTATTCCTGTACATATTCCTGCCATTTTTAATATAACAGTAACTGTAATTTTTATTATTTAGCACAATTTCTTTCGCAAAAGATGTCAAAAAACTAGAGATGGGCAATATTTAATGAAACTTATTTCAATTCTGCGTATGAGTCCTGGCACGGTGTGTGGTTAGGATAACGATATTTTAATCCGGAATTCCACTCAAGCTTCAAATAAATGGAGTGCCAAACTGCAGCTTTGTGAGCTCGAATTCTGTATTATAATTTTGATTAAGTTTATGTTGTACGGCGAGTAACGTAAATAAATAAATTAATATATATATATAAACTGTCTCAAGTTTTCGATAACCGTCCGCTAATCTGTTTTCTATTGCAATGGTATTAATTAAAATAAAGCAACCACAGCAGTGGCTAGAGCATTTAGCAACAAGGGCAAACTTACATATGATGCCCTTGGATAATCATTTCATTAATCTGTTGCAAAATAGAAAATTGTTCAAAAAGAAGAAAACACTTTTTATCAATACTGGTACCACCATTCCAGTACAATATAAAAGTTACAAAAATATTAAACACTCAGTGTTAGGTTAGATATTGGTAATATATATTATATTTCAGTAAAATAGAAAATTGACAAAACTATTATTAAATACCGTCGGTGACCGTCCAGAGAAACCCGCGTTGCTGTTGACCAATAACAACAAAAACGCAGATCAGGGCGTAATGGCGGCATATGACCTGAGTAGTTGGTCCGCCAAAAAAGCCACAACAAAAAAAAAATACCGTCAATTGGGGTTATACGATGGTAGCACCGAAAGTTTCTGCAAACTACTAATATAAAACAAAATATTCCAGAAATATATTTTATATTTTTTTTTTCGAAGTACTCTCAATTATGCATTCGATAAAACTAATCGTTAAAGTAAGAAATCTAATGTTCTTGAGATAAGAGTATCTAAAAGACAAAGTTTTCATACGCTCAATCGCTTCATTTGCGTTTGTATATCGAAAACCTCGCATTCTATCCTTTAATTTAGAAAACAGGAAAAAATAACAAGGTGCTGGGTCAGGAGACCTATTCTGTGCACAAGTCACCAGTCACCATGGTGACATTTTGAAGCGCATTCTAGCGGTGAACTATGTGTACTAGTAGTGAGTGACGTCATATCAAGTGACTTCGCAGTCACCACCTCCGTTGGTGGTATCTAGAGCTAGTCACTAGTGACTTGGGTATCACGTGATCGCACATGTTAAGTTTTGACAAACATATTTATATTGGCGGGCTTTGTTTAAGTGTACTTCATTTTCGATTATAGCTAAGTGTGAATATAAGCATTTATTACTAACATAAATTACATTTAAGGCAGAGATATCGAAGTGCCCAATAAATTTATTTGTCTAAAAACAAAAAAATAGCATATACAAAATTGACAGTTCATATAATTTAATAGTTTCGATGCGATATTTTTTGTTAATTATACAGATAATTTTATTAGGAGTACCTAGATATCTCGGCCCTAAATTAATAAATAAATACAAAAAGTATTTGCTTTCAAAAGTTAGTATATTGAGTGGAGAAATTATTTTAAATTATTTCGGCACTTGCAATGGCGTTTATGTATGAAGTATTGGTTGTAATAGAAGAACTTGAGAACGAGAACAAAATTCATGCGGATCGTTTATTTAGAAGAAATGTAAGAGATGATCAAAATCCATTTTCAGTAAGCGATGTTGAATTTATGTCCAATTATCGTCTAAGTAAACGGGCGCTTTTGGAGCTCTTTATAATATTATTTCGCGCAAAAGATATTGTAAAACCTTTTATTTATAAATATTTTTAATACAAAAATATATAACTTATAAAAATATACAACTTAGTAATAATTTAACGGTACATATGTCCTAACGCTCGGGCAATTCGCTCCAATATGTTATTTGTTTCAACCCTGTTATCCATGGATTGATTATTTTGTTGAATAAGTGTTTAAAAATTCTTATTCAGTTTTGTCATTTCACTTAAGAGCTCATCGATTTTAATATTTGTTTCATTATATAGCTCTTTTGCAGCTACCGCTGCAACACTTGATCGGCCTTCTTTAGAGGAAAACTTAGTTATTATTCTGTCACGATAATATTAAAATTTTTCACGTAATAACCACTAAGTAAAGAATATTATTTATAATTATCGTCATTCAGTGGGAATACATTCTGCGAGGCGGTAAAATTGCTTCGTCTTCTTCCTTATCAACTATAAGTACATCCGGTATCTATAAAGTTAATAAATTATGAATAAAAAAATAATAATAAAACATTTACATAAATTACATTCGTCTTCTTGTCTGTTCCCTCTAAAAATTCAGCATTTTGCACCCAACTAGACGCAGATGCTTTTCTTTTTGCTGATATTTCTTGGAGTCCAGAAGAGCCAACAACATCCAATAAAATATTACTTTCTTTTCTTGCTCCCTTGCTTTCTAAAGAAATATTTTCAGGATCATCAATTCCAAAAATATATTATTCGGACAATATTTTGATGACACGATCATCAGAATCAGTTATTTTTATTTCTGTCATTGGACTGTCTTCAGTTTTTGTCCGACTTGCCTTCATGGCAGACACTTTTCTCTTCACTTTAATTTTTATATTTGTCCAAGTCTGCTTATAAAAGTTAAAATTATAGATTATTACATATTTTGCGTATTACATTTCCTCACTCTTTGCCATTGATGAATAGTTTTCTGTTTTTCACCTATACCATTTAAATGCTGGCTCAAAATCATCAACAGATTTTTAAAAGTTTGCCGTCCTTCTGTAGATTGTAATCGGCCCCGTGCAAAATCAAGATGATCCTCCATGAAGGACACTAAAATTTCTTTCTGATCCCTGGATATATTTTTTCTTTTCGTCTTACATTTTGCTGAAAATAAATAAAAGATTTAACAATTATGCATATTCCATTACTAAAATTTTTACTTAGCACGCTTCAATCACCAGCAAAAAGTGATAATAAGGTTTTATTACAAGTATTACTGATTATTCTGTTTGATAAACCGGATTATTACTCAGAAACAGCTTGCAATGAACAAAGGAATAAAATGGCATCCAACAAGTTGTCATATTTGAAAATAAAATGAAATTTCATTGTTACCAATATAATAATAAGTGTATTTGTATTTCAAGCAAAGCTTATTACAAAGAAAATTGGTACATGTTTGTTATTTAATTAATGGTTTATAAGTTTACATTGTATTGGTAATTCTTGGTTCTTCAGTGTGCTGTGGTCGGTTCCATGTTGTAGGACCTCTGGTGGCTTTTCCTTTTTAGTTCTGGATACACCTTCTGTTGTTGCACTACTCGCATCTTTTACGAAGAAGCAAGTTAAACAGGCCATTCGCGTTCACTTTTCACTTCTGGTGCACTTGAGTTTTGTAATTTTATTTTGTTTGATTAGTTTAGGTTTTTTTTTTTTTTTTTTTTAGTTGTTTATTATAAAGTCTTTTAGTTTTAGAGCTGAGTTTACAAAGTTATATATCGCGTATATTTTATTTATTGTTAAGTAAAATCCAATGTATATCTTGATCTATTATTTTTATTCTTGTTATTTCGTTTTTAATATATATTGCGAGGCCGCCGATGGCTCGTCCGGTTTTTTTTTCTTTTACTGCTTTTTGCTGGTGACATTTATAGTGCATTAGGAACAGTGGATGCTCTTTGATTTCAACGTTTGCCCATGTTTCTGTGAGGCAGATAATATCGTGATTTAAAATGATGGTTTCTTCCTCTTTGGTTAAGTTGTATATGTTCTTGATTCCGTTTATGTTCCAAAATATTACTTTGGTATCATAGGATTGTCTGATGAGAAGTTTTTTGAGACCGAATTTGAGCGAGTTGTTCTCTTGACGTGTTTGTCTATGGGTCCCTTGACTACCGGGTTGCGTTTTTCTGTTAGATGTTTAAGATTGGCATATTGTTTGTTGACTACTTGATCGTTTGTTTTGTTCTCTTGCGTAATTAACTCTTGCGATTCAGCCGCTTTGTTAAAGTTTGCATTTTTTTGTTTATTTGGAGAGTATGTGACTGATTCTGTAACTATTTTTTCGGTTTCATTGTCGGAGCCAGGTGTTATGGGGTTCATGGATGTTGAAGACGTAGATAACCTTCTGTTGGTGTTTTTTTCATAAGTGAAGGGGAAGTTGTCAGTATCTTCTTCATAGCTAAGGTCTTGGGTTGAGTAAGTGATGCCGTTGACTATAAGTAAGTTGTATCTCAGTTGGACTTTGTGTCCCAATTCTTTAGCCTTTTTAAGATGTTTTTTAAGTAATTTTCTTTCTTCAATTATTTTTGGTGGATAGTCTTCATCAATTGCAAACCCTGAGTTTCGCAGATGCTTTACATTGTTAAAAATCTCTTTTTTAATTCGTTTCGAGTTAAGTTCAACTAGTATAGCCCTAGGATTTCCGTTTCTTTGGTTTCTTCCTAGTCGTCTTAGGTTTTCGATATTTTCAATTGTAATCCAATCAATTTTTAGTTTGTTATTTATAAAGTCTATTATTTTCGTATCTAGATTTTCGCTTCCATTTTCGGGGATACCGTAAATAACTATATTTTTTTCTCTTATTTTCCTTTCCAGGGATTGGATCCTAATTTCCTTAGTTTCTATATCTTTTTCCAAGAGAGCGCATTTTTCTTTATTTTCTTGTGACATCTTATTAAATTTGTTAACTGACTCTTTTAGTTCCACGAATTGTATATTGAACTGATTATTAATTGATTGGGTTTGCGCTTCTAATAGTTTTTGAATTTCATCGATGTTAGCCATTGCGTTTTGAATTTTAGTTTTGCTACGTTTGGCAACACTTGCAGTTACAAGCGGCTGTACGTGATTGAGTGGTGGCCTTGGTTTACAGTTGCTTAATGTTTTGTCAAAATTAAGTCGTTTTGTGTGATTTCAAGAGTTAGTTTTTATTAAATTTTAAAAATGATTTATTATTTAACACTTTGATACCGGATATATGATTTATAAATTATTAATTACCTTATTTCAGCTCTTCTGTATTGGGACACTAATTGAAACTAACTTTACCAATCAAACATTCGTACCAACATTGTTACCAATATAAATTTAAAAGAACTATAATCTAGTGAAACAAAAATTACTATAATGTCAAGAGGGCTGCATCACGATATGCGGATTGCATACAGTTTATTGACGTCATCAATTTTGTCACCATCACCATGGTGACTTGTGCACAGAATAGGTCTCCTGGACTGTATGGAGAATGCTCCAATAATTGCACCTTTGGCTCCTCTAAATAGGCTTTAGTTTGCACAGCAGTATGTAAGGTTTCGTTGTCCTGATGCAGAATTAATTTACTTCAAGGCCGATTTTTACACACTTTTTCAAACACCCTTCGCAAACAAATTGTTGTCTACCGCAGTTACTATTTAATTGAACTGATTATTGTATTGTTTCAAGTTCAAATGCATAAATCCATGATTCATCACCTGTTACAATATCATACATTGCTTTAAATTTACCTTCGTTGTACTTTTTAAATCTTTTCTTGTACCATTTTTTGCGAAGTTGCCTTTGATAATAGTGCAGTCATTCCAATGGCCAAAGTAGCTTGTATATTTTGTAAGTAACATGATTGTCTTCTTCAATCATAGTACGAATAGCAGCTATTTCATCCGAATTTGCAAGAATTGGCTCATCTTCGCGTAAATCATCATTATCAGAAATTAGATCAAATTTGAATTCATTGTTCCATCTATAAAAAGATCTGATAATGATAATATATTTTTAAATAAGTAATTATTAATTTAAAAATATAAGATTTTTATGTGCAAATATGTCAATTCAAATAATAATAGAAATTCTTTTCATTTATTTAATTTTTTTTCATCGTAACGCCATCTGTTGTCAATCAGTGGAACTTCACCAGATATGTCAGGAGTGAGCGTTATACTAACATATCAGTGTATGTTATTTTCGTAGTAGTTTATGATGTTGTTATGGTTACTTTCATAAGTGGTCGTCTGAATTTTTTTTTAAATACCAATTCACACCTCTGATGCTGAGTTGCATGAAAGTTTTATCCGTTCAATAGCAACTAACGGTTCAATAAAATTCAGAAAATCGCTATTGATACTGTTGCTAGATAAACAATTCTTTAACTAAAGAGCTCTTTATTTTTTTCTTGTAACCCAGCATAGGGACAGTGCATCGGGTAATAATTATTCAAATTATAAACATTTAAAAATCATCGTGCCTCCACTAGTTTGAAACTGTACGATGCTTTGCAAGATTAAAGGGTAATATTTGTGATATTTCTGGAGAAATAACCAGCAAAATTGTAGACTGGAGAAATGTCGCCAAGTCTGGATTCTGAGAGCATAAATGATAATTGTTTGCAACGCTATGTACGTACTCCTATACATTTATATTAGTTGAAGTAGAATATTACATTAAAAGCAATTATATAAAATAAAATATATATTATTTCATTGATTTATAGATAAAATGTTAAAAAAATGTACTAACGAGAAACAAGAATATCAATCACTCATGACGTTAACAAGTGTGGGGAATTGGGGAATACCACACCGCACCGAACATACAAGCTTGAAGTGTTATAAATGTCCACGAGATGACAGTCAAGTATTTATATCTGAACGTTAAAAACTAAAAAAAGAAACCTAACATATAAATAAATAAAATAACGGTTAAATCTTGAGCAAAAAAATGTATATTGTTTTCGGTCGTACATAAATTTCGACCAATATTGTTATTTCGATTTCGTTTTATTTCGTTTTAGTCCGTGGTTAAAACATTAATTTTTCTGGTGAAACTGGTTAATAAACTATTGTTATTTTTTTCCAAATAAACTATAAACATAATAAATAAATATTTTTTTTAATATAAGTTAAATTTTAAAAATTACATAATCACTAAGCTTTTAGACTGTGATAATAATAATAATAATAATAATAATATTTATTGCACCAGAAAACCATGATACAAAAAGCAATGTTTCAACCACCAACAGTTGCTATTCTACATTACTCCAAAAATAAACCATAGTACTTACATGTCTAAAATAACATATTACAAAAAAAATATAAGTAGGTACAATTAAACATTCAGAAATATCACAAGCATGTACTTACGAGGCTAGTTGAGATGACATAAATTTATTTTTCATTTTCTCTTTGATTGTATTTAAATTTAGGTTCGATGTATCAATGTCCAGTTCATTATATGCTATAGGAGCCTTACATATAAAACAATAATAATGGAAGAATACAAAAATTTACTGGAAATCAGTTCCAACCCTACCTGATTATTATTCCTTTAAAAATCATGAACTAGTGACAAAAATATAAGTTTGAAGAAAAGCAAAAGACTAACAATTAATTCTTCTTCTTCTTCAATGGCGCTAGAGCCCGAATCGGGCCTGGGCCTACCGGGCATACCGAGCCGCAGTTTTTACGCTGCCGTACTGTCTGTTTTCGTAGTCGATATTACTTTTTTAAGGCATATGTATAAGTGACTAGCTTATAGCACCCGAGTATGATTAATACAAGTATCTGTATTTTTTTTTATTTAACGACAAATCATACTTTGTCGACAGGCGGATTCGAACTGACGAACCTTGGTTCGGATGACGTCACAGTACGTTAAGAGATGTGCATTAACACGCTCAGCCACCGCGCCTGTTAACAATTAATTACAGTTCCGAAATAATATTATGTAAAAATGTTATAGTAGATTATTCTTTAAATTTAATATAAGGGCTGTATTTTGTTGGGCAGATCAAGTGCTTGAGTTTAAAGATTTAAATATAAAACTTCACAAAGAAATGTGCCATTAACCTTATTTTTCCGATTAATATACAGTATTTTCATTAAATTAAATTTATATACAACCGGTAAATAATGTTAATTTTATTCTTATCAAAATCATTACTTAATGTGCTACATTATATACCAAGGTAATTACAAATGACATAGGCGCGGTGGCTGAGCGTGTTAATGCACATCTCTTAACATACTGTGACGTCACCCGAACCAAGGTTCGTCAGTTCGAATCCGCGTGTCGACAAAGTATGATTTGTCGTTAAAATAAAAAATACAGTTACTTGTATTAATCATACTCGGGCGCTATAAGCTAGTCACTTATACACATGCCTTAAAAGTAAGTAACATCGACTCAAAACCGGCAGTACGGCAGCGTAAAAACTGCGGTTCGGTGTACCCGGTAGGCCCAGCCCCGACTCGGGCTGTAGCGCCGTTAAAGAAGAAGAAGAATTACAAATGACAAGAACTCCATAGGGAAATAATGATCCAAGGCCATTAACATTGCCACCTAGAAAAATATTATTTTCTTAGACCTTCATTGTTCTTCTCTGTGAAATTATTTACATGAAAATATTTGTAATATTGGATAATAACACTAAAAAATTAATAGTTTTTTTGTTTATAGGAATGTTCTTTATTTTTACTATTTTACATAGTGTTATCATTCTCCTTTGTTGAGTAACGAATTTTTCTGTTTGTATATAAAATATCGTAAATAACACGTGAGTAAAGTGTCATTATTTGCATCAAGCGATTGCATTCCTCGGGCTACACCCTCAGTCTTCGCTCTTGATAATTAATGATGAACTTTACCCCCTTGTTATATAAACTACTACTAAACCAATATTGCAAAATGCAGTGTCTTACCAATTATAAATACTAATAGTTCTCCGTCGTTAATATAACGACCCACTGTTTGAGAATCTTGATATAGAACGCAGAGAAGTGGGAAGGCAAACTGTGTTACGAAGATAATGATGTGCCACTTTAGATGGAGATTAACTAATCTGCTTCTAATTACTGACAAAAACATCTGCCACACGTGGATTAAACTGATGCAGTATATATACCGCACATATTCCCATGTTGCGGTTGCACGGCCAGAACCAGATTAATTCCAAGCACGCGATTAATATTTCATTATTTTAGATCAATTTGCATGTAGATGTTCTATTTTGGGGCGGTATATATGTTAATATGAGGTCTAATATTAGATACCTGTTACATGATATTGCTAATTGCTATTTACAGTGGCATATTTACGATTTTCATTTGGAAGGGAAACGAAGAAATGGGTTCATCGCTCTAGCAATATTATCATTTATAATGCATGCAAGGAAATTTGTATCTTATTTTTATAATTTTTGATGAATTTTTCTCAATGCAAAAATAAATAAATAAATATATCATCATGCCTTCTACCCATTACTGGGTGTGGCATTCTGCCGAAGCAGATCTCGGTAAGTGATATATTTATGCGCGTGAAGTGCGGTTACCAGCCGTCAAATCACGGCCCCCAGAGATGTTAGTGCTGGGGAAGCCACAGGAGTAATTTTAATTTGGTGAAAATTGTTTGTCGGCTGTGGGGATCGAACCAAGGTTCTCAGGATCCACAGGCCGACTCGATACCACTGACCTATTACCCCATTAAAAAAATATCCACATAATTTCAGTAATTAAAGATATTTGTTCCATAGATAAACAATTAATCGACAAATTGACATTCACAAAATTTACATTTAGGTATAAAAAGGGTGGCATATCCAAAGAGTGTGCTTGCTTGGATGTTACGAAACCCTTAAATCCATCGCCCACCACAATAAAATTCTGATATTTGATAATGCCGTAGTGAAAATTTATTTATAAAAAATTGCTCTAACTGAGAGATATTCATGTGATGCCACAGGGCTGTACTTACTTTAAAAATATTATGTCAAAGCAAATTATTTGTTGTTTAAAGTGACTGGACATACTATCTGCGTAATTGTACACAAAAGATGTTCTTTCGTAACAAAATAACAAATAAATAAATTTTACAGTAATGAGGAAGTTCAAATTTTCTTTAGAATATTATAAATTTAAATGTACGATATATATTTCAAAATTAAAAAGACAGTGTGGTTAAATTATATACAAATCAGATAATTTTATAGTAGTAGTGTTGTGCTGTTGACTCATAGAAAACCAGTGCTCGGTGTTGTGTACTGGCTACTGTTTTAAGTAAGATGAATCCATATAAAACTTGTAGTAAGCAATTTTTATTATATATTTATTTATTTATTCATTTCAGACTATCATTATTGGATTTCATACGATATTTTGAAACTATTACCTGCTAACCAAACTTTTAACTTTACATTACCATAATGTTCTTAAAACAATAATTATAATAATGCCTTGAAATATACCTAATATTAATGTTTGTATTTATTATATATATATATATATATATATATATATATATATATATATATATATATATATATATATATATATATATATATATCGGTAGATAAACTCCATTCCCTGTATGAAAACGATTTCGTCATATGTGGACTAAGTTATTATAGATACGATGAAATATAGCTATCTTTTTTTAATAATACTCGTACACTCCATGAGTGAATTTTTAATGTTGTGTGAAAGTCAATAGTGAGGGGAAGGATGGCTAGGGACAAGGGGAAAGAATTTACATTGTTTACTTAAACGTTGATGGTTATATTTCGGCGACTGGTTAGTGCCATCTTCAGCTACAATGAATCAAAAAGACAAAAAATACAAAGATATAAATAATCTTAAATAGTAAGTATTACAAAAAACGGTTTACAAACGGTGAACAAATGGTGGTGTAAATTTGTTCACCTACCTCAGTCATCTTGCACTTCCATTACATTTCATACATCATCACGTAGATGTAAGTACTTTTGTTAGTTGTTAAACCGTTTTTTGTAATACTGTCTATTTAAGATTATTTATATCTTTGTATTTTTTGTCTTTTTGATTCATTGTATCTGAAGATGGCACTAACCAGTCGCCGAAATATAACCATCAACGTTTAAGTAAACAATGTAAATTCTTTCCCCTTGTCCCTAGCCATCCTTCCTCTCACTATTGACTTTCACACAACATTAAAAATTCACTCATTAATATCTACAAGTCAAGATTTCCTAAATTATTCGTATACTCCATTCCCTGTATGAAAACGATGACATCATATGTGGACGATGTTATCATAGATACGATGAAATATAGCTATCTTTTTTTTAATAATATTATACGTACCTATGCGAATGACATAACGTATGTCTTAATAAGTTAAGACACACGTTTCAAGTTTTTTCATGTTCTATCACATTTATTATTTTAATGAAAACGTATGACAGTTCTTACTAATACGAAAATTTACATTTACTTTGTTCACATTTGTTTATAAGATAAAAATAGAGACCTATGGTCAAGATTTTGTGATTTTCTCACCTGTCATTTCTAAGTTTGTGACATTTTTGATACATAAATACAGACTGAGAAATAAGAAATGGCTAGAAAAATTTTGGGTGATCAAATGCAGAAATGCGTTTGTCATCTTCATGATTATTTTGCGCTGGAGTTAGAGACTCGAGAATCTTTAATTAATTTAACTATAGTACAAGAGGTAATGTGCATTGTATTTTGTATTTTCAAATATTATTTATTTATATATAATAATAGTACATATAAAAATGTATATTTCTTTGAGTTTTATTTTACAAAATTACATATTATAATAAGGTAGGTAAAATTTTTGTGCGTTAAGATAAATTTATATTTGATTTTTATTTAATATATGCAGAATTTGGTTTCATTATAAATAAATTAAATTTTATAAAATAATAAATATTTTAATTTGACATTTAAATTTTAGGTTATGTTTTAAAAATGTCAATCCAAACCAATGTAAACGTTTTAAGTACAAAATCTTGAATCACATGGATACCGAATGTGACGTAATTGTTTTCATACAGGGAATGGAGTTTATATACAAATTTTGTTTAAGTTTTAAGTAAGTAAAATAAAATAAATATTGATTATTAAATTTTGTTTCATTCACATGACATATAGGTACCTAAAACGTTTTAAACATAATTTTGGAGGACGGTAGGTAATTATGAAAATGTTCTTGCTCAAAGGATAACATACTGTAAAAGGTTAACACCCACTGTCGTATACGATAAAGGCTTGGAAGAATTTAATAAATTATGTCAAAGAATAACAGAAAATCTATTAAATTGGTTAAGAATTCATTAAATGGATATTTCAAATTAATTTAATATTCATATTGGGAAAATATTATTGTTCGTCACATTTTTTTGCTTTTTGTTTTTTTATTTATCATATTGCATTTTTTGTATTGGTCTTTTTATTGATTATTAGTTACACACATACACTTTTTGTAAAATTATAAATGTGAAAATTAAAAGAAGTATTTATTTTCTTAAAAAAAAAACAAAAACTATAACAACCGATCACAAATCGTTTGAAAGAACGCCGCTTAAGACAAAATTTGCACTTTTTATTACCCCATTTCACTTGGCAACCAGTGTGGTAGTGAACGCGGGCCGTGATTTTGATTGGGCCACAATGGATCACGTCATGGATGACCGGGCGTGAGTATTATTTTATCGTGAGTGAGACGAAAATAAATATACAGGCTGATAACCGCGACTCTCGAACATAGGACTTGAACATGTAAAATCATAGTTTTGTAATTTCCTGCATCCCTAATTATTTTAAGTTAAAAACTTTTAATAAAAGTTTTATGCCATAAAATTCTGCATCTAAACCAATAAACAAAATAAATTTTGCATGTTTTGTAACGATGCAAATTAGATCTGAAAATGACGAAAATTGCCGCAAAACTATCGATAGCCAAGGAATTAAAACAATATTAAATAAATGTTCGACGTTTTATCTGTCAAAATAAATAAAATAATAAATACATTACTTTGACAGTTGTTTGAAGCTTTTTTGCTGAAAATAATTAGGGAAGCAGGAAATTACGAAATTATGATTTTTACATGTTAAAGTCTTATGGTCGAGAGTTGCGGTCACCATTCTGTATGTAGGTACTCTCAATTACATAAAGTTTTGAATATGTTAATGATGTAGTTATTATTAAAAAAGAATACGAATCCAATGGTACTAAAATGTATACTTTTGATAAATTGAACAATTAAAAAAAAAGAAAAAAAAATTTGTTTTATAATATAATTAATTTTTCAATGATAAAAACATCCTGTATACGAATAATAAATATTTAAATTAAAAGCGTCAAACAAATAATAATCTGATGTAATATTATTCTAAATTATACATAATATAAATAGCTATTAGAACTTTTAAATTAGTAAATTCTTGAATCACAGTCGTGATCCATCGTGACCCGTCGTGAGAGATTGGGCGACAGTCAAATTTTAAAATTCGTTAGCGGATTAGATCGTGCGCCATAGAGAAATATAAGTGAAAAGAAAATTGTTTTTATGAGTGGGCGTGATTGTGACTAATTTTTACTCACGCGCCTAGCTCTACAGTGTGACATTCCGAGCCTTGTATATAACGTAGACGACGATATGACGTACTTCAATCTTGTAAGCAGAAATTATTATTAATAGTTATTTATATAACTGGTTAGACAAGTTACCAAACGGAATATATTGTGTGTTTGAAAATTCATATCTAAATAAAAGTTTTGTTTGTTATGTAAAAAACCGGATGTTTAAGAAATAACCGTTTGCAAAATTGTTGATTAAATTGCGTCTTTAAGACACATGTCATGTTATTCACATTTTGGAACACGGGCGAGCGTTTGAGGCATTTGTCACATTCGGCGAAATTATTGCGATCTAGCATTTATTAACTTTAAATGCCATAGTTTAAGGATAGTTAAGACAGTTCAAAGCTAGTACGTAGACAGTAGCTATGATTCTTGAATAAAGAATATTCGAGGGTGTCTATCTCGAAAATATGATGTCATTAATTTGTTATTTGTTGTTTAATTAATTCATTATCTTTATTCTATGTTAGTTTTTATCATTTTGTTTTGATAAAATATTTACCACTCACATTTGCAGCATTCAATACTTATTATTCAACTTCACCACGTCGACAATCAGTGGGCAAGATAAATTCTCATTTTGACCACCATGCTTTGTTACAGTTACAATATATGTGATACTACAATAATCTGAAAGCCTTCCTACATACTCGTACACAATTAATTCGACAAAAACATTAAAAATTGTAGTTATTTGAGAAAATTAGGACCCGGGGTACTTTTGCACCCTACTGGGTATCACAGGAAGCCGCCACTGTATAAAGATTAATTAAAAGTTCTAAATGTCAGAAAATCATAAAACTTCTCGTTTTATAAATCAGAGAGTAATAAAAAAATGTCTACTTCCATTATTAAAATGTCATTTAGTCACGGCGTGAAGTTAACGACTGACGCATTAAGTATGGAATTAAGTTAACTTTTTGCATCTGACATGGAATTATAACCGTTTATTTAAAAAATTAATAAAATTTTACCTTGTTTTGTTGTCTTAATTTGCGGCCGTAGATACAAATATAGCATGTGATTCGATTTATAGACTCTTTATATACACATTTTTATACAATCGCAACTAAAGAGATCTTTGAAAAACTTGTTACATATTATACTATAATATTGTATCTATAGGTTTTATACATTCATTTTAATTCTAATTTTTATTTTAGTTGGTCATTGATAAGTACTATGTATTCTGTGCTTTTCTAAAGAAAATAGCCACAAAGAATTCTCTTTTAACGGTCGCAAACTGTAACCACTTAATTAAATTGAAGAAAAAGTCAGCAGACAAATAGATAAAAAGGACAAACCAACTTCAAATCCTACTAACGCTCAAGAATTAAAATAAGAAGAGTTGCAGTTCATTTCTGTTGCAAACGACGTCTATAGAATCCCGAAGAGCGAAGACAAAGACTATAAATTCAATCACTTCTCATTATCTCTACGAGAAAGAATTCAACACAATTACAATTACATTGTTACAAGAATTTTGTAAAATATTGGTAGAAATTAATGATAGGGACACGATTAGAATAATGCATAAATAATCATGCAAAAGAAATATTAAGTTGACAAAGAATATTTATGAAATACGGGTTTTTAAATGGATTGTCTTAACCACTGTAAATTTTTCAAAAAATCAATAATTATTTTTTTGCTTAAAAGATATTTTCAACCTTCTAGAATATGGGGAAAAAGTTTTATGCGCGAAACATTTTTTTTCATTGACATTTCGCGCTCTTCCGCAAGCGTGTCGGACGTCTTTGATATGACTACATGTGTTAAGTAAATACATGCTCGGAAGGTACAGCATCATGTATTACAGGCGCGCTCTAGCATTAAATCGTCGATGAAAGAAATTGAGGAGGAGTATTTGAACTTGGAAGGGCAGCTTTAATGTCCTGAGATTGCAGATTAGTGGTAAAAAAATTTAAACAGTAATTATTTCCCTTATTTCATGTCTATAACTCATATCAAAACTTTAAACGCGTTTTTCTCGAAACACGATTTTTCAAAACGGCATGCAGCATAACTCCAACGGTTTTCAATATTTTCAGTTGAAAATTAAACCATATCTTTAAAACAATATTTTGTAATGAAATACGTATGGGATTGTTGATACGTTAATTCTAAATTTTTTTATAAACAAATGATTGTCCCTTTTTTTGCTCGAAAATCGAGATTTAATTTCAAGTACTCGCCAATCACACAAAAATCTATATTTTTAAAATTCCATACGTATTTCACTAGCTATAGTCATGTAGATTAAGAGAATATTTTTTATTTTGTTCCAAATTAAAATTTGCACTACCTACACTGCATGCCGTAAAGTTCCTCAAATTCAACATGACTTGGGAGAATGGCTCGGACGCCGCCATTTTGAAATATTTGTAATGAAAAAAATTTTTTTTTAGTTCTTCAATATATGCTTAATAACATACTTTAATAGTATTTTCATACAACCTTTACTTTGTATTGTAAAAAAACGCTTTTTTCCGACTGTTACAGTGGTGTAACCCCTTAAAATTGTAATATTATTTAATAGAGAAAAAAGAAAAATACAGACGTAATAAAGTTACTTATGTTTTATGATCTTTATAAAGGTAATTCATATTATATATTATTTTCTAAGATAGTCATTGAATATTGAATTATATCTAGTATAATAGAACTTATTTTAATTTCGTTTCTACCAAAACCAGAGACTTTTTTTTTAAATTTCATTAAAAATAAATAAGTCAGGACTTAATATTACCGACTTTGTGAAGTGTGTGAATTGAAAATAAAATAAAATATAATAACAGTATATATGATGTTATTGATTATTGGGTCACATCGCTGTTATACTTTATTCACTGAAACTTTGCAGTGACACAAGGACCGATTTACAGTCCGAGTGCATTATGAATCTTTTAATTAATACCAAGCATAGTATATATTTCAAGACTTTCGTTAATTGATAAGAATTTAAAATGCTACATTTTTAACAAGTTCAGAGACTGGACCGATGGGAGCCTCACCTTTGTCAACGATCGTCTCGCTCCAGATATCACCAAGCTAACGATGATAAAAACAGCAAATATTAATTTTAATAAATATGAATGTGCTTGAATGCCAAGGGAATATTTTAGTCATTAACCGTCAAAATCTTTTAAAAATCTTTAATTTAAATTTAAATCTTAAATTAAAATTAGTGGTCGACAATTCACAAATAAATAAACAATATTTAGCTCTCATGTCATGTTACCGGCGTAGATAGGTTAACATCAGTCAGTTCAGCTAAGTCCGTATCACAATCCACTATTCCCGAGTTGGTCTAGTTGGATAAATGATCGCACCATACTGATGAGTCTGTAAGGACGAAACGCGTCTATGGTTAAAGCTGAACTGACCAGCCGTTTGTTGATGACCGGATAGTTGATGCAAACGTGCTGTAAAACCTTTGTGGAATTATGAGACAAGTGGTGGAAAATTAGTTTTTTCCTATTTTTTCTTAATTATTAAAACTCAATTCCACATCGCAATAGACATTTTGTCTTTTGTTTTAAAACAATATTTCATTAGTGGCACTGATTTCACATAAATCACATAAATTTAAATGATATTTTTGACAGCAATATTTCATTACTTATTTGACAGTTCATTTTCATTAGATATTGATATTTTAAAGAAAACTTTGCACTAGTGTAAATCTGCCTACCGTCTACACTAATCACTAGCAAGCATTTTGTCCCCTATTTTGGTTAACGCTGCAAATTTTCAAAAAATATAATATAGAACCCTTTGGTTCAATTAACCAACTGCCCCAAATTTACGAAGTTCAACAAAAACATATAATTATAATAAATTCTGGAGGAACAATTATAAATTACGTAAACAAAATATATTTTTCTACAACTATAAATAAACATATTTTTACATTGTTATGTTAAACGTGAAAAAATAATTATTTATTTCATTGATATGTCAAATTTTAAATTCGTTGAATCTTTTTTATATTTATTTATATATCAAACACTTTCATGTTCTTTTGGTTACAATTCGATGGCCGCTATCTACTACGAACAAATTATTGAAATGGGAGAAGACGAACGCGATGATTGCGCGCGCTTTTCTACGAGCGACGATGGTCTAGTTGAGTTCTGACTAGAGATAGGAATTCTAGTTCATTTGAGTGAACTAGTTCATTCGTTCTCGTTCACCAAAAAGATTAGTTCACTGAACTAGTTCATTAGTTCACTTTCGTTCATAAAATTTTTAAGACTATGATGAACGGAAATCGTATTGTATTGTGATTCACGAGCGAGAACAAGTGAACTTTTAGTATCTGGTTCTAGTATAATTTGACAGCAGACAGCAGAAGCAGAGCGGTGATCATAGCAACGACCAGGAAGAAATGAAGTATGAGTCACGTTCACTCGTTCACTCGTTCATTTGTTCTCCGTTCTCCGCTCTCCGCTTTCGATTCGACTGCATCGGCCGTGCCGCCGCGATGGTGAATCATATCCGAATAGTTCGCAGTGAACTAGTCTTTAATAAACTAGTTCGTATCGTTCACTATAAAGAATAGTTCATATGAACTAGTTTGTTTACGAACTACACACCTCTAGTTCTGACTGTTGAATAGGTTTATTGAATCGCGGTCCACGACGGATGTATATCAGTATAGCCATATATACATGGTACAGTCACGTATCATCCTACTTGTTCTAATAATTTGTTGATACTTTTTTTTTTTCGAAAAATTACAGCAAATTTGTCAGAGAGACAAATACTTGATGGCCTGGCAAATCATATATGGAAACATCCTCAAATGCAAATGATCAATTTTATGATACATCATATCACTCACTTTTTTTGTTTGTTTCTCTAACATTTTTTTTCATTATTTTAGACACTATATTTTTATTTTCGATATTATAGTGGTATCGTGCCGGCCTATGGACCCTAGAAACCCTGGTTCGATTCCCACTATCTACAAACATTTTCACCACATTAATACTACTCCTGTGGTTTCCCCTCCACTTACATATTTGGAGGCCGTGTTTTGACGGCTAATAACCGCACTTCACGTGCAAAATTATATCATTTACCGAGACCTGCTTTGTCAGAGTGCCACACCCAGTAATGGGTAGAAGGCGTGATGATATATTTATTTGTTTTTTATTTAAAAATACAAATTAAATAAATTTATATTTAAATTTACTTTAGCTTTATTAATACCAGAGACTCTGGCCTTTTAGAACATTCCCTATAAATGGCAAAAAAGTTCCAGGAGCTCGAGCCGAATCGTCCAAATCGCCCGGGCCGTTTCAATCCCTTAATCCGCCTCTGGTTTTTTCTCCTTTAACCAATAATTTAACAGTTGTAGACAAAAAGTTGTTGTATTTGGTGGAAAAAAACATTTCTTTTAGCACGTTCGAATGACTTTTTTGTTTTGACCTGGCGGTCTCCGCTAAAAATGACATTTTCCCGCGCAACAAAAACAACATTCATTTCGTGCACTTAATACAAAAATAACTATTAAGAATCGAGCAATTGTTTTCACATATTTAAAGAACTTTTTTAAACTGCTTTGTTTCAAACACAACTTACATAAGGATCAAAGTTGTAGCACGAAACCTGAAACAATTCACTGAACATGTATTTATTAGCTTCTTATAGAAATTATTCGTATTAGCCTTCGAATCCTCGCTAACATTTCTACCTAAAGACTTTTAAAAACTAGGTAAGTTTATTTATATTTCGGGAATTCGCATGCTCTGAAAATAGTGGTTTAAAAACTCTTAACATCGACTCTCTATTGAAATATTAAGTCAATTTCAAGTCATTTAATTTAATTTTTAATTTTCTAAATTGTTATTGTTTATGAAACAAGTTATAGAAATATTTACAAAATTTTAATTATGATTGGTTATGTAACCATGAAATTAGGATGATGAACTAATACTTCGCTTTATGTTCGATGCGAATGAAATAATGAGCAGTTATTTAGAATAAAATTTAAAAGTTTAGATTTCATCTAATACTCTACTAAATATAAAATAAATCTCTATATAAGGACAGAAAACAACTTTATTAAAAATATTACTACACAAAACATAATATCTGATAATTTATAGAGTCTACTGCTGGTACAATCAATTTACACGGCATGGCGCTGTATTTCGCTCGTCTTTATTGTCAATAAAATTAATTTAGTAAAGTCTACGCGTCACGAGGATAAATGCAATATCATTGTTTTCACTAACCGCTGCAAATCTATTTTACTTGTATAAATGCGTCCAAACACTCCAAGCACTTTCCCGAATTACAGAAATATATTTAAATTATAATTGCTTGTTTTATTATGTTATGAGGGAACTGTATATAATAAAAATATTGCGAAATAATTTCTTTAAATTTATTCTTATTTAATTATAAATTAAATTATTTTGTTGGTTTAGTATTTATGTATTTTGCTAAAGACACATTTAACAAAATAATAAAAATAAAAAAGTTGGTCTATGCTTACTTCAACAGCAAATATACTTATTTCAAAGAAAGAACTAGGTTTTTAATAGTTATTTGTATCACAAGGCTGAAAACAAGATTTTTCGCACCGATGAAGCAAATTGTTGATTTGAAATTGCTAAAAATTTGTTTAATCTCCAAACATTTAACGCATGAACTTGACAAAAGTTCCTAGATTATAGCGAACAGCGTTCGTTAAATACATAGTTTTTTACGAACGGCGTAAGACAAACACATAGTTTCCGAACGGCGGTCAGTAAAAACTTGGTTTTCGAACGGCGTTTAGTAAACATATAGTTTCCGAACGATTATGAGATATGTAAGATTGTCATTCTTGGATGGAGACGCGAAAATAAATCAATTAGAAAATTACGATAGAAAACTGTATAGAAATCAACGAAGAACATGAATTTATTTAATTGATATGTGAAACTCGTGATCCTAAGAACCCTGGTTCGATCCTCACAGCCGATAAAAATATTTTTAGTAATTTAAAAATTACCCCTGTGGCTCTCAAATATACCATCCTACAACTTAACTCACATATGCAAGGTAGACTCACTTCTAAAACTATCCCGAATATTCCTCTAAACTCTATCAAGCACTAATATAATCACTAACTAACTCACAACGATCTTACTTATCAAATGATGAACTGAAAACTCATGTAAGAAATTCGACGATTCGCTGAAACAGAAATCAATCATTACATAAATACTAAGTTTTGTAATAACAAGGAGGGATGATAAAAGTAAAGAGTAGGCTAACTAATAAAATTATTGAGATGTGGGTAATAAAGATATGACACAAATTAACATTACATTTTATTCAATGCTATAAATTCAATTTACAAGAAGCGTATATATATATATATATATATATATATATAATATATATATATATATATATATATATATATATATATATATATATATAATAAAACATTAGCACAATACGAGTATATTGTATGTTTTCTACTCTCATACTTTAATTTACTTATTAAATATGTATTATCTGTACACTTAGGATACTCATTAAGAAACAGATTTTCATACAGATTATTAATCATTAACAGCACAGCATTCGCTGTTTTCATGGTTAGCATATCCTGCCCAATAAATTAGTAACAGTATTTTTACATGATGTTGACTTTGATCATAGAATAGTATTTGAAACTTGTTTACAATGACTATTATAAACTTGCTATATAATAAACTATTATTGCGCAATAAAATGTATTCTTAGGTTCTTCGGTGTATACCTCAAATATACATTCATATATTTCTTACTCAGCATCTAGATTATTGTGTTTAACGCATCATTTAATATTCAGTTTATACGATATTCACAATAGTTGCCGTTTTGCACATTTACATGTCGATTTAAATATATATATATATATAAATGTTTATGGGGTAGGTGGCTCAGTGGTATCGAGTAGGCCTGTGGACCTTGAGAACCCTGGTTCGATTGCCATAGCCGAAAAACAATTTTCACTACATTACAATTTCTACTGTGACGGCTGGTAACTGCACTCGCATAAATATATCACTTACCGAGATCTGCTACAGCAGAATTCCATAACCAGTAATGGGTGAAAGGCGTGATGATATATTTATATAAAATTGTTTAATACAATTCATTACCAGAATGGATTTAGAAAAGGCAGATCGACAATAGACGCCATCCACATAGTGAGGCAAATAATGGAAAAGAGTAACGAACATAACTTGGAAATGTATATAATTTTTATAGATTTCAAACAGGCCTTTGACCAAGTAAAGATGAAACAACTAATGAAGGATTTAAAAATATGCGAAATACCGAAGAAAATAAGAGCACTTACTTACACATATAGAAAATCAGATACAGTTCAAATAAGAAAAGGAATACGACAAGGAGATGCATTATCGGCACTACTATTCACGCTAACTATAGATGTGATTATTAAAATGATAGCAGGGATAGATACAATGAAGAAAAAATTGTCGCAGGATAATATCACAATTATATCGAAGAGTAAAATAGTTGCTAAGCCAAGAATCGCTTCACGGGATAAGTATTATACTGAATAACTACAGTTGCGGCAGACTCCAAAGACACAGTCTACATAAGAATAGTTTTCAAATGATTTTCATCTTTCCTTTACCTGAAGACGAGAATTTTTAATAGTAGCATCGGTTAGTGTTTATAGAGGGATTTAGAGGTTATTTTTTAACCGAGCGCTGGACGTACACTGAAATCGTACAAAATACATAAAATCGTACATCTGGCAACTTTGTAACCATGCCATGGAAAAGCCATCAAGCTAAAAGCCACTCGGACTAAAATGTCCCCTACTAAAATGATTGTTCAGCATAAATCGTTCTGTATAAGTGTTAGACGGCGTATTTGCAAATTTTGCTTTTATGGTATGTTTGTTTTATGCTAGTTTTATACAGTGTAAGTTGTAATGTATCGTACGAGGGATAAGTACCCGTGTTTGACAATAAATGGCGCCAATAATATAAAACTACATTATTATTGTTGAATTTCATCTTTCATACAACTACTGTCAAGTTTGAGACCAATACATTGTTTTGTTAAAATTTGAGAGTCATTCAATGTAAACAACTTTTTTTTTTTTTTTTTTTTAAATGTTTCGATTTGTTATTAGATTTATGATTTTGGATGGGAAAACGAATGCGGAAATAAAAGAAAAGTTACATGCTGTCTACGGAGATCCTGCTCCTATAACAACCATTAGATATTGGTTTAATGAATTTAAACGGGGCCGCACAAGCGTTTGTAATAAAAAAAAACGTCCAGGTCGGCAAGTTGAGATGACTACCGAAGAAAAGATTGGAAAAAGCCATGATATTGTTTAAAATGATCGTAGAATAAAAGAACGTGAGATAGCTAAAATGATAAGGATCTTAAATGAATGTGTGCACAATATCTTACACGAAAATTTGTATGAGAAAAAGCTATGCGCAAGATGGGTGCCGCGTTTGCTCACACTCGACCAAAAACGCATTCGATTGAACATTTCAAAAGAGCGTTTATCGGTATTTAAGCTCAATACAAAGGATTTTTTACGACGTTTCGTAACCGTTGATGAAACATGGATCCATTACTTTACTCCTGAGACGAAAGAACAGTCAAAGCAATAAACTTCTTTTGGCGGACATGCAACAAAGAAGGCAAAACAGTTGTAAAGGTTATAGCGACTGTTTTTTGGGATGCAAAAATAATTATCCTTATCGACTATCTCCAAAAAGGAAAAACTATAATAGAAGCCTACTACGTATCATTATTGGACCAAATAGATGCTGCAATAAAAGAAAGGCGACTGCATATGGCAAAGAAAAAGTGCTCTTCCATAAGGACAATTCATCAGCACACAAATCAATTGCACTGGCAAAATTGCATGAATTGCGCTATGAATTGGTCAAACATCTATCGTATTCTCCAGATTTGAATCTCTTTGTCTATTAATTGTTTCCAAACTAGAAGGAATGGCTCCGAGGTAAAAGATTTGCATAGATTTTAGAAGTCGTACAAGCTGTAAATGACTATTTTGAGGAGTTTGACAAATCATATTATTTGGAAGGGATACAAAAATTTACAAATACGTTTAATCAAGTAGATCGAACTAAAAGGATATTACCTTTAAAATATAAAATAATTTGTTCAAAAAAATAGTGTTTTGTTCTCAAACACGGGTACTTATCACTCTCCCCTCGTAATTTATCATAATCTAACCTAAGAGATGAAAGTACTGTTTTTAATGAAAGCATTTATAGAGCGTAACGCCGTAGGATTAACTATCGTAATGTATCTTATTTTAAGGCGGCCATACACGTACAGTTTTTCCTTGAGTTTTGGCTTGCGCGCCAGACCTTTCGTGCCACGCATGTCTCAAGCCTGGCTGGTATCGGCCACACACGTGCAGTTCAGCGCATCATCGCGTCGGGATTGTTTGCAACAATGTCTCCATTAAATAAAAAAATATTTGCTGCAATAATTATTATATACGTTATAAATAAACAAAAAACAAAAAGGAAACGTTCATCCTGGACGAAAAATTGGCTAGCAGAGTGAAATAATTTTTCTCATATGAATTTCATAAATGAACTACGCCTGAATAATGAAGATGATTATAGAAATTTTTTATACATTTCAATGAATTCTAAAAATTTAGGACTTAAATAAGTCTCCCTTTTAAAATTAATTTAAACAAAAATATAACGACACGAATACGTGGTACAAAATCTGCTACTACTGTGTTATTGCTAGTAGAAATGGCAACGATTATGCGAATGATTAAAATAATCGATTATTTCGTATCAATTAATAGATTAATCATTTGATATTTTTTGTTTCGATTAATTAATAATTAATTGATTAATTTATTATTAATCGATCAGTTTATTTTTACATTTCATCCCTATTTTTCTTATAAGGATATTATAAGATATATTATTATAATATTAACCTTTACAATTTTAACTAAGAAAAATATGGATAAATGAAATTTAGTCAATATTATTTAATCCTAATGGATTCAGTTTAATGTAAAAATAATAAATGAATTATTACTGCAGCTAATACAATAAATGGAAGTAAAAAACGAATTAAATAAAACCGATTTAAAATTGCATTATCAACAGCAAATCCTTCTCAAATACATATACATATATGCTAATAAAATTAACTAATCGATTATTTCCCTACCAATTTAATCGAAAATCAATTATAACGTTTCGATTAATCAAATGATCAATTAATCGATTAATTTATTTTTTGCCATCTCTAATTGCTACACGGTACGCATGCGTACGGAGCACGCTCCTGGCTACCAGAGCACACACACGTTCGTACTCGGCCTTAAAGTCGAAACCACGCGCCAAAATTTCCAACAGTGCTAGAAATCGACTCAAAGCAATTCATGCTAAATCAAGCCGCGCCGCTCCAGGCTGAAGTACCCACACACGCAAGCGATTGGCGTGTATGCCTTGCGTACGCGCCAAAACCCAAAGAAAAACTGTACGTGTATGGCCGGCTTTAATGGAGAGATGGTCACCTTTTATCCTTTTATGTTACAGCAGCTTAGGATGTTAAAATTATAAACAATACGCATGCGTTGTTTTTAGATGTGAATAAATTGACAGGAAATCAAGAAATAGTTATCCTAATATAATAGTCCCACGCTAAATCTTCTGATAAATAGTGCAATGTAATAGAAAAACGTTCACCAAGAGATAAAGAATTATTCTACTTATTTTTTTTTTACAAATAGGGTTCCATTTGTTCTAGTAAATGATTATAATTTCGAATGTTTACAATTAGAGGTAAAAACTTTAAAAAGTTAATACCTGTAAAACTATTAAATTAGTTAAGCTATGTGCATTTGCGATTTGATAAATTACGGTACGTTACTTGCGTGTATAAATATCCACAAGCAAATAATAAAATACGACACGGTACATTACGATACGTTACGGCATATATGTATAAATCCAGCATAAAACGCGTGCGACGGGAGCATTACCAAGAACATGATTGATACTCAAATAAATGTATTAAACTTGGAAAAATTCTGCGATGTGCGAACGCGAGGGATATCTTATACAGAACGATTTCATACCGAATGCAAATTGTGGTGAGGGAAAGTTTAATATGAGTGATTTTTAGGCCCCATGGCTTTTTGGCGGTGTAAATATTAGGTCTGGGTGGTTTCAGTCGGCGTAGCATATACTCTCCACCTTGAACCTACTTTCTATAGCTACTTTTTGTTGTTTAAGCTACTTTTTTTAAATATATAAGAAAGAGTCTACTTTCTTGACCAATTTTAGGTGGAAAGTACATTTTTACCAAAACAGTCAAATAAAATGCGTATCCAAGGTTACAAGAAAAATAACAGTCTAGTAAAGTACAAAAAAATCGGCTAAATATTTTTTTCTGAAACCGGCAAGAAAGTGCCTACTTCCCTGACCAATTTTAGTAAGGAGAATAGGTGTTTACAAAAACAGTCAAGTAAAGTATGTATTCATGGCTACAACAAAAATAATAGTCTGATAAAGTACAAAACAGTCTGGCAAAGATTTTACCTGTTATTTTTGTTGTAACCTTGGATACGAGTGCTGTCAGTACAATTGATATCAAAAAATTTTATCAGCGGATTAAAACAACCGCTTCGTCAAGTAAAATATCACTTTCCTGACTTATTATGTAATATTCTATTACCTGACTGTTTTGTATTTTACCTGACGGTTTTTTTTGTGTGTAACCTTGGATACATAGTCAGCTGTCTACGTATATACAATTTATATTATGGTGACCAGATATTGACATAGCCAAAGTAGGACATTTGAAGTTTTATAAAGCATCCCAATAGGACATTTAACAACCCAGCTTAAAACAATAAAAAATCGGTAGTAAAAAAGCTCAAAATACTAAAAATGGATAAGTAAATAATTTTAAATTGATGTACTAGTATTTTAAATACTACTCTATGTTGCAATTGTACCCATTATTTAATATAAAAATATGAATTATTTTTTATTGTTATTATTAATGGAGTAATGGCTCAGTGGTATCGAGTCGACCTGTGGATTCTAGGAACCCTGGTTCGACCCGCACAGCCGACAAACATTTTCACCAAATTAAAATTACCCCTGTGGCTCCCTCACCACTAACATCTTTGGATGCCGTGATTTGACGACTGGTAACCGTACTTCACGTGTATAAATATATCACTTACCGAGATCTACTTTGGCAGAGTGCCACACCCAATAATGGGTAATAGGCGTGATGTTATATTTATTTACTTTATTTATTAATGGCTACCTATACTAAATTATTTAAATTGGTGTAATTTGATCAACGGTGTAAATTGTAACACATGTATTTTATTTATTACAAAAAAGGAAAATTAGTCTTCTAATTTTTATTTTGAAATTCGTATTTACTATTAATATAAAATATGAAAAACATATTTATTTTAAATATTGTTCTTACCAATTATAAAATGGTATTAATTGGAATAAACAAAAACAATGATGGGTATAAATTAAAAAATATATATTTCAAAGTTATAACAAATATAATATAATTTATATAAATAATAACCTACAAAAACAAATCAAAATATCGCAGAAAAAAAATTGAAACCAGTTATCTGTGAAAGTAGGACATTTCCGTTAGACGGTAGGACGTAGGACAAAAAGTTTAATTGTAGGACTTGTCCTCCCAAAGTAGGACGTGTGGTCACCCTAATTTATATCAAAAAAATTTAACATTTTAAATTATTGATTAAATTAAACGGTTTCAGAAAAAATACGTATACTATTTTAAGCAGTTTTACATAATGTAATTATTTGTTGCAGACTCTGTTATATTAACTGAAATAACTAACTTCAAAATTTAACAGCTACTTTAACATTAGTTTTTTGCTGGAGTTTCGATACTTTATTTTAAGTAACGTGCCCAGCTTTGTAATAATGATATTTTAAGTGAGGACTATTTTGAAAATTTTAAATATAAATACTATAGAAATTTACGTTTTAGTTTTAAGAAGAAATTATTATAATAATCCATAAATTAATGAGGTGCACTTGAAAATATTTATTTGTATTCTTATATTATCTTTTCACTGAGTAATATTTGTATAATGCGATTGTAGTCTTCGATATTAAATTTCATTTGATAATGGAAAAATAATAGTTACAATAACGGAACACTATGTAATTGAAATGTCAAACTAAAAGCATTATCATATTATTACCGTATTTTTGTACTAACATTAGTTACTATAATAAATTTCACATATATTTCTATCACATTGAAGTTCCTGTTCATACAATACAATTTACCTAGCTAAAGAGTTAGAACTTTTCTGTAAGTGCCTTCGTTATTTCTATTTAGGAATTATTCTGAAATGATATACAGGTATATGTCACGATCCTGAAGCTTAATTGGATAATTACTATAAATTCAAATGTCTGAATTGCGAAACGAAACCAGTATTCAATACAAAAGCCTCGTTTATTTGTAGAATACTGTAGGAAAGTTCTACTGTAGTTCTGACACAATAGATTTACTTGTCTTCTTGTGCATCTGTGTAATGCTGAAACTAGAGAACGTGTTGTATTCCTGTTGTTTGAACGTTAGTATACGTATTAGGATATTGAATTATTTAATAGGTAGAATGGCATAAATGTGTTTAATCAATAGATATATTGTACCTGCTGGATGAATCTGATCCTCAGTAGCAGACTTATTGTTATCATTACAAATAAATTGAACTGCTGTCTCTCTGTTTGTTATCGTATCACACGAGAATATCTCTAACAGATTTGTGTGAAATTGAACAGTTAGTTAGAAATTGATTCAACATAAATTTAAACTATAAACTTACGACACCATTTTGAAACAAAATATGGGTGAAAAATTTCCACTAAATATAAAGTTACTTCCAATTTTAATTAACTTAAATTATAAGCTACAAATCAAAGCTGTCTTCTTGAAATAAAGTCGATCTATGTTCATAGTTAATATATAGTTGTGTGAAGATAAATGTTTATATATATCTTTCGGGATTTGAACCTGTTGTTACGTCCCTAGGGTGACTATTGGAACTCAATACTAATTTTTTACGTTACTCTACCACTGTGCTATCCCGGTTTTTTAAAATGTTTATAAACAACAGAATATTTTTTCTTCACAAGGGAAGTTTTATTATACTAAATGTACATTTCGACTGCCAAGCAGTCATCGTCACTAGTACACTAACAAATTAAAAACTGGTACAAGAATTTTCGTAGAATTTGGAGGGTTGCTAGTTGTCCAATTTGGCAGTTGTTAAATTGTATATTTAGAGAATACGAGGTGCTACCCAAAAGTTTCCAAACTCATTGTTGTTAATTAAAGCTGTATTTATTAAAACTTCAAACCAACAAAATATCTCCTTCAAAATAATCCCCACCTACAGTTATACACTTGTCCCATCTTTTTTCCACTGTTCAAAACACTTTTTGTAGTCATTTTTTTCAATAGCGCTTAGGACCTCCTGTGATATAATTTGAATCTCCTCAACAGTCGCAAATCTCTTACCTTTCAGCTTGTTTTTCATTTTTGGGGAGACGAAAAAGTCGCAGGGAAGTTTTCGTCATTTTAGGCACGTGTTTTCAGTTCCTGGCAAATGAGAACACGATTTTGCTTTTGATCATGTGACGACAAACGGAGAACAAATTTTACAGTAATTCTACGCATCTCAAGTTTGTCCGCCAAAATTTTTTGGACTGTGCTATAGGACATTCCAGCTTTATTACATGAATTGATTGTCGACGGTCTCGGAGAATTGTTCCACGTACAATTTATATGTTTTGGTCATTGATTACAGTTCACGTCCAGAGCGCACATCGTCTTCCACACTCATCCTTCCATTCTTCAACCTCTTAAACCATTGAAAGGCTTGGGTTTTTCCCATGACTTCATCACCGAATGCTTCTCGAAGCATTTGGAGAGTTTCGGTCTCCGTTTTCCCGAGCTTGAAACAAAATTTGATGCAAATGCGTTGTTCTTTCAAATCACTCATCACTCTATCGCAGAACACAATAAACAATAATACAGATATCACCACACTGATACGACCAAAGAACACAAAATGTGAAAACGAAAGGAAAGGTTTGGGTCTGTGATTTAGTTTGAATTTATAGTTAAGTTAAAATGTTGTGATTGAGATCCTAGTTTTGTTGACATCATTTTCTGTTTTTGTTTTGTATTTATTTGTACTGGTTAGGTGGAAGATCAGCCTGTGGCTGAACCTCGCCATTGATGTGAATCAATAAAGCTATTATTATTATTATTATTATGGTATAGTTTCTCTGTTAAATGAAACAATTATTTGGACTGTAATAAAGTCTTGCAATTTTTCACTCTCAGCACTATTTATTTTTTTTTTCATATAAAAAAATGATTTCGATTATAATGCCTGAAACAGAGTATTGGGATTTTTAAATAAGAATACGCTCATAGTGGCGAGAATTGGAACTACGACAAACCTAATTACTAATTATTTTTAAAATATGTAAAAAATTAATGTTAATAGAACTAGAATTTACAATAAGTAAGGTTATAAAAGTTTAATTAACTAATTACACTAAGAAAAACCTACACTATAAAAAGAACCTCTGATATATATATATATATATATATATATATATATATATATCAATTTGTACCTAAATGTTAAAAGATAAATGAAACTAATACTAAAATTACAACTAAAGACAACACATAACTGTCTATAAATTAATAATAATAAAAAATACTACTATCAAACACAAAATAAAAGAGAAAACAAAGAAACAAGTGAGAATAATTGTAAGCTTGTGGACATCAACTGAAAGTGTATCTGTAACTTTGTCTCAAATTTGACAAATCGTGATCAACTTCATTTTTTAAAAGTTGAATATCAAAATCCCTTCACCTTCGATTTCGCGATTTTTCATGTCAATTGCTCTTATCAGTTGTTACCATTTAACTATATTCTCATAACTAAAAATTTGACCAATCCTTGCATTAATAAGAAAATAGCTATTTGTGTAATAAATAAGGAAAAGTAACTTTTTTGCGTATTAGGCGTGAAATTTTTAATTATGACACAGCCGATAATAAAATTACACCTTGTACAGAAAATGATACTTTTCCGACTTATTGTATGCAAGATTATTTCTACTACCGTTTAAAATCTCTACAAATTCTGGTTTAATCGACTTAGAAAATATTAGTTTGATAAGTTTAGTTGTGATTAATAATTTTGTAATAATCAATCTTAATGAAGTATGTTTTGCAGCTGCATAATATATGCTTCATAGTAGAGACATGTACGAAAGTTTTAGCTACCATTAGTTTTCATTAATAATTAGCAAAGTCGTCCACTTTAGGCACAATGTAAAAGTATAAATCTGGAAGTTTTTAGAAAAGCTTTCAAAGGATTAGAAAATTATAAATTTACTAGTTTCCATAATTCTTTATCATGATTTATACTTTTTGCATTTGAAGTTTATTTAGACAATACAGTTGTGTACTTTGCTTTGGTGCAAACTATTTCTCAAAGTCCAAGGAAGAGAAAAGGACTTAAAAGAAGAAATTTTATCGTACGACAGTTTTTCATGTTTACAGATTAATTCTGTATTGACAGTTTATTTGACATCGGATAGACAGGTTTAAAAGTTTTAAAATTACATCCGAAGTTTCTTTCCATTCTCAGCCATCAACCACCTGAAGCTATTACAAGAAATTTGAAATGTGATTAAAATTAAATATAAAAATGCGAAAAATTACATATTATGGAAAGTGAAATTAGATAAAAATACTTATTATTTTTAAATATGATAAATATTCAGTGTCGTATTTATTTTTGACGTTAACCTAGACAAGCAAAAGGCTTTAAACAATTACATCTTATTTTCTTATACTACACGTATCCTGCCAAAGAGTCGTATTTACACTTTGTGATAGTGGTTTAGCCATGTGCGGTATCGGGGCGGGGCTTCGTACATGGGCTAAGTACAGTTTGCAGTGACGGTCAACGATGAATTCTCGAGAATCGACTGGGATCGGATGTAGGTACAAATATGTATTGGGAAATTTACTCGAATTATTTGAAACAATTGAACGAAACATACAACAGAGTTTTAATTTGTAATGTATTTTAAGTAAAATATTTGTATATAAACAACAAAGCAAAATTATACATTTTTATTAAAAGTAATAGCCCTGATTAAAAGAAATAAAATGAAATAATATTGTGTCAAATTAACAGTATAAAACAAACATAAATAAATAAATTGGGAAACAATCAAACTGCCTATATAGATAGATAGTAATTTCTAAAATAATTTTTAGTAGCGTGCAGTAAAACAGTTTCTTAATTTACAGTGCTACTATATTTATTGAAATAGAATGAAATATGATAAAACACTAATATTAGTCATAAACATATTTTTTTTTCTGAATGTGACAATTGGAAATTCATTATTGATATTGATTTATTTTTTACTATAGTTATAAAATTCTGGAGACATAATTAGTACAAATATTTTGTCGATTTTAATCTGAAAAATGATATTTTTCTCCGCAATTTTAAACAATTAAAAACTAATATAAACAATAAATAGTTTCAACGTTAAAAATGACAACTCTATTTTGTGATAACTACAATAAATTTGTATAATTATTTGTCAGAGATTTCTGATACATCTAGATATTTGATGTTTACAAGTAAATATATTTTTAACTTCTTCAGTTCATACCTAATTAATTAAAGAAGTGCTAAAAAATATATAAATTGCTAAAAAAAGTAGTAATTAATCATCAATAAATAATATATAATAAGGCTTGCTTGCGATGAGCGTGTTCTAAGGATTTAAGGTTTGTTAGAAATGCAAACGAAGCACGTCTTGTCAAGAATGCGTTCTAATAAATAAATAAATAAATAAATATAAATATAAATATAAATATATATATATATATATATATATATATATATATATATATATATATATATATATATATATATATATATATATATATATATATATATATGAAAAATCTAAATCTCAATAATATATAAATATATATGTATATATATAAAATAAATTGACAATCAATAGAAAAACTAATTTCCCATATTAAAAGTCTTGCTGCGCCTTTTTCGTTACACTTTTTATTTCGGAATATACAAAAATGTAGTGGCTGATCGAAAAAAATATGGTCGCTCTATTTATATATCTTTTAAATCTTTGGCATTGATACGAACAGGATCTGGAACATTGTCTATGATTGTAGTCAACGAACATCAGTGGATGCCATAATTGGGCGTAATTTAATGGTTGATTTAATGAAATTATAGCCGATAAACCGAATCACGGTAATCATGATGAGATATGTTTACAAGATTGAATTTATCCATATGCTTAACTAGAACTACATTGCAGCCTAAGGTCTCGAAATCGTGTAGGGCTTATTTAGTTGTACTTTTTTACTTTTTCGACCTATATAATAGATTTTGATGAATCTTAACGTTTTAGTCAATAAAAAAAATAACATTCCCAAAAAAGTCGGTTTGTCGGGCTGTGTGTCTGTCTGGAAGCAAGATAACTTACAAAGTAAGTAAGATTTTCGATTGATACTTTATATTTAAGCTTCTAAGCTAGCTCAGTGGTTTGAAGTCGGCCTGTGGATCCTAAGGTCCCTGGTTCGATTTCCACAGGCGACAAATTTTCATAATTTGAAAAAGCTATCCCTGTGGCTCCTCCACCACTAACATGTTTGGGGGCCGTGATTTGACGCCTGGTAACCGCACTTCACGCGCAAAATATATCACTTACCGAGATCTGCTTCAGCAGAGTGCCACACCCAGTAATGGGTAGAAGGCGTGATGATATATTTATATATTTACTAAGCGAAAAATTGAGGTTAATTTCCTTAATAGGCTATATACAACTAATGGTACCAAAACTTTATTGAAGGGTATGTTTATGTTTTTATATTTATTTCGTAAACGGTAGTTTATCACAAAATATGTAATAATTAAAATGGATCTTAATTTAATTTAAAACTACCTTTGTTTGAAACATTTATAAAATTATTATTGGTTCATTCTTTATAAGTATATAATAATATTTTAATAATTAAACAATTTTTGGTTAAATTATGTAAATTTGATTTAATTCAACGTATACCTTCCTCAGGATATTTTCATGATGAAGGTACAATTTCAACAAGTCTTTGTGAATATAAACGCGCCGTTCTATTGAATTACCCCGATAAATATTGAATTACTCAGCATGCAATAAAATTTCGACACAAAAATCGTTTCCAGGCCTAAATATATGAATAGTGGATTGATTAGAGAAGCTATTGAAATTTGCAAACACAAGAACAACATGAACAAATGTGATGCCTGTGAATTGAGTAAAACTTGACTTACATTGATGAAGAAATTATAATTGCTTATTCATTTGTTACTCAGTTATTTGTTTACAGCTAGGTTTTGTTATTTATAATTTTCTATTTTCCTGACGCAGGTACACGTTTAATGTACTGAAGTGTCAGAATCTAATTTACAGAAGTTAAACTAAAAATTGCTTTAATTACAAAATATAAATTCTGAAAACATTTTCCATATGTTAATAATATTTTAATAATAATTTTGAAAATCGCTGTTATCGTAAAATATGTGAAAAACAAAAATTATCAAAATCTAAAATAAAATCAAAATCCTTATAACTTAAATAAAATAAATAAATATATTATCACGCCTTCTACCCATTACTGGGTGTGGCACTCTGCCGAAGCAGATCTCGGTAAGTGATATATTTTTGCGCGTGAAGTGCGGTTACCAGCCGTCAAATCACGGCCCCCAAAGATGTTAGTGGAGGGGGAGCCACAGGAGTAGTATTAATGTGGTGAAAATGTTTGTCGCCAGTGGGAATCGAACCAGGGTTCTCAGGATCCACAGGCCGACACGGTAACCACTGTGCCACCTATTCCACTTATAACTTGAGTATTAAAAATCACATTTATTCTTTTTTTAATTGTTTTTTGGTAAGTTATTCAAAATATATCGAATTTGGTGTCAAATTAAAACTCCTAGGCAGAGAACTCTAGTAAAAATGGCATATAAGGGATCGTCAATTGTTTTTCTTTTTTCAAAAATTATTCAAATGATTTTATTTATTTATTTTACTTTATTGCCTACTTATGGCTAAGGGCGAGGTTCAGCCGAGGGCTATTCTTCTATCTAACCCTTACAAATATATCACAAATATCCATACTCTGGGCTGGATTCGAATCCACAACCTACGGCATGTAATGTTCTAGTTAAGCATATGGATAAATTCAATCTTGTAAACATATCTCATCATGATTACCGTGATTCGGTTTATCGGCTATAATTTCATTAAATCAACCATCAAATTACGCTCAATTATGGCATCCACTGATGTTCGTGGACTACAATCATAGACAATGTTCGTATCAATGCCAAAGATTCAAAGATAAAGTTAAAGATATATAAATAGAGTGACCATATTTTTTTCGATCAACCACATTTTTGTATAAAATAAAAAGGAGACATGATACTTATTTTTCAAAATGTTATTTATATTCCGAAATAAAAACTGTAACAAGAAAAGCATGCCTAGACTTTTAATATGGGAAATTACTTTATCTATTGATTGTCAATTTATTTTTAGAGAAAAGTACATTAAATTAATATTATTGAGATTTAGATTTTTTCATCTAAATCAATGAAGAATTTAGTTTTTAAGAGTTTCTTACCTCAAAAATTAGTTATTAAAGTTTAAAAAAATTGCTGTAAGTAATTAATTTTCCATGAAATTTGAAACGAAATGCTAACAAATATAAAAATTTTTTCTGTCTAATTAATATGTAACATTTCTTAAACACGAGTTATTAAAATTTGAATAAAATAGTAGTACTCTTGTCTTTTTTATGATTTGTAATAATATAATACTCATAAATTATAGAATTATGAAAAATTTACAAAAATAAAATATCACAGTAGAAATTTTACGGTTAGCCGTTAAAAAATTGTATATTATTTAACCAGCATATAACCATTATATGCGATCTATACTAGATCTACAATTATTTAAGTACACAGAACAAAAGTAGTATAAACATAAACTTACTTATATCTGCCATGGATCAACAAACTACAAATCACATGGCAACATGAGAAAATTCTTGTTGGTATTGGTTGAAAATAGGCTGTAAAATATGAACTTTTATATCACACTAGAGCAGCTTTATGTATTTAGAGTTTGATACATAATGCAGTCATGGGCGTCCGCAGGGGGGGAGGGGCAACGAGGGGCGCGCGCCCCCCCTGGATTTTAACTAGGTTGATGACTACTACTCTCGAACATAGGACTTTAACATATAAAACTATAATTTAGAAATTTTAGTGCATAAAATTCTGCATCTGAACCAATAAACAAAATTAATTTTGCATACTTTGTAACGACACAAATTAGATTTGAAAATGAGGAAAATTGCCTCAAAACTATCGATAGGCATGAAATTGAAACCAAATTAAACAAATGTTTAACGTTTTATTTGTCAAAATAAATGAAATAATAAATAAAGAATTTATTCTGACAGTTTTGTCATATTGAACGTCAAACATTTGTTTAATTTTGTTTCAATTTCATAGCTATCGATAGTTTTGAGACAATTTCAGTCATTTTAGATGTAATTTGTGCCGGTACAAAGCATGCAAAATTAATTTCGTATTTTATGCCCTTATACTTTTATTTGAAGCTTTTTCTTTTAAATAATTAGGAAGCAGGAAATTTAAAACAATATGATTTTACATGTTAAAGTCCTGTGTTCGAGAGTCGTGGCCACCACACTGTGTATGTATATATAAATAAAATAAAAATTAAATTATAAGTTTGAAGATAATAAATTCAAGCTGAAACTGAATTTCCAGCAGTATTCTTATGGCCAGCTAGCGACATGTTCCCTATCGTAACGATTGAGTAATCTAAGTTTACGTTTACACAGACACGAAATATTAGAAAATAAAAACGGTAAAACTGCTAAATCGGAATTTATTGAAAAAATGGTGTCAATTTAAGGAAGAGTTATTCGAAAATTGTCTTTCCTCTTCAATTCAAACCCAGACGACAAAGACTAGTAATTTATTTCACAAATTTAAATATTTTTTTATCCATTTTTTATGTGTATTTGTATTTATGTTATGTAAAAAAAATATTTTAGAAATTTATGTATATCTATCTGAGAGTTTTCTGTGACTCGCCCCCCCCCTGGAAAAATATCTGTGGACGCCCATGAACGCAGTTATTATTTGGTAGTTGTAGATAACCGACTTTTATTTGTAAACCTCATCGCGATTATTCAATAAGTAAAACGAAATCTGTAAATTGACTAAGACACAGAATATTTCTTTATTCTCTACAAATATTTGAAGCTCTTTTCTGTGTTATAATTTGGCAAGCAAAGATGACGGAATAATTAATTACTCATGTTAAATGCCTATGACCCGCTGTTCGTGTTATAGCTGTAATAAATAAGATTATTCCCTATTTTTGGTACAATGGTGCAAGTTTTGAGGTAGACATTTTTATCCTGTACATAATTTTATTTGTTAAGAATTCTAAAATTCGGAACACATAAAACGAACGTATGGTTGCGTATATATAAAGTACTACATACATTTATTTTGCATATTCTAGTGGACATTTAAATAATTTTAGTCAAAAGAATTCCACAACATACCATAGAAAATTTTAATTCCGAAAAGCCAGATAACAAATTTTAATTTTCCTCTAACAGAAAGCACATATATATTACAGAAGGAAAACAAAAACAAAATCTATATTATTACAGAAATAAAGATTAAAAAAGTTAAAAATTACTAGCTCCACATCAGGAAACTACTTCATTTCAATTGTTTCGTGATTTCCACAACCACGCAGATCCATTTAAAAACAAAGTACAAAAACTCTGTTCCATTTAACCGACGCTAAGTACAATAAGAAGATTTTTATCGGCCACAAAACATACTTCTTATCGTACTCGTGCATTCGCCCCAACTGGTCGACAGTGCAGCGCTACTAACCACAGACTTTTAAATATATGGACGTAGGAAATTCTTATTGAAAGTTATATCCTGCACAAGGAAATTGTTAAAAAAGGAAGATGGTATATATGAAATATGATCTCGGTTATTGTAGATCTCTGCAAAAATATTAGTTGTAACCAGTAATGTTAAATAGTTCCCTAGCTATTAGTGAGACTAGATTATTTATTTTATAATAAGGGGTAGGTGGCTTAGTGGTATCGAGTCGCAGTGTGGATAACCAGGGTTTGATTCTCACAGTCGACAAATAATTTTCATAACATTAAAAATTACCCGTGTGGCTTTCTATCACTAATGGCGTGATTTGACGGCTGGTAGCCGCACTTCACGCGTATAAATATATCACATACCGAGATCTGCTACTCAGTGGGTAAAAGGCGTGATGATATATTTATTTATTTTAATCTACATAATGTAATGAATCTATAGTAATTAAAATATTCAAAAACATAAATTCGTAAAAGTTGAAGTAACTGGAAATAATTGTTCTAAAAATCCTTATCGTTCTATTGCCATTGAGGTGAATCTGTCCAACTTCACCAAATCTCGTAATATTTGTTATTCTTTCGTATCCTCTTTGTAACCTGGTTAGAGTTATTACTAGAGATGCGCCGAATATTCGGTTATTATTCGGTATTCGGCATATTCGGCAACTTTTTGTTTATTCGGTTATAGCCGAATTATTCGGTTATACGACCGAACATTTGGCATTTTTTTATTTGTTTCTGGAAATTCATAAGTTGTTCAAAACAAAAATATTTTGTCATATTAGTAATTTTTATTTATTTAAAAACGATTATAATGCATATAATAAAGTAAATTATTTATTAGAAAAAAAAATCGGAATTCTTAAGATAAAACAGGAACATAGTATGAACACTTTTTAAAATTTAACATATAGAAAGCATATGTAGGTACTTAATACTTAATAGTCATTTAATAATTTACTAATGGTAAGTTGTGGTAGAGAAAAACTAAACTTTCAACTCTGTCCGGCAATAAACGATTCCTTTTCTCTTCATAGACATTTCCAGCTTCAGAAAAAAGTCTCTCACTGTAAACAGTGCTAGCTGGTGGTGATAAGAAAATTCTAGCTATGGAGGTTATGTACGGATATTTTTCTGAAGCTGAAGTAGCTGCAGATTTTCCAGTGCCACCACGAGATATCAATATACCGTATACAGTCCATTTTACATTGCTTTTCTCTTCCGTCTCTTCAAAAAAATCCACACTTGAGATTTTTTGCGTCCACTCATTTGAAAAAAATAAAATTTAATTCTTAAAACGATATACCTGAATCTGAATACAATAATTACTACTGACAAATACATAGCTACAGCTCACTCATACGTACTGCTTTGAAGCACACTGTTGTGCAGAAGGACGGCGAGTGACGCTGTCTAATTCAAACTTGAATATGCGCACATTTTAACTAGAACCGAATATTCGGCCGAATATTCGGTTCGGCCGCTATAAAATTCGGTAATGTTCGGTATTCGGTTATTCGGCCAAAATTGTATTCGGCGCATCACTAGTTATTACAGCTCAAAACTAAAGTCACAAGTTGCTGCTTGCTCTGTTGAAAACAAACCTATTATTCCAATTCTTCAAAGTTGGTGTCTATTCATGCTTTCGGATTCAGTCGTATTCAGTGCTGGATTATAGCTGACTAAGCTATAGCTTAGGGCCCGGACACATTGGGAATTGTAAAAAAATTGTAAAAAAAATGAAAATTATAAAACTAATAATGACAATTTTTCTGGATAAAAAATAACGAAGTGAATAAACTACATTTTGTATTAAAGGCGAAAAATGTTGTGCTTAGGGTCCCTTACAGTGTTAATCCGGCCCTGATCGTATTCAAATTCAAAGTGCAAGTAATATCCTCATCTAATAATTCAAATAATCTAATAAATTGTTTTAATTCTATTTTACAGCTTTTACAGAACGCGTCAATTTTGTTCAAAAGATGATATTTATTTATTTACTACTAAATAATAATTCATTTAATCATGTTTTTATGACTAATTCAATTTAAAGTTTAGACGTTACGCAAATCCATTATAACTGAACTATTGTTGTCACTTCTTTCAAAAACTGCGTCAGTACCATCTAGCATTACTTATTCAACATTTTTTAAATAACTTGCGTCGTACCTACTTCGGACTATAAGACGTACCACAAATTTAGAGACGATTTATTGAAAAACATATTTTAATGTTACCTTCGGACCATAAGTCGCACCCAAAATTGAAGTAAATGTAAATGTAAAAAGGTGCGTCTTATAGTCCGAAAAGTATTCGGAATTTTGAGTATTACAAAAACGATTTTTTCGCCATAATTTAATAATATTAAAAAATAATAATAATGAACTTTCTCAATGTTCTATGTCAAATTTGGATAAAACTGTTGGAGGAATTTGAGGGGCAAAAAGAAGCAAACAACCAAGTAACATTGTGAAATAAATTCATTATCTTTAAAGAATTTAAGTCATATGAATGACTTTGAAGTTTGATAAATTTAAAGTTTATGACAGAAAAATTCGGGAGACGCCCGGACTCGAACCGAGGACCTTCAGCTTGCGGGGCTGATGCTTTAACCACTAAGCTACGGCTCCCTTGAACGAATAGGCGTCAACCGAATTTATCTGTCATAGTGTCTAACACAGCATCGATCCCAAGACTCCTATGTCTCACAGGAATTGACAACGGGTTTCGTCATTCATATGACTTAAATTCTTTAAATTTACTTTGTGGTATGATTTCCTTAAAAAATCAGATTGTGTCGCTACAGACGAAACCCGTTGTCAATTCCTGTGAGACATAGGAGTCTTGGGATCGATGCTGTGTTAGACACTATGACAGATAAATTCGGTTGACGCCTATTCGTTCAGGGGAGCCGTGGCTTAGTGGTTAAAGCATCAGCCCGGCAAGCTGAAGGTCCTCGGTTCGAGTCCGGGCGTCTCCCGAATTTTTCTGTCATAAACTTTAAAAATAAATTCATTATCCTTATGGAATATCGACCTAAATAGAAATTTGATCAAACAATCTATGATTTACTGTCAATCTGTATATACATACGTATATCAACATGTCTTTTACCTATTGCTCGGTGTGGCACTTTGCCGTAGCAGATCTCTGTAAGTGATGTATTTATGCGCTTGGAGTGCGATTACCAATCAATGACAAATTCGATTAAGTTAATTTGTAATTGATACCAAAGAATCAAGTTATGATAAATAGTGGATTTTAATTTAGATAAATATATTTTATTGCATAATTCTGAATATATTATATCATTATCAAAATTCAACAGCTGACCTGTAAGTTGATGTTCACCTTTTACCTTAGAAAGTAAGCTGTCCATTTATCAAATGTCCGTGTCCAACAAGCAGTAAAAAGGGATCGCGTGCTACAGGTTCGCCAACCTTAAAAATTATATATCCCTGACGGAAGTAAAACGCTCGGTCAGTGTTATGTAATGAAGTGTAAAACTATGCACTACGTGTTTCACGGTTGGAATTAATCAAAACGCGGTAATAATGACTTCGGTCTCGCGATGAGATTGGAAAATTGGAAAATGTCAACAATTTTTTACTTAACGATCTGAGTGACTTTAATGTCATACGAGATATATCTAACCTTCAATAGAAATAAAATATGTGAAATTAATCAAAAATTATATAGTTGTAAATTATGAATCATATTGAAACATTTGTTAATGTTTTTTATTACGTTTTTTACTCATTGTAAAACTTGTAGCTATTAAATAACAAGACTAAATTGTTCCATAGTGTTGATTATGATGTTTCAAGTGATATAAAAATCTCATTTGTACTTAAAATTTTGAACATTCAATATGTATTGTGTTTTAATCTATTTAATTTTATGAAACACAAAGGTATACTCGTATTTGAACTTTAGATATAATTTCTGTAAAAATTCTGCTTCAAACATGGTCTTTCTCGATAAACTCCCCTTCACTATATTAACGGTAACTTGTCTAAGTAAAAATAAAAGAATTATACATGAATGAACAGAGAAAGATTTAATGTAAATACTGGTATGTATTTTGTAAATGTCCCTAAAACTTATAAAGTGAATTATCCAGGTCGAATGAGGCTGAAGAACATTTGATCTTTTTGAAATAAAATGAAATTTCTAGACGTATTCCACTTTCTATAAATTATTTATATCACTGAATTACTTTGTCCACTTTATTTCTAGTATTAGATTTATTGATCTGGATCTAGTTTAAAATAATACACGCTAATAAGTTCACCATTGAGCTTTAGTTCAGTTTATTTAGTTATGTTGAAAATTTATTTGAAGTAATTTAATTAAACCAAGTGTCAATTTTGAATACTGCTATTATACTCATTATTATAGGGACCTGTGGATTCAATTAACCCTGGTTCGATCCCCACAGCCGACAAAACATTTTCACCAATTTAAAATTATTATTATTTAATTAATTTGACGGCTGGTAACCGCACTTCACGCGCATAAATATATCCCTTACCGAGATCTGCTCCGGCAGAGTGCCACGCCCAGTATTGGGTAAAAGGCGTGATGATATATTTATTTATTTATTTATTTATTATAGTTAAAAGTTCAAAATAATAATTATATGAAAAATAAAAAATTCTTTGATATTAATAATAAATTTTTATTACTTATTTTTAGTAATATGATTTGAATTTACTCAAAAATATTACAGCAGAGTTTTAAATAAGAAAACCGTGCCAGATAAAGTGTTGACACAAATTTTTAGAAAAAATAAATACACATTCAATAATATTCTAAAAACATATTAAGAAAAAGTGTGTTCGGCTAATGATAAGTGACAGTGGGCAGACGATAATCAAGGTATTTCTAGAGAAATATTCGTTTATAAATCCACCCATACATTTACCAAAAAAACCAAAACCCACAACCTTTTACTAATTAAAAAAAGTAAAAGAAAAACCTACCCCGTTCCTTCATCGAATAAAATTCCTATCCCTAAATAAACCTAACCAAGAAACATAATTATAATACTTGTCATTTACATACGTTGAAACACAATATACTAGCGCCATCCATAAGCGAATAGCGATAACCCACCTTTCCGGTGCGGTGAGAATCTCTGCTAACGTCAAAAATGTAATAACAAAACTCAACTGGCAAGTAAGCAAAATTGAAATAATTTAATTACTTCTGACTACAGGAGTAATTAAACCACATATAAAATGGACCATAATATACTAACCCCACAAACTACCAACATAAATAAATCAACTTATGCAAACTCACTCAAAAATAAAAACCAGACTTACCCAAAAAAAGACCAGGCAATAGTAATGAATGCAATTAATGAACTGCAGATCGTAGATTACATTGTAGCCATAGGAAAACTAGTTGGCGGAAAAAACATTCACTCAGCATCCAAAATCTCTAACAACAGAATCTGCATATTTCTAACCAGCAAGGAAATAGTCGAGATTATCATGACCAATCATCCTGAAATTGAAATCCAACAGAATAACATAATAATACGTAGACTAATAACACCAGCACATAGAATAGTCATATCAAATGTATGTCCATCTGTCCTAAATCATGTAATTGAAGATACTTTAACGAATCTAAAAATAAAAACCGTATCACCAATAAACACGTTAAGAATAGGAATACAAGATGAAGGATACAGTCACATATTAAGCTTTCGAAGACAAGTTTTCATTTCCCCAGATAGTCCATCCTTACCGGACAGTACTATGATTACACACGAAGACACAACCTACCGAATTTATTTCAGCGGAGACATAATCAAATGCTTCAAATGTAACGAACAAGGACATCCAGCATCAAAATGCCCAACAACCATGGAAACAGACCTAACAGCCACTCCAGCTAACCAAAATGGGAACATGAAAAACAACCACGAAAACAACACACCAGGCAATAAACGATCGGCCTCAGACAGACTGGATGAAAACTACGAACCACAAGAACAAATAAATAATACAGGAAGTTCTAAAAGGAGCAATTCAGTGAACAGACAGCCAAAAAGAACCGACCCAGAAGAGGACATAACACAAACAAAGAAGAAAGTAAGGAAATTACCACTACATGAAAGCCCCAGCCAGTGTCCACCACTAGAAGAAGTACTTGCTCCATTAAAAGAAGGTATGGATGAAAATCCAGATCAATACGAACTGACCTACAACCAACTGAAACTATTCCTAGAAAATGTACAAGGAAACAGCGATCCACTAGCTGTAGCAAGATATTATACAGAAAATGTAAACGGACTGCTAAAGATGTTAAAAGACATATATCCAATATTATAATAATATATGTATTTATTCAACAGGACGAAGTCCCAATTATAGAATAACATCAAAAATTACAGAGTATAAGTGTGAAAGAATATGATAAAAATAAACAATATGAATCATACAATTATCTAACAGAACCATAAGAAATAGACTAACAAGACTACAAACTAAAATAAAAGTACAGATAATAGACGAAAATCAGGACCAGAATAGAAACAACCCAGAGTCAGATTAGTACAGTAATTAAATTAAAATTAAATTAAACTAAGTTAAATTGAATTAAATTAAACTAAATTAAATCAAATTAGATTAAATTAAATTAAATAAAATTAGATTAAATTAAATTAATTAAATTAAATTAAATATAATAAAACTAAAATCAAAATTAAAGTAGTCAACAAAATTATAATACAATGGAATTGTAATGGCTTCTACAGCCACCTGCCAGAGCTTCAAATACTAACGTCCCAATTGAACCCTGATTACATATGTCTGCAAGAAACACATTTAAAATATAACCAGAAAATAAATCTAAGAGGATACAACAGCCACTGTAAAAACCGAGCAGATAGACAACATGCCAGTGGCGGAGTTGCAATCTTGATTAAAAACACACACCATGCCGAAGACATAAACATCAATACAGATATCGAAGTAAATGCAGTACGCATATTTTATCCAGAAACAATAACCATCTGCAACGTATACATACCGCCAAACTTCGCGATAAACAAAGTCATGATAGAAAACATAATAAAACAACTGCCTACACCATATATAATCACCGGCGATTTCAACGCACATAATTACTCATGGGGTTCTAAAACTATAGATAAAAAAGGTAAAATTATAGAAACAGCACTAGAAAATGAAGCATTACTCAACGACGGAACATCAACACATTTCTGTAGCGGGACGGGCTCTTTTACAAGCATAGATTTAACATTCTGCCACCCTAAAATCGCACCGTATCTATCCTGGAAGGTCCTAACTAATCTTCATGGTAGCGATCACTTTCCCATCCATATAAAACACTCAAAACTCATTCCTACTGAGCCCACAATACCAAATAATAAATGGAAAATAAAAAAAGCGGATTGGGATTTATACAAAACATACTTAAATGACGGTTATGACAATATAAACAACACCAGTAACACGAACAATCTAATTGAAAATTTTACAAGGAAAATCACAACGGCAGCGGAAATATCAATTGGATACAAGAAAAAAGCAAAGCGAAAAGTCACAACACCATGGTGGAACGATGGATGCAAAGCAGTAATAAAAGAACAGAAACAAGCATTATACACTTATAAAAATAATAAAACAACAGAAAATCTAATCCACTTCAAGCGCACTCGAGCAATAGCACGAAGAAAAATTAAATTAAGCAAGAAACTATCATGGCAAAACTATGTGCAATCCATAAACGAAAATACTCCAATCAACGATGTCTGGAACAAAATAAGAAGCATCAAAGGATCAAAATATTCGAGTCAAACATCGACCATTGTAAAAGGACAGGAAATTCTAAGCAACTCAATAGAAATAGCCAATGAAATGATAAACACTACACTAAAACATTTATACAAAATAAAAATAAAATCGAGAAACAAACAATAAACATAGAGGAAAACGAAGCCGCTATAAATAACACATTTAATGAAAACGAACTATCATCTGCCATAAGTGACCTAAAAATCAACTCAAGTCCTGGGCCGGATAACATAACAGCAATTCTTATACAGGAACTACCCATAGAAGCAAAACTACATCTGCTCAATATTTACAACCATATATGGACAACTCAAACATTTCCAGATCAATGGAGAATGGTTCACATCATTCCAATATTGAAACAAGGAAAAAATAAAGCAGAAGCGGCCAGCTACAGACCCATCGCATTGTCAAACGTATTATCAAAAATACTAGAAAAAATGGTAAATAGACGATTAATGTGGCACTTGGAAAACGAAGAATTAATAATCAAAGAACAAAGTCGATTCAGACAGAACCGATCAAACACAACAAACAACACTTAATTGCTATACTGTTCGACTTAGAAAAGGCCTTTGACACTACATGGCGCTATCGCATTATAAAAACATTACAAGAGTACGGATTAAATGGAAACATACTCCACTACGTGCAAAACTTCTTAACTAACAGAAAATTCCGGGTAAAAACAAATGGAGCGCTGTCAGAAGAAGAAACACAAGAAAATGGAATCCCACAAGGATCCACAATTAGTCCAACATTATTCATAATAGCAATTAACAGCATAAAAAATTATATAACAGAAAACGTAAAATTCTCCCTTTTCGCTGATGACCTAATAATATATAGTAGAGGGAAAAACAACAAAACAATCGAAAATCAACTCAGCAAAACTCTCAAAAAACTTGAAGAGTGGACAGAAAACACAGGATTTACATTTAATGCAACAAAGACCAAAACAATTCACTTCTGCAGCATGACACGACCACAACCAAATCCTTACCTTAAACTCAATAATGAGCGAATTCAGAACGTAGATCATGTCAAATTTCTAGGGATGTATTTCGACAAAAAGCTAACATGGAAAAAGCACATAACAGAACTAAAAACAGACTGCCAACGAAGAATAAACGTACTAAAAACTCTATGCCATCACGAGTGGGGAGCAGACAAAATAACCCTCCTAAAGATATATAGAAGTCTAGTAAGATCTAAGATCGACTATGGATGCACACTATATGCAAACTGCAAAAAATACTTACTGAAGAAAATAGACGCGATACATAATACAGCGATACGACTTGCAATTGGAGCTTACAGGACCAGCCCTATCACCAGCGAACAACCTCTAAAATTCCGAAGGCAACAAATAACCTCAAGATACATAATAAAACTTGCTAGTAATCAATCAAATCCCACATTTGCGACAATCTATACAAAAAACAGAGAAACAATAACAATAAAGAATAATACTCCCTTCCACAAGTACATCCACTCAACACTAAATAACGACACACACATCCTATCAAAAATAGAACCCACAACTAAATTCACCATCCCTCCCTGGAAAATAAAAATCCCAAAAATAAACCTGGAACTCACTAAATACAAAAAAAGTGACACTAACCAGCAAATCATAATAAACAATTTCCAAGAACTAAAAAATTCGAAGTATGACAACTACCAGTTCATATATACAGATGGCTCGAAAATAAACAGCAAAGTAGGATCGGCATATACTACAAATAATAATAAGGAAAGATTTCACCTACCGGATATGGCCAGCATTTACACAGAAGAAATATATAGCATCATGAAAGCAATAGAATACATAAACAGGACTAAAGAACATCTAAATTATATAATATGCACCGACTCTCTTAGCACATTACATGCCTTAAAACTCAGCTACAGGCCTTCTCCCATGATACAAACTATCCTAGAATCCATCACAAACCTAAGAGACCAAAAGATCCACATTACCTTCCTATGGATTCCCTCACACAAGGGAATACCCGGAAACGAAGAGGCCGACAAAGAAGCAAGAAAAGCCACCGAAGAGGAACAAAACAACATCCACATCACTACAACCGACCTTATAAACCATCAAAAAGGAAGTATAAGAACCACATGGAACGAGGAATGGAAAAACACTTCAAACAACAAACTACGCCTAATAAAAGAAACCATACAACCATGGCCATCTCCAGAGAACAGAAGACAACAAGTCGCCATCACACGCCTCAGGATTGGACACACATTACTTACACACGGACACATTCTACAGCGAACAGACCCACCAACATGCGAGAAGTGCAACACGAAAATTACAGTACAACACACACTAACAGACTGTGAGCTATACAACACACAACGACAACAACACAATATACCAGAAACTCTCCAAGAAGCACTCTCTAACAGCACACAACATACTAATAACATACTAAACTACTTGATACAAATAAACCATATTAACAAAATATAACGAACATAACTTCTGTAATGAATAAAATAACTATACCTGCTATGAAAAAATAATGTACCAATACACTGTACCGGAGCCTAAATAACCATAGCTGTTGAAGGGCTCCAAAAATATCCAAATAAAAAAAAAAAAAAAATTCTAAAAAAAGGTGAAGTTCTATATTCAATTTAGCTGAAAAATATCTAAGTTACTGAGTATCTTTATTTATAAAATATAGGGAGTATTATATTGATTTCGTATAATATGACCTAAACTGCAACATATAAGCTAATTAATGACGGATGTACATTTATGATGTAATTTCCGGTTTACTAGTCATTTATATCAATTTTTTATTTTTTCAATGGAACATGCCATATATATATATTTTCATAATTTGAAAAAGCTACACCCAGTAATGGGTAGAAGGCGTGATGATATATTTATATATATATATATATATATATATATATATATATATATATATATATATATATATATATATATTTTTATAAATTTGGAAAGTATGTCAAATTAGCTTTACCAGCATATAAATAACACAGACCCACAAAAAAAATAAAACTTTCAACTTTCAACAGCGAACCAGACTATCATATTTCTATGTAGTTTTTGGCGCTGAATCCGAATCTGAGGTTAAAAAATTCATACACCCCGAAAAAAATGAGTTAGAGCCAAAAAAACACCTCCTTAATAGGGAGAAAATAAAATCAATTTCCGAGACTAGCTGTTTTATAAATTTTCAAGTTTATCACAGTAAATTGAAGGTTCACATCAGCGTTCATTCAATATTATTGAAACACACCCCGCCAGAGTGGGTAAACGACCCCCATATTTTACCAAACTGTTAAAAAGCAATAATGTCTGCAGAAAAAGCTGGAAACGTCGGAATTTTGGAAAGTGACAAGAGAACTGTGGCAGATTCTACTGAATCCTTAAAACTATCCCCATAGTATTGCGAAAACCCACCCCTGGCATCAAATGACACGAGAAAAACAAGGGAAAACACTCAATAAATAATGATTGCCATTTTTATGAATGCCACGATTGGCCGAAGTTTCGTACTGCTACTTCTTAGATATGTAGTCTCACGTACTACTAACGTAATTTTATGACGGTCCCAGAGAGGGTAAAAACTACCCCCATGTAATAGGCAATTCAAAAAAACTGCAGTAACTATGGAAAAAAGTGTGGAATGTCTGAGTTTTGTAAGGAGATAAAAAAATGTAGTAGGTTCAAAGTAATTCTGAAAAGCTACCCCCAGAGGGTTGCAAAATACCACCCTAGACTTAAATGACTCAAAAAAAGGAAAAAACGTGAAATTGAACAGGATTTTAATTGTTCTAGATGCTACGATTTCCCAGTGCTATGTTTTGAATATATACTCTTACGTGCCCCCAATGTTATTTAATGACGCCCCTAGAGAGGGGTGAACACTACCCCCATATACAGGATCATCATTTATAACCCTACTCATTTAATTCTGTAACTTGCACTATTTCTTTTACTTTTAGTGGCCATTAAAGGCTAGGGGTAGTTTTTCACAAACTTATGGAGTAGTTTTGAAGAATGAAGTCAAACATACTGTAGATTTTTCTGACCTATACAAAACTTACATTTAGACAGTTTTCAGCAGTCACTTTAGTTTTTTAAGTTACATATTATATAGGGTAGTGTTCACCTCCTCAAGGGGCGTCATAAAATTACGTTCGTAGTACGTGAGACTACATATCTACGACGTAACAATACGAAACTTTGGCCAAACGTGGCATCCATAAAAATGGCAAACCAATTTGATTGAATGTTTTTCCCCTGTTTTTCTCATCTCATTTTCTGCCAGGGGTGGTTTTTCGTAATTCTGTTGGGGTAGTTTTTAAGGACTAACTTGAAACTACCACAGTTTCCTTGTCATTTTAAAAAACTCCGACGATTCCAATTTTTCCAGCAGACAGTATTGCTTTTTATCAGTTTGCCAAAATATGGGGGTCGTTTACCCCCTCTGGCGGGATGTCTGACAAATAATATTGAATGGACGCTGATGTAAACCTTCAATTTACTATGATAAATTTGAAAATTCATCAAACAACTATTCTCGGAGATTGATTTTATTTTCTCTTTATTCAGGGGATGTTTTTTTGGCTCCAACTCATTTTTTTGAGGGTGTACGAATTTTTTTAACATCGGATTCGGATTCAGCGCCAAAAAACATGGGAATATGATAGTCTGGTTCCGTTGTTTTGAAATTTTTTTTTTTTGTGGGGCTTTGTTATCCATATGTTATATTATTAAAGAATAAAACGGTAGGCACTTACTTATACTTTATTCGGAAATAGAACAGTTATCCTTTGCTATGCCTCGAAATAACACAATTAACAAAGAGAACGGTAACCAGAGCTGGGAACTACTTAAAGTAAAAGTACTGGAAGTAGTACTTTAAGTATATCATATACTTAAAATACTTTACTTAAAATACTTTTGAAAATTAGTATTCAATACTGTACTTAAAGTACTTTTTCATGCAAAAGTACTTTAAATACTTTCATGTACTTAAAGTACAAAAAAGTACTTAAAGTACAAAAAAGTACTTAAAGTACAAAAAAGTACTTAAAGTAAAAAAAAGTATTTAAAGTAATTTATATACTTTAAATACTAAATATTTTTCGCATGCGCATAACTAGTGCGTAATTTGAATCATAGAGGGAACATGGAATGTTATACTGACGACATGAAAAATTGATTTAAAAATATATCATGAAAATGTAATGCATACAATTTAGTACGGTTCAAGTGTGTTATGATATCGTTTGTACAACTTTTTAAGCGTGATTATTATGCATCGTAACATACTAGTGTTATAAATCATAAGTAATTATTTTCTATTTCCGTTTGATAATAGACACCTTCTTTTTACTAATTTAAAGGGCAGTTTTTCAATCACCGATTAATGTTAATCATGATTAAATAATAATGGAAACTACGGTTACCATTATTATTTAATTATGATTAACATTAATCGAGAGTAAACCGGCGATTGAAGAACTGGCCCTAAGTTAGATAATTCAGTGAAATAGTGAGATCACTATTTCACTCGTTTGTTTGATTGATAATTGGCATATATAACTACATATATTGTTGTAATATTAACAAATACAGTAGAAGAAAATTTATTTCTTATTATAAATATCAATAAACTAGTTTTTGTATTTATATATATTCTTGTCGCACAAAATTTAAAGAACCTTTGACAATCTAATTCGGATGTCTTCTTTACTTTTTGTTTCTTGAATTAATAAGTATCATAAGAAAGTCAAAAATGTATAATTTTAAATGCACTTTTGTGCTTATTTGAACGATAATAAAAAATAGTTATTTATGTATCATAGGTGAAAATAAGCGTTTCTGACCCGTAGCATGATTATTAGAACGAGGCGCAAAGTGTCGAGGGTTAATAACATGCTCGGGGTCAGAAACGCTTATTTCACTCGTGGTACAAACAATATTTTATGCACAATAAAAGAACATTTAATTTTATATTCAAAAGATTAAAACAGGTACATTTATATGTCAAAATGACATTTTGCAAAATCAAATATTCACAATAAACAAAAATTGTCCATAGTAAATATTATTTTAAGTTACTTCGTATCTCCTTATCATTTACTAAATCTATAATATACTTACATTTATTTATATATGTATTTTGTATGTTTGCATGAAAAAATAAATATATATATATAATAATAATGTTTATTATAGTTGCTGAATTCCTTCCTACTATTTAATTTTGAATTAAAAAGTGATCAAATATCTTTCATAATACTATTAATTTTGTTTTTAAATTAAATTCTGTATTAAAATAACCTAGTTGTTAATTTTACTTAGTATTTAGTACTGTAATTACATTTTAACGATAAAAAGTATTTCTAGTAATACTGGTATTTAGCATTTAAAATACTTTTTTAGAAGTATTTAGTATTTAGTATTTAAATACGTTTTTTGAGTACTGGTCGCAGCTCTGACGGTAACAAATATTATTTAACGAAATAATATATTTTTTCGATATAGAAACCACCCAACTTTTTGACGGCCTACATAGGAAATATGCTGTTTCTTGACGATTTAGAAGTATATAAAACTAGTGTATTTATTTATATATATATATATATATATATATATATATATATATAAATTAAACAGGTGTTACAATTGGTCATTGTGTTATGTTTTTTTCACATCACTTTCATTTACATTTATTTCAATAAATATATGAAATTTCATTTATTTTACACTTAGTAAAACGCTTAAATGTATAATTATCTAGGTTATATTAAAAAAAAAATCGAATGAAATTCAGTGGATTGTATTATCTAATACTTTGCTTTAGCTATTAGTGTTATTATGGTCACATTGCTTAAAATAGTGTAATACAATCCACTGAATAACACCAATTATCTTGAATTTTTAATAAAGAACTATTTTGCAGTTTTAAGTAATTATTTTATTATAAAAAAATCGGGATAACACAATAGTTAGAGTGCTAGTCTGTGGAAACAGAGATCGTGGGTTCAAATCCGTGTCAATTTGGAATTTTTCTCATCTGGCCTTGATAGGTACCCTGTCTAAGTTCGGACATTATAACTTAGCATCCTTTAGCTATCGGACTCCGGCTAGTGGATGTAACAAGGGCTTGTGCCGGGATGATTGGAAACACACATTACAGTAAAGTAAAAATTACAAATTAGTAATGTGTGTCGCGAATAAGTCACCCTAGGGCAGGAGTCGGCAAACTTATGAAGCAGAAGAGCCAAAACATGTTCCTTACAATGATTTAAAAAAATTTCAAGAGCCATAAATATATTTTTTACAAATAAGGTTCACTTTAGTTTTTCAATGCTTTTTTTGTGGTTTTTGTTGTTTTTTTAGCCCTGCTGAAATGCACGTTAAACAAAATATCTAAAATATAATAAGACGGATATTATTTTTATATAAAATTAAAATAATTATAACAATATCCCTGGGATACAAAATTAATTAATTTTAAGACTGGGATTACTCGTTATTGTAACCTCACAAACTATATTCTCGCATTTCGGCTTACCGCACATCGTGTTCTGCCCTGTTGTAGGCAGTGCAGACACGGCGCGCGATAATTTTGTATTTTATAATATAAACATTAATTAAAACAATTATTCTGTAAATAAATCGATTTAAATTTTTTATAAATGAAAATATAGTACTATCCCTGTGGCTCCTCCACCACTAACATGTTTGGGGGCCGTGATTTGACGACTGGTAACCGAACTTCACGCGCAAAATATATCACTTACCGAGATCTGCTTCAGCAGAGTGCCACACCCAGTAATGGGTAGAAGGCGTGATGATATATTTATTTATTTATTTCCATTTTCAACTTCATTTGTTGTGCTCTTAAACTCGTCACGCGTGCTTTAAAAACATACTTATATACTAGTATTATAATATACTATTTTAAAACTAGTAGAAAATGATAATATGTAATTGCTAATTTGAAAATTACCTTTCATTATATTTGCACATTAATTTGAAGTTTTCAAATTAATTATGTAATAGATATTTTAAACATTTAACTTCAAAATCATATTTAATAAATAATTTTTTTCAAAATATCATATTTTGAAACTGGCTATGATGTTTTATCTTAATTAGAGCTTGATAAATTTATTTCTTTAATTAATAGATGTAGCATATTCATTAGTTTTGTTATGCCCTACTACCATGAATAATAAAATTCATTCTTATACGAAAGCAGTTATATTGTTGGTTAATAAATGAACTCCCAAATACAACAGTTAACTCTTTGTACAGTTTTTCACATGATATGACAAACTTTCATTAAAAGTGACAACAGCTTATCAGATATATCATGAAAAATCACGAAAGTAGTTCACAAAGTAACGTAATAAATTATTCCTATCTTCCTACTTCCTGTTACTATGATAATGACTTGTGAAGATGAAGACCTTGCGAGTTTCGCCCACGTAAATTGGTTTAATAGCACAAAGAGCCATCAAAGACTGATTACGACCACAGGCGATACTTGTACTATAAAGACGTATCGTAACCCACGTTATACACTGCCTCGAATATGTGCACACTAACACTATCATCTGAGATTGGTGGATCGTAAGATTGGTTGTGGTTAAGATCGGGTAAAATTTACTAGGATGTACCGTAAAGACATTGTGTATTTGACTCCTCTAAATCGATTTGCAATTAATAAAGCGTAAACTAAATGTAAACAGTTGGAATCGATTGAGGTTATTCAGGATATAGTGAAGAGTTAGTGATTTGATTGTAATTTAATCAAATGAAAAATATGATGAAAGAGGAACTTGCTATTACACATTTTATGTTAATATTAACAGAGTGATTAAAAGTAAATGTTTCCGTTGGCAATAAAAAAAAAACTTGCAATTGGTAATACTGATGTTAGTGATGGGGAAGTCACAGGGGTAATTTTAAATTGATGAAAATGTTTGGTGGCTGTGGGGATCGAACCAGGGTTCTTAGGATCCACAGGCCGACTTAATATATATATATATATATATATATATATATATATATATATATATATATATATATATATATATATATATATATACATATACATTTATTTTCTGTCGTTGACACTGTCACTTTAAATTAAAATGAAATTAATAAAAATCTTTGTTTCCTTCTTTTTTAACATTACTCACAGAGCAATAATCTAAAGTATTTCTATCATTTAACCTATTTGCATCAACTGTACAATAAAATGATCCCCAAAATTGTATTGCCAACTGAAATACTCTGTATAATTTATACATTGTGTTAGAAAAAGTGCACACATCTGTGTTTTTTTTGTTTATTATTGAAAATACTGATATTTATTCAAAAACATTTAATTAGTACAAGATTGTGATTTAAGTGCATGGACAATTTAATTACGGAACTTCCGGTTACTGCGGTAGTAATGCCAACTTTGTAAATTTAAATACAACTTACAATATTGTACTCAAATTTAATTTTTATTCTCTTATCAGATATTTCAAATGTATGAGTTTTGAGGTTATTCATTTCTTACAAATAATTATTTTTTTCGCTCAATTTGAACTGATTAATAATGTTCTCTAAGCAATCTATAATAATAAACGAGAAAAAAGTATGCGTCTGCTTTTTAAAGCACACTGGACAATTAAAATGATATTTATAAAATACTTATCCTCTAATTATTTGAATAAAATAAATAAACAAAAATATATTATCACGACTTATTGAGTGCGGCTCTCTTTCGTAGTAGATCTCGTTAGGATACATATTTCTAAGTCTAAAGCGCGGTTATCAGCCGTATAATCACTCCTTCTCCTCCCCAAAGAGGTTAAGGGAGAGAAAGTCACAGTGGTAAGTAGAGTTACAATGGAGAGCAAAGTTTTATCGTCTGTATGAATCAAACTCGGATTTTCAAATCCCTATCTGCTCCATTAATTAATTGCACTACTTATTATAATTTAAACAGTTATTAATTATTTAAAATTATGTAAATATCTTTTTTCTTTTCACTTTTTATATACATAATTGAAAAATGAATTGTTGTTTATAAATAAATAAATAAATATATCATCACGCCTTCTACCCATTACTGGGTGTGGCACTTTGCTGAAGCAGATCTCGGTAAGTGATATATTTTGCGCGTGAAGTGCGGTTACCAGTCGTCAAATCACGGCCCCCAAACATGTTAGTGGTGGAGGAGCCACAGGGATAGCTTTTTCAAATTATGAAAATTTGTCGCCTGTGGGAATCGAACCAGGGACCTCAGGATCCACAGGCCGACTTCATACCACTGAGCTAGCCATCCCATAATTGTTGTTTATGTTTAGTATTAATATATTTTTATATTTATCTACCTACATTTTGGCAGTCACAGATCAAAAGTTCTGTGTTCTATGTATACTGTGTATAGTCACACTTCTAATTCACCTGTTTAAATGATAATTTTTACCGCACGCCACCAGAAAAGGGAAAATAGTAATCATTAATCATGCAATAAATTCATAACTGAATTTTCTGTCAGCTTACTTACAGGATTTCCACGATGATGTCTGTGTAGATTAGTAGAGTTACGATTTATCAAATACTTGCTACATGTAGGTTTGCTTTTAGTAATACTGCCACCGTCGCCCGCGTTCAAATATCTAACATGCTGCTACTCGGTGATAAATATATAACACAATTTTTAATATTGTGAAAAATATTTCAGAACTCATAGCTCCAAAAAATATACTTTTGATGTATAATTTTGGTTCATTATTGACACTTCGGTGCACTACATGAAAAATATCGCTAGGAAATAAATAAATATATATATATATCTAATTTAGAAACGTTGATATTTTTTAATTAAAATACTAATTAGAGACCAGAGGTGTATTTCTATCACTCTAAATATTTAAGATATTTTATTCGTGCATAGAGGCAAATATAAAATATTTTGATGTAAACAAACAGCGATAACGTAAAATAGAAGACTAGTAATAGCCGCACAAAAGAAAATACAAATATGACAATCTACTAACAAAACCAAATGTAAGTATCTATTTTTTTTGTATTACAAATGGTAACTTTCCTTGACTAATCAAAATTACTTCTATTTTTTTTTATTATCAGACAATTTCCATTTTTTTGTATTAAAATGTATTATTAGTATTGTAAAATACACTAATTATTATAATTCAAACGTTTACAACATATTTTGAATTATGGTGTATTTTTATAAACTTTATGTTCTTTCAGAAAAGGCAATATTTATTTGGCGGGCTTTAAACATATTCAGTATCAACTTTCATGAAATATAGGTCACGACTATGTGGCATCATCAATTTCGGATAGGTTCTGTTCAAATGTGTGACCCATATATCAGTATTAAATTTACGATTTTTATTGTATAGAAAAGTAGTTGTTGCTGTTGAAAAAATGAACCTAAATTGAACTTTTTAATTTCAATAGAAGCAAAACTGCAGAATTATTTTAAATCATTTATTATCTATCTATTTAATATTTATAAATTACAAAATTATAAAAGTAAGCACTTAGAGCACAATCTTCTAATTATATTTCACTTGATAAAATAAATCACGTACTTTGTCACGCATATACTGTCATGTAACAACACAAAATCTTTGTTCGTTTAAGTTAATTTGCATGTCCTACGTATCTCTTTAGTCACTAAGGCAATATTTCATTTATTCCAATTTAATGTCCATTCTTTCCCAAATTCCTTGTTATCAACAACCCATAGTCCAATTGTATTTCACATAACTTTTCATTAACTTGTAATAGTCTTGTAAGTTGCTAGTCTTGCATTTTCTATTGCAATTTACTGTTAACGGCCATTGTCACCAAGAAATTAGCGCTTGGCTTACCACGTAACACCATCTGACGTAAATAAATAAATATATTTGTGTACTTGCGCAATTTAATTGGAAACTATTCCAATTCGGTACCCAACAATACGAGTGTATTTGCTAAAAAAAAACATATTCTATCTACGTAATGAAAATAAAATTTAATATTGATACAATGTTATATATGTCATATTTGAACGTAGTGGGACCAATATTTTTGATGCCCTAACTTAAAAATGGTTGATCTTATTGAAGGATCCAATAAACATTTTGTAATATAATATATATACGAGGTGTGGCTATTAAATAACGAGACTGATGCTATTTTCATATTTTTGATTCCATACCTATTTACTTATTAACACTTTCAATATATACCCCATCTCTATCCCTACAATGCTCCATGCGAATCTTTCATTGTTCGAAACAGTGCTGGAAGTCTTCTTCTGTCAGCTCCTTCAGAACGCGTGCCAATTTCTCTTTCAAAGCTCAAATTTTGTTGCTTTTAAGACAAATTTCACCTTAGGAAACATATAGAAGCCGCACGGTGCAAGATCGGGCGAATAAGGCGGATGATCCAACACTGGGATGCTGTACTTGGCTAGAAATCTCTTGACAGACATTGCAGAATGAGCCAGCGCATTATTTTGAGGGAGAAACCATGACTTGTCCTTCCACAATTCGGGTACTTTTTCAATAAATTATAAGTTTCAGTAGCAGTTTTGCCAAGTTTTATGTGAAATTTCACAACAATTTGTTGCCCTATTGTTGCACTAATATTTTTTCGGCGAAACAAAAAAACAACTCTAATTAGAACGAATGCTACGTCTATACGGATTTGTAGGTACTGCATTCGAGAGAAAGCTTCACGCTAAAAAGCTGACAGTCGCTGATGTTTGACGCATGCGTACTTCGCCTGTAGCAGCGTCAGTCTCGTTATTTAATAGCCACACCTCGTATTAATTGAAACAAATATTTACTTATATTGTTTGCTCAACTAAGCGTATTATAAAAATTTCCTAAATATAACTCGTACTAATATCTATTCCAGCCAACCTATAAGGATTTGCACCTGAAAACAAGATAACTTTAGGCACAGTATACCAGAACCCTCAGTTAAATCTCTAATTAGAACGAATGCTACGGCTATACGGATTTGTTTACAGAAGCGATAGGAACCGCATTGGAAAGAGAAAGCTTAACGCTAAAAACATGACGGTCGCTGGTGTTTGGCGCATATATATCAGATAGTGTAATACCTTTCTATCTACTATATACCATTATCAACATCACCAAACTATTGTTTAACCAACTATTCAATTTCATTTACTGTGTTAATTTCAACTACTATCCATTCTGAACTAGATTTTCCAACCAAGTGTTGATTACATGCTAACCACTATTTAGCACTTGCAGTGTGAGTCGAGGTGAGTCTCAATCTTGGATCCTGGGCTCCTGAGCACTGAGGGTTTTAGTGGTAGACAAGCCACAGGTGTGATTTTGCACGGAACTTTACACAAAATCCTGAAACTCGGCCGGCGACCTCACCTTTGATGTTGTTTGCAAAACGTTGCTATGAATACCATGCAAGCTTTAACACGCGCGGATATTCACACTGTAATTAATTAATGTTACTAATTTTGTAATTAATATACTTGGTGTGTATTTGCTGATGTAAGTAAATGGCACGAAGAGGAAATGCAAAACAGTAGTAGGTATTGATTGTAAGTTGATTACATCAAAAGGCAACTGACTGTTGAATGAAACAAGGACTTGTGTTGACCCAAAGTAAGTTTGTGAGACTTTGACTGATATAATCTCCAAAAACTAACTTGTCGTGCCAAACACTTTTTAAAATACATGTAATCAATTTCTTGGTAAATAGTTCTCTGGAACTCTTTAACTGTGGATATGTGAAACTGAATCTGATTTCAGACAGTCGACAATTTATTTGATGTTAAAATTACTCCACAGCCAACTTTAAGAGCCGTGTTGTGCCGGCTTGTAATATTATGTCACTCTCAAAACTATTACCTATGGAGTAGGTAATAGCTCAGTGGCAGCGCATCGGATTGTGGATATGAGAACCCGAGTTCGATTTTCACCGCCGACAAAAATGTTGCCAATTCCCCCGGTTTAACCAAGGGTCTATTGAATGTTACATAAATTATTAATTTTCTCCCGCTTGCCGAAGAGGATTCATTTCCTCCCGGAATCTACATTCTGTTGCGTTATTTATGTACCTGTATATTTTAGATATAGATTTTTGTAATTCTCATTTCCTTTCAAGTAATAAATCTATGCTATAAGTGTAACAATTTTTAATTTTCATGTTGTTATTATACGTAGATATATGCGTAAATTTATTTATTTCTCACTTACCTACCGTTTTCAGTTGTTTCATAGAATTGTTAATATATGAATAATAATAAAAAAATATTGTTTTGTCTCCCAGAATGCCTTTAGACAAAGTTGGCGACCTTAATCGATACACTGACTTTTTTAACATTAAAATTATCCCTGTGCCCACTAACATATTTAGGGACCGTGATTTGATGTCTGGTTACCGCACTTCATATGCAAAATATATTACCGAGATCTGCTACGGCAAAGTGCCATACTTTGTAATATATTTTGATTGTATTTATTTATTTATTTTATTTTATTTATCGCTGTGAGCTGTAACTATAAATAAATAAAATGACTTGATTAGGCATACTTATACAATAATATATATATATATATATATATATATATATATATATATATTAATTTTTTTTGCTATAATTTAGAAACTATGTTATTGTATTAAGTAAATCTTTCAAAAATTGAGTTGTAAATATATAATATGAATTGATATGCAGGTAAATTGTATCGCGAACTAGCTATCTATTTAAAAATATCTTTCTTAATATCTGCCTCCATACGATTATTCTCATATATTAGGAATAATAAAATCTTCTATTTACAGTACTATGTTTCTTAAATCGACTTACTTTCTATTTAATTCAGGCGACATAAATAAAAAAAATTGATAAAAATCAAATAATATTATTGATGATATCACAAAAATATATATATTTTTAAATTGACTATTTAATATCTGGCAACAAGAAATAAGAAATTATGAAAATTAAATTAAATTAAATTTGTAACAGACAGGATGTACAAGAAATAATCGTTTGCAAAATTGTTGATTAGATTGCGTCTTTAAGACACATGTCATGTTATTCACCTTTTGGAACACGCGCGATCGTCTGAGGTATTTGCCACATTCAGCGAAATTATTGCGATCTAGCATTTATTTAGTATAAATGCCGTAGTTTAAGATAGTTCGTGGATGACAGTGGATGATAGTAGATGATAGTAGATGATAGTAGATGATAGTAGATGATAGTAGATGATAGTAGATGATAGTAGATGATAGTATACAATGTAGTACACAGTTTGAATGTAGTAGATAGTACGTAAGTAGATAGTAGTTATGATTCGTGAGTAGAAGAATATTCGAGGGTGTCTATCCCGAGAATATGATGTTATTAATTTGTTATTTGTTGTTTAATTAATTCATTATCTTTATTTTATGTTGATTCTTATTATGTTGTTTTAATAAAATATTTACCACTCGCACCTGCAGCTCTCATTACTTATTATCCAACTTCAGCACGTCGACAATCAGTGGTCAAGATAAATTCTCATTTTTGACCACCCTGATTTGTTACAAATTTATGAAACTAGTATTATTTCATTTTATATAAATTTTGTTGTTAAATAATTTGTATTTATTATTGTAACCTACCAATCAAGAGTAGAACAAAGAAAATTAGCTGTGCAATCATATTTGCGAATTTCGAAAAAATATTTTTGCGTCATCATGAATACATCAAATAATCTTATACATTTCATAGGTGCCCGCGGAGGGAGTTCAATGTGTCGATGGATCCCTCTTTAATGAAAATAAATTAACCGAAACTTTCTTTATTTTGGATTGTTTGACAATTTATTGTATTATTAAAATATTTTTAAAATATTTCGCAACATTAAAATTTTCATTATACGAGTATAGTATATAATTCATCTATTTTGACTCTCTTTGAGTGCCCATGATACCCTATATATTTTTTTAAGAATGCATGTTAAATGTGAGAAGTTGTAATAAAGAAAAAGTCTTATCTACTTAATATCCGTTGTCTATGAGTGACGAACTACCTAATTATTTAATAGCTATTCAATGAACTAGTATGTTAATGACGATAAATAATCGAGAAATTTTAACGCGAGAGCGTTAATTGTTGAGATTATTATTCGCCGATTAACACACATGAGATAAAGTAAAAAGGAAAAATCTAAGGCTAAGATATAACTAAAAATAAATTTAATCCCTAAGCCTTAATCAATATAAAGATAAATTTAAATACGTAACTAAGTGGTCAAGGTTGAATCCCTCGGATTCAACCTTGACCACTAGTTTGGTTCACAAGTCGTATAATCTTGGTTTTCCCTTGCTTCGTCTACTGATGATGAGAACTTAGTTCTCGAAATACGTATTTAGATTTATATTTATATTTATTAAGGCTTAGGGGTTAAATTTATTTTTAGTGACACATGAGATAGTTACAAGATTTTTCCATTGATCGTAACTTTTTAATTTTGGAAAAATGGAATAAAATATATTTGGATAGGAACGTACCTGTCACAAATGTTTAAACAACAGTGCGTTCAGTTCACTTAACATTAGCTAACACCGCGGTTTTTTCGTTTTTAGAATAATGTTTTGATTTTTATATTCATTATAAAGGAATGCTACTTGTATATTATTTAGCTAGAAATGTCAAAATCATTTCGTTTAATTCTTTTTAGCATTTTGTTACAACTTAGCGCTAGCCAATATTTGCTATATTATGTGTGTTGTACGCATCCAAAAAATGGTTCATTACTAAAAATAATCCATGAAGATCATTAATGTAAAAAAATTCATACAATTAATGAACGATCAACGGTAAAAATAATAATTATTTTCTGTCAAATATTTATGCTACTCTGTACAACATGATCTTTATTTCAATTACAGTACAGGATCCAGACTCACCGAACCGCAGTATGGAAGGTCATATATTATTTTTAACTGGACTGGGATTCGAACTCGGTATGCCGTAACGCTAACCGCACCATCAGATAAGAATAAATATCTGTGAATGTTTATATTTGCAATTGACGTCATCATATTATCAAAAAGGCAAATACTGAATACGGCATCAGATGAACAAATATGATATTTACGAATTTGATGTTTTATGTGAACAGTTTAATAGAATTTGAGTAGCGGATACACAACTGGTCAGCACAAAACACGAACATGGTTATTTTTAAAAATCAGGTAATGTTGACACGAAAAGAAACAAAGTAAATATTTAATGGCTGTCATTTGTCTCAACGCCCCTCGCAATTAAACGTAAAATATTGCGTACATACATCATGTAAATGAATACACGACATTAATGGATGAATAATAATTTTAAATAAAATATTATAAACATTTGGTTCATTAACTTGGCAAATTAATTAGATTTCTTCAATTATTTACATTAAACAATTTTTTATAATTGTTGCAGGTAATTAAATGTTTAAAATTAATAATAATTACTACATAAAAATGGATTTGGTTCCAAAAATACGTTATTTAAAAGAATGCAAAGTAACAAGGTGGCATCATGCGATGGTAAGCATCCGAAACAATGATCTAACTTGATCTTTTTGAAACATAATATCATTGTTTTTATAGATGAAACATATAATATATATATATATATATATATATATATATATATATATATATATATATATATATATATATATATATGTAGATAGTTACACATATCAATTCATATTATAAATTGACAACTAAATTTTTGAAAGATTTACTTAATACAATAACATAATTTCTAAATTATAGCAAAAAAAAAATGAATGTATATATTATTGTATATAATCGAGTCATTTTATTCATTGCGATTTTACCTAAAGCTAATAGCGATAAATAAAATTAAATAAATAAATAAACACCAACAAAATATATTACACTGTATGGGCCCTCTGCCGTTGCAGGTCGCCAACTTTGTCTAAAGGTATTCTGGGAGACAAAACAATATTTTTTTATTATTATTCATATATTAACAATTCTATGAAACAACTGAAAACGGTAGGTAAGTGAGAAATAAATAGATTTACGCATATATCTACGTATAATAACAACATGAAAATTAAAAATTGTTACACTTATATCACAGATTTCTTACTTGAAAGGAAATGAAAATTACAAAAATCTATATCTAGAATATAAATAACGCAACAGAATCTAGATTCCGGGAGGAAATGAATCCTCTTCGGAAAACGGGAGAAAATTAAAAATTTATGTAGCATTCAATAGACCCTTGGTTAAACCGAGGAAGTTGACAACCTTTTTGTCGGCGGTGGAAATCGAACTCGGGTTCTCATATCTACAATTCGATACACACCAAGTATATTAATTACAAAATTAGTACCATTAATTAATTACAGTGTGAATATCCGCGCGTGTTAAAGCTTACACGGTATTCATAACAACGTTTTGCAAACAACATCAAAGGTGAGGTCGCCGGCCGAGTTTCAGGATTTTGCGTAAAGTTCCGTGCAAAATCACACCTGTGGCTTGTCTACTACTAACACCCTCAATGCTCAGAAACCCGGGAAACATATAATGTTATTTATATATATATATATATATATATATATATATACATATATAATAAAGTAGAAAAATTCTACCCATTACTGGGTGTGGCACTCTGCTAAAGCAGATCTCGGTAAGTGATATATTTTTGTCAAGTAATAACTGTACAACTGTTAATTGAGTTGATCATACTGCCGAAAGCAGCGCTGTTTCAATTTCAAGACGTATCGCGCGATATTTATATACAAATTATAAAAGAAAATCAGCTGAAAAATTTAATCTGATTTTCTTAATATAATGCTCTACGCACAATTTCAAATAAAGAGAAAACGAAAATAGTATAATAAATTAATTTAAGGACAGTAAAATTTTATGGGAAATTTAGAAATATTTTTTCAAAAATCAATACCTATAATAGTAAATTTTTATCTAATTTGAACTTATAACTTAAAAAATAGAAACATTACGAAAAAACATTTAAAAACAAGGTGTATATATATATATATATATATATATATATATATATATATATATATATATATATATAGATTATTTTCAATATAATAACAAAAATTCATATAATCGTATTCATATTGTTCTATAAATTAAATTTGATATACACTCTCATGTATTGAAATAGAAATTCAATTTAAATGTTATGTATAAATTGTGACCAAAAAATTAAAATAAACTGATTTTGAAACGGTTTTTTGAAGATTTTATATTATAAGCACTTTTAATTATATGTATTTTAAATGAATTACATTTCTATACTTTCAATGAATTTTAAAATTTTGCCCAAAAATATAATTTCACTTTAAGAGCGTGGGAAGGTCTACACACATGAACGTGTTGTTCAGCTTTATATTTAACGCCCTAGTAAAGAGCAGTGCAGCAGCTACCAAGAGAATATTACGTAGTTTTCGATAAAGGATAAAAACTAAATATATTTTTAGCTCAAAATTATTTCCAATATAATGAACTTGCTTGAACTTAATAACACATTCATAATTTGTGAATGGTCTCCACATTTATTCGATAACTTATTTACATAGGTTGCGAAATATTGCTTGATTTAAAAAAATCTAATTTAGGAAGACCTTTTATGTGAATATTCAGGACTACCTAATATACCTGTATATCATACTTATTTTGTAATTATGGCAAAATGTGCGAATGAAATCTTTGTAGCCATTTGAAGTTAAATTAATTAATATTTCCAATTTATGTCGTGATTATGTTTCGCTTTTCACATATATATGTTTAAATACTCGTAATACAGTTATCGTACACTCGTAGAATTAAAAACTATAGTTGTATTTGATTCTATATGCTAATTGGCTTCAGTTTAGCTCAAATAAATCAGATTCCGGGACTTCAAGCTTTATCTGAATCAGTTAAAGCAGTCAAATTGAATAACAAATATGTTATTTGTTTAAGTAAGTGTAACATTGTATCATTGACGGGATACAAATGGCTAAAGTGGCTGTTATCGCTCTTTGAAGGATGTTTGAATTTTCCAAGGCGCTAGGCATGCTGGTGGGTAATTGAAGGGTGTTCGGCTACCGGCTAGACAGTGGGCGATAGGGAGACATTAGACATGACAGTGAGCAACAAAGGGGTGTCGCACTAAGTATCAAAAATATTACAAAATATTTTTAAAAGAAAAAACAAGTAATTTCCCGAGTTTATTGGATTACTTGGCTTCAATATTTAAAAAGTTAAACGACGACGTTTCGAATCTTGTTTCGGTTCATTTTCAAGTCTAAAAAATGTGAGAAAATTGTCGTTTACATTAAATTAAAAACAGTAAATGAAATTTAGTTAATAAAATGTAACAGAACTTACGGCTTAAAATAATTTTTAAATTATAATTTCTTTTTTAAATTGATATAACATTACTTCAACGGAGAGAACATTCTTCGAATCAAAAACCAAAAGGCAAAAAATATGTCACAATTTGGAACTATATTCAGAGTATCAAGAAGACAAGTAATACCTAAACAGCAAATTTGAAGAAGAGCGGAATTAAAAATTAATTAAAGCTATGTAAAATATTCTTATATTGATTACAAGAAGATAAATTATCGCTTTTAATATTAACTGCGTTATAATTAATATTACAACTTTCATAAAATAATCTTTTGTGTCTATTTAATACCGAATGAATGATTTTATAATCTCTGGTTGTTTATTAGTGAATGTTCAACTTTAGCACTATGGTTACTATTTAAGTTTTTCATATGGTAATTATGTTGTTGGATCCTTTTACGGAAATACTGTTTAGTTTCATCAATATAAATGGCACAATTTAAATAATTCAAATTATAAACTATATTACTATGGTTTTTCTTTTCAACTTTGACAGTTTTCGGTGCAGATGTTTGAAGTATTTTATGTTATAAAACGAAATGCCTTTAATTTTTAATAAAATTAAAATTTTTAATTTTTAATAAAGAACTGTTTTGCAGTTTAATGTAGTTATTTTATTATTAGAAAAAAAAATGTAATAATTGTACATGAGCTAAGCATTGCCAGCTAAAGTGATAGATTTATGTTTGACATTTTTACAACTAGAAAGCTCAACAATTTCTCAGAAAATATTCCCAAAAACAGTTACAAAATTGAATTATGTAGCACTGTTTCTGACAAAAACAGTTTTACAACTTACTAAACGCGTTATAGGATTTTTTCTTTTATGCATTGCTCGTATTTGTAAAATGTCTTAGGACAAGTTTTTCAATCACTGGTTTACTATTGATAATGAAAACTATGGTTACTCATTATAAATGAGCTTAATCGGGAATAAGCAGGTGATTGCAAAACTAGTCCTAAATACGAGGACGTATTTTTATGTTGAAAAAAAAAGAAATAATGCCAAACAAATTATTATACAATAGCTGTGACATTTATAAGTACATGTGCGAAAGATTTGTGAGAGATTTATTTGTTGATAAAATGAAACACGATTATTCTCGGGTTAATAAAGCAAATGAAGTTCAAAAACTAATCAATGACTACGGATTTATAGAATTAACCTTATAGCCCGGATTTAGCGCCATCAAACTTCTTTTTATTTAAAAGGTCTAAGGGTAAAGCGATTTGCTTCTGATAAAGCTCTCAAAGAATCTGTTGAACAATTTTTGCAGAGTTGGCCAAGGAATTTGTTTCTCATTTTATGGGATAATTAGAACAGTGATGGCATAAGTACATAATAATTGAAGAAATATATAGGTACGTCAGAAAATATATTTTTTAATGATACATGTTTTTCATGACTAGGTAGATAACATAAAAATACGCCCTCGTATATAAAATAAATATATTTGTTTTTGTTAATTCATAAGTATCATTAAAAATAAAATACAATGAAAAATACCGTCGTACCGTAATTTTGCCGATAGTATTACAATAAACTATGATTTTCATCTGATAATACTGATGCAGATATAGGTAGATAAGGGTGAATACGAGATGGATTCAACATGTAATATCATAATGTTGTAATATTCTATCTCGCCTAATTATTTTAAGCAAAAAAGCTTCAAATGAAAGTTTTAGGCCATAGAATTCTGCATATAAATTTATACATAAAGTGAACGTAGCGGCACAAATAAGATCTGAAAATGATGAAAATTGCCTCAAAACTAGCAAACGTCATGGAATTGAAACAAAATTAAACAAATATTTGACGTTTTACCTATCATGATGCCAATACTAACATTACAAAAGTCCCTAGTAACATAAAACATCTAGTTTCCGAACAATTTTGATATGTAATACTGTTAATTAAATATTAATTTAATGGGACTTTACACGACTGTAAGCATGACTTTAAAAATTGTATACATTGTTAACAGGGAATATGGTTTATTTATTTTTTAATTCTGCCAAAAAGAAACTTAACCCCAATTACAATGCACGGTGTCTATAGCATATAATCAGGGTTACCAGTCATCCAGCTTTGAATAAGATTGTTCCACTATCCAGAAAAAGTCCTTATAAGTAGTGGTATTGGGCCACATTATTTGTAGACGTATTTATATGGTTTTATTTTAGTTGTGTAGTATGCTGTTCATTTATTTGTTTGTTACTCTGCACAACAGATTAAAGTGGAATTCGAACCACTCAGACACAATCGAATTTTTTTTATATAAGTTGAAGTCAGTGAGAATTGAACTCATGAACACATACTTGTTAATTAATGATTGCAATTTTTAACTCACTTTTATCAACTGGGCTATGATTGTCTGTTCATTATTTATTGTTGAACAAGTTTCAAAGTATTTTTTTTACTTTGGTATTATTTTTTATCTCTTTTTCTATAACATAACAGGTTTACATTATTCAGATTTTATATGTTTGATTTTTTAATATAGTGATAATAGTTGACTAGGGACTGTATCAATAAACCTCAATACAAGTAAATTTATCTTGTGGCTAATATTTCACTCGTAAAAGCTTGACATTTTCTACACATTAAGTGGGGCCCAAGAATATTATCCTAAATCGAACATTTAGTGTATATATTTGAATTTATTTAACTGTTAAGTTTCAGGGGGTAGATAGCTCAGTGGTAACAGTCTGTGGATTTGAGAAACCGAGTTCGATTTCCACAGCCACTAAACTTGACCCCAAAATAAAATTATTCCTGTGGTTACTCAAGGACTACTATCGATGGGGATTGCGATTTAACGGCTGGTAACCACACTTTACTCATAAAAATATATAACCTACTGAGATTTTCTGTGGCAGAGTACTGTACCCAGTAATGAGTTAAAAGCGTGATGATATATTTATTAATTAATAATGTTTTATAATTTTTTTATTGTTAAGAAAATTTTCCTTTACAAACTATTATTATTATCATTTGAAAAATTCTATCCTATGAATTTTCATTCCTTGACATGATTAAAATTATTTCAGTTCCGTACGCCAACATTGATACAAAAATAATTGAGTTTGTAAAAATTAATATGACTGGATTCAGCCCAAAAAAATATGTATATAAATAATAATTTTGAAAAAAATGCTTGTCCCGATTAGGTTTTAAAATCTGGCGTTCGTGTAATTAGCGAAAACCGATACACTCAGATGTAGTCCTATATTTTTATATAAGTTAAAGTCAGCGAGATTTTAACGTGCGAACTTTTACATGGAGGGGTAAACTATATCCACGGGCCATGGAGACACGGGGCTACGAAACTTGCAGCTTTACAATTCTTCTTGTTACCATAAGTTGCAACTACATAATATTTTGTATTAATTGATGTAGACAGTTAAAGTTTTGAATTGCCATGAGATGAATCAGTAGAACGTAGAGCGACATTCTGAATGTTTGAACTAATGCACTAATGCGCAGACGAGAACCCAAGAGCGGATAATTCACCACTGCAGCTGCTATAATCCGAGCACTTGTTAGTCCTAGTGACCGCTCTGCTTTCGACAAACATCATGAGCAAATGAAATATTAATGGCATGACCCAGATGCATTTAAAACATGAATATACCACTAATTTTACAGTCAGTAGTAATGGTATTACTAATACATTTCTACTAGAGATGGGTGAAAATCAAATGTCTCGAATTCAAATATTGCTCAGATCTCGAATATTCGAATACTCCGAGTAGTTACTTATTATTTAAAAAATTTAAACTATAAATTAAATTTAAAAATAATAAATAATCAGTATTTAATTACCTAAATAAATAAACATATGTAAATATAAATGAAATATAATTATACAATAAATAAATAAATACTAAAATAAAATATAAATTAAAATAATAAATAATAGTCCAAAAATTTTAAAATAATAATATTGTTTGTGGTAATTAAAAGAAATAGTTATTAATTAATTAAATGATCATTATCACAATTCGTTTCCCATAACTGTCAAGTAATAACTGTACAACTGTTAATTGAGTTCATCATACTGCCGAAGACAGCGCTGTTTCAATTTCAAGACGTATCGCGCGATATTCGTGATATTCGAATATCGAATAGTTTCAGTATTCGCGGTAATCGAGTATCCGCGGGTGATATTGGCCCATCTCTAGTTTCTACCTTTAAACTCACATTGTATTTATGATGCAGTAATGTTTGGTTTTGGTTATAATTATATGTTTCAGCGCAGAGATAAGAATAATGATATGATTATTAACTGGGTTTTTGAGTTGAGATAGTTTTGTCTACTGCATTGATATGTTAAAATCATTGTACTTCGAAATCCAAGAATAGCTTAGTCTTGTTTTTTTTTTTATTCGGAAGTTTTGTAATATTAATTAGTTTTAATTTCTATTTCGATCTTTCGAAGTAGTACACTACTAGTACAAGAAATAAAATAGTTAAAAATTGTTGGGAAAAAACAATATTTGTTTTCTAATTCGTTGTTCAGTAAAACCCATAGGTACCTACCTATCTTTAGTGGTAATATTGGAATTATTGAACAATCGATACGCCCCTTCTAACAATAAAATTTTCAGTAATAAAATAACAAGAGAGTGAGAATAAATTGAAAATAATTTGACAGATCTTTAGAAAACTTGTTGCCAGGCAATAGTCACGAAAGCCCATAGGGGCTATTGCCAAATGGCAATGAGAAAGATACTGGAGAAATATTTTCTAATTTATCGAACTCTCGAGTTATATTTAATTAGATTATTTTTTGACTTAGCTGTTGAGGTCGATTCATCCAACTTAAAAGACTTTGAACTGGGTTCATATCGATTGATTACGTATTAATGTATTCTTGGAAGTTGTTTCCAAAATTTGTTTGTGTATTTCTGTATCTAAAATACAACTAAATCGATTTTATTCACACATTTTACTTGATCCGTTGACAGTTTTAAATAATTATTTGACAACTACTTATCATTTGTCACAAACAAAAAAGCATCTACAGAGATAATTCCCGGGAATAATCACAAGAGTATAAACATAGTATAATAATGACAGGATTTGTTTAAACACAGACACGTGACATACAATAAAGCATTTCATTGGTTTTGAGAAACGTCAAAAAATAATCATAGTAAACTATTGTTCTGACGAGGTGTAATGGCATTAGATACTCTATTATCGAGGTGTAATGGCATTAGATACTCTATTATCACTTTCCAGATGATATCTTTCTCTTGCGGAGTGCCGTTAAATTCTGTTATCTACAATGCGCGATCGAGAACTCATTTTCAGCAGGTTAAACTCAACGATTATCTTAAAAAAAAATTAATTGAATTGTAATCAAATTAAATATAAATAAAATAAATAAACATATTATCACGCTTTTCATTCATAACTGGGAGTGGCACTCTGCCGGAGCAGATTTTGGTAAGTGATATATTTTTACGCGTGAAGTGCGGTTACCAGTCGCCAAATCACGGCCCCCAAAGATGCTAGTGGAGGGGAGCCACAGGAATAATGTTAATGTGGTGAAAATTGTTTGTCGGCTGTGGGAATCGAACCGAGGTTCTCAGGATTCACAGGCCGACTCGATACTGCTGAGCCACCTACCCCATCAAATTAAATGAAACTATGAATAACCGGTATGAAAACTTTGGGTATCTTACAGTCGCATTAGGCTTTATCTATAGCTGCTATTTCAGTCACGAATTGATAAAGTTGTAATATAATTAATGAGAAAGGTAGATGCAAGAAATACTTGACTAAATGTAGAAGAATTGTTCTATAAATGTATAAATCAATTGTATCACAAAATTGTATTATAAATGTAAATTGGCGCAAACACAATTAAAAAAAACTCAAATCACGGATCAGATTAACTGGTAAATTTAACAAATAAAAGGAGAAAAATCGCTGTTGTTCGTATTTTATCGCACTCAAATTATAATTAATGACTATTTCGTTAAGCCAAGCTCGTGTCCGTTCTACTTTATAAAACAAAATGAAAAATGAAGCAGGCGCTTAAATTTCGCACTGTTGGTGTAAAATAAAAAGATCGTTTCGGTCTCCCTATTGTATCAGACGATCAACTTAACTTTGTAAATCTAATACAACATTACGAAAAAATTCATTTTGCTTTAATAGGAAATGAAAACTTAGTTATCTGCACGGAATTTAAAGGATGTGTGTGATATATATATATCTGTAATATTTAATAACAATGCTAATGCTAGTAATTCAATACGTTTATAAAATTTATAATTCAAATAACTACTAAAAATGAATATAAATTAAATACATTGTGTGAAAGCATTGCTTATATCTAGAAAAAATAAACTAAACAAGTTCGATAAATCAGTGAACTAGATATCTTTATATTCATTTCAAATCCTCAACAGGACAGCAATTTCAAATATTAAATCGTTTGCTCTCCTTTCGTATTTTTATCGAATGAAACAATGAAATAACAGAAAAATTTTAATATCATACTCGGTAGAGTAAATTTTACTTACTTCCCTTGTAAAGTAATATACTATTAATTCAAAAATATTATAATTTTTATGTACAATAATAATAACAATATCATAGTAAATTAAATGTACTGTAATAGTTATTTTTATAACGAAAAGGTTTGTTACTTGCAAGTGCAGAATTTAACGAACGAAGCTTGCCGAGTGCGAAAATCAGCACGCGTATGTAACTTTTTTCGGAACGTGTTATAAACAACATTTTTCCTACAACTGTGCAATTTAGAAAGTCACTAAAATATTATCAGAATTTATAAAATTTTAATGATATTACACGAGAACGATGTTTTACGGCGTTGCTATGGTTTGTTTGTTGATTGCTTGCACATTAGGCATATTCCATTTGCTATTTGGATCAGATCTAACTTCCATTTACTGAGCCAGATCACTTATTTATTTCGTTGGATTACATCACTGACTTTATATTCAGTACTTGAATTACTGGTTCTAATTTACTTTGAAGTATTTCACCCCAATAAGTTTAGTTCATAAGTCAATTTATCTGCATTGATTTAAGTGAACCAAGTAGCAAATGGAATACAGCTAATGTTCTACGTTATTTAAAAATATTTCACTAACTTCAAGACAATTTCATCAAAATCGTCTAGATTGGAATACTACACTAAGTGATTTTTCTTTATCATATATGTTGGATCTATTCTTGCCAATGACAATCATCCTGCTGCTCGTACTTCTAAAATCTTCGAAATTGTTGTCAATAATATTATTGTTAATAATATGAACAGAAATCAATGTTTCTTTAGATAGTACAATGATTCCACTTCAAATTATGTCAATATAAGCAACTGTAACAATCTGTTTTTAATATATACAAACAATCAATATTATGTATTTCACTTACTCTTTAAATAAAACAATTTGTCGATATATTTTACTTTGTACGGTTATTTTTATTAATTATCATATTTAATAATGATATACTTGAGTTCTTGTCTGCTCAATGTGATGTGTACAGATTAGATATATTGCAGTTTAAGGTTATGTTTATAAACGTCAAAATATATCACTAACAAATTTTTTCTTCTTCCTTAAGCGTATGTGCCTAAAATATGAAATTCCATGCTTGGCTCGAAATTTAAACCGCTCTCACTTATATTTTCTTTTGACAATTGCGTAAAGTACAAATTGCTTTCGGCACTAGTGTTACTTTGCTTACAGAAACGCACTTGGTTTGCATTTGTCTACTTTCCATACATAACTATTATTGCCTTGGTTACGGGTGGAAAGGAGGCAAATGCAGACCAAGGACGTTTCTGTAAGTGAAGAAGCCCTAGGGCCGAAAAAAATTTGTATGTTACGTAATTGTCAAAAGGAAATTTGAGTAAGTGCAATTTAAATTTCGCGCTAAGCACGGAATTTCATATTTTAGGCATACACGCTTATGGAAGAAGAAGATGCGGTGAGCCAGCGTTAGTAAATATGCAGTAGTATATTTTGACGTTTATAAATATAACCTTAAATTGCAGTAAGAAGTATGAACTCAAGTATATCATTATGAAATATGATAATTAATAAAAAGAACCGAACAAAGTAAAATATATCTATAAAAGGTTTTATTTAAAGAAGTGAAATAGATAATATTTATTATTTGTGTATATTAACACAGTTGCTTATATTGACATAATGTGAAGTGGAAACTTTTGTACTGTCTAATGAAACATTGATTTCTTCCGTACCTGTTCATTTTATTAACAGTAATATTATTGACAATTTCGGAGATTTTAGAAGTACCAGCAGCAGGTTCATTGACATTGCCAAGAATAGATCCAACATGTATATGATAAAGAAGAATCATTCAGTGTAATATTCCAATCTAGATGATTTTGAAGAAATTATCTTGAAATTAGTGAAATATTTTTAAATAACGTAGAACAATATGCAAGCAATCAACAAACAAACCATAGCAATTCCGTAAAACATCGTTATCGTGTTATATAATCAAAATTTTATAAATTCTGATAATATTTTATTGATTTTCTAAATCGCACAGTTGTAGGAAAAATGTTGTTTGTAACACGTGCCGAAAAAGGTTACAAGCCTTTTTCAACACTTGTTATAAAAGTAACTATTAAATGAAATATTACCGATATATTATCAATAAATTACTCTTAAGTAATTTTGTTACAAATTTTACCCGTAATTTTAAATCACTATACCTGCTCCATCATAAAGAATTCCCTGTATCGTTGGCGGTCAATAACGGCAGACTACAGATTAAATCTGCGCGCTGTCCAGTTTATTTATTTATTTATATACCAACAGTACATAAATAAATAAAAAAAAATAATATATCACCACACCCTTTACCCAGTACTGGATATGTCACACTGCCGCAGCAGATCTCAATAAATGATACATTTATACGCGTGAAGTGCAGTTATACCAGCTGTTAAATCACGGTCCTTAAAGATATTAGTGGAGGGGAAGCCACCGTGAAAATTGTCTGTCGGCTATGAGAATCGAACCCTAGTTCTCAAACCCACAGGCTGACTCGATACCACTGAGTCACCTACCCCATACGTTCCAATTATAGGTTTCCCCAAATAACAATTAGTAATTAGAACGGCTCATGAGAACTAATTATAATAACTAAAATAGTAATAATGAATAATTTATTTGTATGAGGGTAAGGTGAAAAGTTCTCGGCCTCACACAGAAATGGTGTTCAAATCAGCAAACATTTGTGTTTCCTGCCTGGGTGCACATGTCATTAGTTCGTATAACAAATTTCAACTTGTTCTCTCAAGTAGTTTGTTTAAACGAATTTTTGAAGTAGACGCCTGGCGTGTTTTTCGGTAAAATGGATAAACTTGAATATCGTGCGGTCATAAAATTCTTTGTTTTGGATGGATTAATCCCTAAGGAAATTCATCCGAAATTGACAAAAGTTCACGGGGACTCTGCTCCTTCCATGTCAACCGTTAAAAAGTGAGCAGTTGAATTTAAACGTGATCGCACGTCCCTCGAAGATGACCGACATGAAGGACGGCCAAAAACCGCCACCACACCAGAAATCATCGAAAAAGTGCATGATATCGATGCGCAAGATGGGTGCCACATTTGCTAAATGCCGATCAAAAGCAAATGCGCAAACGATCTTCACAGCAATGTTCGAACCGATTCAATAGGGATCCGACCGATTTTGTGCGGCGATTTGTCACCATATTTTGCGAAGAAGAGGCCTGGGATGGAGAAGAAAAAAAACATCTTTCACCAGCACAACGCACCTGCATACAAGGGTGCGTTGGCAATGGGAAAACTGTGGGATTTGGGGTACGATTTGCTTGGCCATCCCCCATATTCTCCTGATTTGGCACCCTCAGACTTCTATCTGTTCCCAAATTTGTAGAAATTTGTTTCTGAGAAGCGCTTTGCATCCAATGAAGAAGTTGAGAGGGCCGTAGATGAATATTTTCACAGCCTTCCAAACTCTCACGCTGGATCAAGTGTGTTGAAGTCAAGGGAGAGTATGTAGAAAAATAAAATCATTTTTTAACTGAAAATCGTAGTCTTTCATTGTCAGGCCGAGAACTTTTCACCTTACCCTCGCATGTACATAATTTACGTAACCAAAAGTTTAACTTAAATTATTTTTAACAATAGTTTTAAATTTCTCTTTTGAGTTTCAAAACAAATCTATGAGTACATGTGCAGGAATTATACAGATACATCATTCTATTTACTGGTGAAGTTTTATGATTATTCGCATTACAAAATAGTACCTAATGTGAATAAATTTTGTGATCTTGTGTTTCTCTAGCAGACATTTAGCATGCCAATTTTGTCAATTTTTTAAATAAAAAATTCTTTTTAATTGTTCATTGACAAATATTTGTCATATATCTACACATTTATCATTTTGATTGTTAATTATTTATTTATAAATATTGTTTTAGATTTATATTTATTTGTAAGTATTTATATTTTATATTTTGTATTATTATTGTTAATTTTTATTAGTGTCCTGATAAAGACTTTCAGAGGCAGTCGAAACGTCGACAAAATATAAAAAAATTAAAAAATTGACTGATTTCAATAAATATATTATCACATTCATTTTAATCTATAGTCAAACAAAAAATATATCATTTCTTAGAAAAGTTAAAGTTTGAAATGAAGTCACAGTTAATTATTATTCTTGATTAAAAGTTATTAACTAATCCTAGAGCCGGAGCTGAAGGAAAGTTGGTTTAGGCAAAACTTTAATATGCCGCCCATTTAAAGTAGGTTAAATTTGCTAACTTTTATTTACTACTATACGAGAGTCGATTGAAATATTTCCGGAATGACAATGAATACAAAAGAAATCTGATTCAAGCCTCAACGCACTAGGTTCAACATCTCTCCAACTTCTCGATTTCCTCCCGGAAGTGATTTTCCTCGAGTTTCCCAAAATATCTGTTTACAGCTTAGATCACCTCTTCATTTGACCAAATCTGTTTGCAACCATTATGATTTGAATTAAGGGAACACATGCAAGTTTGAGAAAGCTAAATCAAGTGAATACGGTAGATGAGGGAGGATTTCAATTCGATTAATTTTTGCTGTTCGATCGGATTTGGTGAGCGGACACAGTATCGTGGTAAAATAGCACTTTTTTAATTCCTCCCTTGCGTTTATCCTGAATTGCTACTTTCTGCTTGTCAAAAAATGTTATGTAGTATTGTCCAGTAATCATTTTTCTTCTTTCAAGAAAAGCGTGTAGTAAAATCACTTTGACGTCCAAAAAGTCTGATGCCATCACTTTTCCATTCGATCCAATGGTCTTTGCCTTCTTCGGAACTGATTTTCCACGTTCAGTTCACTGTTTTGATTAAATTTTTGTTTCTGGTGTTTAGTGGTTTATCCAAGTCACGAATCGTCTCTTGAAATATATTTGATTACTCTTAAATAATTCCATATTATCAGCTGAGTTTCGCGCTCAAATGTGTTTTCGCTGAGGATTGAGCAAATTCGGCACCTATCTTGCAAAATTTTTTTTTATTCTCAATTCTTTTTGTAAATTATAAACTACTCGATCATAAAGGATGCCCAGGGCTTGGTCAATTTTACTAACTTTTATTTTGCGATCTGCTAAAACCATATCTCGGTTTTTATCAATAATTTCTGAGGTGGTAACCATTTCTTTACATCCTAAACGTTGTTCAACATTTGTGTGCCACGGTTGAATTCCGAAACCCAAAAATTATGGAAAATGAATGTAATCAGCATCAAACCTGAATTTTATTTCCTTTGTGGATTTCCCTTCTAAATGAAAATATTTGGTAATCTTTCGAATGTCTTTATTATCCCCGATTGAAAACGCACAATATTATTCTAATTAAATGTTCGCCAAAACCAGACTATTTGACAAATCGATTTGAGATTTGCTGTCAATTTATATGAATGAGTAGCTACCATAACAACATAAAAAATATTTGAAAAACAAATAGCCCCTGTGGTCCATTCCGAAAACTTTTTAATCTACATTCATAGGTAAGGTGACCAATCGTTCCGTTTTCAACGGGATAGTACTATTTTTAATTTGGAAGCCCTGATACCTTTTATTGATGACAGCCATTTGTCCCGTTTTTATTGATAGTATACTTTCTAATTAATTAAATATTCACTACAAGAGTATGTATAAACGGTAATCTATGATGTGAATAATATAATTTTTACATATAATAGAATATATTTTGTCTTTACCAAGAACAAATGCATCGGTGGAAAGAATATTTTCACGTATTAAAATTGAATATAGGCCACTGAAAAAAAAACAAAACTATTTTTGAAACTTCAAACTCACTGATCACTATGAAAATTAATTTTGAAATTGATTGTTTAAAATTATACATTTTTTTTTTAATAAACAGGCAGAATTGCGGAATCGAATTTTGTCGGTAGAAAAATACAATGAATAAAAATATTTAAAAAGATTATTTTGTTAAAATTTAAAATACTACTTGCTTTAATTTTATTGCCAGAAATATGTTATTTGTATTTGAGCATTGTAGAATATTAAACATATTATTGTCTTTTACCGTTTTGTGTCCAAAAATAAATAGTCATCTTATAGGCATCATAATTAGACATACTAAACCTTAAATATAAATTTTAAATTATTTATTACGTATTATATGTATATAGAAATTTGAAAACATGCACGTACCTGTGTAGGTATTATTAATATTTATTTTATTTTAAATTAAAAATATAAAACTTAAAGCCAAGTGAAACAAAAATAAAGATACAAAAAATAAATTAAACATTTTACTGGTAAATAAGATAAAACTAAATAATAACAAAAGTAAATAATAATATAAGAATATTAAATTACAGGGTCAAAACAGGAAATACAATCCACAACCGTTTATTGCTTATGTATTAAAAGGCACTTTCCCTGATTTGGTTTGGCATTAATAATTTACTTACGTTTTAATTTTTCTATGGAAAGCATAGAAAGCCCAACAAACCTTTCTTGAGTCAAAGTTGATCTCAAATAGTTTTAAATTAATTTCAGTTTCGAAAATGATCTTTCACCAGACGCAGCACAGTAAGAAATGCAAATATTATTTCGCTTCAAGCGGCAAATTAAAAGACGAAAAAAACAATATAATAATTAGTTAATCTTACAATGGAAATAAAAAATAATTTAATTTTAACTTGAAAAATAAAATAAAATATATATTTTTTAATTCACACGTCTTGTGCTGTATCAACAACACTTAAAACCAAAATCATAACCAGTATTTTTTACCTGAAACAAGATATAAAATTGCCCTCTCTCTTTCAAAATAATAACTACTTGATTATTAATAGCCGTGTTTAATGGCTTAAGTTTGTTAGATATGAGTATATCTAGCAAGGGCTGTGGAACGTTTTTTATCACAGTGGCGGCTCAAAGAACTTGTCAATTAAAGATTTTTCTTTGACAATTTGGTTTTCATACTTTTGTAAGCCAGGAGCGCAGGCCTCGCTCGCCCCACTATAGTTCTGCCATTGCACTTTTTCACGATTGAAACGTAATAAGTAAAATTCGATAGTAGAAAAAATTGTGTGTTCGTGTGCTACTCGTGTAAAAAATTTTTTTATTACACTTGAGGGTTTGTAGCACGAGTCTAAGGCTTTCCACTCAAGCAATAAAGTTACATTTTTAACACTAGTTACATAAAAAAACAACTATTTTTGTTATGTAAATCATTCAAAAATATTTACCTACTCGTATTATTTTTCTCAGATGATCAAAAAAATATAACATATTTTTGGTGTGTCGTAGAATTTTATTAATTATTTTATGTGGGTCGTGAGACAAAAGATGTTGAAAAAGAGGAATACAACTTCATTAGAGTCAAAATTATTTACTTGTTTTGTCAATAAATATTGATTTCTCATTTATCACTTTTAGGGTTGGTTGATTGAAAGCGAGTTATTATAACCCAAAGGTTTACCAACTGTAGCACCAACCTAACGTTACTGTAAAATGCATTTATTAAAAATCCAAATGTTTGACAGCTATAAATGCAAAACTAAATTATAAACTATTATCAATTTGATATAAACTTATACTTATTTTTAATAATTACCTATTCAAATCTTATTAAACCCTATACATAAATAGTAAAATAATTAATCAATGTCACATAGAGTATAAAATGTATTGCACGGCAGCTATGATGGATTTTGAAACAGTAAAGTAAATCGAGAATATAACATTCAGAAGTTAACTCATGTTCATGCAATTCACTCATAGTATTGCCAAAGAAGTTTACTTCAAAATATAAAATTATGCAAGCAATTTATCCAATATTCACGAAACATTGCAATTAAAATTATGGTACACAAATGAATAACAGAACATTAATTATTATTTATCTCATTAAGCTAATATTTATTTTTTTTAAATATTACTAAATATTATTTTATTTCTCTGATATTTGCAGTCATATTTATTTTCATAAGCCTATGGTTGTTAGCAGAACCATAAGTAGGACAACACAAATGAGTGACTTATATCGGAGCCACAAATTTGAAGGGTGTAACTGTTTGTTGTTTTGTAGATGTATGTATTTTCTAAAAAAAAACGTTTTGCAGTACTTATTTCGATGATTTCTTTTAATTAAAATTTTGTTTAAGGCCGCTCCGTACTCAGTGTAAAACCGCTTGAAATTTGTATGCTTTTATTTCCAGTTCTAGATAAATAAATTTGTTCAAATTTTGTTAGAATGAAGATAATAATAAAATATTAAGTTTTGTCACTTTATAATTTCGTAAAACTTAATAATAAGTTAGTTAAGTGCATATATATGTAAAGACATATACACGATTTTAACAGTTTAGAAAGTACTTGGGTATATAAATTAGATATTAATGGAAAGATTTTGCAAAAATAAAACTTTCTTGATACGAATATTTTCATTAAAGTTTCGCATTTCTGAGTAAAGTATATATTTGTTTTCGATATTTCGTGTCACAATGTCACATATTTAACGTTAATTTATTGAATATAAAATAATTAAAATTTTGTTTAAGTTAATTTATTGAATAAAGAAAACTGTTTAATTAAGAAAAATAATATTATTAAAATATTTTTTTTCATCATCCTATCTTTAAAAATGGTTAACACGTTTGTCTCATTGTATATGGGTGACGTTCTAGGTTTACAAAATCTACTATTTCTTGTCATTCTTGATCTTCTAGTTCTTCTAAATCATCAATAATATCAATTTCAAAATAAATCAAATGTTTTTTAAACTAATTGACAGTGACACAGTAAACGTTCACATCCTTTTCGGCTTTAATCGATTCTTATTTACAACCCGAACGAGTTTATTTCGAAATCAATACTCCGAATAACTTATCCATCGAATAAAGCTAGATATTCTCCGAATATCCACTATCTAATGATGACGGACCTAGAGTTGATTTGACAAATATATTTTATTTGGAACTTTATTCGTACATGGAAAGACTGGGCCTTAGAAATAAGTAGTATTTTTATAATTCGATTTAGGATTTAAAATTAAATAGAAATTTAACCACATTATGAATATATACATTTGTAGCAAGTTAGTTAAGAACAGTGGCGTACCTAGGGGGGACCGGTGGGTGCGGTCCGCACCGGGCGGCACATATTTTGGGGCGGCATTTTTTATATTTAGTTTTAGTTGTAAAAAACAACTTGTTCACTTCATAAGTTTACTATTCGATTTCTACGATTTATGTATTACTATATGATTTCGAATATTTTTCTTCATCGTCAAGTCAAAGTAGGGTTGAAAATATTGTCTCAAAAAATTCCTTTATTACTGCCTAATTTAAATATGCCATCTAATGGTAAAAAAGTTTGTCTCAATTACAATTATTTATTTATGTTTACTAATTTAATGGGGTAATGGCTCAATGGTTTCGAATTGGCCTATGGATCTTGAGGACCCTGGTTCGATTCCCACAGCCGACAAATTAAACTTACCCCTGTGTCTCCCGCACCACTAACATCTTTTGAAAGTGCCACGCCCATTAATGCGTAAAAGTCGTGATGATATATTTATTTTATATTTATTTTTTTTAATTTATAAAAGCCACCTTTTAATTTACTTAAAAAGGGTGGCAAATTGGAGATCGCCCTGGGCGGTAAAAGTTCTAGGTACGCCACTGGTTAAGAAAATTATGACTCCAATATGTTTAATATTATTTCTTTTTGCCATAGACTTTACGAAAAAGTCTGCGTTTAACCAATCACCAACTCCAAAATAAACTCAAATTAAAAACAAGCTGCTCAACATATTCATGTAATTGGGACGGAAGAACATGACTTCTCACCATAAAATAATAAAATCACATTTCTAGGGACTACAAACAACCACTGAAAACTCTCTGATAAAATTTAATTCGGCTTGTAAAGAAAAAAACGTTGATGATGCAGCAACTATGACAGCTGTTATAAATTTCATAGCCAGAAGCCAGTGGGCTGAATTTAGTATCAAATTGTCAGTCAGTATATGACGTATTACACTCTGTCATGCATTTGAACATGCATGTGTTTTACTTTATCGTTTTGATAAAATACATGATTTGTATGACTAAAATATGGAACTTTGTAAAGTACGAGTATCACACATGTAGGAGTACATGTACATATATGTAATTTGAATTTGATCGTAATTTATTTGTCGAAGTTGATATTTTTTCATAGGTAAAGACAATAATATGCACGATTCTATTTATAATTTGTAACAGAAGCTGAAAAGATTAACTTAATTTTTGTTAATTGATTAAATTAATAGTTAGAATTAATCATAAATTAAAAAAAAAAAATTAAATAATTAAATAAATCATACTTTTACTTCCATAGTAAATTTAATTAAATCAACAAATTCAAATCAATTTTATTTATTTTATGGCATACCTATATAAGATTACAGTCAAAAGTTCGTCTGTAATTTGAATGAACACATTTTATTTATTTTGGAAGTAAATTTATTTGTACCGGACATTAATCGATTAAAATTAATAATTTATAATATGTATACATGCTTTGATGGCTGATAACCGCACTTTATATACATGTCTATTATGGCAGAGTGCCACACCTAGTAATGGGTAAAAGGCGTAATGATATATTTTTTAAAATATTAAAACAGAAGTTTATTACATACTATACATTTTGTGTCTAAAGTATATTATTGTTAAATTTAGTTATAAAAGTTGAAAATTAATTGTAGAATTTAGTAGTGATTCTGGACTCGTATATGTGATATTAATGAAAACAAGATTGCATACATTATGGCTTAGTTCTATTAGTCGTGTAATTAGTAATTACTTATTGCATCACAATACATTCGATAATCTCGGAATCTGATACCATATGTGCAAGTTGAATATAATCACTTTAGATTTTGTTTATTAGGCACAGATTTCATGATTTGAGTTGCAGTTGCAGAATATTAACGAACATTGTGTGATGTATTACTTCCTCTATATCAGAAATATATCTATCAGACTTCATATTCATGTTTATAATTTACTTATAGTTAGTATAATACGAAATTTAATAGTTTCACTTTAAACTTTTTATGAACATCCAATTAAATTTTGATACATGTTCGTGCTGCTCTACAATGGGCCTTTCAAGACTTTTTTGAATTTTTTATATATTAATCTACGTAATAAAATAATTATACCCAAATTTTTTATTTTTTAAAAAAACTTGTATTAAGCATGATAAAAATATTTAAACTTTCGAAACAAATGAATGTGACGTAGTTGCATCTTAGCTTAAAGAGAGACAGATAAGACAGAGATAAATAACACGTAACTTGTCGTTGTCAGTAGAATCCTCAGACAAAACATAACTAGACGGATAACATCGGCGTTTGTTGTGAGTCAGAAAGGGATAGAATAACTGTTTGGTGAGGCGGGTGCGCGACAGGGAGCAACTTGCATAACATCAAAGTGTACTCGCTCCTTGCCGCGCATCCGGCGAACCGTCAGGTTATTCCATTCCTCTCTGCTTCACAACACTGCATTGTCTTGAATACGGCATAATTCGTCTAGTATTATACGTCATTGGTAGAATCGTAGAATGCTGAATGCTTATTTCTTCTTCGTCTTCTTGAGCACCGACAAACGTTTCAGACAAAGCTCTGTGATTGGCTTAATGCAACTACGTCATTGCAATATGGCAGTGCGAACGTTTTAAATTATTCAACTTTAACTTTCATATTTCAGCAATAAAGATATAATTTATGGTATGATTTTATATTGTATTAAATATGATGTACGGTCAGGAATTTATTTTAATAAATATATATTAAAAAGCTCTACCACTTGAATCCCCCATTGTCTCTAATAAATTTATTCTCAAATAAGTGTTCAATAAAGAGAATTGAAGAAAAGATTTTAATGAAGGAATAAAAGGGAAAATTAAATATTTTAACTCATTAAATTATTAGTAAAAATAAATAATACATTTTTTGAAGTAAATAAATAAATAAATAATTAAAAAATCATACATTTACTTCCATAGTATCACAATTGCAATAAAACAAACTTGAACATATAACCTAAGATAATGTACAGAACAAATGTTTTGACGTTTGAAGTGTTATTTAGTGAAATTAGTATAATTAGTTAATATCGCTTGTATGGAGGAAACGTGAATGTTTTTGAAGCGATAGTGATGTATCAGGATGATAATCTTTGAGGAAGACAGATTTTTTTGAAGAATCTCATGAGTGGATGTTTTGATAATGTTTCAGGGGTTCGAGTTACTCTATTTGATTGGATATAGCGTATTGTATGTATGAAAAAACCCGATCGTGGAAAAAATAATGTATGCAATTGAACACTAAATCAACTAGAAGCAAATTATAACCACGAGGCTACGGTTACATCAGTCTACAATATATGATCTTAATAAATTCTTAATTTTAGTATTTGTCTCAATTTAGAGGCAGGCTAACTAGATTTTTTCAAGTCGTGACAATGATAAAAATAATATAATTACTGATTATAAAATTTGTCTTTATTTTCATAAAATAAGAAAAAAATAAAGAGCTCCTTAATTAAAGAATTGTTTATCTAGCAACAGTCAAAGCGTTATTCTGAAACTTATTGAACCGTTAGTTGCTAGTGAACCGATAAAACTTTCATGCAACCTAGAATTAGTACTACGCTAAGTGATACAAATTAAAAGTTTTATAATTATTTATTTTATTAGTTGATAAGTTTTTACTTAAAAAATACTAATAACAATTTACTTCTTATTTCAAAAATTTTTTTGTTGACTTATCACATATACAAAGACATGTGAAAATATATAGATAAAGATTTATACCTAAATTTTAAAAATGTACATATGCACAAGATCAATTACTTCTCATTAAAGATATGTTTTTATTTCGAAGTTCCTATTACAAAAACTTGCATAGGTACTTCTTAAGTAAATAGTTTATCTAATAGAAATATTTAGAAAAAATTAGGATGATAAAAACGAGAACTTAGATTTTAACATTGATTGTTGACGTCCGGAAATTAGGTAAATAAAATAAGTAAATATAAATATATCATCACGCAGTTTACCCATTACTGGGTGTGGCACTCTGCCGAAGCAGATCTCGGTAAGTAATATATTTATGCGCGTAAAGTGCAGCTACCAGCCGTCAAATCACGGCCCCCAAAGATGTTAGTGGTGGAGGAGCCACAGGGGTAATTTTAAATTGGTGAAAATGTTTTGTCGGCTGTGGGGATCGAACCAGGGTTCTTTGGATTCACAGGCTAACTTGATACCACTGAGCCATTAGCCCATTAGGAAATTAGGTAACAAGTATTTTATTGAAAATAACAAACAAAAAGGACAACCAACAAAATAAACGAAAAATAACAAATTAACATCATATTCTCAGGATAGACATTTTCGAACATTTTTACTCAAGAATTATTACTACTGACACTCTAAAAACTATTCTATTACATTTGAACAATTACATTTATAAGAAATAAATAATAGATCGCAATAAATTCGCTGAGCAGATGTTAGTAGCGTTCGATTTGCAAACAATCTCACCTCAGTTAATTTCAACTGAGTTGAGGTTCTCTAAAATGAGATAATATTTTTTCGGGTTTTGTCAGGTCTTAACTGAGTTGGTTACGTGGCAGTACTTAAATCCTCTTAAGTATTACCTAGGTACTGGTGAAATCTAAAATCGATTTAGGCAATTCCTAGTGAACACTAGGAATTAACTAAGTTTAAGTATTTGTTGGTGAAATCGGCTATTAGCGTTATAATAGTCAAAATTTAGAACCATAAAAATGGGTGTTGTTTTCAATTTCTGTGAAGCACTAAGTAAATTAAAATTTTGTCATATGAATGACTTGGACATACAGTGACAATGATAAATTGAAAGTAAATTTTTTTACTTCAGTGTCCAGGGTAATGTAAACCTTATTTTGAATTATGCGAGTACAGAAATAACTATTATATTTGGTTATGTATAACAAGTGATTTTTAAATTTTTATATCATCATTTCAAATAAAATACTATATTTTATTAAATTAAATTTGGGAATTTTATTGTTTTGATATATCATATAGAAATGTTCCCTGCGATTTGAAATAATTTTTTTGTTTTCCTATTTTTCTTATTTATTAAGACACAGTTCCACATCGTAATTGACTTTTTGTCTTTATTTTATTTAAATTGCTGTCATGCAGTTTGCGATTCTGTCGGTAGATGGCACCACGGGTTGCTCCTTAGCTCTCATGTCTTGTCTACCGACGTAGTTACTTTAACATCAGTCAGTTCAGCTTGTAAAAATATCACAGTTCACTAGTCCCTAGTTGGTCTAGTTGGATAGTTGATCACACCATACTGATGAGTCCCTAAAGGACGAAACGCGTCTATGGTTAAAGCTGAACTGACCAGCCGTTTGATGATGACCTGATAAGTTGATTCAAACGTGCTGTAAAAATTTTGGAATTTGTGACAAGTGATTAGGGATGGGACATCGAATCAAAAATATCGATGTTATACATCGATGTTGACATCGGTGAAAAACATCGATGTAAACAAAATATCGAACACAAAACATCGATGTATTAAAAACATCGATGTTTTTGCAATTTAGCATTCTGATCTGTCAAATCACTAATCTAGCATTTCTTATTTGATTGACATAGGTATTAGGTTGTTTAAGTAAAACAAGAGACAGAGACTGAAAACTGAAAAACTTGTAAAACCTTTACCAACAGTTGAACATGAAAACTTGCTTTTTGTATGTAATTTTCAATAAACGAATCAACGACATGAACGTGCTTGTACTCGTACTGCGTAGTGCAGTTTATTCTTTTTCTCTATTGCGTAGACAAAATGGTGTGTGAATCTGAACATGAAATTGACAATAAGACCATGGCCATGGCGTTGTGACGTTGTGTGTCTACAAGAGAAACCAACGAAAACTGTTGAATAAGTAAAATCCCAACTCTAATTATATATTATTTATTATTCAAAAACATCGATGATTTATTGTAACATCGATGAAAACATCGATGTTTAAAAAGGATCACTATCGATGTTCAAACATCGAACATCGGAAATATAACATCGATGTTTTCAAAACATCGATGTTTATCGCCCATCCCTACAAGTGATGGAAATTTTGTTTTCCTATTTTTCTTATTTATTAAGACACAGTTCCACATCGTAATTGACTTTTTGTCTTTATTTTATTGAAATAATTTTCTTGGTAATCTTTACGTTTGCATACTTTTAAAACGCGCGTACCCCTTTCACTATTTTATATACAATTTTCCTGATTTTCTGTGATTAGTTAGATTTATATTTTATCAGGACTACAAGAAACCCTGCATATATGATAACAATTTGTCTTGAAACGGACAACAGGCCGAATTTTTGACCTTAATACGTCAAACTGTCTACAAAATAATAATTATGATAGTCTATATGTGTGTTAAATTAGTTTTTTTATCGTAAAAAAAATTGCTAGTAATACTGCTTTACATTTTGTGTCTAAAGTATATTAATATTAAGTTTAGTTAAAAATGTAAGTTACCTGCTTTTTTAGTGTTGTTTAAATTTTTAATGAAAAATCATTATGGGCCAAATAATGTGATTCTGGACTCGTATATGTGATATTAATGAAAACAAGATTGCGCACATTATGGATTAGTTCTATTAGTCGTGTAATTGGTAATTACTTATTGCATCACATTTGCATTACGGTAATCTCAGGATCATGATACCATATGTGCGAGTTGAATGTAATCACTTTAGATTTTAGTTATTATGAACAGATTTCATGATTTGAGTGCATTTGCAGAATATTAACGAACATTGTGTAATGTATTAATTCTACATCAGAAATATAACTATCAAACTTCATATTTAAATTTATTATTTACTTATTGTTAGTACAATACGAAAATTAATAGTTTCATTTTAAACTTTTTATGTACACCCAATTTGATATTGATACGTGTCCTTGTTGCTCCAAAATTATCACTAATTAATTTATTCGCAAATAGGTATTTAATAATGAGTACTGTAAAAAAAGTTTAAATGAAGAAAAAAAAAGCACATAGTTTTTCATGATACTTCGGAAAATACTTAAGAATATAAGAAACTTCATATTCGTCAAAAAAAGTGTTGCCGTTAGACGAGACGAGACGATAGGAGTCTTGATCAGGTCTTGTCTCGTTTCGATTTATTCTCGAGTATCTGGGTTAGTCTCGGTCAAGGTGGTCTCGACTATTTAAGTTTTCAACTCGCTTCACTCTCAAATCTCCATAATAGTTTTGAATTTTCAAGGTTAAATTATTGTATCAATACACTTTACCTATTAAGTAAATAAACTAAACATTTAATAAATGATATTAGACTAAAACAAATTCAAAATAAACTCATTTAAGTGATTAGCATCATTCGTATGAATTTTTAAATGGAATAATTATGTATTCCCACTTCAATTGACCCGAGTTTAATTTTATCGTAAAAAATTTAAATAATACAAAAAATCTAGGTATCTTATATTTACTAAATTCTACAATTAATTTTCAAGATTTTAAACTAAATTTAACATTAAATATATGTTAAACACAAAATGTGTAGAAGTATAACTATCATTTTTTTTTCTTCACAAAAACTAAATCAACACACAAGTGAACTATCATGATTATTATCTTGTGGGCAGTTTGACGGATGAAATTGAAGTTAATTATTATTTAAAACAATCTTTATTATTATACAGTTTTTTAATAAAACATTTTTTTTTTAGTTAAAACAGAAATGTTTACTTCCTCTTTCAATGACTGTCATTTCTAGATGTATGTGTCGATTGACTTAAAATTTTATTTGTGTATTAACAACATACCTACTAGTATATGTCTCATTAAAATTCCATTTCATTTTTTTGCATACTACACGAAAAATAAAACTATAAAGTATAACTTCAAACGAAAAAATAAAATTGGGCCAACTGAAGTGGGGCCGGGATCGTATATCCTCGAATCACTATTTCAATCATTTATAATTAATTGAATATTACAAAAAGGTAAAACAAAAGTGTTGTCTATAATATCTAACAGGGATGAGAAAGCCGTTGTTAGGACAATTGTTATAAGATGAAGTAATACGAATTGAAAGATGCGAATCAATCGTGATGCCAAATTAATAGACGATCAAAGAATTTTAAATAACGCTTGATTTAATACAAGATTAAATAAAACTATTAAAATAACTAAGACGAACTTCTTGTAAAAATATATATTTATTAAAACATAAAAATGAAATACGTACGTTATAAATTAAACAAAAGAATCGACAATGGAAATAACAACAACATATGAATAAACTATTAGTTAAAGTTACTATATAACACGGCACGAATAGATTTTGCACGTGAAGACGAGAGACAATTTGCCTCGACAAAAGCCAAACTACCACTAACTCAATGTTGTTGTTTTTTTCATGGAATGTACTGACAAAGGGTAAGGGGTGGTATCGTTGCATTGGTCGAGGTACGGCTCCCATGCATGAATTTACATAAAATCGTTGAACGCTTGCAAGGGATGGAATACAAAGGTAAACTCTACATCAGACCAATACACAGCTAATAATTTACCCAGATATGTCATAATATCCCCTATAATCAGACGTGATAATTCAGAAAAGCTATAAACTTGATAAATAATGATCTAAGGAATACTGAAGTTATTATAACATATTCATTAATAAATTTAATACACAAAATTAACTCTGTCAAGCCAACTTTAGAAAGATACTTAAGATAACAATTAATTAGTCTGTATTTCTCGAAGCTGAGTTGATAGTGAAAAATCATAATTTATAAACGAAACCAAATTGTTCTGTTTTGCTACAAATATAATCGAAACTCGCAAAAATCTCGAAAAGAATCTTGGCGAGATTCAATAAATATTTCATCTCGGTCTCGAATTTTTCTTTGAGGCTCAACAACGAATCGTGACTGAGACTGATTTCTAATCTCGCAATAATACTGCTTAAATTAATACCCCCAAATATCTGCTTGAACTACTATTATTGAAAAATAAAATAATTATAATCTTTGTTTAAATTTAATAATTTAATAGAAAAAAATATATTTCACAAATATAAGATCGCCAAAGAAGTAGTTCCGTGGATTCATTAACATTTCTGGGTTCTAAGCTGTCTATGTTGTCTTGTAATAAACCCGGATCTGCCTAAATATATTAAAATATGTGTTTTGTAACTTCTCAAGAACCATTCGAAAAGTTACGTAGTAGTGCAAAAATAATTAGAGAATTAATCTGATGCTAAAAAAAGATCAAAAAATAAAGTTACAGAAACTGAAAACAAATGTCATAAAAGTCCTAAACGTCCTATTCAACTGTGCTCGTTATCTGAAGAAGGAAAGAATAACAATAAATAAAAACTCAATTGTAGGAACTATCGGCCATCATTTCAAATTCTGCATTGGTTTGTTTAACACAGGAGGTAATAAGACAATATTAAAATAGATATAGACTTCATTTTATTATAGAGAGAAAACTTTGAACTCCGGTCAAATGCTCAAAAGCAGTTCCAATCCTACGACTACTTCATTTACTGAAAGACTTGATTCAGTGATCATTTGCAGCAACACTGTTATTTCAGAAGCATATTACCAAATAAATTTTGATTAGTATTTTTTAAAGTAAATACTTAATAATGGATTAAATCTAATATTACTTAGAGAGAAAAATTGAGGTAACTCAGCTAAGGTATGCGTGGAATTCAAATAATCAAATCTGTTTTATTTACTCCAATGTTTCTCATAGATAAGATCATGACAAGAGTTAGAAAGCCCAGGTTCAAATTCAGGTGATATCCTAGTTTTTCTATCTATTATAAAATTTGATTTCATAAATTTTTAAGTATTTAAAGTTCTCGGCCTGACAATGAAACGCTGCGATTTTCAGTTAAGAAAATGATATTATTTTTTACATACTCTTCCTTGACTTCAACACACTTGGTCCAGCCTTTCTCCAACATGAATATTCCTTTCCGAAAGTGAGAGGCCAGAAGGCTGTGAAAATATTCATCTAAGGCCCTCTCAACTTCTTCATTGGACGCGAAACGCTTCTCAGAAACAAATTTCTTCAAGTTTGGGAACAGATAGAAGTCTGAGGGTGCCAAATCAGGAGAATATGAGGGATGGCCGAGCAAATCATACTCCAAATTCCGCAGTTTTCCCATCGCATCCTTGTGTGTAGGTGCGTTGTCCTGGTAAAAAATGATTTTTTTCTTCTGCAAGCCAGGCCTTTTCTCGCGAATTTTGGCATCCAGCTAGTCAAGAAGGTTGAAGTAATATTCGCCGGTAATTGTTCTGCCTTTTTCAAGGTAATCAATTAACAGGATCTCTTGCGCATTCCAAAACACGCTGATCCACTGGCTTCCACCCACTGCTTGGACAAGGTGTTTCGTAACTTTTCTTCCGAAATCACCACAGCCTCAGCTATCTCACTCACCTTCACTCGCCTATCGTCCAACACGATATCATGCACTTTTTCGATGATTTCCGGTGTGGTGGCGGTTTTCTGCCGTCCTTCACATGGGTCATCTTCGAGGGATGTGCGACCACGTTTAAATTCAGCTGCCCACTTTTTAACGGTTGACATGGAAAGAGCAGAGTCCCCGTAAACCTTTGTCAACTTCGGATGAATTTCCTTAGGGGTTAATCCATCCAAAACGAAGAATTTTATAACCGCACGATATTCAAGTTTATCCATTTTACCGAAAAACACGTAAGACGTCTACTTCAAAAATTCGTGTAAACAAACTACTTGAGAGAACAAGTTGAAACTTGTCATACGAACTAATGACACATGCACCCAGGCAGGAAACACAAATTTTTACTGATTGGAACGCCATCTCTGTGTGAGGCCGAGAACTTTTCACTTTACCTTCGTAAATGTTAAATGAAAGCTATCGAATCGAATTGAGCTGTTAAATCACGAACATAATAAACATTGCTGATTGCTGTCAAACATCCGATTCGATATTTACGAACTTTTACAATTTAAATGACATTGTACCAACTGATCATAATTATTGTAATTCACTTTTAGGTGAATAACAATTATTTGGTAATTATAATAAATTAAAATTATTTTAAACAAATTCGCAATATTTTATGAAATATGTAATAATTTTGTATATACACACAGTTAAGCTAAGTAAACAGATTTGCTTTGCTTTTCGTGGTTATGGGACCGGGACACGATCGTGGCCAGTTGGTGAGTCAAGCTAATGACATCAGAGCCGCAGCACATTGCGGCGACGGAAGATGAGCTGATGACGTAGAACATGGACCGGCACGGGATAAAGACGTTGTTAGTCAAAGGTGGATGAACACACATGTCTTTGGTACTTTGACCTTATGTGAACAGACTTATTTAGACTAGGGGTATTTCCGGTTTTACTTGATGTAGTTTGTCACAATTTAATGCTGTCGCAACAATTTTATTACGAAGTAGATCTCATTTAAATTTATAAAGTATAATCTTCTTTTAATTAGCTACCTTGGGATATGAAGCTTTGATAATTATGTCGCTTGTAAAACCTGGATTTAATATTTATATTAATTTCAAATTGGAATAAAATGAAGTAAACCATATATAATATAGAGTCATTCAAAGAAAATGTGAGGCCCGAGTAAATAGATATTTTTCAGACCCTTCAAAATTGAAAAATTTAGAGACGAAAATTAAAAATGGTAATGCTTTATGGTATTTTTATACTTTCTTTATTAAAATTTCATTTTAAGTACTGGTTCATATGGCACTAATAACATTAATCACATGTTGACAAAGTATGGCTGCGAAGATTTTAGTCACGGCGTAAAGTTAACAACTGACATATTAAGTACGGTGTGTAGTTAGCTTCCTGTATTTGCAATTGTAACTTAACCTCACTTTTCAGATAAATAATAAAATTTTTCATTTTGTTGTTATGATTTGTGGTTATAGAAAAAGTATAGTATGTGACTCGTTTTACAAACTCTTTAAACAGGGATGTCAAACTCAATTGAATCGAGGTCTATTTTCTATTCTAGTTTATCTCAAGTAAGCCGCAAAAAAAAAGTTTAGACTACAAGAATTGTACTACTTTCTCATAGAATCGAAGGGAAGTGAGGGAATGAATACAGATAAGTACAAAATTATTAATATTAATTTATTTTATTCTGTCATTTCAAGACATAAATTGTTAGCAGACAGGCAGATTCAACAAACAGATTAGCCATTAAAACCATTTTCGTTTCCAATTTAAACTAAGTTTCTAATTCACAAAAATAACTGATAATTATGGCATCAAGTGTTACGGCAACAAAATACATTCAAATATAACGTATGAAGCACAAACTGTAACTTCAAAGTTAATTATTTTTATAAATCTGCCTACTAATGATTGCGTATCTCAAAAACAAATGAATATTTTTTTATTATAATTTATTTTTATTATATTGTTAGCTTCCCTGTAACCAGTATATTTCCTTGAATCGTCACGGGACTCAAGAAACTGTTTCGAGGGCCGCTAGTTTGACACTCCTGCTTTAGATATTAGTTTTTTATTCACTTATAACGATAGAGACGTTTGTAAAACTTGTTACATAATATACTATTATATGATTATATAAATTATTCAACAAAAACTTTTTTCTCTTCAATATTAGCAAATTCATTTATTAATATAGAATAATTTGAACTACGCACGATGTGGAAATATATATAAGTTCATTTAGTCTTTTTTGGGTTATTGTCTACCGTAGAAAGTTTTTAATTCTTTTCAGAACACTGAATGATTTTTTTCCTTCTGCTACAATCACAGGCATGGTAAAAAAATATGAAGCACGATCGCTATTCCCAATGGAAATATGCATAGAAAACCTAGATCTATTGTTTCTTTAGTCTCTAAGAAACAAATATATTCGATTTGGTTATTTCTTATATGTTATAAAAATGTTATATGCACTTTTCGGAACATTGAACGAAGTGGCTGACGTCTAGCGGATTTCTTTGAAAGCCTCTAAATAGAGAAAACATTCAATATCGTATTCATTGTTGTATAGTTTAAAAGTTTATTTTCGCGATGAGTAACATATCAAAACGACATTTATTTGTATCTCAATGTAATAATAATGTTGGTGCAGGAATATCGCGACATTATTTTCCGAAGCATAAAATTACACGAAAAAAATGGGCTATAGTATTGAAAATTGGTAAAAGTATTTCACCATTTATGAATGTTGATTCTATTCACTTTATAACAATTAACTTTTAGTCCGGTGAGTTTTATTGGTTTATATATTATACAATAAAATTTAAAATCTTAATTTTTCTGTCATAAACTTTAAATTTATCAAACTTCAAAGTCATTCATATGATTTAAAACTCTTGAAATTTAATAATTTCTAGTTTCGTATATAAATATATTACACACTCCCATTAGAAATACGTAAGTTCTAAAGGTATTTTTTTCCTATTTCGATTTTCATGGTGCTACCATCCATTAGTTGTGATTTTCCGAATATTCAAATTATGTATTTTTTTCCAACAAATCGACATCTGACCCTCTCGCCTCCATCTCTAATACTCGCTGACATAAAAAAAAAATTATAAGCAAAAAATCACCAAAGACTTATTCATACTGTTTGAAATGTTTATTTAAATAACGCTAACGATTTCGGACATTTAGATTAGAACAATGTGAATAAGACTTTGGACAGTTTTTTTTTAATCAAATTTTCTTTACAATTATCTCCACTTTTTGATAAACTAGCGTGTAATGCAAATACAGATATTTAAGAATTTATAAAGGGCGGTATAGTTCCAATTTCTACCGAGAACACGTATCATGTACTTAGATACAAATTAAATATTTTGTTTTAATTTATTTGAAAAAAAAATATTTTATTATTTTTTATTTTCAACCTGTTTACAAGTGTTGAGATAGAAGAATACAGGAACAATGAACACCTTATCTTAGTTACAGGGGTTTTTATTACATATCTTATCATAATGGAAAAATACTGCAAGAAGTGCTGACATAGTAATAATTATTGTAGAATGAAAGTTCAACGGTACATAATTTACATATAAAAATTTGCAGACAAATAATAATTGTTGATATCGAGACATGAGAAAGAAAAAATGTCCTTGAATCACTGGATGTTGTCTTCATTAATGATTAATCAATGTTACACTAATTTAATATTAAGTATAACTAAATAATTATAAACTGATAATTCCGCTAAACAAATATTTAACTTTAAGAATTTCTTTCCTTACAGCGTAAATATTCTTCAAATAGTTATTTATTATAATTAACAAGTAGAGCAGAAAATGTGTAAATAATGTAAGTAGCAATGAAAATATCACTTTAATGTTAAAGTAGTTTTTGCATAAACAGACGATAAAATGAATGTAGTTTGTGTTACGATAAAATAAATATTGTCATTTATACTAGCGGTTGTCGAATAGAATGACGGAAACAAGTTAGAAATATTATAAATTCTGTTTGTTACATAAATAGCTTCATAAATATGCTAATGACTTTAGTAGGTAATTAATTTTCACTAGAACCTGGAACATATTTATAAAGAGGGAAAGGGTATTATTATAAAATATTTATAATTTTGAAATAACAACATGCAATAAATATTCCAAATGTAGAATACGTTTATTGTTTATCTATGAATTTATTTTTACGTAGTTGGTTTGTTATAAATACAATTTTAATTTCGAATTAAAACAAATTTACGTAGAAAGTAATTTTTGGTGCTTTGAATTTATATTTTCTTATTTATATACACATCTCGTAAATTTCAGTTAAATTAAAATAGAATGCTCTCTCACATACTTTCAAAATATTGCTATTAAAATTAGTACCTTCATACTGGGTTGCGTGAAAGTTTTATCGGTTCATTAGCAACTAACGGTTCAATAAATTTTAGAAAATCCGTATGATTCTATTGCTAGATAAATAGTTCTTTAAGTAAAGAGCTCTTTATTTTTTTCTTGCAACACAGCATTAGTCTGTCTTAAGGGACTAGGATCTGTTAGAAGGCTAAAAAAAGCAAATTTTGAAGATTTTTTTCAGTTTTTTTATTTGATAGAGTAACTTTTTCTATGTAAGTGAGTCCTTAGAGAGTACAAAATGATTTTTTTTTGTTTTTTTGACTTTATATTCAATTTGGTTTGTTGAGAAAATTAATGAATCTCTGCCTGTATGTGAGCTTTTGAATGCAGCATAAATGATGTTTGGTTGAAATTTAAAGATACAGTTCTTAAATGTGCAAAAGAAGTTTGTGATGAATGTAGATTAGGCTCTTGTCCAATGAATGCATGGTGGAATGATGAAGTAAAAGAAGCGATTGAGGAGAAAAAGAGAGCATATTTGCGTTTTCTAAATGTGAAAGATGTACCTGGAAGTTTACGAGATGAATGCTTACTAGGTTAAATAAATGTGTTAAGAGAATTGTGAGAGAAAGTAAGGCACGTTTTGATGACTTGATGAGTGAAATATTGACAAATGATTTTAGTATGAATAAAAGAATGTTTTGGTTGAGTGTGAAGAGATTGAGAGGTGGTAATTTAAGGGCAGTGAAAGCGATTAAAAGTGCTGATGGTGAGTTATTGTTGAATGAGTCAGATGTTAGGAATAGATGGTGTGAGTAGTGAAAATGTTAGAGAAAATGTTAGTGGTGATGATTGGGATATAGATGAGAGTGATGTTAGTTTTACATTGATGCATCTGAAGAATGGTAAGGCTCCTGGCTCGGATGGTATATCGAATGAGATGTTGAAATATGGAGGTGAGAGGTTATTTGACTGGTTAGTTTATTTGTTTAGATTTTGTTTAAAACGGTGTGTGGCTCCTGATGATTGGAAACGTGCTGTCATTTGTCCTTTATTTAAAGGCGAAGGTAGTTCGAATGAATGCACTAATTTCCGTGCGATAAGTTTGCTGAGTGTGGTAGGGAAGTTGTACGGGAAGATTCTTATTCATAAGGTACGAACCTTAACCATTTCCAAGATAAGCGATATGCAAGGTGGTTTTTTGACTGAGAGAGGGTGTGTGGATCATTTATTTTCTCTTCGTATGATTGTTGAGAAGTCACTTGCTAAGAACAAAAAGGTGTTCTGTGGCTTTCTCGATCTTAAAAAAGCATATGATAGTGTTCATCGAGAGACTATGTGGGATGTACTTCTACAGTACGGTATAAACGGGAATTTGTTGGGGGCAATTCGTGCGTTGTATGAAGGTAGCGAGGCTGCGGTGAGAGTTGATGGTAGATTGAGTGATTGGTTTTGTATAGATGTTGGTGTGAAACAAGGTTGTGGGATGTCTCCGTAGCTGTTTAATTTGTATATGGATGTGTTCTTACGAACGGCGCTGAATGGGGTGGATGGTGTACATATTGGTGGTAGTGTAGTGCCTGCGTTAGCGTATGCGGATTATGTTGTTGTTATGGGTGAATCTGAAGAGCAATTGAGAAGAATGATTCTAAGTATAAATGAAGTAGGAAAAGGTTTAAATCTGTTATTAAATTTTGATAAATGTAAAGTGTTAGTGTTTGAGAAGAGTGATTTGGTGACCGACTGCAATGTTTCGGTGAATGGTGTGAAATTGGGTCAAGTGAATGAGTTTTTATATTTGGGTAGTGTGTTTTCGAGGGCTGGACGTATTGATTGTGAGATTGAAAGAAGAAGAGTATCTGCGGATTGTAAGGTATTGGGTGCTCTGGGAACCTTTGCTCGAAATGTGAATGTATCCAGAGATGCTCGATTGAGTGTGTATAATGGTGTTTTAGTGCCTTCATTGATGCATGGTAGTGAATGTTGGGTGTGGATGAAGAAACATGAACGTCGTATAACTGCTGTGGAAATGAGGTATTTGCGGGATGTGTGTAGTTATACTAGAAGAGATCGTGTCCGGAATACATTGGTGTATGATGAATGTGAAATTGAAAAGACTGTAGTTAAAAAAGTAGGTATAAGTCAGTTGAGATGGTTTGGGCATTTAGAACGTATGTCGAATGAGAGATTGGTGAAACAGGTATATGTTGGTGAAATTGAGGGTGAACGATTGCGTGGGCGACCTATGAACAAATGGATGAATATGATTGAAAGATTGTTGCGTGAACGAAAGTTTCCGAATTAATTGCGGAATGAATCTGATGATTTAAGAAGTGCAGGAATTTTGATTTTAGTTTTATTGTTTAGTAATTTTATTAGAGTGTTTATCTGCAATTGTGTGAAATTCACTTTCAAAAACAAGCGCAGGGACGACACTCCCTTCATTTCTGATCTTTTTTATTCGTTTTCTAATCTTACATTGAGTATTTAACTGCAATTGTGTGGAATTCACTTTCAAAAACAAGCGTAGAGCGACACTCCCTTCCTTTCTTATCTTTTAATTTGTTTTCAATTCTTACGTAGAGTGTTTAACTGCAATTGTGTGGAATTCACTTCCAAAAACAAGCGCAGGGCGACACTCCCTTCCTTTCTTCTCTTTTTGCTTCATTTTCAGTTACTGCATTGTGTTGACTTTTCTTTCATATACAATTGCAGGCTATCACTTTCATCTTTTCTAATCTTTGTAGATTCGTTGTTAGATTCGTTATTAGATTCGTTGTTAGGAGTAAGCGTGGATAATTTGAGACGTTTTATGCATGTGTTATGTACGTTGAAGAAAGTAGATAAATGATAAGTGAATAGGAGTGATTGACGGGGGCTGATTATTTGATTATGTTATGAGTGAATGTTTTATGAGTGATTTTAGGGTTCGTGCTACCCCATTTGATGGGATATAGCGTGAAGATATGTATGTATGTATGTATATTCAATTTATAGAGACTTGTGACTGTTTACCTATCATTTCCCGCCACAAAGTTTTAATATCTCGAGCGTTCGCTCGACGATTTACTGTCAAAATTTTTCTTAAATCTCGGAGATCAGCACGAGAAATGGCTGAAGAACGGCCATTTTTTAAACTTTCAGATATTCCACCAATTTTTTTATATAAGTTTTTGATATTTTGTACCATAGATCTCGCAATAGAATGAGAAATAGATATTTTTCTTGCAGAAATACCATTTTTATGAGCATTTATTATACACCACCGTAAATCTCTGCTCAAAGCTTTACAACGAGCCATTTTATTTGAAAAAAAAATAATATCGGCAAACGGCAATGTTAGATTTGTATTGATTTTTTTTATTTGTGTTTTTGTTTTAACAACTATTTAATTTAAAACACTCAAATAAATCCCTTCTAAGACATACATCTTTTGTTGGCCGAACTTTTATGAATCTGTTGCCGTAATATTTATTTGATGATAGTTTTATAAACGTTTGTATTACTTAAAATATCTTTTCAGTAATGGACAACTAAAGATTCATATAATAACGTAGATATAGTTTTGTTGTAAGAATAAAACATTTTTTAGTATATTTTTATATTTTTGTAAAGCATAAAGTTTGAAATTTAGACCGGCCGAACATTATGGAGTTGGGCTCGTTTGTGTATCAGTGAGTGAAGTTGCATCTGATGTAGTTCTGTTCTGATCGACAGCAAGATGCGTTGATAATTTACCTTTTTTTCATTTTTAATGCTATCGATTAAAAAATTGGACCATAAAAATTTCTTTTATATTATGTTTAGGATTTTGCTAGTAATATTAATAAACTTAATGCTAAATGCTCCGACAAATATAGTGTTTTCTATTATATTCATATCATAAGTTCGGTTATGTTATAATAAAATATTTAATGTCAAATATGTGATTGGGTTACATTGTTACACGATGAACGGGGCATGTTGTTACAGAAAAGCAATAACTGAGGAATCTGGTTCTTAAGATGGAACCATGTGTTTAGTTTGCGATCAGCTATTTTCAAACTTCAGGCCTGGAGAAAACTGGATTAAATGTACCAAATATGAAAACTGGGCAAGTTTAGATTGCACAAATAATAATTATAATTTTGTGTGTCAGAACTGTGATTCTGTAAATGTATATATATAATTTTATTTTCTGTAACAATAATTTACCTATTATTTTGTATACTAGAACTACGATTTTGTTGACAATGTGAAAATATACAGTATAACTTTATTGTCTGTAACAATTTACCCCACTACTGTAACAACAAACCCCTAAGGGGTGTCAGTTGTTACAACGTGCAGGCTCAATCAAAAATATATATTAGGCATCTGTGGTTCATTATTTTATACAAATTTCATTTACATGATGTAGAGGAATGTTCAATGCATAATTACACATAAAAGTAATATTTTTATCATGTCACAATATTTCCAAAAAAAAATCGAAACTGAAAATCGTTACATCCAACTCCGGTCTCCCCCTACTATAGAAATTACAACGTTTTATAATAATAAACTGTCAAAAATTTTACATTTCTTAGATGTGTTTAATTCTAATTCAACTTTTTCGAGTAGTTAACAATGTAGTTAACTGACAACGTTTTATGCAACCTATGAGTATTAAGTAGTCACTTATTAATCATAAAAATAGAAAAATATAATGGTGGCAGCGGCAGTACTTGAACAAGTAAAACTTTATTAAATTATTCTCCATATAACTGTCTTCCTATTACAAATATAATCAAGAAAATCAAATTATCGTCCCACCACTCATTACATTTACCTTGTTAGTACGAGAATTGAGGGTAGCTCATCATATGAAAATATGTTTCCATTATAGAAGGGTATTGAAAGAGCCACTGGCAACATTGAACGGGAGGACGGTGTATAGGGGTCACGTGGTACAGCGACCGTTAGTTGACCCCCGCCCCCGAGCTGCCGCCGCCGGCCACGGCCAACATGATTGAGGAGGCGGTGATGTTGAACCTAGCTGAGTGTAAAATATCGCGGTTTAGCACAGGCAGCTCAGAAGCCTTGGATCAACGCTTTGCTGATTTAATTTGATGCACAGACCTGTCTCCCGCGTCCATCGATCGCACTGAAATAGAGAACCAGCCAACTACCTACGTGCGGAACGGCACCGGCGTACTGTGGTCATTCATGAGAATGAGCTGAATGTTGTGAAAAGAAATACAGGAGAAATATGAGTTATTGAAATGGTAACATATGAGTATGTCTACGACTGAACCAGGTCACCATCGGTTTATGTTTCCAAGTTTATAACATAAACAGAACGAATGTCTTTCATCTGTCAAGAAAGAATTTCATATTTCTTCAGTGTAGTTTTTCTAAAATTGGACCATCATAAAAAAAAACTTATTCTACAATTTTTTATAAAGATTCTTTCTATGATTTCTTCTTTATAGTAATTTACTCGATTTCGATATAACGTAACGACAGATAATACGAGGATTTTTATGTTATTATAAAATTTATTTATTTAATTTCTGCACTATATACAACAATAAATTCATCCTAATACAGTACCAGAGATTTACCTACAGCATATACAGAATGTATGTATACTTGGAGATAAAATTGGAAGGATAATAAATTCGCAAAACAAATTTCAATGTATTTAAGGGAACATATCTTGTGGCAATGAATTCCTAGCCAATCTTAATAAAATAATAATTAATTAAAATAACAAACCCTGCAAGTAATCATTTCTCTCATATTGTAAAATTATGAATATATTAGAAACAACTATCTAATCAGTAGTAATCAAAATATTTATTTAAGGAAAACCGTTTTTAATTTTGTGAATTTTGAAAAATATTTTTGTTCTATAAACAGTACCTCATATAATACGAGTATACACCCTTAAAGTTTGATCCACCAGTATTGACAATTCAAATCAACTATATAGGCGCTGCATTCGCCTAGCTTTGGTAGGGTAAATACGAGTAATTTGTTTACATTAGAATACATAAGTTTGGGAACAAATAGAAGTCTGAGGGTGCCAAATCAGGAGAATATGAGGGATGGCCGAGCAAATAATACCCCAAATTCCGCAGTTTTCCCATCGCCAACGCATCCTTGTGTGCAGGTGCGTTGTCCTGGTAAAATATGATTTTTTTTCTGCAAGCCAGGCCTCTTTTCGCGAATTTTGGTATCCAGCTAGTCAAGAAGATTGAAGTAATATTCGCCTGTAATTGTTCTGCCTTTTTCAAGGTAATCAATTAACAGGATCCCTTTTGCATACCAAAACACGCTTGCTATGACCTTTCCAGCAGATGCGATCGACTTCGCTTTCTTTGGCGCTGAACCACAGGCTTCCACCTACTCCTTGGACTGCTGTTTCATTTCTGGCGTGTAGTGGTGTACCCATGTCTCATCCATGGTGACAAATCGCCGCACAAAATCGGTCGGATCCCTATTGAATCGGTCCAAATATTGCTGCGAAGATTGTTTGCGCATTTACTTTTGATCGGCATTTAGCGAATGCGGCACCTATCTTGCGCATCTCTAATTCTTTGTGCAAGATGTTTCTCACCCTTTCTTCCGATATCCCCACAGCCTCAGCTATCTCACTTACCTTTACTCGTCTATCGTCCAACACGATATCATGCACTTTTTCGATGATTTCCGGTGTGGCGGCGGTTTTTGGCCGTCCTTCACGTGGGTCATCTTCGAGAGACGTGCGACCACGTTTAAATTCAGCTGCCCACGGTTGACATGGAGCAGAGTACCGATAAACTTTTGTCAACTTCGGATGAATTTCCTTAGGGGTTAATCCATCCAAAACGAAGAATTTTATGACCGCTTGATATTCAAGTTTATCCATTATAACGAAAAACACGCAAGACGTCTACTTCAAAAATTCGTGTAAACAAACTACTTGAGAGAACAAGTAAAACTTGTCATACGAACTAATGACACGTGCACCCAGGCAGAAAATACAAATTTTTGCTGATTGGAACGCCATCTCTGTGTGAGGCTGAGAACTTTTCACCTTACCCGTAGCTGTGCGTTAGTCTACTTATCAGCACGTCCCATGGAAAAGAACAACAATTAGTCAGTGGTTCTTTGACTTTAGTTGAGACAAGTCATCTCTTTGGATGTGCAATTCTTAACGTAGTTTAGTTTCGGCTGAGACAAATCGTCTTTCTTTTGGATGTGCAGAATGTAGTCTTGCCATGTAATTTAGTAACTTAGTAAGTTTAAGTAAATCACCGTCGTTCAATTTATTTAATTTTAATATTAATTAGTAAATAAATTTAACTATTTTATTTTATTTACACAATATTGCCTTTTATTCATTTGTTCCTGTCCGACTATTTCGGGACCACAGTTACATTTGGCTTATCGGCAAGATATACTTCATTTGGTGTTAGATTTGCACTCTAGCCCTTTTACAATTTTATTTTAGATATGTATCTTTGGGATCTTTTAAATAAAATATAAGATATTATATTTGGCTAAATAAACAAAAAAAAGGATAGTTTTTATTTAAAATATTGCAATGGAGGAAATTGGTCGATTTTTCACTGTCATTGAGTTGATGTATGATGAGTGTGAAATTGAGAAGCATGTACTTAGAAAAGTGGTTATAAGTCAGTTTAGATGGTTGGGCATGTAGAACGTATTTCGAATGAGAGATTGCTGAAATAGGTGTATATTGGTGAAATTGAGGGTAAAAGATTGCGTGGACGACCTATGAATAAATGGATGAATATGATTAAAGGAGTGTTGCGTGAAAAAAAGTTTCCGAATATGAGGAACAAACGTGCTTGTATGAAAGGAATTATGAATGTGGCTGAAGCTAAAGTGGTGACAGGATAGGAACGTGTGGCGAAGATTAAATGCGGGATGAATCTAATGATTTAAGACAAGTGCAGGATTCTTGATTTTAGTTTTGTTGTTTAGTAATTTCATTAAAGTATTCACTTTCAAAAACAAGCGCAGAGGCGATACTCCCTTCGTTTCTTATCTTTTTTATTCGTTTTCTGATCTTTTAAAAACAAGTGTACTGCGACACTCCCTTCCTTGCTTATCTTTTTGTTTCATTTTCAGTTTCTGCATTGTGGAGAATTTTCTTTTATATAACAAGTGCAGGCTATCGTTGTTAGGAGTAAGCGTGAGTAATTTCAGATGTTTTGCGCATATGTTATGTATGTCGAAAAAAGAAGATGAGTGATTGGATAGATGTGATTGAAGATTTATTGTGTGATGAATGATTTCATGTGTGACAAGTAAATGAGCTTATATGGAGGGATCTATGAATGTGGTTAAAGTGAGAGTGGTGTGTTAGTATAAGAATCTTGGACGAGGACTGATTATTTGATGAATTTTATGAGCGAATGTTTTATGAATGTTTTTAGGGTTCGTGCTACCCCATTTGATGGAATATAGCGTGATGTTATGTATGTATGTACGTATCGAGTTGGATATTGGAATAAAGGCGAGATTTCAACTTAAATAAAACTAACTGCTAAGACAAAAATAAAATAAAAATTAATCGAATTTAATTTAATGAATTCAATTTAATTTTTTATATTTTATTTGTTTCTCTCTTCTCAGTTTTATTTCACCTGAAGATTTATTTTTCATATTGGCCACCTTAAAGTTTTTGTTTTTAATATTTTTTATTTTATTTTAAATTTAAGGTGTAGAAAATGGCACACCATTGTTAAGAGAATATTTAGGGCTATACAAGTAAAAAAAAGTCGTCCTCGTATTTGAAAAATGTAAGTTTAATAATTATTTCCGTCACACACATAATTTTATTTAACAAACTGTAAAATTATGTCCGTAAAACTGATTCGTTGTTTTAAAAACTTCAGCGTGAATTTAAATGAAATCTTACTTGTTATTTATATTTCGGCACATTTTTAATACCATTCGTTTGAAAGTTATTTTTAATATATTAATAATAAAATTATAATTATATATATATATATATATATATAAAAATGGTTTACATTTTTTTGGAAGAAGATGACATACTATAAATGATACTACAGTTACCGCTTTTGATTTTAAATTAGGTTTTATGAATAAATCTTGTGCAGATAATTTGGGTTTTTGTTCCTTAATTTATTTTACCTTATGTCGCTATTAGGTGGCAATTTTTTTTTATATTTACCACGCATCGTCTTTAAATGCCTTTCTAATTAAACAGCAACATTATGAAAAATAATCTATTTCCCATTCTTGATGTAAATTATAAGTTCTACTTTTTCTCGTCGTATTTATTTTAAAACAAAACACTATCAAAATATTAACAAGATAAAAATTCGCCACAAACACTGTACCCTGCCACAACTACAACGTAACTGCGTACGTGTCCTGTAACACTATGCAAATGAGGCGTTGAGCTGTCGTTGTGGTACAACATTGTAAACTAATTATGCTACAATATTATACATATATAAGTTCAAGAAACAATATTTAGTTTTTATGGTAATAACAAAAACAAATATACATTCTGATTAATTTGTTTTTATATTTAAATGTCATTGCGATCGACTTGTTGGCCATCCCTGATATATACCCTTAAAGTTTGATTTTTAAGTTTAGAAACATTTTGTCTAGGCGTTGTAATTCTACAATTTTTTAAATACATTTCTTTACCCTATTTGTTAGGGGATGCAACGATGAAACGATCCCTCATGTGCCGCCCCTGATACCACGTGTATATCGGGTGCTTAAAGGCGAAGTATAAACTCGGTTATCAATCAACTGCAGTCCAACGCTTTGCGTATGACGTGAACAAAGCTGAAGCCGGAAAAACAGCTCGTTATAACGGAAGCGATATGTTTTAGTTCAGTAGTGCGCCACACATTTCAAGTCTCCGCCTCATCTCAACTTCAACTATTCGCAGTAATTGCACATATTTTGACCCGTAACTTAAACTATTCATGGAGATATTGCTAAATTGAAGTTTTAGATTAGAAATGACTGATTTAATGAAACTTGTAAAATATGCAGTGAATGGATGCAATGTAATTTCCTTAGCGTTTACGATCATAGCATTAAACAGTCCTATTGCATGTACGTGTTTGCTCTAAATTGCAAGTGGAATTAATCAAAGAGAAGAGAATTAAATTTCTACCCTTGAAACGTGTTAATTATAAAATTGTTTGAAAATAATATTAACACAAATTTTTCAAGAAATTATAATAATTTGGATATATTTATTGCTTTGATAATTTTCACTCATGTTTAAAAATTCCAAAAGAAATTTCAAATTTGCTAGTTTCACAGCGATGAAACGAAGGAGGCAAAAATTTTACAGCGATAAAATTATGTTTTTTGTATCCATGATACGTAATTGACAGATTGTTTACCTTATTTGCGATTAACAATGGCGGTTAACTAAGAAAACGCGGGACGTAATGAACATATGCGAATTTTTACCATCAAGCGTAGGACGCGACATCTAACTGCATGAATTTGAAATAAGAATAAGTTGACTTATACAACAAATACAACTTCAATAGAATTGGACAATTGTAAATATTTGTTCAAATTCAAGTAAGTACGACCGTAATTCCAATTATTTATAAAATTGCTAATACAAATTACTTTTAGAACGAAAATTTAATTCTTAAAATTTGAGTTTATATGTTAAAAAGGTACGTATTGTGGGAATTATAATTTAGAAACAGCATTCTACTATTGCAGATAAATTTAAATAACAAATTAATATTCTTCTTTTAATTCTGGAGGAGTATTGGAAAACTCGCTATCGCTTCATTCTAACATGAAAATTTAATAAAAAATTAACTGTCAGAATCACGCAATTATTTGTTTATTAGTAATTTTGTTACTTGTTAGCATGGTTTCAGTAGTGAACAAGAAGAAATACGTTCTTAAAATAAGGTTGTATTCTACAATAATATTAACTCTTTTTATTTAACACGCACTTTTCATGAATACGAAAAAATATCTTGTGCTCTACAGGAATCTAACGGCATATTACATCCCTTAACTTCGGGATGTAATATGCCCTAATCGTCCCTTATGACGCAATATACTATTACCATCATCATGGTAACAACCTTAACATAAGCGAATTTTTATTATAAACGGCAAATTTTTGACAATAAAATAAATATAGGTACTCGTAAATGTCACATTTTTACACAATTATTAATTATCATTTTAAATGTTATAAATACATAGAAAATTGTTGAGATGGATGGACAATTAGAGTCGAAATAAAAAATATTTAATTTGTATCTATTTACCTTCTTTCCGTCATGACTAAAACAAGACCTTTTATAATATATAGCTTATAGCATTTTTTTTCCTAACCTTAAAATATTAATACTTTTTTCTTTAATAAAATAATTAGAGCTCAAAGCTAAATCTTTCAGAATTTTTACTGACGATGCATATGCAAAAACTTAACTTTTCGTTGTGGTGTGTGTGCAGTGGCGGACTAAGTCCTTCGAAGGCCCGGGGCGGACTCTAATACCGGGCCCCTTATATTGAATAGGAACAGAAAACAATGGAATAAAAAATACAAAGTGCAATGGGATCTATATTAATGTATAATAGTTTTATAAAACATGTTTTCTAGCCTTAACTTTACTAAACTTATCTATAATATCATCAAAATCTAATGTCTTCGCTGCTTTCCGCTCTATAGATAGAATTGCCAAATTTATTAGCCTATCCTCGGTCATAGTGGATCTCAGGTAATTTTTTATTAATTTAAGTTTCGAGAAACTCATTTCACATGACGCCACGGAAACACAAATTGTTAAAAAGTATTGAATAATCAGAGGTATGTTGGGAAGGGATTCACTGAAGTCTCATTTAATAATAAATTGAAGAATTTCTAGTGCTGTCCAGGTGAGAAATGTTTCTGCATTTGTATTGGTGGCGGATAAATGGTGTCAAAATCTCTTTACTTCTTGCACCACTTGCCACTTGCACATGAGCGGTATATTTATTGCGCTACCACTCAGAGTTGCCAACTATGTTGAAAGAAAAATTCGTAATTGTGAATACAAAAATACCTAATAAATCATAATTGCATGTTCATTCAGTTAAAAAAAATTAATCTGGAAACGGGGGCCCCTCTGTTTGGTAGGGCCCGGAGCGGATCGCCCCTGTCGCCCCCCCTTAGTCCGCCAGTGTGTGTGTGCATATAAAATACTTAATACTGAAAACCCATAGTCCTTGGATCTGTCACTGTATAAATATTGTTCATTTGTAGTGATAGCAATGGAATTTTTTATTAATAAAATAATAATTAGAACAATTTTACGTTACAAATTACAATTGGATAGACTATATTCTTGCTTTGGCATTGACAAAAACATTCACTAGTTCCTTAAAATTAATTTCACTTAGAAGATTACTCTCGATGAACATAATACCCGATGCATTCAATTTGAGGTTGGATAATGTGAACCAGTGGTAATCCTTCACTATCTTCAATACTGAAAAGGATCTGTCTTCCGAGCAGTTCGTGTAACATCGTAACATAACAATAACAATCAATCAGTTAATCAATAAGACGATACTTCTACTGACATTATTTTGCTTTCATCAGTTTGAGCCACAATTTCCAAAATATACCTTACTATTTTTGACGTGTCTCAAAACCAATGAAATGCTCCATTTTTCGTCACGTGTCTGCGTTTTAACCAATCCTGTTATTATTATACTGAGAATAAAGCTCTTGTGATTATTCCCGGGAATAATCTCTATAGGTGCTTTTTTGTTTGTTACAAATGATAGGCAGTTGTCAAATAATTATTTAAAACTGTCAACGAGTCAAGTAAAATGTGTGAAAAAATCGATTTAATTCCATTTCAAATACTGAAATACACCAACAAATTTTGGAAACAACTTCCAAGAATACATTAATAAGTAATCAATCGATATGGACCTAGTTCAATATCTTTTAAGTTGGATGAATCAACCTCAACAGCTAAGTCAAAAAATAATATAATTAAATATAACTCGAGAGTTGGATAAATTAGAAAATAATTCTCCAGTACCTTTCTCAAACTTGTTGCCAGGCAATAGTCCGTAGGACTTAAGTGGTTCTTGCCAAATGGTTTTCGAAAGATCTGTCAAATTATTTTTAATTTATTCTCACTCTCGTGTAACATTATTATTGAGAATTTATTTTATGATTTTTTACAATTTTGAAAATGTGTGTGTCCCTAAAAATTTGCGCCATAAACCCGGCTCCTTCCTGTTCGAACTATCAAAATATTATCATTGACGTGATTGTAAGATACACAAAAATAAAATATTTTAATTTGAATAACAATAACATAAAGTGTTATTTCAATATATGTCAAGAATAGATAATTATATTACAATCATTTTAATATGAGAACAATTAATATAAATTTTGACATTATTCATTTGTATGTAATTTTGTTTCAATTTCTTTACTAAACTCTATTCCCTGTATAAAAACAATGACGTCATATTGGACGAGGTTATCATAGATACGATAAAATATATCTATCTTTTTTTATTAATATTATTCGTACCTATGCGAATGGCATTAACGTATGTCTTAATAAGTAAAGACACACGTTTCATGTTTTTTCACATTCTATCACATTAATTATTTTAACCCATTTTTTTCCGGTGTTCCAATTTTGGAACATGTAAGTTAAGCCCCATTTATTTAAAGTAACGTTACCGATTTCTCATGTATCATTTATAACATCAGGATAGTACAAAGAATGCAACTGTCAAATATTGGCGACCTTGGCACTTCTAAACACGTGCAGTGTCATTTGAAGTTTAGGTGTTGTGTACTAAAAATTACGTGGAAATGGAGGAACGTTATTTATCATTTAAATATAAAAAAAAATAGGAAATAAAAATAAAATAAATAAATATATCATCACGCCTTCTACCCATCACTGGGTGTAGCACTCTGCTAAAGCAGATCTCGGTAAGTGATATATTTTGCGCGTGAAGTGCGGTTACCAGTCGTCAAATCACGGCCCCCAAACATGTTAGTGGTGGAGGTCCCACAGGGATAGCTTTTTCAAATTATGAAAATTTGTCGCCTGTGGGAATCGAACCAGGGACCTCAGGATCCACAGGCCGACTTCATACCACTGTGCTAGCTACCAAAAAAAAAAAAAAGGAAATCATTATTGCTTATTATTTTTAAATGTTTTATAATAGATTACATGCATATTGACCACACTTTCCATTGATAAAATACTTTATATTCTATGAACAATTACAATGTTCCAATATTGGAACACCGGGCCCACCAACACACTTCAATGGAAATTTTATTGCAAATAAAAAGAGCCACAATGTTAAATGGAAATGATTTTTGGGCGGATTTCGAAAGTGCAAATGTTTTTATAGCCCCTCCAAATGATGTAGTTTATTTATTTATTTACGCTACTCTGTACAACAGGAATTTAATCCCAATTACAGCTCAGGGTCCAGACTCACCGAGCCGTAGTGTGGTAGTTCATATATATTTAACTAGACTGGGATTAAAACTCGGGATCTCCGGATTCGAATGCCGTAACGCTACCCACTCTACCGTACTGGAAATGACAATCAAGTAGTCCTTATTATCAGCTCATGTAATAGTGTTGAACCAATATGCCAAGCAATTAGGTGATATCAAGCGAAAAGAGGAAAATTCCTGTTAGTCAATCGTATGCCATTTCTACTTACAATAAATATATGGCAGGTGTACACAGAATGGAAAAGAATATTAATCGTTTTAGAATATATACATGAGATCAAAAAAGTGGTGCATTTTGTATCGATGTATGATAAGTATATCGCAAAAGCGTAGAAAGAACCGCCCAAATGAATTTTCAAAAATTTAGGAAGTATAGTATTCAAAATATACCGAAAGAAATATGGAAATCCTGTTGGCGCAGGCTGCTCTAAATCAATAAAATAAATAATAAGTAGGGTACATATCGTAATTAGGTACGATAGGATGAATCACTAAATGGGCCCTGCAGATAAACAAAATATGTGTGCAGCTTATAAACATAATTCCGCAAAAAGTTGTGAAAAATATCAAGTAAACTTTCATGAAGTTTGCATATTAATTAAAATGTGTTTTAGTTTTTCATTACGACGTTCTTTTTATCTATATATGTTTAATAATATTCAAAAATAAATTATTTAAAATAGTCCATAACTTCCATTACTATCCATTAGTGTGCCCGGTGTTCCAATTTCGGAACAAGCAATATTTCAGAAACTATAATAAAAAAAATATTTTTTTCAATATATTCTGTTGTACTATAAAATAATTAATATATATTTGTCAAAATTTCACTAGAATTCAAAAAATAATTAATTCGGGCAAAAATGGGTTAATGAAAACGTATGACAGTTCTTACTAATACGAAAATTTATATTTACTTTGTTCACATTTGTTTATAAAATAAAAATAGAAACTTATGGCAATGATTTTGTTATTTTCTCGCCTGTCATTTCTAAGTTTGTGACATTTTTGATACATAAATAAAGACAGAAATAACAAATGGCTTATAAAATTTTGGGTAACCAAATGCAGAAATGCGTTTGCCATCGTAATGATTATTTTGCGCTGGAGTTAGATAATCGAGGACCTTTAATTAATTCAACTGTAGTACAAGAGATAATGTGCACTTTATTTTCATATATTATTTATTTATATATTAATACTACATATAAAAATGTATATTTCTTTGAGTTTTATTTTACAAAAGTACATATTTCAATAAGGTAGGTAGTATATTTCGTGGGATAAGATAAATTTTATTTTGGTATTATTTAATATTTGCAGTATTTGGTCTCATTTATAAACTAATTAAATTTTATACAGTAATAAATATTTTAATCTGACATTTAAATTTTAGGTTATGTTTTAAAAATGTCAATCCAATATCAATGAGAACGTTTTAAGCACAAAATCTTGAATCACATGGATACCGAATGTGTCGTAATCGTTTTCGTACAGGGAATGGAGTTTATCACTAAAATAAGCAATATTTATAAAACTTCAAATTTAATTTTACAGTATACAAAACCTGTAAAATTAAATCTTATTAGTGATTTAAATGCAGAATTTAATTATCTACGAGTTTTATTTCATGCATTTCTAAAATTAATTGGAATTTATTTATTGTATATTGCTATGATACGAAGCACACAAGGTGATTAACGACTTCGTTCATTAATTTTAAGGGCATATAGTATTCAATGTACTAATAACGAATCAATGATTTTTTTAAATCTCTGAAATAAATCTTCTTTTCAAAAACGGTACTATTTGGGAGCCATTGAAATTAATATTGTATAACAAAATGTCGGTGAATCGAACAAACGAATAATTAATTAGATTAGTCATGTTTGTCGGTAACAATTACAAATCGTTTTGAAGTTTCATATACAAAATATAATTTCTATAAAAAAAAATTAAATTATCAGTTTCTTGAACAGTGCATTGAATACTACACACTCTTAAAATTAATGCACGAACTTCTTAACGATTGGCAGCCGTATTCATAGAAAAAATAGTCTAGGTTTAAACTCGAATTATCTCTAATACAGCTGTAACTGAACATTGCCTTATTCATAGCGCAATTTAGTCTCAGTCTATCTTTAGTGTATAGTTAAACCAGTACTAAATTTTAATCCTAGGTGAAAGTAGGTTTATCTTGGTATTTTCATGACTTCAGTGAGTTGACAGTCAATTTTGCAAGTGTTAAAAGCATTTTGAGTATAATTAAAAATCACAATTATAGCTCTTGCTATTTTACATAATATTGCAGTCAAGGAAATACAAGAAATTAACGTTATAAATGCAAATTTAAACTTACATAAAATAAAAAATAAAAAATACCATTATTAAAATTTAATTTCGACAATAGCCTATTCTGATTCGAATGAAAAAAATTAAGACTGCAATTTATTTCGGGCGAATTTTATTAAAAATAATTTTCATTAATATTATATTGTGTAAAATAATTTTTAAAAATAAAATAAATTAAAAAAGTATTAACTGATAGTAAAAAAATAAAATTACTAATCTGAATCGACTTCAGAAATGTGTAAGTAGTAATTCAAATCTTAATTTAAAAACTTTTTCCTCCCAGCGCTTCCTCTTGTTTTGAAGTTTCTTTGTATGCTTCATTTGCAATTCCAATAATTTTTCTTCATATATCGTCATGTCTCCGAATTTATTCTTCTTTCCCTTTTAAATACACAAGCTGTTGGAGTTGATGCGGCAGGAATATTATTTGTAACGGAAGGAATTGTTAAACCGTTAATGGTATAATAGTTGTAACATTTTCTGTAGTAGAAAGGAAAGTGGCTATAGGCAGATTTTCTAGAAAAGTATTATCGTAATTGTTTATTTCGTAGTCAGTTGCTAGAAGTTTCTTGCCTCCTTGGAAACCACTGGCCACAAAATTATTTGTTATTTTTACCCAAACTGAAAATTTCTTTGCATTTATTTTTGAAGCAATCGATTTATTTTCTAATAAGTGTATTTTCGGTTTGATCTCTTCAATTAAAAAATATTTTTCTTCGAGCGTCCAATTTGCATCAGGAAGAAATCAAAGCATACAAAAAAATTCCAAATCAAACATTCGTTTATGTCACGTCACATTAACACTTCGTAAAATACCAATATGCGCACGCGCAAACCATGGCCTAGTGTATCGCTTTCACTTGTACAGAGATAGTTCGTATTTACGTAGTTCGAATCAAATCTAGGATTATGTTTGTCTATGAATAAGGGGTTTTAGTCGCAGTTTAAACCGGTACTACGTAATATGAGTTTAAATCAGAACTAATGGATATTCTATGAATACGGCTGTAAGTTATTATATTCCGGTATTATGATTCATAAAGCCTGCTCCGTTCATAACGCCGGCGGTTGCCTAGGGTGTCAAAATTTAAAAGCTGCCGTATTATTGCGGAGAAAAGAATTTTTGTATCATTCACGGATTTAATCCGTAAAATGAGCACATGTAATTAAAACATGAAAACGTTTTTAAAGTATCTGATAATTTTGTGAGAAATAGTTTGTCACAAAATACATCAATAGAACTGTCTTCCATGGCAATAAATAGTGATATTGTTGAACATTGTAATTTTGACGATTTAGTAGAAATATTTTCTGAAACTAAGTCACGCAAGAAAAAATTTACATAAATAATTTGCATTTTATTCAATTAACTTTTTATATGCAAACTGAAAGTGTGATCATTAAAAATTTGTTTCTATTTTACTTGTATAACGTATTTTGTTTTATTGTAAATTTTACTTACATACATACATACATACATATCTTCACGCTATATCCCAACAAATGGGGTAGCACGAACCCGAAAATCACTCATAAAACATTCACTCATCACACTCATCAAACAACCAGTCATCGTCAAACATTTTCATCCAAACAAACCACCCTCACTTCAACCACTTTCATAGATCACTCCATATAAACTCATTCATTTATTACACACGAAATTATTATCACACAACAAACCTTCAATCACATCATTCCTTTTCACTTACCATTCATTTTCTTTCTTCAACGTACATAACGAATGCATAAAAAAAAAAAAATCTCAAATTACTCACGTTTACTCCTAACAACGAATCTAATAACGAAACTAACAACGAATCTACAAGATTAGAAAAGATGAAAGCGATAGTCTGCACTTATATATGAAAGAAAAGACCACACAATGCAGTATCTGAAAATGAAACAAAAAGATAAGAAAGGGAGGGAGCGTCGCCCTGCGCTTGTTTTTGAAAGTGAATTTCACACAATTGCAGTTAAACACTACGTAATAACTGAAAACGAATTAAAAGATAAGAAAGGAAGGGAGTGTCGCTCTACGCTTGTTTTTGGAAGTAAATTCCACACAATTGCAGTTAAACACTCAATGTAAGATCAGAAAAGAATAAAAAAAGATAAGAAACGAAGGGAGTGTCGTCCCTGCGCTTGTTTTTGAAAGTGAATTTCACACAATTACAGGTAAACACTCTAATGAAATTACTAAACAACGAAACTAAAATCTAAAACTCTGCGCTTTTCTGAAATCATCAGATTCATTCCGCAATTAATCTTCGCCAAACGTTCCTATCCTGACACACCACTTTTGCTTCATCCACATTCATAATTCCTTTCATACAAGCACGTTTGTTCCTCGTACTCGGAAACTTTCGTTCACGCAACAATCCTTCTATCATATTCATCCATTTATTCATAGGTCGTCCACGCAATCTTTCACCCTCAATTTCACCAACATATACCTGTTTCACTAATCTCTCATTCGACATACGTTCAACATGCCCAAACCATCTCAACTGACTCATACCTACTTTTCTAACTACAGTCTTCTCAATTTCACACTCATCATACACCAATGTATTCCGGGCACGATCTCTTCTAGTATAACCACACACACCCCGCAAATACCTCATTTCCACAGCAGTTATACGACGTTCATGTTTCTTCATCCACACCCAACATTCACTACCATACATCAATGTAGGCACTAAAACACCATTATACACACTCAATCGAGCATCTCTGGATACATTCACATTTCGAGCAAAGGTTCCCAGAGCACCCAATACCTTGCGTCCCGCAGATACTCTTCTTTCAATCTCACAATCAATACGTCCATCCCTTGAAAACATACTACCCAAATATAAAAACTCATTCACTTGACCCAATCTCACACCATTCACCGAAACATTACAATCAGTCACCAAATCGCTCTTTTCAAACACTAACACTTTACATTTATCGACATTTAATAACAAATTTAAATCTTTTCCTACTTCATTTATATTTAGAATCATTCGTCTCAATTGCTCTTCAGATTCACCCATAACAACCACATCATCCGCATACGCTAACGCAGGCACAACACTACCACCAATATGGACACCATCCACCCCATTCAACGCCGTTCGTAACAATACATCCATGTACAAATTAAAGAGCCACGGAGACATCCCACAACCTTGTTTCACGCCAATGTCTATACAAAACCAATCACTCAATCTACCATTAACTCTCACCGCAGCCTCACTACCTTCGTACAGCGCACGAATTGCCCCCAACAAATTACCATTTATACCGTACTGTAACAGTACATTCCATAATGTCTCACGATGAACACTATCATATGCTTTTTTAAGATCGAGAAAGCCACAGAACACCTTCTTGTTCTTAGCAAGTGACTTTTCAACAATCATACGAAGAGAAAACAATTGATCCACACATCCTCTCTCAGGCAAAAAACCACCTTGCATATCACTTAACTTGGAGATTGTTAAGGTTCGTACCTTATGAATAAGAATCTTCCCGTACAACTTCCCTACCACACTCAGCAAACTTATCGCACGAAAATTAGTACATTCACTCGAACTACCTTTACCTTTAAATAAAGGACAAATGATAGCACATTTCCAATCATCAGGAGCCACACACCGTTTTAAACAAAATCTAAACAAATAAATTAACCAGTCAAATAACCTCTCGCCTCCATACTTCAACATCTCATTCGATATACCATCCAAACCAGGAGCCTTACCATTCTTCAGACGCATCAATGCGAAACTAACATCACTCTCATCTATATCCCATTCATCACCACTAACATTTTCACTACCATTTTCACTACAACCATTCGGTCTATTAATGCTACCATATAAAGTCCTAAAGTACTCACACCATCTATTAGTAACATCTGATTCATTCCACAATAACTCACCATCCGCACTCTTAATCGCTTTCACTGCCCTGACATTACCACCTCTCAATCTCTTCACTCTCAACCAAAACATTCTTTTATTCATACTAAAATCATTAGTTAATCTTTCACTCATCAAATCATCAAAACGCGCCTTGCTTTCTCTCACTACTCTTTTAACACATTTATTTAACCTCTTGTATTCCAGCAAGCATTCATCACGTAAACTTCCAGGCACATCTTTCACATTTAGAAATCGCAAATATGCTCTCTTTTTCACCTCAATCGCTTCTTTAACTTCTTTATTCCACCATGCATTTTTTGGACAAGAACCTAATCGACATTCACCACAAACTTCTTTTGCACATTTAAGAACTGTATCCTTAAATTTGAACCAAACATCATTTATGCTGCATTCAAAATTAAGTTCACATACAGGCAAAGATTCATTTATTTTCTCAACAAACAAATCTCTAACATCCTCATTCTGCAGTGCACTGGATTTCACACGAAACATTTTATTAGTATTTTTCACCCTCATTCTCCAACATTTATCTAGACGTATACGCGATACCACCAAATAATGGTCATTCGTACCCAATTCAGCACCACGCTTCACACGCGTATCTACAACTAAACTTCTCAATCGTTCATCATACAAAATAAAATCAATCATACTCCGTCTATTTTCACTAATATTCTCCCATGTATACAAATGAGCAAGTTTATGTTTAAAGATAGAGTTGGAAACAAAGAGATCACGCTCCAAACAGAAAGAAACTATTTTCCTACCGTTTTCATTCACTCTTGCATCACCAAACTTACCCAATACATTCCCAGACATGCTTCTCTTAACTCCCACCCAACCATTTAAATCACCACATACAATAACTTTCTCACCTGAATCACATGAATCAATAACACTATCTAACAAATTCCAAAATCTATCTTTTTCAAGATCATTTTCGGATTCGGTTGGACCATAAACTGACACAACGAAGATTCTATGAAAGCCTACCTTTAATCTCAGCCAAAGAATTCTCGATGAAGTACAACCATATTCTCTCACAAACGGTTTCATTCGTTCACTAACAAGCACACCAACACCATGCTTCGCGTGTTCATTCTCAGCAACACCCGACCACAAGCAAAACAATCCATCCACTTCTTCCTCACTACATCCTTTCCTTTTAGTCTCACTGACACACAAAACATCTACATTATACACACGCATGACATTCATCAATTCATTTTCTTTACCAGTTATACCCCTAACATTCCACGTACCAAACTTACATTCATCAAATTTCACCCATTTATTTTTCATTTATCCAAAAGAAATAAAAGGAGGGTTCTCTCGGTAGAAGAGTAGAAGTTAAGGTAGCTTACCAGGCTTGTCCTTAACTATAAATAGAAAAAGAAAACAGTTACATTTACACAACTGTCAAACGTCAATCACACCTAAAAACAAAACATAACTCAGCGTTTCTATACACGTAACCAATATAAACAAATAACGATATGAAAGAAAATATATATATAAAAAAACTAAACTACTATAAAAATGAAAGATAACACTTATCTTAATAAAACGATACTCGAGAAGTCCAGTGACAAACAGTATATTTTAATCCAACTCCAAAAACCCAGTCAAAAACCCAAATAAATTTCGCACTTGACGGGTGAGTTCTATTTATTCTGTTGTCTAGGCGATCAAAAAAAAAAAATAAAAATAAATAAAATAACTAATATTTATTTATCTATTATTTTAACTAAATTTCTCGTCACTATACACATGTATTGAAATTATTTAAATACAGGTTTTTAATTAACGAACGATGTTCAGACTTGCGCATACAACAGAAGTAAATTTTACTTTATTTGTAATAAAACTATTAAAACAGACGTATGTTTTTAATCAATCTGAAAAGCAGCGCTTTATTGAAAATCGCCTAGGGCGCTCTGAGTCTTTAAATCGAGCCTGCGTTTATGTAACGCCATATTTGATTAATATTCCTACTCGCATTACTATAATCAAAATTATTATAAATTAAAACTAATTCTACATATACCTGTTAACAATAAAATCTTGTATAGACCAAGGACGTTACTAGATAATATTAAATAACTATTGTTGGTAAAATTAATCTGTCATAAACTAATTCTAATTGATAGGATCAAAACAATAAAATTTAAGTTTGTAAAATATATTTCTTATAATTGGTTTGGTACTAATTTTAATTTCAATACATAGTTTTATCAATTACTTGTATCTTGATCACAAACAAAGTAAAAATGAGTCAACCACATATAATTTCAGACATAATGTTTCCAATGTGTACACCTCCTTTACAGCATGATTAGGCAAATTAGGCCAGTCTTGTCTCACAGTCCTACATCTTATTAAGCGACAATTGCACTAGTTTCACGCATCCCTAATTTGCTTGAATGATTATAAGCTAGACCGGGACCCGACAGCTTATTGAGTCTGGTCATTATCTATTAATTTGAATCCTCGAGAGAGATGTGAGTTTCAAGCTAGAGAATTTGCATCATTCTGTATCTGCTGATTGCCAGACCACTCAGTCTTATCAAACGATGGTTACCTGTAATCTGTACATAAAGATATTGGACTAGTGCTAGTGCTAATTACATCAAGTGTAACGATCGAAACCAGTGCGTTGCTACGGGGTCGAACTTGCATTCGTGAAGTTTCTGTTTTGTAATTATAGTAATCACTTGGAAGTTGGTAAGTTATTATCTATAATATTCCCCCCTATTCTGTCACTGAATCATTATCTGTTAATGATCGATAAGTTAATGACAACTTTTATTTTTCATGATTACTGATATGATAATTTTGGTACTCTGTGACCAGAATAATTTATTTTGGCATTTTTATTTTGTATTCATATGTTTTTCGTACTTCTATACGTAGCTGTTATTAAAAAATGAATGTAATGGCAGCTAATTGACAGTGAATTTAGGTTTGCTGAGTATGTAAATTTATTACTTAAAAAAGGCTTATTTAGCACTGAAAAATCTGTTTATGCATCGTTTTGTGCTGTCAACTAAACACAAATTGATACTTGCGGATTCGCTTGTACTCTCTGTGTTTAATTATTGTGATGTCATTTATGGTCACTGTCTTACATTACGTGACACACAGCGAATACAGAGAGTGCAAAATATGTGTGTGAGATTTATATTAGGGTTGAGGAGGCGTGATTCAGTAAGTGCGTTTATTTCACAATTTGGATGGCTAAATATGCAGCAACGTAGAGTACACCACTTTGCTTGTCTGGTGCATCGCGTAGTGGTAACTAAATCTCCATCTTATCTTTTTAATAAAATATCATTTCGCTCATCGTTACACAAACGTAATTTCAGGATCCATTTTAACATACACATTCCAGCTCATCGCTTATCCTTATTTCAGCGCAGTTTAAGTTATAATTGTCCTCATACATATAATAAAATACCTAACAACTTCAAATCGTTTACTATCACATCATTTTTTTAAACATTTTAAAACATATTTATTAATATAACATTTAAACTTCTTTCTCATTAAAGGACATGACACTCTTCATTATGTTCTCATAAATAGTTTGTTGCTTTCTGTATGTATATGTATGTGTGTATATATGTATATGTTTTTACATGTAATATTTGTTAAAATTCTGGTTATCATGTTCATATTAATTAACATTGTAACATTCTTTTGTATCGAAAAGGTTAAGTGTTAAAATAGCTTCGGCTGAACTTTTGCCAGTAAAGTATTTTATTATTATTATTATTATATATTGTTCTTACAACTGTGCGATTTCGTTGTTATTACGTAACTACTGTGTTTTATGCAAATTTCAAAAGAAAATTTGGCTAAAGTGCAGTATTACTCACCAAATTTTAAAATTTCTCCCACCACTATAATGACATATACTTATCAGTGATCTTGAAGCTTTTCAGAGATTTGATACTCATCGCAAAGGAGTATAAATATCATAAATGTAACAAAATGGCAAAGATTGAGATAAGGTTTGGTTAGGTTAGAAAGAATTATTTTTTATTTCCTGATAATAGTAGGTTACATCATGCTTCAGGTTTGAAGCTAGAATTTTTTTTTCAAATAACAGATTCGAAGCACTCGTTTATTTAGTAATTTTTAAAGAGATTTGAAATTCATAAAATTGTAGTATCAACCTAAAATTACATTTTTTTAAATTGGTTAGTGATACTGCCCTCTTGCCGAAAATTTAACTGACAGCGATTTAAATTTTGCGCCGAGCATTGAATTTCATATTTTAGCCACAGACGTTTATGAAAGAAGAATATAAGCAATCGTATATTTTAACGTTAAATAAACATAACCTTTATAAATGTTGCACACAAAATCATAGTATCTAATCTGTACACAATTAATAAAAAGAACCTAACAAAGTAAAATATACCGATAAATGGTTTTATTTACATAGTAAGTGAAATACATAATATTTATTGTTTGTGTATATTAATAACAGAGTTGTTACATTTGCTTATAACGATATAATGTGAAGTGGAAACTTTTATATTATCTAAAGTAACATTGATTTCTACCGTACCTTTTCATATTATTAACAGTAATGTTATTGACAATAATTTCGAAGGTTTTAGAAGTACCAGCAGCAGGTTTATTGTCATTGCCAAGAATAGATCCAACGTAGCTTGATCTGGGGCTGCAATTATCTCTGGCGCTGTGGAAGAAACTCTCAATGTAGTATTGCAATCTAGATGATTTTGAAGAAATTATTTTGAAATTAGTGAAATATTTTTAAATACCGTAGAATAATGTGCAAGCATAGCGACGCCGTAAAACATCGTTCTCGTGTAATATCATTAAAATTTTATCAATTTTGATATTATTTTAGTGATTTAGTAAACAGCACAGTTGTAGGAAAAATGTTGTTTATAAAACGTGCCGAAAAAAGTTACGTGCAGATTTCCGCACTCGGCAAGCCTCGTACGTAACAAGCCTTTTTCGGCACTTGTTACAAAAATAACTATTCTAAATTATCAGTTTTAGGAAAAATGTTCTTTATAATACGTGTCGAAAAAGATTACGTGCACGTGCAGATTTCTACACTTGAACGTAATAAGTCTTTTGCGGCACTTGTTATATTGCCAGTTTCATACAGGATCCGAATTTATAAAAATAAAATAGAAAGAACAGAATAAATTATTTTAATCACAGAAAGTTGAAGTGTTGTTATTTTATTACATATGCTGGATTTATACAGCGTATACCGTAACGTATCGTAATATATCGTAATCTAAGGTAAGAGATGAAAATACTGTTTTGAATGTGACCATTTATACAGCGTAACGTCGTAGTCTTGACCATCGTAACGTATCGTATTCTAAGCGGCGAGATAACCATCTTTTATCTTTTTACGTTACGGCAGCTTACGGTGTTAAAATTATAGGCAATGCGCATGCGTGGTTTCTCGATGTGCAACTCATTTAAAGCAATCTAATAATATCTGGGTTTTAAAATAAAGTTAAAAATCATTTCGTTTTTCTAAAGCTATCGTACTGTGTTTCATACAAGATCTTATTTATGTTAATTTAGTTTGAAGTCAGTTTCTGTCAGATTAGTTGAAACTGTGCGCATGTGCGATCTGATAAATTACGCTACGTTACTTTCGTGTATAAATATCCACTAGCAAATATTAAGATACGATACGATACATTAGAATACTTTACATTACGATACGTTACGGCATACGCTGTATAAACCCAGCTATAATCATGAAAAATAGGGGTTGTCATTAACTTATCTATCAGTAACAAATACTGATTCAGTTACATAATAGGGAGGAATTATCATTTCCTTTCTGTGTACTTATTTATAGATTCAGATATTTCTGTCATAAAGAGTGGAGAACTGTCTATTTTGAAAAAAACAATAATTGTTTAACAAAAAAATACCAAATACAAGGTGTATTTTGTACGGGGCTCACTATTGGGACCTCGAAAACTACAAGAGCAACAACAGATAAAAGTTGTCATTTTAATAGGGCAATTTAAAGGTGTTTCTGTTTTCATAAAAATGCCTATGAGTAGTTAACTAGATATGAAAAAAAATTAAGAAATAACGATTTTTTTTTCAAATAATTTTATTTCTTAGAGAATGCATGTACGACCCGGAAATTTATAACTTAAAGTCGCTAAAATCAAATTAAAGCAAAAAATATTTATATCATTTTGTTTTGATTTAGATCAGGTTAAGTCATTAATGTATTAGTAGTATGTGTTGAGAAGAAGAACCAGTCAAATTTAGATCTGAAAATAGAACTTCAAAATTTAGATATAATTTCTATGTGAAAATATTCTAGCGTTGTTCTTGGTAATAGTATTTCAATTCTTAATATTTCAAGTACACTAAAACTTTATTATTTACACAAAATATACTATTGTGCAGTAGTTGCAAAATAAAATACTTAAATTTTTCTAGGTTAAAATAATAGAAAATAACGTAATTTCCCTGGAGCATAAGATAAATTCAGTAAGCTACAATTAAAACCATGAATACTCCTAAATGAATGTTTGTTGGCCACATCGCCCATTAGAATACTTTATTTCACAGAATGCATGCAGCAGCACTGATTTGTGGCCAAATTACAAATAAAAAATATCGGTGAAGTTTTTTCGTCGGTACGAGTAGACAATAATTCCCAGCGTGGTTTCACTGTGCAATTTTCTTGGTGGCATTGTATGCCGCGGTGCATATTGAACGTACGAGAGGGTGTATGTGCCTATGTGTGTGCGTTTGAGTGTGTTTTTGCACGGCTCCGTCCAGTGATAAATGTGTGACGGGGATGAGGAAACGCGGTGCACGACGGAATGGAACATGCTGGCGAATTGGATTGGAGATTCGAACGCTCACGCAAATGGACATGCTAATCAATTTATTCTTCACGTCTATGTTTGGATTATTTTTAAAGTTACTATCACATGCATTTACACCTTAATATTTCTGTTCGTTATCAAACTGATGCTTATAATAATATGCTCAAAATTTTGTTGAGAATTTAAATTTTAATTCTGGTAATTTTAAATTTTCACTTTTTCTATTTTTATTTTTCTTATATATCTGTATGGGGCAATGGCTCAGTGGTATCAAGTAGGCCTATGAATCTTAAGAAGCCTGGTTCGATCCCCACAGCCGACAAACATTTTCATCAATTTAAAAAATTACTCCTGTGGCTCCCCCACTACCAACATCTTTGGAGGGGGCGTGATTTGACAGCTGGTAACCGCACTTCACGCGCATAAATATATTACTTACCGAGATCTGCTTCGGTAGAGTACCACACCCATTAATGGGTATAAGGCGTACAGATATAATTATTTTAATTATTTATTTTATTTATATATATATATATATATATATATACATATATGTGTGTATTGTTTTTATTGACACGTATACCAGGTGGTAAAACATACATGTGTACATACATTGACGGTTAAAATGGAAAAATAGATATTCCGTGAGCATTGCTCCCCAAATTATTCTAAGGTAAATTATTTCAAATAAAATATTGTTGTAGAACATACAATTCTGTATTTAAATCAATAAACAAGATTAATTTCGCATATAACTGAATGTACGACGCGGAAAAAATAACAATGACAAAAAAATCAAAAGAACAGTTAAGAATAGTAGAAATAAAGATATTGAGAATAATATTAGGGTTAATCAATATTGACGAAAATGAATTTAGCGCAAGAATAAACTATGAAATTGAACAAGAAATAGAAGAAGACGTAGTAAGAAAGATAAAACACCAATGTGTGAAATGGTTAGATCATATGTGGAGAACGGTTACAGAAGAAATGATAACGCAATTCTAGAGTGGGAATCCGGAAGAAAAAGAAGAGGAAGACCGTGATCAATCTGAATACAGGAAATTAAAAAAAAATCACATAACGCAGGAATTACCATTCAAGTGGTAGAGCTTTTATATATTTATTAAAATTAATTCTTGACCGTACATCATATTTAATACAATATAAAATCATACCATAAATTATATCTTTATTGCTGAAATATGAAAGTTAAAGTTGAATAATTTAAAACGTTCGCACTGCCATATTGCAATGACGTAGTTGCATTAAGCCAATCACAGAGCTTTGTCTGAAACGTTTGTCGGTGCTCAAGAAGACGAAGAAGAAATAAGCATTCAGCATTCTACGATTCTACCAATGACGTATAATACTAGACGAATTATGCCGTATTCAAGTCAATGCAGTGTTGTGAAGCAGAGAGGAATGGAATAACTTGATGGGCCGCCGGATGCGCGGCAAGGAGCGAGTTCACTTTGATGTTATGCAAGTTGCTCCTTGCCGCACACCCGTCTCACCGACCAGTTATTCTATCCCTTTCTGACTCACAACAAACGCCGATGTTATCCGTCTAGTTATGTTTTGTCTGAGGATTCTACTGACAACGACAAGTTACGTGTTATTTATCCCTGTCTTATCTGTCTCTCTTTAAGCTAAGATGCAGCGTCATATTCATTTGTTTCGAAAGTTTAAATATTTTTATCATGCTTAATACAAGTTTTAAAAAAAAATTTAAAAATTGGGTATATTTATTTTATTACGTAGTTTAATATATAAAAAAATCAAAAAAAGTCTTGAAAGGCCTATTGGAGAAAAAAAAACAGTATATAGGAAAAGATGGAGAAATTAAATTAGAAAATTTGCAAAATTATAATTTTATGATACTAGATATGAAATTGAAACCATATAAAAACAAAGACAAATAAGTTTATATTGGAAATAGATCACGAAGAGATTATGAATGATTTCTAATTATAATATATCTTTGGATAAGCTAATAAATCTCGAACTTTACATAACTAATTTCCACTATAAAAAGAAATTTTCAAATCTAATTTCTGCAGCTATAAAGCATGAAAAGTTAATCTTATTTATATATATATATATATATATATAATATAATATAATAACAGTAAATGAAACGGTAGAACCATAGTGCCAACCGAGTTTGTCTATGATTGAGGTAAAGAAAAATAAAGAAATCATTAAATATTTAACATCAAAACCAACCAGAGGATAGATAAAACGTTTATTTACCCAGAGAGAAAATTGCTGGGACTTTATTCCGGTAGGAAAAAATATATTGTGATTGTTAGGAAATAACCTAAAAATTTCTATTTCATGCAACATCCATGTCCTAATATGAATGGAAAGAAGTAAATAAAGAAGAGTTACTAGGGAAAGTAACATTAAAAAGCGGAATAGAAGTATCCTTTAGGAAATTAAAGTTCACACATCCAGAGATTACAACTTAAGCAATCTAAGGAGTGGTTACGCCCAGCTAAATTAGACAAGCAACCAGTAGCACGCAGAAGCGAAGAAAATTGCCTAGTCAAGCGGGGCATGCACCAGCCTCAATAACACAGTGAACGGAAGGAAGAAGATAGAGGTCTTTTTGTTTATAAATTAAGTAAAATAATAGAATAGATTAGTGAACTAATGTCAGTTGCCAGTAATAAGTAGAGATATACTTGGGCTAAAGGGAAATTAATGTCGAAGGTTGGAGTTAGAAGCTCAAGTGTTGTGAGAAAACGGGAAAACAGTGAAGAAGAAGAAGAGGGAAAAGAAAGAGGAAAAATCTTTAAAAGAAGTACGGTTACAGCAAGATCACCAGATAAAGTTGAAGAAAGGTTAGCCAAAGGTAAAGAGGGCACGGATAGTACAGCTATAAAAATGGAAGAAATTCTAAAAGGGATTCAGGAAGCGATGACAAAGATGTCTAAAAGCTTTGAAGATATTAAAAAAGAATTAGAAGAAAGCAGAATCGAAAATAAGAATGTGAATGATGAAAGGAAAAAAGAAATGGAAGAATTCCGCAAAGAGGTTAAAGGTAGTATGGATAAAATAAACAAAGACATAGAATACATCCAAGGAAAGGACACGCAAAGGGCACAGGAGAATAAGCAAATAATCAAGAGACTTGAAGAGGTAGAGAACAATATGAAAAGCACTGAGGAGAAGGAGGACATTGCAGTCAAATTAACAAAGAGGATAGAAATGCTAGAGAATGAACGAGAAAAAAAAGAAAGAGAAAAGAGAAAGAATTACATAATAATAGCAGGGCTGGAAATGGATAGTAAGGAGGAAATAATTAAAACGACAGCGCAATTTATTCAAGATAAACTGAACGTGAAAGCTGGAATAAAATCTGCATATGTAATAAAAGGGAAAAGTATGATGATCTGCGCGGAAATTGATACATGGGCAAATAAATTAGAAATTCTGAGAAACAAATATAAGCTAAGAGAAGAAAAAATATTCATATCAAACGATCTTACAGTAGCGGAGAGAAAAATACAGATAGAGATAAGCAAAATAGCAAAGATGCATAAAATCGCCGGGAAGAAAACGAAGATAGGCTATCAGAAGATAACAATAGATGGGCAGCTGTATATATGGAATAAAATAAAGAACGTAATCGAGCCAAAAAACTAATCATAGGAAGGGAAGGACAAGGCGGGAATTCTGAATACAAAGCAAAGAATAAGGATATGAAAAAGGAAAAAGTAAGAGACAAGAAGCAGAGAAGAAAAAAACTAAAGAAAAATATAATTAAAATAGGAACATGGAACGTACAAACATTACTTAAACCCGGGAAAATGGAAGAGGCGGCAAAAGAACTAGAAAAGTATCAGGTAGATGTAGCAGGATTGCAGGAAATAAGGTGGGCAGGGGAAGGAAAAATCGATAAAGGAAAATACGCAATATGGTATGCTGGACACAAAAAACAGGGACATGGAGGAACAGCATTCTTATTACGAGAAAAAATGAAAGATAGGGTAATACAGTTCAAGGCTGCAGGAGGAAGGATTTCATATATAAGAATAGAGAATAAGCCGAGAAACCTCTCAATAATAAATGTGTACGCACCAACAGAAAATGCGAAAGAAGACGAAAAACAAACATTCTACGAGCAACTAGAACAATTTAACGATACGGTACCAAAAGAGGATATGTTGATTACTATAGGGGATTTTAATGCACAAGTGGGAAAAGAAGAATGTTATAAAGATGTTGCGGGAAAATTCACGATGCATGAAAGGACAAACAATAATGGAGAAAAACTATGTAATTTTGCAGCAGCGACTGATTCATATATAGCAAGTACGAAGTTTGCACACAAGCAGACGCATAAAATTACATGGATGATACCAGGAACAAATTCAGGCAATCAAATAGATCATATACTAGTGAAGAATAGAGACATTACAACTATAAAAGATACAAGATCCTATAGAGGCGCGAACATTGACTCTGACCATGTATTAGTAATAGCCAAATGTAAGATAAACCCGCAAGGTTTAAAGAGAGAACAAGTAAAAAAAAATAAATTATGGAATGTAGAAAAATTGAAACAAGAAGAAATAAAGAGTAAATATGTGGCAGAAATAACAAAAAAACTGCAAGATAGCAAGAGTAATAATATAGAAGAAGAATGGAAGATCATTAAAGAGAGTATTAAAGGAGCGGCAAAGGAGGTCATAGGGTATAAGAAGAAAGGAATGAATAAACATTGGTTTGACCAGCAATGTGCAAGAGCAATAGAACTGAAAAACGAAACGCGAAGTAAATGGCTCAGAACAAAGAGAATTGAACACAATGAGGAGTACAGAGAGAAAAGGAAAGAAGCTACAAAGTTATGTAAACAAAAAAAGCAACAATGGATAGAACGAAAAATGGACGAAATAGAAAATGATTGCAAAAACAGAAGCACTACAGCACTATACAGATATATGAGAAAAGGAAAAAAGAAAAAGAGCTTAGTTAAGATAAAAGAAGAAAGATGGAAGAGACACTTTGAAGAGCTATATGAAGAGGAGGAAAGTGACGGAACCATACATATTGAAGAAATAGAAGAAAACATTAATATAGAAGAACCAGGTGAAGAAGAAGTGAAGGAAGCAATGATGAAACTAAGGAACAATAAAGCGGCTGGGTGTGATGAGGTAACAGCAGAACTGATAAAAGAAGGTGGAGACGAACTTCAGAATAAGATCTTCAAGTTGATACGGAGAATTTGGATAGATGAGCAAATGCCAAACGAATGGAAGACGGGGGTGATAATTCCGATACCAAAGAAAGGGGATATGGCCGACTGCAAGAATTATAGAGGTATCTCTCTGCTCAATATTACGTACAAGATATTAACAGCGATAGTAAAGGAAAGACTACAAATATATACTGAAAAAGAACTAGGTGATTATCAAAACGGGTTTAGAAAAGGGAGATCGACAGTAGATGCAATCCACATAGTGAAGCAAATAATAGAGAAGAGTTACGAACATAACTTGGAAACGCACATAATTTTTATTGACTTCAAACAGGCATTTGATCAGGTGGGGAGAAAACAATTAATGGAAGATTTGAAATTTATTAAAGTTCCGAAGAAAATAAGAGCCCTTGTAGAGACAACAATGAAAGACTCAAATGCAGTCATAGGCACTGAGAATGGCACAGCACAGAAAATTCAAATAAGAAAAGGAGTAAGATAAGGGGATGCATTGTCCGCAATGCTCTTCACGCTGGTGCTAGATGCGATAATTAAAAGCGTAGAGGGAATAGGTACATTGAACAAGAACTTGTCACAGATAATAGCGTACGCTGATGACATAGCAATTATTTCAAGGAGTAGAAGAGAACTAGAAAGAATTGTACTGAGGATAGCGGAAGAAGCAAAGAAAAGAGGGCTACAAATGAATGAAGAGAAAACTAAATACATGTGCTGTAATAAGAAAGATAGAATTAGCGACAACTTTAAATGTGGTACGTATATTTTCGAAGAAGTGGAAACATTCAGGTATCTAGGTTCACTAGTGAATAGAAAAAATGAAAGGTATGATATCCAGGAAAAAATACAGAGAGGGTACAAGGCTTATTACTGCAATAAACAAATATTAAAGGATAAGAAATTAAGTAAAAGAACAAAGTTGCGGATATATAAAACACTAATAAAACCAGTAGTAACATACGCGGCAGAAACAGCGACATTGACAAACAAAGAAGAAGAAAAGTTGAAAATATGGGAAAGAAGAATCATAAGAACAATAATGGGGCCGAAGAAGATAAACGAAAATGAATGCAGACAACTGATGAACCATGAAATTGAGGAGATAATGGAAAACGAAAATATAGTACGTACTATTAAAGCAATGAGGATAAGATGGATGGGACATATATATATAGGAGGGAAAATAACGCACGAATAAGGAAGATAACGGAATGGAACCCAAGATATGGCAGAAATAGAGGAAGACCGAAGAATAGATGGAAAGACCAAGTGGAGGAAGACATCAGGGAAATGAGAATAGAGCAGTGGAAAAAACAAATGACAGACAGAAAGAAATGGAGAAAAATAGTGGAAAAGGCAAGGAAGCATGAAGCACTGTGAAGACCTCAAGAGAATAAGGACTAATCCACCTTAATTAAGCGGATTTTCGAGTTCTGCAGAGATGCAGAGCAGCTGCGATTTCACATGAAATGTATCAGCTTAGTATTATTATATATATATATATATATATATATATATATATATATATATATATATATATATATATATATATATATATATATATATATATATATATATATATATATATATATATATTATTTTGTACCTACTTATTTTTTACAAATATTTGTTTTTTACGTTTTTTTAGAAACGTTCATGTATATAATTTTATTAAAAAAATTAATGCCAATTCCAGAAGCCTTTTATTTATTATAATCATATATGTTTTTATTTATGCTATTTTGTACAACATGAATTAAATCACATGGTCCGACTCACTGATCCGAAGTATGATAATAGTTCATACGTATATTTTAGCTTATGTACAATTCAACTCCGGATCTTCGTATTCGAATGCCATAACGCTACACACACCACCGTATTACCGGACGTTATGTAAATAAAATTTCTTGAATATTTAATTTTTAAAATGCTTATGATTTAGAGAACAAAATCTGACTAAAATCATACTGTATTTTTTATATAGCAGAAACGATAGGAGTAAAGCAAAAAAATATATCAATTTAAATTCTGAAGATATACTGTCCTCCTAAATTATTTAATATAATATGCTGTTACCTGGCAATTGCAATTGAGATAATAATATATTACGCTTTTTGGTATTACTGGTATTACCATTCAATCATGTATCAGTCAACATTCGCCAAAAAGAAGAGAGCAATACACTCACTAAATATAAAAGTAACTTATTACAAAAATATTTCTTTTAAATTAGAATTAGTATTCCCCTTAAATTCAATTTCTAAATCTCAATCCCAACCTTGTGACTTATTATTCAAAATGTATGAACATAAATATAAGCATTACGATGTAAAACAAAACTTCGATGTTATGTTGTATTAAGAAGCGAGTACTAGCAATGGTGAGTTTTACAATTAGCGTCACGTCGGGGAGAGATGGAAGGAAACCAAAAGAAACATCTCGCACTAGTGAGAAAGTAAAGTTGACAGACCACGACTAACCAAGCACAGTTTTAACATACGATGCAAATTAAATGGCATGTTAAAAATATGCTCTAATTTATTATGGTCTGTCACCTAGCTCTCTCAATAATGCGAGATATCTCTTTATGTGTTGTTTCCTTCCATCTCTGCCAGGCGTGAAGAAATAATTTTAAATGTATAACCCGTTATTTAGCTGAAATAGTCGGAAAAATACATCGGTTGTATTAAGGAATTTAAATGTTGCAAAACTTATTTATAAATTAATATTAAAAATGAAGCAAATGAACGACGATGGTAAACAACAACGTTTAAACAAAAAATTACTGAAGTAACTAAATTCCGCGATTACATCTTGCTCGTTTAAGAGACGATTTGTCTCAATCAAAAGTGACAATGGGTAAGAGGGTGATAATGTTATGTTTATCCAAAATTAACCGTTTCCATGCATGAATTTACTTTTATAAAACTCAGAACTCTTGCAAGAGATGAGTGCAAACGTTAAATCTGTCCCAGTTCAATGCACGGCTAATAATTTACTTAGTATGTTAACACATATCATCTAAGAAAAACGCAAAAATTCAGAAAAATCATAAACTCAATATTTAATCATAATCTAAGAAACAAATTATTGCCGAGTGAACTTTTGAGAAGATACTTAAAATAAAATTTAATTAGTCTGCATCACTTGAACCTGAATTGATAGTGAAAAATACTAATGCTAGGTTGTATGAAAGTTTTATCGGTTCATTATCAAGTAACGGTTCAATGAGTTTCAGAAAATTGCTATTGATACTGTTACAATTTTTTAATTAAATAGCTCTTTATTTTTTTCTTGCAACCCATCATAATTATAACAAAATCGAATTTTGAATTGCAGCATTTTATTACATAATATAAGAGGTTGAATTTGTTGACTTTTTTGTGGACCACTTAAGGAGTTCACATGACTTGGAACCTGGTTGCCACACTTGTTCTGTGATAGTATCAGTCTATCTGTTTTATCACTTTTATTTTAAATGATATATAATACTAACATAATTATAATACCCTAGACGCCTAAACCTTAAATCGTAATCATGATTTAGATTAGTATATGTGAAATATTACAACTTTTTATGCAGTTTTCAAAATAGTTTCAATTTATAAAAACAGATCCATGTTGTCAGTTCTAAGTTTTAGTTTAGCGCATTAGAATCATATGGAAACGATATCTTTTGAAGTAAATTAAATATAACCTTACATTTTAGGTATTCAAGATTTTCAACAAAGTTTCTATATGGATTAATGGATTCCACATGAAGAACACAAAAACACAAGAAAGTGTATGAAAAATATACATGCACATTTCTAGGTTAATTTGTACGTGTTTGGTTTTTACATAACTGAGTTTTATATCAAACTTGAGTCAACATAAAACTGCTTTGCTGCTGTATACATGATGTTTATAAAACTGAAAAACATTTCAAAACTGCATATAATGTGCTAATTAGCTAGAAGGCAAAGTGTTAAAATAATAATAAATGTAGGTAGTAATGTTAGTTGTTGTTGCAGGTGTATTGGGCGGCCATGTGAGCACAAGGCAGTGTAGGGGTGGTGAGCGCGATGAACGGCTCCGAGTCCGAGCCGCTGCTGTACACGGAGTGGGACACGCTCAGCGGCAATGGCAGCGGCGGAAGTAACCGCTCTTCCTCATTGACACTGTGGATCAACGACAGTAGCGCCGAGGAGCTGGACGCGTGGGAGCGCTGGTCTGCCATGGTACAGGACCGCGCACTGCTCATCTCTCTGCTGTTGCTCTTCTCCCTCGCCACCGTGTTCGGCAACACACTCGTCATCCTGGCCGTGGTGCGCGAGCGTTATCTACACACCGCCACTAATTACTTCGTCACGTCGCTCGCCGTGGCCGACTGCCTCGTGGGGCTCGTCGTCATGCCGTTCAGTGCGCTGTACGAAGTGCTCGAGCACACCTGGTTCTTCGGCACGGACTGGTGCGATATTTGGCGATCACTTGATGTGCTGTTCAGCACCGCATCCATCCTAAACCTGTGTGTTATCTCGCTGGACCGTTACTGGGCCATCACGGACCCTTTCACGTACCCCACGCGCATGAGCCGGCGCCGAGCCGCACTCATGGTGGCCGCGGTGTGGGTCTGCTCCAGCGCCATCAGCTTCCCCGCCATCGTGTGGTGGCGTGCTGTGCGGACTGAAGCCGTGCCCGCGTTCAAGTGCCCGTTCACCGAACACCTTGGTTATTTGATCTTCTCGTCGACGATCTCGTTTTACTTGCCATTGTTTGTGATGGTGTTCACGTACTATCGGATCTATCGCGCGGCGGTGGTGCAGACACGATCGCTAAAGCTGGGCACGAAGCAAGTGCTGTTGGGGTCAGGCGAGTTAGAGCTGACACTGCGCATTCATCGTGGTGGTACTATGCACGGCCACGCTGTCACGTCCATGGCGGACGATGAGCCGCTCACCGCGTTACACAATAACGGGCTGGCTCGTCTAGGTGCCTCCACGCGCCTTGGCGGACACAACAAGAACTTCTCGCTCAGTCGTAAACTCGCCAAGTTTGCCAAGGAGAAGAAGGCAGCTAAGACGCTCGGTATTGTCATGGGTGTGTTTATAGTGTGCTGGCTGCCCTTCTTCGTCGTCAACCTGTTGTCCGGCTTCTGTATGCAGTGCATCTGGCACGAGGAGCTAGTGTCCGCCGTCGTCACGTGGTTGGGTTGGATCAATTCCAGCATGAACCCTGTCATCTACGCCTGTTGGAGCAGGGACTTCAGACGGTAAGTCATATATTCAGATATTTTATTTGGTACAGCAATCGACCTAGAAATATCATGATACGGGGTGCTACTCAAAAGATCCCGAACTCATTTTTTTTTTAAAAAGCTATATTTATTAAAACTTCAAACCAACAAAATATTTCCTTCAAAATAATCTCCACTTACAGTTATACACTTGTTCCATCTTTTTTTCCACTGTTCAAAACACTTTTTGTAGTCATTTTTTTTAATGCTTAGGACCTACTGCGATATAGTGTGAATCTCATTAACAGTCTCAAATCTCTTACCTGTCAGCTTGGTTTTCATTTTTGAGAATTCGAAAAAGTCGCAAGGAGCGAGGTCTGATGAATAAGAGGGATGGGGAAGAACATTTGTTTGCGTGGATGTCAAAAATTCGCGGGCATCCAGAGATGTGTGCGCCGGTGCATCGTCGTGATGGAAATGCCAATTTTTTCTTGTCTAAAGTTCAAGGCGTTTTTGCCTCACATTTCCCTTAAACACCTCAAAACGTCCACGTAGAAGTGCACAATCTCCTTGCAGTCGAAAAAATAATCAATATGGATTTTACATTGTTTTTCACTTGTTTGGCTTCCTTGAACCTCTTAAACCATTGAAATGCTTGGGTTTTTTCCATAACTTCATCACCAAATGCTTCTTGTAGCACCTCGTAATCTAATGATGTTAAAGAATAAACTTTTCTGGATCACCGCCTCCCCTTGGTTGTAGTTTTTAGTAGTAACGCCTCTTGTTCCATGTATTTATGGTGAGTTTGAAAATTAAAAAAATCAATATGATCAAGAGAATGCGTTTTAATTCGAAGATCATTTTTGCTCTAATTTTTTGTCAACTTTCTTTCAAGAAATAATACTATATATTTTTCAAATAATGTAGGTACAATGTTTTTGAATGAACCGGAATGGAGAAGCCTTATGGCCGGTTTCACCAGCAAATACTTGATCTTAGATATTTCCTAGTGTTCACTAGGAATTGCCTAAGTCAATTTTAGATTTCACCGGTACCTAGGTAATACTTAAGAGCATTTAAGTACTTCCTAATTTAGGTCTCAGTTTTTTGGCATCTTAAATTGCTAGGTATTACTTATCGCACATGACAGTTCTATTTTGAAAAAATAAAAATTGTTTTTCCTTGATAATATTGATAAGTATGATGAAGTTGATTTTAAACGAAGATTTCGTGTTAGTAAATAGTATTTCTTCAGAAATGCTTCAGTTTCACTAATGATATTATTTATATGAGTAGTACAGTAAAAATAAGCTCCAAAACCCAATACCATGCAAGGGGCTTTTATGGGTGGAAAGGGAAACGGTTTTTCGTAAATAACTAAAAAAAATAACAGCTATGAAATTTTTTTTTACCCATCTCTACAATAAAATCTCTCCGAGATATACATTTATGAAGTTCGCGTGGTTTCAAAGATTTGTTGTATATTCACCATTTTGTATGTTTAATGATATGCAACAAGTAAAGTTATTCAAAGACAGACCATAATTATTTTTATGTGTGAAATATTATATACATGCTAGCAGAATAGCATTAAGTTAAAATTCACAAAAAATGCTGTGGTGTTGGTTACCTTAGTTTAAATGCGATTTTGAGCGCATTTGTATATTCATCATTAAAAATAAGTAATACTATATTACATAATAAGTCAGGTAACTGATGTTTTACTTGATGAAGCGGTTGTTTGAAACACGAGGCCGCAGGCTGAGGATTTTAATCCGCTTTAATAATAAATGCGATGCCTTTTTGTCGCCCACTTCTTTGCCTAATGTCCTCCTGTCGTATCTAATGTCTCCTTAGCGTCCATCATCATGCCTAGCGCCCTCTTTGAATAATTCAAAACCACCCTTCTAAGGGACGATATCGTCCACTTTGAGAAGCACTGCTCTATTCTCTATTCCTCTATTTCTATTGCTTTGTTCTTCTAAGTAGTTATCTAAGTTTGTAGAGTTTAGGGGTAATATGAAAACCACATCATGAATAATACTTCTAGCAAATCTCCGGCGATCACGCTTTCATCGTCCGATGGTTAATTCCGCCGTTATTCCGAGTCTAATACCGCGATACATGGACTCAAGCGCTCTGCTGAATGCTTGGCGTGCACGTTTATATAGCAACGACTGTTTGAAGTAAACACACTTATTGCTCCTAATGCCGGTGCGCACTCACTGGTGCTGAGAGCGCGATTATAACTTAATAGTGTCGCCAAGCAAATGGCTAAATGAACTGCCTGAAACGTCGTACATTCCGCGAAGCTGTTCACGCGAAACTTGGGGCCGTCTTCCACGAATGGAGGATTTATTAATGTGTTCGAGGTTGTTTACTGGAGCTTCTGGAAATTTTTAGCGAGAATAAAGGGAAGATTTTACGTTTTTTGTAAGAATGATGACTCACCTTGATACAAAATAAATCTTGGTGTTCCTTTTACCTTTTCCCAGTTCTGGGAACGAAATTATATAATTGAAAAATGATATTTTTTATTATAAAGTTTGCAGATTTTACGGTAAATTTTACACCATACGAAATCATTAAATATTTGAAAGTTTACAGAAGCCATCTAACTTAATAGTTGCATATTTAGAAACCAGTGAATTTTATCCAGATATTAAAATATTATTTCAATTGCTTTTATGCCTTAAGTGATAACAAACTAAGTTGTGAGTTCTTTTTCTACATTAAGATTGTTGAAAATTTATTTACGATCTACAATGATAGAGGAAAGGTTGTCCGGAATTTATAGCTTTATTGTATATTCATCACGATATAATTCTAACTCCGTCGATTTATAAATAAGTTTATATTGTTAAATCCATAAAAATTTAAATTACGAGGTATAGGTATAGATGTAGATGCGTTATTATTTTTAATGCTACTATGTACAACAGGAACTTAATCCCAATGATAGTACAGGGTCCGTAGTGTGATATCCACATCACTGTACTGCTGAACAACAAATGTAGCATTTATTTCCAACGGTAAATTCATTATCTTACATTTCATGTTAAATTTATATTTGTATTACTTCTATATATTTATTTATAAATAGTATTCCTTATTTTATATTAGTATATACTGATATATTCTGTAATTTTCGATTGTGACGGACGTGTTTCTTAGTGCAGCCGATATAAACCTCGTTTTATCGGGACATATCGCTTTACCGGGAAACAATTTAGTACAGTCGTGAAGTTAAAGTTTGTGTGGTTTAGTGGAGATAAAGTGGAGGTGTATTAATATAAAAATAGAGCGAAATAGCGTGCTTCAAGTTAAAGGTTGACAGTTACTATTGCGGCAGGTTCTCAAGGTGACAGCGGGCTCGGGCCAGCCGCAGCGCGTCAACCGAGTCAAACAGTGTTGCCAACGATAGCAAAAACTAAAACTAAAACTAAAGAACAGAGAGAGGTGTAGCTACAATTAGAATCGAAGTTTAGGGGATACTGGGTATGAATAAAAGACAACGAACAAAAGAAGATAAAGAAGAACAAGATTACAGCACAATATTTAATAAAAGTAAGAGGATCTTGCGATCACCAGAACAAAGAAAAAAACAGGAAGAATTAGAAAGAAATCAAGAAACTAGTGACACTACAGAAGAGGACAACTTAGCCTGTGAAAATATGGATGAACTAAAGAAGATGATGCAAATAATGATGGCGAAAATGGAAAATAACATGGAAGAAATAAAACAGGAAATAAGAGAAGTGAAAGACAAAATGGCAAAGAAAGAAGAAGCATGGGAAAAGGAAAAAAAAGGATTAATAGACAGATTAGAGAAGATTGAAAGAAAAGTGGAGTGGAAGGAAAAAGAAAAGAAAAAAAACAACATAGTCATAAAAGGGCTTAAGTGCAATGATCCGGAAAAGGAAATAAAAAAGCTGTTCGAAGAACAACTACGAGTAGAAGCGGACACTAGCAAGGTATACCTCATTAACAAGGGATCAAGAAATGAAATGATAAAAGTAGAGCTGCCAAATTGGGAGCAAAAGCAGAAGCTAATGGCATCCAAAAGCAAATTAAAAGATACAAAAATATACATAGATAACGATTTAACGTGGGAAGAAAGAAGAATACAGAAAGAATTAAGAAGCATTGGACGAGTAGAAAAAGGGAAAGGGAAAATGGTCAAAATAGGATACCAAAAAATAACAATCGGCAATGAAATATACATCTGGAACGAACAAGAAAAGGGGGTGATATTAAGAAAAAGAGAGGATGCGCAAATGGAGTCAAAAAACTAGTAATGAGTAAGAAGACAAAGACAGTTAGAGTGGAAACGGACAAGCAAAGGAAAAGGACAAAACAACTGGGAACATGGAATATAAGAGGTTTGAACGGAAAGGAAACAGAACTAGTAGATGAATTCGAAAAAGCAAAACTAGACATATTGGCAATAACGGAAACAAAAAAGAAAGGAAAAGGAATAGTAAAACTTAAGAATAATCATATAATGATATACAGCGGAGTAGAAAATAACGAAAGAGCAAGAGCAGGAGTAGGCTGTATTATAAATAAGCAAATGGAACAAGCAATAAAAGAATGGAAATGTGTAGATGAGAGAATACTAATAATTGAACTAGATGATACGACTAAGTGGATAACAAACATAATGATAATATATGGAATGAGTGAGGACGAAACCAAAGCAAATAAAGACGAATTCTGGGATAAAATACAAGTAGAATATGAAAAACTAAAAGAACCAATTTACATAATGGGGGATTTCAACGCAAGGGTAGGGAACAAAAACAAGGGGATAGAAGGAACGATGGGAAAACATGGAGAAAGGACTAGAAATAACAATGGGAATAGATTAATAGACTTCTGTATTGTAAATGAGCTGAAAATTTTGAATACCTATTTCGAACATAAAGAAATACACAAGTATACCCGTGAAGAGAAGAGTAGGAACGAGAAATCATTGATAGATTACTTTTTATCAAACCAAAGAAACGAAGTAAAAGACGTAAAGGTTAAAAGAGGCAGCGAAATTGGAAGTGATCACTACCTAGTAACAGCAAAAATAAAAACAAGGAGACAGGAAGAGGTACAGATAAAAAACACCAACAAGAAAGAGATAAAGAAAGAAAAATTTAGAATAAACACACTGAAAAATGAAAAGGTAAGAGAGGAATATAGAAACAGAATAAAGGAACTAATAACCAACGTACCAAAACCTAACATTGACAATATAGAAGAGATATTGAGCACATTCAAACACATAATAACAGAAGCGACAAAACATGCCTGCGGAACAACAAGAGAGACACATAACAGGAAACAAACCCACTGGTGGAACGCAGGAGTAAAAGCGGCAGTGGAAAAGAAGAAAAAAATATGGAAGAAATACCTGAATACAAAGAACGAGGAGGACTACGCAGAATATAAAGGACAAAGAAAATTTGTAAAAGAGATAATTAAAAAGTCAAAGGCCAGGGCATGGGAAGACTTCGGGAATACACTAGAAGAAAATTTTAAGGAAAATCAAAAACTATTCTACAGAACACTCAAAAACCTCAAAAAAGAAAGACAAACAATACTGAAACAATTACAAGACAAGCATGGAAGAATATTGAAAAATGACGATGAAATAATAAAAAGATGGAAAGAACATTTTGAAGAACTGTTAGAAGAAAATCAGACTACTAAAGGAAACGTCAGGAAAGAAGAATCGAGACGAGGAGAAGCAGAAGATAAAATACAGGCGGAAACAGAAAAGATCACAATAGAAGAAGTACAATACGTCCTTAGAAGACTACGAAATGGCAAGGCACCAGGTCACGATAACATGAAAGCAGAACAGTTGAAATACATGGGTGAAGAAGGAGAACAAATTTTACTAGAGATGCTGAATAGAATATGGGAAGAAGGAAGAATACCGTGCGACTGGGAAAAAGCAGTGATATTCCCTATACACAAAAAGGGAGACAATAGAAACTGTAATAACTACAGGGGAATATCACTGCTATGCATAACAGCCAAAGTATATGAGGCAATATTGGAAAATAAATTAAGAAAAGCAACAGAAATGAATATGGAGAGGGCTCAAAGCGGGTTCATGAAGGGACACTCGACACAAGACCACATTTTCACAATAAGAAAGCTGACAGAAAACACACTGAATCAAGACGGAAAACTATTCATTGCTTTCATAGATTTAGAAAAGGCATTTGACCGGGTACTAAGGGAAGAGATGTGGAAGATATTAAAAAAGAGCAAAGTTAATGAGCAACTTGTAAAAGCTATAAAAAGCGTATACAAAAAAACATCTAATTATATAAGAACAGGAAATCTAATATCGGAAGAATTTGAAACAACACAAGGGCTTCGACAAGGAGGGGCTCTAAGCCCGTTGCTATTCGTCATATATCTAGATAATATTATGAAGAAAATAAAAGATAAAACCAAAAAAGTGGAAGTAGGATACCAAAAGTTAAAAAGAACCACTATATCAGAATGTGCATTTGCAGACGATTTGGCAGTACTAGGGAAGAGTGAAGCAGATGTACAATATAACATAAACATATGGAAGGAGGAACTAGATAAGCATAACATGAATATAAATATAGAATAGACCAAAATTATGGTGATATCAAAAGAAGATACAACAACTAAAATAACAATAAACAGAAAAGAAATAGAACAAGTTGAATCATTTACGTACTTGGGCACAACTTTGAACAACAAGGGAAAACTGGATAATGAAATCAATAAAAGAATACAAGCAGCAAACAGGACCTACTTTGCAATAAACAAGATAATATTAAACAACAAACAAATATCAAAAAAAACAAAAATGACACTATATAAGACGATTTACAGACCGACGCTTATATATGGAAGCGAAACATGGATCATGAACCAGAGGACTAAAAGTAAAATTCAAGCGGCAGAAATGAGATATCTGAGGAGAGTAGAAGGCGTCACAAGACTGGATAGAGTCAAAAACGAACAAATAAGATCAACGCTACAAACAGAAAGTATCCATAACACGATAGACAAGAAACAGTTAGCTTGGTACGGACACCTTATAAGGATGCCAGAGGCTAGACAAACAAAATCAATCTGGAAGGCAAGACCAACAAAGAAAAGGAAAAGAGGAAGGCCACAGAAAACTTGGGAAACATATGTAGAAGAAATACTAGAAAGAAATAATATAAAAACAACTGAAGCGAAGAAAATAGCGGAGAAGAGGAGGGAATGGAAACAACTAATCGAAAAAATAAAATAGAAACTGATTTAGAAGAAATCCTCGACACTCGAAAGGGTAGAAGAGGAAATGATTATACATACATATACTGAAGAGGAGACTCATCAAAAAAATTTATTTACCTATATTAAAAAATGGCACGATGATATACATATTTATTTATATTCGTATTTCAGGAGTCTAGTTTTAACAAAGTGTACAATCTCCATATTTTTAACAAAATAAGAAAATATATGATCTTGATTGTACATTCAAGCTAAATGTGAATAATGAATTGGTTTCTGTCAAAACATTTTATTTTCCCTTGAAAACTTGATGTGAAATGTTTGATTATTTAAAAAATGTACCAATCGCCATCTTTCTTTAACTAACTATTAATAAATAACAATTGAATCAAAGAAAGCAATGTCTTGGAAAATGTCATTTTGATGTTTGTTAATATATAGTTTAGAGCTATGTGAATATAAAAGTTTATAAACAATACAATATTCTTTTCTTCAGTAGGGAATCATGATTAAATAATTGAGGTAACAGTTCAGTGGTATCAAGTCGGCTTGTGGATCCAAAGAACCCTGGTTCGATCCCCACAGCTGCCAAAACATTTTCACCAATTTAAAATTACCCCTGTGGCTCTCCCACTACTAACATCTTTGGGGGTCGTAATTTGATGACTGGTAACCGCACTTCACGCGCATAAATATATCACTTACCGAGATCTGCTTAGGCAAAGTGCCACACCCAGTAATGGGTAAAAGGCGTGATGATATATTTATTTATTTAATAATTTACATACCTAAATCTTATGTATAAAAAAAAAATTGGTGTGGCCCCCACACGACTTTCCTACACACAGCATATTTAATATTTAGAATATATCAATGTTATATAATATTATTAAACATGTAATTTAGTTTTTCAGTAATTCAGCATTTATCGATTTGAAACATATAAAATATCAAATTTGTTTACGTATAATTTTTTTACTAATGTTGACTATGTCTAACTTTACTAATGAGGCATATACAGGATGTCCGTTTTTCGAGCCTAACCCTTGGTATCTCAAGAACCGTGAGATACGAAGTTGATTAAATTGAAGCAAAGTTGCTAATTTAGTTAACAATTTTAATGATGTATTTATTTTTACCGAAAAATGACATAGATAACTAGATAAAGCGATAATTAAAATTTATGTTTTTTGTTTCTATTGCTACTATGATTATTGAAATATATTATTAAATATATAAATTAGTTTTTCTCAAAATTAGACTTATATACAAGAAAATTGCAAATAACATTTTATGCGTGCCACACCCAGTAATGGGTAAAAAGGCGTGATGATATATATACATACATACATACATATCTTCACGCTATACCCCAACAAATGTGGTAGCACGAACCTTAAAATCACTCATAAAATATTCACTAATTACATTCATCAAATAATCAGCCCTCGTCAAACATTATCATCCGAACACATCACCCTCACTTAAACCACATTCATAGATCACTCCATATAAACTCAATCATTTATTACACTCGAAATCATTTATCACAATCAAACCTTAAATCACATCATTCCTATTCACTTATCATTCATCCTCTTTCTTCGACGTACATAACATATACATAAAACATCTCAAATTACTCACGCTTACTCCTAACAACGATTCTAAAAACGAACCTAACAACGAATCTACAAAGATAAAAGCGATAGCCTGCACTTGTAAATGAAAGAAAAGTCCAGACAATGCAGTAACTGAAAATGAAATAAAAAGATAAGAAAGGAAGGGAGTATCGCCCTGCGCTTGTTTTTGAAAGTGAATTTCACACAATTGCAGGTAAACATTCTAATGAAATTACTAAACAACAAAACAAAAATCTAAAATTCTGCGCTTTTCTGAAATCATCAGATTCATTCCGCAATTAATCTTCGCCAAATGTTCCTATCCTGACACACCACTTTAGCTTCATCCACATTCATTATTCCTTTCATACAAGCACGTTTGTTCCTCATACTCAGAAACTTTCGTTCACGCAACAATCCTTCAATCATATTCATCCATTTATTCATAGGTCATCCACGCAATCTATCACCCTCAATTTCACCAACATATACCTGTTTTACCAATCTCTCATTCGACATACGTTCTACATGCCCAAACCATCTCAACTGACTTATACCTACTTTTCTAACTACATTCTTCTCAATTTATGATTAAATAATAATAGAAACTATGGTTACCATTATTATTTAATCATGGTTAACACTAATCAAGAGTAAACCGGCGATTGAAAAATTAAATGTACATTTCGGCTGCAATGCAGTCATTGTCAGTAGTACGCTGTCAGTTTATTGATAAAAAAATTTAATGTTTTTTTTTCATTTTTTACTTTGTTACTGTTTGTAATAGTTAATTGTTTGACTAGATAAAAAAGTAGCATATTTACTGCCACGGTTATGAATCTAGTCAAAAAACGAACAGTAAATCTGCTTTTTTTTTGCCGTGTTGAATATATAATATTTTGTACCGATTGTTTAAAATTAATTTTAATTTTGTGGTTATTTTGAATTGTTGTTATGCATTTGTTATGTGGTGACTAGGTAAAAACAAATTCGATGTTTGTAATTTCATAAATGTTATTATGCTTTTTTGTGAATGTTGTAAATTGCTATACGAGTATATTAACTGAATTTATAAAATATAATGGAAAGTGACAAAGGAATGTTAATCTCATTTGAGATTAAAGAAATAGTGTGCGGTTGTAATTATTGTCAAATTTCCATAGCAATACTTTTATAGTCTGTTATTAGTCAACAACAGTTCACTTTTAATGTCAGTTAGCAAAAATAAATTGAGTTTTTATTCGGCCATTTTGACTTGTGTCTTTGACATGTATTGTAATCTTTTAGTTGTGACGATAATTATTTATTTAGTTTTTATGGTTTTGACTTTTGTAAAATTCGTTTACAATTATTTTACAATTAATTTGTTAAAATTTCACTTTTTTGTTATAGCTGATGATGTCCAGTTCGCTGGACGAAACGTCCAAATATACTCTTGTGCTAGATTTATTTCTGTGCAATTTTTGATCCAGAGACCTACTCTCTATTTTCTCAAAAATAAAAACAATCTCCAGATATTTTAGCCCAATATTTTACTTTCAAAACGTAAAATCTCCAAATTAACTTTCGATTATAATACAACGTCGAATTTTTTACTTTGGCTTTACAAAATTATTCTTAGTACTTATAAAAATCAGTTGAATCAATGAAATATATAATTAATGCAAACGATAATGTTTATATAGTTTTTATTAATTTACTCGAACACATAAAAAGTGTGTATTGTACACTTTCAAATTGGACCCCTCATTAGTTTTTATATTTTTATCTGCTTTTAACTATTTCATTTAAGATTTAAAAGTTGTAAAAATATGCAATGATTAAAAATTCAAGTATATACTTTATTTAAAATTTAAATAAGTGAAGCAATCACCATAAAAATAAGCTGTTGTTTCCAAACTGAAATAAATGCTTAATAAAATATTTACGTTTTAACGTTTTATTTTATTCAATCCAAAAAATCTGATACTGAAAACAGAAGCTTAGCCCTCTTCTCGGAACAGTATCCATATTAATGCGTGCTGGGGTTTATTTAAAGCGAGAGTCTCTAAAAATTTTAGGAGCTATAAACTTTAGATTCGATGGTTTTTAGAAAAATAATAAAAACGATTTGACATTCTGTCGGATCATAAACTTGTTTATGTTGGTATCGCAAATACTCACTATGCATAAAATCAAACTGGCGTAAGTATCAATAACACTTTTATTGTTTTATACAAAATGTAACTTTATAACCTGAATAATAATTTTTAGAATATGTAGTAAACCATATCGCTCCTGATCCTGGTGGTTTTTATAGTAATGCTATTAAAATAGAATTATTCTATAAAAAAAAATTATTAAAGCAAAATGGATTCAGATGTAAATTAGGATTCCTACATTTTTGTTTGAATTTCACAGAATGATAATAAAGTTTTATAGTGCAAAAAAAATGTCAATCGTGTTATGTTAAATATGCTATATTTTTTATTTTAATCTTACATTTTAAGTTGTATTTATTAGTTTTATTATTCCAAAATAAAATAGTAAAATTGACATATTACTTTATTTAATAAAATAAAATAATGAGTTCTTTAACGCACAGCTGAGTACATTCAAGCAATGATTTTTTTGAGTATGTTACCTCATAAATTTTCTAGAAACATACAAATATTTACTGTAAGTCTGGTTAAGTCTCGCCTTATTTATTATTGTCTTAATTTTAGACAGAAAAATAAAATTACAATTATTATAGGAATGTGGTGGACGAGAAGTAGTAAATATGTAATAATAATTTAGAGATTTCAGAAAATCATACAATATAATTTAATTATATATCAGTTTTCAAATCCAACCACATGATCTAGTTAAATCAGATAAACAATCAAAAGACTGTAAAAATTTAAATAAGTATAATTAGAACGAATTCATGGATTATTGTACTCGTATATTAAATTCTATTTTCTATTTTTCTGAAAAATACTTCCGTACCCATTTCAAGTTGGGACATATTATCTTGGCAACCTTTGTAATTGAGTTCCGGCTAGGGATTGTAACACGGGCCTACATTGGGTTGATGAGCAACACACATGACGGTAAAATTAAATCGATTAATCGGAACTTTGATACTCGATATTTCGATTAATCGATGTATAGAATATTTTTGTTGATGTTGATAATATACAAGAGTTTTACAATTTGCAAATAAAATATCCTTCATAGTTTATAAACAGCTGGGCAATTAAAAAACACAAATTTCCAATAGCAGTCGAACAGTGTCATTAAGCAAGTAATTCTACAAATTATGCTATGACTTCTGACAAATGGACGCCCTAATTGTTTTTTATCTTGGCTTTTTTACTGAAAAATAATTCGACTAAACGACATAACGATAATCGAAATATGATCGACTAATCGAAAAATCAATAATCGGTAAAAATTAATAATATATTATTTAGAAATTAAAATCATGTGATTGATTAATCGATTAATACATTTATGACTAAAATTGACATACAGATCCCCAAAAAGGGATCTAGCACTGAATCAGCACTTATGGGCAGGTAGATGGGCCGTAGAACCACGATTTAAATCTTCGGCCGTATACACAAGGGCCGTAGATGCACGGGATATAGACGCACATCGCCTAGATAAATTAAACTAAGATTATTCAATATCACCTTTTTAAAAAAAAAATTCAGAACACAAATATTTTGTATGTGATAAGCAAAATGGTTTGTAATAGCACAACTGTTAATACATTTGTGTTGCACTAATATTGACAGAATAATAATAATTATTATTCAACTAAATGCTGCAAACTGTTACGTATAAATGTATTGAAAGGCATTATTATTGATGAATTAATAATGATACAATTTCATTTCGTTAGTTACTGTTTAACTAATTGAAACATTCTCGTTACTGCGAGTATTAACTGTCGAGATAATTGTCAAACACTGCACTATAATTACTTAAATAAATATTAGTGTAAGAGTAGAATAATAATAGTCCATCCCGAACATCAGTTAGTAAATTTACAACTTCGAGTGCTCTATTTTCCTCATTATCATAAAATATATAGTTTTGGTATTGTATTTTAATATTACGCTTAGTAGTATTAAAATAATTAAAAGTTAGGATGTTAGAAATAACGAGATGCAAATACTCATATTTCCTTCACCTATGAACTGCAATATTTTATAAGAAAAGTAATATTGCAATTTTTTTTGTTTAACTTTTAATAAAGGTCAACATTTAATCAATCAAGATTTACGACAAATGATCGCTTTGAAACCTACAATAACTAAAATTAAAATATATATATATATATATATATATATATATATATATATTAATTTTAGTTATTGTAGGTTTCAAAGCGATCATTTGTCGTAAATCTTGATTGATTAAATGTTGAACATTTAATCAATCAAGATTTACGACAAATGATCGCTTTGAAACCTACAATAACTAAAATTAAAATATATATATATATATATATATATATATATATATATATATATATATATATATATATATATATATTAATTTTAGTTATTGTAGGTTTCAAAGCGATCATTTGTCGTAAATCTTGATTGATTAAATGTTGACCTTAATTAAAAGTTAAACAAAAAAAATAAGCTTTACTTAAAAGTGTACAAAAAGTGCACATAAACAGAAAAAATTCCAAAAATATTAAAATCATGTTTTTTCAAAGTTTGTCATCTGTTTCGAAGTTCCCAAAACTCTGTTCTTAAGACATGTAAAAGATAATTTAAGTTAGCATTACGCATAAAAATTCTGACAGGCATGTTTTCTCATCATATTTAAAAAAATGCTAGTTTTCAAATTAAATACTTTAGACTCTACAAACTATTCTTTACCTTTCTAAATGACTGAGCAAAACCTGGGGATCACTTTATATAAAGAACAAAAGTTAGGGGAAGTACATAATTATGAATTCCCTTTCTAAAAATACGACCGAAATGTAGTGTACATGAGTAAATTCCCGACGAATAACAATAAAATACTTTTACATATAAGACTCTGTGATTCACTCAAGTAAGTAAAATACATAAATGCAGCATAAAGTGGTGAATCACCGAGGAAGTAATGTTATGCTCATTTTTAAAAAGTCCTACGCAACTACTATCGTGTGGTACTGAGGCAACCCAATGGTAATTTTTTTCGAAAACTGTTAAAAATAAATAATATCAAATTATGCCATATTGAACATATTTATCTTCTAGGAGAATAACTAGAACCAATAAATTGTAAAAAAAATAGTTTAAAAGATACAAAGCAAAAATTGGTGTCTGGGGTGCCAAAATACCCCACGATAGTACTTGACGGTTAATAATTAATTATTTTATGTGGGCTATTTTACACATTCAGTGATGTTTATTGAAATTTTCATAGTAGTATACGATCCCATTGTCAGAATACAGAATTTTTGTGTGCGAATTTGAATATATGATACGCGCAAGTAATGTTAGTGAATGAAGGTAGGAGCAGCAAAGTAATATATTAGTAAGGGATTATTTCGAAGATACAAAATATTTAAAAGAGCAGAGATATAAAGAATATATAAGTAAAATGTACATTTTTTCATATAATTCCGAAATGGAATTTGTATTGTCGGGATATAAATTCGAGTATATTGTTACTATAACGGTAAATACGAAGTGTGGCTATTGAATAACGAGACTGATGCTGTTTTAACAATTTATTTTGATTCCATACCGATTGACTTATTATCACTTTCAATATACACCCTTCCTCTATCCCTACAATGCTCCATGCGAATCTTCCATTGTTCGAAACAGTGCTGGAAGTATTCTTCTGTTAGCTCCTTCAGAACGCGTGCCGATTTCTCTTTCAAAGCTCAAATCTTGTTGCTATTAAGGTAAATTTCACCTTAGGAAAGAGATACAAGTCGCATGGTGCAAGATCTGGCGAATAAGCCGGATGGTCCAACACTGGGATGCTGTACTTGGCTAGAAATCTCTTGACAGACATTGCGGAATGAGCCAGCGCATTGTTTTGATGGAGAAACCATGACTTGTCCTTCCACAATTCGAGTACTTTTTTCAATAAATTATAAGTTTCAGTAGCAGTTTTGCCAAGTTTCTTGTGAAATTTCACAACAATTCCTTGCTCTAATGTTGCACTTAACATTTTTTCGGCGATACAAATAAACAACTCTAATTAGAACGAATGCTACGTCTATACGGATTTGTAGGTACTGCATTCGAGAGAAAGCTTCACGCTAAAAAGCTGACAGTCGCTGATGTTTGACGCATGCGTACTTCGCCTGTAGCAGCGTCAGTCTCGTTATTTAATAGCCATACCTCGTATTAATTGAAACAAATATTTACTTATATTGTTTGCTCAACTAAGCGTATTATAAAAATTTCCTAAATATAACTCGTACTAATATCTATTCCAGCCAACCTATAAGGATTTGCACCTGAAAACAAGATAACTTTAGGCACAGTATACCAGAACCCTCAGTTATAGAAATATGAATCAACAAAAAAACCCGTCAGTCTGCTTGACCCGAGTCTTGCACACCACTGTGTCTACGGTATTTTATTAAGGAATATAAAATTATCTGTATTACATACCGGTTTGGCTCAATACTGTGCTTACATTATCTACATTTTTATTATTGATAATGATGAAAACTATAAAAGATTGAAGACAAAATACGTCAGTTACAATAAAATCATTTTCTATAAATAGAATTGCATACAACCGTTAAAACTGTTTGCGACAATAATGAAAATTTAATCAAGATAAAAGATTAAAACTCATTACGATAGAGCTTAAACTAGGAAATAACAGTGGACCGTTGATATTGCTTGAGAAATCTCATGTATAATTCAAGGCTGCAGTCGCAGATAAAAATACCAGAGCGAGAACATCAAACTCAATTTTACACAGGTAACTTCCGTCTGTGCAATGTCAAATGTCAGCAGATGTTGAGCCAACTGGAAAACATTTCTATCACGTCCGTTGTGAAACTTACTGCGCTATTTGAGTTGATATTTTGCTGGCCAAGTTTCCACCTAATTTTACTCTGATCTCTGATTCTTGATTAGTATTTGTCTTTGAAATCTTGTTAATTTATTGGTATTTAGAATTATACCGGGAACCCAATAAAATGAGTGCATAACTGCTCACTGATATTCCAGTAATTTAGTATGTATTAATCACTCATTTCAGTTGTGTGTTGAAAATATATTAAACTATTTTATTTTATATGACACTGGCAAGTTTCTAGTATTTATTTTTGTAACTTGAACAATTGGAAAGTAGAAAATTGCAAAAACTTCTTCTTTAAATTAAACTTGAAGTGAAATTCTATCATGGTCTGGTCATTTTACAAAAGCGTCGGTTTTATTTAGAAGCAAGAACTAAATGATCTCTCTCCACAGTGTGCTGGCAAAAACATCAACTTCAATTTTCTCTTCAAGAAAATTTACTGTTCTTTGTGTGAGTATATTTGATCTTAAAGTTTCATGTTCAACAACTATTCAATTATAAATCGGTTCAATGCAATAATAAAAGTTAAAATGATGTCAACAAAATCGTAAATTGAAGCCTTATTACTTGAATAATTTCTGTATTTAAATTTTAAATCTTTGAAACATAGAACTCAATATTCTATCTATCCCTCAAATATACTTTTAGTTTTCCAGTTTTATATTTGTTTAATTTTTATATTCAAAACTTAATAATAAATAAATATTATCCCTAAGTACTTAAATGTGTCTAAAATTTTTGAGAACCCGATGACATAAATTATTATTGTGTATTTAAATACAGTCATATAAAAATAATTTATTAAAAAAAAAAACAAAAAAAACTCAATAAGATCTGTAATGCTACGTAATTGGTCTTCATATTATGCAAATTAAATAACAATATACTATTAAACATAATTGTTCTATTTAAAAATTGATATGCGTCTGAATGTGGATTTGAGAACTCGAGTTCGATTCCTACAGCAGATGATAGCTATTTATGTAACACGTACATAATGCAAAACTTTATTGGACAAGCAGTAGTTGATGGCCGATCGAGTGTAGCGAACAAAGATGATAAATACGAGTAAGTCGAGTCCTATAAAGTTCGATTATTTACGATATGCATATAGAGCTATATATTTGACTGCCTTGGAGGCGATATATTTTATAAAATTATGTTAATGTGAAAACCTTAATAATTGTATCTCAAAGAGTGCTTTGATGCTGCGTTTATTTAACAATGTTTTTTATAATAATTAAACTGTCAAATTTGTCAAAAAAGTGGAAATTATATTCATAATATCCAAAGATATAGAAGAATCCTAAAAAAAGTTGAATTTTATTAGTAGCTTCATAGTCTAATAAAGTAATATATTATTGGCACTAAACAGTGTTATAAATGAAGTACTTACATTTACATCGTTGTGGGTCATGATTTGATGGTTGGTAATTAACTATCCTTTACACGCAAAAATATATCATTTATTTTGATTTGTTTCGGCAGAATGTTATACTCAGTAATATGTAAAAAATAATTATATATATAATTTATATTTATAAAATTTATTCTTTATATATTAATTATTTAAAAAATAATAAAGAAAATAATGATTTTGCAATTGTCAGAAAATAAACACAATCATTAAATTAAAATATAATGATAGTTTTAAGAAAGGTACGATTATAAGGAATAATTACGTGAACTATAGGATTTTACATTATTATTTATCATTTTATCACGATGAGTTGAAAAGCAATGTGTTGCTGAAATCCAATGGGATCAGACAGCATTCTGACAACGTCGAACGGAATACACCTTGATAAACATAAACAAGGTTCTAGTATTACATTGTGTTATCTTTGATCCGTAGAAAATAGCTTTTTTTTTTTCTCTTATAGGGTTATGGCAACTTACAAGAAGAAATGTATTTAGAAAAATCACAAATAATTTGTAATAACTGTGTTTCCAATATTTATCCCATTACTTTTTATCAACTATAGATGAATAAAGTGCAAACTCTAGGACATAAAAAAATACGAAAAACGTACAAATTAAATTAGACAAGTTTCGGCAAATACTACAAAATATTATATATTTTACAGATATTAAAAGTAGTTTATTCTTATTAAATATCAAGAGATATAGTGCACATAACAGTTATTTGTGTTTCTACAACAGACTATAGTCGAAGCATAGTCGAGTGGAACAACCATGCAAGAGTGGCAAGGACACTTTCTGCCCGAGGTGCAAACAATTTTATACGGCAATTTAAAAACGTTTGAAAAATAATTTGAAATCTTTTTAAACGAGCGAAAGTGTTACTTTCTCACTTGATACTATTGAAGAAAATTGGAAAAAAAAGCTTGTTGCCCGGGAAACTTTGTTAAATGATTGTTGAAATAACATACTTTCCGTCATTAAATAAAATAAAAATAAATATATCATCACGCCTCCTACCCGTTACTGGGTGTGGCACTCTGCCGAAGCAGATCTCGGTAAGTGATATATTTTGCGCGTGAAGTGCGGTTACCAGTCGTCAAATCACGGCCCCCAAAGATGTTAGTGGTGGAGGAAACACAGGGGTAGCTTTTGAAATAATTATTTGTCGCCTGTGGGAATCGAACCAGGGTTCTCAAGATCCGCAGGCCGACTTCATACCACTGAGCTAGCTATCCCATACTTTCCGTTATTGTCGTATAAAAAAGAGTTTATCGTACAGTCCCAGCGCTCTACATAGAAATTTTCAAGAAAAAAAATACCATTGCAAAATTATGTTAAAAAAATACGTTTCAGTTCGAAAATAATTTTCGTTACTTGCTGCAAATTTCAACCAATTTTTTGAAATTATTCTTATTTGTCTGCTTGAGTACGGTATATTTTTTAGCCAAAAATGACCATGGTGAGGATAAGTAGTATTTTTTTTAAATATGGTATTATTTCTGGAAGAACCGGGATGGATTTTTTTTATGTTTTTCGAGAACTGAACAATAACTTTAATAATTTCACGAACCGGAACAAATTTACTATAATTTCTTGAAATAATCAGTTTTGAAGGTTTCTTTTTATAATTGCGAGTTAATTAAATTTTTGCGGAATTATACTTTATTTAAAAGAAATTATAATATAAGTATGTTCACATAAGATTGTTCTATAATATGTAAAAATGTATTTGGTAGAAACAAATTAAGGGAGAACGTCAATAGCATGATCGATACACAAGGTTGCATAATATTCCAGGAACGGACTCAATCGCTACAAGCTGCAATCAGCAACCAGTTTCTCAGAATAATGATTAGTAATTATCTGTACCCTCTGATGATAAATTTTTAATCAATCTGTGTATTATTAGTTGTTGATCAATAGTGCCGTAACCTAGATATTCATATTTACCAGAAATGTTTTTCGTGACGACCTTGACATTCAGAAAGACAACTAAAATTAGATTTATAAACCCCTTTGTAATATCTTCGATATTCTACGGCACTCGGCACACTAAACCGACGGAGCCAAGCTATTGCAATGGTGACTTGCCAGAAATTTTTATTTGCTTTTACTTTAATGTGAGTTTCCGTAAATGTGCACGAATATCATGGTTTCTAGAAAATTAAATTGCGAGAATCAGAACAAAACTTCGTTATTTTTAACTCCTTCCGCAGTTTTATAATAAGGGGCTCGCAAATTTATTGCAGTTTTCAATGTCTTGGCATGTTTCAAGCTTCTCAGATTGTAGTTGGATAAGAGAACAAGAATATCTCATGTTCTGCACTTCTTATATTCTCAATATTCTTTCAAAAGCTTGTCATTAGATTATTCAAAAGTTTTTTGTGTGGGCCCAGATGCCTGAGCATCCGTCGTAATAATAATTTGTTATTTTTTTTCGGTGCATTTTACACCATTATAAATTTATAAATATATGAAAGTATATAAAAGCCATTTACAAGCCCTGCATCACATTATTTGGCCCGAATCTATTTTTTATATTTAATGTTTTATCTTGCAGTTTTTATTCTCGTCTTACGACTACATGCAACAGAATTAAATGAAATATGGTGAGTCATAAAATTTGAAGTCAATTCATACATAAATCTTGGAATGACAGTCACTGAAAGAAGAAATAAACGTTTTTGTATTAATTCTTATTTGTTTCATTAAAACACTGTGTAATAATAAAATAGGTTTCAAATAATAATGAACTTTGATTTTATTGACTAAACTACCTATAAAATAATAATCTTGATATTCAATTTGAGAATTAAATTAGTTGTTTTTGTAAAAATAATCACCTGCAATTCTGCTATACATTTCGTATCTAAGGTATTGTATATTTAATGTTAAATTTAATTAAAATTGTTAAAAACAAGTTTCCGAATTTTGTAAATTTTGTTGTTGTTTTCAATATTGTTTAAATTTTTAATGAATAAATAATTACGGTTCATATGATTTTGGGCTCGATATTAAAGATCTATAGCAGCGAATTTTATCTAAATATGAAAATATTAATTAAATTCGTCAATATTTTGACATTAGACAATTGTTTTAATTTCTCATAGTCTTTATTTTTACGAATAACACAAATATTTAATAAATTTTTGCGCTCTGATAAGATACATAAACGAAATTTATTTTATATAAAAAATCCGATATTTTATTCTCTACAACTTTTATTTGAAATATTTTCCAGTAGAATTAATTGGCAAGAAATGCACAACAAAAAACTGATATCACATGTTATAAGCCTATGTTCGGGTTTTAGTGTGATAATTAGCCTTAATTCATCAAATGTGGTTCATAAGACATAGATTGGCCATTCTAGTTTTAATATAAACAATAATTTGTATAAAATTATGTTTATTCATTCAGTTTGTAATTTAGTACATCTATCTATAAATTATCTGTTGTACAAATATTTGAAATATTAAGAATTTGTTAATAATATATTATGTTATTATTGATTATATAGACAGGAAATTAAATTATTTACCTTTTAGGTCACGGTCAATTCTCGAGTTTGTAGCATTTTCTTTGTAAAGTCAAATTAGTGCAATTTTATATGGATTAATATTGCTGGAAATTTATTTAATCAATTAGTTCATGAAATGCTAAGTGGAGTGCAATTGCAACTTTACACTTCCTCTTGGCTTCTGAATGCGCCCTTTCGAACAGGTATCTAAAATAATAATTAAAGACAGACTATATTAATATTACTTACCTCATATTTAATTTAACTTTAACTTTTTTTCCATGAAATGATCCAGAAATAATTATAAAATTATATTTAGTCTGATTGAATCAGTCTCATGCAACATATAACCTTACAAATTTAAATTTTTGTATAACCATAAAGATCCGCAGTATTTTACTTTTTCGTCACCTTTAAGCACTTAACAGGGAATTAAGCGTGTCATTTCCAGTGGGAAATTTTTGAGAGAAATACAAGAAAATCGATCGAGAAATAACGGATAATTGAAAGTTTAAAATGAAAAATGAGAAACCAAGAAAACGATCCTCTCCAATTTTCTCTTGAATTTTCGTTCATCTCTCGAAAAGAGTTAGTGATATCCAGTTGTTTTAGCCTCAATCGATCTCTTAATTTTTTACACTTTGAGTTCATAATCGGTTCATTATTAACATAGACTATTGTTAAACTGTGTTTGGTAACTTTTACGAGGGTAAGGTGAAAAGTTCTCGGCCTCACACAGAGATGGCGTTCCAATTAGGAACAATTTGTATTTCCTGCCTGGGTGCACGTATCATTAGTTCATATGACAAGTTTCAATTTGTTCTCTTAAGTAGTTTGTTTACACGAATTTTTGAAGTAGACGTCTTGCGTGGTTTTCGTTAAAATGGATAAACTTGAATATCGTGCGGTCATAAAATTATTCGTTTTGGATGGATTAACCCCTAAGGAAATTCATCCGAAGTTGACAAAAGTTTACGGGGACTCTGCTCCTTCCATGTCAACTGTTAAAAAGTGGGCAGCTGAATTTAAACGTGGTCGCACGTCCCTCGAATATGACCCACGTGAAGGACGGCTAAAAACCGCCACCACACCGGAAATCATCAAAAAAGTGCATGATATCATGTTGGACGATAGGCAAGTGAAGGTGAGTAAGATAGCTGAGGCTGTAGAGATATCAGAAGAAAGAGTGCGAAACATCTTGCACAAAGAATTAGAGCTGCGAAAGCTCTGCGCAAGATGGGTGCCGCATTTGCTGAATGCCGATCAAAAGCAAATGCGCAAACGATCTTCGTAGCAATGTTTGGACCGATTCAGTAGGGATCTGACCGATTTTGTGCGGAGATTTGTCACCATGGATGAGACATGGGTTCACCAGTACACGCCAGAAACGAAACAGCAGTCCAAGCAGTGGGTGGAAGCCGGTGGTTCAGCGTCAAATAAAGCGAAATCGATCGCATCTACCGGAAAGGTCATGGTCAGCGTGTTTTGGGATGCGAAAGGGATCCTGTTAAATGATTACCTTGAAAAAGGAAAATGTTACTCAAACCTTCTTGACCAGTTATATGCCAAAATTCACGAGAAGAGGCCTAGCTTGCTGTAGAAAAAAATCATCTTACACCAGGACAACGCACTTGCACACAAGGGTGCGTTGGTGATGGGAAAACTTGCTGGATTTGTGGTACGATTTGGTCGGCCATCCCCCATATTCTCCTGATTTGGCACCTTCAGACTTCTATCAGTTCCCAAACTTGAAGAAATTTTGTTCTGGGAAGCGATTCGCGTCCAATGAAGAAGTTAAGAGGGCCGTAGATAAATATTCCAGACTCTCACTTCCGGGAAGGAATACTGATATTGGAGAAACGCTGGACCAAGTGTATTGAAGTCAAGGGAGAGTACGTAGAAAAATAAAATAATTTTTTAACTGAAAATCGTAGTCTTTCATTGTCAGGCCGAGAAATTTTCACCTTACCCTCGTAATTTTGTAAAACTATATAGCCATACGGTAAATGTTATTTCATAATGACAACCAAAAATATTTTAAAATGTTCTTTTATTACAATTTGAAATAACTTTCAATGTCAGATAAATATTCCGTACTATTATTATTAAAGAATAAGAAGGTCAATTTAAAACGATGTTAAAATTTGGTAAACTATAACCTAACAATTTAAATTGACAAAATTTTAAAATTTTATTTTCAGATTTTATCTTATAATTACAGAATTTGCACGAAAATTACTAAATTACTATCTATATATAAATGTGAAGTAAAAAAAATGTTAAAATTTGTTGTGTCTTAAAAATTTCAATATATTTTTCTAAATTTACAGTTGAGATATGTTAAAATATATTCAGCAGCGTTAAAACATGCAATTGAAATTACAAAATATCGATGAAATAATTGATGTAAAGTTAAGAAGTTAAGAAAAAATATATAGTGCATGATACTATTTCAATCTCATTCAATTGAAAAGCACTCGCGACCCATGTGTGCGGGCTCAACATTATTTAGTTTCCTTTTCAGTATTCTGTTACTGAGCCGCTTAAAAATATCTGAAACGCCGCAGGTGGCACAGGCGTGAGCTAAATAATTAATGATAATGGTAGAACAAAAGTTTGACTCTATCAAATTAAGTTAATTTTGTTATTCTAAACATTTTAAGTTATTGTTATGTGAGGTAACAGACCTGCTACTAGTCGGTCGATATTTTATAATTGCAGTGGAAATACTGGATTCCTTTATTTTCACTTCACTTTATATTTTTTTACGAAATCGATTATTCCAATGATAATAAACGCGATAGTAAAATATATAAACAAAATTAAGATTTCGCACACTCGCTTCTCCATTATAATCTAGTAACAGAATGCACTTAAGAGAAGAAGAGGAAGAAGGCTTTTTTATAACAACACATTTTTTCTAACAGGTATATGGACTAACCTTATAGCAGCATAAAATTTACAAAACTTCTTAGCACAATGTAACACATATGCGATCGTATTCGATATCCTCTTACGATAAACATAAAATCAATATGGAGCTTTCAAAAAAAGTAGTGGGTATCCGTTATGCTCCCGTTTTATTACTCACACCCAGGTACAAAAAGCACATTCTGAGCTTTCAGCGTGGGTTAGAGAATATAGAAAAGTCGCTGCAACTTGATACTTAGAATCAGTGGCGTACCTAGGGGGGGGAAGGAGCGGTGGGTGCGGTGCGCACCGGGAGGCACATATTTTGGGGCGGCATTTTCTATATTTAGTTTTAGTTGCAAAAAACAACTTGTTCACTTCATAAGTTTACAATTCAATTTCTACGAATTATGAATTACTATATGATTTCGAATATTTTGCTTCATCGTCAAGTCAATGTAAGGTTGAAAATATTATCTCGAAGAATTCCTTTATTACTGCCTAATTTAAATATGCCATCCAATGGTAAAAAAGTTCCCCACCTATAGTTTGTCTCAATTACAATTATTTATTTATGTTTATAAATTTAATGGGGTAATGGCTTAGCGGTTTCGAGTTGGCCTGTGGATCCTGAAGACCCCGGTTCGATTCCCATAGCCGTCAAACAATTTTCACCAAATTAAAATTACCCCTGTGGCTACCTCTCCACTAACATCTTTGGGGGCCTTGATTTGACGGCTGGTAACCACACTTCACGTACATAAATATATCACTTACCGAGATCTTCTTCGGCAGAGTGCCACACCCAGTAATGGGTAAAAGTAGTGATGATATATTTATTTTATATTTATTTTTTTAATTTATAATAACCACCATTTAATTGACTTAGAAAGGGCGGTAAATTGGAGACCATCCTGGGCGGCTAAAGTTCTAGGCACGCCACTGCCTAGAATGCTACTCGTACTACGCCATCGCGTCATCTGCAGTTGCTAAGTTGTGACGGTGCTATTTCAAATTGATGTATTATATATAGAACACAAAAATGCACGTTGCAGGCTTTCATGCACGAGATAGATACGTGGGACAATGACGTTTGATTTGAAAACATTCCATTCCGAACATTTCTGGAATAGTGTTATTGTGATAGCTGAGCGACTTATGTACTTGCACGTATTTTCAAATGTCATTTTGTATGATATTGTGTTTTTATTTTTAAACTGATTTTATCAAGATATAGAAAAGGAACACTATAAATTTTTAGGTTTCTTATTTTTAATAAAATTTATGATATTTTCGTTTATGAGGACATTAAATTCGCGGTTCAAGCTTATTTATGTGTCAGTCACTATGATATGTTTTTTTAAATAATTTATTTGTATTTAGTGTTCTAACATAAACATACGTAGGGAAAATTCTTAACAAATTTTTTTATTATTTTTACATTATTTTTTCATATTAGAATTGCGCTGTTAATTTTAATTATCAATTACAAATGCGTACGATGAAATATTTTGCAACAATAATATATTAGGTATGCAAATGAGAACTGTTTTGCAAATTTCATATGCAAATATTGGATATATTTATCTTTGAATTTACTAGATAATGCTTCATTTTGAAATAATATTTTTTGATGTTGAAATTCTATTATCTTTTATTTATAAATAAATAAATATAAATAATCATCACGCCTGTTACCCATTACTGGGTGTGGCACTCTACCGAAGCAGATCTCGGTAAGTGATATATTTATGCGCGTGAAGTGCAGTCAAATCACGGCCCCCAAAGATGTTAGTGGTGGGGGAGCCACAGAGATAATTTTAAATTGGTTAAAATGTTTGTCGGTTGTGGGGATCGAACCAGGGTTTTTTGGATCCATAGGCCGACTTGATACCACTGAGCCATTATTCTTAATTGAAGTAGAAGATATTTTAGTTAGGAAGCAACAAAGTCTAGCTACACCACAACTGTAAGTTTAAACCAACTTATTTATTTTATAATGAATTGAATACGAAAATACAAATTTTACTTAAATTATTAAGTTAGTTAATTTTTTAGCCGGATACCATTCTAATTAATAAATTGCTCCGTAATTTCAAAACTATTATATTACACACACAGTTAAAAGAAGATTGTAGAAAATATCCGAAGATCCAAAAATTTATTTAAGCCGAAATTGTTAAATTTAGGGTACTGATGTAAATTAAATAAAGTACTGCCTGATGTTTGAATTACTTGACTTTTAACAAAAATTATATTTTATTAGGTTAATACATGGACAACGACGTTTCGAAACCTTGGAATGGTTGCATTACTTAAGTCAGTTAAATTTTTTAAAAACATAATTGTTACAAAAAGTACGGTTGACATATTAAAACTTCATAATTGAAAATCATTTATATAAAACAAATTTAAAAAGTTAAATAATGGATGTCACATCCAACAAAATCAATAAAAGACTCCAAGCTCCGAAACATCGCCATCCTTGTATAGTTTTTTTTTTTTTTGTTAAAAACCAAATAATCCTAACATGAGCTAGTACTTTAATTCATTTACATCACTACCGTAAGCTTAATGAGGAGAAAAAAGATCGACAATAGTTTTATTTGCGACAATATGTAGAGGTTTAGCGTGTCTCAAAATATAAGAAAACAGATTTAACTCTCTAATGGCGGGGTGAAACCGAGCACAACAAGCAGTCCAGACACCGAAAGACGAATTGAATACAATTTTAAACTGAGCAAAATATTGATATAAAATCAGTGACACTAGTTAATGATAGCCATTAAATACATACAGGTAATATAAATAAACATGTATAGGTCAGGCATATTATAATTATATATCACAAGTAGAGAGTGGATAAATAAATATGTTTTATTATTATTATTATATATGAAAAAAAAGCAAAATAACAAGTGTGACAATTATAATAAAAGTTTCGGAATTATATATTTTTTTATCATTGAATAGATAATTTTTAATACACCGATACAAGAACTACGTAAATTTAATTGTTGTTATAAGTCTTATGTTGTCGGATAATTTTTCTAAAAAAACATAAATAGTTGTATCTCTTTGGATAGTTAAATTCAAGTTTTAAATCGTGTTGCATTAGGAAAAGGTTGAACGTATAAAGAAAAAATAACTTTATTTGTATGAAAACTACAGTAAGTCTCTATTAGAAAATCTATGGTTATTGCAACAAAAAATATTATCTTGTTTATCGAATTGACTGTAATTTTTCCTGATATCAGAAGCCAATCTTCTAATTTTCAATATACACTGTATATATTTTTCAGTCTTATGCAGTAGATGGCGGCTCTGTGGTATCGAGTCGGTCTGTGAATTTGAGAACTCGGATTCGATTCCCACAGCTGACAAACAATTTTCACCACATTAAAACTACTCCTGTTGCTCCCCCTCCATTAATATCTTTGGTGGGCGTGATTTTACAGCTGGTAGCCGCACTTTACGCGCATAAATCACTTAGGGCTAGTTTTTCAATTTCCGATTAATGTTAATCAAGATTAAATAATAATAGAAACTATGGTCTCCATTATTATTTAATCATGATTAACGTTGATCGAGAGTAAACCGGCGATTGAAAAACTGGCCCTTAGAGAAATCTGCTACGGCAGAGTGCCACACCTAATTCTGGGTAGAAGGCGTTATGATATATTTACATATTTGTTTTATTTTTACTCGATTTTTTTACACTGATTCTTCGGGAACCAATTTATCGTGTAAAAACAGGTTTAAGTGTATTGATTATGATTATAGAACAAAAAGGTATTTTTTTAAATATTCGCAAAAGTAAATGTCTTTTATTTGAAATGTACTACTGATTTGATAGCAAATTAAATTCTTTATTAATTATATTAATCATGCAATAAAATAATAAGCACTACCTACAACAATAATCATTTATTATTTGGGTATCTAATATTGCGTATTGTAAATTATTTTTCCTACAACTGTGTGATTTCTTTGTTATTACATAACTATTATTGCCTTGGTTACGTATGGAAAGTAGACAAATGCAGACCAAGTGCGTTTCTATAAGCAAAGTAACACTAGTGCCGAAAGTAATTTGTACTTTACGAAATTGTCAAATGAAAATATAAGTGAGTGCGATTTAAATTTCGCGCCAAGCACGTAATTTCATATTTTAGGCATATTCGCTTATGGAAGAAAAAGAAATATGCAGTGATATATTTTGACGTTTATAAACATAACCTTAAACTGTAGTATATCTAATCTGTACACATCACATAGAGCAGACAAGAACTCAAGTATATCATTATTAAATATGGGATGCTAGCTCAGTGGTATGAAGTCGGCCTGTGGATCCTGAGGTCCCTGGTTCGATTCCCACAGGCGATAAATTTTCATAATTTCAAAAAGCTATCCCTGTGGCTCCTCCACCACTAACATGTTTGGGGGCCGTGATTTGACGACTGGTAACCGCACTTCACGCGCAAAAATATATCACTTACCGAGATCTGCTTCAGCAGAGTGCCACACCCAGTAATGGGTAGAAGGCGTGATGATATATTTATTTATTTATTTAAATATGATAACTAATTAAAATAGCCGAACAGAGTAAAATATATCGATAAATGGTTTTATTTGAAGTGTAAGTGTAATACATACATAATATAGATTTATAGATTGTTTGTGTATATTAATAATACATTGTTGCAGTTGCTTATACTGACATAATCTGAAGTGGAAACTGTTATACTATCTAAAGAAACATTGATTTCTTCCGTACCTGTTCATATTATTAATAGTAATATTATTGATAACAATTTTGGAAGTTTTAGAAGCACCAGCAGCAGGTTGATTGTCATTGTCAAGAATAGATCCAACAATTACCTATGGAGGTGTATATGATAAAGAAGAATCACTCAGTGTAATATTCCAATCTAGACGATTTCGAAGAAATTATCTTGAAATTAGTGAAATATTTTAAAATAACGTAGAACAATGTGCAAGCAATCAACAAACAAACCATAGCAACGCTGCGTTATTGTGTAATATCATTAAAATTTTATAAATTCTGATAATATTTTACTGATTTTCTAAATCGCACAGTTGTAGGAAAAATGTTGTTTATAACACGTGCCGAAAAAGGTTAAGTGCTCGTGCACTTGCACGTAACAAGCCTTTTTCGGCACTTGTTATAAAAATAACTATTTATTATAATACATTTCATAATTTACATTATTAATATATATATATATATATATATATATATATATATATATATATATATATATATATATATATATATATATATATATATATATATATATATGGGATGGCTAGCACAGTGGTATGAAGTCGGCCTGTGGATCCTGAGGTCCCTGGTTCGATTCCCACAGGCGACAAATTTTCATAATTTGAAAAAGCTATCCCTGTGGCTCCTCCACCACTAACATGTTTGGGGGCCGTGATTTGACGACTGGTAACCGCACTTCACGCGCAAAATATATCACTTACCGAGATCTGCTTTAGCAGAGTGCTACACCCAGTAATGGGTAGAAGGCGTGATGATATATTTATTTTATTTTTATTTATTTTAATATATAAGTAAATTTGCTATCAAACCAGGGAAACTATTTAGTTGTACTAAAAATACACACTTCAAATAAAGGTTAGTTATTTTTGTGAATTAAAAAAAAATCTATTTATTTTGTAATCAGTATATCAAATTATATGATCTGTTAATGATCAATGTATCAATACAGTTTGTATATTTTGGTGTCCTTTAGTTTACTTTTGGCTGTCATTAGTTTTTGTTTGTTCTCAGTTTGCCAGTTCTACTCTTATAATTTTATTCCTTGTTCCTTTATTCAAAGAAAATACTTATATCTACTATTACTTGTAACTTCAAGTAATTCTAGTTATTATCTAGAATTTCATAATTTGAATTTTGTTTTAACAGCCCTTAATATGTCTACCTTAATATGAAATAGGCATTTGTCTAGAATTCTGGCCCTAATTATAAATATAGCTATTTATACGCGACCGAACTGCTTATTTTAACTGTAATTTTAACAAAAAATTTATATCGAGATGCAGGGCAATACACAATAGTTAGAACAATCTCGAGGGCGCTAGAGGATTTCGCGAAAAAGTTGTACACAATATTTTTTGCGCATCCGTAAAAAATATATAATTCCGAATTTGATTATTTTTAAATAGATTAAATTGTAACAAAACGGATAATTCAGAATTTGGTTTTGTTTATAAATTATGATATTTCACTATCAACTCAGCTTCGAAAAATACAGACTAATTAAGCGTTATCTTAAGTATCTTTCTAAAGTTCACTTGACAGAGTTTATTTTGTTTATCAAATTTATTAGTGCATATGTTATAACTTCAGTATTCAGTAGATCATTATTTATCAAGTTTATAGCTTTTCTGAATTGTCGCGTCTGGTTATACGGGATGTGATGACATATCTGGGTAAATTATAGCTAAACGTCTGGTCGGCTAGAGTTAACCTTTGAACGCACCCCGTCTGGGTTTTTTATGTAAACGCATATGTGCGACCAACGGAACGATACCACCCCTTACTCTTTGTCCGAACATCTCATGGAATACAACAACGATTAGTAGTGGTAGATTGGCTTCTGACGAGACAGGCTGTCTCGACTGTGCAAGATGTAGATCTTGTCATGTATTTAAGTATTTAGTTACTTAAAATTAGTTTAATCATACGTTGTCGTTGTTGTTGTTTCCATTGTGGGATAACTTGCTTAATTTCTATATTAGTTTATAACTTTTGTATTTTATAATTTATACTTTATTTTATGTTTTAAATATATATTTTTACAAGAAGTTCGTCTTATTTTTCGTTTTATTTTATTTTGAATTAGATCGCGGCTCTATCTAATTACAAAATCATTGTGACCAGAAAAGCGGCTTTCATGTCATTATGGGATTGACATTTGATAAACAAAACAATTGTTTTATAAAAAATCGTAAAAATATCTGATATTATTGTTATTGACATAATATTAACTATTATGGCAATTCTCAAGTATCTAAGTGACTTTTAGTTTAACGGCCGTTACTACAGCAACAACCGCGAAATTGGATTTCGCTGCTTCTGTTGCGTCGGCGAAATGTTTAGTTCGCGTCCGGTTGTACAAAAAATATTATTAAAATTTGTTTATGTATTTCGTAAGTAGCTCGCTTCCATTTTGAAACAAAATGGCTTTGAACACAGGCGGACTTTGGCCTAGGCTAAAGAGGCAATAGCCTAGGGCCCAAAAATTTTAGGGCCCGGATTCAAGCTTTTAGTTTAAATAATAGAAATATATATACAGGTTGGTGACTGTGACTCTCCAACATGGGTATTTAACATGTAAAATCATAATTTTATAATTTCCTGCTTCCCTAATTATTTTAAACAAGACAGCTTCAAATAAGGACATAAAATTCTGCATCTAATCCAATAAACAAAATTAATTTTGCATACTTCGTAACGGCACAAATTAGATCTGAAAATAACGAAAATAGCCTCAAAACTATCGATAGTCATGAAACAAAATTAAACAAATATTTGATGTTCAGTCTGTCACATAAAACGTTAAACATTTGTTAATTTTGTTGCAATTTTATTGCTATCGATAATTTCGTCATTTTCAGGTCTAATTTGTGCTGTTACGAAACATGTAAAATTATTTTTGTTTATTGGATTAGATGCAGAATTTTATCTCCTAAAGGGCCCGAAATAAATATTTTGCCTAGGGTCCGAAATATTTTAAATCCGCTTCTGGCTTTAAAGTAAAATATATAGCTTTGATAGCAAAGTCGAACTATTATTCAGATTTTATTAATACAGATTAAACCATTCTTGCGTGATGCGGCAATAAACAAACACACAAATAAATACAATTTAATGTTACTTTTATAGTTTTAATACCATTTTCAGATATTTTTATATTTTATGCTATTATAGACTCTAAAACTTTATAGTAATTTGCAAATTAAATATTGTTATAAAACTTCATTCACGGACTTTTAGAACTTGAACTAAGTTGTAAAGCTTATAAAATTTTTCCGATTTTATATTGAAATTAAATTATACAAGAAGTGATTAAGGAAAACTTGGAAACTGTCTTACTTCATGAAACATTTCCGTAACAAAACTGATATATCTGAGGAATAAAACTTAAACAAGAATTACACCTGCTTTTGAAAAATTAATTATTCATTCCGTAATCTTGATTCCCCCAGCATATTTCTTAATTATTCTTTTGAGACTACACAACATAAACTGTAATTAATATTTTTCATATTTCAAGGAAGTTACGCAAAATGTAACACATTTTTAATTTTATAAACTCATCCTTCATTTCATGTTCTATTTGAGAAACTGACGGGGTAACATTTTTTGTTCGTATAGAACCTACAAAACTGTTGAAATGTTAAGGATTTACCCGTACCCTTAACTCGCCTCGCCGTAGCATAAGTAGATATTCCATTAAATTTTTTCCGTATATAATTTTTTATATTCATCAGAAAACATTTTCATGATATTTAGTTGTTTTTATTGATGGAAAATGTCTAGTGATTTTTTCTTGCTAATAGATAGATCACCGTTCATTGAAACATTTCTATTAAATCAACAAATGCGAGTTTAAAGCATCTTTTCAGCCATTTTAAAATCATTTATAAAGTTGCATACTTTCTTGTTAATTTTAAGTATTATAACAAAAATATTTAATTTATTAAAATCGGATATTTTTATGACTTCCTACGGTTTGCAATTGTGCGGAGCGAATTAATTAATGTTTGGTTACTATTCTCATCATAACACTGAAAAATTACAACAGAGAGATCACAACAATAAAAAATTACAACAGGGGAAGATCTCTACTAAGAAAGATTGTGATTTCAACAATAAAATAATCAGTAATTTTTTAAGATGTGAATTTTCGTTGTACAATTCTACAAACTGAATTCAGTTTTCTATCGTGTATAGTTTAAACAGCAAGATTGTGCTGCAATGAAAGTTAAAAAAATTATAAATTAAAAATTTGCATCCCACTTTTTTTTAGTCGCACATATCGGTGTCTACACATTGGATAGAGTGGAATCATGAAATTTGGGCAAACGGATTGACGAATTTGAATTAATATATTTTTAGTGTAGTAAGGATTACGAAATGTAAAGATTTTCATTCGGAATAAAATTACTTAATTTTAAAACTATCTTTACAAGTAACACATTTATATGTATTTGTCTATTTTGGCTGGTGGTCTCAAACATTTCTAAATTGTACGCATTTACGCTGATGGCATTTGTCAATGCAAAATGTCACTTTGTCGTTTATGCACCACAAAAAAATAAAAACAAAGCGCACTCTTCGAATTTTTAAATCTAAATCAATCATTCATTAAACGGTACGATAACAACCAGTGACAGAAAATAAACAATTTAAATTTTTTATGTTCTTCCCAATCTGAAAACTGAAATTAAATTATTAAGAGCTAGTTTTTCAATCGCTGTTTACCCTCGATTAATATTAATCATGATTAAATAATGGAAACAATAGTTACCATTATTATTTAATCATGATTAATATTAATCGGTGATTGAAAAATTGCTCCTAAAATGTTTAATTTATTGTGGCGACTGTAAAAAAAATCTTGTGAGTGTGCCGAATGCAAATGTACATTGTCCATTTCGAAAGAATGCAGCGCTTCTACGTCGCGCGTCAACAACCTCTCAATGGACAATGTACCATTTTGCGCTCTTAATAAACACATTGCTATTATGAGCATGGAACTAAAAAGTAAGTGTTCCAAACATTTTATCTCATTTAGTTTCCATCGCTTGAATCTGGAAAGAACAACAAAATGAGCACGAAAGATTATTGAAAGATTATTTTTATTTATTTATTCATTCATTTATCACAAACTCTCAATAGGTGACTTATTAAAAATATCTTAAATTTCGCTAATATCTATATCATTGTTTATCAACTTTTTTGCTTCTATGCCTTCCTCCAATAAATACATTAATCCTGGACCTATCCAACAATATTGCAATAAAAATAACTAAATTTAGTATTAATATCGGGAAGATCGAGCTTCGCCCCACAAAGGATCGCAGTAATTTAAATGTTAGTCGCCTTTAGCGGGAATTTCCGAAAGGAAATTTTTGAGGGAAATGCAAGAAAATTGATCAGGAAATGACAAGAGATAGCAAGTTTAAAATGAAAAATCTGGTGTGGGCATCACACGACTTTCTTATACACAGCATATTTAATATTTAGAATATATGAATGTTATATAATATTATTAAACATGTAATTTAGGTTTTCAGTAATTCAGCATTTATCTGTTTGAAACATATAAACTATCAAATTTGTTTACGTACAATTTTTTAGTAATATTGACTACTTTATGTATACCGGATGTCCGTTTTTCGAGCTTAACACTTGGTATCTCAAGAACCTTGAGATACGAAGTCGATTAAATTGAGGCAAAGTTGCCAAATTTGTGTACCATTTTAATGATGTATTTGTTTTTCCGAAAAAAGATATAGATATCTAGATAAAGCGAAAATTAAATATTTTTTTTTTGTTTCTATTGCTACTATGATTATTGAAATATATTATTAAATATAAAAATTAGTTTTCTCAAAATTAGACGCATGTACAGGAAAATTACAAATAACATGTTATGTTCCAAATATTTTTGCTAACATCTTTTATTTGAAATTTTTTTTATTGTTTTGTGTGTCCAGTAAACTTCCTATTCCGGTTTTTCAATTTCATTCAAAATCAACTCAGCTCTTTGTATTTCCATGAAACTTAGAATTATCCAGTTTCGTTAACAAATCTTATCTCGTTCATGAGATATTGCACACTCGAACACACATCCATCCACACACACACACACACACACACACACACACACACACCTACACACAGACATCATTGAGAAAATGATCAAAACTAATTCAGTGGACATCAAAACACGTATTTCCGCGAAAATCTCGTCAACGATTTTTTTCACGATTCCAATACATTACTGTGTATAAGAAAGTAAAAATAAATAGATAACAGAAACAAATTGTCTGCTCAATATATGTTAGAATTTTTGCTTATATCTCGAAAATAGCGTATCTTTTGAATAATTAGCTAGATCATTTTCCGAGGCCAAAAATCATTAGAATAGTAATCGTAATGTGGACAAAGAGTTAAATAATATAGTGACCATCAAAACTTGAATTAATTACTATTGTTTATTATGTTCAGTTTTACTTAACCAAATGATTTATAACAATTTAACTTCTACGAATTAGATTGTAAAATTCTTATTCAAAATCACTTAAATATTGCTATTAAAATTATGGCCACAATCTTGGCCGAAACTTCGGATTCATAAATGTAAAATGAAAGTTTATTCACTTTATTTTCAATACTTATCTATAGGCTAAAATAATCTTATTCGGCTTATTGAAAATTTTAAATAACTTTTAAAAATAACATACGAGGACAGGGTGAAAAGTCCCTGAAAAATAAAACAGATGGCGTCACAATCGCAAATATCATGTGATATTTGTAATGTACCATCTTTAACTAGAACGCATTAAAATTTTCAGACTGATATGTCATTCGCTTCTGTTTTGATACCCAACGAAAGCAAGAAGATTTTTGAAAACTTGGAAAAAAGTAAATTTCGCGTCTTGATTAAACATTATTTCTTGCGTGGAAAAAACATTACGCAAACCAAAGCATCGCTTGTTAAATATTATGGGGACTCCTCACCATCGATTGGAACGATTCACAAGTGGTTTACTGATTTTCGTTGTGGTAGTATGACCACAAAGGACGTTTAACGTTCTGGTCGTCCAATTTGGATTACAACGCCAGAAATCGTCGATAAAATCCATGGTATGATATTGGACGATCGGCGAGTTAAAGTGCACGAGTTTGATGAGGCTATGAGCATCTCAACCGAACGGGTACGGAACATGTTGCATACATTTTTGGATATGAGAAAGCTATCTGCCAGATGGGTGCCGCATTGTGGACAACGCACCGGCGCGGCGTACAGGTCCCCAGTCGCAATGGCAAAATTGCATGAATTGCGCTACGAATTGGTTCGTCATCCACCATATTCCCCAGATTTGGCCCCCTGCGATTTTTATCTATTTCCAAACTTGAAGAAATGGCTCGGCAGAAAGAGATTTGGCTCCAACGATTAGGTCATCGCCGAGTTAAACGCCTATTTAGAAGGATTTTTATTTGGAAGGGATCGAAAAATTAGAAAAACGTTAGACGAAGTGTATCGAGCTACAAGGAGATTATGTAAAGAAATAAAATAAGTTTTGACCAAATAAATCATTTCTTGTTTAATTTTTCAGGGACTTTTCACTCTGCCCTCGTACTTTTAATTTAATGAGAATCAACACTTGCCTTTAACTGCACATGTGTTTTCGAGTGGGAAATCATACAAAACTAACTTCTCGTTTAAAAAACAGGATAAAAACAATGATGATAACTCATATTGTAGGAAAAATATGCAAAGTTTAGGAAGGCATACAATTATTTTTGTAACTTCAGCAACAACCGTTATACGAGTAGAGAAAAGATACAGGAATAAAGATTTGACTTAATTAGTATAAGTAAGTACTTGATAATTAAAGAAATCAAATTTTATTATAGAGATATAAAGTTCAAAACTCGAAGGTTCAAATCCCGGCAGAATCATAATTTGTTTTTTCCACAATAAAATTAGAGTCGTATTTGAGCAATAGTAATATTATAACTATTTACATAACAAGTGCGCGAATGGTGCAAATGATGTCTTCGTGCACGAGTTTTGTACAATGTTTTTTGTAACGAGCCAAAATTATATAACCGACAATGAAGAAATTTATTATATTTAAAGGGTGAATTTATATTGACATTTAAGTATGCCATGAATTGGCATATATTATTTGAAAAGAAATTGTTTATTTTTTCTCGTAAAATTTGTTAAAATATGTCTATTTGGTGGCGTTATAGGCTCATGTGTCTAATTTTTTTTATAAATTCCTTAAAATATATGTGTATAATAAGTACAATTAGCGTTTTAATAGTCAAATGTTAGAACCACAAAAAAGTGTGTTTATTTATAATTACTTTGCGCACTAGTCAATCAAACTTTCTAACAGTTTTTAAGGTAATGTAAACCTTATTTTGAATGATGCGAGTACAAAATCTATTTTATTTCACACGTAATTTCGATTTAGGTACCTTTCTTTATTTTAGCCAATTATCTGCATCTGGCCATAAAGTACTACAGTCTAAAGTCTAAACCAATAAACTGAGATAAAACATATATCATATTATTTACTAAAAATAAAAATCTCAATTTTAATCAATATAAATAAATAATAAAACTATTTTAGAATTACGCAGGCGTTTGATCTCGAAACTATTTGATTCTAATTTAGTAAAGTGTCTCCCCAACTAGACTATACTGACCTCGGATTGTTTTTTATCAGAGAAATTAATAATATATTTTGTTTTATTTTCAAGGAGTAATTCACATTAGGATATTAGATCTGCCTCTTTAAACATATTTGATTATACTATAAATAGTAAAAATCAATAGGTATAGCCGGTGTGCCGAACCAATATTGAAAATAAGATTTATATGTCTTACAGTTCACAAGTACTGAAACACAATTAAAAATGCCAACCTGGAGATAATCAGAGAGCGCAATAAATAAGAGAGTCATTAAGAAGTTCCGGATCTTATGACATCCCCTAAATGAGAAACAACCTTTTAAATTTAAAGAGAAATCGGACAGAATCTGGTGCCTTGACATTTTGTTTCTTATTCCTGAGATCAATAATTTATGTACCTGAAATATTGTAAATGTATTTGTATGGTGTGTTTTTTTTTGTGGTGCACTGTAAGAGATACAAAGTTGACTAAATATACAAAAAAGATTATTCCTATAATTTTTCAAATATTTAAAAAGTCTATTTAGTACAAATCTAGTTTATACATTCTCCTCAGATCTTTTTCAAATTATATAGTTAAGTAAATATTTCTACATTCATTAAAATAAAAAAATGTTAAATATGTTCAAAATTTAAATAAATAGAATTTTATATAATACGAGGGCAGGGTGAAAAGTCCCTGAAAAATAAAACAGATGGCGCCACAATCGCAAATCTCAGGTGACATTTGTGATGTACCATCTTTAACTAGAACGCATTAAAATTTTCAGACTCATATGTCATTCAGTTCTGTTTTGACATCCATCGAAAGAAAGCAACCTTGAAGATTTTTGAAAACATGGAAAAAAGTGAATTTCGCGTCTTGATTAAACATTATTTCTCGCGTGGAAAAAACATTACGCAAACCAAAGAATCGCTTGTTAAATATTATGGGGACTCCTCACCATCGATAGGAACGATTCCGAACTGGTTTACTGATTTTCGTTGTGCTGGTATGACCACAAAGGACGCCGAACGTTCTGGTCGTCCAATTGAGGTTACAACGCCAGAAATCGTCGATAAAATCCATGGTATGATATTGGACGATCGACGAGTTAAAGTGGACGAGCATGCTGAGGCTATGAGCATCTCAAACGAACGGGTACGGAACATTTTGCATAAATTTTCGGATATGAGAAAGCTATCTGCCAGATGGGTGCCGCATTTACTCTGTGTTGACAACAAGCGCGACCGTGTGACAAGTTCAAAGGAGTGTTTGGCGATGTTCAAGCGCAATAAGAAGACTTTTTGCGCCAGATTTGGCCTCCTGCGATTTTTATATATTTCCAAACTTGAAGAAATGGCTCGGCGGAAAGAGATTTGGCTCCAATGATGAGGTCATCGCTGAGACAAACTCCTATTTTGAAGGATTGCCAAAATCGTATTATTTGGAAGGGATCGAAAAATTAGGAACGAGGTGTTTCGAGCTACAAAGAGATTATGTTGAGAAATAAAATATGTTTTGACCAAATAAATCATTTCTTGTTTCATTTTTCAGGGACTTTTCACCCTGCCCTCGTATATAGAGTGAGTTTAATTTTTTGCCAGCATTGGGTTCTCGCTAGAGGTCGGCATATTTGAAAATTTTGATATCCGATCCGATCCGATCCGACTTGATCCAAGATCCGATCCGATCCGATCCGATCCGACTTGATCCAAGATCCGATCCGATCCGATCCGACTCTATCCGAGATCCGATCCGATTCGATCCGAAATCCGATCCGAAATCCGATCCGAGATCCGATCCGAAATCCGATCCGAGATCCGAGATCTGATCCGAGATCCGATCCGAGATCCGATCCGAGATCCGATCCGAGATCCGATCCGAGATCCGATCCGAGATCCGATCCGAGATCCGATCCGAGATCCGATCCGAGATCCGATCCGAGATCCGATCCGAGATCCGATCCGAGATCCGATCCGAGATCCGATCCGAGATCCGATCCGAGATCCGATCCGAGATCCGATCCGAGATCCGATCCGAGATCCGATCCGAGATCCGATCCGAGATCCGATCCGAGATCCGATCCGAGATCCGATCCGAGATCCGATCCGAGATCCGATCCGAGATCCGATCCGAGATCCGATCCGAGATCCGATCCGAGATCCGATCCGAGATAATAATAATAATAATAATAATAATAAGTTTATTTCCAGGAAACAAACTACATGGTAATAGAAATTGTCAAAATACAAAATAATACATATTCTTAGAAACCTATAATTTCAATTTTTACAGTCATGAAAGAATTCTTCAATACAATAATGTGCTTTTTCAATCAGATATAATTTAAGTTCTACTTTAAAATGTTTTGTGTTTTGAATATTTTTCAGATATTGTGGTAAATTATTATATATCCTCAAACCGTTAAATTTTGTATTATATTTTGATTTGTTTAACTTGATTTTTGGCACAACTAAGTTTTGTTTGCCTCTGGTATTATATTGATGTACATCACTATGTGTTTGTACATTATTCATATTGGCTTTAATCATAAGAACAACATTATAAATATATAAGCATGGTAGATTTAAAAGATTTTCTTTTTTTGAATACCTCCCTGCACGAGGACCTTGGGTTAAGAAGGAATATATTTCTTATTGCTCTTTTTTGAAGTTTGAAAACTCGCAATGCTATTGAGGAACAGCCCCAAAATATTATTCCATAGCACAAGATTGAATAGAATTTAGCAAAATAGAATGTTTTTGCTGTATGTTCATCAGAGAGTAGTCTTAAACGCTTAATTAAGTAGCATAATGAAGCCAAATTATTACACATATTATCAATATGGGTGTTCCAAGTGAAATTTTTATGAACATGAAGACCTAAAATTTTGGTGCTACTTGCTGCAGCTAACAACTGATTATTACAAAATATATTTAGGTTTTCATGCTGCACATTTTTGGAGAAACAAATTATTGAGGACTTTATTTATTGTCAAATTCAACGATGCAAACCAATTAGTAATATTTATAATTGTATTGGTTATTTCCGTGAATGTACTGTTGGTTTCATTTTGTGGTATTAGAAGCGAGATATCATCAGCATAGGCTACAAATTTAATGTTATTTAGTATGTTTTTAACATGATTTATATATATATATATATATATATATATATATATATATATATATATATATATATATATATATATATATATATATATATATATATATATATAGTAAATAAAACGGGGCCCACGATTGAACCTTGAGGCACGCCGAAGGATAATGAAAGAGGATCAGACCTCTTATCGTTAAAGAATATTATTTGCTTACGATTGTTAAGATATGACTCAAGCCACTTGGCACAAACCCCACGTAGCCCGTACTGCTCTGCTAAATTTATAAGTACTGAGTGGTTAACACAGTCGAAAGCTTTAGACAAGTCTAAAAAAATTCCAAATATATCTTCTGCTTTATCAAAATTTTTATAGACATTGTCCAAGAAATTAACTAGCGCAGATGCTATAGCCTTTTCTGAATCCGTATTGTTCACTAATTAATATCTCATTTTTCTGCAGAAATGACTGAATCCTGGATAATATTATTTTCTCTAAAATTTTATGAAAAACTGATACAATTGAGATTGGTCGATAATTTGAGACTAGTTCTTTATTACCTTTTTTATGCAAAGGAATAACTTTAGTAGTTTTTAGAATATCGGGGAAAACTCCCTGTGATATTGACAAATTTACACAATACGTCAAAGGTATTATAATTGGTTCACAACAATTTCTTAGTAAATTACCCGAAACTTCGTCAATTCCCGCAGAAAATGAATCATTTAGTGAAATTATCAGTGATAACAACTCGTTTTCAGTTACAGGTTCCAAAAAAATTGAATTTGTACATTTATCAATAATCTTATGTTCTTGGCTACAATTTGTAAAGTGAGCTAAATTTTTTACAAGGTCTTCTGAGCTGTTAACAAAATAATTATTAAACATTTTAGCAATATCTGAAGAATTGTTTGCAACTGCACTATTGTTATCTTTCAATACTTCAGTATTTTTCGGCTTACTGAGACTACAAGAATTTAAATTTTTGTTGATTAACCGCCAAACTCGAGTTGTATTTTTATTACAATTTTGAACTATTCTTGAATTAAAAATTAATTTCGTTTGTTTCAGTTTTTTACGATAGTCTTTTTTAGCAGTATTATAAATCACCTTACTTAACATTCCTGACTTACACAGCTCAAAGAGTTCCTTTAATTTGCGTGACTGGTCTTGTATTTCCTTAGTTACCCAGGACTTTTGTTTTTTATTGTCTACTGAAACATTAATTTTTGGATGTGTTATGTCATAGTTATATAAAAATGTTTCAAGAAAATTATTAAAACATAAATTAACGTCATTTTCTGAAAATACATTTGTCCAGTCCTCTTGATTTAAATTGAATATAAGATTGTTTAAATTATGATTATTAAATTGTCTTCTCACAAATTTATTATAACTTCCGAAATTGTGTTTAAAAAATTTTATAGTTATATTTTGAGCTGAGTGATCAGAAAGTCCATTATGAATGACTTTCGAGGTGTAATATTCTGTATTAAGATTAGCAAGTATGTTATCTACGCACGTTTTGGTAGTACTACAAATCCGAGTTGGTTCTTTTATAATATGGTGCAAGTTGTGCGAAGCCATGACATCGATAAAGAGTTTTTTGTGTATGCTGTCATTTAACATATCTATATTAAAGTCGCCTACGACAACCAAATTAAAATCACAATAACAAAATAATAACTTAGCTAAACATAAGTTTAACTGTCTTAAAAAGTCATTTACATTGGTAGAAGGTGTTCTGTATGCTGCTAGTACAATGTTTAGAGTACTGTTGTATTTAAATTTTATCGCACAGCTTTTAAAAACTAATTCAATATTAAATTCTTTAACAATGTCTATGGCTTCAAAATTAATTTTATTGTTACAAAAAATTGTCACTCCCCCATGCGAGTGAGACTGTTTATAAAAACCGTTGGTTAGATTATAACCTCCTAAAGTAAAAGCGAGTTTTTCTTCATCTACAAGCCAATGTTCAGATAAACACACAATGTCAAAGGAGTATAAACTTAGAAACACTTCGAGATCTTCGATTTTGTTTTTTAAGCACTGTATATTTTGATGTAAAATAGAGATTTCGTTTAATTTATAACGCGCACTTCTCGTATTTATGTTTATACTATTTAACGTATTTGTATTGTTATGTCGATGAGCCTTCTTTTCGAGCCCTTCTAAAAATATAATTGCTGACTGCAATTCCTTCAAGCCAGATGGAAGGATCTGTTAATTTGATTTTCTCGTCAATGTTTATACATAGTTTATATGCGTTATATTCGGTGGCTTTAATATTAACTTGTTCACAAGTAAATGTATCGTGTTTCAGTAGATCATTAATTAAAGTATTCATATATGAAAGGGAAACATTTTTTGAGACTTTATTAATGAATAGCGAGATTTTCTTCTGAGCAGCAGAGATTTTTGCACTATTATTTGTACCTGTAATTTTAAATTTGTTTGTATTAATAACTGGTGAGTTTATGGTTTTATCACACTTTTGTAGTTCAGAATTTTGGTTTTCAGGCTGAAATTTTTGCTTACTAATTTTGTTTACCTTATTTGACACTTTAATTTTATCATCTGGTTTCAGTGTTACCACGTCACTAATTGTTTGTGAAATTTCTATATTTTTATTGCTTTCTACAATTGGAGTTTGTTCATGTATTTTGTTCGCACTCGTGGCAGTACCGGCAGCAGTAGGTGTCTCCTTTGACCTTGGTTTTTGCTGCGTTGGTTTATCCACATTTTTTGACGAGTTTATTTTGTTTTTAAGAAGACTTACTTGTTCTCTTAAAAATGTGTTATTTTCTTTTATGAGGATATTATTCTCTTTTAGAAGGCTAAGATTTTCGGTCAGAAGAATGTTTTTATCTTCGACTTCTTTAAGTAATTTCTTCAAAAGTACATTTTCTTCGTGTTATGATGAAACAATATCAATGCATAAATGTCTCTTTAGACAAGCCGGATGGAACTGATTGACATTACATTTAGCACATGAGATTGATTTCACAACTTTAGCGCCACAAACAAGACACTTTTTGTCAGAATCACTACTATTGATTTTTTCACTGTTCGCCATTACTTATATTATATCCGATCCGAAATTCGATCCGAGATCCGATCCGAAATCCTATCCGAAATCCGATCCGAAATCCCATCCGAAGATCCGATCCGAGATCCGATCCGAAATCCGTTATAGATGAAATTTAATAAATAATTTTGTTATAAAAAACTAAAGAGACATATTTTCTTGTAACGTTATTTAATTATTTTTATCACAGAACATAAATGCTTATAAATATAACGTAGCGTTATATTTCTTTAAAGAGGAATTGGAATTATTTACTAAGAGTGGATACCTAAATGTTATGTATGTAAATTTCGGATCGGATGTTTTATTCTAATTTCGGATCGGATATTTTATCCGACTTTCGGATCGGATCTTTTATTCGACTTTCGGATCGGATCTTTTATCCGACTTTCGGATCGGATCTTTTATCCGACTTTCGGATCGGATCTTTTATCCGACTTTCGGATCGGATCGGATCGGATTCGGATTTCGGATATTTTTGCCGACCTCTAGTTCTCGCGAACCGTAAAAGATACAAACTTGATTAAATTATTAAAGTAGTGACAATTTAAGAGACGATTTTAATAATATGTTTATTTTTCCAAAATACTTTTAATGCATAGGTGCATAGACAACTGAAAATGTAAAATCAACAATTTTCTTTAAATAATGTTAATTCAAAAATAGTGGGTAATATAGAAAAAAGAGTTAAATAGAAAATGTGCATACATAACATACTTATAAGATCTATTCGATGTAATAATATTTGATTTAATTGCAAAATGTTACAAATTTCTGCATATTTGGATTAACGAACGTGTTAGGAACCCTAAGAAAATATTCTTGGGTGCGAGGGGGAGGTCTAAATTTGAAACTAAGAATCTATATTTTCTATAAGCAGAATATTAAAAAATTCTTGATATTTACACCAACTTTACATATTTTCTTCTATCAAAATAGACTAGAAAAAAAAATCATAAAAATAACTAACGCTATTCCTTATATATAAAACGTTTATGGTTCTCAAAACTCACTTATAAATTGTATTTATTAATTTTTGAAACACTAGAAAACAGGCATAAAAAAGTCCAACTTCTCTTTGTTTATTTTTTTTTTCATGGTAATGCAGATGTTTGCATATAGTAAGTGCATTTAGATTTCATGTATCACCATACGGGTCTAGAAATAAAATTATATTTGAACCTAATACATCTAACAAATTATTTGGTAAATACTCACTTGAACATATTAAATTGTATTAATTTATACACTCGTACACCATCAAGTATCAATGAGTAAATAATGTTAACTCGTATCTTATGTATAATAATAATTTATCATGTCTTATATGTAATTATAATTGTACCATATGGAGTTATCTCCGTAGTGAATTTTTTGCAAATAAATAAATTTGGTTAACCAGTATCAACTGATTTCGTCACGATGATTGTAACATAATTTGATCTTGATGCAAATGCTTTATCAAAAAAGTACAGGTATCATTTGTTGATCCGCATATTTTATAAAAATATCGCATCGGAGTGCAGGAAAAAGACTGACACTATACAATTTCCATTCGTTCTTCATAATATAAATTGAAATAAATAACATATAAGTAAGAAATAAGTGCGTAAATGTTATTAATATTTTTGTTTACGGATAATATTGTTTGAATTACATTTAGAAGTTGTAGTGTATATTATTATCTAGAGCTAACAAGAGCAGAAATAGAATAAATTTACATGAATTTCAAATATAAACACCATTTTAAAACAGGCTTTTGTATTATCCTTCGAAAATAATATTCGTAGTTTTCATAATTTAAACGAATTATTTAAATTTCCTACCCAATTACGACGAAACAAAGCCGCCCCTAGCCTCAGCAAGAAAATATTTATGAGGAAGAATTCATTCCTAACCTAAGTTTTCAATTTAGTGAACGGGTAAGGCTATGTGTCATTGTTAGTAGCGCGAGCAGCAGTGTCAAACGAGCGGTCGTACGAGGATAAAATTGAAAATCTTTCTTTATTCTTCCGCGTCTGTCGTTTCTTATGTCGCAAAAATCTCTAATCTAGTCCGAATAAAACCAAAATCTTCTAATTTATTATTGCCGTGTGGCTTAAGGCAAGCTTATGCCAAGTGGAACAAGTGCACTTATTAGAATTGCTTATCTGAACACGTACGTGACATTCGAGCTGGGCGCTAGATAAATTGAAAATGAAGAACAAAATCCGGCATGCAATGAATTCTGGGCTGCGATCGCGGAACTCGCGAATAAATCCTATTACTTTTCTTCTTGCTAAGTCTGCAAGGTGCAGCAGGGAATCTACGTGAGTAACCTGAAATTGCTGTGCTTTTACGTTTCTTTTGCTCTCGCTAATTCAGCCGTTTTAAGCTAATACGGCAAATAGATTACTCGTATGAAAATTTAAATGGTTTACAAATAATTTGCTCGTAAACAAACATTATTTATATTTATGCTTGAGGTAGATTACATTCCACGCGTATAAATGTGTATATTCACCATAGTTTTGAATGAAGGATTTGCCAGGTCTGTATAATGTCTGTGATGTTTATACAGTATTTAATGGGGATGTTGTGGTAATTATTTTATTAAACAAAGAAAATTACATTCTACTTTGACTTTAATATTTATAATGTATGAAATATAAATTAACACAGTTTTTAAATGATATACGAGGTGCGGCTATTAAATAATGAGACTGATGCTGTTTTAACATTTTATTTTAATTCCATACCTATTTACTTATTATCACTTTCAATATACACCCCTCCTCTATCCCTACAATGCTCCATGCGAATCTTCCATTGTTCGAAACAGTGCTGGAAGTCTTCTTCTGTCAGCTCCTTCAGAACGCGTGCCGATTTCTCTTTCAAAACTCAAATCTTAGTGGTATTAAAGCAAATTTCACCTTAGGAAACAGATAGAAGTCGCACGGTGCAAGATCTGGCGAATAAGGCGGATGGTCCAACACTGGGATGCTGTACTTGCCTAGAAATCTCTTGAGAGACATTGCGGAATGAGCCAGCGCATTGTTTTTATGGAGAATCCATGACTTGTCCTTCCACAATTCGGGTACTTTTTTCAATAAATTATAAGTTTCAGTAGCAGTTTTGCCAAGTTTCATATGAAATTTCACAACAATTCGTTGCTCTAATGTTGCACTTAACATTTTTTCGGCGAAACAAAAAAAACAACTCTAATTAGAACGAATACTACGGCTATACGAATTTGTTTACAGAAGCGAGAGGTACTGCATTCGAAAGAGAAAGGTTCACGTTAAAAATCTGACGGTCGCTGGTGTTTGGCGCATGCGTACTTCGTCTGTAGCAGCGTCAGTCTCGTTATTTAATAGCCACACCTCGTATAGTATAATTATATAAACTTTATTTTATTTTGAGTTAATTCTAATATTGTATAGAATCAAATAATGGGCTAATCAACTTTTTTTTTGAGCTTCGTAGCACGAAGTAAATTTGTCATGACTTTAAAGCGCAGTCATAAATTGACCTTAAAAAATTATCATTGCATTCTCTTATCATCTTTGGGATTGTGATAAGACCGCATATTATTTTACTGATGGGATGGCTAGCTCAGTGGTATGAAGTCGGCCTGTGGATCCTGAGGTCCCTGGTTCGATTCCCACAGGCGACAAATTTTCATAATTTGAAAAAGCTATCCCTGTGGCTCCTCCACCACTAACATGTTTGGGGGCCGTGATTTGACGACTGGTAACCGCACTTCACGCGCAAAATATATCACTTACCGAGATCTGCTTCAGCAGAGTGCCACACCCAGTAATGGGTAGAAGGCGTGATGATATATTTAATTTTATATTTATTTTATTATTTTACTGATTGTTATTTGCAGTAGAAGACTTGCCAAACCCAGAAAAATAATTATACATTTTAAAAATTATTAGCACATTAATTTAAGGGGGGATTTACTTATTTTAGGCCGAAAAACAGGTGTTTTTTTCATGAAGATATTAACTCCGAGTTTTCAGCATCTTATTTATTATCATTTGGAGAGTATTTTCACGTTCGTAAGTTGAACTTAGTTCGATTTAGAGAGCGGGATGTCCACGCAGGCGCGTCGGCAACTTTCACAAGTCGTCGTAGTTATGTGAAACAAATTTGCGTTACGGTACATTAAACTAGATGGAATTATCTGGAGCTTGTGCCACTTTTAGGTCAAAATGTTGAAAATTAACAAAATGGCGGCCATTTGAATAAAATAGCAATTTTTTTACCCTTTTTTTCACTTCTTCGGGAGCCTTAAAAATATTTAATCTTTATAAAAATGGCTGATTGAGGCACAAGCTCCAATAAATTTTGTCCTGATTTCGTCACGATGATTGTAACATAATGTGATCTTGATGCAAATGCTTTATTAAAAAATCTGGTGTGGTCACGACACGACTTTCTTATACACAGCATATTTAATATTTAGAATATATGAATGTTATATAATATTATTAAACATGTAATTAAGTTTTGCAGTAATTCAGCATTTATCTATTTGAAACATATAAAATATCAATTTTATTTACGTATAATTTTTTAGTAATGTTGACTACTTTATGTCTAACTTTACTGATGAGGCATATACAGTATGTCCGTTTTTCGAGACATTGGTATCTCAAGAACCGTGAAATACAAAGTCGATTAAATTGAAGAAATGTTGCAAAATTAGTTGACCATTTTAATGATGTATTTGTTTTTCCGAAAAAAGACATAGATAACTAGATAAATTAAAATTTTAGTCGATTTAGTTTATGACTGGTAACTTTTTTGATTAAATTATAAAAGTTTATAATTTGTACATTCTACAAATATAATCTAATCTATATTAATAATTTGCGTCCCTGCCTAAGAGGCACGGACGAATAATCTGCGAGTGCATATGTAGTAGTCATGGTAACAATGTCATCTATTAGAAAACAGTATAACCATGTTAATAGAAACATTTCAGAGCAGAATAATCGCATGAATTTTTTGATTGCATCCTCTTAATTTGATTGTATCGTTTTTTTAATAATAATAATAATAATAATAATAAATAAATTTATTTGCAAAAAGATTTCTTATACAAATGGGTGGAGTTGTAGATTCAGTATTTCATAATATAATACATTTCCAGAGTTAATTTCAGTAATGTTCACATATTTAGAGCGAATGCTCTGAGTTGTAAAGCTAACATAATATAATTATAGACATTGTATATTTTATTGATGTCTTCAAACAAGTACAGCTGTAGATGGTAGGTGTCTTCGTTTGCGTTTTGCAGGTACGGCCCTAGGTAGGTTGTCCGTGGGCAGTTATAGAATGGGCAAACTACCAAGAAATGGTATAGATTGTCGGGCTCTAAGCAATTGCAGATTGAACATACGTTATTATTATCGAATTTGTGGACTACGCCATTTACATATAATTGAGTTATATCACGAGTGGATGCAACTCGAATTTGGCTTATGATTTTGGTGATGTTGAAGTTTTTTAGTTCTGTTTTTAGATAATGAAAGTTTGTATTTGTTGCAACCAGTATTTCTTTATATATTTTATTATAAGATGAGTTAGTTATTCTTCTTTTATCTTCACTATTTGACAAATCGTTAAGTTTTTCTTCTAATTGTTCTGAGTTGTTTTTCAGTACGGTATGACTTTGTGAATTCCATATGCTGAGGTTGTCAATTTTTATGAAAATTTCTTGTACTAGGGTGACCCAGTTGTATTTAGCAATGTTTTTTCTGCTGCTGTTCAATATCATTAGTTTCTCGTAGCAGATTTTTGGATATCTTGTGTTATTCATGATCCACAGTTTCTGAAGATATTTTATTATTGACTGGAAGACACGTGTCTCTAGCTTAGGCTGGTTTACTTCTGTACGCACTATATAATTGGGAGTATTAATTGACCAGTTCATGAGATTTTTAAAGAAGCCTGTTTGGATTTTCTCGATTTCATTCAGATATAAAAGGCTGTATATTTCTGCTCCATATAAGAGAGTTGGTAAGATAACTGCTTTATAGAGTTTGATCCTAGCGTCCCAAGAGGTCATTTTAGTGGTGATCATGAGTTTCTTCACATTCGCTGCTGCACATCTTGCTTTGCTGATGAATGAGTCTTTTGCTTTACCATAGAGTCCAGAGGAAGTTATTAGCATACCTAAATAAGTGTATTCAGTTGTGAGTTCTATGGTTTCATTTTGGCATGTATATTCTTCATTTGGCGTTCTTTTAGGTCTTCCCTTGAAGTATTTCATGATTTTTGTTTTTTGCGCGTTGATTTTTAGGTCATTATTGTTGCAGTATTTTTCTAGGATCTTAAGTTTCTTATGGATATCTGAGCTTGAGTTGCATAGAATTACAAGGTCGTCTGCGTATAGTAACATTAGAATGTCTATTGTCGGGGTAATAAATAGCCCTTCTGCTCCTTCATTTCTAAAGAAATTATCCATGTCACTGATGAATAAACTGAAAAGTAGAGGGCTTAATGTGTCACCTTGGAGTAGGCCTTTAGTTATTTTTATTGGCTTTGAATAGTTTCCATTGACGTTTAATACTACTCTAGCATTGTCATAACTGTTTTTTATAAGTCTAATTAGTTTTGCACTAGCCCCTAGTTCAAACAGTTTATTCCATAGCTTTTGATGATTGACTGAATCAAACGCTTGTTTGAAGTCTACGAATATTGCGTACGTGCTTCGTTTCTCGATTAGTCGCGTTTGGATGATGGCATTAAGCGTAAACAGGTTGTCAAGGCAGGACCTTTTTTTCCTAAATCCGCATTGACTTTCGGGAAGGATATCGAAACTTTCAGCCCAAGTTTCCAAACGAGATGAAATTATGCTGGTTAGAACCTTTTGTATTGTATTCATCATCGCGATCCCTCGGTAGTTTTGCGGGTTATCCTTGCTTCCTTTTTTATGAATTAATATTAATCTGCTATTATTAAGTTCTGGAGGGAACGATTCTGAGTTTAGGCATTTATTTAAAAGATTTAGAAGCGTGTGGAATCCAGTGTTTTTCAGTGTTTTCAACATCTCATTGGGTATTAGGTCCGGGCCGGGAGCTTTGTTGTTGGCAAGTGCGTTCAATGTTCGTCTTAGTTCATATATTGTGATTTCTGTGTCTAAAAACGGGTGTAGTATCCCTGTATATTGCATGTTTGTTTCAAGTTTCGGTTGATATATATCTTCGTAGTATTTTTCCCAGAAGTTTATGTTTATTGGGTTCATCTGCGAAGGTTTTGGTTTTAGTTTTTTGTACGTCTCCCAGAATTGTTTACAGTTCTTAATGTTGTTTATTTTTCCTTGTGTTATTTCTATGTGTTTTTGTTTCCGTTGAATAATTGTGTTTTTATAGTTTTTTTTGTCCTCGACATATTGTTTTAGTCTTGATTCATTAGTTCTATCTCTGATGAATTTGTTGAAACTTTTCCTCATCTGCTGTTTTCTCTGTTTACATTCTTTATCAAACCAGGGTTTGTCGGTTTGTTTCTTGTAGTGTGATTTTGCTGGGCGGAACATTTCTAGCTCTTGTGCTATCATCACGCTGTTAATTGTTAAGCTTTTATATTCATCAATAGTTTCGCTTTCAGTGCTTAAAATTTCTGCGGAGATATATTCATTCAATGTCTCTTGGAATTCATTTGTTTTATTTGGTTGCCATACTATCTTAGGTTGCGTTGTTTGTTGTGGGTCTTTAGTGTTCTCTATGTCATTATTTTTAATGTGTAATTTTACCAGGCATATTAAATGATCTGATAGCAATATCTTGTCGTCAATCTTAAAGTCTTGTATGAGAATGATACTTTCTAAATTAATCCAAGCAAAGTCAATGACGCTATGCCCTAGGTTACCTACGTAGGTGGGTTTAGCTGGGGTGTCGCTAGGGGATCTGCCATTAAGAGCGTATAGCCCCTCTGCTTCCATTATTTCGATTAGTGCTTTACCTTTGGAATTAATGTTATTATTAGTTATTCGTACGTGGCTTAAATCTGAGGATTCAAAAATATACTCTTCTGCTTGATTCAACTTCCCGATTGAGGCATTAAAGTCTCCTCCTATGATGACCGCCATTTCTGGATAGTTTTTTTAATATATTTTGGGATTTTACTGATTTATTTTTAATTTCCATTACAGATAATCAACTTCCTAACAAAATTTTATATAAACAAACTTATGTTAATAGAAATAGAAAATTACTTACTATTTGATCAATGAAATTGATATAGCATCAAAAACGCTGAATTGAATACTTATGACTTGCTCCTTGCGTTTGACAATTATTATTGGACATATAAATGTTAAACATGTTTATGTTTTTTGTTTCAATTGCAATTATGATTATTGGAATATATTATTGAATATATTAATTTGTTATTCTCAAAATTAGATACATATACAGGAAAATTGAAAATAACATTTTATGTTCCAAATATTTTTGCTAACATCTTTTATTTGAAACTTTTTTTCGTAACTGATTCCATTTTTGAAATAAATGGAATTTATTGTTTTGTGTGTGCAGTAAACTTCCATTTCATTCAAAATCAACTCAGCTTTTCATATTTTTATGAAACTTATAATTACCAACAAATCTTATCTCGTTCATGAGATATTGCACACTCGGACACACACACACACAGCGTGCGACTCGTTGCGCTAAAACCCGAAATAACTATGGAAGGACTTAGAGTTCAACAAAATCGTTTTACGGGGATAATCTACATAATATCAAGAATTGAAAGAATTCAAAAAAAAATCTATTTTGTCAAAAAATTATAAGTAAATTCCCCTTAAAACAGAATAATAATTGGTGATGAAGAAATAGAAGAAGTAGAAAAATTCTACTATTTGTATAGTGTAATAAGCATAGACGGAGGCACAAGAAATGGTATAAACACGAGGATAGCCCAACCATGAAAATCATTTAACATGCTACGGAAAATATGCAGATCAAACGAACGCACAAAGGCAAAACTCTTTACGATAAATGTTAAAACAGTTCTGCTAGATAGCGCTGAAACATGGAACGAAAATAAACAGGATCTGAAAAGATTACAGAGATTTGTTAATAAATGTTAATATATACAGGATTTTCTGGCCACAAAATAGTAACAAACATAAAATTACTTAAAGTAACGGAAGAAGAAACTGTAGAAACAACATAAAAAGATTAAAATGGAGATGGATAGGAGCAAATTAAGGAAAAGGCTAGAAATTATAATGAAACAAACAATATATTTCAATTTAGCTTGTGACAGACGTTCAGATAGATCAACTGTAACATGGAGGAGACTTGTAAATAAAGAATTAAAAACAGTAAACACGACATGAAACCAAGCTAAATGTACAGTGAAAATGTAAAAAAAAGTGAAAAAAAAAACAAGCACAATCATCAAAAAACAAACAAAACAACAATAGCAAAGAATAAGAGAAAAGAAGGGATCTAACAAGTTGATCACCACAATCAACGCTAAAAATAACAGCATTTCGCCCTGTATTCCAACAGAAGCAAGAGGAAGATGAATAATTTATTCAATAATAAAAATTATTAAAGCTATAATTCTTAACAATTCTATTTTCGTTATAAATCAACCAGATGTTTATTTTAATGATACAAAAAATGTAGTAAACATAATTCGATTTATTTATTAAGAGAGTTTAGGAAATCTATTTTGTCGTATTTGTTTTATAACACAAGTAATTAATTGTTTATATTTTATTTTTCAACAGCAGCTTATTTTTCTCCAGAGTTTCTTTCGTCGACAAATTCAGCGTTAATTACAAATGCATTCCGAACTAAGATATTTAATTAATCCATCTCCATCTCTCGCGTCTGGTTTGTTTTATTTGCTTCTTCTCTGGTTTCTCTTCTAATTAACTGCGCGCAATTCCGCAGCAGATCCTTTTTATATAAACGGAAATCAAATGTTTGCAATTAAAAGAAACGTCAAGTAGGTATAAGCGGGTACATTCTATGAAAGAGAGAAAAGTTCAACTTGAAAATTTATCTCTCACAGAAGTTCAGAAAACAGTTCATGGATAAAAATACTTCGAATCTATTTCAGATCGTTTGTATTTTTTTATATTTTTTACTTTCGTGGTCTCTTTCTATATAATAGAAGTATTGTAATAGTGAATTCATCAATCTCGAAATTTTGGTAATTCATCACGTTTTATACCCAACTGAAAAAGATATAGTTTAAGAAATTTGGTCCGTCGATCTGTATACACAATATTTAAAATATGCGTTCAAGTGGTATCGAGTCAGCCTATAGATTTGAAAAGCCGGATTCGATTTTTATATCCGAAAAATAATTTCCACCACATTAAAAACTACCTATGTGACTCCCCCTTCACTAACATATTTGGGGGCCGTGATTTGACGGCAGGTAACCGCACTTCACGCGCAAAATATCTCACTTAACGAGATCTGCTACGGTAGAGTGCCACAATCTAGTAATGGGTAGAAGGCGTGATATACATATAAGTACGAGGGCAGGGTGAAAAGTCCCTGAAAAATGAAACAAGAAATGATTTATCTGGTCAAAATATATTTTATTTCTCAACATAATCTCCTTGTGGCTCAATACACTTCGTCCAACGTTTTTCTAATTTTTTTATCCCTTCCAAATAATACGATTTTGGCAATCCTTCAAAATACGCGTTTGTCTCAGCGATGACCTCATCGTTGAATCCAAATCTCTTTCCGCCGAGCCATTTCTTCAAGTTTTAAATTAGATAAAAATCGCAGGGGGTCAAATCTGGCGCAAAAAGTCCTTCTTATTGCGCTTGAACATCGCCAAACACTCCTTTGAACTTGTTACACGGTCGTGCTTGTTGTCAACAGAGAGCAAATGCAGCACCCGTCTGGCAGATAGCTTTTTCATATAAAAAAATGTATTCAAAATATTACGTACCCGGTCGGTTGAGATGCTCATAGCCTCAGAATTCTCGTGCACCTTAACTCGCCGATCGTCCAATTTCATACCATGGATTTTATCGACGATTTCTGGCGTTGTAACCTCAATTGGACGACCAGAACGTTCGGCGTTCTTTGTGGTCATACTACCACACCGAAAATCAGTAAACCACTTGTGAATCGTTCTAATCGATGGTGAGGAGTCCCCATAATGTTTAACAAGCGATACTTTGTTTTGCGTAATGTTTTTTCCACGCAAGAAATCATGTTTAATCAAGACGCGAAATTCACTTTTTTCCATGTTTTCAAAAATCTTCAAGGTTGCTTGCTTTCGATGGGTGTCAAAACAGAACTGAATGACATATCAGTCTGAAAATTTTAATGCGTTGTAGTTAAAGATGGTACATTACAAATGTCACATGAGATTTTCGATTGTGGCGCCATCTGTTTTATTTTTCAGGAACTCGTAAATCACATTTTATTGTTTTTTTTTGTACCTATGATTTACTTATTTATATTATTCCATGGTAAAATTTGTGCACAATACATTTTATTACATTAATATCCATTAAAAGATAGAATTTGTTGTTTTCTTTTTCTTAATTCAACATTACTTTTATTACAAATTATCTTTATTTAAATATTTTTTAATGCCACCTGTCTCAATTTTTAGTTCAACTGGATAACAAATTTGATGTGTTAAGTATGTTTTCAAACAACTAAGATATCGAATATTGTTTTCGGATCAATTTTTTAATGGGCAAGTTGTTTCTTTAATTCTAACTTTACGTATGTAATACAGGAAATATATTAATTATGACACCGTATTTAATTCCCGTTCCAATTAATAAAATAAGCCTGCATTAAAAGGAATGCAGAATTTAAATCATTTCGTAAATAAGCTTATCAACAATTTTCAATTTGGTAATTGATTTTTTATTCATATACTGATTTGGATTTATTTCAAAATTATTTAATTTACTGCTTAATTTAACAATGAAAACTTTTGAGACTTAATAGTCATTATTAAGAAATAAACTTCAAATGGATTTTGAAGAATAATCTTTTCTCCTCTTTGAACATTTGAACTCTTTAAACTTTATAAAATACGCGAACCATTTGTTACGCGTAAACTTTGCGCAAACTTGATTTTACATCAATCACAAAAACAACAAAACACAATATCGCAAACTCCGATACGTTTACGTTCTATGTTCCATTATTGAGTTGAGTGAAGTGAGTCAACGCTTACTGTAGCGATATGTATAAAACGTTTAACGGCTGGTACTTTGGAGAACTTTACATCTTCGATGCCAGAACTTATTGCTGCGTAACAATACTGCTCGAGCGGCGAGCGTCGGTCGTGACTGGAGGTAGTTCTAGCTGACAGATATGGAATAATAACAGATGCTACTCGTTTTCATATGTGCGTAAAGGCGAGCGAACATCTTTCAGAAACGTATGCGTATACACAAACCCTATGTTGATGCGTTCTTTAATTTGCATCTCTTCATATAAAAAGAAACTAAGGACCTGAGTCTTCAGTATTTATGAAAATTGTTTGTTTCTACTGCACGCTATATTATGTTATATTATATGTATTTTTATTTTTGGACGTTTCTAATATGTATGTAATTTAAAATCTATTAAATTAAAAGAGAAGATGATTTTAATGGTATTTTAGTTTTTCCAAAAAAATCTATCGATGACTAAATAATAACAAATAAAATCAGTATTGAAAGCATTTTACAGTCGTTGACAAGTAAGATTGCCGATCGGTGGAATGTGAAATGCTTGCAGGATCTGTATAAAGCGGCAATGCGATTATAAATAAACCGCTCTACCAACCAATATTAACTGCAATAGTCCAGTGGATTAAATACAATTTCACAGTGGCGTTCTGTCGGGAGTAAAGTTGCACCACTGTACCTCCACCTCATTTGGTTCATGGTTTATTATGTAACAATACGATTCAGTGGGTACTTTCCCTTACCGCTCCAGCAATCTTACCGTAAAATGGGGTTACTTTGAATAGGTATCGGCAGTTCTTTGTAGGTAACTTTTTTACGCTCTAAATTACAACTTTTTTTGCGTTAATAGAAGAATGTGTCCTTTGACTATCAGATGTATAAGAAATTTACTCCACATCCTCTCTCTATAATTTTATATATACAGGTATTTTTGAAAGCATGTTAAAGTGGGGTTTCATTGATAAAGAATTGAAATGTGACTTGTGTCAAAAATAGAAAGCATAAGAGTTACTTCGACATCGTTTTAATAAAAAATACGAGTAATAATATTTATGAGTTTAAAATTATTATTTTCGGAGGAATTAAATGAGAAATAACGATTTTTTCACAAATAGAATTGTCATCTTTATTAAATAAACATTTTACTTATAATTAACTGTACCGAGAGTACTATTATAGGCACATAATCAGTCTTATAATTATCATTAGAGATCAAATTCAACTTGAAATATAACAATCATCTTTGGCAACATTATATTAATAAGAGGGGCATCTTCACTTTCATCGGTAGAAGACTGATCTTTCGATGGCGGTGCACCAGAAGTTGAAGGGATTGATAAACAAGCCACATCATCCTCGATAGCTGAGACTGCGTCTTCGATTTCTGGGACATCGATAGTTGTGATATCTTCTTGACGTGTTACAATTACCATTTGTGTTCCTGGTTTATTTACAAACTTTCTTGCCTCATCTGTGTCGTATCCTTTTAGAGTTATAACCCCTTGTTTCTTTTAGAAACTCCAGCAAACTGTTATCCAAGAAACGTTCAGTTTCTTCTGAATGATCTGCTGGAAGCTTTTTTAAAACAGTTTTTGGGTCGAAAGAGTAAAGGCCTGTAGTTCTAAAGGAGCTCTCAAGATTTTTTGATATATTGGGAGCCAATGCATCCATTAATCGTTTTAGCAACATGGGGAAATATGGCTTTGGAATGGCTCCCCGTATTCTTGATTCTTTTTTTTCCAATTGTCCAGAACTTTTCTCCATTTTTTTCACCCACGTCCAGAGGGCGCATGAAGTGGCGCATGTTTAGACAGGATTTTGGCTCTCTGATAAAATAGCCCCCAGAACTGTCAAAGTTACCCTTAAAGTCAATTTAACCCGATTTTATGGTACTTCTCAACGATTATAATTAATTCAATAGGTAATTTATTACTTGAATTTTAATATTACTTTTAATACCAAAAATAAAAAATGTTTAACATGAAAAATAAAATAAAATGATTCACATGTGCGTACATATTAATATCAGTGTCGAATTTTAAATATAAATCTAATTTGAAGAGGTATATTATTGAGAGATACGGCAACATGTACGTATTTAGTTGTTAGAATGAATAGATAAGAAATTCATAAACGAAAATGATTGTGTCGAAAGCAGTAAGATAGACGCCAAAAAGGAATTAATATTTTAAATATGACAGAAATAGAATTATTATAAGAAGATCCGGAATCTTACATCTTTTATCTAAGTTGTATTTTATAACATACAAACAAGAATAAAATTTTTACATAATCACAAAACATGATCTTTTATCCACGACATATTTTAAAAATTATCAGGCAAAATAGATTAGCCGCTGTTACCATTTTTAGTCAAATCATATTTATCGATGCAGAATTCGACCTAAGTGTATAAAAAAAAAAGTCATCACGCCTTCTACTCATTACTGAGTGTGGCACTCTGCCGAAAAAGATCTCGGTAAGTGATATATTTTGCGCGTTAAGTGCGGTTACCAGTCGTGAAATCACGGCCCCCAAAGATGTTACTGGTGGAGGAGCCACAGGGGTAGTTTTTTGAAATTATGAAAATTATTTGTCGTCTGTAGGAATCGAACCAGGGTTCTCAGGATCGACAGGCCGACTTCATACCACTGAGCTAGCCACCCCATAACCTAAGTGTATATATATATATATATATTCCTGTGTTATTAAATAAGTATATTTTTTTATTTACTTTTGTATGTAGTACATAATGAGTTGATTAGATTATGGTGAATACAATTTATTGCAAATGTTTATCAGGAACACAACACGAAAGTAAAATCACTAATGTAGGAATTATTTTCTAATTATAAATTACATTTGTGAACTAACCTGGAATGCCTGTAATTATTAATAAATTGTTTATTTATTTCTCCGGACGCTTGTAATTTGTTCTTAATTAAGTGTAGTGCACGAGAACGTAACTATATATGCAACGTACTCCAACGCTGTTGTTTTTTTTATATTACTTATAAACACCTGATTACTCTAAATACTAATTTGTGCATTATTCATCTGTAGAATGAGTATAATTATAAATTTATTAACAAAACGAAATATATACTACAAATGTTAGCCAACCACAAAAGCAAAATTTGCAATAAAACAAATTGTTAGAAACTTGAAATAAAAAATAAATATATCATCACGCCTTCTACCCATTACTGAATGTGGCACTCTGCCGAAGCAGATCTCGGTAAGTGATAACTTTGTTGTGAAGAAATATCATTAAATATTATGGAGATAATTTTTTTTTATTTGTACTAAATTCATATAATACTACTTTGTAAAGGTTTGAATAACAGTTAAGTTTTGATGTAAAATTCAGTTTTAAAAAATTATTTTATCTACTTACGACAGTACGATAAATGACACTTATCCCATTCATTTTGAATTATATATGTACCTTATTAACGCATTAGTGCATTTTTGGAAGTATTAACGCACTAGTGCTTTAATAAAATACTTATCGCATTCAGAATGATGGTTACCATGGTTCCACTTACATTTTTTAAAGGTCACTTAATTATAATAACTGTCAATTCAAATTATTTTTCTTTTAATTTTAATCTATTTCCTGGTTTTAGATAAAATTTTGTACGGTACATGATGCTGTTATTCCACTTATATCGTAAATAACTATCATATTTACAAACATTCTACTACATAACTTGAGACACAAACTAATCAATATAATTATTAATTTCACGCTTGAGAAATTGCGAGTAAAACTGCGCCGATTCCATTTTTATGAGTATTTTTTATTTCAAGTAATTAATGTTTGGGTGTTCCTCATCATTATTAATAATCCAAGTTTAATTTTAAGGAATAATTTATATCTATGTGGTTTAACATTTAGGTATTCCTTAAACAAATTTAAGGAATTTTTATGACCGTATTCGTAATAATTCATTAGTAATTAACGCTTTATTACTGAAACAAATAATAACGCATCAATCTAAATAATTGTATAGAAATCTGACAAAATTGACCTAAAAATTCGTTTAATAGTTTTATAAAAACAGGAATTAGTATTCAAGTATTTTGTGATGCAACCTAATAACTATTGAAAAATCGAGTGTCTTTTTCTTGTCAATTTATCACTGTATTCTATTCAAACTAACATAAGAATGCTTGAATTATCTAGTAAAATTTTTGTTGTAATCTTAAGATTGCATTTGATTTGTTCTCATAAATTTCAATGCTGAATATTTACTTATAAAGTTACGAGTTTTCCGCTATAAATATTCGTATATCATGAGAATTACTTCATGCAAACAAAATAGTTTTGAAGAACTAGATTTGTATTATTGTGTTGTGAATTTGACAGTATCTCTGCCAAACACATAGTTTGGTCTGTGCTAGTATTATAAATAAAGATAGGTATATTTTTCTTGTATCTGTTAGTATAGTCCTTTAGTGTTTCTTTATTTTACTTATTAAAATTTTTGTGAAAAATCACTTATAAAATTTATTTCTTATTGCTCGTGTAACTGTACACGATATTTAAGAATAAAATCATCCTCGTCACCTCACCATTGTAACAGTCCGCAGTATTCTACGAATAAAATTAAAACGATAATAAATTAATTTTAGTATGATCGTCAACATTTTATAGCTCTGCGTTTTGTTTAATGATACTATAAAACAAATTAACATGATCTACGTTGTATTTAAACAAATGTAACCCTCAATAGTTCATAATACGAAGTAGCTGTCAGTGGTGGGGGAATTCAGGAAAGGTTATGTTGAGCGAAATATATAAATTCCTTCCAAAAGATGATGTCATGCATTTATTAAAAATCAAGTAATCAACAAAACATCATTTATTAACCAAATCGAATAGAATGATTTGAACACAAACTTACGCAAACGACAAAAACTCCAAGCAGAGAGATAAAACAAATCATAATAGTTATTTATGTATCACGGGTGAAAACAGGCGTTGTTGGCCCGCGGCATGTTTATTAATAACATGCTCTGGGTCAGAAACACTAATTTTACCCGTGGTAGATATAATATTTTATGCACAACAAAATAACATTTAATTAAATGTTCAAAAGATTAAAATATGTACATAGGTTATATGTCAAAATGATAAATCAAGTAAAAATGTTTGTCATTTTATTTATGTAGCCATAGGAATAATTATTTTATGGTCTAAGGGCCAAAAACAAGTGTTTAAGCCCGGTTTTTAGAGCTACAACGCATGAATTTCGGCTCTTTTGTGCATAAAATTATTATCAGAAGAGCTAGAACCACTGGCGGACTAAGGGGGGGGGGCGACAGGGGCGGTCCGCCCCGGGCCCTACCAAACAGAGGGGCCCCCGTTTCTAGATTAAATTTTTTTTAACTGAATGAACATGCAATTATGATTTATTAGGTGATTTTTTATTCACGATTACGAATTTTTCTTTCAACATAGTTGGCAACACTGAGTGGTAGCGCAATAAATGTACCGCTCATGTGCAAGTGGCAAGTGGTGCAAGAAGTAAAGAGATTTCGACACCATTTATCCGCCACCAATACAAATGCAGAAACATTTCTCACCTGGACAGCACTAGAAATTCTTCAATTTATTATTAAATGAGACTTCAGTGAATCCCTTCCCAACATACCTCTGATTATTCAATACTTTTTAACAATTTGTGTTTCCGTGGCGTCATGTGAAAGGAGTTTCTCGAAACTTAAATTAATAAAAAATTACCTGAGATCCACTATGACCGAGGATAGGCTAATAAATTTGGCAATTCTATCTATAGAGCGGAAAGCAGCGAAGACATTAGATTTTGATGATATTATAGATAAGTTTAGTAAAGTTAAGGCTAGAAAACATGTTTTATAAAACTATTATACATTAATATAGATCCCATTGCACTTTGTATTTTTTATTCCATTGTTTTCTGTTCCTATTCAATATAAGGGGCCCGGTATTAGAGTCCGCCCCGAGCCTTCGAAGGAGTTAGTCCGCCACTGGCTAGAACATCAAATTTATATATTTTAAACAGAATTCCTTTTAAACATCATAGAATTAATACTTCCAGATGCATCACAATAATTTTTCAATACAATAATATCTTTGATTATGATTAAAATCGGTGGATCAATATTTTTAAAATTGTTATATATAGTTTGACCTGGGGGAAACGACGAATGAAGGGTTTTTCTGTTTCCATTATAGGTACCCATTATCCATTCATGGGGAGTTTACTTATTATAGGTAACCATTACCCATCTGCGGGGTTTCATGCAACGGTAACCAGTGTCCAGTGTTATGTCGTTTTAGTGAACAATTATAATGTAATACTGGATCAGTAAAATAAATGTAATAATATCATTGTGACAATCTTTCCGTAACAAACAATATACATATATTTAGTTGTAAATTGATACAGCCAAACAATAATATTTCCCGGTTATGACGAGTTGCTTCTCTTGTGAGAAAGTAACAACAATTAAAATTGACGTATGTCATTAAGTTTAGGTAAAAGGTATTATAGGTATGAAAGAAAGTTCACTCGTGCCCGGTTGTCGATAGCAGTGAGTGGAGTGTTGGAGGGTGATACACGTGCCTGCATTAAGCTAGCTCTGAGTGTAGACTCGGATGGTGATGCTCGTGCCTACATGAACTAACACTGCGTATACATTTAGGAAGGTGTCACTCGTGCCTGCATGAAGCTAGTGCTGAGTGGATATTTGAAGGGTGATGGAACTTCTGGACTTATTGATATAGAGCCAGAGTGGGGACCCCGGGGAGTCTCCTCGATTGAGGCAAATCGTGCAGTTTATATACTCTAGTTGTCCTCTTATCACTGCACCCCGATGGTTTAAGGTTGATGCATACACCCCTTCACTGATCTTGGCGTGAGTTTCTCTCTGAACCTCGTCTCCGGAAGTGGCGTGGGTTCTCTTCTCTTTCCATCACCGAGCTGAAATAAAGAAGGCCACACGTGTCCATATCGTACAGGTTGTAAATAACACCAGACTAGATTAGAATCCAGTGAAATCGTTCCATGAGCTTACCTAACATTCTTACCCAGGAATTCAATGAGAGCCAAAATATAACATACTGACGCATATTCTAGCTGGAGCCAGTGGTGAAAGTAGGCCGATGCGGTCCGGTACGCCGTACCACTAAGAATAATATTTGAATGATACTTATAATTAATAATGTTGTATTTAAAATTATATAATTTTTATATTTGAAAATTTTCAAATTGCGCGCCACAATTTCTGTATGTCACCATTTTTTAAATTTTGGTAATGGTAACATGTAAACTGAACGAGCTCAATTCCGACTTTTGTATAACAAATTATGTTCTGTTACTTTTACGGATTTGCGCTCTGTACTTACAGTTTCACATATTTCACAATTAATATTTATTTCAACTACTAGTCCTTCGACTATTATATATATATATATATATATATATATATATATATATATATATATATATATATATATATAAAAATAAGAAACCATTTTTTTTTCTCCTAGCATAGCCCCTCCCCTTCCATATCTTTAAGAGTAGCGTACCGGTAAGAAAATAAATCTACTTTCACCCAGGCTGTAGCTGTACTATCTGTTTGAGATATACTTCTACAGTTCGATTACCTAGTTTTTCGATACTAATAAGAGAGAGAATATAGTAATGTTTTCATTATAACTTCCTATAAGTCACTGTTAATGTGGTGTTTCATAACCCTGCATGGAATAAGAGATTTTTATATCAGTGAAAAAAGGTCTTCTAGATGTAACTTGGCCGGCGAGACGCACGGATTAAAATAAATAAATAACAAATAAAAAAATTTATCGTCCGTTCAGCTATTATCCCTGAATATCAATTCACAAAAAAATCTAAAGTACAGTTATGGTCAAACATTAGACAATATTTAAATAAATTGAATAAATTTAATATAGATGTGCACCATTTCACTTGTATTCTTTTGTAACATTATAAACTTATATTCAACGTTCACGTTATTTGATATTAAACATATTCGATTATATATAAATAAATAAAAATATCATCACGTCTTCTACCCATTACTGGGTGTGGCACTCTGCAGAAGCAGATCTCGGTAAGTGATATATTTTGTGCGTGAAGTGCGGCTACCAGTCGTCAAATCACGCCCCCCAAAGATGTTAGTGGTGGAGGAGACACAGGGGTAGTTTTTTAAATTATGAAAATTGTTTGTTGCCTGTGGAAATCGAATATAAATTTGAAAAGTACATCAAATTTACTTTTTTCTTTGTAGCCGTTTTTTTTTTTTAATAGTAGATAAAATAATATTTTTACAGCAAGGGTAGCTATAGTAATTTTATTTAATTTAATTTTTGTATAAATTAAATACATTATGAATTTGGACGATTGTCGTCATTTGAAGCTTTATTTATAAATCTAATATCATTCGGATCGAAGATTTTCAATTTTTAGGCTTGCACACATCAGTTAATTTCAAATGTTTACCAATAATGTTATTTGACAGCGCAGCCAACAACGTACTCTTGAGCATCAAGTAATAGGACCATAACGTCGATCATTTGAATTTCTTTAACTTCTTAGAGAAATATGCAAGAAGCACCTTTTCACTCAAGCCATCAATATTCTTCGCGCATTTCAAATTTTGTATGCACTTGGATTCTTTTTCATATAAATATTTTCCACGATTTTTAGAGGAAATAATTTATTTGATGCCTCTGACGCATCTTCTTCTACATCTGATGGTAGTTTTTTTCCATCAAATTCTATTTTGTTTACCTGCATACACTTTGTGAAAAAAAATCACGAAAAGGTAGATTGAAATGGCACACGGACGGGTTCGATTCCCATAGCCGACAAATAATTTTCACCACATTAAAAACTATCCCTGTGGCTCTCCCTCTACTAACATCTTTGGAGGTCGTGATTTGACGGCTGGTAACCGCACTTCATTCGAAAAATATATCACTTACCAAAATCTGCTACGGCAGAGTGCCACATCGAGTAATGGGTAGAAGGTGTGATGATATATTTATTTTATTTTATTTAAAATTAAATTAAGCATCCTGTATACTTACGTAAAGACTAAAATAAAAAATGCGGATATGTCATCACGCCTTTTCCTTATTACTGGGTGCTGTAGTAGATCTCGGTAAGTGATATATTTATGCGCCTGGTAAATACTAAAATGTGACAAATGTATAAACAGTGATGAGCCAAGTCTGGTAAGATGATTATATGAATTAATATTCAGCGAAGGATTTGTTCCGAATTTCCGTGATGCATTTATGCAATACTGTGTTGTCTTATTGAATGTCGTGGTATATAAGGTATGTGAATACAGATTAGTTAAAATGTACGTGCTTCGCTTATTATATGAGACCAAAAGTTTGTGTTTATATTTCAACTAAAAGCAAACACAAGTCAGAAACTTTATGATAACACAAAAAAAGTATGTTGGTTATTCTTTGAATAATAATATCGTAGCTTTGATACTTTTGTGTTGTTTTTGTTGTTTATCACAAGATGTTTAACTGAGGAAATGTTTATCAACAACGAGATTTAGACCACTTCATTTCATTAAAATATTATTTAGACTTTACTTATCTTATTTGTTAATTATAGCCAATCGAGAAATCAAGGATTATGGGTAATTTATATAAGATGAAAATTTCAGTTATATGCATTTGTATGATTACAGAATTTATAATTATACATAGTGAAAATGGCGGATATAAATTCTTGATATCACTTCCAGTTTCCAAGTAACTGATACCAACTTTAAAATTCATAGTATTCGTATTTATATAACATAGTCTTAGACAAATTTTAAGATTATTTCTCTTAATCATATGGCAACCATAAACATTTAGGGCCAGTTTTTCATTTACCGATTAATGTTAATCATGATTAACCCTAATCGAGAGTAAACCGGCGATTGAAAAACTGGCCCTAAATAAAATAAAAATTATAGAATTATATTTCGATTTCGCTATGAATTCAATATTGGTATCATAGGAAGTATATTTTCATGATTTTGATTGGTCTGATAAAAGACAAAACGAAGATAAGTTTAAACGTTAAGATTAATATGAAACATACATACATTAAAAGAAGGAGAGAGTATTTGAAATTTGGACGGGGGTATAGAAAACGTTGTGGAAATATGTGTTATTAGAATAGGAGACTAATTTAATGTTAAATTCATATGTGACATTTTCATTTTTCAAATTGTTAAAAATTATTTAAATTATCTTTGTTAAAACGGACTACGAACGGTTATAGAGACATCTGCTGACAACTCTATTGTTATTTTAATCGAATTATAAATAGATATAGAAGCTAATCTGAGTAAAGTATTGAGAATATTTTGCAAAAAATAAAATTAGGAATATTTGTGTTAGTTTCGAAGAACGGTAAATGTATTATGCTGTGTTTGTGTTCATAAAAAATATAATGTTAAAATTTTAATTTTCCGGTATATTTTGTCCTATGAATTTTACAATAAAGTTATAAATAATTAAAATAAATGTATTATCACGTCCTTTACCATTGCCGTCTATATGATCAGGCCTTGAACAGCGAAGCGCAAGCGGCTGTGACGTCACAGCGTGAGGCCCACGATCGCGTCTGGCTTGCATATACTACCATGTTAAAATTCTGTTCCTAATGTATAAACTAGCTTCTATCTCATTAAATATCAAAGATATTGAAATTAAGTACATAACATAAAAAGTGCTCCTCATAAAGACGAATCAATTGGCTATTTTTTTATTTTCAAAATCTAGTTTGACTTACGGGGAAACATGGCTTGTTTTTTCTCTTGTACTTTCTAACATGTATTTTAAAAACTATATTAGGTTTAACGGTTGTACTTAAAAATAATTGATAGAGGTTTATAGTTAATGTAGTTTGCAATGTATATCAAATATTTCAAATAATAATTAGCTATAGCGATTACGAAAAGATATTGTTATCAGTGAAAAATCAGAGGCAATGTTTGGAAGAAATATGTATATAAATATTTGGAGAGTATTCTTCAATAGAAATTTTTGTTTGCAAATGTGCTAAAAGTAATGATAACTTCAGTAACGAAGCAAATAGTACCGATGTGCAATATTTTACTAAATAATTATATAAAAATAAAAAATAAAAATATGGAAATAGTACAAAAAAAACCGTAAGTTAAAATGTCTCAGTCAGAATAAGTGATTGTGTTAATTTTTAAGATAATTATTATTAATTAAAAAGTTTATATTTTTTCCTTCTTCTTATTTTAAGAGAGACTTTTTATTTATATTGTACCTGATTGTGTGCTGTGTAAAATAAATATATCAAATATTTAATTATAGAATACTTCTTATATTTATTTCATTATTTTGTATTAATTTATTGTACATATATATATATATATGATTGGTAAAAATTTTCTAGTACGAGGTATATACTTTTTAAAATGTATATTACAAAGTACAAAAGAGGAAACAGTAATTTTTCTCCGCAAGCTAGACAAGATTTTGAAAATAAAAATAGCCATTTAATTCGTCTGTACGAGGAGCACATTTTATGTTATGTACATACATAATTTCAATATCTTTGATATTTAACGAGATAGAAGCTAGTTTATATATTACGAACAGTATTTTAACACGAGAGCATATGCAATACAGACTCGTTCGTCGGCCTCACGCGGTAACGTCACAGAAACGCTATTCCAGGCCTGATCATATATACTCATGACTAGATGTGGCATTCTGCGTAGTAGATCTCGGTATGCAATATATATTATGCGTAAAGAGTGGTTACCAGTCGTAGAATCTCGGCCCTCAAAGATGTTAGTGGAGGGAGAGCCACAAGGTTAATTTTAATATTGTGTTAAGTTTTTCGGCTGCAGGTATCGAACTTGGGTCCTTCAGTGCATAGTCCGATGTGTTAGCATTGAGGTATGTACCTCATAAATAAAGTTATAAATACAAAAAATATATATGAGTGTAAAAATCATTTAAAATGTATAATTTTCATAATATAAATGCAAAATAAAACTGGCCATTTTAGGCTACTTACCTATACACATTTCCATGAGAAATGAAAAAATAATTTGACTGACAACAGTTTAAATTACTTGTCTTATTTCTTACAGAAATCTGCAAATGGAGTGAAATTGTTTATTTTATTTTGCGTTTAATTGGTGAATGACACATATTTAGCCTGATCGCTTTATGATATAAACATTGTATTCAGATTTATAGGATCACCATTGGGATGTCGAAAACTTTGGATATAATAAAAATGTCACATGTACAATCGAATATTAAAAAAATATTTCAAATAAAAACATTGATATTAATACTGTCCAACCAGTGGTATAGGAAATTATGTTTTTTTTTTCTGAGGCTCATTTCGGAGGTAAGACATAAAGTTATAATTTTTTAAATGCAACTAATAGTAAAAAATGTCATAGAAAAGCTTGTTTTTTTTCTAAATGTAACCATGTCAGGCATGCTTAAGTGATGTGTTTGTTAGTCTAGTAGTCAACAATTTTTAAATAAAAGGATGTTTTGTATGAACAAATCAATATTTATTCAAGAAATATTTAATTTTGTGCATATTAGTAAAACATACATAATTAATATTACTAATAAAACAAGTCCGCAAATCACAAATTTGAAGAATTGTGCTTGTATCAGTCTAATTTTCAAAGTAAAGTTACAAAACATTATTGTTTGAATTTATATTTTATTGTTCTTGTTTCCTGTTATTTTCATAATATTAGTATTTAACGTTTATTTTTTAATTTATATTCTCGCTATTATGATTCACGGTTACATATCTTTGAACCTCATCACAGGACAAAATAGAAAAAGTACCTTTATTTTAACAGATTTCCAAAATGTGCCTACTACACATACAACAAAATCATAGTATGAACGATCTTTTCTTATTCGACGACATGTTTATAATTTTCACTTCCATTAATTTAATTTTAGTGCGAACATTACAAAATATCAATAAACTACTATTAAATACAGTTCGACATTGTAAAAACGGACTTTATTGAAAAAGTTTTTAATAGAATAATTTTTGAACACGGTACTTTTTTTATGAGTAAAATTATATTAATTTCGAAAACGATTAAATCTATTTTTTTCACGCGCAAAATATATCACTTACCGAGATCTGCTTCAGCAGAGTGCCACACCCAGTAATGGGTAGAAGGCGTGATGATATATTTATTTATTATTTATATTAAATCTATTTCGAATTTATAAAATATGACAATACTATCTTACTTTAATTTTTCGTATTTCATGTAGTTTTGCATTTTGAGCATTTTTCATATTTACTATTTACAATTTCATCTTAAAATAATAGGACAGAAAGTACCGGCATATACAAATTTTAGCATTGTATTTTCTATGTAACATTCGATTTACTGAAAAACTAATAAACGTACAAACTGATGATAAAATTTGAATGAAATTATTGATGCATTTGCAAGTGCTAAAAAGTTGAAACATTTGATACCTAGAGATAATCAATCACATCACGATTTTTATAAAAATTAACCATTTACTATCAGTTATTTCGTTTCCGGGAATTTTATATATAAAAAACCGAAATAAATAGTGATGTCTACCATTTTCTAAACTTTATGCCATAAAATTTTGTTTCAGTACTATCTGTAAATTTAAAAACAATAAAAAAAAACAGTATAATTTATCTTCATATTCCACTATAACGTCTTGGTTCTTATAAATTCTGAAATCTCTACTGGGATAAACGGTTTGTGTTTACGCAGTCCGTTCACCTATCTCTCAAGCAGAGCGGGTCTTTTTTATTATCAGCGAACTGCGCACGAGAATGAGATACATCAGCCCGGACTGAAGGATGTTATAAAAAGGGGAAACGGCTGTCAGTGCAGATACAGATAACGTTTGATGCTACCATCCAGATCAGCGCCGGGTCATATGAGTTTTTTGTGATCTTCTAGAAATGTAGAAAGGTTCGGAAACGAAGTCAATCTGAATAGGCAATGAACGCTATATTGGATTTTAATGACTTCATTAAGACAAACAAAATGAGTTCATATTTCAAATACGTTAAAAAGAGAACGTTTCTCCTTAAGACGGTCTCTCCATCGGACGCGGACATAAAAATGAAGTAAATTCGCCTCTTCTAAGCGGTAAGAACTATACGTTTAATGCAAAACTAGAGCAATTGTGTATTTATCTACATATGCAATGTGAGTTTCCTAAACTTAATTTTAATGATTTATTCAATCAATTTCACTTTCTTTAGTTTTAAGTTTCTATATTGGATTTCAATGTAAGCATTCATAACCTGCTAGAATTTATAAAATATGACAATAATAATAAATAATAAAATAAATATTCAAATTCGGAAAATTGGAACAGAAAAAACTAATACGGAATCTCCGAATTTCAAATTGGAATTTCAAATTATTATATTGTAGGTCTTGGTACCTGTCACTATGATGTATTATAAGAAATTTTATGCGAATTAATAAAAGATGTATGGAGGAAAGAAGTGATGCCGAAAAGATGGAATGGGGCAATAATAATAATAATAATATATAATCACGCCTTTTACCCATTACTGGGTGTGGCACTCTGCCGAAGCAGATCTCGGGTAGTTTTTTGAAATTATGAAAATTGTTTGTCGCCTGTGGGAATCGAACCAGGGTTCTCAGGATCCACAGGCCGACTTCATACCACTGAGCTAACCACCCCAAATAATATATCCAATATTTAAAAAATCCGGTATGGGCAGCACACGACTTTCTTATACACAGCATATTTAATATGAAAAACGCTGAATTGAACACTTATGACTTGCTCCTTGCGTTTGACAATTATTATTTGACATATAAATGTTAAATATGTCGATGTTTTTTGTTTCTATTGCTACTATGATTATTGGAATATGTTATTAAATATATAAATTTGACGCGTATACAGAAAAACTGCAAATAACATTTTATGTTCGAAATATTTTTGCTAACATCTGTTATTTGAAACTTTTTTTGTAACTGATTCCATTTTTGAAATAAAGGGAATTTATTGTTTTGTGTGTCCAGTAAACTTCCTCTTCCGATTTTTCAATTTCATTTAAAATCAACTCAGCTTTTTGAATTTTCATTTAACTTATAATTACCAAGTTTCATTAGCAAATCTTATCTCGTTCATGAAACACACATACATCATTGAAAAAATGATCAAAACGGATTCAGTGGACCTCAAAACACGTATTTCTGTGAAAATCTCGTCAACGATTTTTATCTCTATTCCAATACTTCCTGATTCCGTGTACAAGAAAGTAAAAAGAAGAAGGAGTATAATGTAAAAATTAAAGAGGTATTGCTATATTGGATATCGCCTACAGAGTGCTAGCAATTTGTATAAGAAACAGAATTAATGTAATTGTGGAAGACTTGCTAGGTGAATATCAGGCAGATTTCAGAAGTAAAACCTCAACAATGGATCAAATGTTCATACTGAAACAAATCGCTGAAAATAATTATGAGCATAATTTGTCATTGTATATGTTATTTATCGACTTTAAATAAGCGTACGATTCCGGAAGAAAAGACAAACTTTATATGATAATAAGAGATCTCCGAATATCTGAGAAACTTATAAGACTAATTAATATGACGTTAAGAGATACCTACAACATGTAAAGTACTTAATGGTAGATGGAAGAAAATTTACATGTTTGAAGGTTAAGAAAGGTTTGAGACAAATGACCCAATATCCCCTGTACTTTTCAATATAATTTGAGAATGGATAATGAGGAAAATTAATATGTATACAAAAGGAAATTTATACAGTCAGATGAATGCTTAGCTTATGCTGATGACATCGAACTGGAAATGGTTTTGATGAGATTAGACAACAGCAGAAGAAGTGGGTTTACGAATAACAGAAAAAAACCAAATATATGAAGATAAACAGAATATAAATACAGGTCTGAAAGTAAAAATTTACAATAATAAAGTGTAGTATTTTGAGGACGTGGAAAGCTTTTTTTACCTTGAAGTGCGACTTTCAAGCATCACTGATGAAAAGACATAAATAGAAACGCGAATAGTAAAGGGAAGTAGATGAGTAGGATCTCTGTAGAATTTCCTTAGGTCAAAACAAGTGTCGCAGGCGACAAAAGTTACGGTTTACAAACTGTGATGAGACCAACTGTGTTATACGGATGTGAGCCATGTACATTACTAAAAAGCGATCAAAACATATTAGAATGTGGGAACGAAAAGTACTAAGAATTATATACAGGGAGAAGATAGAAAGTAATATAGTAGTGCGAAGGACAAAAAAATATGGGGAGTGTTGGATAATAGTTGTTATAAAAGCACACAGGCTAAGATGTTTGGGGCATGTGGCACGCATACCAGAGGACAGAACAGTGAAAACAGTTTTTGAAGGCGGTATTAACAAAAAAAAATTAGAACAGGGCGTCCTAGGGGAAAGTGAAATGACGCGGTTAAGAATGACTTGGAGCTTTGAAAAATCAAGAAATTAGAAGAAAAGACCTCAAACAGGGATAGATGGATAAGAATTGTTCAATAGGCCTGCAGTGATGATTTTTATTTTATAATAAAATATATAAAAGTGCACATTAATATAAAAGAACTTAACATATTTTGGTTTGCAAAAACTGGAAATTTCTGTAATTCACATTTATCAGAGCTTGTGGATTCTACAAAATTTCAAATATATATTTTTTACAAATTCTTATTTATTAAGAGTGTCGTTTACCTAAATTTTATTTCTGATACCCTTGCTGAATAGCTGGTATCTTTATAGCTAAATTATTAACGAACAATAGAAAGATTTATGACATTAGTCCCTTAGTCCTTATCCCCTGCCCCAGCTTAGATTTCCAGGTAGTCTTCTGTAGCCGCGGAACGTAAACAAAATTAAATTCGTACCCAAAGTGTTTGTAAGTTAGGAACATCCCCGTCTTATTAAAATTCTACGAAAACCTGGTTCACTAGTATTGAAATATAGAAAATCCAAGTAGTAAATCTTATAGAGAATAATTAGAGGTATTTATATTTATTTTTTCTCAATTTATAACGTGCAGGAATTCAATAAAATCTTATTTGTTTATATCAGAAAAAGTGTTGTTTACTCGAAAATATGAATAATTTTGAAATTTTGTTCCAATGATTCCATAGATATAGTCATACATAATGTACAAAAAAAAATTTACATGAATAGGTAGAATTTTTTAACTTGATTTAAAGCTGTAATTTACTATTTTTGTTAAAATATCTATAAATAAAAATAAAAATTATGTTAACGTTATCTGATACTATTTATATGAATACAACTTATTATAATAAGAAAACTAGAAAAAATAAATTTTAAACTGCTTTTTAATGGAAAATAATAAATTTCAGTGAGAGTTAAGCGCGTAAAATCATGCAAACTTTGTGCCCCATTTAACAACAAATAAATTAAAAATTAAAAAATCAGTTCGACCCAAATCATTCTTCTATCTCTTTTCTATCGAAAGTACTGTTGGATGAAACATAGTCATTTGTTAAACAAAAGATATTTCTACACTAGTGATCCATGTTTTCACGGAAATAGGTAAATGACACTCTTAAGGGCCAGTTTTTCAAACGCTGGTTTACTCTCAATTAATGTTAATCATAATTAAATAATAATGAAAACCATAGTTACCATTATCATTTAATCATGATTAACATTAATCAGTGATTGAAAAACTGGCATAGAAAATTGATAATCGATTTTAAATAATTTAATGTTTAACAGGCGGATTCATAAAGCGGATTAGCACTAACACCATTTTTTATTTTGTTTTTAACTCTCTTTTCAATGCACGAAACAAGTTTAATTTAACTTGAGTTAAAAAGATAATTATTTAGCATTAATTTTAATTCATTTTTTTAATCTGTTTTAATTTGAAATAGAGTTATAGATAATATTAAAAACGGTGTTAGCGCTTATCCGTTTTATGAATCTGCCTATTAATGTATAGACCTAAGTTCATTTTCTGTTAACTTTTGTAATTGGGCGATTGCCTGTTAGTATTTCAAATAAATAAATAAATAAATAAATTGATTGTACATAAAGATTCACGTGAAAGAAGTTCTAATCAAACATTTTAAATACTTATAACTACACTGCCGAGCAAAAAATTGAGGTCAATTTGAAATTGTGATGTATTTTGGAATTTTTTTTTAAGCTTATACGAGTATTTGTAAATTTTAAATTGTAGTAAGGCGCTTAATAAATTGTTTTTCCAGAAATATCATGTGTTTTTTTTTTGTTATTTCATTTGTTTACGACTTTTATGAAATTGCGTGCATTCGCACCAATTGAAAATTCACATTTCGGTGTTTTTTTTTTGTTTTGCTTTGGTTTTTCTCTGAAAACATACCAGTTACACAATATAGTGTTTTTAGTATTTATTTAACAGGATATAATGCCTGTAGATCCTATTGTTGTGGCAGGAATTGTAGTGTTGATGCAAGATGGCCTAGAATAACGTGAACCTACAAGAATTGTTGGTAAGAGCCTTTGTACTGTACAAAAGGTATGCAAGAGCTTTGAAGAGACTAACTAAATAACCAGAAGACCAGAATCCGGGCAAAAAAGAGTCACCAGCCAAAGAAATGACCGTTTTACAGACAGATTAAAATACTCGGCCTGCAGCCTCGTATTACAAACAACCGCTTCGTCATGTAAAATATCACTTTCCTGACTTATTATGTAATATACTGTTAATTTCTACTCCTACCAGTACCTACTTTACATTTTTCTCCCTAAGGAAATAAAAATATGTTACTATACACTATTTAATTATGGTAAAATCATCTTGTCACCACCGCGAACCTTCCACAGGGGCCGCGATTGTTCATTTAATCACGGAGGCGGCTACAAATGCTGGCATATATATATATATATATATATATATATATATATATATATATATATATATATATATATATATATATATATATATATATATATATATATATATATATATATATATTTATTAGATTCCAAGTATGGATGTCATAATTCTGTAGCTTTTATTCTGTATCTGTATGGTTAGCTGAGTTAACGGTTCTATCTATACCGTATCCCGGGAGATATCAGACTACCCTATATATATATATATATATATATATTTATTCAACATATTTTTACTCCATTATTGACTTTTACTGCCTGTCGGAGACCAATGTGATTAGAAATCGGTAGTAATTGAAATGAAAACCATTTTCATGATTCAGTAATTTTTTACCGTCCCTTTCAAAACATCCAGTTAAAAAGCCCTCTGTCATCATCATTTATTTGATTAGTCTCACAAAAACTGTAACACTGAGTGCGGAGCCTATTTTACGCATAGTCAAACGAGAAAACTGCCCAGGGCTCGTGCATTTTATAGTTATATATAATAATTTTGTGGAAAATAATACAATAAAAAAATATTATTGAATATATTTCTTACAATGCCAGTGAGTAAATCAAGCGAAGAGAGGTCTTTTTCCATGCTAAAAAAATCTATTTTCAGTAGTAATCTAAGAAAAAACATTATCATTCTTGATTTTATAAATATACATAGAATCAGAATATTAATTTAGGATATCAATAATGGACATAGGCTTAAGTTGTTGATAATTTATTAAAGATTCGGCGACAACGTTTCAGCCCAGGTTATGGCCATTTTCAGGTCAAAGAGTAAAGATGTTGATACAATAACATAAATTATATTAAGTCGAGTAATGAAGTTCAGGGCAAACATATAAAAAATGATAAAAGGTCATTGATTCTAAATACTTGTAAACGCATGCTTCTCAGTTCAATGTTCGGATACTTGTGGAGTGTCTCTAGTAAAGTTTATATTTACATTTTTCATTGAGTTAATATTTGATGGTTGAATTTGAAAATTAACCCGTATTCTGTACCTGCATATGTCGATGAACAATTGTGCACAGTAAAGTTTTATTTTTATTCATAGCATAAACTCTGTGGATTTGTACGTATATCATTTCAATAAACGTGTGCCAACGGAACGACAGTTTAAAATAGAATTCCGTTAATACATATTTAATACAATTTATTTATTCAATATTTTTGCGTTTTTGGGGTTCCCAAACGTGGGATTATTGTCAAATGATACTATAAATTTTGAATAAATTCGAATTTTTCCAGTTACAATTATATTTGCAATATTGAAGGGACCCACATTAGAACATAAATTACAAATATACATGATTGTAAGTATCTTATTTACAGGACAGTACGTTCTTTAGAAATATTATGTTAAGTATTGTCTTCAAAGTCGAGGTAAAATGCATAAAAATGTACTACTTTTAAAAGAAATTTAGTAATGGGATATAATACATTACTGTCACGACACATGGCAAATAAAATTTCTATCTATAGACTTATACCATGACAAATGAAACGAAATACTGTGTTGTTTTTAAGAGTTTGATGACATTGTAAATAAATAAATAAATATATCATCACGCTTTCTACCCATTACTGGGTTTATTTAATAATTATTTTGATTTTATTATTATTACAAATTAAGATTAAACTAATAAAAATGAAAAAGTTAAATGTGGAAGATGGTATTGTGCTGAAAAAGACGAGTTATATTATATTAAATAAACAAGTAATTAGAACTAATAATTTTTCGTGCCACTGGCTACTAAGTATAATTTGCTTCCATAGCAACATGTGTCGTAAGTGACTCATAACATATATTATTTGTTACCATTGATAATGGAGTTTTATAGAAAATAACAGTCTTACTAGTTGGCTAATTATAAAATTTTCTGACATCTTGTTTATTTTTACTTTTCAGTTATTTAGTCGTCTACCAACGAACAAAATTAACATCACATTTTAAAAAGATTTTACCATTATTTTTCGTTAATTGTTACCCTGAAGGCATAAAAAATATAATATGCAACTCGGAATATAAGTACTAAAACTATTCTCGTACGGTAACATGAACTTTGTTTACGCAGCTCCGCCTCAGTTTATACCTCCTCGAATGTTAGAATGTACTTACATTCCTTGTAGCTTAAATTACTATAAGTTATCATTGGGGCCTTTATTTTCCTTTAAAAAATTAATATAAGTATAGGTGTATACTTAAAATAGAAAAATTGTTGTTATTTTCGCTTAAACCAGAAATATATATTATTCCTTTATATACTCGTACATACTTACGGGTTTTTACTGAATAAATGAAAAAGAGAATTTAGATTGTATACAAAATCTGGAATATCTCTAGGCATATATGAGAAATAAAACTGTTCTGATTTGCACGGAAATATTATGTCCACAGTTTTGATCAGCGTGAATCGAAATTTCAAAGTAACCGATGTACTTGCGAGAAGATCGAACCTTGAAAGAATATACGGACATAGAGAAGACACAAATCAAATTTTAGGCTCAGGGCTGTTGAGTTTTCGTCCCACTGACACAAAATACTGTTATCTTTGAAAGACCGTATTCTATATTCGATCGATCTCTTTTGTGTCTATCGCCTGTTATTTATTACTTTGTATCTTATATCGTTCTTTTACTCGTACTTTGTAAATATTTCGTTTCATTTAATTAAGCGTTTTCCACGTTTGTAAATTTAACTCTATTATTTGTAGGTTATCTACGCTGAAACTTGAGCCGTTATAGCTTTTCAAATAATAATAATTAGAACAAATATTGTTACAAATTAAATATTTAATCGAATAATTTATATTTATTTTTTTATTTTAATTGCCGAAGCCAATAATTACCGTATATAATACATAATATAAATGTAGTAATGCATGATTTTACGCTTTGTTATTATGCTATTAATTATAAGAAAGTAAGTGAGATTCAGTAATAATTTTTCTATATATGGTGGAGGAGCCACAGGGGTGATTTTTTAAATTGGTGAAAATGTTTTGTGATTGTGATTTGACGGCTAATAACCGCACTTCACGCGCATAAATATATCACATACCCAGATCTACTTCGGTAGAGTGCCACACTCAGTAATGGGTAGAAGGCGTGATGATATATATATATATATATATATATATATATATATATATATATATATATATATATATATATATATATATATATATAAATTATTTGTTTAAACAACGCAAGTAACTTTTTTTAAAACTATTTATTTGATTAATACAATAATAAGTTGTTAATAGCGTTACATCTGAATCTAGACTAACTAAAACTACATGATACATTTGTTTTTATGTTCTTGAACCATGACGTGTCCGCGAGACGTGCTTCTACGTAAATGTCTTATTTGTCACTTTTATTGTTGTAGCTGGGCATATAACTCCTCCCTCCTTAGAAGGAAGCACCCTCTGGAAGTTGAAGTTCGATTTCTTCTTTCTTCGGGGTTGTAGTATTCAATGCCTGCCTTAATTTCCTATTTCGGAACCACTTAACAGAAAAGTAAATGATTATTAACATTATTCCGAGATATAATAGAATTGTCCAAATACTCGGGATGTGAAAGTTCGTATCCGATTCTTGAATTGGTGTGAATAAATTAGTTTTTATTTCACTGAGTTTTAAAGATTTTAGATTTATTGTAAAATTGGAAATTTTATTAGGTTTTAGTTTAATGTTGAGTTTTGGAAGCATTAAAGGAGTTCCTTGAGTTTTATCCCAAAATACTAATTTTTGTTGTTTAAAAACTATGTCACAGTTATTTTCCACTTTAATTAGAAAAATTCCAATTAATGATTCTACGTTAATTCCTTCTGGGCAGTTTATAGTAATTTTCTCTTCTCGGGGTAAAATAGCCAAGTATTGGTTTATATCAGGCACTAATTCAAAGTGATTTTCCTTTATTTCTAATTTTGTATAATGACACTGGTTGCCTTGCTGTTCGTTGAGGATTTCTTTTTCGCATGTTGGATTGTAATGCGCGTGGAATTTATTTGGGCATTGGTATATTTTGCTTGGAATACATATGTCGCTTAATGGAATAATTTCATTTATTGACTTTAAAAAATATCTTGAATTAGGTATTATAGTTACAAAATCTGAATCATATCTTGTTGGGATAGAATGCAAGTAATAGAGATCGAAATTTGTTTCATAATTAATTGGGATTGATATTAAGTAAATGATTTGAAAGGATTCAATCTTACAGTTAACTTTTAATAATGATTCGTATTCCAAAATATTTTCATGATTTGGTTCAAACGGAAGTTGGGCTTTATAAAATTTTGAGATTTTTTGTATTTCTAATAAAAGTTCTTCAGGCTGTATTATGCTTGGGTGCAGGGTTCTTAATTTACAGAATGTAATTGAATTTTCTATATCCTGGAGTACGTTTAGAATAGAATTATAAAGTATAATAAGTTGATCGTAAATATTTTTTGCGAATAATATATCTTGAATATGCATATTATTAATAATTTCGTGTAATTGTAAAATTTTTGATTTCAAAGTCGATTCATTATGTTGTATGTCTAATAGTGTTTTATTAAAATTTTTAATTATTTCATCATTTACTGAATAGGCCAACTTTAATTGATTTTCCAATTTATGGTCATTTTTTTGTAAGTGCTCTAGTATTTCATTGTATCGTTTGCCGTCTTCGGCATCTAAATTTCCGGTGACAAATTTGAAAACGGTTCCCAAGCCATCTATAAGTCCTCTTTTATTTCGTTTTAATGCGGTTGAGTGGAAGCCAATGTTTGTAATTTTGTTGTTAATACTATTTCGAATGAATTCCACAATTTTATCATAGTTATGCAGTTCATCAATGTATCTAGTGTTATTTGAAATTGTCATTTTTAAACTTTCATATTGGTCATTTAAATTATAGTATTGTTGAAACAGGGGCTTGACGTTATAGTAATGCACGAAGGTGTGAGTGGTTTTTTCTAATTTTGCAGGACCCAATTTAATGGGTAGTATTCCCAGATTCTCCGTGATATTTCTGATAATTAATCCATCGCTGAGTGCGAGGGACCTGGAAGTGGATCAAAATTATAAGTTATTTTTCTTGGTCGTTTAATGTTAGATAAATGAATTTTTTCAACTGTGTTACCATGTTTTACTTTAAGTTTAGCTGTTTTCAAATTTTTATTAATAGATTTTAATGATTCAGGTTTAAATTTATTTTTTGTTTTTGCTTGTTTTTGTCTATTTTTGACAAGAATTTTATTTGGAATTTCGGGTAGCTCTTCTCTCGATTCATTAAATTTGCCAATAATTTTCTCTTTATTCTGATCGATTTTATTTTTTATTAATTCATATAATAATTTTGTTTTATTCTTATGATTCTCTACATAATTGTTTATGAGTTGTTTATCGATGTTTATGTTAAGGGGAGATTTAGTATCAAGATGACCAGAAATTACTTCACACGGTTTTAATTTTGTAACTGAATGGATTGTATTATTATAGGCCAAAAGAGCATAATTAACTTTTATTTCTATGGATTCCTTATTATAAACTTGTTGATTATTAAATAGTCTTATGTGTTCTATAAGAGTCGAATGAAACCGTTCTATGATACCATTCGATTCAGGGTGCTGCGAACTAATAAAGTGTATATTTATTTTATGAAGCTCTAAAAGTTCTGTCACAACTGAATTTTTGAATTCTAACCCATTGTCAGAAATTATTTGTCCGGGAATTCCGTGATGCGTAAAATACTTTACAAGATTATTAACAATTTCAATACCTTGAGAGGAATTGAGTTTGTATGCCTGGGCATATTTAGAGAATGAATCTATTATTGTGAGAAATTTTATTTTTTCTAAAGTAATAGTATCGATATGTAATAATTCGAAGGGCTTGGATGACGTAGGTGTTAAATTTAATTTTAGCTTCGGGGGATTCCTGTCGTATTTTGTAATTTGGCAGATTTCACATGAATTAATATAAGTTTGGATAGAGTTTCTTAGTTTAGGCCAGTAATAATTTTGTTTAATTCGCGCTTCTGTTTCTTCAATACCACGATGATTTGTTTTACTTTCGTGGAATTTACAAATAATTTCGGATTTTTCGTTTTCGTCTGTGACATCCGTGAGGTACTGTTTACATCTAACTATATTAATTTGGGAATTTTTAAAATAATTTTGTAAAATCAGGCTAAATCTTTCATATGTACTGCTCTCACAATATAAATGATATTTAGCTTTTGGTACTATATATTCTTTAATAAAATTAATTGCTTCTCTTTCAAAATTTGATTGAGAAAGTTCTACTAGTATTCTTTGTTTTTTTGTTGCGTGTAATTTTAGAATAGTTAATTTTTTGGGACTGTGTTCTGTTTCTGAGATAATTATTTGATTTTTGCCGTAATTTACCGGGCATTCTATTATTGGGATTCCTATAATTGGGTGTTCTTTATTTGAATGAATGGTGGCGTAGCTCTCGCTAGAAGAGTCGTCAACATCGCTTTGTTGATCACCTGTTTCCACGATTAGTGATGGATTATCTTTTTCGTCGGTTTGTCTTGGTTCTAGTAATTCGTTTAAGTGTTTAATGTCTTTTATTACTGATTCTATGTCGTCCGTATCGTTTATGTTTAATTCAAAATTTGGTTTATCGTCGGGGAGTTTAAAAACTGTAACGAGTGTGTCAGTATTACTAAAAATATATTGAAGCATTAATTTGACATCTAACCAATTCTTTCGATCTAATCCTGAGGCTATTTGTGGTAGGGCAAGATTTTTAATTTTATTTTTAATGCAGAAAGCTTTTAAATTTAAAAGTGCATAAAATACATCTTGCTTTGAAGGTTTGTCATCATATTTGTCTTTAGTAATCATGTAAATTATATATCTGAAATTACTTTTTAAATGAACTAAAGAATGAAGTTTTGGATTTTGTTTCTTTAATTTATCCACATTATTAAAATTTTCTTTAAACTGTTTCGCGATTCCTCGTGCCATATATAAATCTTTGCTGACGCAGTGCGCTAGACTGCTAGATAGCGGCGCGTCGAATAGATTCCCTACAACTTCTAAGACATTGTTGTTCGTTGATGTATTATTAAATTTTGATGTCAAATAATACTGATATTGTGTTAATGGGTCTTTATTGTCTAAATCGGCAGGTAAATTTTGAATTTTGTCATTAGTTTCATGAGGAATACGGCTTAACGCATCCGCATTAGAATTTAACTTTCCTTTTTTATAGATTATATCGTAATCGAATTCTTCAAGTTTAAGTCTCCATCTTATTAATTTTTGACTACATTGTTTTAAAGAAAATAGCCATTGTAATGGTCTATGATCGGTGTAAATTTTGAATTTACGGCCAAAAAGATAGGGTCTAAAATATTGTGTACTCCAAACTATCGCCAAAAGTTCTTTCTCTATTGTGGAATAATTCATCTCTGATTCATTCAAGGTCCTGCTCGCGTACGCGACCGGGAGGTCATTACCAGAGTTACCTTGCGATAAGATAGCTCCAATTGCGACGTTACTGGCATCAGATGTCAGGATGAATTCTTTAGTAAAGTCAGGGTATTGTAACAGTGGTTCGTTTATAAGCAGATTTTTGCACGTATTAAAACAGCTTGTATATTCAGGGTCATTGATGTTGATGATTGCGTCTTTTTTCAAGCATTTTGTAAGTGGTTTAGTTAACTTCGCGAAATCTTTAATAAATTTCTGATAATAACCAAGCAGGCCAAGAAATCCTTTAATTTGTTTAACGGTTTTGGGAATAGGATAATTTTGTATTGCCGAAATTTTGTCTGGATTAGGTCTTACACCTTGTGGGGTAACAATGTGGCCTAAATACGCGACTTCTTTTCTTAAAAATTCCGACTTATCAAGCTGAATTTTGAAACTAGATTTTCGTAACCGATTGAAAACTAATTTTAAATTATTAATATGTTCTTGCAAACTGCTTGAAAAAACAATAATGTCGTCCAGATAGACTAAACATTTTTCGTTAGTGAGTCCACGTAGTATGTTGTCCATTACTCGCTGAAAAGTTGCGGGGGCATTTTTCAAACCGAAAGGCATCCGCAAAAATTCATAATGGCCGTCTTCCGTGTTAAAAGCGGTCTTTTGTATGTCCTGATCATCCATTTGGATTTGGTGGAACCCGGAGGCCAAGTCTAAAGTAGTAAAATATGTACATCGTCCTAATTTGTCAAGTAGGTCGGTGATATTTGGTAATGGGTATTTGTCTCCTATTGTTTTCTCGTTAAGCTTCCGATAATCTATCACTATTCTCCACTTCTTTTTACCTGACGCGTCTATTTTCTTGGGTACAACCCATATGGGTGAGCACCAAGGTGAGTTAGAATGTTTAATTATATTTTGGTCTAACATTTTTTTTATTTGGTCGTGAACTTCAATTTTATGGATTTCGGGGTATTTATAGGATTTTGTATAAGTCGGTATTTCATCCGTGGTTTTAATGCTATGTCGTATTTGATTTGTGAATGTCAGTTTGTCATTTTCATTATAAAATATGTCAGAGTATTGATTAATAATTTTTAAAATTTCAGATTTTTCTTCTTTGTTCATGTGTTCCGTGCGAATTTTGGATGCATCGAATTTCAAATTTTTTATTTCATAACAATTTAAATTTGGACTTGCATATGTCACATAATTATCAAAACTTTCTACTGCAACTAAACTAGGTAATCTGAATGTAACCTGATACTCTGTTGGATTGATAACGGTACATAAACAGTGAGAGTTTTGTACGTTTGTTACACATTCGGGAATAATTAGATTTTGAGTTTTAATTTGCGGAACTAGTACTGTACCTTTCTCTACATTTACCTTTATTTTTATAATTTTTTCTGACTTTGGTTCGACAGTAATATTTGGTATAAGTTTTGAAATATTTAAATTCAAATTATTTTTATTATCAAAATAGTTTATTTTAATTTTACTATATGGTGTAATAATTAAATCATTAAATGTATCAATTAAAATTCTTAACTTTTTTAAATTGTCCATGCCCAATAGCATGTCGAATTGATCGTGAAAGTCGAAAATATGATATTTTAAATAAACTTCATCTTCTAATTTTGGGTTTAATATTTTAGAAATAGGTACCATTGTACTGAATAATTCTGTTGATGTCCCGTGTGCTGTTGTAATTTGGAATGGATCTTTTGTTACAAATTTATTATAGAATTTGGATGCTATGTTGGGCCGAATAAAAGATCTAGTGCTACCGGTATCTATTAATACTTTAAAATTATTTTCTGGGAGTATTATGAATGGGAGTTTACTCTGATTTATCGTTAAATTCATTAGTTCAAAGTGAGATCCGAGGCTAGATTTCCTAAAAAATGTTGGTCAGAGATATCAATGTCATTTTTATCGTTAGTATTTACTTGTTCTACTGTCTCTATTTCGTCGCTTTCGTATGTTTCTGGGAGATAACAATTATTGTCTGCAAAGTTATCGCTTTCTTTTAATTCATATTCGTCTAAATTAAAAAGTTCTTCTGCATGGAATTGCGGAGATTGAAAATTTTGACGTGACGGTCCTGGTCTAGGTTGGAAAGCAGTATTACGAGTTGATATACTCATAGGAGTAGGTTTTGGCATAACTTTGCTTTGATTATTCGTTGAGTTTCTAAAATTTTGGTTTGGGAAATTTCTTTGATTTCCGAAATTAGGGTTCCTGTTTACTGTGGGAGTGAAATAGTTTTGTCTAGCAAATGGGAATTTATTTTGATATGCGGGTTGAGGTGGTATGTATTTGGGTACCATTTTAAAATTTGGAGTGTTTTGTTTTGGAATAAATTTTTGATTTTGACTATAAAGGTTTTTAGGTGTTTTAGGGCTTGCTTCGAATTGGAAATCATTCGTAAGCATGTGTAATGCCGAATTTAAATCACCAGGGTTCTTTGTCCGCATTAATTGACCGATAGGGTCTTTAAGTCCTTTCAATAAAATTCTTAGAGCATAATTGCGGAAATATCCAATTAAAATTGGTGCCTCGTTAGCGACGAAACTTATCGAAATATTTGAAACTTGTATATTTAAGAGATGTTGCACTCTATTATAAAATTCAAAAACTGTTTCTTTATCGCCTTGTTTCAAATCTGTCATTTCTATACATAAGGTATAGCAATCTCTTTTGTCCGCGTAAGTGGTTAAAAGAGCTGTTTTTAAATCATTCCATGTCGCAATAGTGCAACTGGCTATATTAATGGCTGCTTCGCCCTTTAATTTCGCTAAGATACTACTCATGAGGTATTCATTTTGAAAATCGCCTTCATCGGCGATATTATAAAACTTTGTTACAAGTTTTCCCGTGATTTCTAAGAATCGGGGTAATAGTTCCCGTTCTCCATGGAATTCAGGAATCATGTCCAAATATTCCTTTTTGAGTGTGGGTGTGGTTGCCATTTTTAATTTTAATTTAGGTTGTCTTAATTTGAATGAACTGATTTTAGGATTTAAATTAAGATTTTCAAGATCAGAGTCAGATTCAGAGTTTGTACTATTTTCCGATTCACTCGTTAAATTAAAAATAGGAACAAACGACATATAGTACTCACAGCAACACTCGGCTCTCGATGAACGCTTCTTTTGTAGATGCGATGACCTCTCTGAATTGGATGACTGATGTCCTCTCAGCAACTCTCTTCTTTGGGTCTCGTTCTGGTTACTTGATTGTCTTGTACGTAAAGTGTTATTTTTGCTAACACTTTCGAATGTTCGATGGCTGAATTAATCACTGATGTGAAACGATTTTATATTCTCTAAAACGTTTTAGCCATCCTACCGACTGCGCCAATTATTTGTTTAAACAACGCAAGTAACTTTTTTTAAAACTATTTATTTGATTAATACAATAATAAGTTGTTAATAGCGTTACATCTGAATCTAGACTAACTAAAACTACATGATACATTTGTTTTTATGTTCTTGAACCATGACGTGTCCGCGAGACGTGCTTCTACGTAAATGTCTTATTTGTCACGTTTATTGTTGTAGCTGGGCATATAACTTATATATATATATATATATATATATATATATATATATATATATATATATATATATATATATATATATATATACAGGGTGGTCCATTTAAAGTGTTATCAGGAAATATCTCGGAAACTATAAATTTTAAGCAAAAATGACCTAGATGAAAAACAAAAGGGGGCCATAATAACGAAATATTGGTTTTGTCCTAGATGGCGCTGTTGTCGCTAAATCATGGTCAACTCAATTTTTTAAAATGAAAACCCCTATTTTTTTATTATAGAATCAGATTCCTCGTTAAACTTATTTTCACGTGTTCCAAAAATTAAAATCTAAAATAAATTGCAATTTTAATTTACACCATATGATTTTAGACAGAATGTAAACAATCAGATGAACCATATTTAATTTTTTTAATTTATTTTCAAGTGTTGCAAAAATTAAAATCTAAAATAAAATGCAATTTAAATTTACACCATATGATTTTAGACAGAATGTAAACAATCAGATGAACCATATTTTATAAAAATGGCAATTGAATGTAATGAGACTATTTGTGATTTTAGATGTGCGTGTTAGTGGATGCGCTTGCACGCACACAAACAAAAACTAACAAACTCATAAACAAACTCACACGCACTCAAACTCAAATAATACACACACACACCCCCCCGCGCATAAGCTCTAATACAGGAACGTCCGAAAGCAACATCATTTTTTGCGATTACAGCGTCATCTATCATGCTGACGAAAAAGTGAACTAAATAAATTCTTCTTTTTTTTAACGAGGAATCTGATTCTTTAATAAAAAATAGGGGTTTTCATTTAAAAAAATTGAGTTGACCATGATTTAGCGACAACAGCGCCATCTAGGACAAAACCAATATTTCGTTATTATGGCCCCCTTTTGTACGATTGTTTTTCGTCTAGGTCATTTTTGCGTAAAATTTATAGTTTCCGAGATATTTCCTGATAACACTTTAAATGGACCACCCTGTATATCATCACGCCTTCTACCCATTACTGGGTGTGGCACTATGCTGAAGCAGATCTCGGTAAGTGATATATTTTGCGCGTAAAGTGCGGTTACCCGTCATCAAATCACGGCCCCCAAACATGTTAGTGGTGGAGGAGCCACAGGGATAGCTTTTTCAAATTATGAAAATTTGTCGCCTGTGGGAATCGAACCAGAGACCTCAGGATCCACAGGCCGACTTCATACCACTGAGCTAGCCATCCCATATATATATATATATATATATATATGAATGTTCAACTTAGCTGTGCCACAAGGTTGGTTAAATTAGCAAAGAAATACCATTTTTAAGTCTATTACAGAACTACTCGTATTAACAAACAAAAAATTCGATCTGTAGTTCTCAAAATACGTGGTCCAACTTTCTTATTTTAAATAGGAACCTATTTTTTTTTATTTGTCTTGTTCGATTCATTATTTTTTCGGTATTCAACGACTATAAATTTAGGTACCCTCACATTACAAAATTTTTGACAAAAATTTACATTAATTTAATTACAATCGCGTAGGAATCAGCGTGCTATGACAGAAGCAAATGACTAATAAAATTAATTAGTTTATTTTTTCACAAAATAATTGTATTATCCTATAATAATGAATTAAACAAACAAAAATAATATGATTTGTTCATTTGTTTCTGTCATAGCACGCTGATTCTATGGGATTTTAATTAAATTAATGTAAATTTAATATGCATTTTTGCCAAATAAAATGAGGGTCCTGGACTTTGTAATCGTTGAATTCAGAAAAAATACTGTTTCGAATAGGCAAATAAAAAAAAATAGGTTCCCATTGAAAATAAGAAAGCTGTAAACCACTGGCCGAAAAAATGGTTTGTTCATAGTTTTGTAATACACTTAGAAAATGGTATTTCTTTGCTAATTTAACTAACCTTGTTGCTCTTATATTTGTCGAGATAGCAATAGTGGCACAACTATATTGAACACTCTGTATATATATATATATATATATATATATATATATATATATATATATATATATATATATATATATATATATATATATATATATATATATATATATATATATATATATATATATATATATATATATATATATATTTATATATAGTTGATTGTGATAGGAAACTCACTAGAAGCCAACTTGGAATGGCTTGGTAAACCGGACACGTCTACCGGATTTGGTGCTACAGGTACTTTTTCACCCTTCAGCTAAAAGATCTCACATCCTGGTAGAAAGGTACAATTTACCCAGATTTTCTTAATCTTCTGTACTTAACAGTCACAATTGGATAATAGGTGGTTTATATTTATTATTTTATTTATGTGTTACAAATTATTGTTTTTATCTGAAAAGCTGAAGAGATAAGCGCTTGACTACGGAAATAAAAGGGAAAAAGAAAATTGAATGAAATCGACGAATACTCAAAGTGCCTAAGCTGAGTGTTGGGTATTGTATTACTAAGGGTAGGTTTCTGAGAAAATATTTAATGGGCATGTTAACTAACTGTCGCTTAAATTTATTGAAAGGTTAAAATTGCATCGAGTTTCTGAAAACAAACATCAGTTAATTTATATGTTCGATAACTAACTCATGGTTCTATCCTGAACTAACATTTATTCTTGAATCTAATAGATGGTGCTACTATCGTTGTCGGAAAATGTCGGTAATTATTTATGTCAATTTCAAACTTCAAAATAATTCATTTGACGTCAATTATTGTACTTCGTGTTTGTGGTTTGTAATTGTAATAAAATTATGGAAGAAAAGCGAATTCGTGGAAAAAAACCTCACAGAAACTGAAAAGAATGTTCTTTTTGATTTGGTGACGGGGAAATATAAAGCTATAATAGAAAATAAAGAGAGTGATGGCGTCGCAATCGCAAAAAAAAGTTTAGCATGGCAACAAATTGCTAAAGAATTTAATTCGCAAAATCAGACAGGGTACAGAACTTGTTATTCTTGTAGAAACGATATCTGTATCTAAATTTCGCATCACTATAGATCTCAAAGGGATTACGTCTTTCTCTAAAAACTTTTACTTTCTGCACAGCCTCCACCACGTCAAATAGTTCTTCATATGACGATGAACTAGAATTCGAGAATTCTTGAAACTGCACACTAACAAGTTTTGATAAGTAGGTAATATCACACAAGCACTGGAGTTAAAAGTATGTTCGACGAAATTTTTAAAGTTCTCAAAATAATAGATTTTAGTAATAACTAATTTTTTAAACCTTTTTTCAATCACCAACAAAGCCAAACGAAACTAATACAGCGGCTTAACGAATTGATTTTTAAAACAAGGTTAGGAAAGATGAGCACTGCGTTTAAATACCAATATGATGTTTCAGAAATCCATTTGACAGTTTATTGAATAGTTAAACTAACTGACCAGTTAAAGTTGTTTTCAGAAACCGGGCCGAACTGTAGAAAATTAAATTACGTATTCAGTTACCTACTACCAAAACTAAATTAAAAGTAATATTTATTCGACTGTATCTATTTGATCTAGAGGTAGGGTAGATAATTTTCTCTATTTCGTTTAAATTTAGTTAAATTACATTTTAATTTGTCACGATTAATTGTTTTAAGCTAAGGCAATATATTTATTGGATTTACGAAAATATTAAAGTACTAGAAGTTAAATGTTCGTACACTCATTACTCATTTATTTCGTGATTATTTGTAGTGCTGGTGCAGTTATTGACTGGGGCTCGTGTATTACAAGGTACATATAAGCTGTAATAATGTTATCCAATTATCAATAACTATTAATTAGAGGTAGGCGAATATCAAATTTTTAGAATTCGAATATAAATCAGATCTCGAATATTAGGATACTCCGAATTTCGCATATTATTATTATTTTTTAAACGAAGCACTTTAATTTTAATTTGAAAACGAGTATTTTATACATAATGCATGTTTGACTGAATATTAATATAATTTATTCTAAAAGTTAATGCCGGTATTTGATGAAGATCTAACCTTTTTAAGAAGAGGCGACACATTTCACTAAGAGTCTACCTACTACACATTTCAACATAGAGACTTTATTTATTTCTTTATATTAACTTTTAAATAACTCAACATGAAAGAAAATACCTCATGGTTAGGTTTTCTATATTTTCATAGAATGTTTAATACTTTCATAAACATATGATACATATATCGGACATTATGAATAATCACAGACGCCACTATTCTCTGCGGTAGAGGTTTTCTTCCCTTCACTTTTATCCTCGGAACTTTTTCACTTGTTATATCCTATTCCACGTCTTTTTCTCTTATTATGGGTGCTAAAATTGTGATTTTTTTTTATTTTATTACCAGTTCTCGTTTGCCAATAATTCTTTTATAAAACCACATTTCTACAGTATTTAATTATTTGTTTAAGGGCCGGTTTCTGAAAAAATATCGCTTAAATTTATTGAAAGGTTAAAATTGCATCGGGTTTCTGAAAACAAACGTCAGTTAATTTATATGTTCGATAAATAACTCATGGTTCTATTTTGAACTAACATTATTCTTGAGTCTATAGTTCTCAAAATAATAGATTTTGGTAATAACTGTGTATTTAAATCTTTTTTCAATCACCAACAAAGCCAAACGAAACTAACACAGCGGCTTAACGAATTGGTTTTTAAAGCAAGGTTAGGAAAGATGAGCACTGTCACTGTCAGCCTTTCTCAATTTATGAAACAACTGCGCATGCGTCATATAATTTAACTGGACCAATTTGCCGCGTTAACTTAACGGGGCAGTTAAATACCAATATGATGTTTCAGAAACCCATTTGACAGTTTATCGAAGAGTTAATCTAACTGACCAGTTAAATTTGTTTTCAGAAACCAGCCCTAAGTAGTTTAATACAACGACAAAATGCCAATTGCAATGTGGAACTGAGTCTTAATAAATAAGAAAAATAAGAATTTTTTATTTCCAGCACTTGTCAAAGTTCCACAAAAAAATACAACACATTTGAATCAACTTATTAGGTCATCATCAAACGGCTGGTCAGTTTAGTTTTAACCATAGACGCGTTACGCTCTGTGGGAGCTCATCAGTATGGTGCGATCAACTATCCAGCTAGACCAACTAGGAGCTAGTAAACTGTGATACTGTTTAGGCTGAACAAACGGATGTTAAGAATATGTAAACCGGTATCATGACATGAGAGGTACGAAGCACCCAGTAGTGCCATCTGCCGACAAAAATCGCACAGCAATTAAATAATACAAGAACAAAATGTCAATTGCGATGTGAAACTGACTCTTAATAAATAAGAAAATAGGAAAATTATTTTCAAGTTTGTTAATGTTCTACAGTTTCTCCCGTAGAGCAGCACACTTCAAAAGTAACATTTTAATACTCGTATTTTAAGGTTGTTTTTAATAAAAAAGGTTACTTTTTTCATTTTATTGATAAATACAAATAATGAAAATATGTTATCATTATAGCAATAAGTAAAATTACCTTTTACGATATAATTCAATAAGTTTATTACGAATCGCTAACAAGAAAGTCACAAAGTATCGCGCAAAAGAACACAATTGACGCTGGGGTTTCATGGGAGATTATGCACCGTTTTATTGAATGATACGGTTCAGTCGAGTAGGAAATCACGTTCTGTAATAAATGTACTGGAGTATGTTACAAAGATGGTTTATTTACGACGCCGACGGCTTCAAAGGAACCGAACGGGAAGTCATTTTACAAGCTTTTCCGCTGTATGGAAACGCGGTTAAATTAGATTGATTTTGTGTGCTTTAAGTGTACGGCTTTGTGGTAATATTATTGTATATTCTTGCTTTTCCAACTAAATTCCATCGAACAAGTTACTTTTTACATATTTTAAGATATTTATATTGGTAGGTAATATTATGTATTTATTACTGTGCCACTAAGGGCCAGTTTTTCAATCGCCGGTTTACTATCGATTAATGCTAACCATGATTAAATAATAATGGAAACCATAGTTTCCATTATTATTTAATCATGGTTAGCATTAATCGGTGATTGAAAAACTGGCTCTTAGTGAATGATTATTTTATGTTTAAAGTTTAAAAAGCAAATTACTTAGATTTGTTGGTGTAATTACATTTCTGCTTACATGCTTTTGATTGCCTCCCTATCTTCTAACGGTTCTAATTAGTAGACGGATAATTATAAACTTTTTTTTTCATAACTTTAGCATTAGTTTAAAGAAAAATGTCTTTTACATGGAATATATATGTCTGCTGTCATAGTTACAAACAAAGTAATATTTTTAGAAAGTCTGGCAATGAATGGTCAAAACAGAATATTCCAAATGAATTTATGAATATTAAAATTTAAAATATAAAATTTATGGGGTAGGTGGCTTAGTGGTATCGAGTTGGCCAGTGGATTCTGAGAGCCCTGGTTTGATTCCCATAACCAACAAACATTTTCACCATACTAAAATTATCCCCACCACTAACATCTTTGGTGGCCATGATTTGACGTCTAGTAACAGCACTTCACGCGCATTTACCAAGATCTGCTTTGCCAGAGAGCCAAATCAAGTAATGGGTAAAAGGCGTGATGATATATTTATATATTTATAATATATTTGGGTATAAATGCAAAAGTAGGTAGAGATTTCTTTTCTAAATATTAGTTTACTTTAACTTAACTACTAGCTGCCTTAAATAAATAAAAGCAAATCAAAGTAAAATATCATATGACGAAATTGACATTACCGGCAAATTATCAGTTTATAACTTCAAATCAAAGTGTGCTTTGTTGTTGCTTTTGTTTTATAATATCGAATTTGTCGAAAAATGTGAAATCATGTGTTCATAATGCCTTAAGACTTAAAAGAATCCCAAAAGAAGTAAAAGAAAATGCATTAAAATCAGCGGAAAAAAAATTAATTAATATATATATTAGAACGCATTCTTGTATATATAGTATATAATGTACCAATTTCGACTCTTCTTGAAGAGACACACGATAATTTAGTTTTGAAGCCAGGCATCTTGATATTGTTGGAGTACTGTTACTGTCAAGAGGTCCATTAACTTAGCCCCCCCACATATTGGAAAAATGTTTAAATACATAAAAAACAATTGTGCTCCAATTGTGCTCAAATGTGCTATTAATTATTTCAAATGTGCTACTCCCCATTACGAGTAATTAAGTAATTACTATGGCGGGGCCAAGTTAATGCTTAGCCCCCCCACTTTAATAAAGTAAGTATAATTATGGATGAATCAATTGTGCTACAATTGTGCTCAAATGTGATATTAATTATTTCAAATGTGCTACTCTCCATTACGAGTAATTAAGTAATTACCATGGCGGGGCCAAGTTAATGCTTAGCCCCCCCACTTTAATAAATTAAGTAAAATTATGGGTGAATCAATTGTGTTCCAATTGTGCTCAAATGTGCTATTAATTATTTCAAATGTGCTACTCCTCATTACGAGTAATTAATTAATTACTATGGCGGGGCCAAGTTAATGCTTAGCCATCCCACTTTAATAAATTAAGTAAAATTATGGGTGAATCAACTGTGCTCCAAATGTGGTCAAATGTGCTATAAATTATTTCAAATGTGCTACCCCTAATTGTTAGTGATTGATATTTTATTTATGACAAAACCAAATTAATACCTTACCTTGTCCATCTCTCCCCGTTTTAAAAATGTACATGGTATTATAGAAAAATTAAATAAGCTGCTAACTATATTAAATGTGGTACCTGACTTACAATGTCATAAACAATACCTAACTAATTAATGTGGCAGAGACAGAGCATGTTAACCTTAAATGAAATCCATTTGGCGCGAGTTCAAACGAATACAGAGTTTGCTATATTTTATTGTTCAATTTATTTTTTTAACTAATGGATTTAGCAATAAAAAATCATTAAGGAAAAATATAATAGCTGATTTTAATGCATGCCAAAATAATAATTTGTTTCAGTGGTTCTTAAGCTGTGGCACAAAATTACATTTTTTTAAATATATTTAAATATATTTTATTAGACTATAAAATAAAAGATTTATACAATCTTAATTAATTGAAATATTTTGTTATTTAAACTTAATTAACTGCTTTTTTGAGAAAAACGCAATTTAAAATTAAATTAAATATATTTCGTATTTACAGAGAAAGTTGGCAATTCAATATAAATAAATGATTGTTTTTAGCAACTTTTCTAAATTTTCACCAATTTGACCAAATTAGTATTTAATAAATTCTTTGTTATACGATTCATAGTACCTCGGTAAGGTCTTGGTTTCTTTGGGTATCGTTTCACAAAAGCGTTAATTGTTCTCACAGAATTTTGAGGACATTCATCATAAATCATTAATAAATGTTTGAATACTCCTCAGGCATAGTTTCTTGTTGTTTACTTTTAAAGAATTATTTAAGTAGGTATTTAATTTAAATTTCGTTTTTTCCGAAAGAAATAGTTAAGTAATACTATATTATTTTTAATTCTGTTGAAATCAGAAAAATATCCATTATAACGCGGTTTTTAAAACACGAAATATGTTTTACGTTATTTATTTAAAATTATTTGTAGATTACACAACAAAACGTAAATTGGAAAAATGAAAAGTATTATGTATATAATGATAAGTTTACAATTGTTAATTCATGCCTTCACATTACAAGTAAGCGTCATCACTAGCTCTAACGGTTGTAACTCGACTGACTCGTCGCGACTTGTTCGTCTGTCTGTGATGTTCGGTAGAGGCGGGGGAAACTTAGGAACTCAGTGGCGTTACACTCTCCCCCTCTGGTTTGCTGCTGACGCCCTCGTGCGCGGACCAGTATTATGCATCGGTACGAGTTCCTTTCGTGGTCGACCCCGTCCTTTCTTCGGGATCACAGGTAGTTGTACTGCTTCTTCTTCCCGTGGCTGAAACTTAAATAGATCGCTTACATGGTATTTACCAATGATCTTACCCCTATCCCCAAGTTCTTCTACTTCGTATGTAGTGGGTGTTACTACCCTTTTTATCTGATAGGGCCCGTCTCGCTTCGGAGCAAGCTTCCCACTGAGACCCCGTCTTGCGTTACTCAGTACGTGGCTTTTTACTAAAACCTTATCTCCAGGGACAAAGTTCTCAGCGATCCTTCGTTTCTTATCACCTTTTTCCTTTTGAATGTCTTGTTGTTTCTCAATAGATTCTTTCGCTTCATGTAAGGTATGAATAAAACCTTGGAGAAATGGCGTTATTGCTGGTATGAATGTGTCAGTCTTAGCCACATGGCGCAAATCGTGCTTCACGTCATCGGGCGTTCGAAGTTCTCTACCATATGTCAAGTAAGCGGCACTGTACCCAGTGGATGAACATTTTACAGTATTTATTGCGAAGCGAATTGCGGGTAAATGTTCCGCCCATTTGGTGTGTTTGTCTCTCACTAACATGGAAATCTGCGTCTTGATGTCTCGGTTTTTTCTTTCCACCGGATTGCTTTCTGGGTGGTACACCGGAATGAAGCTTTGACTAATTTCCAGCCAATATGCCAGCTGTTGCATAATATCAGCAACAAATTGTACTCCATTGTCGCTTATCATGCGTCTTGGCGTTCCATATCGTAAGAAAATCTCGTTTATTAAGGTTTGAGCACATACCTCGGCTGTTGCATCGCGTAATGGAAAAATCTCAGTCCACTTCGAGGCGGTGTCTTCTATAACAAATATCCAATGATATCCTTCGTCGGTTTCGGGCAATGTACCAATCAAGTCCATTGCTATCGTTTCAAATCGTTGTGTTGGAGCTGGAGTCTGTAGTAATCCTGCTGGCTTAAGGTTTATAGCCTTGTATCGTTGGCACAAAGGACAATTCTTTATATATTCCTCTACGTATCTTCTCATTCCTGGGAAATAGAACCTTTTAGCTATTCTACTGAGGGTTCTTTCTACCCCATAATGACCTGCGGATGGCGAATCGTGGTAATCTTCCATAATGCGTTTTCTGACATCTTTAGATACAACAATTTGAGGTTCATCAGTATCATCTTCTAACGAATATCGGTATAAGACTCCGTTTGTCAAAATATATCCCCTGTCGGTCCATCTGGAAATGTCTACTAGATCTTTTCCTTCAAAAGCCTCTATTATTTTTCTTACGTCCGGATCTCCCATTTGTTCCTCACGTATTTCTGATGGGTTTCTATTTGGTATGTCTACTGTTACTGTGTTTATTTCATGACTATTCGTAACGGGATCATCTATTACTGGCCTTGATAACATATCTGCTACTACATTTTCTTTGCCTGGTGTGTAATGGATATCCAAATCATAGCTCTGTAACTTCAGCGCCCATCTTGCTAATCGGCCTGTTGGTGTTTTCAGAGAGAGTAACCATTTAAGTGGTTGATGATCCGTTCCTAGTTTTACCTTAGTACCTTCCAAGTATCCTCTGAATTTGTCCATGGACCATACTACCGCGAGTGCTTCTCTTTCTGTGGTCGAATAATTCTTTTCGGCATCTGTGAGCAATCGACTGGCGTACTCTATGGGTCTCTCAGAATTTCCGTCGCCCTGCAATAATACTGCACCTAGTGCGAAGTTACTTGCGTCTGTTCTGAGGGTATATGGTTTCTCAGGATCCGCTTGTTGGAGTACTGGTGCTTTAGTTAAAGACTCTTTAAGTTTCTGGAAGGAATCTTTTTCTTCGCTGTCCCATCTCCATGTACTATTCTTTTTTGTTAAAGCACATAGTGGTCTTGATATTTCGGAAAAGTTGTCAATAAATTTTCTATACCACGAACAGGTTTGGAGAAAGGATTGCACTTGTTTAACGTTTTGAGGTTCTGGTATTTTCACGATGGCACTGATTTTCTCGGGATCCACCTGAATCCCTTCTGGTGTAATTAAGTGTCCAAGGTACCGTACCGTTTCACACGCGAATTTACATTTGCTACGTTTAGCGCGCAAATTAAATAGTTTTAATCGATCAAACACCAACTGCAAGTCTTGAATGTGCTTTTCAAAAGTTTCTGAGAGTATAATTATGTCATCTAGATACGCAAAGATTGACACGTCACTTAATCCCGTTTTGAACCTATCTATTAAACGCTGGAATGTGGCCGGCGCATTCCGCAACCCGAACGGCATTCTCAAGTAGCGAAAAGTCCCGAACGGTGTCACAAAACAAGTCTTGTCTTTATCTTCATCGCGCACTTTTACTTGATGGTATCCCGCTCTCAAATCCAATGTTGTCATAAATTGTGTTCGTTTTGCATTTTGTAGTATTTCATCTATCCGGGGCATCGGATAGCTGTCACCGACCGTGATCTGGTTTAGTTTACGATAGTCAATGCAAACTCTGAAACCTCCATCTTTTTTGGGAACTAGAACTGTGGGTGCTCCCCAAGGGCTTTCGCATGGTTCTATTATCTCCTCGTTTAGCAATCTATCCAATTCTGTCTTCAGAAATTCTTTTTTCTGCGTTGACAATTTATAGGGCGGTACATATACGGGTGGATGGTTTCCGGTATTTATAATATGTTCCGCAAAACTGGTTACGCCTCCCCCTGGTGCGAAGGTTTCATAGTTTTTTGTTAACAACGATATTAAGTCATTTCTTTGGTCTTTAGATAACCTTATACCTTCATCTTCTCGAAGAGAGTATTCTCCAGTATTTAGTTCATTTATGTTGACATATCTTTTCACTGCAACATCCTCTTCATACGGGTACTGAATGGTTGGTTCTTGTCCAAATGCCCATGTTTCTTTACCAGTATTTATTATTATATTTGCTTTTTGCAGAAAGTCTATGCCTAGTAATGTACAATTATTGGTTTCTTCCGGGAATATTAGAAATTGTGTTGAAAACTCATGATCTTTAACTCCAACATTTACCGTTGTTTTGAGAACATTCTTTTTTAATGCTACTCCATCTGCATACGCCATTTGTATAGTTTCGCTAGAAAATACGCAACCCTTTGTCTTGAGTATATTATACAATTTGTTTCCTGCAATGGTAGCTTGTGCCCCTGAATCTGCATAAGCAACTCCTTTAGTTCCTAGGATTGTAATTGGTAGCACGGGCCTTTGCTGTTCTTGTTTTACATCCTTTGCGGACAGATTATAAAACTCAACGGCATCAGTTTCTACTTTGCTAACATTTGTACCTTGGCAAGTTGGGCACTTGGATCTAATTGTACCTGGTGTGCCACAACCATAGCATTTTATTGTTGATTGCGCTTTCGTTTCATTTTGTCCTTCTGCATTTTTCTTGTTCTCAGATGAGGCAACGCTTGGTTCATGTATTGCTTTCTTCCTATTACGACACTCTTCCACAGTATGACCATACTTCTTACAGAATTTACATTTTGGTCTATCTTTTGGTTGAGACATAATCTTCCTTTTATCCTCCAGCTTGACATCGTTTTTTGCTTGTGTAGTATCGTCATTTTCTTTCAAAGATTGCTCCACTACTCTTACTGACTCAAGAAGGTCTTTAAATGTTTTGATGTTGTCGCGAGGAATTCTCTTTCTAATTTTTCTATGTAGCAGCCCATAGATCATGTCTAGCTGTATCTTCTCGGTGAGAGTATCCGGGATTTTTGCTAGTAAAGCTCGTGCTCTACAAACAAATATGTCTGTTGGTGTATCAAGACAGTGTTCCATCTTAAAGACTTCTTGATAAATTTGATACGCTGGTTTACAAGGACCGTATGCGTCACGTAAGGCTTTCACGGCATCACTCCACGTACTTACTGTCGCTTTAAGACCCTGCCACCATGTTGCTGCAACGCCATTTAATAACAATGGTAGTCCGCGTAACGCATTTTCATCGCTTATATTAGCGCAGTCTTTATATATCTCGATGGTATCAATAAATGTTTCAACTTCTGAGTCCTTTGTTCCGTCAAAACGCGCATCACATTTCACAAAACTCCCGTGTTTTATATTTTCACGCGCCGCTACTGAGTCCGATGTTGATTCACGAACGGAGCTTGCCTGCAGTCCCGCTATCAACTGCGTCAACTGTTCGTTTGTCATGGCGATAAACGATTGTTTATCAGCCATGTTTACGTTTCGCTTAGGAGGCGTGTTTATGCTTTATTTTAACAAAGATTTTACAATACCGGCAGGCGAACACCCGAATCTCTGTTGTATTTGCGTGGGCGAGAATTTTCTGTAGTTATTCGCGCTTGAGAACAGCGAATGAGAATAACTGACAGTTCCACTTGTAATTTCCACTTACGAACAAACACTACAAGTTTTATTCGTTGTTATCACTATTTACTAGTTATTTGCGCTTAACACAGCGAGATTAAAATAACTGACACTGTTTCCACTTTTCTTTTACACGCTCTGTTGGCCACTATGTTGGGCGCCAAGTTATAACGCGGTTTTTAAAACACGAAATATGTTTTACGTTATTTATTTAAAATTATTTGTAGATTACACAACAAAACGTAAATTGGAAAAATGAAAAGTATTATGTATATAATGATAAGTTTACAATTGTTAATTCATGCCTTCACATTACAAGTAAGCGTCATCACTAGCTCTAACGGTTGTAACTCGACTGACTCGTCGCGACTTGTTCGTCTGTCTGTGATGTTCGGTAGAGGCGGGGGAAACTTAGGAACTCAGTGGCGTTACACCATTATTTTGTAGGCTAATAAAATATACTACTTACCATTTTAAAAAACGTAATTTGAGAACTACTGGAACAATTAATTTTTGGTATGTAATAACATCGCTTCTATTTACAGAATATTTTCTCATCAATTTTTTTTTTTGTTAAACCCATTAATTAAAGAATTACAGAGTTGATCACTTTTCTTGAAACATCCTGTACATTTAAATTGTAAACATTGAAATAATAATAAATTTATTGGTTTTTATTATTATTATCGGTATAAATTTTAAAAATTTATGAATTATTGCAAAAAATATGAATAACAATACATTTCTATTTAAAATAATTTTCTGAAAAAAAATTAATATCTTTTATTCCAAACTGGTATCTAAGCTGACATTTTGCGGATTATCTATGGTACAAATTTCTATTGTTATGGAAATTGTTTATTGCTTTAATAATAATTTAACTCGTTAAACGTCCATTATAAAATAAAGTTTTCTTTGTACCTTATACGAAAATTGGCTTTAAGGTACTAGTAAGTAAAAAATAAATATATGTTTACTTTTATAATTTAAATATTTTAAAACCAACCAAAATTGGAAAACATAAATTTGTAGTTTCTAATACATGCGGAATTGATACACTACTTCAAATATTTTGTGTAATTTATTTTGATTCTCAAATATTTAATGAATATTTCCCTATCAAATCGGAATTAAAAAATTTAATTGAACATATCTGTCACGGCATTAATAGCTGTATTCCATTTGCCACTTGGTTCACTTAAATCAGTTCAGATAAATTTGACACATGAGTAAATAAACTGAATTAAGCAAACTGATGCACTTATTGGGGTGAATTACTTCAAAGTAAATTATAATCTATAATTTAAGTACGGAAAATAAAGTCAGCGAAGTCATACAGCAAAATAAATAAATGATCTGGTTCAGTAAAAGTAAGCTAGATCTGATCAAAATGGCAAATGGAATACGCCTAATATAAAATGTTATAATTTAAGAGCAAAATTATAACAAAATATATTTGAAGTAGAAAAATTACCAAATAAGATATTACTTTTGTCCTGTGAATGTATAATGGATTATTTAATTAATAAATTAATAAACCTATGTAACACAATGTCGGAATCAATTTGTTGTACTAATGATAATTGTAATGCGGATGATATGTTTAGACAATACAAGATTTCGAGTTTTTTTTAAATTGACTTACATATATTGTTATTCATATTTTTGCAATAATTCATGAATTTTAAATATTTATGCTGAAAATAACCAATAACTTTTTAATTATTTCAATGTTTACAATTTAAACATATACATTAAATATTAAAATATAGCATACTCTGCACTCGTTTGAACTCGCGTCAAATGGATGTCATTTAAGGTTAACATGCTCTGTCTCTGCCACATTAATCAGTTAGGTATTGTTTATGACATTGTAAGTCAGGTACCACATTTAATATAGTTAGCAGCTTATTTAATTTTTCTATAATACCATGTACATTTTTAAAACGGGGAGCGATGGACAAGGTAAGGTATTAATTTGGTTTTGTCATAAATAAAATATCAATCTCTAACAATTAGGGGTAGCACATTTGAAATAATTTATAGTACATTTGAGCACAATTGGAGCACAATTGATTCACCCATAATTTTACTTAATTTATTAAAGTGGGGTGGCTAAGCATTAACTTGGCCCCGCCATAGTAATTATTTAATTACTCGTAATGAGGAGTAGCACATTTGAAATAATTAATAGCACATTTGAGCACAATTGGAACAAAATTGATTCACCCATAATTTTACTTAATTTATTAAAGTGGGCGGGCTAAGCATTATCTTGGCCCCACCATGGTAATTACTTGATTACTCGTAATGGAGAGTAGCACATTTGAAATAATTAGTAGCACATTTGAGCACAATTGGAGCACAACTGATTCACCCATAATTTTACTTAATTTATTGAAGTGGGGGGGCTAAGCATTAACTTGGCCCCGCCAGAGTAATTACTTAATTACTCGTAATGGGGAGTAGCACATTTGAAATAATTAATAGCACATTTGAGCACAATTAGAGCACAATTGTTTTTTATGTATTTAAAATTATTTCCAATATGTGGGAGGGCTAAGTTAATGGACCTACTGTCAAGTAGCTGTCACATCATTAAAATATTTATATTTTTATTAAAATAATTTGATTGCGTTATAAATTTACATTCACTTTAAGGTTTCATTATTACTTCTGTTACTTAGCTAGTCTACTCTCTTTAACAATAAACTTCATGAATTACCTACTTCGTTTTGTGACAGTATTTCAAGTATATCATGTTGCGTATCATAAAAGCTCATATATATATATATATATATATATATATATATATATATATATATATATATATATATATATATATATATATATATATATATATATATATATATATATACCTATGTTCTCATTTGCCGGCACCAATTTGCATAAATAAAGATATGTGCATTTTGAATAAGGAAGATTGAATTAAAATTTAAATAAAGAATAATATATAATATTAATATATTTAAATCACATTAAATGTAATTAAAATATCCACCACAATTTCTATGAAAAATTTATATATTTTACAGTATAATGCAAAAATAAATTATATTCAACCTATATTTAGCAAAAAAATTTTATTGAATTTAATATATTTTTAATCCACAATAATCCTTGCTTCATTATTAATTTAATTTATACAGCAGACAAAATAATTATTTCTGAACAAGCCTCTGTAATTTCAAACTACAATTATTTAAAACAACAACGCAATATAATTATCTTTGCTAAAGCCATTACAACCTCTCACATTTCTCTCATAATCCGTGAAGTGTAAAATTTTTGACGGCAGTTTGAACCATCAAACTTCTGTAGTTTCTAATAGCGGAAAACTTCACACATTTGCACCGAACGATGCGAAACAAAAAGCTTCAAGAAAAAAGAAATAGGTCAGAAAATTCATAAAAAGCGCTAGTCGAAATAAAATCTTTCCGTAAACAACAAACATTTATCATATCATCGGAGTGCCATGACTTGCCAAGCCACTCTCTCGAGGTCATCTGCATACGTTTTGGCAGAAAACAAAAGATAGTGGAAAGGCGACGCGTCTGGATCTGGAAGATGGTAATGGCAAAGAATTTAATTGAAGACGTTACTTGAAGAAATTAAAACATATCTAAAATCTTAAGTCCTGCATTTATATTAAATTATCAGATTCATCCTAGTATTTGTCTTCGCTAACCAATACTATCCTGACACACCACTTTCGCTTCGACTATAGCCAAAATTCCTTTCATATAAACTTGTTTGTTTCTCACACCCCGAATCTTTCGTCCACGCAACAATCCTTCAATCATATTTATTTATTTTTTCATAAGTCCTCTTTCACCCTAGAATTAACAATGTACACAAAATCTAACAGGTATATGTTGGTAAAATTGAGCGTGAAAGATTGCGTGGGCGACATATGAATAAATGGATGAATATGATTGAAGGATTATTGCGTGAACAAACGTTTCCGAGTATGAGGAACAAACGTGCTTGTATGAAAGGCATTATGAATGTGGATGAAGCTAAAGTGGTGTGTGAGGATAGGAACGTTTGGCGAAGATTAATTGCGGAATGAATCTGATGATTTCAGAAAAGTGCAGGATTTTAGATTTTAGTTTTGTTGTTTAGTAATTTCATTAGAGTGTTTATCTGCAATTGTGTGAAATTCACTTTCAAAAACCAGCGCAGGAACGACACTCCCTTCCTTTCTTATCTTTGAGTTCGTTTTCAGTTCTTACGTTGAGTGTTTAACTACAATTGTATGAAATTCACTTTCAAAAACAAGCGCAGGGCGACACTCCCTTCCTTTCTTATCTTTTTGTTTCATTTTCAGTTACTGCATTGTGTGGAATTTTCTTTCATATACAAGTGCAGGCTATCGCTTTCATCATTTCTAATTTTTTGTAGATTCGTTGTTAAATTCGTTATTAGATTCGTTGTTAGGAGTAAGCGTGAGTAATTTGAGATGTTTTATACATATTTTATGTACGGTAAAGAAAGAAGATGAATGATAAGTGAATAGGAATGATGTGATTGAAAGTTTGTTGTGTAATAAATGAATGAGTTTATATGGAGTGATCTATGAATGTGGTTGAAGTGAGGGTGGTGTGTTTGGATGATAATGTTTGACGAGGGCTGATGGATGAGTGTGATGAGTGAATGTTTTATGAGTGATATTAGGTTTCGTGCTACCCCATTTGTTGGAATATAGCGTGATGATATGTATGTATGTACGTATGTACATAATCTAACAAATATCAAACTGCATATAATCCGCACTTTTCTTACTTATGAAGTAACAAATAAAATATAACACTGTTGTATAGTTCGAAGTTATTATAATAGTTGTAGGTTTCCTAAATCTACTTCAACATTGATTGATATTACTGTTGTTGAGCGGAATAAATATTAATTTAATTTTAGTCATTTGTTTCTAATAAATGAATAAACAACAGTAACAGCTTCAAGTTTATATTTTTTGTAAGATGTTTTAATTATTTAATTATAAACGTTTTAAAAAAACTTTGTTACTGAACTTCACAAAGAATTAAAGATTTTTCTTTCTCTAACTTTTGCATTTGGCTGAATTCATGATTAAAAAATATTTAATTAGTTTAATACTATTTACAATTTCCTAGTTGCTTTATTTTTAATATCATAATTAAAGAAAATAAGAAATTAAAAAACATAATTTTTCTAATTCTGATTTATAATGAATTATTAAAAAAATTACTTTTATATATTAGGTACAAGTTAAGATAATAATAACGTTAATTCAGTTATTTCACCAGAAATTATCAAAGTAAATACATAAATAGTATAAATAGATTTTTTAATTACCGTAAAATTCACGAAGGCTTACATTTAACTTTTTTAGTTATTCAATATACTCGTATATGTATCGTAATGATTTTATAATCTGTTTTGTTATGGTGTATTAAAGTAAAGGATTTTCAATTTTAAATACCAGATTTTAGAAAGGCTTGTATGGTATAGTTTATTTTATTTATTAATAAACATAACACCACGCTATATCCTATCAAATTAGTAGCAGGGACACTAAAATTATTCATAAAACATTTACTCATCAGATTCATGAAATAATCAGTTCTCGTTAAACATTATCATCCCTCACTTCAACATCATTCATAGATCCCTCCATATAAGTTCATTTATTTAATTTGAGAAATTTTGTCTGTTTCAGCATTAGCATCATTTTTAAACGATTTTTGGTGACATATTATTATCATAGATAACTGCATTAAATACACAAAATATCTAGACAACGGACAAAATCAATTGCAAATCACTGTCACCAACTTAACAATTCTACAAAAAAATCCCTTAATGCAAAATGGCAACTATTTTTATAAAGAAATAATGTAAAAGAAAGCCGGAACAGAGAAAATAATATTAATTGTTTTTGTGGTTGGCACTTGGTGAAACATTTAAAAAAATATATTAAATAAAAACACTTGGTAATTTTCACAAATTTATTACTTTTAGTTTTACACTACGCGTTTCGACTCTTCAGTCATCATAATAATACACTTGACGATGACTGAAGAGTCGAAACACTTGTGTAAAAATAAAAGTAATAAATTTTTACAGATTATATTATAAATTACATGTTTTAATTAGTTTAATTTATTAAAATTCACGTCGCTATATACAGTGTGAACTCGTGAACATTCATCCTTTCTGACAAAAATATTACCATTTTTTAACCACACTTATTTAAAGTTTTTATTTTTAACGGTGTCACGCGCATTTTGAAACAGTAAATTATATTTTTGCGTTAGATGTTCATTCTTATAAATAGTATTTATGGACCATAGAATTTTAAGTTAGAGGTGAACACTGATTTTTTTTGCAGACAAATATAATAAATTCTTTTATATGCCTTGAAGTAAATTTAACAATACACACAGCAATCACCTACTACACAGGTATATAAACTCAAAGGCTTTGAACGAGATTATAATAAAATTATTTCTGGAAGTAAATTTTACAATTCAATGTGTATAAAAATAATCGGTAGTGAAAAAATAATGTACTTTTACATGGGATGTAGGTGATTTACTGTCCATCGTATGTTACAGCCCTCGCTGCATTCAGGCTGGTACAGTAAATCTTACTACTTCCCTTGTAAAGTAATATACTATTTTATAAAAGATCAATAGTGCGAAACGTATTTCTTTGTCCGTTTTTTTATCACATGACTAAAGATTAACAAACAAAATGTTAAAATGGAAAAGTTGTATGGATTTTTACTTTCTTATACGTAGTATAAGGAAGTATTGGAATCGTGAAAAAAATCGTTGACGAGATTTTCGCGGAAATACATGTTTTGAGGTCCACTGAATCTGTTTTGATCATTTTCTCAATGATGTCTGTGTGTGTGGATGGATGGATGGATGGATGGATGGATGGATGAATGGATGGATGGATGGATGTGTGTCCGGTTGTGCAATATCTCATGAACGAGATAAGATTTGTTAACGAAACTTGGTAATTATAAGTTTCATGAAAATACGAAGAGCTGAGTTGATTTTGAATGAAATTGAAAAACCGGAAGAGGAAGTTTACTGGACACACAAAACAATAAATTCCATTTATTTCAAAAATGGAATCAGTTACGAAAAAAAGTTTCAAATAAAAGATGTTAGCAAAAATATTTGGAACATAAAATGTTATTTGCAATTATCCTGTATATGCGTCTAATTTTGAGAAAAACTAATTTATATATTTAATAATATATTTCAATAATCATAGTAGCAATAGAAACAAAAAACAAAAACATGTTTAACATTTATATGTCAAATAATAATTGTCAAACGCAAGGAGCAAGTCATAAGTGTTCAATTCAGCGTTTTTAATATGAAATATGCGGTGTATAAGAAAGTCGAGTGGTGACCACACCAGATTTTTTTTAGTGTGTTTATATCATTTATAAGGACAATAAATTATTAATTTTTAATTAAGCCAAAAGTATATTTTGGAATATTTTATTAAATTGTCAATTGGCAACATTACGGTTTAGTATTATAGTCATTATTAAGCGAATAGTTACCTAAAATAGTCATATTTGAAGATTTGAATAAGGAGCTTCTTGCTTGATAAAGGCAACAATCCAAGACTGAAACGTTGCCACTTGAAAATTTTTATAAAATATGAAGCCTGCAATCCAACAATGAACTATTGATCTTCGATATTCCTAAATGCAATAGTTTTTAAATAAACCAACAAGAATTACATCTTCTGATGCTTTAATCGAAAGGCGATTGCTTTTTGCTCGTATTTTATTTACAAAATCAATAAACCTCTAAAAGATATATCATATTTAGAAACTGTATAACATATGGTCTAGTACTTTTGTGTTTATAACTGATTTAGAAGCAACATAAGATAAAAGACATGTTTCACAATTCAAATGAAAGTTTAAAAACATAATCTATCAATATTTTGATATTTCCATCTATATTCATGTTGCTCATTATTATTAATCAAATTTAATATATTGTAGATTCAAATGAAATTAAACATTAGTTCATATATTTTTCGGGCCTAACTTCCCGTTGGTTATGCTGAAGTGTGTAACAAAGCAGAAGTTACTCGAAATGGGTACACGGAGCCACGAAGGTTCCGTGCCGGAAATATGTGACAACATACTGAAACTCATGCTCGTGTGAAAGTTAGGTGATAGATATGTTGTCATTGTTTTAGACGACGATATATCTTAATTTAAAATAGATAAGTTTTTTATTTACTTAACATATTTATAATTAGATTATAGGTGATACCGAAAGTGAATCCATTTGATGTTTCTTTTAAATAAAATTTTGATAGAATCTGAAATCTTCTTGTTTCATTCCAGAAAAATAATTATTATTTTTATATTATTTTTTATATAAAAGTATCACATTCCGTTAAGGTTGATGCATTAGAAATAGTGTACCTATCAACCTATTGACTTTTAAGGTGATTATCTATATAATCATCTGAAACATCTACGATTTTGTAAGTATTGAGAAGCCGAAGTATCGCAACTGCTTGAAGTACAGTCCAAATAAAAATCTCGTATTACTACTATTGCTAGTATATTGCTTCTTATTTCTGTAGCTGAGTGTACATGTTCGAAACCCAATACGTCTGAGTCGTGCGACATGCACTATTTATGTAAAATAAGAGCCTTGTTTTTATATTATAATTGAAATATATATATATATATATATATATATATATATATATATATATATATATATATATATATATATATATATCTTTATATATAAAAGAAAGTCGGGTTAGTTACACCATTTATAATTCAAGAACGGCTGGACCGATTTTGATGATCTAAGATTTGTTGGATTCGTCTTCGCCCCGAATAGCAGAATAACTATTAAAATATCGATTTACGTAAAAAAACAAAAAAAAATATTACAGGGGTTAGAACACATTGTACTTTTATTTTTCTACTCTGTGGATAGATGTCGCAAAATTGGCTGCGTTTTACTTTTCCACTATGTGAATAGATGTCACTAAATTGGCTGCGTTACAGTATAATTATAAAGAGCATAGAATTCTTAAAAGTAGTATACTAATTTCACACAGAATATATGAGACATAGACACGAACTATTATATTGAAGGACAGGCGAGTCTTGCGGGTAAAGCATCCGCAGAAATTTTGTAGAAAGAGAGCGACAAAAAAGTGAGTGCGACAGGAAAAAGAGTCTGGCGAATGCATGGGTGCTTACGAGTCTATTCATGTTTTTTTTACTTTTAGAACTAATTACGTTAAAAAATGTTATTTGCAATTATTTAAAATTAAATACACACTTTTCTTTAATTATATCAGGTTTAGCTTGACAAATATAAATACGTAAAACCATATATAAACACATTTTTCTAGTAGTACATTTTTGCTATTTAACTACACTATGACAAGTTACACAAGTGTAAAATTGGCATAAATATTTTTATTTTAAAATACAAAATGGTAAAATTTATATAATGTAAATAGGACATTTTATTTAAAAAATAATAAAGAAAATAGATAGAACCGAATATTTCAATTTTTTTTTAATTAATATTTTTGTACTTATACAATATATTTTATAATTTTATAATAATAAAAACAGATCGAACTGAATATTTCAATTCTTTCTTAATTTAGATTTTTAGATCTTCCTTACACTGAGATTTGATATTATTTTGATTCTGTTTAAAATATTGCTTCAAGTGCATTAAAATAAATTCATGGACAAAAATAGATATTATTTCTTTCTTGTGATCTCTACTAGAGAAAGAGAATGCATAACTTTCAATTACAGAATACACTGTATCTTCATATACACGAGGGTTATCTATATATAATATTAATTTATCTTGAATATATTTGGATAATCTAAATATGTTTATATTTAGGTGGATTAAAAAGCCACGACTTTAACACTTGTTAATTCCGCTTCTTTTATGTGACATACATTTTCTTTGTTTACATGCAATATAATAAAAATAAATAAATAAATATATCATCACGCCTTCTATACCCATTACTGGGTGTGGCACTCTGCTAACGCAGATCTCGGTAAGTGATATATTTTGCGCGTGAAGTGCGGTTACCAGTCGTCAAATCACGGCCCCCAAACATGTTAGTGGTGGAGGAGCCACAGGGATAGCTTTTTCAAATTATGAAAATTTGTCGCCTGTGGGAATCGAACCAGGGACCTCAGGATCCACAGGCCGACTTCATACCACTGTGCTAGCCATCCCATAATAATATATATATATATATATATATATATATATATATATATATATATATATATATATATATATATATATATATATATATATATATATATATATATATCTGTTCATATTACTACTTTTTTCCAAATTTCCAACTGCTCTTTTGGAGCACGCAACAAAGATATTTTGTCATGATTTGAGTCATACCCGCTGGTACAATTGGGCGCAAGACACTTACGACCCATTACAAACTAATTGTTTATAACTATTTATTACCAAACAACACAAATGATTGAAAAAAGTAACCTGCGTTCATATGGCGTTGAGTAAATTCCAGCCTCTTTAAGCTATCTCTCTCTTTCAAAGTCATGCGCGCAAGTGACATAAAGCTGGACGTTTTCTAGCTGCGCTTATATACGAAGTTGCGTAGGGCTGGACATAGACCATATTACTATCTCAATACGCATGCTCATAATGCACCAATCATATGCTAGGAAGTACAGCTAAAATCAAACCAATGTATTTTAAAGTAAAATATCATTTTATCTAAACGTAAATGAATGATATTTTTTTATACAAGTTATATTTAATTTTTTACTATGGGATTTTGCCCTTATAATATGTAAATAATCAATACATTAATATTAAAATAAATATTAAAATTTGAAAATTTTAAGCGCCAATTTGCTCTTCTGTTATCTGTTACTGGCCGATAACGTCAAACTTACGTTTTGTTGTGATTGTTTTGTGAAGTGTGAATTTTGTTTGAAAAATTCCTGGGTACAATTGTTCCGTCCCGGATTGTAATTTGAATTCATTAATAAGACAATATCTTTTCATTTCTTTCCCAAGATTAGTAAACAGACCAAAATTTCAAATTAAAGATTTATGTCAACTTCAAACTGGCGGCAATAAAACTGTCACAATTTATGCGCACATGCGCATATGCATCACCGTTCGAGTCACATGGCGTCACAAACATTAGTATTGCCAACATAATTAGAAAAAAATAAACAAAAAGTTTGTCACCCTCGCACGCTTTTTTCATTTCATAAATATAGAAAATAATATGGTCTATTCTCGGAACATTCCATTGCCGCTGTCTGTTAGTATATAACCAATAAAGTTACCTGTAGATTTGTTAGTTTTTTGCGAGTGTTTAAATAATAAATCTTATTTGTTTTCTTATAATTTGTGCGAGAATTATTATTAAAAATGCCGCGACCCAGAAGATCTAATCTTTCCCAACAAAGCCGTAATGCAATTCGGCTTCGTAACACTGCGAATCAATCCACCGAAGAAGAACGGGAAATCGCACGAGAAGAGCGCCGCGATAGAATGGCCCGACTTCGTGCATCTCAAACACAAGAGCAAATAGAGGCAGCCCGTGAAACAGCTCGGTTGGTAATGAGAAATCGTCGAGCTTATCGCACAGATCAACAAATGTCGCCTGTTCCCGTGTCGGACAACCATCAACATTATTTATTTACGCGCCAGAAAACAAAACTAAAAATGTTGTGTATCAAAAAGCATTACAATAAACACTATGTTTTCGAAATAATTATTAATTTAAAATTAATTCCACTTCAAATTGAATATTCATAGTTAAGACAGGACAACGTCTGTCGGGTCAGCTAGTATATATATATATATATATATATAAACTGCAGTTTTAATTCGATATTTATTATTCATGAAATTATTACATGTTAGTAACATGCTATTACATTATTACATATGTAATTAAACTGGTTAACTATTGACATCAGTGTTACTATTGACATTAACAATTAGGTATTTTTATAATTTAGTAAGAGTAATTGAGTGTTTTCTGTAACTCAAAATATGTTTGTAAATTGAAAAACTACGCTCTACACCGACAGACGTAATAGGGGCATACTTTAAAGATGCTCATATTTTATTGTTAATATTAATAGGAAGTTCATCTGAAAATTCGTAATATTAATAAATAACATAAAAATTAAAATATGAAAATCGAATATACCGCTTTTCAACAGGGTTTGGAAAAAACACCCATCACCTTCCAAAGACAATTCCTAATAAGGTCGAATCAATAAAATTAATTTCGGAGACATGTTACTATTCAGGATCAAGTGCAAATAATGAATGGTTTAAGCCGAATGAAACCAGAAAATTGTAATATTATCCCAGATGCAACGATACCGGAACTTCCTTCTTAGGAAATGAAAAGATTCAAAATTTCAGCCGGCACCTACAAAATTCAGTGAAAACCCTAACTGAAGGGTGTTAAGCTCCAGTACCTGCCCACCTGTTTTAGAAAGTTTACATTTTATTACATACAACGAATTACGTACCGGTGTTGTCAAGTTGGCAAAATATGCCGAAATATTCATGCACAAATAGGCACGTTGACTTGAAACAGAGCTGGGCAACCTACTTTAAAAAAATAGCTAAACTACAGCTACAGCTATTCTTTAAAAAAGTAGCTCAGCTACAGCTATAAGCTACATTTTGTAAAATATAGCTAAGCCACAGCTAAAAGCTTTCGTTAAAGTAGCTGTTAAATTTTAAAGCTACTTTTTTCAATTATTCTGAATTAATTAAATTTGCAATTGTCATATGATCAGTTGATCAGTCTTTTGTTATAATGACTGTTAATTTACTATTTTGTACATAAATATAAAAAATTGCAAATGGACAAATGTACTGTTAATTTTTGACGCTATAATTTTTATTTATAATGGAATAAATTAACAAGCACATTAACAGAAGACTCCTAAACAGTCAATTTTTAGTTCATCTAATATTTAATACAAAAGTAGGATAGGTTAAGAACAAATGAAAAAAAAAATGTTAATAGATTTTAAACTACACTCGTTATCCTACAATTATAGAAAACAATAAAGAATGTACAATTGGAATACAAAACAAAAAATATTAGGTATTTCTTAATGAACAGTGGTAGCTTTAAGCTACAAAAAGTAGCTTTAAAATTAGTTTCAGTTGTTATAACAATATTTTTAAGCTAATAGCAAAAAACATAGTTCGCTACAAGCTATATTTTTTCACATTTAGCTAAGCTACAGCTATAGCTAAGGTAAACGTAGCTAAGCTAGTAGCTAAGCTACAAAAGTAGCTAGCTATTGCCCAGCTCCGACTTGAAATAGGCAAAAGTAGCAAAAAAGGGAAAAAATGCAAAATATTAAAAGATATGCATTTTACCTAAAATCTAAATTTAAATAACTTTAATGCAATGACCGAATTCACAAATTAGCTTAACACCAAAATGTTTGTTAGTTAGCACTGCCGTAACATGATTTTAAAATTTTGCCTTATACCGAATTTTCGAAAAAAAAAACTATATTAGACTAGTTCAATGTTAGTTTAAAATCATATTGTAGTGTAACGTTTTTCGTCTTTTTTGGAAGTGTGTGGGTTTTAATAATACAAAAATAACTCACAACTACATATTTATGTTGAACGAAAATAAAAGGTATTTATTTAATAAATGAGAAATAATAATAAAGGAAACTTATGTAGACTAATTAACATGAATACAACTTAAACACTAATTATTAATGTAAAAGGTTTTATTGACTTAAGTCACACAGGTACTACTAAATTTGAAAAATTCAACTTGCCACCGTCGGGATTTAAACCTGAATGTCCTTCCAATTATATACGCCTCTGTAATCTAATTAGTAGGACGTTCGCGGCTCAAGTAGAAGGTCCGGGTTCAAATCCCGGCGGTGACAAGTTGATTTTTTCAAATTTGATACTAATTATTAATACACGTAGACTAATATTATTTGTATCAAGTTCATATGAACTATTATTTATCACTGTATATTTATCTCACTGACACTGGGTTGCAAGAAAAAAATAAAGTGCTCTTTAGTTAAAGAATTGTTTATCTAGCAACGGTATCAATGGCGATTTTCTAAAATTTATTGAACAGTTAGTTGCTAATGAACCGGTAAAACTTTCATGCAACCCAAAGTTAGTCTGATATTAACTGTCAACTGTTAACTCGAGCAGTCAAACGCCCGCTTTTATATAAAAGTCCAACATACTCGATCCGTAGAGAACGTTCTGGAACCTTCTCGAAGTTTGCGCGTTCAAACTTGCGCGCGGATTCATGCGTCCGGTCGGCCTCGCTATAACGTCACACCGAATATTCTTGACCCGGTGACTCACGCGTTGAGCATACTCGTTAAGTATCAAAATGGCGACTGGCATCAAAGTTGATATGCAGAACAAACATCAACTTAAGCTAATGTTGGATACCGGATTGGAGTGCTAAACCAATTTATATACACAAGTATCCAATATATATTATTTATTAAAATCAGGCGACGTATTTGTGTTGCGCAAGTAATGTTCTTGTTTTATTTTTAATTTGTATAAAAATTGCAATCTGGTAATACCAGTAAGACTAAGAACAGTAAGACTCAGAACTAAGATTAAGAACTATGAACACTTAATTAACTAAAACTAACATATATATATATACAGTAAAACCATCAGATTACGGACAGATTATGGTAGGGGAAGAAGGTTAGTGTCCGCAATTGGACTATGGATGGTTCAAGATAACAAGGAATGTGGAAAAGAAGAGACCTTGGAAATGAACTTTAGGAGATGCTGAAATTATCTTATTAACTAAATATTGGATTTCTTAATGATAAATAAAATATACAATTAATAATAACAACTTATAATAAAACTAACAAATAATTGGGTCGGTACATGACACTAAATATTATTACAATCAAAGTATATGTGATGAATTTTATTTGGCAAACCATTGCCACGTAATAATCTTTTTAAGAAAGTTCTAGTGTGAGAAGAAATTACTTTGGCTGTAAATGGCTGTTACTTCCCAAGTACCTAATTACTGAAATTAAAAACGTAACGACTAGTAAGTAAATAAAGTAGTCATCTATAAAATATTTTAATAACAAAATTTATCATTATTACTGGTAATATCATCGAAGCTATATTACCTACTTGTCTGCTTTAACGTTATTTGCTTCTACTTCTAAATTAAAAAGTAAAAATGTGACTATCTTGGTGATAGAGAAATGCAACGAAATTCATCTTAAACTGCATGCGACTAACTTTATGTTTTCGTGCTAAATTTAACCTTTATCAGATAGTGTTTTTGTTTGTGTATAGGGTTAGATTAGATATTTTCATAGATACCATGAGTTCTAACGATGCTAGCACACATTAGATAGGTATTACTAACTAACTCCGGTAATAACACTAATACTAAGTAATAAAGAAAAGAAAAAGTTGTAAGAAAAAAAATTAAAAGTAGCATTGGACACAGTTGTAAGCTTAAACTATTAAACAATATTTTAGTTGTTTCAAAAAAATTCAGTTTGAAGATAATTTTAATAAAAAAAACTAAGTAGGATTTTTTGGTATTTGGACGACTAGTAGTCAACTGTCTTAAACAAAGATTATTAAATTTCGCACACTCAGAAACACGATTCAACTTCACTAAACTGTCATAGCACCTTACATTAACTTCTCTTCCTTGCTTCGCTCCTTCACAGCCTCAGAAGGTAATCACCTCTTGTAAAAAGCCCGTTGATTCTACATCCTTACGATCTGTCGTCTTCGCCGTCATCTCCGCCTACCGGGAGATAATATTCAATTTTCAGCGCCAAGTAATAACGTCTATATATGGATTTCCTCCTCGCGCTGATATGCGTCTCAGCCGTCACGTCACCGTCAGGACGGTCGCGGCGACACGAAACGACAGCATGCGAAAACAGGCTAATTTAAATTTTGATGTGATGCTTTTCTGTCAGATGGTAGGGGAGGAAACGGAAATGTAAACATTCTTAGGGATTTAAATGAAAGAGTATTGTTAATCATAGACTAGGAATTACGTAGTTTATAAGCAGATATAGATGGTGTGTGTTAACTGGTTCACTCTCAGAAATATTAGACACCAGTTTTAATAAAGTATTTATTAACAACCTCTCACAATACCCGCACATCACAGACTGCCTGATCAATTGTACATAACTATACAAGTAAACTATGTAATACTAAGTTATATAATTCATCATTAAGATATAATTCATGGTTAATTGCGTAATCGCTAACATCCGGCCATGCTGACAGTGCGTACGTCCTCGTACGCATTTTCTTCTCTTCTTCTCCAGGGTCCCTTGTGCATCTCGTTATCCTTCGAGGTGCGTTAGGTACCTAGTACGAACACAATTTGTATTAATCTCATATTTTACATAATCATACAACATTCACCCTACAATGCATAGCACACATACACAAGTTGATCTGGCCAGGATCAACCCTGTATGTCCATACATTGCTTACACAATCCCCCGCCTACTAGATTGATCACTTCTAGCATCAGGATTGTGTACCACTTTAAGGTGCTGACTGCGTGGAGCTCAACTCCGCTATACAGTATCCACAACACCCCTAAATCAGGCTCACCCTGATTTAGGCTTCTCAATTTAAGGTGCCAGCTGCGAGGAGCTTAACTCCGCCATACAGTATCTGTAACACCCCTAAATCACTCTGATTTAGGCTTGTCACTTAACAACTTATTGATCTTACGATCACTCAACTCATTGATCTCCTGGCTGCAGCCCTTGAGATCCTGCTTTCCTCTTTATTTACACCTGTAACATACTTAACATCCGGTTATATTTATTTTTACTTACGTTCTACAGTGAAAGGTTTCATGTGCCCTACACTTACTACACTTTTGTATGGTATTTTGCTTCTATCTGTATACTTTTCATCTTTTACTCTGTACTTGTCGTTACTAAAAATTTCGACGATTCTGAATGGACCTTTATATTTTTCTTGTAGTTTTCTGCTTGAACTATTACTATATTTTTGTTAATACTTCATCCTCTATTTTGTAAACAGGAGCTTGTGCTCTTGATACCCTGTTGAATAACCGTCGCATAATTGTCCCAAACATTGGACAGCAGTTATATACAGTTTTATTCCTTTCTGTACACAAAAGTCTTTCAATTTTTGAGAAGTAAATGCTTTTCCCGCATCTGCGATAATTCCTCTCGAATTTCCAAATATTGCCACTAATTCTATTAATTTACATATCACATGTTTGCTTTTAGTACTAGGAACCGCTTTTACGAAAGTAAACTTCGTAAATGCATCAATAATAACCAAAATATAACTATTTCCATTCTCGCTTTTAATCAAGGGTCCTAGATGGTCAAGATGTAGCGTATGAAATGGTCGACAATATTTAGGACTGGAATATAACAAGCTTGTTTTTTTTTCTACCAGGTACTTTGTGGTACAAACAATTCAAACATGATTCAATATATATATATTTTTTTTTTTTACCAAATTTCTCATGCGTGGAAACCAATATCTTTCCCGTAATCTTGTTAATGTTTTGTCAACTGAAAAATGACCGATATCATCGTGATTTGCTTTAACAACTTACCAACGGCAATCATTTGGTACAACCCACCGCCTATCACAGTTAGTTAATCTAAATACCCTGCCAGCTCGCAAATCATAATTATTAAATGTATCTTTATTCGCATCGGCCTGTCCTGACAATAAGATGTTTTAAATTTTTACAATTTCTGTATCTCTACTTTGGGCTGAAACAATCTAATTACTTTTTTTAATTAACAAAATATTTTCTATTTTTCTGGAGGCATCTAATTCTGTAGGATTGCGTCTTAAGGCGTCTACGTGCTTCATTTGAGTTCTATTTCTATGAATAATTTCAAAGTTGAATTCTTGAAACGCGAATACTCACTTTGCAATTTTCGGTAAGATATTCTGTTTAGTTAATGGCGTTTTTCACAGCATTACAGTTAGTAATTATTTATATTTTGCACCTAATAAATAATGTCTTAATTTTTTTTATTATTTTCACTATTGCTAATAATTCTAGTTCAAATGAATGATAATTTTTTTTTTTTTCGAGTTGTTAGTTTGTATATTAAAATACGCGATTGGTTTTTCGCCCTGCTTCGTCACTTGTACTAAGATACTACTTAAATTATCCTTACTGGCATCTGTATACACAATAGTTTCTAAATCGGGGTTAAATATTGTTAATACTGGTTTTGAGGTTAATCTTTGTTTTAAATCATTTACTATTTTCCTATCTTTATTATTCCATATCTAAGGAGTGTCTTTCTGTAGTAACTGTGTAAGTGGTTGTACTTGTTTTGCGTAATTGTATATAAATTTACGAAAATAACCTATTAATCCTAACAACTGTCTTATTTGATGTATATTTTGAGGGTTAGGAAATTTTTCTACTGCTTCTACTTTGGCTGGACTTGGTTGGATTGAATTGTACGTAATATCATATCTAAGAAATGTTATCCGTGTTTTTTTTTTAAAAAGAAACATTTTGACATATTAATGGTTAAACTATGTGTTTTTAAAACAATCAAAATTTCATTTAAAATTTGAAGGCTTTCAATTAATGTTTTTGATGGTATTAGTATGTCATCTAAATAAACTACAACTTTAGAGAATCTTAATTGACTAAGTACACAATTAATCATTTCCTGGAATACCGCCGGGGCGTTTGTCAAGCCTAATGGCATTCGTAAAAATTCGTAGTGACCATCTGGAGTTACGAATGCTGTTTTGGGAATAGATTTTTCGTTCATCTGTATCTGGTGATAACCGCTAGATAAATCAAGGCTGGTGAAGTATTTGCAGTTTTTTTTTTTTTTTTTTTTTTTTTTAATCTATCAATTTGGTCTTCAATTAATGGAAGAGGGTATTTATTTTTAACTGTTATATAGTTCAATGCCCGATAGTCTACGCATAGTCGTTTTTCATTATTTTTAGTGATGCACGCGAGGCGAGACGAGGCGAGAAACATAAAATATCGATCTCGTCTCGTTTACGGATCTGTAATCTCGATCTCGCTCTCGTTCTCGCATATTTTTTCGTGATTCATCTCGTTCTCGCGCGAGAGTTTCGCGAGAGTCTCGCATAAAAATATGCGCTTGCGCACTGCGTATATGCGTCACAGTAAACCTACAAGAGACAAGTTCGCACCAGTCGTCCGTGTATTATTTACAGTGTAGGTATTAAAAGTGACATTTTACTCTCAGCTATAAAATTTAACCAAAATGAAGAGATTAAAAAGTAATTATAGTGTTAAAAACATAATACAAAAACCAAAACCAACCAATGCCAGCAGTGACACATTGCTAGTTAACACGGACACAGAATCTGAACGTGAAACTAGTTTATTTTATGTTAAGTTTTATTTTTATATCTTTCTAGTACTTAAATGTGTTTATTCTTTATGTAATATGTATTTTTTACCAAATTATAATTTATGAAACGTAATAAAAACAATAATACAAACTTTTAGTTTATGTTCCGTATATTTTATTTATTTAAACCCAAAGTTTCGACAACATACACTGCTGCCTTCTTTAGGGAAAGGCAGCATTTCATGTTGTCGAAAGGAGACGTCGGGTTTAAATGAATAAAGTTTGCAGCACATAAACTAAATGGTGAATTATTATTGTGTTGAGTTCTGAAACATTTTTTATAATCAACATACTTATATAATTTGTAAGTATTCTTAGATTTGTTTCCTTTTTTATTAAGAAGACTGATTTTTTTTTGTTATTATGTCTATGTAATGAGATCTATATGCTCATGAACCTAAGAGTAGGTGCCGGTATATTTATTTAATTTGGACTTCTTTATCATTTGTTATCTATCTATAATTCTGTATTTAATAACTAAGATTGTTTTTTTTTCACGTTTATAGAAAGTACGTATCAATATATTCATTTTATCTGGAGTTACCATATTATTATGTTATTTGCCTAGTCCGAAATACAAAAACTTTTATTTTTTATATAATATATACCGTGTGTCCCAGAGCTTTGTTGACATAGGAGTTTAACATGGGAAAACAGTTTTCTGTTAATAAAACAATTGTCACCATATTTATTTATTTATTTTGTTACTCTGCACAACATGAAGTAAATCCCAATTACAGTACAGGGGGCCTACAGCTTATAGTGCAATCCGAACCACTCAGATAATCGTATTTTTGGATATAAGTAGAAGTCAGTGAGATTTGAACGCACGACCTCTTGCTTGTTAATTAAGAAACGCAAGTTTTACCTCGCTTTTAGCTACGATTGCACAGGATAATACTACATCTATTCCTACATCTTATCTAATACATATTATTTCATTGTAATAGCGTAATTTGACAAAATTAGCAAAAATAATTCCAAATTTTTTGCGTGTTGCTTTTATTTCTATGGAAGTATGATGCTGAAAATATATTGCCGTGGTCGAATGGGTTTAGTTTTGAACTGCGGAACCAAACACAGTTTGAATCTCCACTAAACTTTTTCTTTTTTATTATTTTTTCTGTTTCTTATTTAAGTTAATGTCAAATTATTATTGTTTATAAACCAGTTAATGAGCCTAATTTAAATAATACAAATTAATTACCAGTGTTCGACTATTTTAGCTAGATTTACGCTTACTTTGTTAGTAAATTTCAATTACTCTGTTGTTTGCGGGTAGACCTAAACTACTTAATTTCTAAATATGATTTTTTACTTGTTTTGATGATTTGTTTAGTTTACTCTTTCTTTTGATATTGGTTTCATTGTTAATAAATTTGATTTATTGGTTTTTTATTTATTATTAATTTATGATATTTTAATTAGTTGCTTTATTAAAAGATTTATAAACAATAATTTTGTACTAACATAAAAAAACTAGCAAAATAATAAAAAGAAGTTAGAGGAGATTTGAACTGTGAACCTTTGGTTCCGCAGTTCAAAGCTTAACCCCCTACACTACTGTAATTTACTCTTGACATTTTACTTCCGTAGAAATAAAAGTAACACGCAAAAAATTTGGAACTGTTTTTATTAATTTTGTCAAATTACGCTATTACAATCAGGTAATCTGTATTAGAATAGATATAGGAATAAATATAGTACGGCCTTGTGCAATATGATGACATAATTGATAGCCGGACACTTATTATTTTCAAAAAACTGTTTTTTCATGTTAAACGCCTATGCCAACCAAGCTCTGGGACACACGGTATGAACCTATTAAAAATTATATTAGAAAAACATTTAATTTTTCGTTTTTTCTCTATTTATTGCGAGACTCTCGCGAGAATCTCGCGAGATTTCTCGCTTCTCGCAGATGTTGTATCGATCTCGCCTCGAATTTTAAATCGCAATCTCGCTCTCGTTCTCGTCTCGCATAATGCAGCGAGGCGAGACGAGATGCGAGAGTACTCTCGCCTCGCCGTGCATCACTAATTATTTTTCTTTTTGACGAGGATAATTAGATTTGCATAGGGCGGATGACTTTCTTTTATAATTCCTACGTTTAACAAATTTTTTTACTATGTCGCTCGTAACCTTTCTCTCTTGCTCGAATACACGGTATGGTCTAAATGCGATTGGTTTCGTAGTGGTTAATTCAATATTCATTGCTACGTTATGTGTTTTACCTAACGATTCAAAGTTTGTGCCGGCGATTCCATCTTTAAATTTGCATATCAGATTTTTCAGTAGTGTAACATGTGATTGAGATAAATGTTCACCTTTATTTATATTTATTTCATTTACAGTGGAAATAATTTGATTTTTATAAGTAAAATTGAGATTGTTATTAATTCTGTAATAAATAATATTTAGTTTTTCTGTAAATTTACGGCTGATAAGCATATGTGTATCTGCTATAGCTAAATCTACAATGTAAAAGGTACCTTGTAAAGTTACGTCATCTATATGAATTTCTGCCTCACTGCATTCACAAACTTGAGTGCCTACTCCTAAAAATCTTGACAGAGTTACTTTCTTTTTTAATTTATTCACTTGTAATTTTAATTGTTCAACTAATGATCGCTCAATAATGGGACAGTCACTTCTAAAATCTATAAATGCTGTAGAATGCATACTGTTTATAAAAATGTCTTTTTTTTTTGGATCATGTGAAATATATTTAACTTCCTTATTTGTTTGACTTTTATTTTCAGTTTTTATATTAGATTTTATATTTCTATTGTTACACATATAATGTAAATGTCCAGTTCTATTACGTAAATTACAAATTTTATCTTTTGCTCTACATTAAATTTTTTTGTGATCCATTTTACCGGAACAATAACATTACATTGAAATCTGTTTACGTAAGGAAAATTTTTGCATATCATTATATTCAGGCTGTTTACTCTTTGAGGAGGAAGGTTCTGGATTTGATTGACTATTTTGATGATATATTTTATTTCTCAAATAGCTAGCTAATTGGTTTGGATCGGTTACGTTAGCAGCTTCAACTGCTGAAATAATGGTTTCAACACCTATACCGCCTACAATTAACGATACCTTATCTGTATTCGAAAAATTAGCTTTGAGTTTTTCAATTTTAGTTAAATGGTCGAAATGATAATTATAAAGTGATTCTCCGATTGTCGGCTTATGATTTGCTACCTCCATAAATAATTTGTATAAGTCCCTATTACTTTAAAACGTATCTTTTAAAGTTTCTTTCCACTGGTACCACGACCAGTTTACCCAATCTGCTTGATTTCTTGTGAATGTATTGTACCATTTATTTACTGTACCTTTCAATTTACTCAACGCACTCATCTTTGTAAAATTATCAGTCCAGTTTCCCGCCACGACGTGATTATCAATCAAGTCTAACCATTCGGTAATTCTGCACTTACCCCCATTTCCATAAAACTACTACCTGGTTCCGTAAATGAGGCTGGTGTATTAGTTTTTTTTTTCTCTGATTCCTTCTGCTGGAATCGCTCGAGTAACTTGAGCTCACGGGGATACTATCGCCGCTACTGCTGCTCGTCCTATCGCGTTGGCGTGAACACATACGTTTCCGCGAGTACCTACGCAATCGACTCCTTTTTCGTTTCTTGGAAGGCATTCCACACTGTAGGGCGTCGTTAAAATCCCACTTCTGATGTTAACTGGTTCACTCTCAGAAATATTAGACACCAGTTTTAATAAAGTATTTATTAACAACCTCTCACAATACCCGCACATCACAGACTGCCTGATCAATTGTACATAACTATACAAGTAAACTATGTAATACTAAGTTATATAATTCATCATTAAGATATAATTCATGGTTAATTGCGTAATCGCTAACATGTGTAATATACATTAATAAGCATATTTTGCGTACTTTTTATAATTTTAATTCATTTCAGTGCTGATAGCACGACAGTTGAGGATGAAGTTTTTTTTTAACAGAGAGGTTAAGGCCGGCCATACACGTACAGTTTTTCTTTGAGTTTTGGCTTGCGCTCCAGGCGTTTCGTGTCACGGATGTCTCAATCCTGGCTGGTATCGGTCACACTCGTGCTGTTCAGTGCATTATCGCGTCGGGCTTGTTTGCAATAATGCGAAATATTTTTTCTCATATGAATTTGAGCTACGCCCGAATAATGAAGATACATACATACATACATACATATCTTCACGCTATATCCCAACAAATGGGGTAGCACGAACCTTAAAATCACTCATAAAACATTCACTCATCACACTCATCAAACAAACAGTCATCGTCAAACATTTTCATCCAAACATACCACCCTCACTTCAACCACATTCATAGATCACTCCATATAAACTCATTCATTTATTACACTCGAAATTATTATCACACAACAAACCTTCAATCACATCATTCCTTTTCACTTACCATTCATTTTCTTTCTTCAACGTACATAACGTATGCATAAAAAATCTCAAATTACTCACATTTACTCCTAACAACGAATCCAATAACGAAACTAACAACGAATCTACAAGATTAGAAAAGATGAAAGCGCTAGTCTGCACTTATATATGAAAGAAAAGACCACACAATGCAGTAACTGAAAATGAATCAAAAAGATAAGAAAGGGAGGGAGCGTCGCCCTGCGCTTGTTTTTGAAAGTGAATTTCACACAATTGCAGTTAAACACTACGTAATAACTGGAAACGAATTAAAAGATAAGAAAGGAAGGGAGTGTCGCTCTACGCTTGTTTTTGAAAGTGAATTCCACACAATTGCAGTTAAACACTCAATGTAAGATCAGAAAAGAATAAAAAAGATAAGAAACGAAGGGAGTGTCGTCCCTGCGCTTGTTTTTGAAAGTGAATTTCACACAATTACAGGTAAACACTCTAATGAAATTACTAAACAACGAAACTAAAATCTAAAACCCTGCGCTTTTCTGAAATCATCAGATTTATTCCGCAATTAATCTACGCCAAACGTTCCTATCCTGACACACCACTTTTGCTTCATCCACATTCATAATTCCTTTCATACAAGCACGTTTGTTCCTCGTCCTCGGAAACTTTCGTTCACGCAACAATCCTTCTATCATATTCATCCATTTATTCATAGGTGATTATAGAAATTATCTTAGGACGAATGTTGAATAAGCACTGTTTCTTAATTGTTTGTTTGAATATTCCTTATATTTCACTTTCCATAAACAAGGAAAGTTTCTATACATTTCAATAAATTCTGCTGAAAATTTAGGACTTAAATAATTGTCGCTACAAAAATGTCTAGTCGCCAATAATGACGTCAAACCTAAGTTACACTTTATTCCGCAAGGTGGCTACACTATCGGTAGCGACAATAAATGACGTCACGCCAGTGGCTACAGCTGGTTGCTACGAATTAGAATCGGTCTCCTGGTTTCTAGAGCATACACAGATTTTCATTATTCTAGTTTGACGAGATGTATGTAGAACACAAAACAGATAGAAATAATGGTTAAATGTTAACAGAAATTGAGAACGTTAGTTTTCAATATGTAACAGACCGGATGTGTAAGAAATAACCGTTTGCAAAGTTGTTGATTAGATTGCGTCTTTAAGACATATGTCATATTATTCACCTAGCGCTAGCGTTTGAGGCATTTGTTACATTCAGTGAAATTATTGCGATCTAGCATTTATTTACTCTAAATACCATAGTTTAAGAATAGTTAGGAAACAGTTCAAAAGTAGTAGTAACACAGTTCGTAGACAGTTCAAAGATAGTACGTAGATAATAGCTATGATTCGTGAGTAAAGAATATTCGAGGGTCTCTATCCCGAGAATATGGTGTCATTAATTTATTTGTTGTTTTTGTCTTTATTTTATGTAAGTTTTTATTATGTTGTTTTAATAAAATATTTACCACTCACACTCGCAGTTTTCATTACTTATTATTCAACTTCAGCACGTCGACAATCAGTGGTCAAGATAAATTCTCATTTTTGACCATCCTGATTTGTTACAAATAGTTTTTGTTCAACAATTGGTTTACTCTTTTCGAAACCAGTTATTAAAATATATTATCCATAAGAAAGTCAAAAAATAATATGTATACAAGAGCCAGAGCGAACTAGTTTTACATAAAAATAATTTTATTTTTGTCATAATTATAAAATTAGAAATCATGCTCAATCATGGAATAAAAAGTATGTAAGTTATGTAAGAGATGGACCATTATACGAAAATCGTGAAAATTTCATAACATTAATTTAGTATTAAGTATTTCTGTTTATAATTTATTTTAAAGTACTTAAAGAGATGTTCTCATACTTCAAATGAAAGTTTATAGACATGAAATCTGTTTCATAAACGTTCCCGGACCTTGACACATTGATAGGCGTAGTCTGTAACTGATTATTACTTTTTAACTCCCATTAAAATTCTTATCCAATAAAGACGACAATAATAATTAAAAAAAGAGAATTATAGTTGCTGTGTAAATTTCCATTGGTAAAAACTTTTGTCGGTTCTTAAAAATTTACAGAGTCAAATATAAAATATGCTCCATTATATATATATATATATATTATATATAATTGCAATTTGATTTATACGTAAACTTGGAAAATATGGCTTATATTATCAATTTGTTACTACATAAAAATGCGTATTCACGACTTTGCGCATATTTTATAATTTCGAGCATATTAAAGCAAAATTTTCCTTTATCACAACATATCATATAGTTGTCTTGTAGCTTAGGATTTAGTTAGTATCACCTGAAGACGAGTGTAGATTACAACACTCGAAACGTGAAATATTTTTTGCACATTTGTTCAAATCCATAAAAACAATGAAAGTTCGACACAGATATTTTACTCAAAATACATTATTGTCTGCAAACTTCAAACAAATAAGATTATTGTTTCATGGAACTGTCAAACAAAGTTAACATTTACGTACACGATTCTATTTACGATGTATATCTTTTTGTTCAATACTACTTTATTTCACTGTGGCTGTAAAATATTTGTTAGTAATAAATAAACCTTGTCGTTTCCTTGGTTACAGAATCATATTAACAACTATAAAACATTTTTTCTATGGTCGTGTTGAAAGGACGACATATCAGTATTCAAAATGAGTATAGAAAGTATCTCTTTGCAGCATTCAGCGCGTCATGTTTTTGCTGCACTGAGTGCGATAAGAAATCGTTTATGATGTTACCAAGGCAACTATTGTTGAATATATTTTTTTAATAATTTAAAGTATAACAGTAAATGATAGTTGTCAAGTGTTGAAGCAAATATCGATTTTAAGAAATTAAAGTTCACGACTGTAGAGTAAAATAGAAGGAATATAATTGTGGCAACGGCCATTGCAACACTTGTGTTACAATATATTATTGTACGTAAATAATAATTGCATTACCTTATCGGCGAAATATGTTTACTGTTTTCAAAATGTTATCTGTCGCCATCCTCGATTATTGTCTACCGACAAATTAATTCTACGATATGTTAACCCGCTATAACATGATCTATAACGAAATACTTATTTATGTATCAAGGGTGAAAATAGGTGTTTCTGGCCCGCGGCATAATTATTAGCACGGGGCGCAAAGCGCCAAGAGCTAATAACATGATCAGGGTCAGAAACGATAATTTCATCCGTGATACATACAATATTATATGCACAACAAATAACATTTAATTATATGTTCAAGAGATTAAAATATGTACCTAAATAAGTTATATGTCAAAATGACATTTGGTAATATCAAGTATAAACAAAAATTGTCATTTTATTTATGTATCCACAGAAGGTATTTTTTATGGTCCTAGGGCTAAAAAGAAGTGTTTAAGCACGCTTTTTAGGGATAAAACACATAAGTTTCGGTCCGGTTGTGCATAAAAAATTATTACAAATAAATATAATTTCAACACTTTCAACAGCTGTCATTTAAAGGTTAAAGCAGTAAAAATGTGTAGCTCAATAGCGAACCTAATGCGGGCATAAAAGTACAACAGCTGAAACTTCGGTCCGTCCCTTCTAAAAAGCAATAAAAAAAAACAATAACGTTCGTGTAGTTCTGTAGTCACAGTACTGAATATAATTACGTTTATTTTTAAAGTAGACATGCAAGAAGTAATCACAGAAAATAACAATGCAACACGATACCAGCCGTTCCGCAGGTAGAATCACGGTGGCGCTGACACACACCCCTTGCCATTAATTCACCATACGTTAAATATGAGAGAATAGCGTGATTCCGGCCCGTTGAAATGGCACACAGACTTCCCTACCGACGAGGTGTCAGGTATATTCAATTATCAGTGTTATATTTGATTTAGGTACCTGAATTACGGCTGAACTTGGTAGAAGTTTAGGAAGACAAACAGACATATCAGATTTGAATACACATTTCGTCACTTTTAGTTTCTATCTTCTTCTATTAGACGATGAACATTTTTGTTAAGATAATTAATTTAAGGGTACTTTCAGATTATTGCGTTAAATTAAAACGAACTTGATGCAAGTAATAGGTATTTATTTTTTTAAGTACATCTTCACTGTTCTTCACCATTCGGTTCAGATATGGTAAAATGGTTTCTCACAGATTTATTTTTATTTGTTTATTTCTAATCTATGCATAGCATTTTTAGACTTAAATGCACGTTAGTGCTTAGTATTGCAATAATAAATTTTTATAGTTCTGTTACGGCTATTTAGTAACTATGTTGTGACTACATCCAAGTAGAGTTAGTATTGAGAAGGGATATAAGTTTCTTTTATGATAACTAGGGCCTGTAGCGGTTTCCCCATCTCTTTGTATTTTATAGCTTTTAATTAAATTTGTACAATATATTAATATTATATTTACTTATAATTATTTATTTACAAATTTAAAAGCAAACATAAACACAATTGTATTTGCTGTTGTCAACTGTACCGCTAATCTAATGCATTCACTGATGTACGAACTATTACGATCTGACCAGTGGCGGTACCAGAAGAAAATATTTGGGTGAGCACAACAAAATAAAATGGTTTTTCGGTGGGGCACCTATTTATTTATATTTACATAAAATTCACATTATTATAATAAAAAAACTTTTAAAAAACAAAGCTAATAATGTTACAAATAAAAGAAAAAAAGAAGTAAGCCTAATATTTATGTTCAATAGCAAATTCATTTACTATAGGCAAATGCAGCTAAGCGTTACACCACCTAGCGGTAATTTTTAGAACTACTGTATCCAGGATACATTTTGAATTGTATTACATATTAGATACAGATATTTTCAAATATTTTCGGTTTGTTGATGAAATATATAATGTAGAACGATTATTACTGCGTACCAGGGTGTAAAAAAACATCCAGATGTATCCTTTCATGTATTGCCAAAAAAAGAAATACAAAAAGCAAAATTTGAGACAAAATTTAGGGTTGCCGAATTAATGCAGTATGGATTATGCGATTAAATATAGGGAAAAAAAGTTAACCCGCGTACAGTAGTATGTTCCCTACATTTCACAAAATAATATTACATTATTATTTCAACTTTTTCAGTAGTAAAAGAATGCTATTTCAGGAATGTTTACGTTACCAGGGATACGTCTTAGGACCAAAAATAATATTTTTACTTCAATTGTTATGGTGATAAATTATAATAATAATAATCATACGAAAACTGGTATTTTTAGTCCTAATGAAACAAATAACTCTTTTTTTATGGTAAGTAGTTAATCACGTAATATGTAAATAGAACTGTATCCAAATAAAATTTTTCAAACGAAATGCAATACCTATTACTTTGCTAAAGCCAAAGAAAATACGATAAATAAATTCAAAATAGTGACAGAATTGTGAAAATGATATACAAAATCTCGCATAAAGTGAATATTAAAACGCTACGCATAATAGTGTCAAACTAGAGAAATGTCACGATACAAATACAGTAAAAGAGACAGAAACAGTAGATACTAATAATAAATTTATTAAATAATCAACCGAAAACGTTTGGAAACTCTGATGTACATGTAAATATTTAATAAATACTTATCCATCTCAGGCTTAGAAAATTTTGATATACTAATTTTTATTCTAAATTCTAGAGATTTAATATATAGTTTTTTTTTATTTTAGTATTATGACATAATTACATTTACAACTGGCTTTACAGGCCAACCAGCAAATTTGATATATTTCTAATTATAACATGCGGGAGATAAATATCCAATGATATTTCCTCTTTAATATGATTTGGGTTTTATGTAATACAATTTTTCAATTCGTGAATCCTAGGTCCAGGGGCTTACTTCTGTTGAGTCGTCTGAGGTCATCCTCGTTGTTCAGAAGATTTATAGCGAGTTCGTTTGGATGGTTGTACAATTTATTTTCGTGACTTTTGGCTTGCTGCTGTATTTGTTCATCGATGTATTTGATTTTAAGGTCATTGTGTAGGGTGTGGTTGTTAACGAACCAGGGTGCGTTAGCGATCATTCGTAAAGTTTTACTTTGAAATCATTGAATTATGTTCTTATTTGATTTCTTTGCGCATCCCCACAGTTGAATGCCATAGATCCATATTGGTATGATCATTGTTTTGTATAATAAGATTTTGTTTTCAAGTGAGAGTTGAGATTTGCGACCTAATAGCCAGTACATCCTTTTAACCTTTGTGTCTAACTGTTTCCCCTTTGCTTTTAGGTGATTTTTCCATGTGAGTCTTTTATCTAATTTCATACCCAGATATGTAACTTCTTCTTTCGTTTCTAGTGGTTCGTCGTTTATTTCATTTTGAGGGCACGTTACTTTTCGGTTTGTAAATACAACATGTGTGTACTTGTTTTTGTTTATTTTAATTCTCCATTTAGCAGCCCATTTTTGTATCTTGTCAATGGCGATTTGAAGTTTCTCGGATGTAATAATCGGATCTTTGTGTGTGGCTATTATTGCAGTATCATCCGCGTATGTAGCAGTTACAACGTTTTCGGAACAGGGCATGTCGGCTGTATATAGTTGATACAAAGTTGGCCCAAGGACGCTACCTTGCGGGACTCCCACTTTTATTTGGTAGAGATTGGAAGTACTTTCTTCATAGATTACTTTAAAGAATCGTTCATCTAGGTATGATTTGATAAGACTAAAGAATTGATGCGGAAGTTCTTTCTTTATTTTGAATAGTAGGCCAGAGTGCCATACTTTGTCAAAAGCTTGACTGATATCTATGAATATACCAGCACTGACGTTCTCGCGCTGTAGGCTGTCCTCTATCTCATTCGAAATTCGGTGTACTTGTTGTATGGTGGTATTAGATTTCTTTCTTCTATTTCTGTTTTTAGTCTTTTCAGTATCAGTTTTTCAAGTAATTTTGAAAGTATTGGTAGAAGAGATATTGGTCTATACGATGATGTTTCATGTGTTGGTTTATTTGCTTTGAGTATCACGATAATATGTGCTAGTCTCCACTGGATAGGACAATATGAAGTTCTTATTGAGTTGAAGATTTGTGTTAATAATACTATGGCCTTTCTTGGTAGCTCTTTTAGTGTTCTTGCTGTAATAAAATCATATCCTGGTGCTTTTTTATTACTTAGGAATTTAATTTCATTTATTGTTTCTCTGGGAGTAAAGTGTTTAATTGGGAGCGATAATTGGTTGGGGGATGTAATCTTCAAATTCCCTTTCTACATCTTGTGTTGTGGATGGTGAGTGCGGCTGGAAAACTTTCGAGAAATGTTCTGCGAATATTTCCGCCTTTTCGCAGTCTTCTCTGGCCCAACTACCATCTTCCTTTTTGATTGGTGGAAACTGTTGTTTGGGTCTTCGTAGATGTTTTGTTGCTCTCCACAGGGAGTAGTCTTTTTCTGCAAGTGGCGAGAGATTATTTAGATAAGACTGAAAAGATTTCTTGTATAATTTTTTTTACTTCTTTAGTAATATTATTTAATTTGTTTTTGTTGGCGGGGTGTCTTGATAGTTGCCAAGTGCGTCTTATCCTTATTTTTTCTGCTATTTTATCCCGTAGATATTTTGGATAGTTTGGAATATTTTCTTTATAGTTTTCGGTTGCTGGAGTGGAAGACCAGGAAGCGTTTTGTATAAGTTTAGTTATACCTTCTACAGCTTCTTCAATTTCATCAGGTGTTTTGAGTGGAATTTGGATTTTTACCTTATCATTTATGATTTTTCGATAATTTACCCAGTTTGTATTTTTGTTGTGTAACAGGGGTTTCTTTTCTTTTTTTATTATGTTAGAGCTTACTGTTATTATGACTGTTGAGTGGTCCCATGTTAGATCGTAGTTGGATTCGGAGTCGATATAATTTTGGGAAATGCCTTTTGTTACAAAGATGTCTAATAAGTCAGGTATTTTATTCGGGTCTATGGGCCAGTATGTTGGCTTTCCTGTGCTTATGTAATTTAGATTTTTTGCTTGCATTGCTTTACTTAGTTCTCGACCTTTTGGATTAGTTAGCCTAGATCCCCATTGGGGATGCTTCGAATTATAATCTCCTCCAGCGATAAATCTGTTGCCGAGTTTTGAGAAGAAATCTTCAAAGTCTTCCTGTTTGATATTGTATCTTGGAGGACAGTAGGTTGCTGATACGGTTAGGTTACCGTAGCTATCCTTTATTTTGATATTCGTTGCCTGGGTGTAGCTCTTCACATATTTTTCGATTTCAAAATGTTTGATTTTTTCTTTTATTAGAACTGCAGTTCCCCCACGGGCCGTACCATCAGGATGGTTGGTGTAATAAGTGTTATATTTTGGTATTTTAAAATAATTTCCATCAGTGAAGTGGGTTTCACTTATTAAGATTATATCAATTTTTTGTTGGTTCAGTAAAACTTCAACTTCATTCCGATGATGTACCAAACCGTTGGCATTCCACATTGCGATTCTTATTGTATTAGTCATTTTTGTTCTTAACTAGCGTGGTTAATAGATTTAGTATCAGTTGGTTTTGATTCAATAATTGGTTGACCATGGTTTCAAATTTGTTTAGGAATGTAATTAGAAAGGATTCTTTTTCCAGATTTGACGTTTGATTTTCTTTGTTTTCATGTTGCAAGTTTTGTTCTGCTAGATCAACATAGGATATATCTTCTGTTCTTATTTGGGAATAATGTTTATGGGTGGAATAGTTATAGGTGTTAGAATTTTTTGATTTGTTTTGGATTTGATTAATTCTTGAGTTTTGAAGTTCTTTGTACGCAATACATCCTTTATAATTTGCAGGGTGAGGAGCTGAGCAGTTAATACACTTCGCTGGTGTGTTTCTTGGTTTTCTACAATCTTGGTGTGAGTGATTTTCAGCACATTTCACGCAATAATATGGTTTGTTGCAATAGGATTTTGTATGTCCAAACTCCTGGCATCTGTTGCATTGCGGGATTTCTTTTTTTTCTTAGGTGGTTCTACTGAAATTTTTGTGTTTAGCAAATATTCGACATCATAAATTTCTTTATTGTTTTCAGCTGGGTCTTGATCAATAAAGAACATAGAGAGGGGTTCTTTGGTTTGCCAGCTTCTAATGTTTGTTATGTTTCTAATAGTGAATCCTTTTTCTTCCAGGGCGTCTTTAATGTCGTTCACAGGCACTGAATGATGAATATTTTTTATTACCACTCTATAGGCTCGTTCATTTCTAGACTGATATGTGTGATATGCAACTTCGCTAGTCTTTAGCATTCTTATAAATTTTCGGTATGCATCGATAGAGCTAGTGTTTACTTTAACATTATTTGCAAATGTTTTGCATATGAATTCTTCTATTTTTAATACCGTTTTGATTCTTTCGAGCATAAGTTGTTAGTTTGTTACATTTTGAATGTACACGGGTGGAGGTTTTTTATTATTCTTTGTTGCATCTTCACTCGATTCGTTCTGCAGTATTGTATATCTGTTTGATGTGTATCGTTTAGATGTGATAATTGTATCGGATATTTTATTGCGTTTTTCAGATGATTCTGGGAGAATATTTGTGTCCCTTGTCCTTAATTTTCGTGTCTAATGAGGTTGTCACATTGGTTATAGAGATCGTCGTTAGATTAATACCTCCGCTAGTTGTTTGCATATTTGATTAGGTAATTTTATTTAGGGTGGTAGCACAAAACACTAGATCACTCACAAATACTATAGCGCTAATATTAGCACGCTAGTACTAATTTCAGAACGCTGGTACTAAACTTTGCACTCGTAGTATACTCGTCAGCACTTAATTGCTTTGCACTAATGAAGATATTAAGTAAACCTCCCAGAAGTAACAAGCACATCCATTCAGTTTGGCTGCTAGCACACAGAATAATAATAATAATATACAGGAATTATTTTCACAGTTTTGACATATGTCAAACCTTTATAGTGACCTTTATAGTGACAATCAAATAAATAAATGAAATATAAAAGTTATTTTGTGTTTTATAATATTAAAGTGCCGTTTAAGTTTTGTAGTTTTAAAACATCAAAAATCTATCCTGGATACAGTAGTTCGCGACCTGTTCCAGATGGCGCAGCGATCTTAATTTTATTTGCCTATAGTATTGAATTCTAATAATTTTGCAAATTTCTTTTCCTACAACCGTGCGATTTCTTTGTTATTACCCAACTATTATTGTCTTTGTTACGGGTGTAAACATAAAACACAAATGCGTTTCGTTTACGCAACTGTCAAAATCAAAATTAACTGACCGCGATTTAAATTTCATGGTCTCGCGTACAGCGCGGACGTTCTAATTTTAACTACTTTCTAACCAACTAATCTCAATTTCTGTTTCAACTGTTGCAAAGATTTAAGATAGGAAAATATATTAATAAATGGTTTTATTTAAAGAATAAGTGAAGTATATAATATTTATTGTTTCTGTATATTAATAACACAGTTGTTACAGTTGCTTACATATATTGGCATAATGCGAAGTAGAAATTTGTATACTGACTAAAGAAACATTGATTTCTTCCGTATTCATATTCCCGACAGTATTACTATTATTGACAATAATGTCAAAGGTTTTAAAAGTACCAGCAGCAAGCTCATTGTCACTGCCAAGAATAGATCTAAAGTAGCTTGACCTACGTCTCTGGAGGTGTACATGATAAAGTAGAATCGTTTATTGTAGCATTAAAATCTAGATGTTTTTGAAGAAATTATCTTGAAATTAGTGAAATATTTCTAAATACCGTAAAACAATTAAACAATCAACAAACGAACAAACCATAGCAACGCAGTAAAACATCGTTCCAATGCAATTTCATTAAAATGTTATAAATCCTGATAATATTTTAGTGATATTCTAAATAATTAATTGTGTGATATGTGCGTAATTCTATTTCTAGTGCCATGTATATTGTGTGTATTCGTGTCTCGCGGGCCGTGTATAAGAGAAATATATCCTATATGGTATGTAAGTAATAATGCAGTGGAATAGACTGTATGGATCTATTAAGATCTCAGAGGGCAGCATGGGACGTGGGATTTATGCTCAAAGTAAACAATAAATATTATAGAATAAAATAAATAAGTATCCCATCACGCTTTTTACCCTTTACTGGGTGTGGCACTCTGCCGAAACAGATCTTTGTAAGTGATATATTTATGTGCGAGAACTGTGATTACCAGTCGTCAAATAACGGCCCCCAAAAATGTTAGTGGTGAGGGAGCCACGGGAGTAATTTTAAATTGGTGAAAATGTTTTGTCGGCTGTGGGAATCGAACCAGGGTTCTTAGGATCCACAGGCCGACTTGATACCACTGAGCCATTACCCCATAAAAATTATGCGTGTTAATAGATTATTTTAAGTAGTGTTACCATGGTAATACTAAAATACTTTCATGTACTTTGCATTAGCAAATACATTGTATTAGTTAATACTAACTTTAATACAACCCACTGAATTTCACCCATTGTTATTAGCAATCATTGATTTATTAAATAAATAGATTTTAAAGAATACACATTTTTCCTGTATTTATGCTGCTGTTACTTATTCCTTTTCATTTTAATTATTAACAACATGTTTAAAAATAGGTATTACCGTGCTGATCGCTTTATCCTTAATAATGCATTTCATTTAAAAAATATTTGTTTTTGTAACTCGCAAAAGTCGCATTTGTGAAATGAGTTGCGAATATTTTTGATCATTTGGACTATTCAATTTGTGTTTGTGGTTGTGCAAACATATATAAGTCTTGGTGATAACACAAGACAATGAAATAAACTCGTTACGTTTTGAAATAACAGTATTGATTTTTAAATAATATACAACAAACTCTTTGTATGACTTTTGTTGAAGCAGTGTCGTCTTGCTGCCGTTCCTTGAAAATGGGGGGGGGGGTTCAAAGTTGAGCGGTAGGGATAATACAGCCCTTATTGGTTGTGCTCGTCTGCGTGCATTAACAATTTGCCTATTCAGTTTTATTTCTGTTTTTATAATTAAAATACACTAAAGATCAGTTTTTCAATCACTGATTAACGTAAATCATGATTAAATAATAATGGAAACTATGGAAAGTAAAAAGGTGATTGTAAAACTGGCCCAAATTTATTAGTTATAAGTAAATAATGATGAAAAAAAAAGTTGCTTTTATTACGTATTGTACACGTATTTTTTTGCATATTAATACTAGATTGATTTCACGTAGAATTTTGATAGCATGTCGTTAAATAAAATAAAAAAATTGTGATAAAAAATTAAATTAATAGGTATATTAGAATGTAGATAATGTGTACCGATTTTTGGTTAAAAAAGACGACTTTCATGATAAATATCTAAACAAATATTTTACATATGTGCAATTAAAAAAAAAAACAGTCAAACTGAGAACTCTACGTTGCCGGTACACTAAGCGTGGAATTCTATCAAAACAAATCACAGTTTGTGAATGTGTACAAAACTTGATATGGTACGTTATAGAACATATGATTTCATTGCAACTATTTAAACATCTGCAATTTTTATTTTAGAAATACTTTATATAAATATGATTTTTTATTATTATTTTTGTTTCAGCAGATTCTAAACAATTTGTTAAATAGTTGTTCATTTATTTTTCTCGGCCTGTTATCGAATAAAGATAGTATTTTTAAAAAACAGGTGCATACTATTTTTTTATTATTATTTTTATGAACTTGAACGGAGATATGTTTTTTTTTTCAGGAACATAAAGACTAATTTTAATAATTTCACGAACTACAACAATATTTACTATTCTTTCACGAACCGGAATATCATATCGGTTTGCTCCGGTACATTTCGAGCCTTGTCACCTCTAGTAAGTATAACTGAAACAAATGTTTACCCTCAAAAGTATAAATGAGACCCTGAACTTTGACTGTAGTAAAACCTACCTATTGCACTTTATTGATTATTATAAAAAAATGCAATTATATAAATAAAGTTATAGTTAATAACTACTAATTTCATAAATAGTGTTTTTCAAAGTGGAGGCCGCGACACCCCGGTGGGTCGCGAACCAGTCCAAGGGAGTCGCGAGTAAAGCTGGGCAAAAAAACGTTTGACAAATTTAAGCAATTTTTAAAAAACGAACGTTGATCTTAAATTTCTAAAATATCGGTAGATCGATAAAATCGATTGTTTTTTAAATCACTTGATTCAAAATATCGAATGATTAAAAAATTAGGATTATAGATTTTCTAAAAATAAAAAAAATTCGATTGGTCAATAAAATCAAAGTTACAGAGTTTTTAACGTTCTTTTGATCATAAATATGTTCATTTAACATAGATTTTTATTCTTGTTTACAATATTTAAAATTTTATTATGATTGATAATAAAGCGTAACTAAGAATGAAATTGCGACATGATATGCGTTGTGTGTGTGTGTGTGTTCATGACGGTGGTCTGAAAGTGAACTGCATCATGTCCAAATTTCTATTAATAACCTGAACCTGATTGAGATTGTACTTAATATATGTTATTAAAAAAAAATAATTCAATCAAATAGATTTTTGTGTTTCGATTTTATATTAAAAAAACGATAAGTTCGATCTTTTAATAATATTTTTAAATGAAAATCGCTCATTTAACATAATTGATTTTTTTTTTATTCTTGATCTATTTAATTGCAAAATTTGCAATAAAACAGTAGAATCGATCAGATTAGTCATTTTCGATATATCGATTCCATTTAATGATCAGAGATCTATTTTTAAATTCAAAGATTACCCAGCCCTAGTTTTGAGTACTCATTGTTTGGATTACTCATTTGTTTGTATCTCTATCGGTTATTGTCGTCGTTCGTCTTCATCGTTTATCATCGCGTAGTTAAACTTACCTTCATTATTTAATTAATAAACAAAAAATATAAACTTCGTACTTATTAAGACAGATTTAGGAGCTTCGGGGGTCGCGACAGTTTTTTAGAGTTACTTTGGGGTCGCGGTTGACAAACGTTTGAAAAACACTGTAGTACACAATACAAAATCAACCCCCACATTTTCAATTAAATATTTTGCATGTTTTTTATTTAGAAATTGTTCGTTTTTAAATCTTTTTGTAGAAGTTAGTACTGTATTTGATCACTAGGTTAGTTTAATAATTGATTTTGGGAATGTAAGCTTACATGCCTTTTAGTTTAAATTTTTTGAATCGATACATAGTAATATCGTTAGCGAACTATTGGACGTAAGTTATTGGAATCAATTTTCGGTCAAGGTTCAGTTGGTAATAAATATCCTGTTCTGGCATTGGACCAAACTCCGATACGTATTATCACTGTGTTTCTTCGTTTTGAAACTATCCGCAAACTTGAATAATTTATGACACATATGTATTTTGTATGCAATATTTTTGATAAAGAGTTGATAACAAAATTATTTTTATTAGTCGCAAAATATATAGGAATATTAACTAGGAATCAACAGAAAGTAGATTTTTTCTAAAGTCTATAGTACTATAAAATTTATGTGGATAAATAATAAATTATATTGTACTTAACCGAGTCCTCATTAATATAAAGCAGAATGCCTGATAAATACAACTATATTTAATAATAATACTTAGCAAATGTGAAGCTTTTATTAAACATATTTTAATTATAAAGTTAGGTACTAAATTTTCAAAAGATAATTACAATTTATTCGTCTATTGAAAGGTCAAAAAGCCTTGACTTTTCAACACCTTGTTATTGATTGAATACGTTACGTTTTATTAGTTTTGTTTGTTTCGCTACGTGGCGATTACTGTAACACGCGTCGGTTTGTTACAGCTGCGTTTTACTGTATACCACAAAAAGTAACAGTAATAATTTAAGTCACTAAAATTATAATTTTTGTTTTTTTCATCCGCGGTAAATTATATTTTTGTTTTGTATGCCCAGTATACTACACGAGTTGTATATTTAAATTATCATTTTGACAGATGTAAATTTGACAACTGGTAACCGCACTTCACGCGTAAAAATATATCACTTACAGCGATTTACTACGGCAGAGTGCCACAACCAGTAATGGGCAAAAGAAGTGATGATATATTTATTTATATTTTATTTATGGAAGAATTTGTTACAAATGTGACTTTGTCATCGGAAAGTGAGGAGGATTCAACGACAGATACAAGTTCTATCGAAAAGGATGAATTTGAACTTAATACATACATACATACATATCTTCACGCTATATCCCAACAAATGGGGTAGCACGAACCCTAAAATCACTCATAAAATATTCAATCATTACATTCATCAAATAATCAGCCCTCGTCAAACATTACAATCCGAACACACACTTTAACCACATTCATAGATCACTCCATATAAACTCATTCATTTATTACACTCGAAATCATTTATCACAATCAAACCTTAAATCACATCATTCCTATTCACTTATCATTCATCTTCTTCCTTCGACGTACATAACATATGTATAAAACATCTCAAATTACTCACGCTTACTCCTAACAACGAATCTAATAACGAAACTAACAACGAATCTACAAAGATTAAAAAAGATAAAAGCGATAGCCTGCACTTGTATATAAAAGAAAAGTCCAGACAATGCAGTAACTGAAAATGAAACAAACAAAAATAAGAAAGGAAGGGAGTGTCGCCCTGCGCTTGTTTTTGAATACTAAATGTAAGATCAGAAAACGAATAAAAAAGATCAGAAACGAAGGGAGTGTTGTCTCTGCGCTTGTTTTTGAAAGTGATTTTCACTCAATTGCTGATAAACACTGTTGGGGTTTGTTTTATTAAACTCGTTTTTTCTTCTAATGGACTGTATACTTTTTATTTTCACACTCACTTACATACAAACTATAAACATTACTAATACTTATTGAATATTAATTAATATTCAATGACCTTCTCCAAGGCACGCTCTCAACACACTATTATCTATTTTTTACTTTACATACATCTCCGATCAGTGCAACTGATCCCCACTACTCTTATCACAGCGTCACCAGTCCCGTACTCAATCTTTTCTTCTTAACATACCGCCCCCTTTGAAAGGTCACTTTCAACACTATTTTTAGGTATTGGTAACACACAGATTTTAGTAAGAGGCCTTTTATACACACCACTTTTTGTTTTAACACTCACTACTCTCACCAGATTATCAGTTCCTGGATGCACTGCAGTAACTCTTCCGATGTTCCAATGGGCTGGGGGTGTGTTGTCATCCTTCATTAGAACGACTGTTCCTACCTCGACGTTGGGTGTCTTCTTCCACCATTTGTTCCTTTGCTGTAGAGTATTCAAATAATCGCGATGCCAATGTTTCCAAAATAATTGCACCTGCTTTTGTATCTGTTGATACATGGACAATCTATTGTCTTGTAGTCCTGACAATAAAGGTTCAGGCATTATATAAGATGAGGTTCCAATAAGGAAATGAGAAGGAGTTAAGTAATTATAATCAGTAGGATCATCGTTTATGGGACACAGGGGTCTCGAGTTGACACATGATTCTATTTGACAAAGTAGAGTGTACAATTGCTCAAAAGTATAATTTGACTTACCCATAACTCGCTTCATGTGAAATTTTATAGCCTTGATACCGGCTTCCCATATTCCTCCGAAATGTGGTGCATTAGGAGGAATAAATTTCCACTCAATTTCTTGATCTACTAAATTCTCAATTATCTTTTGTTGAAATTCTTGATTAATGAATAGCTCGTAAAGATTATGTAACTCGTGTTTTGCGCCTTTAAAGTTTGTCGCATTGTCACTGAAAATTGTGTGACATTTTCCTCGTCTTGATACAAATCTTTTTAATGCAGCTATGAATGATTGAGTTGATAAATCAACTACTAATTCTAAATGTATGGCTCGCGTCGTAAGACATATAAATAGAGCCACGTATGCTTTTGTACTGGGAGCATTTTTTCTCTGTGTTGTTTTTATGGAAAATGGACCTCCATAATCCACTCCAGTGTTTAAAAATGCTTTACCAATTTCTCCTCGATAGGACGGCAATTGTCCCATTAATTGTTGAGCTTGTGATGCTCTTTGTCTATAACACGTGATACATTCATGTATAATTTTTTTCACAATATTTCTTCCTCGCAATGGCCAGTATTTCTGCCTGATTTTTGACAGAACTGCTTGTGTTCCAGCATGTAATAGATTTAAGTGCTTTTGCTTAATTATTAGTTTTGTTAACTGATGGTTAGATGGCAGAATAATTGGGTGTTTCTGATTAAAATTGATGGGAAAATTCTCCAATCTTCCTCCAACTCGTAATATATTGTCAGAGTCTACGAACGGTGTTAAGCATTTTAGATTTCCATCACAAATGGACAATTTTCTTTGTAACATACTTAATTCTTTTTGAAAAGCCTCAGCTTGACACAATTTTATCAAACAAATCAATGATTGGTTTAATTCAGTTACTGTTAAATAGCCTGTACGTTTCTCTAAACTCTTTTTTGTATTGTTAATGAATCTTAATACATATGCAAAAACTCTTTTTATTCTAGTCAATGACGAAAATTTCGCAAATAAATTTAATGGTGCAATTGTTACATAATTTACACTAACCCTTTCTTCTAAATCTTCAACCTTTATAATTTTAGGTAAAATTTCAGTTTGTGGCCAATCTTCTTCTGGATCTTTTAACCAATTCGGTCCTGACCACCACGTTGACGTTTCCATCAATCTTTCAGCTGTTAGTCCTCTAGATAAGTGATCGGCAGGATTATCTTCGCTTTTTACATGTCTCCACTGACAATTTTTAGTTAGATCTTGTATTTCTCTGACTCTGTTACCAACAAACACCTTCCACTGTGAAGCTTCCTTTGCAATCCATTGTAACACGATAGTAGAATCTGTCCACATGTATATCTTAGATATATTTAATTGTAAACTTTCTACAGTTTTTTCTTGTAATCTCGCCAATAACAAAGCTCCACATAGCTCTAGTCTCGGTATAGTTGTTTGTTTTAATGGTGCAATTCTTGATTTACTGCAAATCAGAGTTGTGGTATTATTATTTTCTTTATCTATGCATTTCAAATACATACATGCTCCGTATGCTATTGACGAAGCGTCGCAAAAACCATGTAATTCGTATAAATAATTATTTTCAGATTTAAGGCTTGTAATTCTGCGGTCTATTTCAACGTTTTGAATTATTTTTATTTGTGTCCTAAAATCTTTCCAATTTTCACTTAGCTCATTATTGATCTCACTATCCCAGTCTACATGTTCTTTCCAAAGTTTTTGCATTATTTGTTTTGCTTTTAAGATAAATGGTCCTAAAATTCCTAAAGGATCATATATACTTGCAATTTCTGATAAAATTACTCTTTTAGTTAGCACATAATTTTCACTTCTTATATTTATAGCAAATCTTAATTTATCCTCATTGGGCAACCAAATTAATCCTAGTGTTTTAACTGCTTCTTTATCCATTACTAATGGTATATTTGATTCTCTTTTCTCAGGACTAATTGCTTCTAATAATCTAGTATCATTTGCACACCACTTGTGCAATAAAAATCCTCCCTTTTTCAATAATTCTATTAACTCTCGTTGCATTTGTTGTGCTTCTTGTATGTTATTGCTGCCGCTCATGACATCATCAACATAGAAGTCATTCAATAGACATTTTTGAGCTAAAGGTAATTTCTCACCATCATCAAGAGCAAGTTGTTGTAATGCTCTGGTAGCCAGATATGGTGCACAGGCTGTACCATATGTCACTGTTTTTAGTTTATATATTTGCAACTCATCTGAGTTATCTTTGAACCAAATAATTCTCTGTAAATCTTGTTGTTCATTATTTATTAAGACTTGTCTATACATTTTTTCAATGTCAGAGGTAAACACATATTTAAATAGTCTAAATCTTAAGACAATTGACATAATATCTTGTTGCACGGTTGGGCCTATCTTTAATACTTCATTCAATGATATGTTCGTTGTAGACTTCATACTCGCGTCAAAAACCACACGAACCTTAGTTGTTGAACTTAGTTCTTTTATCACTGCATGATGTGGTATATAATTAGAAATTTTTATTTCTTCGTCTGTTTTTACCTCTTCCATATGTCCTAATTCTATGTATTCTTGCATGAATTTTCTATAACTCTCATTTAATTCATTATTATGACGTAATCTCTTTTGCAATGATACAAATCTTTGCTTAGCTAACTCAAATGTTTCACCTATTTCAGTATAATTTTCTCGTAGTGGTAAATTTACCACATATCTTCCATCTTGATTTCTGGAAGTAGTCTGTGCAAAATACTCTTCACATTCACATTCTTCTTTAGATTTTAACGGTACCTTTTGCAATTCTTCCAATTTCCAAAATTTCTCTAAATCTTCATTTAAATTACTAGTCATTCCACAAAACATAGACGAAGCTTTATTTTCATCTCCTTGTTGTTTTACTTTGCCTGAGATTATCCACCCAAAAACTGTGTTTTGTAATATTGGTTTTCCAATTCCAAGTTTTATTTGCTCGTTTTTCAAAATTTCGAAATAAATCTCGGCTCCAATTAGGATGTCTATTTCTCCAGGTACATTAAATTCTGGATCAGCTAAATGTTGTATTTCAGGGATCCTCCATGACTCATAATTAACATATTTATGTGGTAATAAACAAGTAATTTGATCCATTATAATAAATTCCAAAGTTTTATCATAATTATAATTCTCTTTAATAGATTTTATTTTAGTTATACTACTCTCGTTTATTTGTGATTTTTTATTATTGATACCCGTTAATTTAATATTGATTTGTTTAGTCTCTAAGTTTAATTTGTTTTTTAAACTTCTTGTTATGAAGTTACACTGTGAGCCGCTGTCTAACAGAGCTCTTGCATCATGCCACTTTCCGCTTACGTCTTGTATTTGAAGCGCAATTGTAGATAGCATAATCTCATTACATTCATATTGTTCTTTTGTATTAAGCAACGCATTCTGTGTTATCTCGCTGGATGTTTTGAATTTTGACTCATCAGTCAATCTCTGATTGTTTGTATTCTCTTGTTCAAAATGTATTAATCTATTATGTGTTTTCCCACATTTAGCACATTTAGGACCTCTACAAACATTGGCACTATGATTTGGTTTTAAACAATTATAACACATTTTATTTTCCTTTATGTAGTTTAGTTTATCTTTTAGATTTAATTTTAGAAAATTATTACAATTACTCGGATAATGATTTTCATTACACAATTTACAAGTCACTTTGATGTTATTTTTACTGTAATTATTATTAGTTGTTACTAAACTAATTTTAGGCTTATTCGTAAATTTATGTGTTGTATTTCGTGATACTACATTTTCTTGTTGACTTATAGACTCAAATGAAATGCATCTGTGCTCCAAAAAATTAAACAATTGCTCTAACGTGGGTAAACAGGAATTGTTTTTCTGTAACTCCCATGCTTTTCTCGTATTCATATCTAATTTATGTACAACTATGTAAATAATTAATAGATCCCATTCTTTGATATTTAACTTTAATGCTTCTAGCGACCTCAAATGTTGTTTTGTATCAGAAATTATTGCTCTAATACCTGATATATTATTATCTCTTGTTACAGCAGTTAACTCAAATAGTCCTTTTATATGAGCATTAATGATATAATTTTCATTCCCATATCTATCTTTTAGTAATTTTAATGCAACCTCATAATTTTCCTCTGTTGCTGACACTGCCTCAATTATTGCAAGCGCTTCACCTTTTAGCGCTGCTCTCAAATAAAATAATTTTTCCACATTCGACAACGAATTATTGTTGTGAATTACAGATTTGAATATATCTATGAATGTTTTCCATTCCTCATATTTTCCCTCAAAAATGGGAATATTTAATTTCGGCAGTTTAACCTTTGAAACTGATAACTCTAAATTCGAAGAGCTCGGCAACGACTCGTTTTGTTGTTTCTCAGAAATCTTGACTAATTGTTTAATTTTAGCCTTTGTTGTGAAATATTGCTCTTGCACGGCAATGAAATGATCAAAATTTTCTTTCTCATCTTCGAACTCTTGTAATTTTAACATTACTTCCTCAAAATCTCTCCATAATTCCTCTAATTTTTCTGCTCTAACAGTAATTTCCTCAATTTCCACGTTTTCATTTGTATGTTTCACAATAAAGTTATGGATATAAGTTATGCGACCTTTTAATGACTTTTTACTCTTTTTTAATTGAGCTTCCATTGTACATATACAAATAAGGACTGAATATAGGGAAGGAACCTCACTTACCTTGCCCTTGCTCTATTGTTCTTATCTGCAACTCGTCTCGGGTGGTCTGCCTTGCGTCACTTCCACGCTGCACACCGTCTCTTCTCAATGTTGTAGGTACTTCTCAAGTAATCTGGCTCGATGGACCAAATGTTGGGGTTTGTTTTATTAAACTCGTTTTTTCTTCTAATGGACTGTATACTTTTTATTTTCACACTCACTTACATACAAACTATAAACATTACTAATACTTATTGAATATTAATTAATATTCAATGACCTTCTCCAAGGCACGCTCTCAACACACTATTATCTATTTTTTACTTTACATACATCTCCGATCAGTGCAACTGATCCCCACTACTCTTATCACAGCGTCACCAGTCCCGTACTCAATCTTTTCTTCTTAACAAACACTCTAATGAAATTACTAAACAACAAAACTAAAATCAAAATTCCTGCACTTCTTAAATATAAATAAAATAAATAAATATATCATCACGCCTTCTACCCATTACTAGGTGTGGCACTCTGCTGAAGCAGATCTCGGTAAGTGATATATTTTGCGCGTGAAGTGCGGTTACCAGTCGTCAAATCACGGCCCCCAAACATGTTAGTGGTGAAGGAGCCACAGGGATAGCTTTTTCAAATTATGAAAATTTGTCGCCTGTGGGAATCGAACCAGGGACCTTAGGATCCACAGGCCGACTTCATACCACTGAGCTAGCCATGGGACTTCTTAAATCATCAGATTAATTCCGCAATTAATCTTCGCAAAACGTTTCTATCCTGACACACCACTTTAGCTTCATCCACATTCATAATTCCTTTCATACAAGCACGTTTGTTTCTCGTACTTGGAAACTTTCGTTCACGCAACAATCCTTCAATCATATTCATCCATTTGTTCATAGGTCGTCCACGCAATCGTTCACCCTCAATTTCACCAACATATACCTGTTTCACCAATCTCTCATTCGACATACGTTCTAAATGCCCAAACCATCTCAACTGACTTATACCTACTTTTTTAACTATATTCTTCTCAATTTCACACTCATCATACACCAATGTATTCCGGACACGATCTCTTCTAGTATAACCACACACACCCCGCAAATACCTCATTTCCACAGCAGTTGTACGACGTTCATGTTTCTTCATCCACACTCAACATTCACTACCATGCATCAATGAAGGCATTAAAACACCATTATACACACTCAATCGAGCATCTCTGGATACATTCACATTTCGAGCAAAGGTTCCCAGAGCACCCAATACCTTACAACCCGCAGATACTCTTCTTTCAATCTCACAATCAATACATCCATCCCTCGAAAACACACTACCCAGATATAAAAACTCATACACTTGGCCCAATCTCACACCATTCACCGAAACATTGCAGTCGGTCATCAAGTCACTCTTCTAAAATACTAACACTTTACATTTATCAAAATTTAATAACAAATTTAAACCTTTTCCTACTTCATTTATACTTAAAATCATTCTTCTCAATTGCTCTTCAGATTCACCCATAACAACAACATCATCGGCATAAGCTAACGCAGGCACTACACTACCGCCAATATGTACACCATCCACCCCATTCAACGCCGTTCGTAACAACACATCCATATACAAGTTAAACAGCCACGGAGACATCCCACAACCTTGTTTCACACCAACATCTAAACAAAACCAATCACTCAATCTACCATCAACTCTCACCGCAGCCTCGCTACCTTCATACAACGTACGAATTGCCCCCACCAAATTCCCGTTTATACCGTACTGTAAAAGTACATCCCACAAAGTCTCGCGATGAACACTATCATATGCTTTTTTAAGATCGAGAAAGCCACAGAACACCTTTTTGTTCTTAGCAAGTGACTTCTCAACAATCATATGAAGAGAAAATAATTGATCCACACACCCTCTCTCAGGCAAAAAACCACCTTGCATATCGCTTATCTTGGAAATGGTTAAGGTTCGTACCTTATGAATAAGAATCTTCCCGTACAACTTCCCTACCACACTCAGCAAACTTATCGCACGAAAATTAGTACATTCACTCGAACTACCTTTGCCTTTAAATAAAGGGCAAATGACAGCACGTTTCCAATCATCAGGAGCCACACACCGTTTTAAACAAAATCTAAACAAATAAACTAACCAGTCAAATAACCTCTCACCTCCATATTTTAACATCTCATTCGATATACCATCCAACCCAGGAGCCTTACCATTCTTCAGACGCATCAATGCAAAACTAACATCACTCTCATCTATATCCCAATCATCACCACTAACATTTTCTCTAACATTTTCACTACTACCATTCCCTCCATTTATGCTACCATATAAAGCCCTAAAATATTCACACCATCTATTCCTAACATCTGACTCATTCCACAATAACTCACCATCAGCACTTTTAATCGCTTTCACTGCCCTTAAATTACCACCCCTCAATCTCTTCACTCTCAACCAAAACATTCTTTTATTCATACTAAAATCATTTGTTAATCTTTCACTCAACAAGTCATCAAAACGTGCCTTACTTTCTCTCACAATTCTCTTAAAACATTTGTTTAACCTCTTGTATTCTAGTAAGCATTCATCTCGTAAATTTCCAGGTATATCTTTCACATTTAGAAAACGCAAATATGCTCTCTTTTTCTCCTCAATCGCCTCTTTTACTTCATCATTCCACCATGCATTCTTTGGACAAGAGCCTAATCTACATTCACCACAAACTTCTTTTGCACAATTAAGAACTGTATCCTTAAATTTCAACCAAACATCATTTATGCTGCATTCAAAATTAAGCTCACATACAGGAAAAGATTCATTAATTTTCTCAACAAACCTATCTCTAACATCCTCATTCTGCAGTACACTGGATTTCACACGAAACATTTTTTCGGTACCTTTCACCCTCATCCGCCAACATTTATTCAGACGTATACGCGATACCACCAAATAATGGTCATTCGTACCCAATTCAGCACCATGCTTCACACGCGTATCTATAACTAAACTTCTCAATCGTTCATCGTACAAAATAAAATCAATTACACTTCGTCTATTCGCACGCATATTCTCCCATGTATACAAATGAGCTAATTTATGTTTAAAAATAGAGTTGGAAACAAAGAGATTACGCTCCAAACAGAAAGATACTATTTTCCAACCGTTTTCATTCTCTCTCACATCACCAAACTTACCCAAAACATTCCCAGACATGCTCCTCTTTACTCCCACCCAACCATTTAAATCACCACATACGATAACTTTCTCACCTGGATCACACAAATCAATCACACTATCTAACAAATTCCAAAACCGATCTTTTTCGAGATCATTTTCAGATTCAGTTGGGCCATAAACTGACACAACGAAGATTCTATGAAAGCCTACCTTTAATCTTAGCCAAAGAATTCTAGATGAAATATAATCATAATCCCTTACAAACGGTTTCATTCTTTCACTAACAAGCACACCTACTCCATGCTTTGCACGTTCATTCTCAGCTACACCCGACCACAAGCAAAACATTCCATCCACCTCTTTTTCACTACAGCCTTTCCTCTTAGTCTCACTGACACACAAAACATCTACATTATACACACGCATTACATTCATCAATTTATTTTCTTTACCAGTTATACTACGAACATTCCACGTACCAAACTTACATTCATCAAATTTTTCCCATTTATTCCTCATTTAAACAAAAGATAGTAAAAGAATGGTTCTCTCGGTAATAGAGTAGATGTTATTGTAGCTTACCAAACTTATCCTTAACTATGAAAGAAAATAGAAAAAAAAAGAAATAAATAAATTACATTGACACCTGTCAACCGTCAATCATACAAGAACAAAACATAATTTAGCGTTTCTAAGTACATAACTAATATAAACAAATAACGAAATGAAAAGGAAATATACTACAAAAAATCTAAACTATTATAAAAAGAAAAGATAACACTTATCTTAGTAAAATGATATGCTAGCAGTCCGGTGGCAAACAGTCAATATAAATTCAACTCCAAATAACCAGTCAAAAGACGAAATGAAACACAAATTTGACGGACGAGTGTTGTTTATTCTGTTGCTAACCAATATAGTTGTTTGAAATAATTGCCTATTCCTTTTATGCCCTTTTGTATGATACCAAACACGGTATGATTAGGAAAAAATGGGACCCATCACTGGGCTCCATTTTACAGGAAAATGTTGAATTTGTATTTTATATGAAAATAATTTAACAGATATATACGAGTAATAAGATGATGGATGTTTCTCTAAATCAGCGTGGGGCCCTACATTATACGGTGAGACTTTGCCCCACATCAATAATCAATACCACAGGCGACACGTTACGCTTAGCTCCGCTTGGAGATTTAAATAATATTTTTTGGGGTCCAACGCACTACATTGAACACTATAGTATAGAGCCCCAAAATTATTCATGTAGACATGAACGCATCAAATAAAATAAATATTCTTATTTATAAATTATCAAGATAGATATTTTACTTTTTTCTTCTCGCCGTTGCTACATTCGTTATTCATTTTCCCTGATGTCCAAAATGTGTCAAAATTAACTTCTACCGCTATTCAGCAGAGCCTAGAGTTGCTGTAAAAAATTTTACCGCCAGCTACTGCAGCGTTTTACTGCGAGATGTCAAAAAGTGAAATGAACAAAATCTAGTAACTTATTATTTAACCGTCAACTCAATCGAACACAAAATCCTTACCGCAATGGTAAACAGTAACCGCCACGTAGCGAAACGAACAAAGCTATTGTTTCTAGTTTTAGATAAATTTTCATATTTCTAGTAAGTTATTCTATATTCTTTGATTTTTTTCTAATACTATTGAACATGTAAAACAAAGTTATCATTTAATTCCTCTGCAGTGTTTGTAATTAGACATAAATAAAGAAAAGAAATGCAATGAGAATATTAACGCAAAATGAGTTCTTGAAACATAATCGAGATAACAAGAAAGAAGGATGAAAACATAAAATATATATTGAATTAAAGCTATTAGTGAAAAATATAGTTAAAATTAATGTTTTACATCAGAGATAGAATCGATTATAAATATAAGTATAAATATAATAAGGCTTTAATATGATTATAAATATAGTAAAATCACATGTCCGGAAGATCCTCATTGATCACAAGTATTTTTGCGCGGTAAAGAAGAGTCATATTTGCGGAGTAGAACGTAACTAAATATGACATCTCAGCACTGGTTTTTCAAACTGTTCGTTCTTTGCTGGTATGTACGCAGTTCCGTCTATTCTATAAGGGCACATGATAAAGGCCTCAAAATGCCGAGGTCATTGTTTACACGGAAAATAGAGGAGCTCTATTTTCAGTGCAATTTTACTAACACTAGTATTCATAGTCGTTCGCCAGCGGTTCGCCAGTGTTTCGCCAAGTGTATCGCTTATGGGCACTTCCTCAGCGCGTCGCTGGGCGAACGACTATGCATACCAGTGTAAGATTTCCCGTTAAATCTTTTAAATTTCAAAAACATATATAACGTTTTTAATGAATCCTATAAAATGTATACAAATATTAAAATAACTTTAAAATATTTAAAAGAACTTTAAGGACATAATAGAAATCCCGGAAGAAACTATCATCATTAACATAAGTCAAATTCTCAAAATACTAGTAGTAGTCACTTCACTTATATTTAATTTGTATAAAGCTAATTATAATTATCAATAAAGTCACTAACTAAAAGTACATATTGATGTTTTCATTCATATATTTTTTTTTACTTTCTAAAAGGGCCCCAAACTCTTTGTGTCCAAGGGCTCCTGTATGGCCTAAGGCGGCACTATGTACGTGTTCAACACGTTGTATATTTATTACTATAATTTTATTTATTTTTCATGGGTTTGCAACTTCTATAAAATATGATTTTCAACATAGTAAGATTATTTTTTAAGAATTCAATCGTATATTATTTGCACTCTTTGAATGAAACAAGTACCACTGAAACGAATTTGGGATGTCACAACCTCAACTAAAAAATTAAAAAATCATATCTTTGTAAAATAAAGAATTTTCAACCAGCGTTCTCACTGATCGTCATAGTTTATTATGTAGGAGTAGTTTCATAAAAAAAATAAAAAAATCTAAATAAATAGGTTCAGGAGCCTATTAGTATAAGATAGCAAGCAGAGAGCTAGTTGCAAAATGAAAATGAGATTATTTTTTAAAATAGATTAAAAGGATTACAGGCTTAATTTGTTGAAAAGATGTACAAAAAATTTAAATACAATTTTTAAAACATTCTTTTATTCAGAAGCGACGTTTCGGCCAAAATTCTGGCCATTATCAAGCAAAACAAGAGTAAAACTGAAGTTACATTGTATAATTATTAAAATTAAAACATGGTTCAAGAACCACTTAGTAAAGCAAAATTCATTGAGATGAACATCTCAATGGTCAAAAGTTTACCTTACACTTTTCACCATTGAGATGTTCATCTCAATGAATTTTGCTTTACTAAGTGGTTCTTGAACCATGTTTTAATTTTAATAATTGTACAATGTAACTTCAGTTTTACTCTTGTTTTGCTTGATAATGGCCAGAATTTTGGCCGAAACGTCGCTTCTGAATAAAAGAATGTTTTAAAAATTGTGCTCCATTTTTTTGTACATCTTTTCAACAAATTAAGCCTGTAATCCCTTTAATCTATTTTAAAAATTATATCTTTTCGGCTTATTTAAAATAATTTTTGAAAATGAGATTAGTTGTATTAATATTAATAAATCAATGTTATTTTAATCTTACTGGAATGTTTGGTGTATGAAGAGAGTATTTAGAATATAGCTACTGGAATACAAAAAAAAATCAGAACTTGTTATTTCTTGTTTGAATATCGCTATTAACATCTGTTAAATAAACAATAACTTCTTTTGCTTTAGTAATATCGATTTTATATCATAGCTTACTTGAACGATATGATATTTTGTTGAGAATGGAATTTTTAGAGCTATTAATTTTTGTTGAAAAAAGTACTGCTTTCTCAGTTTCACACCTCATATACAGAAGTGATTTCAGTCAAGTAAATGAATTACTACTGTATCAGATACCGTAACGGATTCTTACGGTATTGTATCGCGATGTTGCTAGGTAACAAACAATTCTTGACATTTAATTATAATTATTTTTATGCACAACCGAGACGAAAAGCATGTGTTTTGGTCCTAAAACGCGAATTTAAACGCTTCTTTTTGGTCCTAGGGCATAAAATATTTTTTTTGATCCTAGGACCATAAATGTACCTATATGAATCTTTTGAAATTAGATGTTATTTTGTTGTTTAAAATACTCGTATATACCTGCAAAAAGTACTAATATTATTATTATTTTATTTATTCTTTTAATTTTGGAAATATACTAATATCTCATTGTTAGTTGAATTTGTTAATTTTAACATTGAATAAAAGGACCATAAGGTAGATAGTTTTTTTTTTACATGATATAATAGAGAAATACGCCAAAAGTACGGTTTCGGTGTAATTACTTATCTTCTTTGCTTTGCACCTCTCACAAAATTCGAAGTAGATATTTTTCATATAGTTGTTCATTATCGCTGATGTCACTCATTTTCACAAAATACAAAAGTAAACAAACTGATTTTTATTGTTTGCTATGGATACATAAACAAAATTACAATTTTTGTTTATTGTGAAAACTTGATTCCGAAAAATGTCATTTTGACATAAATATACCTATTTTAATATTTAAAATTAAATGTTATTTTGTTGTGCATAAAATATTGTATGTACCACGGGTGAAATAAGCTTTTCTGACCCTTAGCATGTTATTAGCCCTCGGCGCTTTGCGCCTCGTGCTGATAATCATGACGCGGGCCACAAACGCCTGTTTTCACTCTTGGTACATAAATAACTATAACATATCACTTTCAAAGTTAGGATAGGAAAATAATGTCCAATAATTAAATGTGACCCAATATAAAATGTAACGTTGTACGTTGTACGTCATATGGTTACGCTTCCTCGTTTTAAAATTCCAGACTGGATTCCTTTATCTCCTTGTCCGGAAACATCTTACCTTAAAATCTCATTTACCGGATTTATAACGTAAATAACTATTATTTCATTAATCATACTATTTCGTCTCTCTTCTTGCTGATGTGCTTACGTATGTCATTTATTCATTACTGCATATTTTAGAAGCCGAGCAAATTACTATAAATATGATATATCTTTACGTCTTTGGTGTAGTGTAGTAAAAGCTTTTCGATACCAGACTACCTAACTAACAGTACATTTCATACCTTGCCGAACTCTAACTATAAATGAGCTCGACTACTGCCACTGGTTTATGTTTATCTATTAACATATCGATATGTTAAAAATTTATTTGATTAACTTTTAATTTTTCTGTGTTAAAAATAAATAAATAGTTGACAAAAAGTTATTTGTATACGAGTACATACACATTCTATAAATAGTATTGTAAAATATTGAAAGAGATTCGTATTACGGTTTTGAAAATAGCACCCGATACCACGGAATGTTGGATCAATATTAGAATGAGTTCAAAACTGATTCTCTAAATATAGAATATCTCAATAACGACTTTTCAGTCTTAATTGAAAATGCTTTGCTAAAATTTAATCTAAATATCACTAACAATTGAAAATAAACAACGTTTTAATTAATACTGAACTGAAACGTTTATGTTTTCTTCAATCTCATTAACAATATTCAAGAACAGTTTTCTTATGTAGCCAAATAAAGCCTTTTGATAACCATTTGTAAAGTAGGTACATTAAATTAAAGATTTCTTTGTCGTCACGGGTATTTCAAATATATATTAGTTATTTTTTTTCATTCTGAATTTATGTTCGTTTCTTAGTTCTGGTCTAGTCCCACTAGAGTATGAAAGTTGACGTTTAAATTATTATATGATTATGTTTTTTTTTCATAGGTTTGCGAAAGGTGGAACAAAATAAGACCTTTATGTATTTTGCAATGAAGAACTAGACTTATAAGAAACCCAAAATATTAAAATAACAACAAAGGGATGCATTATAAATTTTTATAAAATTTTTGTTTTACAACATTTTACATATGGGGCAATGGCTCAGTGGTATCGAGTCGGCCTGTGGATCTTAAGAACCCTGGTTCGATCCACGCAGCCGACAAACATTTTCACCAAATTAAAACTATCCCTGTGGCTCCTCCATCACTAACATCTTTGGAGGCCGTGATTTGACGGCTGGTAACCAAATTTCATGCGCATAACTATATCAATTATCGAGATCAGCTTCGGCATAGTGCCACACCCAGTAATGTGTAAAAGGCGTGATGATATATTTATTTATTTATTTTATGCACAACCGAGCCAAAAACCATGTGTTTTAGCCCTAAAAAGTGTACTGATATGAATTTTTTTAACATAAAATTAGATGCTGTTTTGTTGTGTTTAAAAAATATACTTTCAAAAAGTACAATTATTATAATTATTTTATTTATTTTTTAATTTTGAAAATTTACTGATATCTATATCATTGTTAACTGAAATTGTTAATTTTAACATTGAATAAAAGGACCATAAGATAGATGATTTTTTTGTACATGATATGATAGAGAAATACGCCAAAAGTACGTTTTCGGTATCTTATCTTCTTTGCTTTGCATCATTCACAAAATTCGAAGTAGATTTTTTCATATAGTTGTTTTGATTTTAACGACAATAATTTCAGAGTTGCATTATTCGCAGCATCTTTTACGGAGTACAAGTCAATTCATTATCGCTGCTGTCACTCATTTTCGCACAATACAAATTTTCAAAAGTAAACAAACTGATTTTTATTGTTTGCTATGGATATATAATTAAAATTACAACTTTTGTTTATTGTGAAAACTTGATTCAGAAAAATGTCATTTTGCCATATATACCTATTTTAATATTTTGAACATAAAATTAAATGTTTTTTGTTGTGCATAAAATATTGTATGTACCACGGGTGAAATTAGCGTTTATAACCCTCAGTATGTTATTAGCCCTCGGCGCTTTGCGCCTCGTGCTAATAATCATGCCACTGGCCAGAAACGCGTGTTTTCACCCTTGATACATAAATAACTATTATTTAATATTTTACATGTCTAAATCGCATGTATAAACAAACAAGAATACAATAGATACATCTATTTAGAATCATCACTACCAGCATCGTCCGAGTTTAAATTTATGATTAGTTCATTAATTCCCCTATTTAATATCACTTAAATTTTATGCAAAATACACAAATATTTATCACAAATTATCACCTCGACGAAAACTTAGGTTATTATAATTATATTTCAGTAATTTTAATTATTGATGATTACTAAGTAGATACTTTACGGTATGAAAATTTTAAATACATCTCTCTGGAGATTCGGCGATTATAACTGTACTGTAGTGAACCATCTATTTTAAGATAGACATGCTAATATTTTTCTGGAATATTCAAATAAAACATTTCACTGGATACTTGGACACAGACTGGTTCTTATGAAAAGAAACCACAAACATAATAATAATTTAAACGCCAAATTTCATACACGCTTCAATATAACACTACTATTTAAACTTTTTCAATAATAAAAGAACTCTATTTCAGGAATGTTTGAATTACCATGGATACATAAACGTTTTTTGGTCCTAGGACTAAAATTAACATTTTTACTGCACTTGTTTTCCAAATAAGTGGTTAAAATAACAAAACGTTTCAATCGGACTAAAAGTACTATATCGAGTCTCGTAATATTGCCGGACGACCCGAAAACTTAGATTTTTTATTACAAGCAAGTAATTAGAATGTAGACATGGGTATAAAAATGATAATGTAGGCGATAAAAATCAACATCAATAATATTTAAAGTACATTACATTTGAATAATACGTCATACTCTATCAAACGAGTATTTTATGAGTGCGTAATGGTAATATGGTAACCAGCTCATATCGCATAAATATTCAGTACATATAGGTGTGTATAAATATTTATACCTATGATCAGATAAATAAAAATGTATATATGTTTCAAGGTACATACCTGAAATTGATTTTTCGAAAAGAATGAAATCAATAAACATAATAAAGATGTTTAATTAATTATCAAACCAAAGATATATTTCTCTTTTGTTTACTAGCCATTACATTCCTCTTTTTTATGATAACCATCTTCTTTTCTTTTGTTTCCAACTTCGGTAACACGACAGGGCTGTAGCCAAAGAGGGGCTGGTCCGGGCTGAACCCTGGTTAAAAAATATAAAAAATAAATTAATAAAAAAATAAATTACTACTGATTTTGTCAAATTAAATACGTAGTGTAGGTTAATGAAAAAGTAAAATATTTTTTGACCAACACACCATACGATCGCGCGCAGTGGCAAACCTAGAGGGGGATTGCGGTCCGCACCGGGCGGCACATATTTTGGGGCGGCATTTTTATATTTAGTTTTAGTTGTAAAAAACAGCTTGTTGACTTCATAAGTTTACTATTCGATTTTTACGAATTATGTATTACTATATGATTTCGAGTATATAAAATAAAAAATATTTCATGGTAATTTTTTTTTTCTAAATTATGTATATTTTTTGTCTCATAGGTGGGGAACCTGCAACCTCCGTAAGTTTCTTGTGGCCTATAAAAAAGTATCTTGTATTTTTATAAAAGTTGCATTTATAGGTATATCAACTTATGCGGCCTCCTTTATTATTGCCTAATATAAATATGGCATCCAATGGTAAAAAAGTTCGCCACCTATAGTTTGTCTCAATTACAATTATTTATTTGTGTTTATTAATTTCTAAAAACCACAATTTGCTTGACTTAGAAAGGGCGGCAAATTGGAGACCGCCCTTGGCGGCAAAAGTTCTAGGTACGCCTCTGATCGCGCGGCACATACCAAGCATTAGTTTACATGTAGAAAGTCACCACTGGCGAATTTTGTCTCTTGTCTATTCGTATGGACTATTATACTCGTAACCTATCTCCGCCTATCGTGCCTTCGTGTCTCGTTGCTTCAGTTGCTCTAATTGGCTGTTTACGTTATTTTTATCATCTCGGCGCGTCTAGATTTAGTCGACTAGGCACTAGTGTTTGTTGTTATTACGCATCTATTTTCAAATATTCAATTTATTTCATTTAGTGTAGTTTTATTTAAATAAATAAATAAATATATCATAACGCTTTCTACCCATTACTGGGTGTGGCACTTTGCCGAAGCAGATCTCGATAAGTGATATATTTTGCGCGTGAAATGCGGTTACCAGCCGTCAAATCACGGCCCCCAAAGATGTTAGTAATCGGGGCGCCACAGGGGTAGTTTTTTAAAATGGTGAAAATTGTTTGTCGCCTGTGGGAATCGAATCAGGGTTCTCAGGATCCACAGGCTGACTTGATACCACTGAGCTAGCTACCCAAAGTCCTCAAAATAGATTTAAGACCATTTTTTAATCAAGCGCGCCCTATGGAACCGGATAGAGTCACAAATTTAAATGGTAAAGTTGAAACAAAAAAAGTTTTCACCTCCTCTAAACAACAGAAGTAGAGGTTATCAAACAAGTTAGCTATTCTAAACAAAGTAACAATCGGTCTTCTCAAGCAACATGGTATATTCTACAGAAGTAGAAGCTCTTTTGCTTGCCGTCAGTTACAGCTTACAGGGAGTAAAGGCCATCTAATATATACGTATTCTGAATTTAAAAACTGGATAAATGCAACCAATGTAAAAAATTATTTTCTAGCTCACAAAAATAGCAAAATTCACTTACAAGCCATGCAAATGTGCACAAAAAGAAAGTATAGGGACTCAAGTACTACATCTGATTTAACAATTATTTAAAAAATAAATGTTAGCCCTGGTAAGGAAAAAAATGAGCCCTACCTAATATCTGCTTCTGACTACGGTCCTGTAGCACGATAAATTTAAATTTTTATGATATTACAGCTGCTAATACCAGTTTTATTTAGAATTTAAATTATTTCCTAATTCATAAAAAAAATTGGTTCATAATGTTAAAGCTTTGAAAATATTATTTGAAAGTTAATCTTATTCTGTCAAATTCTCTAATATTTACAATTTCAATTCGGAAAAAAATTAAGTCAACTCCAAATAGATTTATTTATGATAGTTCCTATAGAGTGATAAGAAGTAAATGTTTCATTTGGCAATACAATTCGGGGGATCCTTTTATTCCACAGTTGCCACAACGCCAGGTAAAAGCGGAAATACTATTTGACATGTCATTTTTTAATAAATATAGTTAGGTTGAATGATAGAAATACTTCAGATTATTGCTCTGTAGAAAGAAATAAAAGGATGTGGGTAAGGTAATTAACAATTTTTATTCATTTAAATTCTTAAATGTCACTATCAACAATAGGAAATACATTTATGTATCAGTCTTATCAATTTCAAATATGTTTTTATTGCCGAATGAAATACATACATACATACATACATACATACATACATACATACATACATACATACATATCTTCACGCTATATGTCATCAATTGGGGTAGCACGAACCCTAAAATCACTCATAAAACATTCACTCATAACATTTATCAAATAATCAGCCCCCGTCAAAAATTATCATACAAACACACCAGCCTCACTTCAACCACATTCATAGATCCCTCCATATAAACTCATTTATTTATCACACTTGAAATCATTCTTACATAAAAAACTTAATCACATCCATCCAATCACTCCTATTCACTTATCATTCATCTTCTTTCTTCAACGAACATAACACATGCATAAAACATCTCATATTACCCGCGCTTAGTCCTAACAACGAATCTAATAACGAATCTAACAACGAATCTACAAAGATTAGAAAAGATGAAAGTGATAGCCTGCAATTGTATATGAAAGAAAAATCCACACAATGCAGTAACTGAAAATGAAACAAAAAGATAAGAAACGAAGGGAGTGTCGTCCCTGTGCTTGTTTTTGAAAGTGAATTTCATACAATTGCAGATAAACACTCTAATGAAATTACTAAACAATAAAACTAAAATCAAAATTCCTGTACTTCTTAAATCATCATATTCATTCTGCAATTAATCTTCGTCAAACGTTCCTATCTTGACACACCACTTTAGCTTCATCCACATTCATAATTCCTTTCATACAAGCATGTTTGTTTCTCGTACTCGGAAACTTTCGTTCACGCAACAATCCTTCAATCATATTCATCCATTTGTTCATAGGTCGCCCACGCAATCTTCTACGCTCAATTTCACAAACATATACCTGTTTCACTAATCTCTCATTTGACATACGTTCTACATGCCCAAACCATCTCAACTGACATACCTACTTTTATAACTACATTCTTCTCAATTTCACACTCATCATACACCAATGTATTCCGGACACGATCTCTTCTAGTATAACCACACACACCCCGCAAATACCTCATTTCCACAGCAGTTATATGACGTTCATGTTTCTTCATCCACACCCAATATTCACCACCATACATCAATGAAGGCACTAAAACTCTATTATACACACTCAATCGAGCATCTCTAGATACATTCACATTTCGAGCAAAGGTTCCCAGAGCACCCAATACCTTGCATTCCGCAGATACTCTTCTTTAAATTTCACAATCAATACGTCCATCCCTCGAAAACACACTACCCAAATATAAAAACTCATTCACTTGACCCAATTTGATACCATTCACCGTAACATTCACTCTCCTCAAATACTAACACTTTATATTTATCAACATTTAATAACAGATTTAAACTATTCCCTACTTCATTTATACTTAGAATCATTCTTCTCAATTGCTCTTCAGATTCACCCATAACATCATCGGCATACGCTAACGCACGCATTAGACTACCACCAATATGTACACCATCCTTCCCATTCAACGCCGTTCGTAACAACACATCCATATACAAATTAAACAGCCACGGAGACATCCCACAATCTTGTTCCACACCAACATCTATACAAAACCAATTATTCAATCTACCATCAACTCTCACCGCAGCCTCGCTACCTTCATACAACGCACGAATTGCCCCCAACAAAATCCCGTTTATACCGTACTGTAGAAGTACATCCCACAAAGTCCCGCGATGAACACTATCATATGCTTTTTTAAGATCGAGAAAGCCACAGAACACCTTTTTGTTCTTAGCAAGTGACTTGTCAACAATCATACGAAGAAAAAATAATTGATCCACACACCCTCTCTCGGGCAAAAAACCACCTTGCATATCGCTTATCTTGGAAATGATTAAGGTTCGTACTTTATGAACACACTCAGCAAACTTATCGCACGGAAATTAGTACATTCACTCGAACTATCTTTGCCTTTATATAAAGGACAAATGACGGCACGTTTCCAATCATCAGGAGCCACACACCGTTTTAAACAAAATCTAAACAAATAAACTAACCAGTCAAATAACCTCTCACCTCCATATTTCAACATCTCATTCGATATACCATCCAAACCAGGAGCCTTACCATTCTTCAAACGCATCAATGCAAAACTAACATCACTCTCATCTATATCCCAATTATCACCACTAACATTTTCTCTAACTTTTTCACTACTACCATGCCCTCCATTTATGCTACCATATAAAGCCCTAAAGTACTCACCTCATCTATTCCTAACATCTGACTCAATCCACAATAACTCACCATCAGCACTTTTAATCGCTTTCACTGCTCTTAAATTACCACCTGTCAATCTCTTCACACTCAACCAAAACATTCTTTTATTCATACTAAAATCATTTGTCCATCTTTCACTTATCAAGTCATCAAAACGCGCCTTACTTTCTCTCACAACTCTCTTAACACATTTATTTAACCTTTTGTATTCTAGTAAGCATTCATCTCGTAAACTTCCAGGTTCATCTTTCTCATTTAGAAAACGCAAATATGCTCTCTTTTTCTCCTCAATCGCTTCTTTTACTTCATCATTCCACATTCCATTGGACAAGAGCCTAATCTACATTCACCACAAACTTCGTTTGCACAATTAAGAACTGTATCCTTAAATTTCAACCAAACATCATTTATGCTGCATTCAAAATTAAGCTCACATACAGGCAAAGATTCATTAATTTTTTCAACAAACCTATCTCTAACATCCTCATTCTGCAGTACACTGGATTTCACACGAAACATTTTTTCGGTATTTTTCACCCTCATCCGCCAACATTTACCCAGACGTATACGCGATACCACCAAATAATGGTCATTCGTACCCAATTAAGCACCACGCTTCACACGCGTATCTATAACTAAACTTCTCAATCGTTCATCATATAAAATAAAATCAATTACACTTCGTCTTTTTTCAAGCATATTCTCCCATGTATACTAAAGAGCTAATTTATGTTTAAAAATAGAGTTGGAAACAAAGAGATTACGCTCCAAACAGAAAGATACTAGTTTCCAACCGTTTTCATTCTCTCTCACATCACCAAACTTACCCAAAACAGTCCCTGACATGTTTGTCTTTACTCCCACCCAACCATTTAAATCACCACATACGATAACTTTCTCACCTGGATCACACAAATCAATCACACTATCTAAGAAATTCCAAAACCGATCTTTTTCGAGATCATTTTCAGATTCAGTTGGGCCATAAACTGACACAACGAAGATTCTATGAAAGCCTATCTTTAATCTCAGCCAAAGAATTCTAGATGAAATACAATCATAATCCCTTACAAACGGTTTCATTCTTTCACTAACAAGCACACCTACTCCATGCTTTGCACGTTCATTCTCAGCTACACCCGACCACAAGCAAAACATTCCATCTACCTCTTCCTCACTACAGCCTTTCCTCTTAGTCTCACTGACACACAAAACATCTACATTATACACACGCATTACATTCATCAATTCATTTTCTTTACCAGTTATACCCCGAACATTCCACGTACCATACTTACATTCATCAAATTTTTTCCATTTATTCCTCATTTAAACAAAAGGTAGGAAAAGAAGGGTTCTCTCGGTAATAGAGTTGAAGTTAAGGTAGCTTACCACACTTATTCTTAACTATAAAGGAAAATAGAAATAAAAACAAATAAATAGATTATATTGACACCTGTCAACCGTCAATCAAACAAGAACAAAACATAACTTAGCGTTTCTAAGTACGTAACTAATATAAACAATTAACGAAATGAAAAGAAAATATACTACAAAAAATCTAAACTATTATAAAAAGAAAAGATAACACTAATCTTAGTAAAATGATATGCTAGCAGTCCTGCGGCAAACAGTCTATATAAATTCAACTCTAAATAACCAGTCAAAAGACGAAATGAAACACAAATTTGGCGGACGAAATAATAAATAAATAATAATAATAATAAATGAAATACTTACTTTTAATCACTCTGTAGCAAGGTATTACTTAATATGACAGTTCAAGGATTCGGACTTCAACTTAAAACAAAAAATATATATACCTAAGTACGTCTAAATTGTTTGAATCCATTATAAACTAAAGTTCCCTGTTCAATAATAATCTTTTTCAAACGAAATTTCTTGCACATAATTAATGTACAGAAACTAGGCATTTGTTGTCCTTTCTGCGCTAGTGTAATTATAGCTTTTTGGGCAATAAGTAATGAAAATTCTAATTTTTCCATTCTTAGGCATGACTTTTTTAATTATGTATAGTGTCGATATATGGAGCAGATGGTTTTTTTTTAAATAAATTTAACATACTGTTATATTAGGTAAAATTTTTATTATTACAATTTATTATAGTTATTTATTATACAAATGTTTTATATACCAATAAAACACAAGTGTAAACAAAATTTTATCGACAACTCATAATTATAGGTATCGAAGAAGATTGGTCGTAACGTTAACCGTTGATTCAGTTATATAGTTTCCCAAAATACGGTAGATCATGAAGAGGTTACTAGGTAACAAGTTGTTTACAGTGTTTTATGGTATATAAAACATTAGTGTTTTATGAGCCATATAATTCAACTGAAATCAGTGTAATTATGTTTTTATAATATATGAGTTGTGGATAAAATGTTTTATAGTAAAAGGTATTCATTTATTACCAATCTTTTTTTTTAAAAAAAAAAAGCAAATGTAATTAAAATATCTATCTCGCTTATGTTAAATTTAGTAAAAACATGACGGCATACATCATATTTCACCACTGTACTTAATTTAATTATTATAAGCTATTTTGAGATAAATTTCTTTAATATCAGTAAAACTGCTTTGTTTTATAAGATAAATAAAATTCAATTAAACTTTCTATACTAACTTTTAAATTAATGCCATTAAAATTAATAATAGAAGTTATTTAAAATTTTTGATAAGTCGAGTGATATTATTTTAGAGATTAAAAATCTATAACAGTTAGATTTCAGGCTTTAGGTACAAAACATAAATTGTAAAACTTTTATTTTATATTGACGTGCGACGTTTCGGCTAATGGTTGCGGCAATTATTAAGCAATTACATTGTAAATTACAATAATGTTTAAACCTAATTACATTTTTAGTAAAATTTATAGTCAGTATTTATTTAAAAAGTTCATGTTGCCCTCACAGGCAATTAGTAAAGTTGTATAGTAAATGTAAAGTAAAAGTTTTATACTTTGTTTCTTATACCTAAAGTCTGAAATTCAACTATTATAAATGTTTAATTTCTATAAATTTAATTAATAATACAGTAAGAAATGTATATGTTGATTTTATATGTATCTCTTGTGGAAAGTTTCTGTCAAAGAATTATCAATTTATTTAATACAAGTAGAGTTCTTTATGGGGAGATAAATTAATTAATTTTTTGCGGAATTTTTTTGTGAACGATATAAAGTCAGATGGACAATGAACAGTAACGAGATTTGGGTTTTTTTCTCCTGGGACGCAGACGGAGCTATTGTCTGCTAACTATGTTAGTAATCGGCAAAAAATATTACTTACTGCGTAGAAATCATCAACGAAATAATTTAATCTCTTTCAGAAGTTTTATTTCGCGAGTAATTTTCTTCGTCTGTTATGAAAATTTACTGTTATAATCGTATGTGATTTAGCGTCTAGCAGAATATATGTTATGTTCCCTTTGGGATAATAAAATTTAATAAACAGCAACAATTTATTCTATAATTATAATGTTATTTATCATTTGATTTTTTTTTCAATATGTTTATATTCTTTTGTATTAATCTTTATTTATCTCTTCTATATATTTTATTCTGACCTCCTATTCAATGTTCAGTACCAGGGACTCCAAGAGAAATTTTGGGTCTCGGTGTTCTAATTTTTATGCCCGTCCTCCAAAATAGTAGTAAAACGAAATAAAAACAAAATTAAAGAATAAAAAAACTTTAATATTTTTATGCATTATATAATGAATATTAATTGAAATTAAATTTATGACTTAGGTGCTTTGCGAGATTTACAATTTGCAAAAAAATAAATAACTGCAGAAAAATCTAATTTTGTAATTCCGCTTCAATTGATAGTAATTCTAAATTGGTTAGGCGATGTTGGCATATTGTTGACCGTAACTCATCTTTTATCCTGGATAAGCAGCTGAAAGAACGCTCACCTTTTGCCACTATCACAGGAATTATACAAAATATTCGCAATATTGACATTTGGAAATAGGGGTTTCATTTTAAATTTTTTTAAAAGATTTAATCATTTAATTAGCGCAAGACAATTTTCTCCAAAATTTGAATAATAAATTGCCTTCAGATGTATAATCTCGTCACTGATTTCAAAACTAATACCATCCTGATACCTACTCCGAATATCTTTGAATTTATCTGTAATTAGGGTTGCTGTTTCTGTAGGAAAAGATAGCAAGCAATGAATTTATTTCTTTTATTGTCTCAAATCGTCTGGTCATATTAAGGTGGTACTATCATGGAAGCCTTTAACCCGGATTATAATGAAATGTAAATATGTTATTTTTCATGTGTGTCTACACTAGTATGCAATTTTTTTTTAAAAGTTTACCGTTGTTGAGCTGAGTAATGTTAAAGTCGACCAAAGTCGATCAAAAATGCATTGGCGTTATAGGAATTGTACCACGCGAGGCAACTTACAGCATAATAAATTCATATATTGTAGTTATTTTTTAACAAAAAACTAACACACAGTACAACATGTAAAGATAAAGGTATGAGAATTAAGAAATCCATGCCTTACCGGATTAGTTTTAAAGAAATTGGCGATGAAAGTTGGATATTCTATGATAATCAATAGAACTGTCAGAAATGCTTGACAACGTTGCACAGCACATGTAGACACTAGACAGAGATGGCCGCACGAATAACAAAGCAAGAACTATGAATGTTATTATTTCGATCAGTAAAATATATTAATTTTAATACAAAAAAAAATATTACAGCATTTTATATTTATTTATTTGTTGTTATAGTTGATAATAATTGCTTTGGTGCATTTTTCTCATTTTTCTTATGAACTGTCAACAGGATGTATCGATAATACAGTTACGTTTCGTACCGACTGGCCGCTTGTGGTTCTAACCTTGTTGTCATAGCTTCTGCTGTGTAAAATCTTACACTGCTATTGGTTGGTATGAAACATTCACTTCCAAAAATTTTGGTATGTTACTGAATTTCATAAACTAGTTAAATAGTTTTATTTAATATATTCAATGTTATTATTAATTATACGATATTTGTAGCGAAATATTAGTTCTGTTAATATCCTATACCATACAAAAATATAAAAATTATTTTTGTAAACTTTTTAGGTCACGTATACTTTTGTATGAGACTGTCATGATAGAACCACCTTAAAGTATCTAACAAAACGTTGAATACCTTGAGTAATAGTTAGACTCTTAAAAGTGAAGCTTCAACTTCAAATGTTTTTTAATTTTTAATTTAAATTCAAAAAAATTTACTTCAACCACAACGGTTGTAAAACATTACTATTATCATGTAATTAAACTTGTAACAAGAATTGAAAATGACACTAATCAGTATCGAAACGTCGTTGTATAAATAAAGATTTATATTGAAAACCCTAGTAATCCATGATTACACTAAAACATTGGAATACCTGCCATTGAAATAATTCTGCCGTATTTAATTTTGAAATTTTCGCCGGTAATTTACATCCCGTGCAACTGGCCCTCATCTCCCCAACTAAAACTAGTAAAAAATTCGACTTTGTTTATTATATGAGCCCTGTCACACTTCAGTTGACCCGAATCTTATTTTTTGTTTAAAATTTAAATAATATTAAAAACGTAGGTATCTGCAATTAATATTCAACATTTTTAACTAAATTTGACATTAAATATCCCTTAGATACAAAATGTATAGCAGTATAACTAGCAATTTTACAAAAAAAGTATTTCCACATGCTAATGGACTATCATGATTTTATCTTGTAGGCAGCTTGAAGAATGAAATAAAAGTTACTTATTATTTAAAACAAACTTTATTATTATACAGTTATTGAATAAGACGAAAAAGTTTTAGATAATATAAAAATGTTTACTTCCTGTTCCAATGCCTGTCATTCCAAGATGTATGTTTCGATTGACTTCAAATGTGATCTGTGTATTAACAAAACACTAATGTATGTCTCATTAAAATTTCATTTAATTCTCTTGCATACTACACGAGAAATAAAACTGCAAAATAAAACATCAAACGAAAAAATAAGATTCGAGTCAACTGATGTGAGGCAGGGCTCGTATATATAATTGAAATTAATGGAGATTGTACGTTTTGAGAGTAACAAATTGGATATTGTATATTTTGAAATTAACTAAGTGCACATTTTACGTTTTGAAAATGATATTATAAGCAATATATTCTATCACGAGTGTTATATACCATTTTTTCTATTTCGGCTTTCCTTTAATATACTTAAACATAACTTTAATGCATTATTCTAGTAAAAGTTTGTTCACTTAAATGAGAAAATAATTGTATAAAATTATAGGATATACTTCAAAAATTATATAAAATGATTAATGAGCAATACTATTCAAATTAAACACTAGTTTAATTAATTTAAACAATTCCAAAATAATTTTAAAAAATTGAGACATTATTATAGTGAACAAACTTGAATATTTTAAATATAGCATTTTAAATTTCAAAATTAATTTTTATATTATTAAAATATGATTGAATTGCAATAATACTTATAAAATGATAGAAATGAAATAAATTTTAAAATGACAGCGACTAAATCATTTCTTTTTGACATATTAGTTTTGTTGTTGCTATTAATCCAGTTATTTTTATTTTTTTCACAGTTGAAATTATTACTATTTTTATTCTATTGTCTATATTTATCGTATTCCCCACACAAACCTAATATATAATGCAACTAACTCTCTCTTACAGAAAGCGACGAAAGACTGTGTCGAAATTACGAAGTCTGCAAACTTTGTGTTTATGCGCAGCGACAAAGACAACGACTAAAACAGTAGCTGGAAATGCGCAGCTGTTATTATTTATTTATTTATCGTATGGCAATTAAAACACGTACATATAGAAATGATGAAAATGGCAAAATAATAATAAGAATTACATACAAATATAAAAATAAATAAATAAATATATCATCACGCCTTCTACCCATTACTGGGTGTGACACTCTGCTGAAGCAGATCTCGGTAAGTGATATATTTTGTGCGTGAAGTGCGGTTACCAGTCGTCAAATCACGGCCCCCAAACATGTTAGTGGTGGAGGAGTCACAGGGATAGCTTTTTCAAATTATGAAAATTTGTCGCATGTGGGAATCGAACCAGGGACCTCAGGATTCACAGGCCGACTTCATACCACTGAGCTAGCCATCCCATACATACAAATATCATGGTTGTTAATATAAATGAATCGTTAGATGCAATCAGGAAATCTCCGGGGCTACCTTTGTAAGACCTTATGGGGCATTCTTCAATGATGTGTTTAATGGATTGAATCATACCGCAATCACATTGCGGGGATGGCTGTCTTCCCCATTTATGCAGAAAATAAGCGCATCTACCATGTTGGGTTCTTATTCTATTGAGCATTGACCAAGTTTTGCGAAATAGTTCAAACCCTGGAGGCTTTTGAGTAATGCAGGGCATATTACAGGTATTGCACAAACTCCATTCCTGGTTCCATGCGTCGGTAATATTAAAATTTTCTTCTATCGCGATCATGGCAGTTTTGGTTGGTGGTTTTCTTGAGCGTAGTCGATTATAGTTAGCGTCATCAATGTCATCGTGAATTGGTAGATTTTCGTTGTTCATGATCTTTTTATACTTTGATTTAAGAGCTTTTATTCGCCTTAAATGAGGTGGAGGGATATGACTTAATATTAGTAGCCATTCAGTCGGAGTTGTTTTGATTACACCTGCTATCATTCTCATAGCATTGTTTAGTTGAGCATTTATCTTTTTTACATACGGACTATTTATCCAGATTGGGGCACAATATTCAGCGGTTGAAAAAACGAGGCTTAAAGCAGAAGTACGGATAACAGATGTCGAGGCGCCAAAGGAAGTGCCACATAATTTCTAGATAATATTATTTCTAGATTTTTATTTTTCTACCGTTCTTGTTAGATGCTCTTTGAAGGATACTTTGGTGTTTTATTATAGGAAAGTATGCTATTTTCAAACTGGATTGTGAGTTTTCTTCTAGCTAGTTTATTGTTTAGGTGGAAGCAAGAGGCCCCTGTCTTGGACGCGTTAGGTTGAAGTCTCCATTTACGGAAGTATTTACCCATTATGTTAACTTCTTTTGTTAAATTTTTTTTCTGATAGTTCCATTGAGTTTCTTCTTGTGGCGAGGGCCCAATCGTCAGCGTAACCAAACTTTTTTGACCTTGTTTCCGGAATATCTGCACTGTACAAGCTAAATAAAAGAGGGGCGAGTACTGATCCTTGAGGTAATCCGTTCTTAAGTTTTCTTGGAGAGCTAATGTTGCTGTATTCACATTTGACAAACTCTCATGGTTATATCGAAAAACTAAAACTAAGACTATGTTAAGAGATGAAAACAAGACTTGAGATAAAAGGTTTTAGTAGAGTGTTTTATATGCTGTTATATCAACAATGATGATAAATCTATTAATATACAATCGGATTTCAATGAAAGTAAAAATATTTATTCTAACCTCCATGAGATATTAAATTAGTTCTGTCAATGTATTGCGTAAAATTAAGTTGGTAAGTTCTTCTTATTATTAACTTTGTTACTGTTTTTATTTATTAAACGACTTGTAGTTTTTCGTCAGTCACACTCTCGACTCTTCAGGGCAACATAAAATTTGGAATAATGTTTTTTTGCTTTATATTTATATTCAAATAAAATTTTTCCATTTGTGATATGTTTGCCCTGAAAGCTTCAACTTTAATTAACTTTAATTGTTGTTTTACATCTTACTTTTGGTGAGTTAATTGTTTATCTTTGACTTACAATATTTAATTGTTACAATATTGTTGTTTTTATTATGTAGACCTGAAAATGGCCATAACCTTGGCCGGAACGTTGTCAATCAATCTTCATTAAATGATTACAACTTAAGCCTATATCCATTATTGAATTCCTATAAACGGTTTTATATCATACGTTAGTGAAATGTCATTATTTGCTCGTGAGAATAATCACACTCACATATAACGACTTATTCCACTCACTGACATACTATTATTAATCTGAAATAAATTAAATAATTAAATTAAACTTTATATTTTCTTATTAATGAGAGACGCCGACGGCGACTTATGGCAACTTCCGCACCACATGACTTAGCACTTTTCTAGAATTATGTAATAATCAACGTCTGCTAAACAGTTTGACAGATTGCGCTAGCACAAACTGCTAATATATTTGACAAATGTATGTTTAAATTTTTGTAGATATGTTTCCGTATCGTGTTTAATTGATCTACATATGGCAACTAATAAGCTAATAAGTATGTAAAAATGCATACATACATACATACATACATATCTTCACGCTATATCCCAACAAATGGGGTAGCACGAACCCTAAAATCACTCATAAAACATTCACTCATCACACCCATCAAACAACCAGTCATCGTCAAACATTTTCATCCAAACACACCACCCTCATTTCAACCACTTTCAAAGATCACTCCATATAAACTCATTCATTTATACACTCGAAATTATTATCACACAACAAACCTTCATTCACATCATTCCTTTTCACTTACCATTCATTTTCTTTCTTCAACGTACATAACGTATGCATAAAAAATCTCAAATTACGCACGTTTACTCCTAACAACGAATCTAATAACGAAACTAACAACGAATATACAAGATTAGAAAAGATGAAAGCGATAGTCTGCACTTATATATGAAAGAAAAGACCACACAAAGCAGTAACTGAAAATGAAACAAAAAGATAAGAAAGGGAGGGAGCGTCGCCCTGCGCTTGTTTTAGAAAGTGAATTTCACACAATTGCAGTTAAACACTACGTAATAACTAAAAACGAATTAAAAGATAAGAAAGGAAGGGAGTGTCGCTCTACGCTTGTTTTTGGAAATGAATTCCACACAATTGCAGTTAAACACTCAATGTAAGATCAGAAAAGAATAAAAAAGATAAGAAACGAAGGGAGTGCCGTCCCTGCGCTTGTTTTTGAAAGTGAATTTCACACAATTACAGGTAAACACTCTAATGAAATTACTAAACAACGAAACTAAAATTTAAAACCCTGCGCTTTTCTGAAATCATCAGATTCATTCCGCAATTAATCTTCGCCAAACGTTCCTATCCTGACACACCACTTTTGCTTCATCCACATTCATAATTCCTTTCATACAAGCACGTTTGTTCCTCGTACTCGGAAACTTTCGTTCACGCAACAATCCTTCTATCATATTCATCCATTTATTCATAGGTCGCCCACGCAATCTTTCACCCACAATTTCACCAACATATACCTGTTTCACTAATCTCTCATTCGACATACGTTCAACATGCCCAAACCATCTCAACTGACTTATACCTACTTTTCTAACTACATTCTTCTCAATTTCACACTCATCATACACCAATGTATTCCGGACACGATCTCTCCTAGTATAACCACACACACCCCGCAAGTACCTCATTTCCACAGTAGTTATACGACGTTCATGTTTCTTCATCCACACCCAACATTCACTACCATACATCAATGTAGGCACTAAAACACCATTATACACACTCAATCGAGCATCTCTGGATACATTCACATTTCGAGCAAAGGTTCCCAGAGCACCCAATACCTTGCGTCCCGCAGATACTCTTCTTTCAATCTCACAATCAATACGTCCATCCCTTGAAAACATACTACCCAAATATAAAAACTCATTCACTTGACCCAATCTCACACCATTCACCGAAACATTACAATCAGTCACCAAATCGCTCTTTTCAAACACTAACACTTTACATTTATCGACATTTAATAATAAATTTAAATCTTTTCCTACTTCATTTATATTTAGAATCATTCGTCTCAATTGCTCTTCAGATTCACCCATAACAACCACATCATCCGCATATGCTAACGCAGGCACAACACTACCACCAATATGTACACCATCCACCCCATTCAACGCCGTTCGTAACAATACATCCATGTACAAATTAAAGAGCCACGGAGACATCCCACAACCTTGTTTCACGCCAATGTCTATACAAAACCAATCACTCAATCTACCATTAACTCTCACCGCAGCCTCACTACCTTCATACAGCGCACGAATTGCCCCCAACAAATTACCATTTATACCGTACTGTAACAGTACATTCCATAATGTCTCGCGATGAACACTATCATATGCTTTTTTAAGATCGAGAAAGCCACAGAACACCTTCTTGTTCTTAGCAAGTGACTTTTCAACAATCATACGAAGAGAAAACAATTGAACCACACATCCTCTCTCAGGCAAAAAACCACCTTGCATATCGCTTAACTTGGAGATTGTTAAGGTTCGTACCTTATGAATAAGAATCTTCCCGTACAACTTCCCTACCACACTCAGCAAACTTATCGCACGAAAATTAGTACATTCACTCGAACTACCTTTACCTTTAAATAAAGGACAAATGATAGCACATTTCCAATCATCAGGAGCCACACACCGTTTTAAACAAAATCTAAACAAATAAACTAACCAGTCAAATAACCTCTCACCTCCATACTTCAACATCTCATTCGATATACCATCCAAACCAGGAGCCTTACCATTCTTCAGACGCATCAATGCGAAACTAACATCACTCTCATCTATATCCCATTCATCACGACTAACATTTTCGCTAACATTTTCACTACAACCATTCGGTCTATTAATGCTACCATATAAAGTCCTAAAGTACTCACACCATCTATTAGTAACATCTGATTCATTCCACAATAACTCACCATCCGCACTCTTAATCGCTTTCACTGCCCTGACATTACCACCTCTCAATCTCTTCACTCTCAACCAAAACATTCTTTTATTCATACTAAAATCATTAGTTAATCTTTCACTCATCAATTCATCAAAACGCGCCTTGCTTTCTCTCACTACTCTCTTAACACATTTATTTAACCTCTTGTATTCCAGCAAGCATTCATCACGTAAACTTCCAGGCACATCTTTCACATTTAGAAATCGCAAATATGCTCTCTTTTTCACCTCAATCGCTTCTTTAACTTCTTTATTCCACCATGCATTTTTTGGACAAGAACCTAATATACATTCACCACAAACTTCTTTTGCACATTTAAGAACTGTATCCTTAAATTTGAACCAAACATCATTTATGCTGCATTCAAAATTAAGTTCACATACAGGCAAAGATTCATTTATTTTCTCAACAAACAAATCTCTAACATCCTCATTCTGCAGTGCACTGGATTTCACACGAAACATTTTATTAGTATTTTTCACCCTCATTCTCCAACATTTATCTAGACGTATACGCGATACCACCAAATAATGGTCATTCGTACCCAATTCAGCACCACGCTTCACACGCGTATCTACAACTAAACTTCTCAATCGTTCATCATACAAAATAAAATCAATCATACTCCGTCTATTTTCACTAATATTCTCCCATGTATACAAATGAGCAAGTTTATGTTTAAATATAGAGTTGGAAACAAAGAGATCACGCTCCAAACAGAAAGAAACTATTTTCCTACCGTTTTCATTCACTCTTGCATCACCAAACTTACCCAATACATTCCCAGACATGCTTCTCTTAACTCCCACCCAACCATTTAAATCACCACATACAATAACTTTCTCACCTGAATCACATGAATCAATAACACTATCTAACAAATTCCAAAATCTATCTTTTTCAAGATCATTTTCGGATTCGGTTGGACCATAAACTGACACAACGAAGATTCTATGAAAGCCTACCTTTAATCTCAGCCAAAGAATTCTCGATGAAGTACAACCATATTCTCTCACAAACGGTTTCATTCGTTCACTAACAAGCACACCAACACCATGCTTCGCGTGTTCATTCTCAGCAACACCCGACCACAAGCAAAACAATCCATCCACTTCTTCCTCACTACATCCTTTCCTTTTAGTCTCACTGACACACAAAACATCTACATTATACATACGCATTACATTCATCAATTCATCTTCTTTACCAGTTATACCCCTAACATTCCACGTACCAAACTTACATTCATCAAATTTCACCCATTTATTTTTCATTTATCAAAAAGAAATAAAAGAAGGGTTCTCTCGGTAGAAGAGTAGAAGTTAAGGTAGCTTACCAGGCTTGTCCTTAACTATAAATAGATAAAGAAAACAGTTACATTTACACAACTGTCAAACGTCAACTGTCAAACGTCAATCACACCTAAAAACAAAACATAACTCAGCGTTTCTATACACGTAACCAATATAAACAAATAACGATATGAAAGAAAATATATATAAAAAACTAAACTACTATAAAAATGAAAGATAACACTTATCTTAATAAAACGATACTCGAGAAGTCCAGTGACAAACAGTATATTTTAATCCAACTCCAAAAACCCCAAAAAACCCCAAATGCGACCTTCTATATTCAAAATTAAAAATTCTTCATTTCCAAAATCCACGTAATTAAAGTTCTTTAGTCAACAGCTGCTATTTACAACGTTGCTTTGCCCAGCATTTCTTATAATGTAAGAACAAACATCAAAATGACATTTGTTACGTAATTGCATTCTTTGACTTTGTTGATGGTATGGACATTATACTATTTAATATGTTGTTATTAGAGATTGTATATTTTGAAACTGAACAAACATTTTACATCAAGTTTTCAAAGGGAGTTAAAAGTTTTGAAAGAAACCAATTAAGCTCAAAATTTAAAATACTTTCTCATTTTTAAAAAATGTTGTGATTGTACACTTTGCATATTTTAAAAGCCGAGAACTGCTTAAATATTATTAGAACAAATATCTGAATATATATATATATATATATTATGGGATGGCTAGCACAGTGGTATGAAGTCGGCCTGTGGATCCTGAGGTTCCTGGTTCGATTCCCTCAGGCGACAAATTTTCATAATTTGAAAAAGCCATCCCTGTGGCTCCTCCACCACTAACATGTTTGGGGGCCGTGATTTGACGACTGGTAACCGCACTTCACGCGCAAAATATATCACTTACCGAGATCTGCCACACCCAGTAATGGGTAGAAGGCGTGATGATATATTTATTTATTTATTTATTTTATATATATATATATATATATATATATATATATATATATATATATATATATTTCCATACAAGCTCAATAAAACGTTTTTATTATTGCATGGAACAACGCAGTGAATATGAGTACGAAACGAGGAATTGGCGTCCTTCCAATTGTTATCACTACTTTCCGATACGTTAGACAGGTTTAATCTTTCCGATAATTCTACTAATACAAGCGAAAAAATTTTCTTTACTTTTTAGAATATCTATCGGTCTAATAGTTTTTATGATCGAAGTGGAGAAGGAAAAAAGTGAATGAAAATAATATAATTTTACGTCAATATGTAGTTTGACATAAAAATGGACTGTTTTTCTTCCTTGGCCACTTCGATCATAAGTCCTCTAATGGCAAATTAATATGCAAAAAATTCACGTTGTTTCTCCCATGTGTAATATAGAAAAATGTATAATATTAATGATATTCACGTTGTAAAACTAGATAAAAAAGTATTATTATTGTTATGTAGATGTTTAAGTTTAAGTCCATCTAACAAGATTCCTATTGCGGATATATTCTTATATCTAGACATAAAAAATAAATAAATATATCACGACGCCTTCTACCCATTGTTGAGTGTGACACTCTGTCGTAGCAGATATCCAGAAATATAATTCTAATAATCAATGAAAATATAGTAAATTGTAATTCAAACATTACCCCCTATTCTGTAACTGAATCATAATCTGTTACTGATCGACAACCCCTATTTTTCATGATTACTCTATAGTCTACAGATTAACACCATTTCGACTATCTTTGGTTAAAATTATTTATTCTGTTCTTTATATTTCATTTTCATGAATTTTTATCTCGTATGAAACTGTCAATATAAAAATATTACTTTTTAACCCTACTTTTTACGAAACTGTCATTGATTTATCATTACATTCATTTTTATAATAACAGCTACATATTCAAGTCAGAAAAATTTATGAAAATAACATAAAAATGCCAGGATAAATCATTCTGGTCACAGAATACTAAAATAATAATAATCTGTACAGCAAAAAATTAAAGTTGTCATTTACTTATCGATCATTAGCTGATAATGACCCAGTTAAAGAATACAAGGGATTATCTTTTATCGATTGATAAATTAAACTCTGTGAACAAAACTGTTTATTATGTATAAAAATATTATTTTTAACCACACTTTTTACGATTTATTATTTATATTAACAGGTATGTATATTACTTACTTTATTTATTTCGATGTTAGTTTAAGTAACAAAATACAAGAAAATGACATAAAAATGCTAGGGTAAATTATTTTGATCACATAATTCTGAATCTGTGATCACCTTTCTATAAAGTTATTATGAAATAAAAATTTATCATTAACATATCGCTCGAATCAAATAGTGATCCAATTACGGAACAGGGGAATTCCATATTTTTGTTTTTGTTTTTTACATATATATTAATCAAGAAAATTGTATTTTTCGACAAAACATACAATTACCATGTTTTTTTCCCATTATTTATAGGGGTTAAATATATTCAAAATTCCGCAATTTGTTGAAATTTTATTTTTATTAAAATGGGGTTGTCCTAATTTCATTACAGACTATTGGGATCTGGGTTTAGAAAAGTATAAAACTTATGAGGTCGGGTAAGTAGAACTTTTTATGTACATCTGGGAGAAGAAAATAAGATGCGTCTCTGTTGCAGCGAAAAAAATTGTAGGTCACTGGGTAAAAAGGAAAACTCTTTTAGGTTAAACATAAATTTACAAAACGGTACACAAACTCTGTAATAGTTCCAAGAAAACTGTATAGTACGTAGATTTCAACCCAGTTGTATTTTGAACAAGCAGGGCCGTGTCTAGACATTTTCGGGCCCTAGTACAAATAGAAAACCGAGCCCCGTTTCTTATATAAATTTAAAAATGCATATTATAATAATTTACAGTGCTTACAGAATATAGACTTTAGTAAAAATGTTTACGGGAGTGACTTACGTTATCAATCTTGAATAAAATATAAATATAAATAAATATATCATCACGAATTCTACCCATTACTGGGTGTGGCACTCTGCCGAAGCAGATCTCGGTAAGTGATATATTTTGCGCGTGAAGTGCGGTTACCAGTCGTAAAATCACGGCCCCCAAATATGTTAGTGGTGGAGGAGCCACAGGGGTAGCTTTTTGAAATTATGAAAATTGTTTGTCGCCTGTGGGAATCGAACCAGGGTTCTCAGGATCCACAGGCCGACTTCATACGACTGAGCTAGCCACTATAATAAAGAAAATCAATAAATAAATAGTGACGAATTAAAAAAGAAATCGGAACGAAACACAAATTTCATAATAGAGTATTGAATAATAATTAAATTTTCTATCGACATATGCGATATAAATAATTATTTTTAAATTGTAGTGGTTACTAACAATATAATTTTTGTTATTGAGTTTGACAACACTGGCACAATTTTGAAGTAAATACCTTCTTTTTTTATATGTGTTTCTTATACTCGTAGACAGAAATATTCCAGCAAATTAAAACATACATCAACAATGAAATTAAATGAAAGTAAAAAAGTTGATTTAATTACAAATATAATTCAATTTTATAAAGACGAAAACTGAAAATTTTAAGGTCGGAATTAAACTCTTTTATTTGTTACTCATATGTAATTGTTATTTATGCAAACTGTTTATTCATTATGGAAATTAATCTATACAAATTACTAACTTTTTAAATATTTACAGGTCATGCTGTCAATTATACAATTAAACAAGCGCATTGCAACAGTATTACTTATAAGATGCCATTTAAAACAATTTTTGACAGAACAGTTGTAACTGAGAGGACTTAATTATAATTTTTAATTTAGTTGACAAATGAGTAAGAAATAAAATATTGTACAATACACGCAAGGCAACGGTTTTTACTGCCTCAAAGAAAATTACAGGATCGCATAATCGGCTCTCCAGTCAATTTCTCCGTTCGGTAATAAAATTTATTTTACCATGCTAGTAGTGTGAAATACTATTTATTTATTTCCGAAGAGGAAAACGTTGAAATAATTGAAAATTTTAATAATTTAGCTGCTAAAATGAAATGTTGAATCTATTTAACGCATAATACGAGTATTATCTATGCCAATATCAAATACCTACTTCAAATGAAATGTCAATTTCTACTTTGAAGAGAGTGAAGAACTATTTAAGAAGTTCTATGAGAGATGATTGAATGCTGCAACAATAGTATATATGGAAAATGAATTGCTTGTTCAATTAAATTTTATAGTCATAGATATATTTGCAAAAAAGAAGTGTAGAGAACAAAAATTTTATTAATGTAGTATTATTGTTACACGAGCATCGTATTTTTTTTTTATATTAAGAATTTCATTATATATATATTACTCAAGTTAATATGACTATGCAAGTCAGTAAAAGAAGAATGATGTTTTATTTTTGTTTGTCTTAAAAACGAAAAAGCCGATTCACACAAATATGTGGAACCGACACTAGAATTTAAAAGTTCGATTTTTCTTTTTCATATTTGGATACTTTTCTGGACAAACATATTTCCAAAAGTCTTTTTCTGATGATCTGGCTTTTAGAAAGTTATCATTTCACAATGTAATTATTTCATTTTCAAGTAGTACTATTTTTTGCATTCTAATCATTTTTTGTTACATAAATTATTTCGTGCAATGCCTTGTTTTTGAGTAAAAGATTGGTAGAATTCAAATATTAATTATTTTTTCGACCCGCTTTTGTTACAGAAGCGTAACTTTTTAGATAAATTGACACGAGACAAAATATTTCATTTTTTGGATAGGGAACGAGAATTTTTTCAACTTTAAAATGTTTTATCTTAAATTTGTGGCCAAAGAAGTAACCAAAACACTCCAAAATCATGAAAGTTATCAATTTCGCCACTCATATTTGAAAACTAGATACTTTTTTCGATTTTTCCATGCCCTTCAAAAATTAATTTGACGCTTCAAATTTTGGAGAATGTAGGATGTCCGTTTCCCAGAGAATGGCCCATATATATATTTATTTATGTTCAAGATATCCTCAAATATACCTATGACGTTTAATAACAAATAAAATATTTTTTCTGCCGAAAATTTTATTTTAATGAACTATGATATAATATAACTGCTGTTTAGAGTCCCAAGTGATCACTTTTCTGTGTAAATAGGATCACTAATGAAATTAATTTCTATTTCAAAAAACTTTGTTACTTCGATTTGATTTAAATGAAAGAAATATGCACAACATTAATTTGGATACATAGAGAGCAGAATCATCATTTATCTGAATCTATTCGTAGGTACCACCTTCCGACTCTCTTGTATAAAGAAGAGATTTGCCGAACAAAAAATAGCGGTCACGACTTTTAAATAGGTCTCCTGTCTCCTGGACGCCGATTGTAAAGGGAACAGCGAAGTTTTTTATCGAACTTCATTTATTGTGGTTGATGTCTGACAAATGACAATTGGAACCGTAAGAATAATTTAACCACATCGAAACTTTGTAAAACTTTAGCAAACCAAATTAATCGAATGTCGTGATAACATTGTTTGAGAAAACGGTTTTCTTATCGTCTTTGAATCTGATTTTGAACAGTTTAATTTCTTGTGAGGATTTTTAGATTTTTACTCAAATATTTTTGCGTTTTATGAATATCTGTTTTCTTTGTATTTTAGTTCATACATACTTTTTGCTGTAAACTTTTGATACCTATTGTTTTTGCATTTCCATTAAAATATGCATTCAAATCTTGCTGACTTTCTAATATCCAAAATATACGATTGTGCCTAACAGGTTCGCAATTCCAATATAAGCTGTGGTGTATTTGAGATCATGTTCCCATTGTGCTGAATAGCAAATAAATAGATGTAGATTAATAATATATTTCAATTATAAATATAAATAAATAAATAAATATATCATCACGCCTTCTACCCATTACTGGGTGTGGCACTCTGCTGAAGCAGATCTCGGTAAGTGATATATTTTGCGCGTGAAGTGCGGTTACCAGTCCTCAAATCACGGCCCCCAAATATGTTAGTGGTGGAGGAGCCACAGGGATAGCTTTTTCAAATTATGAAAATTTGTCGCCCGTGGGAATCGAACCAGGAACCTCAGGATCCACAGGCCGACTTCATACCACTGAGCTAGCCATCCCATATATTTCAATTATAGTTCCCTTATTTAAAAAAAAAAAAACGTCATAATATGGGATTTATGTGTAATTTTATTGTCTTTTCTATTTCGACACAATATTTTGATTGCAGAAATTCAATCAATGCAATAATATTTTTTAATTGATAATTAGGCATATCTCAAAATTCTATTATATGAATTTTCAAGTCAACATTTATTAATAGGTAAAACTATAGTGACTGTAAATGATAGTGTGGCCAACATTCTGCCAAAAAATACCGCGAGAAATTTAAATTCATATGTGAAAACATGTTAAAAAAATCTGGTGTGGTCACCACACGACTTTCTTATACACAGCATATTTCATATTAAAAACGCTGAATTGAACACTTATGACTTGCTCCTTGCGTTTGACAATTACTATTTGACATATAAATGTTAAACATGTTTTTGTTTTTTGTTTCTATTGCTACTATGATTATTGAAATATATTATTAAATATATAAATTAGTTTTTCTCAAAATTAGACGCATATACAGGAAAATTGAAAATAACATTTTATGTTCCAAATATTTTTGCTAACATCTTTTATTTGAAACTTTTTTTCGTAACTGATTCCATTTTTGAAATAAATGGAATTTATTGTTTTGTGTGTCCAGTAAACTTCCTCTTCCGGTTTTTCAATTTCATTCGAAATCAACTCAGCTCTTCGTATTTTCATGAAACTTATAATTACCAAGTTTCGTTAACAAATCTTATCTCGTTCATGAGATATTGCACGACCGGACACACATCCATCCAGACAGACAGACATCATGATGAAAATGATCAAAACAGATTCAGTGGACCTGAAAACATGTATTACCGCGAAAATCTCGTCAACGATTTTTTTCACGATTCCAATACTTCCTTATACTACGTATAAGAAAGTAAAAAGAGACAAAATAGTGTATTACTTATAATCAAAATAATTATTTCTTTCAATTTACAAAATAACTGTTAAAATAATCATGTTATTATTTAAAAAATTTATATAATGTAAAATTCGACAAAGTTTCTGCAATAGAATGGATTATTGTTTAACACAAAACTGAGGATTGTTCGAACATCTATTATAATTTAAGAATTTAAGAATATTTTTAGTTTGTTGTTAATTGTTAGTGTTACTTTATTTTATTTTATTAATCTTAAACAATAAATCTAATTAAACCTTTTGCTTTATTATTATTATTATCATTATTATTATTAAATTTCTATTCAGAGAATTAATATTTACTACGTAATAGTTATTTATTATACAAGTGTTTTATTAGGTATATAAAACACGCAAGAATAGTTTAAATACGAGACCGAAGGTGGAATTTTTAATTTTTCGTAAGTGTTTTATATACCAATAAAACACAAGTGTAATGCAAAATTTTATCCACAACTCATAATTATAAGTATAAGAAGAGTGGTCGTAACGTTTAACGTTGATTCAGTTATATACCATATAGTTTCTCAAAATACAGTAGATCATGAAGTGTTGCTAAGTAACAAGTTGTTTACAGTGTTTTATGGAATATAAAACACTAGTATTTTATAAGCCATATAATTCAACTGAAATCAGTATAATTATGTCTTTATAATATATGAGTTGTGGAAAAAATATTTATTTTAACAATCATTATTCTGAAACTGACGTATAAATGTTACTCTTTTGTTCGTCTCTTGTTTCTAATTCCATGGCTAATACTATAAAAGTGTAATTCCGTGAATTTTCAAATTTTATTTCTGCAGTTATGAAGTAGCCATAAAGATTTTTTGTTTTTGATTCGGATGTAGAAATTTTTGCTTTACAACATCCATTTGAAACTTTTTGTCTAAAATAATTTTCCGTGATGACGATTTAAATATATAAAATATTGCATCACAAAAGTTCTATTAAAATTTAAAATACACCCCTGTGCTGTTATTTGGATGTTATGCAGATACAGACATTACTTAGGTACATAGGATTTCTTGCAAGTCTAGTTCTTCATAGCAAAATACAGAAAGGTCATATTTCTTTCAAACTTTTTTCGTACGCAAATCTACGAAAAGAAACCACAACCATATAAAAATTTTCATACTCTATTATATGAGGCGCCGTTTGCGACAAAACGTTTTGAATATTTCATGTAAATTAAAACAATATATTCTATGATTAAACGTATATACAAGATTTATGTAGTAAAATATTACACATTTTGAGGAAATATACTAAATAAATTGAAAAATAGCAACTGTGTAAAATATTACCTCTTGCATTTTGTCGTACTTCAAATGCGTATATCAGACATAATTTTAGAATACAGACTAGGATTAGAACATTTGCCGCAAGATGGCTCTGCTTATTACAGTGTTCTGTAGCAATTTAAATTAATTTCCTACTTTACCAATAGTGTAAAAATCAAGGATGAGCAAAGTTTTAGTGAGTAAATGGTTGCCTATTTCATTGACGCCAACAAATATTTTTAATTAAACAATAAATAGGTATAGTTTTCTATTTTGTTGCCCCAAGACAAGAGAAAACAAATATTTGACTAATAAATGACAAATCTTTTACAAATAAATTATTACTTTTTATTTCACAACTTAGCCAAATAAGTTTTATGTCCTATATCTTGAATACTCAAGGTATTAAGCAGCTCCACCGGCTATAAATTTAAAAATAATTTTTTGCGCAGCCGTTGTGTCCCAATAAAATTTAAAGAGAAAATATTCAAATAAAAATTGTAGATATTTCAATATTGCATATGTTTAGTTAACATTTCTTGTTTTACTTGATTAGTTACTGTAAAAACTAGATTAAAATTAACTAAGTATGTGGAAGATGATCGAAATGCGAACAAATAAAATTTTTAAACGTAGAAGATGTCAATGAATAACACCGATTAATAAACAACGTAGATAAACAATAGATTTGCATAAGTTATCTCATCTGCACCCCGGTACTCCTTTTTATGAGTACTTATGTGATTTATTTGCCTCGATTGATTACAAACACAAAGTTTAACTTCTGTCTATGTACAAAAATAATAATTATTATTAATGCAAAGTATCTTTGGTCTCAACTAAAATTATTGTTTTTTTTTTTTGGTAATGGTGTCATTTTTGAAACATGTATTATAAATTTATGTTTACTTTTTGGTTTTTTTTATTTTCGGAATATTTTGTTGTTATTCACAAGACTACTACTTTATTTTAATATTTGGAACAATTGCTTTGCAATAATTATTGGTTACCTTAGAGATCAACATTTTTTTTTTTACTCTTTATTCCCTAGTTAAATAAATAATCATCAAACCTTGTACCCATTTCCATATGTGGCAGTCTGCCGGGACAGATCTTGATAAGTGATTTATTTATACGCGTGAAGTGCGGTTACCAGCCATCAAATTACAGTCTTCCAGTGATGTAAGTGGTGAGGGAGCCACAGGGATAATTTTAAATGTGGTTAAAATCAGTTGCCGGCTATGGGAATTGAACTCGGGCTCTAATTTCCACAACCCGGCTAGCTACCATTGCGCCATAAGTTGATAAGTAGCCCTTAATAAATAATAGTCAAATGTTCAGAAAAAACAGAATAAAAAATCGGAGAAATTATAAATTTACTATAAATGGCTCAAATATTAAATAAAACATAAATAATAAATATATGTGGGGATGTAACTATGACTATAACTAACAACGAAAGCAAAAAATATTTGTAAAAGAAATGAAGAGAACATTTTTTTCATTACATTAAAAAATATATATAGGAAATATCTATCTACATTAGACAACCAAATACACAGCCCGAAATAAGACACATTGCAGAAGGTACTAATGACAAACTGTTACCCGATAAATCCAAGAACAGATATTGCACTAACTGTAATGTCAATATAAACTATTTTGATTCAAATAAATAAAATATTACCCTCATTCTACTAGTCATGTCAATATAAACAATTTTGATTCAAATAAACAAAATATTACCCTTTCAATCACCGATTAATGTTAACCATGATTAAATAATAATGGAAACTATGGTTTCCATTATTATTTAATCATGGTTAACATTAATCGAGCGTAAACCGGCGATTGAAAAACTGGCCCTTATTCTACTAATCTTTTCTTAAAATGTATTGAAGGTTCGAGACAATCGTTTTTAGAAACATGTCGTGAAAAAATGTGGTGTCTAACACGAGAAGAAACAGTTTTTTCCACTCTCGCTCGAATTGCCTCATGAGCGAGTGGAAAAAAGAGACACTTTCTTCTCTAGTTTAACAAATAACTATTTATAATGTCTCTATGTAATGTGAATTTATCATAACAATGATATAATTTTCCATAACATTCAAATAAGTATTTATTTTTAGGTTACTTAAAAATTGTAATCTCATTTCCGTTAGCTATAAAGAAATTCCAGTTTTGTTAATGTTACTTAAACTAAACCTAAGATAGTTATTTTAAATCTGGAGAAAAAGATTAAAAATAATATTTTGTACACCCCTTGGGTGTACATTTCATAGCGCCATTTCGTTCGAATGTTGCACTATCTCTCCAAAATGCAGCGTGAACTACCTGAAATTCAGCGCCATCTCTGAATAAGTGGCACAATCCTATTCTGTATATATATTTTTAACGCGACAAAAATATCACAATATACAGGTTTATAATATACCCGATTTTCTTAATACAGTACACAAAATTTGTATATATACAATATTTTTTGTGATATTGTAATAAATTTAATATATATACAATATTTTATGTGATATTGTCAAAAATGTAGTATATATTGTGAAAATAATTGTATATTTACGAGTCTGTATATTGTCGCAAACGGCGCCTCATACTATTAGGACTATAATAATACTCGAATGAAAAGTAATAACGATCATTTTTATTATTTTAAACAATGGCAATGAACAATTAAAAAGTTTATCAATGAACCAAATTAAAAGTCGTCTAATTTTACTAACAATAATTTTATAAACAAGACCCGACACAGACTCAGTCCTAATGCTGTCTCAATAAAATATGGTAAAAAAAGTGATAAAACTGTATTAAAATCGCAATTTGTGGAGACATCCTTACCTTCGACATCTCGCGCGTCTCTAATTCGGCAAATAAAATCCCCTATTACAGAAGACCAAGTCAGGAAAATATACCTGACAAAAGTGGATCATCTGCCTCATATATTATAACATTACCGCCGGAATTTAAAATTAATAAAAAGCAAATTAAATAAAATAAAAAATAAATAAATATATCATCACGCCTTCTACCCATTACTGGGTGTGGCACTCTGCTGAAGCAGATCTCAGTAAGTGATATATTTTGCGCGTGAAGTGCGGTTACCAGTCGTCAAATCACGGCCCCCAAACATGTTAGTGATGGAGGAGCCACAGGGATAGCTTTTTCAAATTATGAAAATTTGTCGCATGTGGGAATCGAACCAGGGACCTCGGGATCCACAGGCCGACTTCATACCACTGAGCTAGCCATCCCATGGGATGGCAAATTAAATATGTGTACAAAAATCCATTCAAACAAAGCAAGTAAAACAAGTCTACAGCTTGTTAAATTTTTTTGTTAGGTACAACGATTTTTTTCATTGCCATTTGTTAAAATACTTCAAAGTCAATTTTTAATTTTAAAACTGGACGTAATAATCTATTATTACATTTATTCTCATTATAAGTAGCAACAATGTTAAATTTAGAACGTGAATTTATATTACTGTTTGACGAATTATCAATAGGCTATTCCAGCAGCACGGCGTCTGAAGAAATATTTAACGCATATCAATTTTAGTTGTAAATGTGTTTCAATAAAGCCTAAAAGTGATCAAAATTAAAGTATTAATACTTAAAATATTTAATTAAAAAGTGAATTATTTAAAACGATCGCCCTGGATGTACTTGTGACGTAGATAACTTAATTGAACTAGAACTACACATTGTTAGGCAATGCGCATGTGCACCGAGATGACAATTCAGAACAAGGCAATATTTAATTACAACACTAATTAAAACAATAAATAGCCCAGTAACCTAGTATATAAAATTCTTCCATTTTAATTGAACCTAAAATATGTACATAAATGTTTACTTCTGAAATTTGTAGAATAATAATAATTTTTATTATTAACTGAATATTAACAGTTGGAACGTGATTTAATATAATATAGTTCTTCAAAAATTTCGTTAATATAAGTAAAAACTGGCAAAATATGTGTTGACGAAGCGTTAACAAGTGTGAAGTTAGTTCTGTGAGATGTTTCGCGCTCTGGTTAAAGTACACTCATCTCTTTTTAAAGCCTTCTTTCTCATTATTATGTTTTCTCTCTTAATAATATTGCTATCTGTGTCACGAAGAGCTTACGTCACGATTAATTAATAATTTTTTTACATCTCCTTTAGTTGGAAATTTACAACAAAATAAAAAACACAAGGTAGAATTATTTTCGTATATAGATCAAGATAAAAATAATCAAATTTTTATGGAATAGATTCTTAAGCGTGCATAATATTTAAATGAGTCACTATATTACGTAGAAGGATTTGAAGATTTTATAAATTCCTGTAGATTTTCTAAAATTGATATGCATTTGATAGTATTCTTAGTAACAGGTTTATTTTTAAGTTGGAAAATGGCTTTTTTGTTCTGTTTCTGGTTGTTTAACAAGGGCAATGTTATAGAAAATATTCTTTTAGAAACAGTTAGTAAAATTAATAAAATTCACAGCCCCCAAAAATGTTAATTGAAGGGGAGCCACAGGGTTAATTTTACTGTAGTGAAAATTATTTGTAGGCTATGGAAATTAAACACGGGTTCTTAAATCCACAGGCCGACTTGATACCAATGAGCCATCTACTCATATATACGAGGGTCGTTCGAAAAGTTCTCGGCTTGACAAATTAAATACGAGATTTAATTTTTAATTTTTTAATTTTTCAACGTTCTTTACCTTGTAAATCAATACATTTGGCCCAACGAGTTTTCAAATTTTTAATACTCTCAGTATAATTCTATTTGTCCAACTAAGCGGTTGTCTCAGCTTTGAACTCAACATTTGAAGTGAATCTTCGTCCAATGAGCCATTTCTTCAAATTGAGGAAGAAAAAGTAATCACTGGGAGCCGAATCCGGCGAATGCGGCGTATGTGCAAGCACATAGAAGCGTAGGTCATGGGGTTTTGTAGCAACAACTCTAGATGTGTGCGCAGATGCATTATCATGGTGAAAAAACACTTACTTTTTGGCCAGATGCGGCTGTTTAGGCTGAATATTACCCTTAAATTAGTCCAATAGCGAAGCGTAATATTCTCCGGTGATAGGTCTACTTTTACCGTAGCCTTGACTTTTCCTGCAAATGGAACCGTTTTCGCTTTTCTTGGCGCACTTGGTCCTACACAATGTTGGACTTCTGCTTCGTCTCTGGCGTGTAATGGTGAATTCAGGTTTCATCTACCGTTATGAAACATTGAAGAAATTCAGCGCTGTTGAGTTTAAATAAATCCAATCACTCTTGAAAAATGTTCATTCAAATGCGTTTTTGGTCAGTTGTTAACAAACGCGGCAACCACTGACTGGAAAGATATTTCATATCCAAACCATCATGTAGAATGTAGTGGACACGGTCTATCGAAATGTTTGCACTGTCAGCTAGCTCGCGTACCTTCAGTCGGCGATCATTTAAAACTGTGTTGTGGATTTTGGTGACAATTTCGTTAGTCGTAGCGTTTTTTGAACGTTCCGAGCGTTTATAATCTTGAATGGATATACGATCACGTTTATATTCAGCAGCCCATTTTTTATCGTCGAAAACGAAGAAGAAGAATCATCCTTTGAAGAAAAATGTAATTATTTTTGTATGACGGTTGGGATTAAGCCTTTTAAAACATAGTACTTTATAACAGCTCAAACATCAATTTTGTACATTTTTAAAAGACATAACTGACTTCTTTTATTCGGTTGATATAAACAAGCAACTGAACGCACTCATCTGAAACATCGCACCACGCCATCTAATGGATCATACTTGACAAATATCATAGTTATTTGGTTAAACTTACGCCCTCTCTGTATCAGGCCGAGAATATTTAGAACGACTTTCGATTATAAATATATATGAGCTCGTACACGAATTTTTTCAATTTCGATGCGCGCGTGTGTCTTTAATTTGCTTCAAATTTTTTTTATTGAAAGTAGGTACTAAAATATGAGAACAATAAACTTTATTAATTGTATTCCCTTTCTTCTTTGCTAAAATCTAATTTATTATGCTTTTGTGTTTTATATGTAAATATATGTAGTGTGAAATCACCCCTAATGAATATAAACTATGTAGAATGCAAAAGAAAATTAACATTTTATATATATTTTGTTGTTGTTGTTGTGGCTTCTTTGGCGGACCAACTACTTAGGTCATATGCCGCCATTACGCCCTGAACTGCGTTTTTAGGTATTATGGTCAACAGCAACGCGGGTTTTCTCTGGACGGTCACCCATCCAAGTACTACCCGCGCGCAACGTTACTTAACTCGCGTTATCGCTTAGATCATTTCCAACGAGTGCCGTTGATAACATTTTATATTACTTTTCGTTTCTATACTTTGATGAACGAAGTTAGCAGCCCAGCATTGCCAATTTTTGAAGATAATTTTATTTGGTGTCATGTTCATAATAATTATAGATCAAATAAACAAGCTATAACCAAAAATAACATTCAATAACTTTTTAACTAAAAAGTGTATTATGACCATGTTTTTCTTAAAAAAATCTAATTCTCCTCATTAGAAATGTCTCACTGCGCTACTGTAATATAATTTCTCAGTTTCAATATTATAATAGTGGCATAATTCTTTTTCACAGCAGTTTAATATTGAGTATCTTTTTAAAAAAAAATTATGTACATTAATTTAAAAAAAATTGTAAAATATTTATATTCGTATATTTATGTAAGGTGTAGAATAGGAAAAAGGAGTATACCTTGATTGTCACTCTGTAGCATCGACTTTAGGGTAACAACAATTTGTTCCCTGAGATGTGATACTTTTAAAAGAATTATACACAACACTAATTCCTTATTTCATCTAAGCCCGCAGAGATAAACTCCGGAATCTAGAATAAAATCAAAGCCTATTCATTAACTAAATCACCACAAAGAATAAAATGAAGTGGAAATAATTTATTAAAATGGTTTTGTTTGGCCACAAATGCTATCTGAGATAATGACGGGCGGACAATGTAATTACACGAAAGTAACTCTTTCGAGCCCGTGACATTGTACTCTCTAAACCGAGCTCTACCCTAACGGAAACAGAGGCGTGACGATCGAGAGTTGAAACGTCGGTCTCAGCGGAGTCGCAAATAGCACCGGAGGGATCCGAACCGCGCACGGAATTTGGGAACTAGCCGGAAGATACGAACCCCTTAATGATTTTAATAAATAAAAATGGGAGGGCCAAATAAATTCGACGATATTGGAAATTTTTACAACCTTTCGTTTTGCTGTCGTTTCAACATCACAGTTATTAGTACCTGATAAATAATTACATGATACAATATTTCGGGCGTCGATATTTTATGACACAGATGGAGTACTGACAGTTTGAGAAAAAAATATGTAATAACGTATTTGAAGTAGGACGTGTTTAATATACTGAAGTAAAGTGAAACATAATTAATTCGTTATGTAAAAAATATCGTATTAATAAATAATAGTTAATATTATTAACATAATTTTGATTTCACTAGTTTATCCCACTATTAAAATCGCAATAATAAATATAAGTATAAGGGCATGATTACGGATTTGAGATCCCGATTTCGATTTCCACAATGGCCAACTGATTTTCAGCACAATTAAATTACGGGTATAACTATATCATTTACTGAGATTTGCTACGTCAGAGTTTTATAGTCAGTAATGGGAAAAAAGGCGTATTTTATTAAAAAAAATAGTCATAGGCCTTTGCATGGATAATTTTTAGACAAAAATGCGTCAAATGCAATTGTAGACTTTTTTTTTTTTAAATAATTGTATTTAATGTTTTATAAGTATTGCTTCTTTAGTGATAGTCGTGGAATTACAACAAAATAACAAGCAAATTCGAGTATATACCTTTTTACTTGTCAGGGAAATTTAGTTTAGAATGAATTTGTGATTTATTTAAGTGACAATAAAAGTTATACTATTATTGAAAATGGTTAAATATTGAAGAAAACTTATAACCAAAATTTCCTGATAGCTATAATGTTATACATTTATTTGTTATATTATTTCAATTACAGGGCTATTACTACAAAAAAGCAATTCTTATAAAAGGTTTAATCCCTTGGTTTCGATTAAAAAACATGCAACATTAAATGTGATTACTGACTTAAGGCCGTTTGACACGATTAAATATTATTATAAAAAAGAAACAATTTGTTTTATAAAACTTATTAACAAAAGTTGACCAAACTTTTTATATGCAACACATACAATGTTTTGTACAAAACTAGTATATGCGCTTGTTCTCTTCATACTTCGATACTTCCAAAATATTCACAGAGATGGCGAAACAAGCAAACGTGACAGATACAATTTTGTGATTAATATTCCAAATTAAAATGTCAAAGTTGCTAAATATATAGAAAAAAACTTGCTGTTGTCAGCTAAGTACGATAATTTTATTATGAATTAAACGAAAATTATCGTAAAAACTGTTAAAATCTATGTTAAAAAAAGGTTCTAATAGATTTTTCTACTCTTTAGATTTTACTGCATATAAATAGGCCCACTTTTTTGACTCTTCTATCAATACTACTATTTGATCCCGTGTCCACCACATAATAACTTTTGTTACAATTACAATTACAAAAATAATCACAGGAGAAACAAACTAATTTGTTTATTCTGTAAAAATAACTAAATAATCCGGGTCTAGGAAAGTTCACCGAAAATAATTCACCGAATGCAATTCACCGAATACAATTCACCGAAAAACAATTCACCGAAAGACAGTTCACCGAAATATTATTCACCGAAATGCTAATTAATTTTCCTTTGCACTTTATCCAGGCTTATGAATGGCAGCAAAATGCAGGCGTATTTAAAAATAGAAAATTGATTCCTTTGTCATGTCTCATTTCATTTTTATAAAACTATATGTTTTACATTAATAACATAAATTATTAGCTATGCCTAGTAAATACTCATATATGTTAGTCTTGTTGTAATTTTGAAACTAGATGCTCTGTCCTCATAGCAGTCTCTGTACATTTTATGCATCGGTGCGCCGTCTTAGCTGCACACGTACTGCTCTATTTGAATAAATCCTAATAACATATTGGCAGCGATGCTATTATAAGTACTATACATGCAAGAGTGTAGTAATGTCATTAGAAACTGTCCCAGTTTAAACAAATTTTAGCCCATTCAATAATAATTACATTAACCTTGCAATAATTAACGATATTTAACGTAATGGATAATATTCAAAAGATTCGGAATTTACGGAAAGTATCTTTTTCTAAATGCCTGCATTTTTCTACCAGTTCTAAGGAACATTAAAAATATTATAATTTAATTATCATTTCGATGAATATGTTTTTCGATTAATTGTATTTCGGTGAATTGTATTTCGGTGAATTGTTTGTTTGGTGAATTGTTTTCGGTGAACTTTCCGGCACCCAAATAATCCAACCTGTTTCGTTTTTTTTTTAATTCCTGTTATTCAATCTTGGATACTTGCATTCAATATAAATCATATGAGCATATAAGTGCAAACTTTTAGTAATATATATTTATAAAAAAATGTTTTAATATATTTTTTTTATAAAAAAAGGAATTATAAAATTTAAGAAGAATTTTACATGTAAATTATGTACCTTGAACCTGTTTGTTTCATTACATTAGTCATAACACCATCTGACATAAGTTGACTCATTTAAGAGATAAGAGAAATGTATAAATAGGTTAGTTTAGTGAATAAGCACGCTCTTGTATCGTAGACTCTGCACAGTCAAGTACTGTGACACATATGTAACTATATACGAAATATAATAAAGTTATAATATTATTAAAGATTTTAGTATTCTTTTTAAAAACTTAAAATCGAATACTCAAAATTTAATTGGCGCAGTCGGTAGGATCAATAGCTTCGAAACACAACTAAAAAATTGTGTGGTGGATTTTTATCCTTTACCAAGCAAAACCTACAAAAATCTACGAAAACCGGTCGAACAGGACCCATCAGGCCGCAAAGGCACAACGTTCGTCTACAAGATTCACGTACTTCAGAGTGCTGTTCCGAGATCACGTCAACCAATCAACTAGGAAGACTTGCTGTTCCGAAACACGTCACTCATCAGAAGCACTTGCTGTATCTACTGGACAACACGAGAACTACGAACAAGACGCCGCAACAGAAGATGATCTTCACAAGAATCATCACAATCACAATCATCATACAAATGTAAGAATTTATTTAAAAAGTTTGTAAAACTTTTATATCATAATACACAGGGGTATTTCTAGCTACGACTAGTAATAAAAATACCGAGACCCGGCACAGGTCAATCACACACATAATACAACTTATGTCAGAGAGCGATAGCTCTGAATCAATAGAATCAGACGATTCTTTAACACCGTTACCAATATCTAAAAATATTAAAATTAAATTAAAACCTAGTAGATTAAATCGCATAACAATGGCTACTACAAGTGTACAAGAAATAGAAATGTACCTCAAAACAATCCCATGTTACAATGGAAATATTAAAACATTAAATAATTTCATAAAACAAGCCACAAAGATTATGGACATTTTTAACACACTAGAACTCACTGCAAATCAGCGAATGTTTGCATTCAGCATGATAAAATTAAAACTAACTGAACAAGCAATTGAAATTACTAGTAATAATGAATTCACAGAATGGGAAGATTTAAAACTATATCTGACCACAAACTTTGTAGACAAGAGCACATCAGAAACACTGATGATAGAACTCATGGATACTAAATTTTCCAAATCAATAGAACAAACGTTAAAAATAATGCTTGAAAAATTTTCACTTTACAAGTCAAAAATACATTTAACAAATTACTCACAAGATCAGAAGAATGCAATAATTCATGAAAATCAAAAATTTATAGTAAAAAGATTTATATCTTTACTACCAAATCACGTTAGAGGATCATTCCTTATTAAAAATCCCACAACTTTGGAACAAATAGAATTAATGATTAAAAATGAATTTAGCTTTATTAATACGTATAACCAATCACCTATGTTGAGAAACAATGTAGAAAGACCAAAATTTGGCAATGGGCAACCTCCACAGAAGTTCCCATCACAAACATTCCCATCAACATCATTTAATCCCAGACAACCACCTCAATACCAGAGAGCTAACCCAAATTTTGCACCTAGACAAAATATAAAAAATTATTATGAGACGAAACGATTTAATCCAAAACCTATGACACAACAAACACGAATCACACAACCAATGTCTACACAAACAATCAGACAAAATAATAACATAGAAGAAGTAGACTTAGACGAAATAGATTTCGATACGGAACAAGCATTTTATAAACAAATAGACGAAGAGTTAAACAACGAAAGATTAGATAAAGAAAGACAAAAGAAAATCTATGAAGATTCTTTTTTAGATTTAGAGACACCGATAGAAGAGATACAGTAGTAATGTCTTCTATAACAACGAACTTACCAGCATTAAAAATTAATCCATATGTCATACTGTTCGATACAGGCTCTTCAATAAACTTTATACACCCGGACTTAGTAAAACAATTTAAAGTAAAAACATATAACGAAAAATTAACTTTTAAAACAGTAAACGGAAAATCTAATTGCGATAAATATACAATAATAAAAATTCATAAAAAACCTTTAAAATGTTATGTTTATAAATTTCACAAAACATATAATATATTACTCGGAATAGAAGCATTTAAAATATTAAATATACAACTAAACTTTAAAGATAATAAAGTAAAATTAGACGACAAAATATATAAATTAGAAGAATTAACAAATTTAAAAGCAGAAACAAATAATATACAAATTAGAAATAATCACTTAAACAATATAGAAAAAAGAGAATTGGATAAACTCATAAACACATACACAGATCTGTTTCCAAATGAAAACGAAAATCTAACCTGCACTACCACCATAGAACACAAAATTAATGTAACAAATGAAACGCCGGTATATACAAAGAATTACCGACTTCCACAAATTTACGAAAAAGACATCGAAGAACATGTAAAAAAATTATTAGACAATAAAATAATACAAAAATCATTTTCTCCCTATTTGGATCGTACCAAAAAAATTAGACGCTTCAGGAAAACAAAAAACTAGAATGGTAATAGATTTCAGAAAATTAAATTCAGTAACGAAAGACGATAAATACCCAATACCCAACATTGACACGATATTCGATCACATCGGACCTTCCGAATACTTTACAACCTTAGATTTACATTCAGGTTTCCACCAAATAAAAATGAATAAAAATGATAGAGAAAAAACAGGTTTTTCCACAAGTTCTGGACACTACGAATACATTAGAATGCCGTTTGGACTTAAAAACGCACCTGCCACATTTCAACGAATGATTAATGAAGCATTAGGCGAATTAATAAATAAAATTTGTTTAGTATATATGGACGACATTACAATATTTGGCAAAAACTTAGAAGAACATTTAAAAAACATAAGACTAGTATTCGAAAAACTACGTCAAGCAATTTTAGAAATACAAATAGATAAGTCAGAATTTTTACAACAAGAAGTTAAATTTTTAGGATATAAAATTAATCAAACCGGACTAACAACAGACGAAAAGAAAATAGAGACAATAAAAAATTTAAATTTACCAAAAACACAAAAAGAAATAAAACAATTCTTAGGAACTTTAGGATGGTACAGACGATTCATACCTAATTACGCAAACTTGACAAAACCTTTCACACAATGTTTACGAAAAAATGTTAAAATAGATATAGATGACGAAAATTATAAGAATGCATTTGAACAATGTAAAAATACATTAATAAAATCCCCAATATTACAAAACCCAGACTTTAATAAAGAATTTATATTAACTACAGACGCAAGCGACTTTGCAATAGGCGCTATACTCGCACAAAAAACAGACGATAAAGAATTACCTATATGTTATGCCTCTAAAACTTTAAATAAAGCAGAACAGAATTACAGCACAATAGAAAAGGAATTAAAAGCAATAGTATGGGCAGTTAGAAATTTTAGACCATATATTTACGGACGGAAGTTTACCATAAAAACAGATCATAAACCTTTAATCTGGTTATTCAATATGAAAAACCCGAATCAAAAACTAATTAGATGGAAAATAGAATTGAGTGAATACAACTTTGAGATAAATTATTTACAAGGTAAAGAGAATGTTGTTGCAGACCTACTATCCAGACAGAAACCAAAATTTAAATTAAATAATTTAATAGGAGATGTATTAGAACAAAACCCCATCGCACATTGTATATCAAAAGACTGTGAAATGTCACGAGGTCTGGCTGAACAAATAAATTTAAAATATGATTGTAAAAACTTTTGCAAAGAACGAAATAATAAAAATATCATTATTAAAAAAATAAGTAATAAAATAATATTTCACTTGATTACAAAAATAAATCATTTTGATAAACCATTACTAAAAAATTTAGACAAACCCTTAAAAGAACTAAGAGATTATATGATTATAAATGAACTACCTATAATAAATATCCCAAAATTAGGATGTGGTTTAGACATATTAGAATGGGAAAAAGTAAGAGAAAAAATAAACAAAATATTTGAAGATACTAATATAGAAATAAACGTTTTCACATTACCCGACGTTAACCATAATGAAACAAAAAATAGTAGCGAACAAAATAATATAGATCAAGAAGAAGATAATCAAACGGTACACAGCGCAAATGAGAATCCCATAGCAGGAATAAAATATTTAGATAAAAAAAAAAAAAATATATATCATCACGCCTTCTACCCATTACTGGGTGTGGCACTCTGCTAAAGCAGATCTCGGTCAAATCACGGCCCCCAAACATGTTAGTGGTGGAGGAGCCACAGGGATAGCTTTTTCAAATTATGAAAATTTGTCGCGTGTGGGAATCGAACCAGGGACCTCAGGATCCACAGGCCGACTTCATACCACTGTGCTAGCCATCCCATTATATTTAGATGAGAGAATTAATATAGCTGACAATCAAATAATAATTTATAAAGTAGACAGGGACACTGAAATAAAAATAAAAAAATATTTTGATAATAAAAAACAAAGACTTATTTGTAAATTTAATAAAGTAACTTTTAAACAAGATGTTATAGATTTTATAAAAACTTATCTCACCCCAAAAATTAGATATTTAGCCTTATTTCAAAAAGATTTAGATAAGGAAGTTTCAAAAATATTACAAGAAAATTTCCAACCAAATTCTATAAATATCATAGCGTGTACAAAATTAGTAAACAACGTAGAAAATAACGAGGAACAATTAGAAATTATACATGACTTTCACACAGGTCTTACAAATCATAGAGGAATCTTAGCCACAATAAGAGAACTAAAAGAAAAATATTATTGGCCAAACATGAATAAAGACATTCAAGAATATATAAACAACTGTGAAACGTGCCGATGTAATAAATATGAAAGAAAACCTATAAAAACAACCGACAATCTTACAATAACACCAAGCACACCATTTGAAATGATAAACATAGACTTGTTATCACTAAATAAAGAACCTTACTTGACGATATTAGATCAGTTCTCCAAGCACGCACAGATTATCAAGGTCGAAAATAAGAGCGCAAAACAAATAACAGATAAATTAAGAATATATTTCGAAACATACAAAATACCGAAAGAAATAATAATGGACAATGGTACGGAATTTAATAACACATTAATGAAAGACCTCTTAAGTAAAAAGAAAATTAAATTACATATAACTTGCGTTAATAACCCAAAAAGTAATGCAGTGGAAAGACTTCACTCAACATTAATAGAACAATTGAGAATACTACACTCAAGACCAGACACTAAAAACATAGCAATGTCAGAAAAAATACGAATGGCTACACTAGCATATAATAATACAAAACATAGTACAACACAACTAAGCCCAGTTGAAATACTTTTCGGAATATCAAATGAAAACATTTTTATAAAAACAGACCAATCCAAATTAAGAGAAAATTATGAAGAACAACAAAGGAAAATTAAGCATAAAAGATAGAATAGAAAGAGAAAAATTAAAGCGAAATATAGAAAATGACAATCCTTTAGAATTAAAAGATAAAGTATACGTTAAACAAAATCCTAGAATTATTCATAAAATAAAGAAACCAATATACAGAAAATATTCAGTTAAAAATTATAACCCTTTATTAGGAAAAATTAAAATATTAGATAAAAAGAATAGAAGTAAAAATATAAAAATAAATCAATTAAAAATTAAATAAAATTTTAGATGTCAAGGACAAATTCAAGATATCTCGAACAATAATGGATTCCACCTTGCCGAATTAGGTGAATGCAAAATCAAGACTGGCGAACAACTAATATACTATAACTACAATATAAATCCCATTTATGAAGAATTCCTAAAATTAAGAACAAATAGAGATAATCTATTAAAGAATATAAAACCCCATAATGAAACATTCCAAACATACATTAATATTTTAAATTACAATTATTTAGACTTAAATAATCAAATTCAAAAACTATTTAATAAAAGACAAAAACGCGGACTTATAAACGGATTAGGTTCCATTGTTAAATCAATAACAGGAAATTTAGATTCTACGGATAGTCAAAGATATGAAGAAATGTTTAATAAATTAAAAACAAATCAAGAAATATTACAAGAACAAAATGATGAAGTCATTAAACATAATAAAGATATGACAAATAAATTTAATACACAATTAGAAAATGTCAGACATAATGAAAAAGAATTAACACGTCAAATTGAGAGCATAATTCATGCTTTAAAAGGAAATTTAGATTGGAAATTACAAATAGATATGGAAAGTAAATTTCAGAAATTAATATTAATAATAATGAATTGAAATGAATTAACAAAACAGATAGAAACGAGTTTAACCTTTTGCTCACTACACAAATTAGATGTCAGCAGAGCTGGGCAAAATCACGAACGAAAGGAATTAAATCACAATTCACAAGTCAAACAAAAATGTTTTTGTGACAATTCACAATTCCACTTGATTTACAATGTGAATTAATTCACAAATCAAAGTGATTTGTGCTTTATTTATGTAAAATATAAATCACAAGCCTTTTTGTGAATTGGGGCTTAAGGCTTGGGGCTTGGGGCTTAAATCACATTTACAAGTACCAAATATTATCAATTTATGTAATTTTTTTTTTTTTTAATATTAGGTGCATTGTAATATGCCAAAGATATGTGCACAACCGAATGAAAACAGATATAAGTAGATATGTTCAAAGGATTCCTTAAAAAATGTAATTAAATGAATGAAATGTGTTGGCATGTTTACATTAAATCTGTACCCGGTTTTAAATTGTATTGCATTGTAACAGATTTGTTTTTAAAACTACTGTAAACTAAGAGTTTTAAAAATACGAATTTTCTTAGTAAAAATTTACAAAATGACTAGTAATTTGAAACAAATGTTTAGTGTAACACAATTACGAATTAGTTCACAGATCACCGATAGCTACAGCCAGAAATAACAAAAATAATATACTATTATATAATCCAAAAAATAAAGAAACAGTTAAAAATAAAAATTATTATTTATAACGTACGTATCGATAATAGATTTTAAATCCTTTCAATTGAATTAAGTCATTTCAATTGAATTAAGCCCTTTCAATTGAATTAAGCCCTTCCATTTGAATTAAGCCCAGAAAAATGATTTAAGCCTTTTTTCAGCTCTAAAACAATTCACAAGCCCAAATAAATTTCTTTGAAGGTCTTAAATCACAAGCCTGATTTGCGAATTTTTTTAAAAGGCTTAATTCACTTGATTTAAATCAAGAAATATGATTTAAATCAATTTATAATTCCTTTTGATTTAAATCATGCCCAGCTCTGGATGTCAGTATAATATCTTACGAAAATTTAAAACAAACTACACAAAATAACGACATTTGGAATTTAAACGAACTAATAGAAACCCATTGTAAATACTATAACGGAGAAATATACCTACTTCATAATATCAATACCAACCTTCTCCCAAGAATCCTTCAAATTAAACCAGTTTACCCCATTACCCATGATTCAGAATGATAGATTTATAATAATGAGTGAACCTCAACAATTATATTTTATACAAGATAAGACTTATAAAATAAGTGAATGTAGTTATATTAAGAATAAATACTTGTGTATTACACAGTTTATAGAAATAAGTAAATGTATGGGAAATATATTAAATAAACAGAAGGATGATGATTGCAAATACCATAATATTGAGAAAAAGAATACTTTTGAATTAATTCAAAATACAAATGAACTAATTATGATTAGTCCAAATAAACAAGAAATTCAAATGAACTGTAACGAAATAAAAATAAAAAGAAATATTCAAGGAATCTATAAGATAAAAATTAACCAAGAATGTCAAATAAATAATTTCACATTTAAAAGAATTTTACAAAAATATAAAGAAATTGAATTTAAAACATTTGAGAAGGAATTAATAAGTTCAAAATTTAATGATACTAAATTACAGAATATCTCTGATATTATATTAAATGAACCAAAAATTACAAAAATAAAAGAAATCAAAATTGAAAATAGCAGTCATCACTCTTACATAATATATGTTATAATATTTATATTAATAAGTTGTTATATTTTAAGAAAATATGTATTACCTAGAATAAATATATATAGAAATGAAAGAAAGTTAAAAAAGGTAAAAACGGTAAGGAAAAAGCTAAGTGAATTAGCTATGCAAGAACAAATATAATGAAAAAACTAAAAGGGGAGGAATTATGTACCTTGAACCTGTTTGTTTCATTACATTAGTCATAACACCATCTGACATAAGTTGACTCATTTAAGAGATAAGAGAAATGTATAAATAGGTTAGTTTAGTGAATAAGCACGCTCTTGTATCGTAGACTCTGCACAGTCAAGTACTGTGACACATATGTAACTATATACGAAATATAATAAAGTTATAATATTATTAAAGATTTTAGTATTCTTTTTAAAAACTTAAAATCGAATACTCAAAATTTAATTTGTATGATACAATTCACGTTCACTTTATTTTTTTATATAATATTGAACTATGTCAAACGTTCTTTAGATGCAGAATTTAGTTGTCTACAACTTGTTATTAAAACATTTTTATGTAAAATTACCTGCCCACTTTTACGAAAGGAAAAACCGATTTCCCACGTTAGAGACAGGCAAGGTTTTCATGTTATACCCGGTATACAATATTTCGGGACCAATGTAACAAAATAATAGCTTGTAATCTCGGGAATAAGCTATTATATTTTAATAAATTAATCCAGAAACAGCCTGTTTATCTGTTTAACTACAGTAAAAAATTATTTATATATTTTTTTAAAAAGGTCAATAATGTAAGGCGCTACTCGTTTAGTATAAAAAAAATTATAATTTAGGATCTACGTTGTTTTTTAATATCAACGAATGTAACCATCAAAATGTTCGTAACACCAAGTAGCTGTCAATTGGGGGGAATATAGGAAAGGTTCCACTAAGGAAGAATTAAATTCCTTCCAAAAGATATAACTGTGACGTCATATCTTGTGTATTTATTAAAAATCAAGTAATAAATGAGATATCATTTATTATGTAAATTTAGAACGAACAGAATGATTTGAACACAAAGTTCAGATGTTGTAAACTCAAGTACCTATGTGTTTCACAAAAAAACGAATGAGCAAGTAATAATATTTATACCTTCATACATATTATGTTATAATGGTACTAAAACAAAATCATAGTTTTTGCCAGAACGTCGTATAATAATAAACAAATAAATTAAATTTTATATAGATGCGCATCGTCATAATAGCAAGAAGGTAGAGCCACCAAGGTGTGAAATTTAGAGCTGAAGAATATACGGATGTAAAAATCGAGTAAAAATATAAAATATTATCCCTTTGTGGAAATTTTGTAAATAGAGGAAACAATTAAAATATTCATTTCTTAAGAATATTTCGTTTTGTTTTGAGTTGAAATTTTTACATTTATATAGTATTTGTAAACTGGTACAGTTGAAACACTTTATAACCTTATATTTTTACTATTGTCCGAAATCGCTGAGTGTGTATTTTCTCTATTAGCGTCATCTGCAGCAATTGAACTGTTGTATAGCTGTTTCATCTATATTCATAATAATAAAAAAAAAACTATTAAGCTAATTTACATAGCTCACAACAAAAATTTTTTGCACAGACGAACATTGGGAGACATCAATAGTGAATACTTTCAATTACGATGTAGTTGATGAAAACGTGGATGTTCTGATTCTGCACTTGAAAAGTTAATCGAAAGTGGAGACTTAAGAGATTCAGAATCAATAGCAAAACTTTTAAGAAGGATATCAGACCGTTCTGTTACTAAAATTTATCATACCGATTGTGATTCAAATAAATGAATATCTTCATGGGCGTCCACAGATATTTTTCCAGGGGGGGGGGGAGGGCGAGTCGCAAAAAACTCTCAGATAGATATACATAAATTTCTAAAATATTTTTTTTTACATAACATAAATACAAATACACATAACAAGTGGATAAAAAAATATTTAAATTTGTGAAATAAATTACTAGTCTTTGTCGTCTGGGTTTGAATTGAAGAGGAAAGACAATTTTCGAATAACTCTTCCTTAAATTGACACCATTTCTTCAATAAATTTCGATTTAGCAGTTTTACCGTTTTTATTTTCTAATATTTCGTGTCTGTGTAAACTTAAACTTAGATTACTCAATCGTTACGATAGGAAACATGTCGCTAGCTGGCCATAAGAATACTTCTGGAAATTCATTTTCAGCTTGAATTTATTATCTTCAAACTTATAATTTAATTTTTATTTTATTTATATATACATACACAGTGTGGTGGTCACGACTCTCGAACACAGGACTTTAACATGTAAAATCATATTGTTTTAAATTTCCTGCTTCCTAATTATTTAAAAGAAAAAGCTTCAAATAAAAGTATAAGGGCATAAAATACGAAATTAATTTTGCATGTTCTGTATCGGCACAAATTGAAATTGTCTCAAAACTATCGATAGCTATGAAATTGAAACAAAATTAAACAAATGTTTGACGTTAAATCTGACAAAACTGTCAGAATAAATTCTTTATTTATTATTTCATTTATTTTGACAAATAAAACGTTAAACATTTGTTTAATTTGGTTTCAATTTCATGACTATCGATAGTTTTGAGGCAATTTTCCTCATTTTCAAATCTAATTTGTGTCGTTACAAAGTATGCAAAATTAATTTTGTTTCTTGGTTCAGATGCAGAATTTTATGCACTAAAACTTTTAAATTATAGTTTTATATGTTAAAGTCCTATGTTCGAGAGTCGTGGTCATCACCCTAGTTAAAATCCGGGGGGTGGGGCGTGACCCTCCTTGCCCCCCCTGCGGACGCCCATGAATATCTTTATTTACCATTTAGTCTTATTATTACTGTATTGTGTTGTTACAGTAAACAATAAAACACGCAATTTATTTCGCAATAGTGAATGTTTTCTCTTTCAGTATTTTAAGTTTTCAAAATAATTTCAATATTTCATATAATTTCCGAATATATTTCCAAAAACATTTTCCGAATTGTTGTATTACTACTTGTGGCTCTCACGAATAACATCTTTAATTTAAATAAATAAATCGAAGTTATATAATCATATTAGATAGTTTACATGACTATTAAACTTTTGATTTGATATTATTATAAAAAAAATATACAAAATTAGGATAACTTCATTCAACATGACAAGAACCTATGAGAAACACTCGCGCGTTGTTTTAACTGAACTTGATTTGCTGTCTTACAGCCGAAAATAATCAATAATTATGATTACAATAAAGTAATAAAGTAATAAAGTATATTATTATTATTATTATTATTATTATTATTACAATATAATTTTTAAATGTAATTTATTATTCATATTTTGTTTAATTTCAGTTGATACGATTAAATTGATTGAGAATACATAGAAGCATAAATTTTATCCTGGTTTTGAATTCTGTAGGTATCGTATTTTAATATGAATACGTAGTAGCGAATTAGTATGTGCATAAGTAATAAAATATGTATAGGTATCTCCATTAATTTATTGCTACAGGTAATGAATTAATTTTCATTGTCCTATAAAATATCAGATCAATAAGCAATTTGCTTATTTATTTATTATTAATAACTATGATACACAATACAATACATGTTATTCTAGCATGATAAAAATATCACGAAACAAAACTAAAGCCAGAAGGCACCTGTAATCATTATTAGACTATAAATAATTGTGATAATTCAACAATACATGAACGAAAATTATAAAAATTTCGCTTTTCTCTTTTGATATTAGATAACCAAGGAATTGAAGTATTTGCAAATGGATAAACTTTTACAGTCCAATTCTGAAAAGAGTTTTAGTTAATCCTGAATTTTAGATTAGTCTATCTATCTATCTATCATCCAATGAAATCACAGTATTTTGCTGGATTGAGCCCATCACAACTATAGTAAAAATCTCTACTGTAGTTAAAATTAATCATAATTAATGTACATATTAATGAATGAAATTAAATACCAACTTATATAGTGTTTATAAATGTTTAATTTTGGTACAATTTTAAAATAAACACAATGCTCCAAAAGAAAATACTATTTTCCTGTCATATTTTTAAATTTAGAACAAAGTTATTTACTTCTTCTCATTCGTCCAAAATTTGTACGTCTTCATTAATTAAATTTAAAGAAGCAAAAGTCGAACAAAAGGTATATAGAAATAACTAAACGTCGATAATCGTTATTCCTGTAGCCGTAATGAAGCATAGACGTTGTTGTGAAGTCTCCGGGGCACAAGATTAAAGTCGTTGTACAGACACACACAGCAACGCGCCTAGCGGCAGGTATACGAGGTTCACAGAACGCTGCACAAACATGTGCGTTGTGGCGACGACGGCGGCGGCGCCGGTGGTTCGTTGAAGAGGAGATCCTTCTTGGCCGTTATTAACGGGCCGGTGACACGGAAAATTGCCAAAAGCACATGGTTACAACCGCTGTTGCTGGCGGATGCAGGTCTGTAATGGGGGGATCCTTACATGATATCAGGGGTGTCACAGAACATACATTGCCTATTTACTCAATTACAGTACAGATAGGACTGCAGCTTATAGTAAATTTCGAAACACTCGAACGATATTTTAGCTGAATTTCAGATTTTAACGGTATTCATAATTTTTCTATCTAATCATAAATCCTCGATCGAATCCTGATTTGTCAGGAAAACATAACTTTTTTCTCAGAACACATTGCTGTTTAGTGCGTTTACGTATCCAAAATTCCAAAGCATTCTGTTCATATGCCTCCGTAGAAGCTAATGAATGCTGAGATGAGTTAAATTCTCTTTCTTTCATTTCAGTGGTGTTAAATTTTAATTCTGAATTTTTAATAAGTGTGTTAACAATGCATAAAAACAATTCTTAATGTAAAGATTATATTTATTTACAGCCCAGTATTATAAAACAGAGAATAACTTTACTTCCATAATAAATTTAATATATTTTCTCCTTTAATTTAATTTATTATTCTCGATAATTCCACAAATGGAACAATCGTATTTGTTTCCAGACGCCATTATTAAATCTTTGATACGAATCAGTCAACATGAAAAAGTATGATTCAGAACGGTAAGAGGATTGTCGTTTCATGATCACTAAATGAAAGAGTGGGGATAACGAATAACGTAAAAGGAAACATGATTATTCTTGATTATGTCAACTTTGATCATTTTGATTATGAATAACTGTCCAATGAAATATGCCTATATTCATTCTAGTTACCTAATCTAGTGGCCTGTTATGTCAGAATTTGAAAACTGGCAGTAAAATTTAAGCTGCTCTATTTGTGTCATTCTAAATCATTGACATAGCTTTCAATAGATATATGAATTAGAATATACAAGTGAATGAAAAAATAGGGACAAATTGCAAATACCTTTATTTTAAATTTTAAATCTATTGTTTAAATTACAAACTTATGGATGAAAATAGATGGAATTTTTTTATATTAATAGTTCCTAAATTGCATTTCCGTTTATCAAAAACGGTTTCAACAACATGTATTTTCATCAAGTTGAATTCAGTAATTTTGTATATCATCATTTGTATTATTGAATAAAATTATTTCTACTATTTAATATAATTTTTATACTGATGTTTTATTCTTTTGTTTCAGGTGAGTGTTCATTTTCTTGTTTCTTCTTTGGCAGCAAAATATGTGAGTAATATATTTTTTTCATACGTCCTAGTATATAATTGACCGTTATCCGGTCCGTAATGAATAAGAATGTGCATATTTTAAAGAAATATTTCATTAGTTTGTAGGCGATTTATTTGGCAACAGATCCCAATTTATGTTTGACTACCATGAATCAAAATAAAATTGTAGATGTATATAATTTGCATTCAGATCAGTGTTTTAATTTTATCCGCGCAATAACTGTAAAAAGGAATTCAGTATCAAAACTAAATAAACTTTTAGCAACATTTTCAAAAAGAAGAACAAGCTACTTATTTTGATTGGTTCAAGTGCAGTTTTCTGCAACTTTTATTTAATGTACTAAAACCCTGGACTTCAACTACGGACCTTTCGCTTATTTGTGCACAGAATTAACTGAATTTTCACTTTAAGGTGTATTTTGTGTATAGCTGTGTATCCAAGACTCCTTAATTTATTTAAGGTATTTTAATTTAATAACCAAAAATTGTAGTAATGGAAACAAAGTTATCCCTATTTTTCCCCATGAGAATAAGGTATTCCTATCCCGTCACAAACTAATATAAATTTATTAGAAAAGAAGACAATTTTCAAATTGGTAATATGATAGTTTTATAGTTTATAATTGTTTACAACTAACGAGATTACAATATAACATTAATATTAAAATAAATAAATTATAAATTTTCAGTAGTGGAGCAAACCAGAAGTTTATTATTATTACTTCTACGTATAAGGAAAATAAAATATCGGCTTTCTTTATCATCGAAACATATAGACAAAATAATATTGAGCCTCATTTCAAAACAAAACTCTATTCTCTTGAAATTGTTCAATATTGACATCCCTGGTCCCAGGCATAATTTCTTTCCAAGATCGTCGTTTTTGACGATTGAAGTTCGTGTTACTCTTTGTGATTAAAAAGAACAAAAGAGTAAAAATACGTTCAACGTCAAGGTGATAGAAATTGTATATAACAGAAAGTCTACCATCATTTTAAGTTTGCAGTGTAGAAATGGGAAATAATATGTATTAAATGAATGACAGCGTGGCACTTCTCAAACCGGGCTGAAGTTGAAAGTTACTTTTAACAACTCTAAACTTTGACATGTTCGTTGAATTGTTTGTAATTTAATGCTTCAGTTTATTGTTCTTGGGGTATTTCCTGTTGCATTTATTTCACTCAGATGTTGAAAACTCAAGTATTTGTGTACCACGTATACGAACTAATTATTTATGTTCAAATTTAGAACAAACTGCAACATTCAATTTGCAGGTTTCCCATTTAATTAATTAAATCTTTTTTATTCGGATTAACAACTAAACAGTTAATACATTTAGTATGCAAGTATTCATTAATTTGTAACTATTATTGATAACATGCTTTGACCTTATCGAAAGTAAATGTAAACTTACCGATTCAGTTTATTATTTATTGAAATATATTATCTTAAACACTTGATTGGTCCTGAAATAAATAACCATTTTCGGTTTATTAATTTTACCAAAATCTAATCAACTCTTCAATTCTATATTTGTAAATGAAATATGCAATTTTAAAATAAAAAGTTAAAATTTTTAAAATATCGTGTGCGAACAATTCCATTATTTCTATATTAAATGCAAAGGCAAAATAAAATTAAAATTATTTTCGCGCCTCCGTCCAGAAACACTTGTTTTGCATAACTCAAAATCATTACGCCGGCAAAAACTAGGGACTTTTAGTTAGTTTTAGATTTCGACATAACCTTGAGAGTTTGTCATATGTGAATACAGCTGAGCGTTTCCAGCTACTGTTTTAGTCTCAGTCTTTGTGTTTGTCGCTGCGCATAAACACAAAGTTTGCAGACTTCATAATTTCGACATAGTCTTTCGTCGCTGTTCTGTAAGAGAGAGTTAGCTGCGGTAATGCTGTCTCTTGTTATGCTGTCAATTCTATGCCGTATTTACCAAATGACATTAGGCTTGTGTTGAAAATACGATAAATATAGACAATAGAATAAAAATATTAACAATTTCAACTGTGAAAAAAATAAAAATTACTAGATTAATAGCAACAACAAAACTAACATGTTTAAAAGAAATTATTTGATCGCTGTCATTTTAAAATTTATTTCATTTCTTTGATTTTATAAGTATAATTGCAATTTAATCATATTTTAATAATATAAAAATCAATTTTGAAATTTAAATTACTATATTTGAAATATTCTGGTTTGATCATTACAAAAATGAATTTATTGTTTTGTGTGTCCAGTAAACTTCCTCTTCCGGTTTTTCAATTTCCTTCAAAATCAACTCAGCTCTTCGTGTATTCATGAAACTTATAATTACCAAGTTTCGTTAACAAATCTTATCTCGTTCAGGAGATATTGCTCACTCGGACACACATCCATCCACACACACACACACACCCCCCCCCACACACCCCCCCCACACACACACCCACACACACACCCCCACACACACCCCCACACACACACACATACACACACACACACACACACACAGACATCATGGAGAAAATTATCAAAACGGATTCAATGGACCTCAAAACACGTATTTCGGCGAAAATCTCGTCAACGATTTTTTTTCACGATTCCAATACTTCCTTATACTGCGTATAAGAAAGTAAAAAAGATAAAAGTCAAAAACCCTTAAATAAGATTAATTTATTATAGGAATGTCTAATTAACTCACTTTTGTCAATAGATTTTTTGGCAATATAATGAAGCCTTATTTTAAAATAATAATTTGTATCTGATTTTATTAATAATATTTGATGATTATCTAAGAAATTGTGATTATTAGTATGTTCATTTAAATTATCAAAAAATCTCCATATCTCATTAAAAATTCAATTTTTAGATAGAAATTGGTAAATTTCTTATTTATATATTTAATACCACTTCCATTTAATACATTTCTAACTAGTACTTCGCATTTTTTACATATTGAAATAACATGATATGACGGAAAAATTCAACCACCTTTTTATTTTTATAATATTAAGCTATACGTTTCGGAATCTGGTTCTTCTACTTCTAATACATCAACGCATTCTTCACATTTAATAGTCTTTTAAAAATATTTTACAACAAAGTAACAATATATTTAGGAAATATTGCAAAAATCGTATAAAAGTTTTATCGAAGTCACCTTCTTTAAAATGAAGACAATCTACTTGATTCTGTGGGAGACTAGTTATCCTAACGATAACGTACTCCCATTCTTCTCTTGTCTTTGTATCGTTTGGAAATCTGACGATAATATATCAATAATAAGTGCCTACCTTATATTGTAGTTAAATTGAATAGTAATATTACCTATAAAAAGTTATTTTGGTGCCAAAAGATTTAACAGTCAGTTGTTCTTTCGATTTATACCAAGAACGATTTTTACGCCGGTATGACTTTTTTTATAACTGCACTGAACACTCAAGTGTTAATAAAATAGGAACTATAATTATTAATAATGAACACGCGCGAAGTTAATTTCGTAAATATACATTTCAATATACACACAATAATCCATAAACAAAGTCTATAAAATCACACGTCTTTTTAGCCAATTTTTCTACATTGAAACATGAAAATCTAATATGAACTGTCGCGTCTACGGATGCAAATCGGTCTAAACTATTGCAACATACGAGTATGATAAAAGAATCGTCCTCAGTAATTTGGCATACATGCTCCGGCAGCAGTTTTTTAACTCAAACATTAAACTACTAATTTTATATATGAATAAATTATTGTGAGAAATACGAAATTTATATTTTGATTTTAATTCGTCAGTTAAATAATGTTCTTGTAGTTTTGTATGCCGGCTTGTAGCAAATAATTGTAATTCGGAACCACATTTTTCATAGAGATGTACTATATTTTCACGTATAGTCGATTGTGGAATTTTAACTAAAAACGGAATCAGAGTATATGAAATATATAGCTACTCGAAATAAAGAAAATATTCAGCTCGAAATTATATAATATTGACGATTACGGTAGCGAGTAGTGTTATATGTTTTTCTACTACCGAGTAGAAAATAGGCATTTTCAACTTTCAGTTAAAAGCAAAAAATTGACGTTTTCCTCTTGCCGTAGGAGTTTATCATCATTTCCATGGATAACATAAAATACCTTACAACAATACAAAATTACACAAATCAAAATACAAAATGTTGAAATATGTCAAAAAATAGTCGTTTGCAAAATTATTGATTAGATTGTGCCTTTATGACATGTGTCATGCTATTCACCTTTTGGAACACGCGCGAGCGTTTGAGGCATTTGTCACATTCAGCGAAATTATTGCGATCTAGCATTTATTTACTATAAATGCCATAGTTTGGGATATAATTCGTAGACAGTAGATAATACGTAACAAACGAGTAGTACGTAAGTAGTCGGTAGCTATGATTCTTGAATAAAGAATATTCGAGGGTATCTGTCCCGAGGATATGATGTCATTAATTTGTTATTTGTTGTTTAATTAATTCATTATTTTTATTTTATCTTAGTTTTTATTATGTTGTTACAATAAAATATTTATTACTCGCAACTGCAGCTCTCATTACTTATTATACAACTTCAGCACGTCGACAATCAGTGGTCAATATAAATTCTCATTTTGATCACCCTGATATGTTACATAATGAAATAAAAATTAAAACAAATTGGTGTCAAAAGTAAAAATAACAAATTTTGTATTTTGATTTGTGAAATTTGTTATTGTTCGAAGGTATTTTATGTTATGTTACATATTTTCTCGTAAATATTTATTAACGTTGTATATTTTTGTAGCTGATGATGAGTTTTGTATAAGCTCGAAACGTCATTTTTATTTTACACTTTATTGGATTCCTGCTTCATTGAAATGCATAATTTAATTTCAAATTCAAGACATAATATATAATATATATATATATATATATATATATATATATATATATATATATATATATATATATATATACATATTAGAGGTAGGTATAATTAAAAATTTTGATATCCGATCCGATCCGACTTGATTCAAAATCCAATTCGACTTAATTTGAAATCCGATCCAATCCGAAATTCGATCCGAGAGAACCTAATAAATAATTTTGTTGTGAAAAACTCAAGAGACATATTTTGTTGTAACGTTATTTAATCATTTTTATCATAGAACATAAATTCTTATAAATATAAAGTAGCGTTACATTGGAGTGGAATTGGAATTTATGTAAATTTCGGATCGGATCGGATTCAGATAACGGATATTTTTGCTGACCTCTATAAATATCATATGTCATCTTTTATCTTTGAATACTGAAAACTACACTCTTATTTTGTTTAGTTAAGCTAAGTTTCGACCTCTTAACATAGTCTCTCTTTAAGTCTTTGTTTTTGTTTTTTTTGTTTTTGTTTATGTCGGAAACATTCCAGCCATTTCCAGCTCCTAACATAAACATAACCTTCATTCTATATTCCAGTGAAGGTTTGTTCACTTAAATGAGAAAATAATTGTATAAAACTATTTGAAATACTTTAAAAATTATATAAAATTATTAACGAGGAACAGTAATTACTATGAAAATGAAGCACTAGTTTTATTAATTTATACAATTCCAAAATAATTTTTAAAAATTGAGGCATTATTGTAGTGAACCTGCCAGAATATATCAAATACAATAATTTAAATTTCGAAAAAATGTTTTACGTAAATAAAATATTTTCTTTGTTCTGCTGTTCATATTTATTTTAATACTTTTCCACAAAAAATGACAGATGAGAAATAAAATATAGAATTGACTGTCTATTGCAGCATGAGACAGCAATACCGCAGCTATCCCTCTCTACAGAACAGCGATGAAAGATTATGTCGAAAGTATGAAGTTTGCAAACTTTGTGTTTATGCGCAGTGACAAAGTTGAAGACTAAGACTAAAACAGTACCTGGAAACGCTCAGCTGCATGCACATATAACAAACTCTCAAGGTTATGTCGAAAAATTCAAACGAAGACTATGTTATGAGGTGAAAATGCAGCCTTAATCACGAGAACCATGGAAAACAGTGCGTAAAGTAATTAATTAGTGAGAATAAAATGTGCAATTACGTATTTGTAATAAATTTAATTTTTATTAGTAATAAATTGTTTTTTTTATACAAAATTACGGTACGGATATAGAGGATGTTTCTATATATATATATATATGTATGAAATAATAATGGATAATGGATATATTGATTTTCATTTTTCATTGTATCTACCACTGGAATACATCAAACTGTGTTCATATGATATTTTTTTAAAGGTTTCCGAGTCTGTATATAATATTGCTCTCTTTGAATTTAATTAATTTTTAATACAAGAGTAATCATCATTCTTCTATTTACTTTCTTTTAGTTTGAGAATGTTGCATGAAAATATTATTATGTACATTATTGATAATAATTGCTTTATTCTCCACGATTTGGGAATACTACTCTTGTCTCGATTCGAAATTCGGCCTTGAAAATTTTGTCATTCTCGTCTCGAAATTTAGAGACGAGACGAGACGACATCAATTCAAGACAAGATTTCGCAGCATTACTACTCTAGGTCTTCTTTTGGTCTGATTATCAAATAATTATTAACATATTAATTTTTCATACTGGCACTTTTTAAAATTATCTCTGTTACAGTTCCATCAAGTTAGGAATAAATGTGAACAGACAGGACAATATTTAAATTTGCTTTATTCAATTGTTAATATTTAACTTTAAAATAGAGAAATAAACTATGTCAATTTAAATAATAAATTTTAAGTATTAATAAATAGAATTCAGTATTTTTCATAAATAATTATATTTATTCGATTTATAAAAAAGTTGATTTGTAAATAAAAATTAGATTGCATATTTGCACATACGCCCGGGTTTTAGGAGAATTGAAACAATAGTAATTTATGAAGACAAATTTAAATGAGGTTTTATAAATATAAGTAAAAAGAAACATATATAACATTTATACATAGGAAGTGAACAATCTTCAATAATTGCAACATCAAAATATTGATTTAAGTAATTTTACAAGTAATTATAACTTTAAATAATATCAAACATGAAGTGTCTTATAAAATATAATCAATAGCTTGCACTTAAATTTCATTGGTAGTAAAGTCAATATCGTATAATTCCAACAGATTAAGATGAAGAATTTCTTCCGGTAGAAGTTCTGGCAAACTAATTTCCATTCGCACATAACTACCATGTAGTTATCATTCAGTTATGCATATATAATACCAATCTGCAGATGATCTAAAGTCCTTTAATCGATTTACCTTTAATTAGAATAGGGCACGCAGGTTGTCGCTCTCCACGTGCGTTCAATTGTCTCCGGAAACAGAGCCCAATGCTTCCTGTTTTCTATAATTCACGCTCCGTATGCGAGCGTACAATCCATACATAAATAGGGAGCACGAATTTAAGGAAGTAGAACCAGACCTTTTCTATGAGGTGTAATAAATTTCCTTAAGAGGATCATATATATTCACCTGTTTTAGACACTCAAATAATACCATTCATTCGTTTCTCGGACCTTGACCAAAGAACTGAATGTGACTCTAATACTTACCGTTCTTTTTTCCTGTTTAAAAGTTTAGAAATAATGCAAATGTAGATATGTTGAAAATGTAGATATATAACTTGCGATAACAGCCAGAATTAGGTTGGAGTTAAATTTGAGATTATTGATAGTTTTTCAACCGTCACATCAGTGACTATTTTAATCATCATTTCATTTCAGGTCAATTCTACGCTGTATAAGAGAATGATCTTATTCTTCGTTAACGTAAATCGCAAAAAAAAACTCTACAGTTTGTACTAGAATTAATAAAAATTGTTATTTCAATACCATAGTACGAAATAAAATTATAGGTTAATTTACATGATAACTATGCTTCTAAAATAACTTATTAAACTAGTTTAAATAAAATATAGTATACAAATTTGATACTTCACAAAACAGTTTTATAATGTAAATTTATATTTGGAATTAATTTGAATATTTTTTTTGTATTCAAGTTCGTATGTATCTTTCGTATTACTAGTTTGTACGTATAGTTTCAATCTACCAATTCTAAGCCTGGACGCATAATTCATGTACACAACTTTACATAAATGTTACATATATAATTTATTTGTTTTAAAATACTAACTCCACTTTACTACTAGAATTAGTTTTGGAACTACATATATAATTTATTTACTACTGTTTTATGGTATTAGCGATAACTCGAGTTAGCGTCTAATAGAAAATGAGTTGAAATTGGAACTAAAAATAGTATTAGACTAATCTGTTTTATGTTTATGATTAAATAAATAAAAAAGCGCAATTACATGTGATTGGCATTGCTATTAAATATACGCTATAATTTTATTTATTTATAAGTTTAAAATTTAACTTTAAGTGAAGCAATTGGCCATTAGTAACACATTTTACTCCAAAATATTTAGAACATTTAACAGTCAGAGGCTGAAAAACATAAAATCAGTCATTTTGTTTACATATTTATTAAAATAATATGTAAATGTAAATTTAACTAGTAATGCACATAGGAGGCAAAAATTAAATATATTTCAAGCTATTGCTATAAAAAATAAAAATAAGTATACGTTTCAACTTCAACACATGATTATTTGACAATGTCAGTACGTCAAAAACAGTTTGGTGAGTGAAGTAATTCACTTACTGTTATTTTGCTTATATTTTTGTAATATATTTTTTATTCTTTACTAAATAATTATAAGTATATGTTCAGCGAAATTAAGTAAACAATTATAACGAAACGTTGTTGGAACATAATTCGTATAGAAATAAAAATATAATTGCTCATAAAAACATTTTTGCAATATAATTTTTTTATGCATAATCGGGACGAAATTAACATGTTTTAGACATAAAATCGGGCGTTAACATTTTTCGCCCTAGGGCCATAATAAAACAATTTCCTATGGGTACATAAACAAAATGATAATTTGTATTTATTCTGTGAATACTTGATTTTGGAAAATATCATGTTCTAATTTTTATAATATCAAATTAAATGTTCTTCTATTGAATTACGACTCTTCTCTTCGATGGCAAATATGCAATTTAAAGTTTATTTTTCGAATAATTTTTGTATTTAACATTTATTTTTTTATGTTATTATTTTTAATCATTGTACGTTTTGACCTGAAGATGGCCATTACCTTATCTAATTCTATGTAATAAAGAATTTTGACAATTTAAGCCTGTGTTCAGGGGCGCGATGGCCGAGCGTGTTAATGTACATCTCCTAACATGCTGAGATGCTGACGTCATCCAACCATTGGGCGTCAGTTCGAATCCGCCTGTCGACAATGTGTGATTTGTCGTTAAATATAAAAATACAGTCACATGTATTATCACGCTCGGGCACTATGAGCTAGTCACTCATACACCTGAAATAATGTAACATCGACTATGAAAACCAGCAGTACGGCAGTGTAAAAAAACTGCGGCTCGGTGTGCCTGGTCCCTATATGTTCTACTGAGGTATGATGGGAAACAGTACAAGTCTGTGTTCACTAATTCGGTCTATAAAATTAATATATTGTCACGCCTTTCCTGGGCGAAGCACTCTGCTATAACAGAAGTGCGGTTACCAGCCGTCAAATCACAGAGATAATTCTACTGTGATGAAAACAAGATAATATAAAATAAAAAATTAATTAGTATGCATGATTTGTTACTAACGACGAACAAATGATCATCAAGCTTGAAGCTGATGGATGAAAGTTAAATTTGGTCCCCTATTTTAATGAAGCCGGTTTAATTTTGCATTGTAATCTATAATTAGAATGTAACAATGGAACAACATTTAGTTACTCGGTTTCCCTTACAACAAAACTTCAACTGCCGCAACACAGCACTTCCTCAGCTTCCCAAACTTCATGTTTACGCAATCGGCTATTCGGCATTTAAGTTCTAGTTCTACTAACCGATACCGCTCACTGCTCCTGTCAGAACTTATGTCATGACAGAGTGAGGCACCATAGACTTATCAAGTATAAAGTTGTCTGTCGTTCGTCCGTGTCGAAATGTCTCCTGCACTGCTGTCTTCCCCCTAGCGTAATCCGGGATTAGCCGCACGTTGCTCTAAGATTTAGGCTTCGACCGCGAGATGATGCGATGTAGGCTCCGCCGATATCGCTACGGTGGAAGTTTAATGTGCCTGTTTCGGAGATTGCTTGGTTAAGGTGACTTAAGTCGATTGGGGATCACGGGAATGATGAACCCACAAATTAGTATATCGTTTGAGGTGGAAGGAGAAGAGACAACTTTTTTTTTATTGTTATTTTGACTATTAGGCAGCGGTCTCACTGAACGAGTCGTGTCGTGTAGTGTAGTGTCGATTCTTGTCGTGTCGTTTAAAAATCGATGGTCCGGTCACACTGATCGAGTTGTATAGATCGTTTGGAGTCAAGTACATTGCTCTTTTGACAAGTAAAAAATTGACAAATATAAAATTAAAGAATTTAGAATTAATTTATTTACAATTTAAATATAATAACCACATATTTCGTTCAGTCAAATATTTCTCCAGAAATAACATTGAATCAAAATACGCCCACTTCTTTGTCTTTTTAGCGGCAGAAATAAATGCTGCATAATTTTCTTATCTTTTTGTACTGTAAGTGCCTCTTAGCACTTGTCATTTACTTTTACATAATTTGGCTAAAATTAATTACAGGTTTAATTTAATTTCGTTAAATAAAATAATTGTAATCATAAAATACAAATTTAACTTACCATCCTTTTTTTGTAAGCGTTCTGAAATATGTCGGCAACATTTGTCAATAATATTTAAATTTGAATTCCCTGGCTTAGATTTATCATAAAGATCCATTAATTAATATATCAATTTCGCTTCAGGTCCACTATTTATCATTTGATTTCGTTGATTCCATTTTTACAATGAACTGTCATCAGATGACATAAATAATAATAAACATTTGCACATAACCTGTCATAAACTAACATCGAGCAGCATCGAGCGTCGAGTAAAATTCAAACCAACTTGAAAATCAAACAACTCGATAGCACTCGACGCAAAACGATGGTTCAATGTGACATCCGCCATTACAATACACGTGTTTGAAATTTGCTCGATAGCACACGATTGACGGTACTCGATCAGTGAGACCGCTGCCTTATTATTAATAATTACCAAGACAAAATGTCAATTTTGTGGAACTTAGACATGTGTTTGGAAATAGTTATTTTTATAACGAGTGCCGAAAAATGTTTGTTACATGCAAGTGCAGAATTTCACGCACAAGGCTTGCCGAGTGCGGAAATCTAGACGAGTATTTAACCTTTTTCGGCACGTGTTGTAAACAACATTTTTCCTACAACTGTGCGATTTAGAAAATCACTAAAATATCAGAATTTATAAAATTTTAATTATATTAAACGAGAACTATGTTTTACGGCGTTGCTATGGTTTGTTTGTTGATGCTTGCACATTGTTCTACGTTATTTAAAAATATTTCACTAATTTCAAGATAATTTCTTCAAAATCGTGTAGATTTGAATACTACACTGAGTGATTCTTCTTTATCATATACACCTCCAAAGGTAATTGTTGGATCTATTCTTGATGATATCAAGACATGCGGTAGTTGTCGACGCCAAGATCAAGCAGCCTACGGCCGGCGACACTGACTGTCTATATTACAGTAACGAAGACTTTGAGCAAATATTCGAAAATTGTAATTCCATTTATCTTTTTATTAGCCGATAAATTAGTCACGTTAAACATATGATAACATACTACATAACACCCTTGTTTATATTAGATACAATTTTTGTATTAATTATTACTTTACAAGCTATTATTTCCCTATATAAGATTTTTTTCAATCAATTTTACGATCCTCCCGACCTATTTTATTTTGCTTTTCGCGACTTGTCCGACTAGCGGCAGCACCTTACGCTCAGTTCGACAACTTCGGCTCTCGAGCTCGCTTCGTTCTCGATCGGAAACTGATGCAAAACCAGAAGTACAAAACTAAAATTTATTGACTTTTGACATTGCGAGTTACCAAATTTGTGTAAAATATATGTTTAAAGTTCATATGCAAGTATTTCTGTATTCAAAAATATATAATCAAGACAGGCGTTAGTTGTCGTCGCCAAGATTAAGCAGAAAACGGCGACACTGACTGTCTATATTACAGTAATATAAACTTTGAGCCAATATTTGAAAATTGCAATTCCATTTAACGTTTTATTAGCCGATAATCGTCTTTGGTATCAATTAAAAGGTCTTTTGAAGTGCTCGCGTGCAAAATTTAATACTTTTAGATCGTCAATTGTTATAGTGAAATTGCTTCAAAACCCATCGTCTTTGGTATCAATCGAAAGGTCTTTTGAAGAGCTTACATGCAAAATTGAAATTTTATCGATTGGCAATTGTTTTAATGAAAGTACTTGAAAACCTACCGTGTTTGGCATCAAATGAAAGGTCTTTTTAAGGACTTGCATGCAGAATTAGAATTTTTTCGATCGGCTATTGTTTTAATAAAAGTGTTTCGAAACCTATCGTGTTTGGTATCAAATGAAAGGTCTTTTCAAGGGCTTGCATGCAGAATTAGAATGTTTTCGATCGGAAATTGTTTTACCGAAATTGTTCCAATACCTATCGTGTTTGGTATCAAATGAAAAGTCTTTTTAAGGGCTTGCATGCAGAATTAGAATTTTTCGATCGGCAATTGTTTTAGCGAAAGTATTCCAAAACCTATCGTGTTTGGTATCAAATGAAAGGTCTTTTTAAGGGCTTGCATGCAGAATTAGAATTTTTTTGATCGGCAATTGTTTTAGCGAAAATGTTCCAAAACCTATCGTGTTTGGTATCAAATGAAAGGTCTTTTTAAAGGCTTGCATGCAAAATTGGATTTTTTTCGATCGGCAATTGTTTTAACGAAAGTGTTCCAAAACCTATCGTGTTTGGTATCAAATGAAAGGTCTTTTCAAGGGCTTGCATGCAGAATTAGAATTTTTTCGATCGGCAATTGTTTTACCGAAAGTGTTCCAAAACCTATCGTGTTTGGTATCAAATGAAAGGTCTTTTTAGGGGTTGCATGCAGAATTAGAATTTTTTCGATCGGCAATTGTTTCAGCGAAAGTATTCCAAAACCTATCGTGTTTGGCATTAAATGAAAGGTCTTTTTGAGGGCTTGCATGCAGAATTTAAATTTTTTCGATCGGCTATTGTTTTAGCGAAAATTTTCCAAAACCTATCTTGTTTGGTATCAAATGAAAGGTCTTTTTAAGGGCTTGCATGCAAAATTGGATTTTTTTCGATCGGCAATTGTTTTAACGAAAGTGTTTCAAAACCTATCGTGTTTGGTATCAAATGAAAGATCTTTTGAAGGGCCTGCGAGCAAAATATAATACTTTTCGATCGTCAATTGTTTTAGTGAAAGTACTTCAAAATCCATCGTTTTTGGTATCAATTGAAAGGTCTTTTGAAGGGCTAACATGCAAAATTGGAATTTTATCGATTGGCATTTGTTTTAATGAAAGTACTTCGAAACCTATCGTTTTTGGTATCAAATGAAAGATCTTTTGAAGAGCTCGCGTACAAAATTTAATACTTTTCGATTATCAATTGTTTTAGTGAAAGTACTCCAAAACCTATCGTATTTGGTATCAAATAAAAGATCTTTGGAAGGGCTCGCGTATAAAATTCATACTTTTCGATCGTCTATTGTTTTAATGAAAGGACATCAAAATCCATCGTTTTTGGTATCAATTGAAAGGTCTTTTGAAGAGCTTTCTTGCAGAATTGGATTTCTATTGATCGGCAATTGTTTTAGTGATAGTGATTCAAAACCTATCCTATTTAGTATATATTAAAAGATCTTTAGATGGACAGCCGTGTAGAATTTAAAAGTCTTAGATTCGTAATAATTCAATTTATATTGTGTCTATTGTCTTACTGAAGTTAATTCTATATCAGTGTCCGCGGAGATTAGCGTGAGGCCTGGCGAAGCCAGGCCGACCGCTAGTATTTATTATTATTCCAATACGTGATTGTAGTAATAAGAGCATTACTATACAAGAGCTTATTAATAAACAATTGGTTGTGAAAGAAAATGTAGAAGCTCAATGTTGAGAATGCTTGCACTCACATAAATTACATAAAACCGAATTAGTTTCTTTTGGCACAGTATTAATTTTCCAAATTCTGTTATTTGAAAATGAAAAAAATAAATAAAATAAATATATCATCACGCCTTCTACCCATTACTGGGTGTGGCACTCTGCTAAAGCAGATCTCGGTAAGTGATATATTTTGCGCGTGAAGTGCGGTTACCAGTCGTCAAATCACGGCCCCCAAACATGTTAGTGGTGGAGGAGCCACAGGGATAGCTTTTTCAAATTATGAAAATGAAAATGGATATATTCGGAAACTAACTGATACACGTAATATTTAAAACGTTTCAATGGGAACTTATTTGATTCAAGAATATAAATACAAAGTGCTATATTTCACCATGGTACTTCAATGGCTGAGGGGCACAACACAATATGATTAAAAAAGGAAAATCAAGGATGCTTGCAAATGATTCTCACGTTGGAAAACATACTTCGCCAAGAAACTCTAAACATGCTTATATATTTATTTTAGAACGAATTTAGATTTTTATAGAAAGATGTAATAACAATATATCAATACCAAATATCATTTATAATATAGGGTCAAACTATTGTATCAAAAAAAGTGATATCTTCCAAAAAAACAATTACATTGTTAAAGGTACGCCAAGATTGCGCAGATTCCTTCCCCAAAAATTGTAATATTGTTTAAAATGTTACTTAAACTGGTAACATTTTAAACACTGGGGTCGCCAAGGTTTTTTTTAATTATTTTTTTTTTTGTTTGACCCGATATTTTTAAAACTGTTCGATAAGGTTTTTTAAATTCGAATATTTTTCTTGGCTTAATTAGACATCACTTTTTTTTAAATCTGTAATATATAGATATTACAATTTTTGGGGAAGGAATCTGCGCAATCTTGGCGTACCTTTAACAATGTAATTGTTTTTTTGGAATATTTATTTACCATAATTATTTAAAAATTCGTGATGATATATTTATTTACCATAATTATGTAAAAATTTTGTTATACAAACTAACATTTGAAGAACGTCTTATATTGACGCATAAAGGATAAATTTTAACTGTTCTATAAATGTTCGTTCGTTCGCTGTGATCTTTAATTGAATTGGCGGTATACATTTCAGTTCGCTGAACACTGCGGACCACTACTGGAATTGGATAATGTTTGGCCACTTACAGCTCGGGTAACTCGAAGAGTTTTAGTTGGTTTGAAACGGAAGTTGGTTTCTTAACTTCCCTGCTCCGTTCGAACCCTACTATTTGTTTCCTGAAAGAACCGCTGGTAGAGTATATATTTATACTTCTATAAATTAAAAACGGAAGCAAATTATAAATAAATTTCTCGATTTTTTTAAATTTTTAACATTACAAGTATATATTGACCTAAATGATTAATGCAGACAGTAAAAGTAATTCAATGAAAAAGTGAATATATAAAATGTGTATTACAAAATAATTGTTTATTAATTTTTGATGCCCACGACTATATATAGCAAAAGTAAAAACTTAGTTATACTCTCTTTAATTTTTAGAGGTAATTGGTTAATTTTTAACAGATTTTATTAACACATGTTTTTTTTTTAAATGTTTAGGTGACTAGATAATGTAAGATAATTTAAAATCAACAATTTTATTGAATTAATTTTAATTTAAAAATAAAGGTCAACAAAGAGAAAAACTCTTATATATAGACAGGTAGTTTTAATTTTTTTTATGATACAATTTTGAGATATGACAAAATCGTACTTGTACTTTTATTTAATCGTATATAAATTATTATGGAATAACAAACACACTATTATTATAGTCTCTTAAATAGTACAACTTATATTGGATCTCTGACGATTCTCGAGATCTCAAGGAAATAATTCATCCGCTAAGAATAGCTGTAAATTAAGACAAAGTCAAATAGTTTACTCTACCTACCTATTGATTTTGATACGCCATCTTGGAAAGAAGCTCCGAATTCTGCTGAAAAATACTGATATTTTTACGAAATTTCAAGTTTAAGATTTAGAATTTATGCTTTTGAAGGTTAAAGTTTTTTTAAATGATATTATAAATATTCCATGTTTGTTGAACTAAGCAAAAAAAAAATATTTGGTCAATTATATTAAACAAAATAAAATCTTTGCATCAAAAGTTTATTATAGCTAAAAGTATAGTTGTAATGGGCCGACCTCTGTGGCTCAGTGGTTTAGACTACTAGGCTACTGACCCAGAGGTCCCGGGTTCGATTCCCGGTCAGGGCTGGCATCAATCAGCGTCTGTGCTGACTACAGCGCAGACGCTTCCATTTTCATAATCAGCGTCTGTACTGACTACAGCGCAGACGCTTCCATCATCATACCGGCTAGTAACCAAAGCAGTTGAAGCCGTATCACAATAAAAAAAAATAGTTGTAATGGAACAAATTGCGATAGTAATATATTTGTCATTTATAATACTAGATTATGAATGATGCCGTAATTGTAAAATATTTACGATATATACAAATTGCTTTGAGGCATTATAATAAACTTTTACGAGTTACAATTTCTCGCTGCCGCTTTATGTCACCGCTAAAACTCTAATGGTTTCAGTAAACAGCCAATAGAACCAACATTAATTAATTATCCTCCTTTTACTTGGTATTTATATTTTGAAACTTATTTTGTTACATTTTATCTACTAATACAATTAAAACGTAAAATAATAAAAAATATGTCAACTCATGTTTTCTCAGAAATACATAAGGGGTACACGGATACAGATAGTTCATTCGCAGAGTTCATATTAGATTCTGAAATGTTAATTTCAATTTAATACATTCTGTCATTCTGGTCATATGCATGCAAGAAATTATGTACCTAAGGGGTTCAACGAATGCTAAGTTTAATTATTAATATATTTTTTTTTTTTTCTATGGTTGCTATGAAAAGTTGACAATTACGCTCTCATTTGCCCACGTAAAGTTAACGTTTTCTGTAGAGCAATCGAAAAATATCTTGGTCAATAGTTATCAAAGATACAAACAAAACAAAAACTTGTCATATTACCAGAACGAATTAATTTTTAGTACCTACATATATGTTTTTTAATCATTAACCGGCAGATTCATTAAACGTATTAGCGCTAACACCGTTTTTAATATTATCTATAACTCTGTTTCAAAGTAAGACACATTCGAGAAATGAATTAAATTTGATGCTAATTAACATTCTTTTTAACTTAAGCTAAAATAAACTTGTTTCATGCATTGAAAAGAGAGTTAAAAACGAAATAAAAAATGGTGTTAGCGCTAGCCCGCTTGAATCTGCCTGTTAAGATGGAGTAGGTGAGTCAATAATATTGACTCGGTCTGTCGATTTGAGAATCCTGGTCGATTTCCACAGTCGACAAACAATTTACACCACATTATAATTATCCCTGTGGTCCCCCCTCTACTAACAACTTTGTGGCCGTCATTTGACAGTTGGTAACTGGATTTCACTAGCATAAATATATCACTTACCGAGATCTATCACGGCAGAGTGCCACACCCAGTAATGGGTAAACGGCGTGATGATATATTTATTTATTTAAGTTGCAATAATAGAAAAAATATGTGTATCACGACTGTAAAGTGTCTTTTGTTCCTTTTGCACTATTGCAGCTCACGTCTTCGACCCGCGCTATATTTACCGTGCTCGAGAAACAAAGAATCACTTTACGCTCTTAATACACAAATAACTATACGAAATAATAAGAAAATTATTGATATTTACATACTTGCAGACAGCAAAAATTTTAAGTAAATAATACTAATAATTATTACATTATCAGTAGAGTTTATTTGTATGTATAAAAATGCTAGGTATAGACACTTGCGGGGAATCCCAGAACCAATGCGCAGCCTATTCAGCACACACCTTAAATATAAATCAAAGATTGTTCAATAATCCCGTGCTATAAAAATTAATTATTATAAAATAATATTGTTCCAGTCATTGAAACTTCTAACAATAATTGAAAATAAATTTACTATTTGCAAAAAAAAATAAGCGAAATAATTAATACTTTCAATAATTAAATTATTAATCTTTTTAAAAATGGTACATTCTTCAAGCCCCCAGCAAATTCACTGGCTCCCCCACGCTGCGAGGTCCAACACTGGGATTAATAGCACGATAAGTAATAAGCCTAACTAATCGATACGGTGTCTGTATCATCGAAAATGATTAAAAGGTGACAAATCCGACTTTAGTTTCGGTGAATGTTTTTATCCATAAAACTCTTCCTGCGGTTTGTAAAAGATTTTTTTTCCAGCTCAAGATCGACGTATAATATATTATTAAAATATTTCATTTTTACTTTTTTATACACAGTATAAGGAAGTATTGGAATCGTGAAAAAAATCGTTGACGAGATTTTCTGACTTTTGATAGAAATCATTCAAACTAAATAGTTATATGTAAAGCTATTTATTTTCGATGAAAATGAAATAAATCGATAAATTCTCAAAACTTAAATTAATTTACGGGATCAAATTACTATTAAATATAAATGTTTTTCACATAGTTGGTTTAAGAAAAATTATATCTTTCGATTGATACCACAGCAAGTAAAGATTTTCCATATATAAATACAGTTAACATTTTGGCAAAAAATATAGTAGATTATTGCTCTAAACCGTGCACTTTCCATTAATAACTATCTATGATTAGGAGAGTTAATCTCGCCTTTGAATTGAATTATAATTAGTCGTCACAAACACAATAAATTGTGTTTATTAATATGAGAGCCGCAAAACCTCAATAACTAAATTTTATCCTCTCATATCATCTTTGCAATACTAATGTAGTTACAGGAAATCACCACATGTGTTTTCATTGCTTATTTATTAGAGTATTATACACTTTCTATCGTTTCAAATTAAACAAAATGTATATTTTGGAATTATGGAATCAGTATTGTCTTTGGTTTACACACTATAATTAATATAATATATACAAAATAATAATACTGATCTTAGATCTTAGATATAAGACTTTTTTTTGATTTTGAATTTGAATTTAAATTTTAAGTTTGACATAAATAAATAATTATGTCATCAAATGTTTTACAGCAATGTGAACTTCTTCATGTGACATTTTACTACGATTTGATTTTATTCATATAAGTCAGACATAAAATTTAAAGGCCGGTTGCAACAACAATAATTAAATAATTAGTGGAAAGTTAAATTTAACATACATAAAAAATTTGTAATTTCGTTGCACCAACATACTTTTTCTTTAATGAAGCATTATATACTATATTAAATTAATGTACCATTTTAGTGCATTAAATATTTAAAGGTCCATTAATAATTTGACAGATTGCAATAATATCATTGTTTATAGAAACATTTTTAAAATAGTCAACATAATTATCATTAAAAAAATACTGACAAAGTACATGTAATTTAATTATTATTTATATATTAATATCATCACAATATAGTCATAATATGTTTTTGTTCTACAAATTCCATAAGTTTAATTTTTAATTCAGTTTCAATTAAAATCTTTTTTTGTTTATTTAAATTAACTTTAGTAATATTGTTTTCCAAAATAAATTCATATATTTTATTTGGCTTACAAAATTACTCACGGTTTTTTTTTCACGTTTTGGCATGATTATTAGTACAAGGCGCAAAACGCCGAGGCCTAATAACATGCTCAGGGTAAGAAACGCTAATTTCACCCGTGGCACATACAATATTTTATGCACAACAAAGTAACATTTAATTATATGTTAAAAATATTAAAATATGTAAATAGGTTATACGACAAAATGACAGTTTGCAGAATCAAGTATTCACAATAAACAAAAATTGTCATTTTATTTCTGTATCCATAGGAACTGTTTAAGCTCGATGTTTAGGGCTAAAACACATGCTTTTCGGCCCGGTTGTGCATAAATATTTTTTTGTAAAGTTACGCAGTGCTAGATTTTATCGCTTTTTAACTAACATACCACTAAACTGCTAACATACACGCGAAATGTTTGACTACGTAATTCAAACTAAGTTTAATAAACAAATTATGAGTGAGATTTTTTTTGTAGCCTATTTCGCATATTAATAAATATTTTACCCATTACTGTGTGGCACTCTGTCGTAGCAGATCTCAGTAAGTGATATACTTATACACGTGAAGTGCGATTACCAGCCGTCAAATCACGATCTCCAAAGTTATTAGTAGAGGGAGAGCCACGGAGGTTATTTTAATTGTGATGAAAATTGTTTATCGGCTGTAGAATTTGAACCAGGTTTCTCAAATCTTCAATCCGACTATATACCCCTGAAAATGCATAATACCTATCTAATAAATTCAAAATTCGAATGCTTAAAGTACAGGCGATGCAATTATACGAGTATATTTATACCTCGTGCACCAAAATAGCTAGTTAGGTTCTGTTGTCCGCAAATAAAATATTACCTGAATGAGTAAAATTAAAGGTAGATACAAATGATGAGCATTTATTTATTTGTCATTAGTTCAGTCTATAAATAATCGATTAAAATGTTGGAAATTCTGTTAGAATCAGAACAAAATGTTTTCATGTTTTTCATGTATCGTAAGCACATCGGTACATCACATTTAACAAAGAACAATGCATACAATATGCCAAATAATTAATGTTTTGTTAACTTTGGTGTAATAAAAGGTTGTTTATTTACTTCCTCTTTAACATGTGTTATTGAACAGCTATTCATTTTTTTTGCATCGGAAACGATATTAATACCTATTGAATAACGTTACTGTAGCGTAATGGACTACAAAAAAACTCGTACATCCACCTTTTTTATGTATAAAAATCGATACAATGCCATCTATAGAAACAAAAATGAACAAAAAAAATATGTTCTATTATTTCCTCTAACATGACTCATAAAAACATGAAGCAAATAACGACCAACTGCATTTAATCTGTTATAATATTTGAACATCTGATGGAAGAAAAAGTGCATGAATATCTACCTGCAAATTTAATAAAAATTATATGAATGCGGACCAGTGATAAACATGAATTTAGAGTTCACGCTTTTCAAGACTTTATAGTTAATCAAGATTTTGTTAACACTTAAATGGGAAAAACCTTTAATTAACAATAAAAAAAAACATTTTTTATTTGTGCAATATTAGTTAATGGAGAATTTCAAACTGTTGTTCATAGTTAATCGCTTACAATTGTGTGTTTATAAGAATTTATAAACACACAATTGTAAGTGATTAACTATAGCAATGCAAAATATTTTTATTTTTTTAACATAAATATTAACATAACTTTGATTTACTTTGTACATTGTCATGGACTGTACATACGAGATGAAACACACATATCTTTTACAACTTATTTAAATTTTCTATTTAACTTTTGTACTTGATTTATTTTTTCAATTATTATTAATTTTGTAAAAAAATATCTTTGAGAATTTTTATACAGGATGTTTCTATACCTCTGCACGAAACTTTAATGACATATATAATTTGATATACTGATTATAGCAAAGTGAATATTTTGGTTGTTTAGGTAGGTCAAGGAAAAATAAAAATGGGGATATCATTTTTTTAATTTTACATCAGAATAAACTGCAACAACTCATTGCTACAAAAATTGTTCAAAATTATCACGTTATCAAACACACACTACACGCCCGATGCAATTAATTTTGTGGCCTTATTATTTTCGCACAGTTCTCAATACGTTGCCGCAATTCTGCGACTGTTTCTGGTTCATTTTGATTGTCATAGATTAGAGATTTTCAATGTCCCCATAAATAAAAATCCAATGGACTGAGATCTGGACCCCTATTCTATAACTTATATCACCGGTGATACGCGTCACTGGGTAATATATTTCTGACTGCAATCTAGCGGATAATCTGCCGAACATGGCCATATGACGTCATACTTGGTGAAGACATATCACCTCCTGGATAGGTGGTGTTATATTTATATCACCGGTGATATTCTGACGTTTGAGTTTAGAGTAGCTGCTAACAAATTGTATTTATGATAGTTGGACAATTTATTTTGTGTGAAATGATTTATTGTGAATTGTATTGTGTTATTGAGCTGTTCATATAATTTTCATTTGTAGAATACATTATTTTAAAATATATCTGCTTAAAAAATATTGTATATTTGAAATGTAATGATGCTAATTATGCATTAACCTAAAAATATTTTAAGTGTTGAACAACATCAATTAACAAGTTAACTTTGAGTTATCATTTTAATCTATTTATTTGTATTTTATTAGAAATGGCTCTCTTGTGAGAATAGTAGAAACCTTAGACGACAAAGAGGATGTTCTGCCACTAGTTATTCTTCCCTCTGGCCCCAACAATTTTACCCTGTCGAAATCCATGTGGTCGCTCATAAAATCTATTAATACATTTTTCAGCTTGACAGTAACTTTCTCCACTCGGTTAACCTCCATTTTCACAAATTCACATGTGTCAAAATCGCTCTTTGTGTTTGTAAATAAAATTTAAATGCAATACCAACATAAATATACTTACCCGAAAATATAACCAAGGAAAAGTTACTAAAAATGTGACCTTCATCTATCACTGGTGAAAGGTGATATGACGTCATCAAAATATCACTGAAAATCGGTGTAAAGTATAGAATAGGAGTCCTGGTGACCTAGGAGACTATGATACAGATCCACCGCGACCTATCCATCTACCTTCAAACACTGCGTTCTAATGTTGCCGAACATTTCTTGTAAAATGCGGTGGTGCACCGTCATGCATGAACCAAGCTTATTGATGCACAATTAAAGAAACATCTTCCAATAATTTAATAAATTATTTTAAAGAAAATGTAAATAATTATTTCTGTTCATTCTGTTTGGTAGTATGTAGGGTCCAATTAATGTACCATTTACTATTCCTGTTCAGACATTTAACGAAAATCTATGTTGAAAACAACTTCTCACAACAACATGCGGATTTTCTTGAGACCAATAATGAACTTTATGAATCTTGTAAAAATTGCTTCATCACTAAATATAATTTTTAATTTAAAATTTGCATTTAAAGCTTGTTGTTCTAACAACCACTCACAAACTGTTACTCTGAAAGGATGACCTCATGGAATTAGTATATGAACTCTTTGGAAATTAAAGGAATGAAATTATAATCTCTAAGAATTCTCCAAACTGAACAATGAGACACAGCACGACAGTGGGCACAATTTCCAAAGTTTCATTTTCAGCATTGTTGCGTAATATCTGGCGGCCTCCACCTAGTCCCGCATTTCTCTGTAAGGTTCCCTCATCACGAAGACGTTGTGTGATCCTCACAAACATCTGGCGATGGGATCATGTCAGGATAACGCTGTGCATAGATTCGCGCTTCTAATTCAAAATTTTGCGCCGCTTCTCCACACACTAACAGCATATCCACTATTTCACTGTTGCTATACATTTTTCTCAAATTTCTCCCACAACAACTTACCCTTTCAATACTGTATACGAAATTAGACTAGGTAGTCAAATAAAAATAAAAATAAGGCATTTCACCAGGCAACTACATAATAATTAATTAATAAATTATTATTTGTAGGCAGTGTTTACACTTTTATTTCATTAACATAATTATAAATAATTAAATGTACAATGAATGACAATGTTCGCTAGGAATGAAATATCCTAATTTTTGCGAATTTCAAAAAAATTATTTTTGTTCCATAATCAGTATATTAAATTATATATGTCAATAAAGTTTCGTGCAGAGGTATAGAAACACCCTGTAGAAAATTAGGCTTTCGGTTTATACTCTGGTTTATGTTATTAATACGTACACCTTCTTCAGGACGAGAAGTATTAACAATTAATTAAGGAACATGTCACTAATATATAACAAATTACAATTTCCTAATTAAAGGCAAAAATACTTTGTTCAATTCTTAACTTTCACATTGATTGAAAGAATAAGAATGTTTTTCTTTTTTTTTAATTTCAATCCCTTTTCAAATTAATCTAGCGTCCATAAAATTGGCCCAGATGATGATTTTAATTTCTTTAAAAATATTGACTTGAAGAAAGTCTATTATATGTTGAGCAATAGCAGATATTTTTCTGGTAGTCTTAACAAATATTTCGCAGATATTTTTTCAGTTGAGTGCTAATAATTCTGTCTCTCTCTTTAATGTAGATTTTTCTAGTTTAGTATTATAAGTAAATGCTGAAGAACTATCTCGAGATCGAGGCTATGTTACATAACAAAATAGAAATAAAAATTAAAATAAAATCAGATTGGAATTACATGGTAACCGCAGCATATGACCGGAGTTCCTGGATCTTAGATTCAAGCCTGTTGGTTTTCCAATTTTTCTCTTTATAATTCAATTTAATTTTTCAAGATTGACAGGTGTTTTGTAAAACCATGATGATTGCAGAGGAACATCTTTCACAGTCTTCATCATGTTTCTGATTTGTAAGTACGAAGTAAACGAAACCCTGATATTACTTCGAAGAATTCTTACTAAGAGGGACCTTTGGGATAAATATATCAGTGTTACTCAATCATAAATTAGAAATTTTTGTTTAATGTGCCACATTAACTTATAAAAGTAATTAAAATTATATTTTCAATTTGTTTAATTAATTATTATACATTGAAATAAAGCAGTATTTGAATGTTATTGCAGTGATAGTACTCTTATAATATAGTAATATGCCAATGTTTTTATTTTGTTATACTGAAAATGTTATAATGATGGACTGAGCCATTCATCCTCATAAGAGTTCATAAAACCATAAAAAAACTGGCGACAAATTAAAAAAGAAATGGCATTGAAACACAAATCTTATATAAGAATATTGAATATTATTTACTATCCATTCATGTATTATTCCTACCTACAGTAGTTTTTAAAGCCTATACGAGTATGCAAATAATGCATCTAATTTAATCTTTAAGTGCTGTACGAGAGGTAAATTAATAAATATGTCATTAACTTTCTTTATTAATTTAAAATTTGTTATAGAGTACCGGACGCGCTAAAAGTTAGTAGATCCACGGTCTCTAAAACCCACCCCTTGGATATTAACTAGTGTGGTGACCACGACTCTCGAAAATTGAACTTTAACATGTAAAAGTATAATTTTTTAATTTCCTGCTTCCTTAAATATTTTAAGCAAAAAAGCTTGAAATAAAAGTTTTAGGGCATAGCATTCTGCATCTGAACCAATAAACAAAATAAATTTTGCATACTTTGTAACGACACAAATTAGATTTGAAAATGACGAAAATTGCCTCAAAACTATCGATAGGCATGAAATTGAAACAAAATTAAACATATGTTTGACGTTTTATTTGTCAAAATAAATGAAATAATAAATAATGAATTTATTCTGATAGTTTTGACAGATTGAACGACAAACATTTGTTTAATTTTGTGTCAATTTCATAGCTATCGATAGTTTTGAGACAATTTTTGTCATTTTCAGATCTAATTTGTGCCGATACAAAGCATGCAAAATTAATTTCATATTTTATGCCCTAAAAATTTTATTTTTTTTTTGTTCTTTTAAATAATTAGGCAGCAGGAAATTTAAAACAATGTGATTTTACATGTTAAAGTCCTATGTTCGAGAATCGTGGCCACCACACTATATATGTATATATATATAAATTAAATAAAAATTAAATTATAAGTTTAAAGATAAAAAATTAAAGCTGAAACTGAATTTCCAGCAGTATTCTTAAGTTTAAGTACGGACACAAAATATTAGAAAATAAAAACTGTAAAACTGCTAAATCGAAATTTATTGAAGAAATGGTGTCAATTTATGGAAGAGTTATTCAAAAATTGTCAGTATATATATATTGTTCAATTCAAACCCAGACGACAAAGACTAGTAATTTATTTCACAAATTTAAATATTTTTTTATCCATTTGTTATGTGTAAAAAAAAATATTTTAGAAATTTATGTATATCTGAGAGTTTTTTGTGATTCGACCCCACCCCCCTGGAGAAATGTCTGTGGACGCCCATGATAGCAACACCCTATGTCATTCATCTAGCTATATTTTTTAGTGACTTCAGTCCATCCTGATAATGTTTTCAGTATAGCAATATTCATTTCGCATTTTTTGAGTATCGTCAGACGTATGTATTTCCACAAAGAAATGAGCACTGTGAAACATTTCAGGGTCTGTGGTACAGACTGACAAAATTTTACATTACAAATGTATGTCATACTATTATACTTATATGAAACCGTTTCAGTGCATTATTGTAATTTTGTAACATTGTAACTATTTAAACGAAATATCTGTGTTTATTGTTAAAAAATACTCCGTGTAATGAATTCATCGTTTAGTGTAGGAACTTATTAGCTTTCCGAAGTCAGCCTAATAATATGCTCTTAAATTCACTTTCTCGAACTTGAAATCTATCCGGCACTCAATAAAAAAGAAAATCCAAAAAACGAAAGTAAAAACGAGCTTTAGACAAGGCGCCGGCCCCAAGTGACGTAGCTGGCGGCGCGAGTTCGCGCTTTATAGAAAATCACGTTTGGCCAAATGGAATTGCTTGGAGAATGGATATCTTTTGTGACCTCTGTAAGCAGGTTGTGTTATCAGTTTTATACCGACGTAATCCCAGCGGTGGTGTCGCAGTTCATAGCCGTCTAGAGGCGCCGACAACAATCTTGTTTTGTTGCGTTGCTTTAAAAGCCTCTCTTAATGAACGCAACAATGCGAGGCGTTTGTTGACGTTACTAATTTACAGAGATACGCTGATTAAAATGAGTCTTGTGCTGGTTGCTGGTGGCTGCTTGGAATGGATATTTTTCTTGTTTTGTTTTGTGTAAGACGGTGTTTCCTGCTTTTTAATTTTCTTTGCTTGGATTAAATGTTTCAGTAAATGTACATTTCATTTTTTTGGAGAATTTTTCATAAGTAATTGGACTTTGCAACTTTAAGATAATAATGGAACGAGAATATTAAAGTGTAAAGATATTAAAAGGTACTATGCGCAATTAAATTGTAACACAAATGAGACGGTTAATTACTTTAACTGTTTTCATGTCGAAATTATTGAATTTTTGTAATTATGACATACTTTGAGACATGAAATAAAATATTAGCAGGATTTTTGTATATATATAAAAGGAGATCCGGAATACATTGGTGTATAATGAGTGTGAGATTGAGGAAAAATGTTGTTAGAAGAATAGTTACATTTTAGTCAGTTGAGATGGTTTGGACATGTGCAACGAATGTGAAATGACAGATTGGTGGAACAGGTGTATGCTGGTGAAATCGAGGGTGACAGGTTGTGTGAATGACCTAGGAAAAAATTAATTAATATAATTGAAAGTTTGTTGCGTGAACTACAAAATCCAGGTGTGATAAATAAACGAACTTGTATGAGAGGAGTTATATCTGGCGAAGATTTATTGCGTGATTAATCTGATGAATTTCGAGAATGTAGCGTGGTGTTATGTATATATTAGATTGCTTTTAAGTACTTGTACGTAACTTCATTATTACTGAAATGTTATGCGAATGAATGGTAATTTCTTATTGAGGTATTTGATCATCGAGTGATCCTCGCATATTGAGTGAATAGTTGGATGTTGAATTACTGTATAATGGTATACACGAGTAAATATTATTTAAGTATTGCTCATTGCCATAAGTGAAATTTTTATTTATGGATAATAAAATGTAGGTGTATACCAATGTACTAATTTCGTCATTATTGGTCGAAAGCGAAGATTGAATCCTGCTGGCGTAACCCGAGGGATGCCATCGCTTGAGGCAAATAATGACACTTTCCGCGCATGTTATATACTATATTTTATATACAAACGGAAAAATTCGTTATTTAACAAAATATACTGTTACCACTATTGAGAATGCAGCAAATTACTATAAACGAAAACCTATTAATTTTTTTTATGTTATTAACAAATATTACATATATTTTCATGCAAATAATTGCACAAAGAAGTTCTCTCTTTAACGTGCGCACAAGAGCAATGAAGAAGATCAATTGAATACTAAGAAAATATTTTTTCTAGATGGCACTGAAAGTGGTTTTGATTCACTTTATTTGTCTAGGAAGTACTTGTCATTCATATTTCTCTTGGTAAGCACGTTAAGTAAGGATTTTAATAAGAATAAAGTTAACATTATTTACCGGTTGTATATAAAAAATATTAACATTCAACTTAAATATGAAAGTGGATACTTCTTGGATTGGAAATAATATATTGCTGCAACAGATGGAGGATTAAGTTTATCTTCTAATTTATTTACTATGAAACATATAGACAAACAAAACAGACGTTTTTGCAGTCATCTTACTTTCTTCAGACACAAAAATATGCAAACAGATGCTTAAAATCAATCGGTATATAAAATTTACATTATAAATTTTTTTAATAAAATTAATGACTTTTTTAAAAATCACTTGATTTAAATCATGCCAACTGTAGTACCCGATTAAAAATCTGTAAAAAAATTAACGGTAAAAACTGAAGCATATATGGCCAGTTGCATCACCGTCCCTTAAATATGATGTGTGACTTAAGTAAAAACAAATATCGAATCGAATAATTGACGGTACGGCTTATTAATTCATTAATCGTTATTTCTTGATTCTTTATTTTTTTCCTTCACGTACTATTGATATTTGAGAGACAGCGGTGCAAATTGTTATAATGAAAGTAAATAAAAAATACGATTTAAGCTCAATTAGCTTAATCTTTCTAGTTTCTTGGTTTAGTTGACAGGCACTGACTAGCATAGCACTTGAGTTTTATTTGCCTTTAATAAAAATTAATTACTAATTTGATGTATTACGTCTGTTATTTCAAATAATTGAAAATGTAATTACAGTATATCAAACGAAATCGAAATATAAGAAGAATTTTGTTGGAGGTATGGAACTGAGTCAGTAAGATTTAATTATATTGAAGTATATCGAATGTGATTAATACACGATAGATGTGAGATTAATAGTACATTACATACTGTTTAAATTGCGCGGTTTCAGTTGGTTTCAGGGCAATCCGCTTGATGTCGATAAGTTTGTACAGATAAGCTGATGATAACGCCATGTCCCAAATGCAGATATCTTCATTTGTTGCGATTTTTTTCATTTGTCGGATTTCAGATTGAATGATCTGAAGGAGTAACGACTTGCTGTGATATTTTGTGTTAAACTTGAAAAATCTGCAACTTAAGATTTGCTATGCTCAACACGGCTTACGGTGATGTAGCTATGAAGCGTACGGCATTTTTCAAGTGGCATGAACGTTTTAAGGGTGGTCGACAGTTGATTGAAGACGATGAGCGTTCAAGACGTCCTTCCACGTCCACTGACAACCCACACGTCGACCCTGGTGCGGGAAAATTGACGTCTGACCATCAGGGAGCTTGCTGACGAGTGTGGGATAGTTAGATCTTGTTACGAGTTTTTGATCGAAAAATTTAGGATGCACCGCGTTGCTGCGAAATTTGTGCCACGCTTGATGACGGACGACCAAAAAGCTAATCGCGTCCATGTTTGTCAGGAACTGCTTGAACGTTCAGAAGAAGAAACTTTTTGTCAAGGATCATAACAGGTGATGAAACATGGGTTTACGGTTATGACATACAAACGATGGTCCAATCGTTTCAGTGGGTGGTAAAATGTCCCCCAGACCCAAAAAAGCTCGCCAAGTTCAATTCAATATCAAGGTGATGCTGAAAGTTTTCTTTGGTGATAATGGTGTTGTTATCACGAGTACCTCCCCCAAGACTCCACAGTGAACCAGACTTATTACATTGAAGTTCTGAAACGTCTGAGAGACGCCATCCGTTGCAAAAGGCCAAAAATGTGGAGGAGTGGCGATTGCGTTTTCCATCACGACAACGCTCCAGCTCATTTAGCCCTTAGAACTCATGAGTTTTTAGCTAAATACTCGATCAATGTTCTTCCCCACTCCCCCCTACTCATTTGATCTTGCTTCGTGTGACTTTTTCTTGTTCCCCAAACTCAAAGGAAGAAGATTTGAGACGATGCCCGACATTAAGGCAAATGCGATGAACTAGCTGCAGGACATTATAATAAAAACGTACCAGGACTGTTTCAACAAGTGGAAACATCGTTGGAATAAATGTGTGCGTTGGAGAGTAGAGCGTTTTGAAGAGAACCCTCTTCTAAATAAAGTACATTTTATTTTATGACGTCACTCCGCGTATTTTTTTAACAGACGTCGTAATAAATCAAGAAACAGATTTTACTTGACGAAGCGGTTGTTCGAAATACGAAGCCGCAGGCCGAATATATTTATCCGCTGAGTCATGTAAAAACACTTTCCTAACGTAGGTTACAACAAAAATAAGTCTGGTAAAACACAAAACAGTCTGATAAAGATTTTATCTGACTCTTTTGTATTTAACCAGACTGTTTTTTTATTATTTTGTTATAACCTTGGATACGTGTTCTTTTGAATTATTAATTGTTAATTATTGATTCAATTAAACGGTTTCAGAAAAAATAGTATACATAGTACGTCAGGAAAATGTTTTTACTTGACTCTGTAGATTAAAATACTCGGCCTGCAGCTTCGCATTTCATACAAACCGCTTCGTCGAGTAAAATATCACTTTTCTGATTTATTATATAATATACTATTCTTACAGCTGTGTGATTTCTTTGTTATTATGTAACTACTATTGCCCTGATTACGGCTGGAAAGGAGACAAATGCAGACCAAGTGCGTTTCTGTAAAAGAAAAGCACAAGTGCCGAAAGTAATTTATGCTTTACGAAACTGTCAAAATAAAAATTTAACTGGGAGCGATTTAAATTTCGCGGAATTTTATATTTTAACCACAAACGTTTATGGAAAAAGAAGATATGCAGTGGTATATATTGACTTTTATAAACATAACCTTTATATATATTGTACCTCATATCATCAGTATTCCTAATCTGTACATATCACAATGAGCAAAGAAATAATTGCAGGTGTATCATTATTAAATATGATATTTAACAAAAATAAAAATAATTTTATTTAGAGAGTAAGTGAAATACATAATATTTATTATTTGTGTATATTAATAATACAGTTGTTACAGTTGCTTATATTGACATAATGTGAAGTGGAAACTTTTATACTGTCTAAACAAACATTGATTTCTTCCGTACTTATTTATATTATCAACAGAACTAATTGACAACTATTTAGAAAGTTTTAGAAGTACCAGTAACTGGTTGATTGTCATTGTCAAGAATAGATCTAACGTAGCTTGACCTAAGGCTGTAATTATCTCTGGAGATGTACATGATAAAGTAAAATCACTCATTATAGTATTTAAATTTAGCTTTGGATACATACTTTCTAAAAAATATTTTTCATATTCAAATTGGTCAGGAAAGTAGGCAGTTTCTTGTCGGTTTCAGAAAAAAGTAAGTATTTGTTGGTTCATGTGGCTAACGGTTTATGTAAATAATGTGAAAGTAATGTTCTGGAATATTTGACAGCAATTGATAATTAAAATTACATACACATATAAATTACGAAGTTATTTTCGTAAGAAATGTTAAATATTTATGGCAATCAACGACATCAAATGATAATAGAAAAAAAACATTATCGACATTTTGGTCAAATGGATATAAAATTATAATAATTTAACAGAAAATGAATTACAAAAATAATACAAAAGACTTATATACGCAATCTCTCCAAATATAAGGTATAATTTACTTCTGTTATATTACGCTGCACAACAGAAACTTAATTTAAATTCAACTACAAAGAATTTACTGCTTATAGTGCAATTTGAACAACTAGATAGATTTCGAAGTTAACTAAGTTTGAACTTCCAAATTATTACGTGGTAAAAGAAAATTTTATCCAACAAATTAAGACTGCTTATACATTAATATGTAAATTTGACAACATTTTTTGTTTTATTTTACAAGTGGTAGAATGTTACTCTGGCGTAATAGTATTATTGTTTTTAAAATTAAATTACAGCAAGATTTGATCACGTGAAGTTAGACTTGTGAAATGAGAGTGCAGCCTTACTGCTACAATTAATGTATTTTATTACTTAAGAAAGACTAATATTATAAAGTACATTAGCATCTGTATTTTAACATTATTTATATAGCTATTAAAAAAGCATTTAACATATTAAATGATAATAAATTGATTTTGTCTTTTGCTATTCATCAATTGTACATATAATTAAACATTCATTCATAAAATAAATATGTCAAATAAATACAGATATATCATCACGCCTTCTACCCATTACTTGGTGTGGTACTCTGCCGAAGCAGATCTCGGTGATATTTTTTTTGCGCGTGAAGTGCGGTTACCAGTCGTCAAATCACGGCCCCCAAAGATGTTAGTGGTGGAGGAGCCGCAGGGGTAGTTTTTGAAATTATGAAAATTGTTTGACGCATGTGGGAATCGAACCAGGGTTCTCAGAATCCACAGGCCGACTTCATACCACTGAGCTTAATTGTTAATCAATATATTATAGAATTATTATTCTAATATGTCATATAGTGTAATTAAAAACAAAATAATGGAAATTTACGATATTATTTTTTTGTAATTTTTACATTTTGAAAAAGTGATTGTTTGATGAGTGTGATGAGTGAATGTTTTATGAGTGATTTTAGGGTTCGTGCTACCCCATTTGTTGGGATATAGCGTGAAGATATGAATCTTCAGAATATTATAAATGAATAAAACGAATTAAATATTTTTTAATATGCATTATTTTTAAGTGAATAATTATCAACTGATGCATTTAAATTTTATTTAGAAACATTCCACGAACGTCAAAATGATAACCCCTTAATTTACAACTAAGCGACCTAACAAATTGATGCGTTACAAAACTCAGCGGCAATGCGTCGAACCACTTTAAATTTACTTCTATAGCTTCACCAGAACTAACAACTTTAGGGGCCATAATTTAACATCTGGTAATCGTACTTCAGGTGCATGAATATTTAACTTGCTGCGGCAAAGTAACACACTTAGTAATGGATGTTAATAAATTTATTTAATTTGATATATTTCCAAATTAGCAACGGCGGTCACAATAGTCCCATATTGACGTCATTTAATTATATTCTATTTTTCCGTTATCTATTGCCTAAGATACGGTTTAAATCTTTAGTCAGCTGAATTATTCATTCTAAATAAAATTAGTGATTTTTAAATACAAAATGAAGGTAATATTGTATAACTATCTAAAGCATTAAAAACCATTATTTATTTTCAAAACTGTTTCGTTATTTCCGGAAAGTAACTGATGGTGATTTATATTCGCTTTGAGATAAAATCAAAATTCAGACTCAACGAAACTCGATTCAGTGACGGAAGGGAATTGAAAAATGATTTCGATAAAAGTTGGTTGACAGCGGAACAAAACTGACGATGCTTTACGATTCACCAGATCAGAAGGAATTCGGAAATGATGACGGGCGTACCGGATGTTTATGAGATATACGCAGTTCATAAAATGCTTCGAGACAGACTCGAACAGATGTAGAAATGTATGTCCAAATATTATTTTATATATTTTATAAATTTGCATTCAAAATAATCAATATATTTAATATAATTAATTGAGTAAGCTGTTGGCACTTGTTGAAACATGATTGATAATATTTAAAAATACAAAATAAAAACAATTGGTTGTTTCACAGAAAATATTTATTTTAGGTAAAATATATGCTGGACAAGTGGTGACAGAATATAAAATTTATAGAAAAATACCTTATTTTAGAACGGTCTCCGAACAACTTAAAACTGTAAGCAGTTCGGCTGCATTTTATAATGATTTTACTTAAAAAAATTAACTAGTATACAATAAAATTTATGATAAGGGCAAATTAAATAATAGTGGCATATATGAAATTAAATGTAAAGACTGCGATTATATTTACATCGGACAGACATGACGTAGTTTTAATATCAGATTTAAAGAACATGCAAGTTCTTGGAGATTAGGTAAAACCGATTATAATGTCGCGAAACATCTTATACAAAATAACCACTGTATAACAATAGAATCTCCAAGGGTTTTACATGTTGCCAAGAAAGGATTAAAGATTATTTGTTTGGAAGCAATTGAAATAAAGAAAGCTTCGCAGGAGAATAAAAATATTATTACTAGATCTCATTCGTTCTCCATTACTAAATTCTATTTAATCCTTTAGTGGCAGTCTCTCAAAATCTTCTAATGACCTGTTCCCAAATGTAATAAACCGTTTCTATCTCTGTTGTATTTGTATGTACTTACAGGTATTCAATGTAACGATATAAATAGATTATTTTTGCATTTTTCGTCACTTCTGATGATGGTGTAAAAGCCGAAATACGCATTAAGTGTAAAAATAAATATTTTCTTTTAAACAACCAAGTGTATTTATTTTATATTTTTAAAATATATTTAATGTTTTATTATCGTTCTAAATATTTATACAAAGTGTATTTTGATTTGATTTAACACTTACTATTGCAAACTTGAGAACCATAAGAGATACGAAGTTAGTTATATTACCAATGTTAATGGAAGGATATCCACAGGGGTAATTTTAAATGTAATGATATCTTGTTTGTCAGCTGCGGACATCGAAATTGCAAAACCATATTCCTAAACATTGCCACTACCTCATAAAAATAAATAAAAGTATAAAAAAGTTTCATTTAAGAAATATAGCCAACCACTGAAAAAATGTATAATAACATGATGAGTACGATGATGGTGATGACATAAAAATATTTGAAATAATCACAAAATTAATATTAATTTTAAACAATCGGCAAAAAATATATATGTCTATACTTTATTAGCTAACAAATAACTATGATTAATTTACGACATTTAACTAAAAGTTTTAGAATATAGAATGCATAGGTATTTGTTCCCAATGTAGCAAAACGAACAATTCAGAATTTGGTTTTGTTTATACATTATGATATTTCACTATCAACTCAGCTTCGAGAGATATAAACTAATTAAGTGTTATCTTAAGTATCTTTCTAAAGTTGACTTGACAGAGTTTATTTTGTTTATCAAATTTATTATGTTATAATAACTTCAGTATTCCTTCGGTCATTATTTATCAAGTTTATAGCTTTTCTGAATTGTCGCGTCTGGTTATACGGGATGTGATGACATATCTAGGTAAATTATTAGATATGCATTGGTCTGGGATAGATTAACTAACCCTGTCTAGGTTTTTTTATGTAAAATCATGTGTGGGAACGGTTACCTCGACCAACGTAACGATACTACCCCCTTACCCTTTGTCAGTACATCCCATGGAAAAACAACAACATTGGTTAGTGGTAGTTTGGCTTTTGTCGAGACAAGTTGTCTCTCGTCTTCATGTGCAAGATGTAGGTCTTGCCACGTAATTTTGTAACTTAGTAACATTAATAATAGTTTATTCATACGTTGTTGTTGTTGTTTCCATTGTCAGTTAATTTGTTTAATTTCATTATTAACTTTTATATTATTATAATTTACAACTTCTGTAAATATTGGTATTTTATATTTATGTTTTAAATATATATTTTTACAAGAAGTTTGCAATTTATTCAATTTGTATTTAAATCGCGTAATTATTTAAAGTTTTACACCGTCACTTCACAATTGTCATTTACGCATTAAATTGTTTTATACGCGTCACTTCGGCTTTTTCTTGCGCGTTACAACAACAATGAATACATGTTCTCTATTGAACGTAGATAGTGTTTGAATAACATATTAGCACACAGGTATATGATTTTCCCAAACATCCAATACGCAGTAGTTTGTGATTTAATATGTATCTACTTTTGTTTGCAAACAAATATTGCACAGTTCCATGTAACTCAACAATTCAAAATAAGGTAACATGTTTGCTTTAATAAGAACATGTTAATTATAAATTAATAATGAAGCACGCATGCAGTAGAACCAGGCTAAATATAAATGTTATATAGGAAAAGCAATGATAAAGTTTGTATTTGGTACTAGTTGCTGCTCTATTATAATTTTTAACTCGATGATGTCCGGTACTGTCTTTCGATCATTAGTCGCTCGCTTTTCTTTGTTCATCAAACTGCTCTTGCAATGTTCAACCGATTTCAATCAATTTTATTTTTTACAAATCAAGTTGTTTAGTTTTCCGAGATATTTTTAGATTTTAAATATTGCCAACATTTTGGCACGAAAATATTTTTAAAATAATTTTTAGGGGTTTAAATAAATTTTTTTTATGGATATTTAAAATAGGTTAGAAAATAAAACCTATTTAATTTTTTTTTGTATATATATAGATATATATATATATATATATATATATATATATATATATATATATATAATACGTAAAATATCTTCAAAATTAAAAAAATAAAATTTTTATAACATTTATAATTATTATACAACGAAAAATTACAGCTTCATATGTCATGTACATGTTATCGATGAAATTCAAGTGAATTGTGAAATGCAGTATTAATTAATGCAAATTTTGGCACAATAAATAATATAGGATTATAGGGATTGTTTGTTGAAAATGCGAGCGAAGCGACCCTTGCCAAAAACACAAATATTTAAATGAATGTCTAAAATTCGGAGTAGATAGAGCTAAAAATCGAATATCTGCTTGAGTGTTGTGCATGTGTTCTACGAGCTTAGGGTTTATCTGTTAAAAGTGCGAGTGAAGCGAGCCTAGCCAAAAATGCGTTCTAATATAAAAATAACTGGTAGATTTTTACAAATTAAATTATACAGGATGGTCCATTTAACTTGACTTGTTCAAATATCTTGCAAATTAAGCCCTTAACAAAAAACTTTCATGAACAAAAGTTTAACCATATTGAGGGGGCCATCCGATCTTGTTACCATTTTTCCCCCCACCCCTCAGGGAGTCGGAGAGGGGGTAAACTTAGATATCTTAAATAGAAACCCTATTTTTTATTACAGATTCGGAATCTCCGTAAAAAAATATGAAGGTTTAATCTGAGAATTTTTTTCAAATTCTTGATATATGGCGCTGTATTCGTAAAAACAAGTTTTTACCATTATTTCGATTTTTTTTTTTCGTGGCTTCCTGGCGGACCAACTGCTATGGTCATATGCCGCCATTACGCCCTGATCCTGCGTTTTAGGTCTTATAGTCAACAGCAACACGGGTTTCTCTGGATGGTCACCCATCCAAGTACTACCCGCGCGCAACGTTACTTAACTCGCGTTATCGCATAGATCAGTTCCAACGAGTGCAGCCATGACCGTTGACATTTTGACATTTATTGCTGTAGTTCTCCATTTTCGATTGAAAGTGCTTTTTATGAGAATATAACAAATGTTAGTTATTATACTAAACAATTTAAAATAAGAATATTAAAAAAAAACTTGGATATGCGAATACAGCGCCATCTATCAAGAATATGAAAAAAATTCTCAGATTAAACCTTCATATTTTTTATGGAGATTCCGACTCTGTAATAAAAAAATAGGGTTCCTATTTCAGATATCTAAATTTACCCCCTCTCCGACCCCCCTGAGGGGTGGGGGCGAAAAATGTTAACAAGATCGAATGGCCTCCTCAAAATGGTTAAAATTTTGTTTATGAAAGTTTGTTGTTAAGGGCTTAATTTGCAAGATATTTGAACAAGTCAAGTTAAATGGACCACGCGGTATACGAGTACGTTGTCTAGTTATTTCATAGAATAATAGCATTTGACACTTTAACGGGAACATATACGAGTATACTGTATATTGAAATTATATCACAGGAGAAGATATTTATAGAGTAATAAAAATATGGTCGGAAATTTTAAAGACTAAAATGAGTTGAAAATGTTTGATCAACTTAAATTCGCAAACCAACCGTACATACAAGGTGTGCAACAATTGCTACATTTATTTGAAATAATAAGTCCGATAGCCTGATCCTTTGAGATGTCCAGTGTCAAATTTGAACAAGATATGACTTGTTAGTCAGCTTCCAGAGTCGGAAGACTGACGTCGTGTTTGCCGTGTCTGTCGCGCATCATGAATTTCGAACAACGCATTAACATTAAGTTTTGTTTTAATTTGCAAAAAAAGTGGCAAAGAAGCTTATGAAATGTTAAAATCTGTATAAGAGGACAATGTGATGATTCCGAAGACTGTTTATAAGTGGTATGAGCGATTTAAAAGCGGAAATGAGTCGGTTGAAGAAATGGTTCGTTCAAATAGGCTATTGATTCATCGAGATCTTACCGAAGAAATAAACATCTCGAACAGAAGACAAATCGTGTGTCAGTTTGCACGGAATTGGAAGATCGTCTTGATGTAGATCCGGACGTCATGGCCAAAATCATAACTGGAGATGAAAGTCGTGTGTATGGCTATGACCCTGAAACGAAAATTCAGAGTTCCCAATAGAAAACGATAAAGTAGACACCTGGTACACAGAAAATCACAATTTTGTGTTTCTTCAATTTTAATATGTAGCAATTAACAAATTCTCAAAAATAACAAGAATGATTAAAAAATTGACAATTAGAACGTTTATTTCCATTAAAATCTTACAAACGAATGTTACGAGCGATGATTTGAGCGAATGAAATACTGGGGCGATGTGGATAATTCATTTAACTGACCTTACATACATAAGATGAAATCCATTAAACTTAAAATATTACCTGTCCAAACAAAGTTTGAAGTTAACTAATTACAGTTTAGTGTCCGGAATGATTGCACTAATTAATAATTAAAGCGTAATGACAACACAACTCCAGTCATACATTCCAGGTACTAAACAGTCATATAACGTTCGATATCCTTTCGTATTTCGTTGGTAATTTGGTCACGGTTACTACAGCACACAAAGCTGCTCGCCGCCCCGTTGTTGACTTGACTAATGTATCAATACTGCCCAAAGCTGCTCATTATCGTTGGCGGTCAGTCACACAATAACTAACTATCTCAAATATCTCCTTTACCTTTTTCATTAAACGATAAGGTAACGTGAAGAAATCGACAACTCGATAAAATATTAATGATTCCTTACATATATACTTAATTTAATTGGAACAAAAAGAGATGACATAAATAGACGAAAGTAACTAATAAAATTAATGAGATGAAATAAAAATGAATATAACACGAACTTTTTCATGTTTTATTAACTTTCTTTATACTTTGCCATATATTAAAGAAATATCTTATCGAAAACTATAATAATCAAAACTGCCATTTATTGTAATGATATTTTTCCTTTTATCTGACAGTGGCCCTTTAACATGCCCTACGAAACCAACAATCGAAGAAATGCTTTCAATTCAATTACACTAACATTTAAACATCACACACCACTATCCACTTTAAACCTTGAAAGCTTGAAACAACACAATCCGCCAAATCTCACTCTCTCGAGAACATTCAGATTCCAGCCACGGCGTCTGTTCTACTTGGGCTCCATTTACCGTTCTACAGGGCCATTCTGCTCCCATGTATGTATCGCAACACCGTTTACACACGGGGTGCGATTCACGTTACACGTGGAGCGCGCTACATCCATTCACGTTACACGTGGTGCGCGCTACATCCATTCACAGCAGACTTGGAACGTGGACAGATTTGTAATATTCAATTTTTAGCGGAATATTAATAAGTGGAATAAAATTTACAGATTGAACGATTGGAGATATCTATATTGACTTGAATTACTTCAAATTTGCAAGTATGATAGGGTGAAGTGTTATTTTTATGAATTTGTATACATAATTTTATGTATATTTTACAACCAGTATCCGAAATAGGGTATTTGTTGTTGAAATGGGTGGAGAATTCACCAGTTAAAGCTGAATTAATATGGGTCGTTTTCGCTTTCAGATGTTGGAGCTATTATGATTATTAAAACTGAAAAAATATACTCATATGTATAATTCTCTCACAGTTTGTTTGTCACAATTACAATATGACCTTTTAAAATACGTAAAATAATATACAGTGTGTTAAAAAAATTTGGTCACACATTTAAAAGGCATATGGTATACACCAAAGTGAGTGAAAATCTTTTCATATAATGAGCTACACCGAACATGTTACTTCACATATTATCACCATTTAAACAAATTATCTGTTAATACTTGAATATAAAGAGAAGTTAAACGTCTGCCGAGGTAGAATGGAGACATGTGCAACACCTATTGTAAAAATGCTTAAAAAAAAAACATTAATTTGAGACCACACAATGTTTTTTTCTTAGATAGTACATTTCTGAATATAACTCATATCTTTTAAACAGTTGATTTTCATATCCAAGTTTGTTAAACATTTTTTACTCATTTTGATTCGCACTTTGCGCACTCAATTTTTTCGAACAGTAATTTTTAATGCTCTGTATTTCGAAAATAAATCACGGTTAATTTTTAATCACAGTTATGGTTAGGTTAAGTTTGGTTATACTCATATAGTTATTTTAATTTTATTTATATATAATCCGTCCACAATTTGTTTGTAATAATAAAGATTTAAAAATACGTTACTTTTTAATCACAGTTTGTTCAACGCAAGTAGAAAAACGTAGTGATCTTGAATATTATTCAAACTGTCTGATAGTTAATATAAACACGCTAACCGCAGCTTGAGCACGGTTAATGTGGTTATCAAAAACGAACTATAACTTTCAGAAACATGCAATTATATTAAAATTTTATTGAAAATTAAACATTAATAGTAGGTACATAATATTTTTTAATCAAAATTATCTAACTATTTTGAGTGTCGTAATAATACATTTTACTGCACCATACATATATAAAATTTAAATGATTAATAGCACGAAGCGCAAAGCGCCGAGGGCTAATAATATGCTCAGGGTCAGAACCGTTAATTTCACTCGTGGTACATACAATATTTTATGCACAACAAATAACGTTTTTCAAAAGATTAAAATATGTACATAGGTTACCTATATGTCAAAATGACATTTTGTAAAATCAAGTATTCACAATAAACAAAAATTGTAATTTTTTATGTATCCATAGGAATTATTTTTTATAGCCCTAAGGCCAAAAATAATTGTTTAAGTCCGCTTTTTAGTGCTAAAACACATGATTTTCGGCCAGGTGGTACATAAAATAAATTATATACTTCATTTTAAAATAATTTTTTTTTTGTTCTTGTATTAGACATAAGTAGGTTGACTAATTTTTCAATATAATTTAGGTTTTATTGTTTCTTTATTTCAGACTGTCATTTTATGATAAGTGCGCCTTAAACTTTAACCTTAAATATGCTTATCACTCTTGGTACACAATCACTATTGCAGATCGTTGCCAATAGCAATAAAGCTCTTTGTAGACCATTGCTATTGGCAATGGTCTGTAAAGAAAGGATTTGAAAAAAAACAAATATTTTTTATTGATAATATTGTATATAGGTAGGAAAATAAATCTCCTTCTATAAACAAAATGTAAACACTAGGGAACTGAAACTGTAACTACTTTGTAAAGGTAATCCATTAAACGTGGAATATTTTTTGCAAGTTTCATAAACAATTAATTACTCGTATTGCTTCCTTTTTCACTGAAAAATTAATCAAATTAAAAGTTGTTTATCTAAAATTGCTTTATTTTGAATTAGTAACCTGCCTCTCCCATTCTATTTGTATTCTCTCAAGCAATCCTACAAATTATGTTTTACGAAACAAGAAATAATTCAGGCATTATACAGATTCATCCTCTTTAATTCTGATTTGATAACGTTTTGCAGCAGAATTAAATATGGATTACTGGATCAGATACAATCCAATTGGAATGAAAACATTACACATTTGTGCCTCAACGAGTTTACATTGTATTATCTTCTTTATACTTTTGTGCGAGGCTTATCATCAAATTGCACTAGAGATATGTACTTTTAAAAATCATTTCAGTTAAAAAGCAGGAAATGGGAAAGCTTTACAGGTGAATTATAGGTAATGAAATGATTTGTTTGCATAAATATTTAATGGATTTCACGAGTTATAATAAATATTTAATATTGCACCTGCTTGGAATCACATTATCAGATGACTCAAAATCTCTATTATTAGAATTTACTCGTATTAAGAATTCGTCTGCGGTTCTTACTAAAAAATTGTTTTATTTCATAATATCTTAAGGAAATAATTATTATTTATGACGATTGTTCATCCGAAATCAAATCAACTATTAACATTTACCTACTTATCTTGTTATTCTTGTCAAAATTTAAAAGTTGCATTATTTATTACGATTTAAAGATGGAGATCACAGGATTGTTCTTTATTGTCCATAAGCGATTAAGAATAACCATTGCATTGATTTCTCATTTAACAAACTTTTAAAATTTTTCTTATATAATACTCGTATTCAGTCAAATATGCCGGAAATATGAACTCTATCTACGTTTGAATAATTTTAAAAGCTACTCAAAGCAATTTCAATTACTGCTATCAACCTAAATATATGATGAATGTTTTTGAAAAGTAAAAACACCTTTTTTTTCAGAAAGTCATTTTGTGAAAAGTTATTAACTTATATCACAGTAATTAAATTCATTTCATTTCAAATCAAAATTGAAACTTTTCTTGTGTGAATTAGACAATATAATGAAATTTGACGAGAGTCAATTGTATTTTATTTATTAGTAGAAGTCAACTATATGTTAGGTGAATTAGTATTGGAAATATGAAGAAAAACTGCAACTAATTATTCTACTTTTAGAACGTTGTTATAAGAGTGGGTGTGAATCAGTTACTCGTATATGGTTTGCGTATGTTGAACAAAAATTGTTGATTCGATATGTTTGTTTGTGAAGATTTGTTGTGAGTTGCGTGAACAAACGATTGCGAGTGGAAAGAACAAATAAACTTGCATGAAAGGAATTATGAATGTAAATGAAGTGATAATAATGTGCTTGCCAGGATATGGGTATTTGATGAAAATGAATTGCAGGATAAGTCTAACAAATCATTTGATAGGAAGTAGCCAGTAACATTGCTTCAAATTGTGACAAGTACCTCTTTACTATAAATTTTAGAAATTATGACGCTTTTTTTCCTCATACTTGAATTAATTACTCTAATTAAATTAAATATTTCGATAAAAATACTTACCAATTTCTAATATTTATAACAAATTTCACAGTGAGAGCTATTTTTTCTATACCGTAATTATCACAAAAAAAAAAAATAATACTTATATAATCGAACATCTTAAAGCATTTTAATTGATTTCTTGAATTTGTTGGATTAAAATGGGATAATCTGTACCTACTAAATAATGTATGTGGGCTAATCTTTTGTCTGTCCAGTATAATTTGGTACTATAATAATTGTTTCCCAGGATACTTTTTATTTTCGCAAAATTTGTCTCTAGCTGGATTAATTCATCTTTTACATTTAATTTAATTTTAATTTAATTGACAAATATACGTAATTATGCATGCACCATTTTCATTTAATTTATAAGATAACTAACTTTGATCTATTAAATGCAAATTAAAAATGCACTGCGCATGTGCAAAGTAAACATCACATGCTTTGGGAATTTGGTTATACTATCAAAAAATAAATACTCGTAAAATGCACTTAGACGACTACAAAAATAATTAAAATTAAATTATAGATAAAAGTGAATGGCTACATAAATCCGTCTTCTTACATGGTATATATTATAAATTCAATTCAAAATTTTTAATACTTTCTTTTTTTTTTAATTGCTGTATTAATAATAATGTTTTTTATCTTGTAAATTATTATAAACCATAAGAAAATTTACTTCAATATTTTTTTTATAATAAATATGTGTGCCAGAAAATTCCTTGGGCCCTCCGTACCACGGGGTCTGCCGAGCCTTAGTTACGCCACTAGACATACCGTAATTTTGTGCGTACTGGTATTTAAAAAAAAAAGATCATTAAAATATTAAAATTATTTCAATATCCTACATAAATTTGAGGCTATGTTCAAATTAACTGTCAAACTTTTTAAACTGAATTAAATTTAATCCTCATTAAACCTTCTTTTAGAGTCCCTGGCATTTAAGGAATATTTTTCTCCTTAAAACATGAAATTTACCCTGTTGTCTTCAAATCGTAAAGAGAAACGTACATTTAAAAATCATTTGAAATAAAACCATGTATCTTCCGCACCTCAAGTAAATGAAAGGTAATGAAATGATTTACCTGCGTGTCAGGGAATTTCTCCGGGGATTTCACGTGCTTGGATGCGACTTGGCAACAGCGCGAATGGGCTTGATGCTGCGAAGAAGAAGTGAAGGAAACGCATTCGATTCCCCACGTGACTTGTGTTACAATGTTTCTCGGGTTTAAACAGCTCTTACAACAATTTGTAACTGTGCAGCCGAACTATTCCACTGATACTGTAAAAATAGGAATTATAGTCCACAGAGAAGCCGTTACACTCGACCAGTTCGTATTTAATGGGACGTGCCACCCGACTCACCGTTTCAATCACGCCGAGAAATTTATTTTCAAATTATGGGAAAATTATACGAAGGGATTTAGTTTACTTGTTCCAACATGAATTTGACATTGTGAGTTTTACTCTTATACTTGCATTTGTAGCAAACTAACTTCAAACTTTGTTAAGTACTTACATTAAACTGCATTAAATTATATGTTTGATAGCTCAACTATTTATGTTAAGTATTTGTGTCCGTTCGGCATGTTACCTTCGCTTTTTTATTTATTTCAGTCCAAGTGAAGTTAAAATTTGAAGTTTTGTTGCTGTATAGAACCATTAATCTTACAGCATACCGTTCATATGGTACATGTACTCGTATTTTATAACAGAGATTTACACTTACAAAATGAAGAAAAATATTTTAACCTCAATTCTCTTAAAAATAATGTACACGTACACGTGTAATTTAGTATAGCGCAATTATGTCACTTATAATTAATGCAGCTAGTAAGACATAAAGAATTGAAATCTATTGCATATTTTTACAATTAACCTATGGATATTAAAAAAGAGCCGATTAACCAATGTTTAAAAGATCGATTAAAGACTGCTTTAACGATCTGACCGTTATTCAAGATACTAGTTATTGATCTTTTATTAGTTCAGACTGCCTAGTAAAAAAAAGATAAATATATAGACTCGTACATTAGAACACCGAATGAAAGTTGGATTAAAACATGTTTAATATTTAAACAACCTTGTTATCATTTGAATATATTGATTAAAATTGCATTTGCCGTTTGACTAATTTTAGGATTAAATAATACGAGTACATACACAGTATGTCCCAAAAATAACGAAACTTTTCATTTAAATCATAGAACACGTAGCGCAATCTATTGAACATACACATTGTCGTTAGAAAGATACATCTTTCCTCTTTCGAACGCACACAACTTCATGCAAGCAGGTGATAGTTTAAAAATTTACGCGCATTTTAATGACAGTAGTTTTTGTGTTTATGTTGAAAAAAATACAATGGAACAACGAGCAAATATTAAATTTTGTGTTAAACTTGGAAAAAAAATCGCGCAGACATACGAATTGATGAAAAAAAATTATGGTAGTGATTGTTTATCTCATTAACAAGTTTATAAGGGGTTTGCAAAATTTAAAAATGGTCGTGAAGATTTAAATAATGATGAAAGATCTGGACGTCCAAAAGCCGGAAATTGTGCTGAATTAGTCGAAAAAGTGCGTGAAATCATTGCTGTCGATGCGAATTTTACTGTTAGACATTCAAACTATAGAGCAAGAATCTCATTGGATATTCCTGAACATAAAAAATAACTATAGAAATATTATTTTAGGAGCCGTATACTTCTCACATTCTTACGATTTTACAACGCTTTTAGATTTATTCTCGGAAACACTAGAAAGTATACTGTACAAATACCCGTACCATGTCGTCATAATAGCAGGTGACTTTAATTCTAGAATTGGTGCCTTAAATAACTGCGACGAAATACTATTGGAAAGTACTAATTTACTGGGTACTCGAGAAACGTGCGATAAAATACTAAATAAAAAGGGTAAGAACCTAGTTGAAATTATGGAAATCCTAAACCTACTCACTCTAAATGGTAGAAGTCACAGCGATACTCCAGCAAGATACACATATTTGAGTAATACCGGTAAGAGCACAATCGACCTAATATGGACAGATCTATCTGCAACGCGTCTAATTAAGGATTTTCTTGTTTACGAAGAAATATTTATCTCGGATCATTTGATCTGTAGTATAGAAATAGTAAACATATTCGACCAAAATATCGAGAAAAGTAATGTCATATACAAAAACATAGCTAAAATGATATGGGACGATTCTAAATCAGAAATATTTACACAAGAACTAGCTAACCAATTCGATATCTCGACAGAGCACAAAAATATTAGCATGCAATATTGTTACATTAAAAATAGAATAGAATTGACTTCCAACAACATAGGAATAACAAAATACAAAACTGTCCCTAATAAAACTTCTACTAAGACAAATAATACAGCATGGTACGATGAAACCTGTGCTACCCTAAAAAGACAAACTAGAAAACTGTTGAGGCAATGCAAGGCGAATAACTTTGATAATGAGTATATTAAGGGGTACTTAGACTCTAAAAAAGAATATAAACTATATATCAAACAACAAAAAATCAGCTTAAAAAATACTACTAAAATCAAATTAGAATCAATAACGGACCAAAAACAATTCTGGAAAACAGTTAAAAGTTTAAAGCCTTCGAATTTAACAACAAATAAATTAAGTATAGATCAGTGGACACAATACTTTCAGGACTGGTATGCAAACAGTATCCCTAGTACTTCCACCTTTCTAGATGTGCGCCATCCGTACATGGATTCCGAAATATCAAAATGGGAACTCAATTATACACTAAAACGCCTAAAAACACTAAAGAGTCCTGGAACAGACGGAATTGTGAATGAGCAGCTGAAAAATCTACCAGAAAACTGTAAAACCTGCCTATTAGACTTATTAAACAAATTCTTAGTAAATGAGGACATTCCAAAACAACTGAAAACGGTGAAACTCTCCCAAATACACAAGAAAGGCAACATCAATGAGATGGAAAACTACAGAGGCATCGCGGTGCTCAATACAATTACAAAAATATTTACTTACATCTTGAACCTGAGAATGGAAAAGTGGTCCGAAAGCCATAACATTTTACCGGAAGCTCAGTCCGGTTTCAGAAAGAACAGGTCATGCATGGACAATCTATTCGTTTTAGACTCTATCGTAAAAACATCATTCCTGAAGAAAAACTCCAACGTATATGCTATATTCGTCGACTTTAGGAAAGCTTTCGACATCGTCCCCCACGACATGCTCTGGCACAAAACTTTCCACCTAGGTATAAGCGGGAAGATAGTACGAGTCCTGCAGAATATCTACAAAGAGGCTAGTCTAAAAATCAATATAAATAATGAGCTATCACAAGAAATAAACATATCCAAAGGAGTAATGCAAGGTGAGTGCACTAGCCCATTGCTTTTTGCACTCTACATATCCGATCTTGAGACATTCTTCAAATCAAGAAATCTAGAAGGATTTTATATTAATCATAAAACTGATATACTCACTCTGCAATATGCTGACGATATAGTCATACTTTCAAATTCACTTATAGACATTCAGCATAAATTAACAGCTCTTGGTGATTTCTGTAATCAACTTCAGTTAGAAATTAACCCCGATAAAACCCAAATAATCCACTTTCACCGCGGAAGAACTCCGAAAAGAAATAATACGAAACTCTTTTGTCAAGGAAAAGGAATCAAGTTTACAAAAACATATACTTACCTAGGAGTAATATTTCAGGCTTCAGGAGTATACAATGAAAATACAAACAACAACCTATCAAAAGCGAATAAAATTACAGGAAATATAAAAAATATAATGATAAAATCGGGAACTAACTCTTGGAAAACATATACAAAACTATATAAGTCTCTCATAACCCCTGCATTACTCTATGGTGCCGAAGTTTGGGGCTTCCACCAACAAGAGAGAATAGAAAAAGGACAGGTGCAATTTTTCAAATGTATACTGCGATGGCCAAAAACAACACCGAATTATACTGTCAGAATTGAAGCTGGGCAACCCAAACTAGAACTCCTCATTTTCCAAAAAGAACTGAACTGGTGGCAAAAGATTCTTATGATGCCAGAGGACCGATACCCCAAGATTTGTTATGAAAGATTAGTCCAACTGAAATTAAACGGCTCAATGAATGAAGGAACTCAGAATAAACTTAATTGGACAACTAATCTGGACTCCAAACTTACAGAAGCGTATCATAAATGGGTATGGACCAAACAAAGCTGTACTACCATAAAAGAAGAACTCTGCAACATATTATCAGCTTTCAATGACATCTTATATAAAAGAGATATTCAATCTATAAAAGACTCAACGTACAACCCTAACTTTAAATACTTCAGCATCCATCAAAATTACTTTACCCTGCCCGTTCCGCATCATATTCTTACCCTATTCAGTCGAATCCGTTTGGCAAATCCAGAACTAACATTCCTTAACCTAGAGGGGGCATATCACACACTCAACGGCGCCGAAATATGTGACATATGCAATACATTTAAATCAAATAACCTGCACCACCTCCTATTTGAATGTCCTATATACGACCCTCTCAGAAGCATCTACATTCTAAAGCATACCAACCAGGGCGGCCAGAATGTACTAGACGCCACTTTGATCACACAGACCCTCCTAGGAAAAGCAACCGTGCAGAAGATGTTCGATATATACAAATATATTAAAGCAGCACTTAGATTGCGCGCATTCATAATAAATATGTAAAAATAAAATATAATTAAATACAGGCAAATAGTTGTAATATGTTAATATCAATGTAATGTAAGCACTTTGTTACCATTCTTTTGTACAGAAATGTATTTTCTTTTTCTCTAAACAAAATATATGTATCTATCTATCTGTTAGAATGTTGGGTGAAGAATTAAATACGAGTGAAAATACTATTTGGAGAATTCTAACTGAAGATTTGGGTAAAAGAAAGGTTTGTTCATGTTTTGTTCCACATGAATTAAATGAAGACCAAAAAGTCGCTAAAAAAGTCAACGAATTTTTGATGAAAAAACATATTTGTATCATCGACCACCATCCGTATTCGACTGATCTATCACCATGTGACTATTATCTTTTCCACAAACTGAAAATTGCCATGAAAGGATCGTTTTATGATGATATTCCAGCTATTCAAGCAGCCGTGACACAGGTGTTAAAGAACGTTCCTTTAGATGGTATAAAAAAATCTATGCATGCTCTAGTTGATCGTTCTAAAAAGTGTATTGATTTAAATGGAACCTATTTTGAATAAATATTAAGTTTCCGACATAATACAATGCGTGTTTTATTCTACATCTAAAGAGTTTCGTTATTTTTGCGACATGTGTATATTAAAAAAATTGAAATTACATATAACCAGCCTTTTTAATTTAAATTAATTCGAATTTAATATGCTTTTTATATAATTATATTTTATGAAGAATATCATAAATGGTTACAGAAAAAGTATAAAATCCAGGGAATGAACAAAATTCAGTTGTAAAAATTGTATTATTTACTTTGTAAGCACATCTGATCAACAAATCCTGATGCACAAAAGTCTTTATTGTAGATTTTAACTTACATGATTTCCAATTTTCATTTTTTTACATGTTTTCTTGGCAAGACTCGCTTCGCTGGCCTTTTAAACAAACTCTTGCACGCACTCTTATTTATATTTTTGGAAAAATGTGCATGAATTAATATTGTTATTTCACAATTTTAACTTATTTATGTGCCGATTGTTTCGCTCTTTCGATCATCTTTAGACACTCAGTGTCTGAAGATGTTCGAAAGAACGAAACAATCGTTAAATAAATAAATTCAATTTGTGAAAAAACCACTTGTTTTATTATTATTAATTATTAACCATATTTCATCAAGCTTTCTTACTTATAAACTAATATTGTATTTCGCATTTTGCCCGAATTTCATACCTTACTTGCGACATAACTTTTCTGATTTAAGTTATAAAAATAAAAGTATTTTTTGCGAATTATTCAAATTTCTTAGAGGATCGGTGCCGCCCATGGATCAGTACGGTGATGTGGATAGTGTTATGACATTCGAATGCGGAGATCCCGAGTTGGAATTCCACCCAAGCTAAATATGTATGAACTACCAAACTACGACTCGGTGAGACCAGACCCTGTGCTGTAATTGAGATTAAGTACCTGTTGTACAGAGTATCATAAATAAGTAAATGAATAAATTAAATTAATCAGTATTTGAGGAATTACGAGTAGAGTAAACGTATTAATGTAAAAAAATCATTTTTATACAGGATGTTCAATTTAGTTCTGCCACCATTGCTACGTCGAGAACAACAAGAGCTACTAGCTTTGTTAAATTAGCAAAGAAATACCATTTTGTAAGTCTATTACAAAACTAACAAATACGGGGTCCAACTTTCTTATTTGAAATGGGAACCTTTTTTTTTTCATTTGCTTATTCAATTCATTATCTTTTTCTGAATTCAATGACTATAAAGTTCAGTATCTCACATTATAAAATTTTTGTCAAAAAATGACATTATTTTTATTAAATTCGTATAGGAATCAGCGTGCTATGACAAAATCAAGTGACTAATAAAATTTATTTATTTATTTTTTCACAAAATAATTGTATTGACGTAGAATAATGAATCAAACAAATACAAATATTATGATTTGTTCATTTTTTTCTGTCACAACACACTGATTCTTTACGATTTAAATTAAATTAATGTCAATTTAATATGTATTTTTGTTAAAAATTTTGTTATGTGAGGGTATTGAACTTTGTAGTCGTTGAATTAAAAAAAAATACTGTATTGAATAAACAAGTAAAACAAATAGGTTCCCATTTAAAATAAGAAATTTGCATTCCGTTTTTTGAGAACCAGTGGTCGAAAAAAAAAATTATTAATAGTTTTTTTATACACTTAGAAAATCGTATTTCTTTGCTAATTTAACCAACCTTATAGCTCTTATATTTCTTGAGATAGCAATGGTGGCACAATTAAATTGAACATTCTGTATAGGTTACGTTTCATATTCCTTTTCAAAATATTCTATTACTACATCTTTTACTCCTTTGTCATATATACAAAAATATGAAACGTAAGATATAATAAATTTCTATATCTACAATATTCAATAATTATTAGAAAAGAAAAAAACATGTATGAACGTTTACTGAGTATAATGCTCGTGTTAATTTATACTTATTTATACACATAAATTTATAAAATCATCTTTATAATATTTTCATGTTCTTCATTTATTTATAGTAGTATTTATATTAGGAACGTAATCTAAATTAGTGTACTGGATTCGAATTATCCGAGTCGCAGGGTCACATATTTTTTAGGTTGAGTGGGATTCGAACTCGAGCTTTTCAGATTTGAAAGCTGTAACGCCCACAACACCACTGTCAGATAAAATATTCAGAGTGTAAAACCGATGTTTTTGTATTATTTATAAACTGAATTGTATGTTGTACAAGATTTTGGAAGGTAAATATTGAATAAGCAACCAGATAAAAGGCAAATAAAACTATGTATATCATAAACGTGACACACGAGTCTAGATTTGCTTTGCTCGTAACAGCAGAAATAACCTGAATCTGAAATATGAAAACTCTCGAGGGCATTTGAGAACATGCACACATCCTTCGCAGATGAAGGAATATGTAAGTGAAATTCATATTAATTATTATTAATACCTACATCCTTTGAGAGTCTAAAAATTATGCCTGTCATTTCTCAAAATATCGGAGATTATTACGTAGTAAATCTAAAACTGATAGTGGGATCAAAAGATTATGTTTACAGATATTGGTCAAAATATTCGCAGATAAAAAATACTTACACTTTGCTCTATGGTCTATGCACAACTCGAAATGTGACGTGGGCCATATAAATTTATGAAAAGTTGGGGACGCAATAAAATTGTAGGAATTTAAAAAAAATACACACGTATACCTATATATATATATATATAAAAAAAAAATATAAAAAAAAAATATATCATCACGCCTTCTACCCATTACTGGGTGTGGCACTCTGCTGAAGCAGATCTCGGTAAGTGATATATTTTGCGCGTGAAGTGCGGTTACCAGTCGTCAAATCACGGCCCCCAAACATGTTAGTGGTGGAGGAGCCACAGGGATAGCTTTTTCAAATTATGAAAATTTGTCGCCTGTGGGAATCGAACCAGGGACCTCAGGATCCACAGGCCGACTTCATACCACTGAGCTAGCCATCCCATATATATATATGGGGCAATATTTGTCAAACCAGCCAGATTTTACTACTTTTCTACATACGTTTCGATCTTGCAGTCATCATCAGGTAAATTACAAAATTTTATAAATTCTAAATGCTTGAATAGTATTGTCTTGCGGTGGCTGAGCGTGTTAATGCACATCTCTTAACATACTGTGACGTCACCCGAACCAAGGTTCGTCAGTTCGAATCCGCCTGTCGACAAAGTATGATTTGTCGTTAAAATAAAAAATACAGTTACTTGTATTGATCATACTCAGGCGCTATAAGCTAGTCACTTGTACATATGCTTTAAAAAGTAACATCGACTCAGAAAACCGGCAGTACGGCAACGTAAAAACTGCGGCTCGGTGTGCCCGGTAGGCCCTGGCCCGATTCGGGCTGTAGCGCCATTAAAGAAGAAGAAGAAGAAGAAGTATTGTCTTGCGGGATTACAGAAATCAGTAGTGGGAAATAACCTAAATCTAATTGGTCGTTCAAAATATTGTCTTTTCTTGTAATGGCTTTTTGTATTTCTAAATTCTCAAATAAATTTAACTTTAATCCTTTCTTTTGCATATGTAATATATTGAAGTTGAGGTTATATGTATGTTCTTATACTAGGAAATGTTCCTAAAAACTTGAATAATCAAAAATATGCAATTAAAAGCTATAAACTTTAGTAATAAGTAGTGAACTTAATGTTGAGATTATCATTATTACTTTTCTGATATCCAAACACCAGCGCTATTTATAATATCTATTTTTGTATTAGAGTCAATCATATTTTGGAAGTAAAACATTTTATAGGAAAATTCAACGGAAGAAAATTAGAAAATGCATTAGTAGAATCATATAGTCAGAAAGCTTCATTTTTCGATACACAATTTTTGTAGCATCATATGTATAATATATGCGTAATTTCAGTTATCTAAATCTAAATTCTGTTCTGAACAAATGCGGAATGCCTGTAGTGTTCTGCGAATAATGAATATAAATTTTATTCAAATCCATTATTTTAATTCTTGTATGTTTTTTTTTCATATACACTCAACATCTATCTCGTTAAGGTTTATGATATGGTGATGCTGTAGTAAAGTCACTTAGTTATGGCACAAATTGTAAAAATTCGATCAACTATCATTTTTAATGCGCTATTTTCTTTTGTAACTTCATAGTAGACCAATTTAATACTCGTACAACCATAATATAACTTATAATGCCAAATATAGGTCGAATCTTTGTTTAAATCTATTAATTTTTATTAGTTGAACAAATTGTCTAATTAATTATTAGTATATTTTAAATCCTGACTACAATAAAGATACGTGTTAAAAAGGGAATCGAACTCGAGTTCTCATTTCCGTAGTCAAAAATATTACCATTGTGTCATGACCAAAATAATAAAAAAACACTAAAATCAGTGGTCGCCATCATAGAGAAAACATTACATAAGACAAAATAAGAAGACGTAAGTAGTTACGTATGGTTTATTTCTACTATTATTAAATTATAGAAATGTATTTCATTTTATACAAGATTCTAAATTATATCAAAAATTTTATATCTTTTACTGTTTTGATATTCCAAGCAGAAGGGTGGAAAATCTTCGCATAAAATTTTAAGTAATAAATGACAGATTGAAACTCCTATATTAATTAAATTTAAAGATTTAGAAATTTATAGAATTATACCAGATTTAATGTTTTTGTACTGTTAAAGAAAATATAGTCTAACAACCCGTTAGGTAATTATTATAAGGAAAAAACAAGACAAATGTTTCGGCACGGTGTCCGAGATTAAGAATTGTCTGTTACACGTAATTAATGAAGCTGAAATATCCTTTTTGTGTCTCACCATTGGAACAGAATTAATTAATTCTAGAGGCGTGATATTACCTGAAAAGAAGTAAATAACAAGAAGGCGGAAAAAGAGCTTGTGTAGAGGTAATATATATTTAAGTTTATATATATCATAGGCTTTTCAATAGTTGCTGCATTATTCCACTATAACTGTAGGTCCCCTGTACTGTAGTAAAGTTCTTGTTGAGCATATGCTAAATTTAAGTTCGTCATTTCACTTGATATTTGTAATTGATTATAGAACAAGCGAAAAATATTTAAAGTACGAGAATATTTTATATGGAACAATATTACCTATTTCAAAAAATTTGGTAAAAACATGTACAATGATTTAATTGCAAAATTTTATTCAAGTTGAAAAGAAAGCAAATGGAGCTATTCTTTATTTTTAATCCGATTACTGTAAGTTCATTAATTTCCTACTCTTAAAAATTTCCATTCATTAAGTTTAAACAGTAAAAAATTTAAATAGTGTTATTTTACCGAAAGCTCTTGAAATAACACTACCTTAAAGGGAATCTCGTCTGACAGATAAAACATGAAGAACAATTCTCACGGTACATGTCAATTGTCTTCTAGATTATTTCTCATTCATTATTGAATAGTTTTTAATGAATAGTAATACAGAAAATTCCTTGTATTTATATTAACTACGATTGCTACCTCTTGGTCAATACTAATGAATATTTTGATTAATATCAAAAGGTGAACTTTTTAACTTCTGCTTTAATAACTATCGAAATAATAAACAGAACTAAATTATTAATTATAAAATCAGTAACAATTTTAAGCATTGTAACAAAGTGGTTTTGAGTTGATTGTAGATATCCTGCTGGTTTGCTTCCCGATTTTGTGCGATAAGATTTTGAGGAAAATCTTATCGTGACAACGAATATGTGCGGTTATCTGCAGTCGTCAGCCATCGTTGCACCCCCGAAAATACCACCCTTCACCCCGCTCAAAAACATAGCGTCTGTTTTTGAGCGGTAGCGGCAGTGATGTCACGTTCGCCTCCTCCGCTGGTCAAGATGTGACCAGAACGCATCCGCTCCCGCTTTTCGCGCGGATATTTAGTATTTTACGCTTTAGCTTATATTCTGTTTATTACTAATTACTCTATTAAGTTTGTTGCTAATAAAGTTATCTGTGTTTTGTTATTGTGTGCGTATTATTAACCATATAATTATCACTTCGCGCTTCCGGTTTAATTACGTTTGAATAATCGCCATCAAAAGATTAATTACGCGCTCGCGATGTATAGATCCCCGTCGTGTTACAAGTGGCGCAGTCCGGTAGGATAGCCAGAAAAAGTTCTGTGTAATTTATGCAGAATCGCGGTAAATACGTAATCGCTGCAAGTGATCACCATACGCATTTTATTTTGGAATGAGTGAATCACTTGTTAACTGGCTATCAGCGAATTTACGTTTGTTGTGCATCGTGAGTGTGTAAGTTATGTTATTTGAACATTTTACTTCCGCGGTATGCTATTTTGAATTTTTGTTTTACGTCGAATTTATTTGTAATTCGAATAATGTCTGCCGTACGAAAGTAAATTCAATTCGTTTGCTAACTTAACCGGGAATTTAAAGAGGGCAACGAAATGTATTCGTGTACGCAAGTACCATCGTTTTATCCATGGAGTCAGCACCTTGGAGTTCCGCCACACCCGCTGGTAACCATGTACCCGCAATATGGTTACGAGTGCGACAACTCAATCCCAGGAGCGTCACAGCTCAAGCAGTATCCACTGGGAGGTGCACCGTGTCGATTTCGTCCCGACGTCCAACTGAAGACAGCGTTACCAGAGACGTGGATGGCGTCGTATGTTCAGCCGCCGCCGCAAGATCAGCAAGCACCGTTGAACCAGCCGTTTGTGTATGGGCAGCATACGGATCGTAGCCCGTTGTACGTGAAACCGAGCTACGGATCCGTTGTCCAAACTGAGGTTCAAGTGCTACCCGTAGCAACAATTAACGTAGCTGAAATTGAATTGTTGCTGCGGGACGAGAAACGGGTGGTTGTGGACATCCCGCATCCTACAGAAAAGGTAATAGCTGATTCGGTTGATGAACTCCGAAGAAGTTGCTGAAGAAGAAGAACCGGTTAAGGAAGAGGATAGAAAAAGTACGGTAATTGCACATCTGCCGCTTTCAGATACAAAGGCGAAGCTATGTCCAGATGTTTTTAGAGAGGTACATGCAGTTGAACCTTCTGTGAAACGCAACACAATAGAAGGCAAAAAGGGTCAGTTTCGGCATGTACCTAGAATGGTTGAAAACATCTGGGGGGTTGCCATTGCGACAGAAAGACCGGCGACAGTTTTCGAGTTCCAAGAAAGGACATCGACAACCCTGGATCGACAGGCTGACCAGCCAACGATGTAGATGGAAGCGTCATCGCTTCAAGGCTACCAGCCAGCTTCCGCTTCTTGCAGAAGAACCGATTTTGTGCGATAAGATTCTGAGGAAAATCTTATCGTGACAACGAATATGTGCGGTTATCTGCAGTCGTCAGCCATCGTTGCACCCCCGAAAATACCACCCTTCCCCCCGCTCAAAAACATAGCGTCTGTTTTTGAGCGGTAGCGGCAGTGATGTCACGTTCGCCTCCTCCGCTGGTCAAGATGTGACCAGAACGCATCCGCTCCCGCTTTTCGCGCGGATATTTAGTATTTTACGCTTTAGCTTATATTCTGTTTATTACTAATTACTCTATTAAGTTTGTTGCTAATAAAGTTATCTGTGTTTTGTTATTGTGTCCGTATTATTGACCAAATAATTATCACTTCGCGCTTCCGGTTTAATTACGTTTGAATAATCGCCATCAAAAGATTCATTACGCGCTCGCGATGTATAGATCCCCGTCGTGTTACAGCATAAACTCGCATCCTCGCAGGTGCGTAACAAATGTAAAGATGTCATTTCTTTCGTAATATAGAGATAAAGGCAGAATACCAAATTACACCATATTTAATTTATCAAAAACCTGTTGGAGTTATTAGAAAACTTTTTAACTTTGGGTTTATTATTTATTAGAATGATCCGAAATATTTTCTTATAAAAATTGATAACCGGTTATTTGTACTGAAAATCGAAATCTGCAGGCTGAAAACAGAAAAGTGGCAATCGTGGTTATAATAAAAAAATAACACAAAAATAAGAAATTCTCATTAGATAAAAATATTAAATAATTTTCTTTTCAAAAAATTGTTAATTGTAAACAATTATCGTAATACTTCTTTAAGTATTAGTAGAAAAACTCATGTTTTACACGACACAAATAGTGCATGCTGCATTATTCTGTTTTAATGATTTTGCCTATGTACACTCTTATACAAAATAAAGAAGATATAAACGTGCTATTTATATAATATTGTGCAATATTGGTAAAACGACATTTTAATTTTTAATGTATTTCATGGAGTGAAGGTGTAGTTTTGGTTCAGCCTTCTCGAAATTTTGAGGGTAAAATCGTAAATGATTTGAAATGACTACATACTCGTAAACCACTTTCTGACATAGGAGTTACGAGTATAATATTTATAAGCATTTTACACTTCGCATTTAGTAAGATGTAAAGTAATCAATTTTTTAATCGATTTAACTAATCAAAACGATATTAACTCATTAAATTAAATAAGAAATTATTTTTTTGTATAAAAAACCATTTTATTTTTATACGGGGTCCTCCTTTTAGGTTTATATTTTAGTATTAGGATACTTAGTCCAACGTTTTTACAATTTTCCGGTCCTATCCAAATAATTATATTTCGTTAATAGGAGTTTGCTGCATCGACAATGTCCTCATTAGAGCCGAATCTTTTTTCTCCGAGCCACTTCTTGAAGTTCGCAAACAGGAAATAGCGACTGTGAGCACGATCTTGTTGGCCGATAAGATAGCCTTGGTCTTCCTCGGCACAAATTCTCCTGGGGAATTCCACTGTTTCGATTGTTTTTTGGTATCTGGTGTAAAGTGATAGATCCAAGTTTCGTCCATTTTATTGTGCTAGCCATACTTCTCTCTAACGTTGCCACACATGTTTTTGGTCAACTGTGAACAAACGCATCGCGCGGTTAGGTTTTTCATACAATAATTTTCATGTAGGATATTACCTACTATTTCAACTATCACATGCACTTTCTTTCAGTTTGCGATGTTTTAATATAATATCATGGATTTCGTTAATTTCTTTCTGGCGTGCGTTTCCCACGCAAAAATAATGTTTTATCAAAACACGAAATTAACTATTTTCCATGTTTTTTTTAAATACTAGGTAGGTATTGTATGCTTTTAATGGATATCAAAGCGAAACTACATGACAGATCTTTTTCAAAATTTAAATGTTGCCAAATTATATATGGTACTTGACAAATATTTTATGGTATTTGCAACTGTAACGCGATTATAGTTACATTTTGGTTAAGGATGGCAGCTCAGTAAATTTACCGGTCAAAAGTTGTCAATTGACGGTCAATTTGACCGGTGTTGGAATATTTGACCTAATCAATTTGATCAGTTAAAAAAAAATGAATTGCAAAAAACAATATTATATTGTATAAAAATCTAATATTTCTCGAAAAAACTAAATAAACAATACTTCTTTGATAAAAAAGCAAAACTAATGCTAATGTAAATAGATTAATAAAAATATAAGAAATGAACACGAAACATGTGCGCGATTACCACAGCTGTGTTATTAACACACCAACTCTCAAAAAGTGCGAGATGCATATGCATATTGCAATTACTGCATCTCGCCGAACACGGAACACGCGTTGACCTGTCCTCAGAGGCTACACAAAGAGTTATGCTACCAGTACGCTCCTCACTACTGAAGTATTTGACGCGAGCAATTTGAGAAATGACCAGTTATATACTAGAGCAATTGAACGAAGAATATTTGCAGGGACAGTGATTCAGAAACCCGACAAACTGGCCAAAAGTAAAAAAAAATTATTATCTAGGGATTTCGACGTTACTAATTCGATAGATTGATGTTAGCTCTATCAAATTCTCTAGGCAGTTACCGTTTATATCTTATACCTAAGCATAGGGACAATTTCAAAAGTGACCCTCGAGCGGTGCATGTCTAGCGAGCTCAATAACCGAATTTTCACGACTTTTGTATTCATGAATAGTTAGGCGTGTAGTCAACGGAATATCGATCTGTGAAAAGAACTCATCTCCTGAACGAAAGTAAAATTATAGGCTGCACAATACAAATTGTTTACCTAATTTGTTAGTATAATAATTAACAATCTTTGTTAATAAAAATCAACATAAAAATAAAAACAAATATTATTTTACACAAGGAAAAAGTAGTTTTTTCTGCCGTTTTCTATCGAAAGCTTAACGTCACCTTATTTCTAATGTTATTGTGAAAATAAACAGCAAAAAGCTAGCTGCTACTAGGTGCTATTTCGTTTGTAGTGTAGTGCAGCTTTATATTAATAATCAAAACTGGCAGATTCAGTCGATGAATAAAATTAAGAACATTTGAGTATAATATTATACAGTAGCTGATTTTGTAGTCTCTTTTAAAGAAGGTTATTGTAAAACGTGGTCCGCCATTTTGTTTTTTTTTTATTTTAAAGTCAGATTCTAAATCAACATGCTCATAAATACGGATGTATCGTTTTTTTTTTTTTGTTATTGGGTAAAAGGCGTGTTGATATATTTGATGATATTTGCAATTATCTACCTAGTATTGTTATAATTATTTTATTATTATAATCAGGAGGCGGCCAATTTTCTATTGCACAAAGGCAGCCAATTACCTAAGAGCGCCCCTTACTATGTGATCAGTCAATTGCCTTCCTTAGTTTTGTTGATTTAACGTTTAACTGAAATGTCGAATTTAATAAATTATTGCAGAACTTTAACCAAAAATTGTTTTAATTATTTGAAATTATTATTAATAGGTAACTGATATAATGCACATCTCTTAACATGCAGTGACGTCATCCGAACCAAGGTTCGTCAGTTCGAATCCGCATGTCGACAAAGTATGATTTGTCGTTAAATAAAAAATACAGTTACTGGTATTAATCCTACTCGGGCGCTATAAACTAGTCACCTATACATATGCCTTAAAAAGTAACATCGACTACTAAAACCGGCAGTACGGCAGCGTAAAAACTGCGGCTCGGTGTGCCCAGTAGGACCAGGCCCGATTTGGGCTGTAGCGCCATTGAAGAAGAAGAAGAACTGATATATGTAGCCGTAGCTCAGTGGATAAAAGCGCGGTATAACTTGCTTTTCTTAACTAGCAAGTAAGAGGTCGTGCGTTCAAATCTCCCTGAATTCTAAATACGATTGGGTCTGAGGGATTCGAATTTCACTATAAGCTGTAGTTCCCCTGTTCTGTAATTAGGATTATCTATTGTACAGAGTAACAAATAAATAAGTAAATAAAATAATTAAGTATGGTCGGCAGTACGGTGATGTACCACACATTAAAGCATTCAAATCTAAAGTTCGAATCTCACTCAAGCTGAAAACATAAGAACTACCACACTGCGGCTAGGAGAACTCGAATCCTGTACTGTAATTGGGATTAAGTTTCTGTTGTACAGTGTAGCTTAAATAAACTATGTAATATTCTAACAGGAGTGGAACATCCAGTTTCCCCGAGAGATTCAACAAGAAACGTCACCTTACTTTACAAGTTCTTTCTCCACGAATATTCTTCAATATGCGCCTATTCGATATTGAATCCAACATATAATAAATTATTTTGGTATTATTCTGCTGTTGTAGATTTGCGTATGAAGTATGTCAAATCATAATGGCTATGTCCTACTATATTATAATAATTAAAAAATATGTATATCATTCTTCGATTACAAAATTAAAGTTAATGTTTTTAGTTCTTGAATTTATTTATTTTATATAACATGTTAGCTGTTAATACTAAATAATATTTGTATTTCTAATTTCATGTCCTTTTTTAATTTTCAAAAATATTATCTGTCTAATTTGATGTTTTGTAAATAATTGAAATTTAATTTTCTCTATGAATCTGTTCTGTTAATATTTAATTTGAGTTTTGAATTCAAATTAAATTTCTTTCACAATCGATCTGTAATAAATTATGCAGGGTAATTTATGTACTTTGAAAGATACAATTGTCTACGTATATGCAGTTGCAATGGAGTATTGGTAGCCATTAATATCAACAGCAATATATTTTTAAACATAGAAGAAATTTAAGATTCAATAAAACAGATTTGTGTATATTTGAAATGAAATTTTCTGGGACGTTCCAGTAACACTTGATATATTGAGAGAGCTGAAAATTTTCTTAGCTTACAAAGTCATATATTACAGATCTGAAAAAAATCCTGGCGCTTGTTCAAGCTTCAAACCCTGGATCTGCTGACATTGGCGAATATACGAATGCGATAGCGCCAAATGTTAAGGTCAACTCGCTTAGGAATGTTTGTATTATTTACCAAAAAAATTATTCTCAGGTATAAATATATAGATTGTTGATATATATACATAAGTTATTATTTGTGATATACTGAAAGCGTTATAACTATGGACTGAATATTATATTTTCTAAATAGATAGGTAGTTTAGTATTAAATAAACAGAAATAAATTTGCAGTAACTTACTGTTCCTATGGTTGCATTTATCATAATCAGTAAAGTAAATACCAACATTAAGAAAACTTTAATACCCATATTACGAGTAGAAATGAGTATAACGTTATGTTTAATTATGACAGTTCTAACAACTTGATACAGTGTGATCACTCATGAAAAAAATCAATTTATCGTAGTTGATGCCGATCAATCGGTCGCTGTTTAATCATGCAGTGTGACCATTACCTAATGGTAACAGTACATTAATAATAGGAAATAGCAATTTGACATATATTCATTAGGGTTTATTTTTCAATCTGGGCACAGCCAAGGATCCCAAAAGAAACCTAAGATCTTCAAATTCACTTAACACTTATAGTACATTAACTAAATTCTACCAACAGCGAAAAATAAATACAAAGTGTTAAATATTTCAAAATAATTATATCTGTCAAATGAATAATTGTATTGTTACTATGAGAATAAACTAAAAATGTTATTATTGGCGACATGAATGTGTTGTTACAATAACAATATCAGATTTTTAACACGTACTCCATTTCATTGTAAAGTACTGTTTAACGCAATGATCAAACAATAGATACAGATATTTGTTATTTATAACGTATATGTGGATGGTAGGTATGTAATCAAAAACATTTTAGGGTAATTAGAACCAATAAATGATATTTTAATAAATAGTTTTGCCAATGATAAAAGAAATCAAAATCAATTTAAAATCTTTCTCATCTTTTGTGTTTTATAATAATGTATGAATAAATATTCATCTAATCAATACCTTTTCACGAATTTTCATAATTTAAATTATGTTTTGTCGCAATCAATTTCAATTTAGAAAATTTCAAATATACACGGAGCTTTCAATTTCTATTTCGATAATCAAGTATATAATCTTTGAAACAATAATAATAAAAATGCATTTGTAACATCAGTTGCATGAGAAACGAAATGTTTAATTTCAGATTTTGTGTTACCATTAAAATAGTAATATCAGCTTTTACAATCTTCCGAAGTAAACTTTGAGGAAGTGACAAAAAATCTGAGTACTTCGTAAGATTTATGGTTATACAATTTTTATTACACATTAATCTTACAAGCGTTGCTTCCATCATAGTTAAGCATATAAAAAACAGCCTTTTAGTATGATGTGACATAAAACATACTCGTACATTCATTAGGCACGGACCACTATAACGGAATGCATCACGCTCTATGTTTTATGCTTCTCCAGACCTTCAACGTGACTTATAGTGTTATAGTTCAAGACAAGACAATGTTGCGTTGTGGCGGAGACAAAGTGGTTTTGTTGGTTCTCCGCAAGGAATATCTTCAATAATAATCATTATAATAAAATTTATTATAAACTGAAAGGGTTCTTTGCTCAATTATCAACTAAGTTTTCAACTGTTTTCTATAAAAATATTCTCAAATGAAGTACGAGTAACTATTAAAAATTAAAATGTATGTTATCAATTCTACTGAAATATAAGTATTAAATTTTTTTCAATAATATACAATTAAAATAAGTAATTTTAAGTTATTATATCTCTACTGCTTTAATAAAATACTGTTTAATTCAGAATCATTCTATGTTGTCGTATTTTATTTTATTTTTATTACACTGCACTATCTGTATTGGATACCGTTCATTTGAATAAGCTTTAAATCTACAGTAGGTAATAGTTGTTTTAAAAGATGAAAGAGAACTAAAATTTTATTTATGAAGAATATTAGCCTGACTGCTACTATTTTCATATTTGATGAACTGGTAGGGGTAATAAATAAAATTACTATATACACATACTGGGTTTACTTGTGTTAAACTTTAGTTGATTATTTAGCATAAATTTAATTTATGATGGAAATATAATGTTACAAATTGATTCACCATATTATTTATCATAGTATGTATAAAATAATGTAAATTTATTCAGAATATTAACCTTAATTTCAATAAATTATAAATATGCTAAATAACCTCGTTTTCTTGAGAATTACATTAAGATTTATCATAAATTTGAGTTCTTTCAGCATTGACTAACCTGAAATCCATTTTTATAAATTACATTGTGATGATTGCGATTCTATTTAAATAAATCAGTGGGTAATTAAAATTAATTTAATTCGACGGAATTCTTGTAAAAGGATTTAAACGCCATTAGCGTTCCGTCATTTCGAGATAATAATAAAAAATACACGTAATAAAACTTTTATAATAATCAATTAAAATTTTCTATTGCAAGAATTTATATTTATTAAGCAAGCATTCTTTGTTATGGTATAATTAATTAATTCATTTATATTAAGCTAATAAAAATAAATGTGTCGCTTAGGTCTCTTTTAGATTAATTATTCAGTCGATTACGCCTTTTTAGCAAGTCGTCTATTTATTTCGAGTAATTCATGAAATTGCCAATTTTGGCGTTTGAATTAGCATTAAAGTTGTATAGAATTATTATTTTACACATGTTAGAGCTAAATAATATAAACTATATATCATGATCGGTCTATATATCTAAATATAAAAATAAATATTTATTTGATCATTTAAAGTACATAGATTAATGTTGTTTAATACATTTCTGTTATTGCTTGTGAGATGAGCCCTTGCACGACAGAAAAATTAAGACTAAATTATCAGTATGTTATAAAATACAGACTAAAAATGTATATTTTTGATTTATAAAAATGAATTTAATTTTTTTTTTACCGCATAAAATGTATAATATTGTAGCAAATAATAATGCGTTTTTTTTGTGTGTCCTTAGTATTGCTACCTTGTATACATTAATTATGTAACCCTTCCTTATTTAAAGGAGCATTATCAAATAATTTGTATGGGTTCTTGTCAGACCGAAGAACGGACAAGTACTAGGGTTTGTTGGAAATAAGTTTGTACTTACAATTTGGTTTAACAAATAACAATGATTTATTCATACTTAATTTAATACAAGGTTTCTTCTGATTTTGCGCTGTCTTCTTGGAACACACACTTCACTCACAACCGTGACTAACTTTACTCTTCTCTTGATTCTTGTGACTCTTGTGACTGTTCCTACATGGTTGATGTTGTTGAGTTCATGCTGAACTCTACCGTCTACTCTACTCTTACTCTAATCTGAATCACTGCCGTTAAAACTGACCTAACGCTACTATATATCTAATTACAAAAGTACTAAGTCAGCAAATAATAATATTAAACACTTTTATCGCTTGTACCATCCGTAAAATAATCCAAATAAACACCACCATCGTCTTATGTTCATTTTATACCGCACAACACTAGAATAAAATTGAAGTTTATACCTCGTATCTCGCTCTTTCTTGTGGTTATTTGTGGAAGTTAAATTTGGTTGTAATTTCTTCTTGTAGTACTGCTTGTATCGTTTAGATGTTGAACCTCGTTCGCTTGTACTTCTTTAAGCCATCCGTTGTGGATTCTTCCTATCGTACTGTTTTTTTTGTTCTTTATTTCTCTGAAATTGTTTGCTGTTTTCGAACTTTATGCTGATCTGTCCAACTTCGTAATTTCCATCATTAACCGCTTGTGAAATTTCTTCAATACCCGTATCCTCTATTAAGACATCATTTTTAACCTCTGATGCTTCCTTTTCCTCCCTATTTACCTCTTAAATTTCCGGAGTTTCCTCGGTAACGGCACTATTAGGTCTCTCTTCACTGCTACGGTCTTCTTCCGAACTTATTTGTTGGGAATCATCCTCATTCTTGTCTAATTCAGCAATATTTTCTCTTTCTCTTTCTTTAATTTCTTCACAAAGACAGTACTTTTTCTTAGGCATCTTACATTCAAAACATCTTAATACTCCATCTTCCATCGGAATGCCATCTAAGTGATTATAAATCATAAGAGCTGCCTCTTGGTCACCGGATATTTCCGCCATTCTTAACATATTAAAGAACCACGTAATTTTCACCATCTCTTTTAATTCTTCCGCGTCTATTTCTTCTGTATTTTTCTTAGTTTGGCCTGTTGTTTCTACTTCTCTTCTGTTATACTGTGTATCATCTTCAATGTCTTCTTCTTTTTGATTATCGTAAATATTTGACTGCTGACGCTGATACTTATGCTGACGCTGATGCTTATGCTGACGCACACGCTGACAATGCCTGGCGTAATGGTTGCCATTGCAATTGTAACATTGAACTTGATTTCTTCTATAATGAGTGTCATCATCTTCTCTGTGATAGTCGTCGTAATCGCCTCTCTGATAATTGTAGTTTTCTTCCCTTTGATAATTGTAATTTTCTGCCCTCGGATAATTGTAATTTTCTTCCTTCTGATAATGATAATTTTCTTCTCTCTGGTAGTTGTAATTTTCTTCCTTCTGATAATGGTAATTTTCTTCCCTTGGATAGTAGTAATTTTCTTTCCAAGCATAGTGATTGCCATTGCAAATGTAACATTGTACAGAGCGTCTTCTGTCATTGTAATTTGATCTTCTTTGGCCGTACATCTTTCTTGATTCGCTTAATTGCCTGTTAGTATTGAGTCCAAGCTTCTCGCTGCCATCATTTGTAAAACAATTTTTCCGCGAGTGAACCAAAAACGATTGGCCACTCTGATCTGACAAAATTTCCCTAACCGCTGCTACAAATTGTATCAGAGAAAACACAACTAGGGTTGTTGTTGAAATTACTTACATGGTGATGTTGCTGAGTTCCTACTAAACTCTACCGTCTACTCTACTCTTACTCTACTCTGAATCACTGCCGTTAAAACTGACTTAACGCTACTATATATCTATTTACAAAAGTACTAAGTCAGCAAATAGTTACCTACTTACGTCAAACAATATTATTTTGAATACCTGACCTCATTACAACATAACCTAATTTACGAAATTATATTCACTAAGAATGTGCTGACTTTGATTAGTTACATTTACACTTCTCCGAATTCGTACAAGGGGTACGGCGACTCAATAAATACGCCACTGATAATTGGAAGAGTAAATTACTGCATATTTATCTGTTTTACTGAAAGCAGAGTTCTGTGAAATGCCTAAAAATTCAATTTGTGTTATTCATTATTTTAATGTGATTCATTCGAAAGACTTATGTATGACCCAACTACTGTTTTATGTGGACAGTAATTCATTTTAGGTAAGTTCTTTTAAAAACATTATACCTAATATTGTATCAGAATTCTGTTTTAAGAAATAATTTAATAACACATGGCCAGTTGGTAATTGTTAGAAATGACAACTACAAATTATACGAAAAAGCATGAGTACTCGCCGAGTTTTTGTAGCTCAATTGGTTAGAGCAGGTGAAAGGTTCTGGGTTCAAATCCCGGCGAACGCTCATAGTTATTTCAAAAAATTATTTCTAAGAATTCTGTTTTGTTATAATTAGGATCTTTCTCTATCTACTCTGTTTTGAGACAGCCTAATTCAATATTATCTTAAGTATTTTCTCAAAAAAAAAAACTGAGGATTTTGTTGTTTATATATTATATTACTTAATTATTTGTTATCATATTTATAAAGTAAAAATAAATAAATATATTATCACGCCATTTACCCATTACTGGGTGTAGCTTCCTACCGAAGCAGATCTCGATAAGTGATATATTTATGCGCCTGAAGTGCGGTTACCATCTGTCAAATCACGGCCTCCAAAGGTGTTAGTGATGGGGAAGCCACAGGAATAAATTGGTGAAAATGTTTGTCGGCTGTGGGGATCGAACTAGTGTTCTTAGGAACCACAGGTCGACTCGATACCACTGAGCTACTATCCTACATTTATGACTAGTCTGAATTATCTCACTTTGCTTAGACGGTATTTGTTGATACATCTGTGTTCATTAAAAGCCGCGCATTGGTCTGAAATGAAAGGTTACATGTGGCTCTTGGTTAAAATTATATATGGTTTTTGTTATTAAACTATTTCAATAGAACAAACAATTCTCGTTACCTAATTGCCCAATAAAATAATTGCTGTACGCACATATTCCTGGTTTATCAATATACGGGTATTCACAGTACTTAACAGGCGCGGTGGTCGAGCGTGTTAATGCACATCTCTTAACATGCGTCACCCGAACCAAGGTTCATCAGTTCGAATCCGCCTGTCGACAAAGTATGATTTGTCGTTAAATAAAATATACAGTTACTTTTATTAATCATACTCGGGCGCTATAAGCTAGTCACTTATACATATGCCTTTAAAAAAGTAACATCGACTATGGAAACCGGCAGTACGGCAGCGTAAAAACTGCGGCTCGGTATGCCCGGTAGGCCCAGGCCCGATTCGGGCTGTAGCGCCATTGAAGAAGAAGAAGAACTAGGGAATAATGTACAAGCAATGTACAGTTATGATTTGTGTATACATTTCTAAGCCAAGAATTTGTGCATGGAGTAACTGTTTCACTGGCCAACTACGGTACCAAGAGTCCACCATAAATTGTTTATCTATATAAGTGTTAAAAAAATTCATCTTTCGTAGATATATTTTGTAAGCTGCGAAGAGAATATATTTGCTAAAATGAAAAGCAAACAAAAAAAATTCACAGTAGCATCGATCAGTATTTTTATAGGGATTTAAAACTTATTTGTTCAAATGAATAGTAGATCAACTATGTTTATTAAATTTTATTGCATGATTTTCTTCAGCTAAAAATATGGTAAAGTAAAATAAACAAGTCTATAACACTTTAGTAAACACTGCTGTAAAAAGTCAGAGTGTTCATTATGTAGGTATATAAGAATTTACATGCAATGGTTTAATGAATTTAGTTTTCATTGATTCGTTTTAGAGAAATTTTATCGCTCTTGGTTTATGATATGACATAGAACACTTTACTCTGTTTTCAGTCCAAAATTATTACTGGAAATTAAAAATACGGTTCTACGTTCATAAAAAAAGTGTTCACAACTGTTTACTGTGGTGCACAATGTATTGACTTTCAAAGGGCGTTAGATACGGTTAACCATAGCTTATTGTGAAAAAAAAAATTGATCGAGGTATCTCTGGAAAAATGTTGAAATTTTTACAAAATCTTTACGAATACGCAAATATGCAAATAAAACTAACTAACCAATTTTTAAAATCTATCAACATAACGCAAGGTCTGATGCACGGGGAAACCTTATCTCCCTGTTTATTTTACTAAAGGTGGGCGAATTCCAATAATAATCAGATCGCGAATATTCGAATACTCTAAATAATTACTTATTTAAAAATAAATTCATAATTGTAAATAATAAATAACAATGAATGAAATAAGTCATAAATATATGTAAATGTAAATGAAATATTATGTCAACGGCCGTAACACAGCTCGTTGATAACTCCATTTAAACAACATAGCATTCGGGGATTATTTTGGATGGGTGGCCGTTCAAGGAAACCCACGTTGCTGTTGATGGAATAAGACCTAAACACGCGGATCAACTACCAAGGCCAAGAAATCACAAAAGAAGAAATATAATTATACAATAAGAAAATAATAATAATATAAATAAAATAATAAAATAAGTGATAAACTTATATTTAAGTGATGATTTTTAATATGATCTGATGATATGATAATGTGATTATTATATTACTGATTAGTGATTACGTTTATGATATTTTTTTTTAGTTATTAATTAATTAAATTATACAGTAAATATGTATCTAAAACAAAGCTTGTTTCCTTTAACTGTCAAGTGGCCACTGTACAACTGTCAACTAAATTCATCAAAGCGCTGAAGGTAGTGCTGTTTCAACTGTAAGATATATCGCGCGATATTCGAGGTATTTGAATATTCGACGATCTCGAACATCAATACTTTAAAAATTTCGTGATATACGAGGGTCGTTCAATAAGTCCTTAGAAAAAAGTAGAAAAAACACTTTTTTTGGGTAGATTTTTTTATTTTTCTACATAATCTCCTTTTAGCTCTATATACTTCTCTAATCGTTTTCCCAAATTTTTTAAGCCGTCCAAAAAGTAGAATTTCGGATGCTCCTCAAAATATGCCTCCGTTTGGGCGATGACCTCTTCATTGGTCGTAAACCTTCGTCCGCCAAGCCATTTCTTTAAGTTTGGAAATAAGAAAAAGTCACTGGGGGCCAAATCTGGTGAATACGGTGGATGTTGCAATAATTGGAACTTTAATTCCGTAATTTTGGCCATCGCAACTGCGCAGGTGTGCTCGTGCATTGTTTTGATGAAAAAGGACCTTTTTGCGTTTCAAAAGAGGACGTTTTTCTTTTATTTCTTCGCTCAGCCGGTCCAATAACGACGCATAATACGCTCCTGTTATCGTTTTTCCCTTTTCCAAATAGTCGATGAAGATGATTCCGTGTGCATCCCAAAAGACCGTTGCATAACCTTGCCAGCCGATTTCGCCGTCTTCGCCTTCTTCGGAGCCCGTTCGCCTTCAAAAATCCACTGTTTTGACTGTTCTTTTGTCTCTGGAGTGTAGTAATGTATCCAAGTCTCATCCACAGTTATGTATCGACGCAGAAAATCTTCAGGATTACGACGGAAAAGCGCCAAAACAGCCTCAGAGTCCACCACACGATTGCGTTTATTCTCCACTGTGAGCAAACGCGGCACCCATCTTGCCGAGATTTTTTTCACACTAATTTTTCGTGCAAAATTTAAGCGACTGTGCCTTGTGATATGCCTGTAGCCTCAACTATTTCGCGCACTTTGATTCGTCGGTCACTTAAAACCATATCGTGGATTTGGTCAATCATTTCGGGGGTAGACACTTCTACAGGGCGTCCGGAACGATGTTCATCTTTTGTGGATGTACGGCCACGTTTAAACTCATTCACCCAATTGTAAACAGTTGCAAACACAGGAGCAGATGTGCCATGAACTTCATCCAACTCAGCTTTAATTTCTTTCGGCGTTAAGCCTTTTAAATACAAATGTTTAATCACCGCTCGAAACTCACTTTTATCCATTATTATAAACTATCAAAAGTTTTTTACTACAATTGACAACAACAATGAAACTACGTGACGGCTAAAGCTAAAGCTCTAACAGTTGACTAGTTAGGCTTACTGGAAAAAATTCATTTTCGATACTAAGAGCGCCATCTCTTGGATTTTCTAAGGACTTATTGAACGACCCTCGTAGTAATATTCGCGGGTGGTTTTTACCCATCTCTAATTTTTACTTTTTATAAACGACATTTGGGATTTTTTTTCGAATATCGGGGGTTAGAGGAATATATATTAATAGAATAGATGAACTTTTATTCTTAGCGTACGCGGACGATAGTACTCTATTTGTATACTCTCAAGCAGACCTCAAACACAAATTTGACTTACTGCATGAGTAATGTTCTGCTAGTTTTCTTGAAATAAACATTGATAAGACAAAATTAATGCAAACTCATAAGGGTAGATCTAATATAATAAAGTCGCCTTACCTATATAATAAAAAGTAAATAGAAACTGTCAAATCCTATAACTACATGCGTACAACAAAATGCAGCAATGGCGAGTCAAATGGTAAGATCTCTTATTTATCAATCGAGTAGGTTGGATTGAAAAAGCAAACTGCTAAATTTAATAATAATCACGACAGTTCTTTACTCCTTCAAAGTATGGGGAATGTTCCAATACGAAAAATGTCAAATACAATTTATGAAAGCTAAACTAGTAAATACCTAGTTACTGTAGTTCTCAAGGTGTTTTGGTAGGTTTAAATTATCCTTCATTGATCATGGTGTTTTGGTAGGTTTAAATTATCCTTCATTGATCATGTTTCGCACTAACAGATTATTTCACCCTTAAGCACCTGGTTCGCCGTTTCAGAATCTAAAAAGTAAAGGTTATTGAGGCCACTAATATTCATAAATATGATATTTATTTTATTGTTACTAATGCGTCTTAGGTTTGTATCTTTTTTATACTTATCTTTAACAGGGAGGGATATCCGTTCACTTATCAACCCGTTGTTCCTAGGCGTGTGCTGGTTGCTACTATTACGGGACAAAAAAACTCGTTAATTTTTACTGCTTTCTGTACTGGTTTATTGAGAGTCTCCTCCGATGATGATGATAACTGCCGTTTGTTTTTCCCAACGTCGGAAAAATTTGCAGATTTTGGTACCGCTTTTCGTTTTTTCCATTCATCTCTGAGTTGTTTTGGAATATCCTTGTAGATAAAGATTTTTGAATATGTCAGCTTGCTCTTATTTTTTAATATGTCGTTTTTGGTAGATAATGATTTGAGGGTAGCTCTGATTGGCCTTACATAATTGTCGTCAGTAGCTTTTTTCCCTAGTCCGTATATTTCGGTGATATTAACGATGTCTACATTCACTTGTAATTTGTTATTGATCATGTTATGAATTTTGTGCAGAAGTGCTTCATTAGTAGTCTCCTCTTCTGCCACTCCTTTTATAATGATATTATTCTTCCTT